>OZ002741.1:184935725-187426368 GCA_963924295.1 Dioctria rufipes
ATTTTATGGAAAGTTGAGACACTCAGGTTATCCCTGATCAGAAATATCTTCTGTAGTAATAGGGCGCTCAGGTTATCCCTGATCAGAATTATCTTCTGTAGTGATAGGCTGCTCAGGTTATCCCAGACCAGAATTATCTTCTGTAGTAATAGGGCGCTCAGGTTATCCCTGATCAGAATTATCTTCTGTAGTGATAGGGCGCTCAGGTTATCCCTGATAAGAAATATCTTCTGTAGTAATAGGGCGCTCAGGTTATCCCTGATCAGAATTATCTTCTGTAGTGATAGGATGCTCAGGTTATCCTGACCAGAATTATCTTCTGTATAATGGGAAAGGAAATTCTGCCAAAGAATGGTGCCATCTACTGAATTTCGTCGGCTTTATATAGCCGCTGTAACCAGTTACGTCTTCTCGCCTTTTGTTGTTGCCCTAGCAACGATTGGTACGATGTCTGAATGTGCCACAGACAGCTGGTTGACGTAATGTCACTCGTTGTCATCACAAATTTGAAAATATACAGAGGTAAGTATACTGTGATATATTTTATGGAATTGTGTTGTTTAATAAATGATTTTTATATATATGTTTTTTAGATAAATGATAAAGGAGGAGCAGCAGCTTTATATTGAATGAATAATCATTCCAACAAGGCATTTCGACTGAGAGCTGATGTGCTGTAGGATTTAATTAGATAAGTGTTATTTTTATATAAATTAAATGGAATGATACTTTGTGTCTTCTTTTTTTCATATCTCAGGACATAATTCGTCGTAGGAAGGCACGCTCAATATGCATCTGGAAGAACGTCGAGGGAATAGTATCATATTCGCTGCAGAAAAACTGACAGCAGAAAATTCATCGTGGGATTTCCACATATTTGTGTGAGGACTGAACACCTTTTTATATATGATCTAAGATACTAATCTTATCACATTTTCACACATTTTCATGTGGAATTTGAGTAAAAAAAAATATTAAAGCAAGTAACCCTTGCGTATGTTTGCCAATAAGAGGTGTTATTTTGATATTCAAAGAAAAATGTCATTTTTTGGGAAAAATGATCGGATCTTTGTTTCATTATAAAGAGGATGGTATGCCGTTAATAATGGCAAATAACATCAGCCAAATGACCACCAAGAACACGCCTACAGGACCATATCCTTTTCATGAAATTTTCCATAACCAAATCGCAAAGTGGCTGCCCCATGTCCTCGATAGCCTCACGAATTCCATCTTTGAGGTCTTGAATCGACGCTGGGCTGTTGGCGTAGACCTTCTCTTTCACGTGGCCCCAAAGGAAGAAGTCGCAAGGTGTTAAGTCACAAGATCTCGGTGGCCAATTGTGATCACCTCTTCGAGAGATAACACGGTCCGGAAGCTTTTCCCGTAAAAGATCAATGGTTTCGTTGCTTGTATGGCACGTAGCGCCGTTTTGTTGAAAGTAAACGTTGTCCAGATCAATACCATCCAATTCCGGCTATAAAAAATCATTAATCATCTGCTGATAGCGCAATCCATTCACCGTAACTGTTGCTCCAGCCTAATTTTCGAAAAAGTAAGGTCCAATGACCCCGCCGGACCAAAAACCGCACCAAACAGTCACACGTTGAGGATAGAGAGGCTTTTCAACAATAACTCTTGGGTTTTCCGAGCCCCAGATGCGACAATTTTGCTTGTTGACGAAGCCATCGAGGTGGAAATGGGCCTCATCACTCAAGATGAGTTTTCGATGGAATTCCGGATCATTTTCATGCATTTCAAGGACCCAATCAGCAAAGACTCGACGTTGTTGATGATCGGCCGGCTTGAGTTCTTGTGTTAACTGAACTTTATAAGCCTTAAGACCCAAATCTTTATGCAAAATACGGTGTAATGACGTTTTTGGAATGCCTAATTCCAAAGAACGACGAGGAATGGACAAACCTGGGTTTTCTTCAATACTTTCGGCTACAGCAGCAATATTCTCGGCTGTTTTTGAGCGACGTGCACGGGTTTTATTCCTCACATCAGTAACTTGTCCCGACAGCTCGAATTTTTCTACCAATTTCTGTATTGCGGTCCGACAAGGTGCTTCACGACGACCCAAAAATGTTCGAGTTTTACGAACCGTCTCTGCCACATTTTCACCATTTTTATAGTGAATTTGAATAATTTCAATGCGTTGTTGAATCGTGTATCGTTCAAGTGTCAAAAAATGACAGCTCCAGATGTAACATCTACCGAAATAGCGGGCTAATTAAAATAACATCTCTTATTGGAAAACCCTTTACAAATTCCAATTTTGGAAGTATATAGCGAAACGATGTTTGTTGGTTTATTTAAAAAAAAAAAAAATAATAACCAAATGGAAATGATTTTGATGGTAAATTTGGAAGCAGAATTAACACAAACTTCTTTAATTAATTTATTTTGAAAATCGAACACATTTCATGCACTGTGAAACTGCTAGCACGTCGGGGTTTTTAGGGAAGGAGACCCACTCTAAAGTTTAATAAAGTCAAGATCTGGTGGCGCTGAATTGCAAATAAAATAATTAAAAATTCCCTCGAGGCTTGTATTAGATGCAATGTCCACAAACTTTTGAAAATTATGGCCTTATTATCTTATTCCAACATAACTCTGAATGAGCGTTCATTTTGTTCGAGCTAATAAAAAAAAAAAATACGAATAAAATAAAAATTTGGTAAAAAAATAAAGAGATGAAAATAATAAAATAATTAGTGTCGCCAAAAATCAAATGCGGGTTATAAACATTGTTACTAATTCGTCGTAAAATCTACCTTGGTCAGTTTGAAAAGGAGTTGAAAGCACGTAACCGAAATTATTGTTGAAGTAATAAACCAAACATAGATAATCTGACATCAGCTTGCAAATGGAAAACTCCTTATTTTTTCACAAATCATCATTTAATTTACTTAATGCATTTTCAGTAGTCATGCTACCATTCTCAGAGGTATTTATTATAGTTTAGATGAAATCATAGTTTGTCATTTCATTTGTAATGCATAGAAATAATCCTGGTAGAGCTAAATGGGTTGGACACCCACGCATAATATGAAAAGTTATTTTTGATTTTTGTATATCTGTCTTGACGGAAAAATCGTTAAAAGTAAAAAAACAAAATGTGTTTTTTCCATTGTTTTTTTTTTAATTTTACGTCCTATAACTAGCGATATGAAGGGAGTAGAGTGATGACATTTCTTTACTATTATCTGAGATAAAATCACCTTCATTGGTTATACAACAAGAATGTTACGGGGTATTTTGTGAAAAACTAGAATATTTTCTTAATCACCCTGTAACTTCAAAACGATTGAGATTGCCCCCTTTCCCTGCCATAAATTTTTTTTATTCCTAACACCTCAACCTATCAGCTGTTTCATTTGTGACCACCAATTATATATCACCCTGTATAGTCATAAAGGTATAACTGCCTTTTTCTATGTAGAAGATTAGACAATAAAAAATTTGATATTGAAAATTGCCGTTTGCACTACGTCAATTGTTGGGACTTTATAAGAGTACATTTTATATGAATGGACTGGTAGATAGAAGGGAGGCCAAGCCATATTTAAAGTGCTCTCTAATTAAGGCCTTTAATAGGCCCAATGTTCACCACATGATTTATGAAACTCTTGGCAATGATTTACCGGATGCGCATGTGAAGAATTAAGAATTTGTTGCAATCGCTTCTTGCCTCCTTCATACGGTTTATTTAGAAGATGCTATGGCCAAAAACCCAATATCGTTTAGCACTATCTGCTAAATCAAATAGTGATAAAAAATTTAGTTACTGTTTCGGTTTCTTTGCCACATCCTCTACCTTTAGGATTCTTAATTAGTCCCATTCTGTGTAGTTGCCGCCTGAGAGAGTGAGGATGGAAATTAAGGTTTTCAAGGATTGTTTCGTTAGTGTCAAGAGTTTCCTCATTAAGCTTGAAATAAGTTTCCTCCACATGATTTTCATATTCAGCTCATGCTGATTTCGATCTTAAGTTGACTGCCTGTGTTGGGCCCACACTCCAATATATCCTGGAAGATGTTTTCGTGGAATCCCAATTTTAGAACAAGGAGCCTTCGAAATTATTCCAAGACGAGCGTAAATTCCTCTACCATTGTTCCTGGTAAGATATTGCTGTCAATTAGTATCCATAGAAGGAGCACCTGATTATACCGTGAGGGGGATTTCATGATGGTTTTATACTTCAATGTCAATTTGAAAATTGTGAAGGATTCATCACTGTTTTGATAACAATTTGGCTGTCTGACCAGATAGTAGACTCCTTGCTTTCTGTGTCAGAATTGAGGAGATATCTTAACGCTCTCAGGATAGTTTTGACATGCTTGGAATAGCGTGACATAGTTTCAAATCATATGTCTACATGAAGTTGATCACAAAAAATACTTGCACTGAAAACATAGTCTTAATCAGGTGATCAGTATCTCTGTTGATGTCAGGCAGGATCGAGTATATGAATTGAAAACGAACGCTTACATGGAAGTGTCGTTGCAGGGTAAAATAACTCTTATTGAGTTTCAGATCAGCATGTGTGTATTTATATGAATTGAGTACGCTACCTACCCTGCTGAGTGGTCATATTCTCCGCACTTACTCAACACATATTTTATGATAAAATTTTTTTTTCCCAAAAAATAAACTATATTTAAGGAATACTTAGAAATCCAGTGAAGAAACAAATTGTTGCGAAATCCCTAGATTTCCTGCCGATGAAGACAAAACTCTTCTAAAGTCCTACGCGTACACTATGACGCTTATGAAGGAAACAAAGCAGTGTGTCACAGCGGGGACCCACAAATCTAAGAGATGGCGCGGTTGGCCCCAATGCAGCGAATTCTGGCCCCACTTACGTGGCAGCACACACTTTTTCTCCCTGAAGACCGTACACCATTAGGAGAAGAGAGAGCTCTTTTAGGAATTATCGAGAAGTCTATGAAAGTCGACAGCGTGCAGGAAATTGGTTTAAAAAGAAATTTTTTCAAGTACCTATATACAAAAAAAAAAAAAAAAATTATATAATAATTTTGTTATCGTTTGTAAAATTGATTGAATTTTCGGTATATTGCATTAAAGTAGTTAAAAATTAATGAAAAGTGTAAGCTGTTTTCATTGAATAAAGGAGTAAAAGTGGAGGAATATAACCAAGAAACGGGGCAGGTTACGCAACGGAATCCCTGTATCCTGCCTTCCAAACAATTGGTTTACAGATAATTAGCCGTTGTCGAAGATTTTATGCTCATCCTATTTTTAATTTCTGTGTAACACTTTCCATCCATTTTTCAATTCTTTTTATTGAATTTAAATTTATTTATAAGATTTTATAGTTGCCATAGGTACCTACTTCCCAATTACTTTTATTGAATTTCAGTTTATCTATGAGATTTGTGGTATTTATTGACAAACATTTTTATTGGACTTTATAGCAAGTTTACGTCCCGTGTGTCAATTCAACCGTCGAATCTATCTCGGTCTGAACGTTTTTTCCTTAAAGAATAAGAAGGAACCCCCGCCGCCGTAGCAACACTTAAAACACGGCTGTCAAAACAAATTGAAGGATTAGTTAACCATAGGTTACGTTGCGAAAAGTTTTTCCTCTTTTCATACACTGTTATAGGTAGGGGACTTTGGGGAATTGTGAGTCATGGGGAATTGTGAGTCACGTCAATATTTCACCATAATTGGAAAGTCTGACTCATGCAAATGGCTGTCATTGTCTTATATTTGACCAAACTCATTTTCCATTAGCAATCGATGCGTGTGCATGTACTCGTTCGTTCCGTGCGGCAACCACTTGGAAAATTTTCTCAAAATATTTATTCCGAGCGTTTCTGTTTGCATTGATGTGACAACGATTTTCGGAGAATCGATTCAGGTAAATATATTCATAATTATCTTATGGCATCGACATTTCAACTATTAAAAGGAATTTCGCATAAACATGCAATGAGCGAATCATACACGGCCCTCTTGTCAATCAAAACGTTTGGGGAATTGTGAGTCACTTTTTTTGGGGAATTGTGAGCCACAACATCTTTGGCATTTTTCGAGCCAATATCGCATTTTTAACGCGTGTTTATAATTTTTTATGCAAAATTCCAACAGAATATTAGTTGAGTGGTTTTTTTTTATTTTTTCCATTTTTGTGTTTTTATGTTTTCAGTCAAAATGCCACGCTATTATGCAAAACATAAGCTATCGATTGACTTTTCCGTTGTTTTGGAAGCGATTAAGCAGATAAAAATCCATGGAAACTCTATTTGATCTGTCGCAAAATCTATGAATATTCCACGTGCCACTTTGACGTACCATGTGAAGAAAATCAATGAAGCGAACATTGATGTTTCAACTGCTACCGACGATTCATTGATTGATTTCTTTAAAGTCAACAGTACACCGGGTGCAAATCCAGTCTGCAGTGCACAGCAAGAAAAAGCATTGATGCAATACGTTCTCGAGGCGAGTAACATTCATTATGGACTAAGTATTGCCGAGCTGAAATCTTTGGTATATCAATACGCGAAAAAAATTGGAATTAGTTATCCTGCTTCGTGGAATGACAATTCTCGAGCAAGCAATGACTGGTATTACGCATTTATGAACCGCCATCCGAATTTGTCGTTACGAACGCCGGAGCAAGTCAGTCAAAACCGTGCAAGGTCCTTTAACAAGGAGGCTGTCGATGCGTTTTTCAACAATCTTCGTTCTGTGCTCATCGAAACTCCCTTTGAACCTCATCGCATATGGAATATGGATGAGTGTTCATTGTCGACAGTTCCAACTACAGCCGTAAAAGTCATTGCGCAAAAAGGCAGAAAACGAATTGGCTCGTCAACATCGGCAGAAAGAGGGACAAATGTGTCTATGGCGTTGTCCGTGAGCGCGAGTGGTCTGTCAATTCCACCTTTCTTTCTCTTTCCGAGAAAGAAAATGAAAGATGTTTACATGACACATGCCACTCATGGAGCAATTGGTATCGCAAATGGTTCGGGCTGGATGACATCCGCTGAATTCACCAAGTATATGGAATGTTTCATTAAGCACACGGGTGCTAATGCCGATTCACCAACACTCTTGTTGCTTGATAACCACACATCTCATTTATCCATTGAAGCAATTGATCAGGCAGTCGAGCACGGAGTTACAATGCTATCCTTCCCTCCACATTGTACGCACCGTATGCAACCATTGGATGTCGCTGTATTTGGCCCACTTAAGACCTTTTACACACAACAGCATGATGATTGGAAAAGGAACAACCTTGGTGTAATTTTTGATTTGCATCACATTACACACATTACAACATCAAATCCGGATTCAAATCAACAGGCATTTATCCATTCGATGCAACAGTATTCACTGAAGTAGATTTTATTGCTGCAAGACTCAGCGGAAAAAATCAACGCAGTGTTAGCGACGACAGCGATACGGAAAATCAACGCCGTACTGTAGTTCCTGGTTCTAATATTGAAACGGCAGCGCATGCAGAAATGATAACTCATGAAGCGGCGTCCACATCGGGTACCATTTCATCTGCATTTCTTCGTGAGGCATTGAGAAAAGTTGGTCCACTGAAACGAGGTACACCAGCTAAAAAATCTAATCGTGGTTGCAAGCCAATGAAAACCGCCATTTTAACGTCGCCTGAAGTTGTGTCCGACTTGAAAGAGAAAGCTGATGCCAGGCGCAAAAAGCTTGAAAAAAAAAGTCGAGGTGAAGATGGAAAGGCACCAGTTAAAAAAAAGCGAACATGTCGAGCACAATCAACAACGAAACGAAATGCTTCTTCTTCTGAAGACGAAGAAGTTGACTTCTGCATACTTTGTATGGAGGATATGCCGAAGAAATTGAACCGAAACAATTCCATTCGCTGCGATTTATGCGATCGAGCTGTTCATTTGAAATGCGTCAGTACTGGGGCCTATTTCACATGCCCGAATTGCGAATCCGAATAATTTTAATACCTTCCTTTTTATATATTTTTTTAAACTAATTGTTATGTAATTTCCAACCATAAAATAAATATTTTACAGCGATATTTTTGATTTTCCACTTAATTCAGACGGTGACTCACAATTCCCCAACATTTTTAAAAATCTCAAAAATGCATGTTTTTTGCCAACGCTCAGATTTTTTAGCAGATAATAATTTCAAGATACTGCTTAAGCTAAAAGTTATGGTTTCCTTCCTAGTAACATAAACCATTTTGAAATTTTAAAAAATTTTGATTTTTGTGGCAGTTATCGAGCTTGGAAAAAGTGTGAGTCACAATTCCCCAATGTCCCCCCGCGTTTCAGGATAAGTAGCGACACGCAAGCATTCACGCCTCCACGTTCTGCTCAAGTTTAACAACAATGTACACGAAAGTGAAAATAATCTAAATTTAACACCAAATCGCACGAATTAAAGATTACTTAGTAGTGATAGTGATCGCTAATTATTTTGGATGAAAATAGCAGATACAGAACGCATCTAGTGACTCGGCTGTGGAAAGAAAAGGAAGGTTTTGTCTATACATACATACCTGCAACTATCGAAAAAGCTGCTTCTGTATACTTTCCTGTGTTTGAATAGAAAAGTTATCAGAATCTTAAAGCCGTAGCTAGAACCAGCCCTTACTTCTACGAACATTATTCCAGAGTCGACTCCCATTTTCAAAGGTGACTTCAGGTAACGTACAAAAGGGCTGAAGCACTGAATACTGGATTTTCCCTTGATAACACCAGCTTTTCGAGTATCCTGCCCACGTTCGAGGCTTCATTTTTCTAAACTATCCGAGACCGAGAGGTAAACAAATTTCAAGTTGGCTATCTCAGCTGGCACATTCGCTTCACAGTGGAGGACGATCCATGGAGTTTCTTGCTGGATTTAATATGATTTCTTTCGTCAATTTCCAAGACTCTAGTCCACTTTTTATTCGCAATTTGTTTCCAAAATAACTACTGGAAAACTTTATGTGCACCCGTCGTATTCTAGGACATTTCATATAATTTTATCAAATTTAATTACATGGTAAGCTTTCGTTCTTTCTGTACAAACGGGAACTTCTAGTGAAGACACGAACCGGAATATCCCACGATAATTGCGCGAACGTTTTAGATCTACATCTTATCCGTGTTGGAAATAAACCACAAACACGATCGAGTCGACAAATGGCTTAGTCAAGAAGGCTGTGTTATTGGAAAGGTGATACACGATTAGGATTGTTCCCTCGTTACCGCTCGGCCGGAGCAATTTTATTTTATTAGAACTATAAAATAATCGTAACAATATTATATCGCCTCTGGATAATTTTTCTGCATCTACTATATAAATAAGTATTCAAAACCCTTTATCCTTCCCATATCCTTAAAAATACAATTTAAGTCAATTCAGAAGTAAATTGAACTAACTTCCAACTCTTTTACAAATGAAATTGACACTTCACTGTTAACCTTCATGATGAAAAAATACGTTTGCCACATTCTAATAATCCGAAATAAGGACGGCTATCACGTACAAGATATTTATTCATTAAAGTCAAACCCTTTACTAACAACAACAATTTCTCCGCACATCCCTTATATGCGAGGTCCCAACTTTTGTGTACACACAACCAAAATAATACTCTCGGAAACCCTTTCGTTCCTGATCAAAATTTTAACTGGCGACTTATACTACAATATTCTCTATATGTACAATATGATGACGATAGTATAGTGCTAGGATAGCAAGTAAGTATAAGCATGCATGCTAGACATATGTATTCTCTAGGATAAGATTCCCCACAAATTACGGCAATTCACCCCATTTCCTAAGGACGGATACTAGACGTATATGGAGACCATCCGATCTGAGCAATTCAAGAAGAGCCACCCATTAAATTCTTACGCCACAAATTCAACCCCCGTATAGGGAAGAAATTGGTCACGCACACACAAATGAAACATTATTCCCAACCTAAAAGGGATTTATCTGTTCGTTTCATTTAGTCCGATTCTCGGCTTTAGTTTGTGTATTTGCATGTCCTTTAAGGATATAGCACTAAGTATGTGTACGTGGGGGTTACTTCTTGTAAGATAGGGAGGGGTAAAGAAACATGTGCCGACAGGAATAATTTGGAGACGCTTTTCGTTACGGCTCCTGGAAATAAATAAAACTAAGCGATGCGTAAGGTAATTTGCTTATGGGGATAGCCCATTATATGTCAATGATAATAAATCCTGTCGTCCTTCAATCCCAGGGATCTGATTAAGGAAGATCCTTAAATCTTTGAAAACTTTGATGTTTGATTTTCGGTTGAATGCATTGAGAAAGTTATCATGGAAGAGTTTTATTTCCGTCAATTTTTCAATGTGAAACTCTTAAGAAAAAGTATATTTTAAAATTAAGCCAGCGTAAAGAAGCTTTCAAGAAAATACAGGATATGTAAACGTATCTCAATCTCCGCCAGTTCACGCCCTTTTTAACATATCAAACATGGCAAAAAGCTGATTTCTCATTGTTAATTTACAGATTTAGAAAGGAATTTATCCTGTCAGATTTTCTCAATGACGCTACTTGCTGGAAATGTATGTCTATCACTTCTGAGTTGAACTGTAGGAAACATTTCGGATAATTTAGTGAACCAATCCTGGCACTACTGTTTAGCTCCACCACCAACATACCCCTCCTCACCGTTCTCCTTTTCAACACTCTTAACCCATTAAACATAAGAAACAGAAACAAAAAGGATGAAGAATTCCCACTAAGAGGTATATGAAGTCCTGGAGATAATTCTTGAATGTATTTCGTGTGCGATGAAGTTTTAAATTACTTTGTGTTTGCCTCGAGTACACACTCTGTACTCGTTTTAAGGGGTGAAGATTACAAAAGAAAGTAATAATAATGCCATGCCAAGCGAATGCGAATATATAAGTGGCAAAAATTTTCGGATTTGCTTGCTTGGTTTTGCTTAAGATGCTGAAAAATGCTTCTTCAGAAATTTTCACTTTACATTTTCCACACAATACGATTTCAATAGCAACACTGTCTGTCGGGTCCACTTGCATAAGTTTACGAGCTTGGGGAATTTCGTATTTTTTTATTTTTTTTCGTTTACCCTTTGAAAAATTAACTAGAGAGAAACTTTTCTTAGCTGCTGCTTTGCTTTCTTCCCAATCTTTATAGCTTTGTTGTACTTAGAAACTTTTAATCTATCTATGGAGAAACTATAGTAATAGGGTCACGTTGCGTCATCTTAGTGGTAGGTATCTACTCTTTATATAACTTCCGTATTTTATCCCATTTTACAAACCATCGATCTATCTAGCTCGTCCGGGATTAGCTCCTTCGACTTTAATAATTTAACATCAAAAGTCATAAAGACCTCATTGAAGCGTTGAAAATCTCACACAACTTTTTTCTCAAGAATTCATTTGATATGAAAGATCCAGTTTTATAGAGATTGACTCCGATTTTATAGACAGAAAAGTCAGAAGAAGCTTTATGGTTTTGCAAGAAAAAAAAACAGTTGAAAGTCCTGTTCATAAGATTATCTTCCTTGTCTCAACCAGTCTGGGTTAATTTTGGAAAACTTTTTATGAGTTTATCCATGAAAAATGGAAAAAGTCCTTTTGACTCATTTCTTAAGTTTACACTTCTTAAAAAAATTGATTTTACGAAAATTAGATGAATTTAAATACTAGTTTGTACTTAAAGCAAATTAAGATGAATTTTTAAATAAAAAAGTGGAAGGGATATAAGGAGATGGAATTAATAGTTTTATATGAGAGTTAACAAGATGCATGCATTTCGTAGGATTTAATATATAGTTTTCAGATGCCAGGAAATACAAAGCGAAATTTGAAATATATCATAATGTTGCAACCAACGATGGAATAGGAAAAATATGGTCAAAACAACGGTGACTAAAAGCATTTATTATGATAGCGTTGGAGGCAGTATTTAGTTTTCGAAAAGACGAATAGTCAAGACCAGTTCTATTGGAAATAATACGTAAGTTAGAAGGAGAATCGACAACTAGAATTTGTGTTCCATTGATTACGACAGGTGAGAAATAATACTTTTAGTAGTATTCAGTTATCAATTGTCAGACTAATATATAGCCTTTATGCAAAAACACCATCATCAGCTAGTCTAATTGTCTTGAGATGTACAACTGAGTATCGTCGCTATTAGGATAAAGTTCGCTGTACTTAACACAATTAAATACATCATTAATGAAAAGGTAAAATAAGACTGGGCCCAAAATGGATCCTTGCGGTTCTCCTGAAAATCCCAATTGGAAACTGGAATATGAAATTTTAGAATACACACATTGATACCGATCGCTCAAGTAACTATTGATAAGGTTTCCAGCCTGGATAGAGAAAGTAAAATCCATTATCAGTTTTCTACAAAGCTTGCTATAATTTATCGAATAAAATACCTTGCAGAAATACAAGAGCAATAGCATGGAGAACTCTCACTCCTCTGATACATGTTTAGTAAATTATGATATATGCAACCTATTAATCTGGGTAGACATAAATGTTTTTTAATTACCTGGTTAAAGTGCAAAATACTAAAAAATCGGTGTTAGAAGAATTTTTTGGAACAAGTATAACCTTCGAGAGCTTGCTCAGTTTTGGAAACTAAGATGACATAAAACACATATTACATGTGCGTGTAAGAGGTAATAGCATCTATATAAAACAGGAGCATTTTAAAAAAAATCGAGTTTACATCCAGTTGAGTCAGATTTTATTTTGCGAAATGTCATGAAAACAAATTATACCGGAAAAAAATTTTTCCATAATTTTCTTGCTAATATTTCGCAGTTAAATTAGTTAAGCAGTGAAGAAAAATCTCTGGAATTTTGTCCTATATCAAAGTCATCTCAGATAGTGGAAACTTTATATGATTTTTATTTTCATCTTATTTTTAAATCGCAAAATAAGTTCTTCTGAATTCATGAAATTTCCTTCGAATTTACATTTTACTCTTGAAGTTCATTATCCATCTAATTGTAGTGCCAAAGCAACGATGCTGGACTAAATATTTTTTATACCCTAGATGAAGTGTATAGGGTATACTAAGTTTGTCATTCCATTTATAATACCTCGAAATAATGATGGTAGGGCAAAATGGATTGGACACCTACGCATAAAATTAAAAGTTATTTTGATTTTTGCATGCTCATCCGCCTGTCCGTCCGACCGTCTGTCAGTTCGTCCGTAAGATAAGTCTAGAGCACGTTCACTTCGAGGACTGAAATTTTGCATACAAGTTTGAGAAAAAAAATTAAGTTTTAGTTCGAAAATGGGCCGAATCGGGCAAATCATTCGTTGGCTTGCCATACAAAAATTTCATTTTGCCCTATACATATTTGGGCACTGCCTGAGAACGCGTCGACGTAGAGAGCTTATATTTGGTTCATGGTGTTTTCATAGCAATAGTAAATAAAATATCAAAAATGGACTATATCGGGTAACCACTTTTAGGTGTTGCCATATATAAATTTTTGTTTTTTTTTTTTCATATAGTACTGTGAAAACGATCAGTCCCAGACATTTTCATTTTACCGAAAATTCTTCAAAATATAAAATCCTATGAAAATTGTTATCATTTTTTTTCCATCCGACGAGCCGTTCTAGAGATTTATGCGAAAAATCACTTCTAAAATCAAAATTACAAACGAACATTCTTCTAGGGTATCATAAGAATTGGTTTTAGACCAATTCTAGCCTTCTTACTTGTTGACAATTGAGTTCTTTGTTAGTAGAAATCTACGCTAATGAAAAATGAGGTAATTGAATCTCCAGCGCCTCTCATTCATATCACGCTTATGTAACATAATTTTTTCCGGCGTTAATGCAGTTGACTAATTGTCTAATTTTTTCACACGGAATTAACACATCGCAAGGTTTACAATGGCACTCAGAGAAAAAGATTGTCAAATCAACTAAAATAATAGTTTTTGTTTGTTTTTTTTTTGTTTTTTTTTTATAGAAATCATCCAGGTTATTGGTGACGATTCGAGATATTCTGTGGTAATGGATTAAATACAGTCAAATATTTTGGACCATTTTGGGTTATGGGGTGAGGTGTATGTATATATACATACTGCACTGCCGTATTGAAATCAATTTATATGGGAAGTTGAAAGGAGAGAGCGATATGGTTAGAAATTTATATGGGGAGTTGGAACGAAGATTGGATTATTGGATTGTGGGATGATAAGATTATAAAGTGTGGTTGTATGTACATACTGCCGAATATTTTTTTTTCTTTTTATATACATACATAGCTGATTAGATCATTTTGGTTTGATCTGAATGATATGTAAGAAATTAATTTTTAATTTATATGGGAAGAGCTCTTTTTCGGTGTGAAGAAAGACAAATGTATGGAGAGTTGCAATTGGAAAGCATCCGGGAAAATTCGGAAAAGTTCGGAATAATTAGAAAACATTCGGGAAAATTCTGAGTAATTAGAATAAAATTCTTAAAAATTGGAAAACATCCGGGAAAATTGGAAAATTATTCGGAAATATTAGGAAACATCCGGAAAACGCGGAAAATTATTCGGAAAAATTGGAAAACATCCGGAAAAATTAGAAAACTATCCGGAAAATTTGGACAAAATTCGGAAAAATTTAAAAAAATCCGAAAAATTGGAAAATTATTGGGAAAATTCGGAAAATTATTCGAAAAAATTGGAAAGTTATTCGGAAAATTAAGAAAAAATTTCGGGAAAGTTGGAAAACATCCGGAAATATTGGAAAAAATTCGGGAAAATTGGAAAACATCCCAAAAAATTGGAAAATTATTGGGAAAATTCGAAAATTATTCGGAAAAATCGGGAAAACATCTGGAAATGTTGGAAAACATCCGGAAAATTATTCGGAAAAATTGGTAAATTATTCGGAAAAATTGGAAAATTATTCGGCAAAATTGGAAAATTATTCGGAAAGTTCGGAATAACTGGAAAACATCCGGAAAAATTAGAAAATTATTCAGAAAATTTGGAAAAAAATTGGAAAAATTGAAAAAAATCAACAATTTACGGCATTGATTTTCACCCAAACGGAAAATTGTCAAAACGATCTTTATCTATTATAAACGAATACATTTCGATTTTATAAAAGCAACAATTAATTTGTTAATTTGAATAGTTCAAGATTCTGGTATATTTGAAAATTTTGTTGTACTTTCTTCAATTATAAAATACAATAATAAATAGCTAATTTTACAATCCAGTTATCCTAACAAACAACTAGTAATTATTACTATTGAGGTTTATTTGGTTAGCTTTTTAAGCCATTTATTAAAAATTACAGCGAATTTCTAGCCGAGGTGCTCCGTTATATAGTATTTCGTCTATAGACAATTTTAGTTTTCATGCTTGTAAGCAGATTTCAACGAAAAAAGTAATTAGACTACGCCATAAAGGAAGTGGAAATAAAATTCTATCAAATAGTTGTATTTGAATATAGAAAAAATCACAATTTTTGTTTATTTAAAACAAATCACATATATACTTATACATAACATACATATATACTTATATTTAGAAAGTGCAGATACATGATTAAAAGTTTAATTACATAAAGAAAAATGGTACAGTAATGGTAAATGATAAATTGTAAAATCAATACCTATAAAAAGGTTGTAACTAGTTTCAAATTTAGTCGTTTTTTTATTACGGTTATACAATAACTATAACTTGAACAAAAAAGAATTTAAAAATGGTAAATGAAAATTAATAGAACAAGAAACTTAAATTTTTCAAATAAACATAATTAATAAAACAAACATCTTCGATTTCAATTATTTCAAAATGTCTTACTCTAACATATAAATCTCCATTATTAATTCTATGAATACAAGATGGTGGATATCTAAATTCTTCCACATTAAATAAGTGAAAAGAATTATTTATTTGTTTACCAATTTTGTCAGAATTAAAGTGTTCATCATTACCCAATATCTCCTATGTAGAACAAATTATCATTAAATGCTGATTTAAAATAAATAAGCATTCTATTTTGTTAATCGCTTCTAATGTAATTTCTTTAAAAATTTATTCATTTTTATTGTATTTAGTTCCTTTATAATCACTGGATAACAGTTCAAGGACGGACACATCATTATCTAATATTCTTTTCGATTCAAATCTAAGCAAAATAAAACAAGCCAACTCCTTGACTTTGCATTTGGAAAGATGTAAGTTTGACATAGTATTTAAAACATCCCTATTTTTTATCAGGCTAGCCGAGAATTTCATACTAAATTTCATTGCAATAGAATAGGAAACATTAATACGGGATGTTATTACTTTTGCGTATGCTTTCGAATCGAAATTACCACAAATATTTAATTGCACCTGATTCTGTTATTACACGACTATGTCATAAAATGATGTTTGAGCTTTAGTGTTTGCTAAAATATTTGGCAAAAAAGCTCATTGTGACGGGAAACTAACATATTCAAATGTGTTACCATTCTAACTGGTATTGTCCATATGTTGTGGAAAATTACTGCTCATTCGTCATTGCTTCACTGGAATTTATATCCATTTAGAAATTTGGTATATGCACAAAACACGATAAACTGATCACTTTCACAATATTCTGCTTATAAAGTTTGAAGGTATACTTAATGTTAGAAAAACAGGAAAATTCACCCACATACATATGTACAACTGGCAGGAGGTAATAGGAAACAAGCCAATTGAGTAGAACAAATCAGTATTCGTACTGAGCTTAAGTCGACCAGGTGTTTATTTTATCAAGGAAGAAATATAATAGATCAGTTAACAAAACCGGCTTTTATTTAAAAATTAAATAACTATAACATTAAGTATATCACTTCTAATAACTCTTCAGAAAAAAGAATAACTTTTTATAATAATACACTCGCGGCAGAGCGTACATTCGTATTTCACTGGCACGACATGATATGGTTACGACATGATCCGTTTTGCAAAAAAAAAGAAAAATATAATTCCTTGACCGAAAGTTGTAATGCACTTGCTCACGTTCAAAACTAGAATGCGAATGAATCTCTATAATTCTTATTTAACTGCTAATGCAAATACCAAAAAACAGTTAACAAATGTTGAAAAAGTAAAATTGAAATGTCTTAACTAATGTGGATTTATCAATTTTACGATTTTGTAATTGATTCTGCCTTTTCAATACAGAGTCGTGTTAAAGGAAAATGAAGTAATTGTAGGAACTACAAGCCGATATATGTAAATTTAATATTTTATTCGTATTTTTCGTGCCGCGTGGTAAATTTGAGATCCTTTTACAATTAAATTGTAGATCTTACCAGTGGCAAATAAACTCAGAGTTTAACGATTCTGTAATTAAATTTACAACCCTCTGAAATGAATTTTTATTCAAAAACGCTAATGTAAAAATTATTCTGGTGTTCAATTCTACTATTTCTTATTATTTTTTACAAAAATTCTTTGTTAAAAGTGTTTTTCATACCGATGTAGCAAAATAATTTAGTTTTGTATCTTTAACAACTCCAATCTGTAATTTTTACAATTATTTTTCTCTGGTGGTGACGTTTAGACACTTATAGATAGGGTGACATTGGAAGTATACTTGCGGACAGTTGAGTTGTTGATTACAATCTCCTTTGGTCGTATTACATGGAGGAAGAAAATATGGACCCCCTGTTGGTAACATTTAATTATTTACAATTCAGCAGTTTTTTAAAAAAAAATGTACACGATATATTATAATCTTAGAGGACGACAAATTACTTGGTTTTTGGACTCAATCCTTATTTGCTTTATGAAATCATTCCCAAAATTTTAGATTTCAGAAGTTTTTCATTTGGCTTTTGTAACTTTCGGTCTTATCAGCTTTTGTATTTGTTTCTCATCGTTCGAAATGAAAAATCAGTCTGAAATCGTTAGAAAAAATTAATATTAGAACACGTTTGCAAAAAGTTTTTGTTTCTAGCAAAAACGTAAAGAAAAATGTGCTTACGCGGAATCGTTTTATTTGAATTTTACAATGTAAAATATTATTGTTAAATTAAAAAAATTTTTGAAATTTTAAATGATACATGAGCATTGTCAAAGAATGAAATTTTCAGTGTAAAGCTCCTGATCTCAATGCATTTTTTAGACTTTGAAAATGTTAGCCCTTAGATGTGTGGTGTGCCAGATATAGCAGGACCAACTATATGATCTTAAACTGATATTTCCCAGAATAATATAAAACCATATTTATGTGCGAATAAAAACTCAATGAGTATTGCAAAGAATTACGGTATTCCTACATTCCATGATAATTTGTTATGATCAGGCTTGGTGTTGTTTTTTTCAATTATGTACTTGTTAGTTTAGGCTGGACTCACCCCGGACGGATTAGTCATCATCCTTCAATTTTGATTCAATCAGAACTCCACATAAATTTCTATGAATATCTCTCTTTGTATTCACACCGGTAAAGCAAAATAATCTAATCAGAAGCTCTGATAAATCATTAAAGCATGATTAAAATTTTCGGTGTAAATGCAGCCTAATAATTCAGTTTTTAGCTAAATAAGTTGTGTGTGAAAAAAGAAGAAACTTTTATAAGCGATCTACCTATCTCTTTAAATATTTAATTTTCGTTTCTGGGTGTTTATTTAATTCCAAGTTCATGCATAGAAACAGTTGCCTGACCACGATTTAGATTTTTGTTTGTTGCTGAAATACACTCTAACTGGGTATAATTTGTAAAGTGATGAATATGATTTAGATGATGAAATCAGAATTGGTAAGCAGCTGCTGAATCTCTAATTGGTGATGAAGATTTTCTAGAAGTAGAATGCTCTGAGGAGAGCGAAAATATTTCTGGCTCTTCATCCACGAAAAAGAATTGAAAGAAATTTTGAAGCTGTGAAAAGATTTCTTCATTGGAAAAAGAAGAAATTAACAGTTCCTAAAGATCATTTGAATATTGTTCGCTCCGCTGAGATATCATTACAAATAACAAGGCTTGAAACGCCATATAATTTTTTAAAATATTTCTTTGATGAGGAACTTTTGAAAAAAAATATTGAAGAATTATTTAATTGTCGAAGAATCTTGAAAAATATTGGGACTTTATTCTGCATCCAATAACGTTCCACTGTACTGGAACGCAAATGTTGGTCTCGAATTCAAAAAAAAAAAAACAAAAAAAAAAGGTAGAATTGGTCTGTCTAACAAGAATAGGGTCCCTACTCATCTCCGATTTCGTTCAAATTAACAGGTTTGACTAGAAATGAAAGTTATGCAAGTGGGAACTGCAAATGGCCAATCGAAACCGAAATAATGCATAATATAGGTGAACCCGAGGTTAAAATTAACACTTTTCGGAAAACTTTTTATAATTACCATTTTGTGGGTATATTCGCTACATTTAAGCCACTTTATTCACGATACAATTATCTATTACTTGTTAGCCTTCATATACAAGAAACCAGAAGTTTTTATCACAATTTGTTCAGAAGCTTTTTCCAAAATAATATTGCGAGGTTTGCTAAATTACTTACATTAATTAGCTGCATATATAGTATTATAAAGCAGCACCATTTATCCCTCGGATAAATTCTAACCAATTTTCAAAATTCTTTTTACGAAATTCATTGTGAGTTTTTTATGATTGATGAAACTGTTACGAGATTCGTACGATAGTGGTTTACAGATTAGTAACCCACCACCATATATTATTATAAAAATAAGTAAAAAATAAAAATGAAGTTATTTTTCAGAGGGTGGGGGTGTGTGGAATATTCATACTCAATCTCATCAAAATCGGATGATAAAATGTCGTTCATAAAGGGTTTTCCAATAAAAGGTGTTATTTTAATTTGCCCGCTATTTCGGTAGATGTCACCTTTCGAGCTGTCATTTTTTGACATTTGACAAGTAGAAACTACGCTATTAATAAAAATGGAACGATACACGATTTAACAACACAATGAAATTACTAAAATTCACTATAAAAATGGTGAAAATGTGGCAGAGACGGTTCGTAAAACTCGAACATTTTTGGGTCGTCGTGAAGCACCTTGTCGGACCGCAATACAGAAATTGGTAGAAAAATTCAAGCTGTCGGGACAAGTTAGTGATGTGAGGAATAAAACCCGTATACGTCGCTCAAGAACAGCCGAGAATATTGCTGCTGTAGCCGAAAGTGTTGAAGAAACCCAGGTTTGTCCATTCCTCGTCGTCCTTTGGAATTAGGCATTCCACAAACGTCATTACACCGTATTTTCCATAAAGATTTGGGTCTTAAGGCTTATAAAGTTCAGATAACACAAGAACTCGAGCCGGCCGATCATCTTTGCTGATTTGGTCCTTGAAATGCATGAAAATGATCCGGAATTCCATCGAAAACTCATCTTGAGTGATGAGGCCCATTTCCACCTCGATGGCTTCGTCAACAAGCAAAATTGTTGCATCTGGGGCTCGGAAAACCCAAGAGTTATTGTTGAAAAGCCTCTCTATCCTCAACGTGTGACTGTTTGGTGCGGTTTATGGTCCCGCGGGGTCATTGGACCTTACTTTTTCGAAAATGAGGCTGGAGGAACAGTTACGGTGAATGGATTGCGCTATCGGCAGATGATTAATGATTTTTTATGGCCGGAATTAGATGGTATTGATCTGGACAACGTTTACTTTCAACAAGGTGGCGCTACGTGCCATACAAGCAACGAAACCATTGATCTTTTACGGGAAAAGTTTCCGGACCGTGTTATTTCTTGAAGAGGTGATCACAATTGGCCACCGAGATCTTGTGACTTTACAACTTGCGACTTCTTCCTTTGGGGCCACGTGAAAGAGAAGGTCTACGCCAACAGCCCAGCGTCGATTCAAGACCTCAAAAATGGAATTCGTGAGGCTATCGAGGACATAGGGCAGCCACTTTGCGAATTGGTTATGGAAAATTTCATGAAAACGATATGGTCCTGTAGGCGTGGTGGTGGTGGTCATTTGGCTGATGTTATCTTCCATTATTAACGGCATACCTTCCTCTTTATAATGAAAGAAAGATCCGATCATTTATCTAAAAAAATGGCATTTTTCTTTGAATATCAACATAACACCTCTTATTGGAAAACCCTTCATATACCAATGGGAAAAAGTTTCTCATTTCCCGAAATCGGATGTTCTGAGAGAGGTGGAGTAAATATTATCCGATTTGCAAAATTCCTTTTGCTAGTTCTTTTTTGTGATTTTTTTTTTCAGATTCTTTGAACATATTTTTCCTCCCCTTCTGAGTAAGTTGCGCATTTTAATTTTTGAGGACCAAAATTCTGTCTGATAAATTCATTTCGAAATGTTTTTTTTTACAACTTTTCGACTAATCCATTTATTTTTGTATAGTTGCGCTTTTACTGAGAGATTATCTGTACAAAATTTCAAGAAGATCGGATGTCATTTACCTATTTAAAAAAAATTTAAGCTTAAAATTTTTGCATAGCCACTTTTCGACATCTACCTGCGATCTTTGGAAATATACGGAAGTGCCACTTACAGAATCCGCAATTTACATACCTCCTCTGTGGTTAGTATTTGATCCGAATGAATTTGGCGCTTTTGCTCAAATTCTGTTGCGATTTAACCGGGACAACTCCCGTGAAAATTTGCAAATTTGAAAAGTTTCCTAAGGATAAACCTACAAAGCCCCGGGCTCCCCTACTATATATACCGTGAATTAGAACGAAATCGGTGATGACAAGTAGGGACCCTCTCCTTGTAAGGCGATTCTTACGATACCCTAGATGAATACCAGTTATGTAATTTCGTATGTGCAGTTTGATCGTTGAAGTGGATTTTCGGACAGTAAAAATTATTATAACCTATTTCATAGGATTATATATATATTCAAAGCGTATCATTCAAGAAGAAGGTCGACATATAAACCAGTCGGGATTAAGTTCAGTTCTGAATATCTTAGGGATCGTGTTTTTGCAATTAGATTTCTCTCCAAAAAAGCACTACTTTATAAAGCGAAAATATTCAAAACTGAAAATAATTATAAATATCTGTGGGTGAAAAACAGCAAAATATACTTAAAAAACGATGAAAATTCAGTTTCTATTGTCGTCAAAAGTGAAGATATTTTTAATCTTCTCTCAAATAAACATTGGTCCTAACTTTTTTATACCTCAGGCAATGGTAATGAAAATTTTTTATCAAAATGTTAAAGACCTACGTACTAAAATCGAAGATGTCAGACTGGAGATATTAGCCAATAATTTTGATATTATTTGTTTTGCAGAAACCTTTTTACAGGATGATCTTACCTTTGGTGAACTATTTGATGAGCGCTATGTACCTATAGTATACAGAAGAGACCATAATCTTTCTTTGTCTTCATCAAAGACGGACGGTGGTGGTAGTCTTGTTGCTATAAAACGCAATTACAATTCCTGGCGTATGTAATCCATTGAAACAGAATATGAGGATATTGCAGTAATGATTAAAATAAATAATACCTTTCTATACATTTGGTGCATATACATTCCATCACAGAGTCCGTTTGAATTCAACCTACCGAATTTAAACTGACTTTTTGATAATGTTAATAATTGTATGTGGTTTTCAAGAAAATGTTAATCGCTTATCAATTTCCCTTCTTAATAATATGGGCTTTTCCGGTTTGAAACAATATAATGATCAAGTAAAATTGTAATGCAAGAATTCTTCATTTATTCTGATCAAATGTAACAAACAATTTTGTTCAAGAAAGAATTTTTTGGGATTCTCCGGTATATAGCAAAAGCTAAAAAATGTTCTAATTTGTTATTTCATCACACAACCCATTAATTTTTGGTGACAAGTTTCAAGTCTTGATTTGACTCATCAACAGGTCACAAATAGCGAAATTGTGTGTTTTGAAAAAAAAATGAAAAAATGAAAAAAGAAGAAAGAAATGAAAAGTTTGAGAAAATAGAAAAAAACAATTTTTGTATTTATTAAAAAATTTTAAAAAATTATAAAGAAACAGATTCATTCGAAGCGAATCGAACCTGTTTACGCCACGCAGTGGGCTGAAAAATAAAAAAGAAAAGGAAGAAGAAGAAGCGTTTCGTGTCAGCAGAAAACCTTACACTCATCGGTGCAGCTTGGTTTTCTGCCTGCTGCAGACGCTTGAAAATAGATCAAACTGATCTCTTCTCATATAAACTCAGAAATAAATTCTGGGTGTGAATTATGTGAGGAAAAAACACTCCTATACATGCCCAGGAGGAAAAATAAACAGATTACGTTTGGACTTTTTACCGGGTTAAACTTAATTTTGTTCAAGAAAGAGTTTTTTGGGATTCTCCGGTATATAGCAAAAGCGTCTGCAGCAGGCAGAAAACCAAGCAGGCAGAAAACCAAGCTGATGAGTGTAAGGTTTTCTGCTGACACGAAACGCTTCTTCTTCTTCCTTTTATTTTTCAGCCCACTGCGTGGCGTAAACAGGTTCGATTCGCTTTTTTAAAATTTTTTAATAAATAAAAAAATTGTTTTTTGCTATTTTCTCAAACTTTTCATTTCTTTCTTCTTTTTTCATTTTTTCATTTGTTTTTAAAATCACACAATTTCGCTATTTGTGACCTGTTGATGAGTCAAACCAAGACTTGAAACTTGTCACCAAAAATTAATGGATTGTGTGATGAAATAACAAATTAGAACATTTTTTAGCTTTTGCTATATACCGGAGAATCCCAAAAAATTCTTTCTTGAACAAAATTAAGTTTAACCCGGTAAAAAGTTCAAACGTAGTCTGTAACAAACAATGAAATTTTAGTGTCATCTTCACTATCACCATTATCTCGAATTGATCTTCATCACCCTCCTTTGGGCATCGTTTTTCAATAGAAAAACCCGACTATATCGCTGAATATAAGAAGAAAAAACGGAAGTTTCAGTTCGCCGATTATGATGCCATTAATGAATATATCGTCATTTGATTTTTCAAGTATCTTTTCAGAGAATATTGATTTTGTCATTTAAAAAATTTTATGACGTTCTGAATCATTGTGTAGTAAAGTTTGTCCCAGAATCTGTCAGTAAAAATAGAAAATATCCTTCGTGGTATACGAGAGAAATAGTATCTACTCTCCGATTAAAATACAACCTTATGCGTATGTACATGAAGTGTAAATATCCAGAATTATACAAGACATTTTCGTTCTTGAGAAATCATTCTAAACGATTGCAAAGAATGTATTACGAGAATTTTATTAGTTCTATTGAATCTTCTGTGGATTATGTGGAAAGCAATCCAAAGTGTTTTTGGGCTTTCAGTAAAAGCCTGAAAATATCAAACTCTTTTCCTAAAGAAATGAAACTTGGTAACAGTATATCTGCCTCACCAATGCAGACTTGCGAAATTTTCTTTCGGCTTTTTAAATAGGTATATTCTATCAAAGTTCGTGTTACTAATAATTTACACAATTCATTAACATACAGCAACGTTAACTCCATTCAATTATATCAGTTACGCCTCAGAGTGTAACAAGTGTAGTCAATCAACGTGATTTTAATAAAAATCCTGGTCCTGATGGTATACCCAATATGTTTTATACAAAATGTACTTCGACAATTGCGGAACCTATCAGTGAATTGCTTAATATATGTATTAATCGAAGGATATATCCTACGATTCTGAAAAGGTGTTTTATTACAACAATATTCAAATCAGGAGACCCTAAATTAATTTCCAACTATCGACCAATATCAATTTCAAATAGTTTGGCGTTAATATTTGAAAAAAATTACATACATATAATCAATTATTCCCTCAATCTAAAAATTTGATTAACCAACTATCTACAACCTCAAACCTGACTACTTTCACATACATCGTAGCGGTTTCATTGGATGAGGGCAAACAAGTGTAATCTATTTACACAGATTTCTCTAAGGCTTTTGATAAGATTCAACACAAAAAAGTACTCATTAAAAAGGCCTCTATAAGCTTTGGAAAGAACACCATTCAATGGTTTCCCTCATATTTAAATGGATGACACATCAGTGTTGTAGTCGTTAATGGGTTCGAATCACTGGCCTTTGAGCAAATTTCAGGTGTCCCCCAGGGTACTATCCTCTGCCCATTTATCGTTATTATTTATATAAATGACCTTCCAATAAATCTGGATTCAATTGATTTCTCTACGCAGACGATGCTAAAAATTTTCGTGTTATTAGCAATTTTGAAGATTGTACTCGGTTGCAAGAAGACATAAGTAACGTTGAGAAATGGTGTGTCGAAAACTATTTGCCATTAAATATAAATAAATGTAACCAAGTTTTTTTCAGTCGCAAAAGGGACACTATCAAATTTGCATATAAATTATGTCGTAACGCATTAGAAAGAGTTTCTGAAATTAAAGATCTGGGAGTGGTTTTTGATGATAAACTTTCATTTTCTTGATATATCAATTACATTGTAAGTAAATCCTTTAAATTGCTTGGATTCATTTGCAGAACCTGTAAATCTTTTAAAACATCTTTCTCTCATATTGGATTGTTCAATTCCCTAATACGCAGTTTATTAGAATACGCCACCCCTATTTGGAATCCTTTTTATATAACATATTTTGAGCAGTTGGAACGACCATTAAGGAAATTTACAAAATTTCTTATTTTTAAACTGTTTGGTTTAAGTGCAGCGGATAATCCTATAAAGTTAAGTATACTTTTTGTTACATCTCTTGAAAAGCGTAGGATGTATATGGATGAAATAATAAAATCTTACATGGTTATCTGGATAGTCCACGGCTACTTGCCGAAATAAACTTTCATATACCCTCAAGACCATCACGAGTCCGGCCTTCAACATTTAATTTGGCAACTGCTAAAACAAATTTAAGAACTAAATTACTTCTATATAGAGCTCAAAAGAATCACAATGTATTCTCTTTAATCACATGGACATTTTCGGTTAGTATAGCCTCTATCAATTTAAGCATTTAATATTGATGGAGATAAAGTGTATTCCTTCGACCTGCGACGAGTGATCATTCTATGTACTTGCACACTTTTCAGTATGTATGTTATATACAGGGTGTCCCGGAAGGGTACCGCCATACAGCACCCATAGAATCTTGACAGAAAAAGGAACAGAAAAGTCCAATACGGCATATGTCCTATCTTGCGTAGTTTTGGAGTTATTAAGGAAAAACTGATTTTTCTTAGAATCCGCTCCGTAACTTACAGTTTACCCTATAACTCGGTAAATACTTTGCGGAAATAAATCGAACCTAGTAATATTTTTAGAGCAACAAATTAACTTTTAAACTGTTTATTAAAAATTTTCCAAGGTGATATGCCTTCCTTTATTTTTGAATTAGAATTTGTCGTTCTGCCTTTAGAACAAAATAAACCCCAATTTGAAAGCAATAATTCTTGAAAATTTCTTATAAGAATGGGATGCGAAAGTATGGGAAAAACTTCTTCATTTTATGACCTTTTAAATTCCCGAAACAATCATTTACCTAAAATCAACAGTTTCAAAATCCTAAAGCAAAGTACGCCTCAGGTAGCCGTAACTTCTGCCACCCATATTCTACTAATTTTGGTTTATTGCTCTGAAACCTTACTCTGTAGTAATTTTTTTTTCTTGGAATCATGTAAAATCTGATTTAACTATTATTTTAAGTAAAATTAATGATTAAATAAACGCATTAAAGGATTATTAAAATTAATGATTATTAGAAACAAACAGTTTATTTCAATTTATTAACAACGCTCTTTTCAAATACATTAATTTCTCTTAGATGTCGATGTACGTTGGCGAAAACCGATCAATCTGGCTGTCTCCTATTGGGAAACCTTCTTCTGTACTCCTCACATGCCCTCCTTGCATTTCCATAGCAGAAACCGTAAATGTAATGGCTATCTGTGTATTCCTCAAAAGAAAAACTTGGCATATTGAAAAAATTCTAATGGCAGTCAATTTTAGCCATGACATGAACCCAGGAAGAAAATATTAAGATGACAAGAAAACCAAAGAAGTATTAAAAAAAAAATAAGAAATTAGGAACTAAAAAATAAAAAAAATTTTCTGCTAACTTTCTTTGCTGGCTGGCTTGTACATATTTTTCAATCGAATTGAAGATGTAGAGCAATGCAATAAGATATTTAAATTATCAGACGAACTCGTAAAAGCAAACTACACATGTGACTCTGATATAATGCAGTGACAGCGACCGTAATAAATAAATAATAAATGAAATAACATTTTTATGGCTTTTCAGAAATAAGGATTAACATCTTTTCAAGACATCTGTCGCAGGGGCTATCTCAGAAGTTAGTTTGTTTAGGTATTGTACCTGAAGTGAGGCGTACTTTGCTTTGGGATTTTGAAACCATTGATTTTAGGTAAATGATTGTTTCGGGAATTTAAAAGGTCATAAAATGAAGAAGTTTTTCCCATACTTGCGCATCCCATTATTATAAGAAATTTTCAAGAATTATTACTTTCAAATTGGTGTTTATTTTGTTCTAAAGGCAGAACGACACATTCTAAGTCAAAAATAAAGGAAGGCATATCACCTTGGAAAATTTTTAATAAACAATTTAAAAGTTAATTTATTGCTCTAAAAAAATTACTAGGTTCGATTTATTTCCGCAAAAGTATTTACCGAGTTATAGGGTAAACTGTAAGTTACGGAGCGGATTCTAAGAAAAATAAGTTTTTTCTTAATAACTCCAAAACTACGTAAGATAGGACATATGTCCTGTTGGACTTTTCTGTTCATTTTTCTGTCAACATTCTATGGGTGCAGTATGGCGGTACCTTTCCGGGAAACTCTATATAGTAGTGCTCTGTTGAATTTACATTTACATTTTAGTCATAGTGCAATAAGAAAAATTTATTTCATAATTTGCCTCGATTCGCATTTTCTGATTTTTTCTTTTCTTTTATTTTCATTAGTTTTTATTACTGCTATTTTCCAATCTTTTAACATTGCTTTTATTTATTTCCTATGTTGATTAATTAGAACTTACTTTTTATTTTATTCTTCTTAATTTTGTATTACTAAATTTATAATTTTTTATTTAACGGTAGTCATATAAATGGATTTAATCTGTATGCTATCGTCTGAGCTTGTAAAATAAATAAATAAATAAAGAACTTCTTCGTACAATAAAACCAGATCGTAAAAAACCTATTTCCTAACCTATTTCTTATTTGTGGTAATATGGCAGCACCAAGAAATGGTTACTCGATTTAGCTCATTTTTTAAATTGTATTTACTATTCATGAAAATACTATTCTTAACATGATGAAAACGCATTGTACACATGTTTCATCTCTCTACGTTAACGCATTCTCAGGCAGTGTCCAAATTTTTGATGCAAACGAAATTTTTGTATTACAACTCTACGAAGAAGAATTGGTGCCTTTTTTTTAACCTAAATTTACTTTTCCTTTTTAAAGCCCATGCGCAAAATTTCAGCAATCTAGGTGAGGCCGTTCTCGAGTTATCGTGCGGAAAGACGGACAGACGGACAGACTGACAGCTGCACAGGCAGCAGACAGATGGACATGCAAAAATCAAAATAACTATTAATTTTATGCATAGGTGTCCAATCCGTTTTGCCCTACCATCATTATTTCTAGGTGTTACAAATGGAATGACAAACTTAGTATGATTTCATCATCTAGGGTATATAAATAGAATGTGACTGACTTCTTTTGAAAAATTTCATTCTGTGTTCCATTTCATTATCATTGAAAAGACTGCACTGGAATTCGATAAGCTTTTTGAAATTTATCTTGTAACTGAAGCTTTTAAAAAAAAATTTTTTGTCGATTCTTCAAAGAAGGAACATCTCTCTGTTGATGAACCAAACACCATTTGAAGCAATAAATACATGCAGTTAAATCTCATAAATGGGATTATAAGATTTTTGATTAGTGTTTAGTTTCTTGCTTGTTATATAATTTCGAAGTTTACACTGGACAGAAAAATAGGGTATGTAGTATTGTAGTAAGATTGCGTACAGAGGTGCCTCCGGAAAACAATTACAAAATCTAATCAACTACAGCAGTATTAGGCTTAGCTAAGAATTTATTCGTTTGGGACTGTTAGATGTAATCGTATCCCATCGATGTCTCAAAATCATACATTTCTTACTGTAAATGTGATGTTGTCCTCTGCCTAAATAAGGATACTCGTACATTCAACACGTTACTTAAAAAAAGTTTATAGTTTTTGTTTTTCAACTTGAATAGATATTTTATTTCTTGTTTATTTTTAATTGATTTATATATTTCCTTCATCTTAAATATATTAAAATAATAACTTCCTTAACATTATTTTCATAATTATATTTCCTCAATTAGTTCAAACAAATCCCAAATTATCTTCGCTTTACAGGGATTAAATGCGCAATGGAGCCACGTGAAACTCTACCGCTTTTTACTAAATGCCAGTATATTTACCACCAAAATTTATGAATATTGACATTTTATTGTTTCTTACGTCGTCTTCTAAAAAAATTGATTTTCGCAGTATTGAAAAAAATCATTCATATAAGGGTTAGGATAATATCCATATATGTATTACATATAGAGAGAATTTTTATACCATTCGGGGTAGAAAATTTCAAACTTCATGATCATGAAGTATAAAGTATTTTAAATTATTCGAAATCAATTCAAAATTAATGTTATCCAGCAAACGTGGTATATTTACACCGATTGTTTTTTTTTTCCTGTGTAGATAATTATTTTGTGCATTTTTTGGTAGAGGACACAAACAATAATGAGAGTTTCTCTCTATCTGAGCATAATCTGAACGTCAGCCCAGAAGAAAAAAATATTGTTGTAATGGCAATTTTAGTTTTATCTCGATACCTGTGAGATGAAGCAGATTTTTATATTAAATTAGTATGCCAAACTAAGTGCCGTAACAGATTTTTAAGTAAATGTAGATTCATTCATTTTGCCGCCATTAATAGACTAATTTCGGCCGCTTATAAATATTGGTAAAGGCTAACGAGGTAATTCATGGATTCTTTTTGGATTCTCCGGTATGAAAAGTTGTATTATTTCGTGTTTATGTAAATTTTTTATTTTGTTAGGCAACGTTTCGGGTCAGGTTTGATCCAATTGTCAGGCGCTGTGATATTATTAACAAGATAGAAGAATTTTTTTATATTTAATACATGTTTAAGCTTATGAAAGTGAAAGATGCATGATGGAAAATAAATTAATTTAAGAGCAGAGAGAAAAAAGCAAGAGTAAAAATATAATTTGAAAATCCTTACAGGGATTAGTTCAGAAACGCATTAAAATGAAAGACGGAAGACATTAAAATATGAAGAATAAAATGTAGGTAAAAATTATATAAAAAATATAAGATGATACAAAAGAAATAGAGAACATGAAAATATAAAGTTTAAAAAATCTGAAATATTTTTAAAATCTAAAAATCTACAGGAATATATCTACGTAGTATAGTAAAACTTACATTAGGAACATTAACGATAACAAGAGAACATCTTTCAGAGAAGATTATCACTCGCACATAAATTGAGAAATATGTATAGATACACGTTAAACACTATTGTTCGTTAACAAATAAGCAAAAAGATAAATAAAAATAAAAAATAAGCCAAATTAACATAGACAAAAATAAATTAAAAAGAAAAGAAAACTCCTATATAAGTTATAAAAATCACAGAAGCTAAAACTAGTTTGTTCGATAACACGTTAAGCCTGTTCCCAAAAAAGGAGAGGGTAGCAGTCCCTCAAATTATCGGCCAATTGCAATCACTTCGATTCTCTCAAAAGTTTTTGAATATATCACTAACTTCAAATTAATGAAGTATCTAAAAACTCATCAACTAATTAACGATCACCAATAAGCCATCTTAGCCAAAATTAAAGCACTTAGTGTCGTTCCTCCTCTTCTATTATTGATTGAAAGTTTTTTATCCGGTCGTTAAATAGGATTCTGTTATCTCTCAGTCTCTCTTCCTAATTTTCATTAATTATCTGCGTTCCCTCACTTTCAATTCAATCCATAGCTTTGCCGATGACAGTAACCTTGATTTCGCTTACTCCTTTGATACTCTTGCGGACTTCGGAGGGAATGTTGCATGTGTTAAACGAGATTACATGACTAGATAATTGAATAATGATCTTGATATTATCTTCGCTAGGGGCAAAGCGAACTGCATCGAATTCAATTCATCTAAGACGCAGAGCTGTTTCATTTCTTTAAAACTAGATCACAATTTAACCACTCCCATTCACCGTCACTAAGCATTTTTGGCATTATTATTTTCAGTAAATTAAGCCGGACAGGCCACATATTCTCGAGGTCCACCACAATGTTGGATGTCTTTCGCTTCGTTATCTCTACACGCACGGCCAATGTTTCGATGAAATATCTAGTCTGATCCCTAGTAGATCATTTCCTACACCCAACACTCACGTTGAAAGCCGCGGATATCTTCTCACCCATCAAAATACTTTCTGCCGTACAGTAAAATTCCGTGATTCTTTTTTATCCCGAATAGTGCGAATGTGCAACAGTTTACCATCTTCTGTTTTTCCTCCGGCATACAATCTGCGGAAGTTTAAGGGCCACATACATCGGCACCTCCGCCACTTTTCTCATGTCGCCTAATCCTTTCCATATCTTCTTTCAGCCATGCTGTGCTTTGCATCATAGGGTATCCCCTGAGCTTAGCTTAATAAAAAAAAACATCCGACGTTACCTCTTATTTATTTGAAAAATTCAAGACAATAGCGCTACAGACTAAAGTCCAGTTAAAATACTTCATTATGGTCTAGTCGGATTAATTTCGGTAAATATACATATATAAAAATATAAGATAACAAAATAATAACTGAAATGATGGAAGTTATAGACTTCCATGTACTCACAGAAAATTAGGCAGATACTAAAAATAAAGGAGGAAGTGCTAGAATAAAAGAAAGCAAAAACTACAACTTAAAAAGAAACAAAAAATACGAAGAAAAAAGAGAGAAGAAAAATCATTAAATATAATAAAAAAATAGTATTTAAATAATACAAAAACAGGCGATATAGGAACTTCATTAAGGAAGAGAAATAAAGAAAATAATATTAATAATGAAAAATTATAAAAGAATTCATAGCTAAAGATACAAAAAACCCAAAACAACTGTGTAATAATATCCGCATATAAAAATTAATTTAAAGTCTGATCTTATTCCGAATGAATTTTTTAAATACCCGAGGATACGAACCGAAAGGTTTTCTAATAAGAATTCTCCCTGAGATTTTTAAAATAAAAGAATTGTAGAGTGTACAATCGTCCCAAAAATCCAACCGATTAAGTACTTGAGTCAAAGGGAAAAATAAATCATTCTGGCAATACCACGTAAAGAACAAGAGCTTTGTGAAACGAAAAGAAACCGAGCTTATATTCTCCCACACACACACGATGATTCTTGGCAGTCGATTTTCTAGTCCAACGGAGTCGAGTTGATCAAAGTCTTGTCTACAAACAAAAAGACCAAACTAGTTGGCATTCTAAAGTAGCATATAATCATCGGCAATTAATGTGTTTATTAAACCTAGCTTAAGTTAACCAAGTGAAGTATTAAAGAATAAGTGTTGAAGCTCACGCGAGTCTTTAATTTACTATACCGAAGCCAACAGAATGATCTAAATTGAGTGTATCGCCCACAGTAGCTCAAGCAAACATTTATACTAAAAAAATACTATATTTAAGTATAAACGACGATGTCCCATGGATAGTAAATTAAGCTTACTAAAGCGTTCATTGTTTGCTTGTTACTTCTTTTTCCCACTTTATTCAGTAAAATTCTAGTGAATTTCCATTATCTTGAGAAAACTTGTTCATGGTAGGATGTATAAAAAGTACAACCAGATTTGGCTAGCCAATTCAAGATTACTTACAAACAAGGCAATGAATAGTTAAAATATGAGAAGAGATTGACTTAAGTATTATTTGCAAGTGCAAAAAATAAAAGCAAGAAGAAATAAAAGTGATATAGAAGGAAAAAAAAAGAAGAAATTGTTGGTTGAAAATGACATGCAAGTCCTATAATTCGTTAACTTAACTAGCCAGGTTATTATTAATTTTATTAACCAAGATTAATGAAATTGTGCCTCCGAGGGGTAGCAATAAATTATCACTTTTCAGAAAATAATAGAAAGGTATTTTTCTTACACGAATCCACCTGCCTTGAGATGTCCTTTAGAAAACAAACGTAATCAACAGCATAAAAGGAACATTCCAACTCCGGATGGCATGTCATTTATATATATTAAGAAAATAAAAGAGCCACAAGTTGTACCTTGCGGCACACCAGAGATTTATTCGCTTTTCGTTCAACTAAGTAAAACAGAAACAGTAAAATAGTATTAGTATTGAGCCATTTTCGTACATTTTTAAAAATAAGGCCTTCAAAAAACTCCTATACATCGAGCCAACTAATTGAATTACTTCAAAATGACGAATTGAATCGGGTGTGTCTGGTATCATAGTTGGCGTTTGATGGCTCCTTAGGACACAATTCATATAAGTAAGCATTCTATAACTTGCAGGGAAGTGATTCGGCCTTATTTATAACATTTGTAGTGCCATTTCGTCTGTCTGGAAAATTCATTATATGACAAAACCGGCGTTACGCATCAGACCTATTAAAATAGAATTTATAAAGGACTCTAACAATGAATCTACTGCGGAAATCAATGACAAGCTTCGTATGAATGAAAAGAGAAAAATTGTACTTCGGGTATAAAGCTCGTATACAAAGAGAATTTAAAAAAAGATCTGGTCCTATCGTTGATATACTGAAGAATTGGTTCGGTAAAACGAACGATGGCAACACTGCCAGATGTGCATTTTTTTTTTCAAAACTCAGAACTTTCTCCTCAAACCAGAGGAATAGATTTAGCCCTTTGCAGCCGAACCTTTTTGTGGTATGTGTAATCAGCTACTACCCGACAGTAGTTTTAATAAAAAAGTCGAGCGGAGCAAAGTTTCAAAAATAAATTTCTAAACTTTTCATGTATCCGGAACCAGCCAAACAAATGAGTTCATATTTCAAATATTCATTGATAATTAAAAGAAATTTTGGCGTGTCATAGGCTATTTTTTATTTCGGTCCGAGCGGGGAGGGAGGCGCAATGGAATTAGTGGGTCAGGAGTTTTTCAATTATAACTCAGTTATTTGACCACAGAACATAAAGGTGTGGGTACTTAAACTTCTTCTCAGGATCTAGGCTATTCGATTCTAGATTTTTTAAAATGTACTAGATCAAATTTAAGCTCATCGCGGGGTCGCAGTATATTTTCTATTTTATATTTAAAAAAGTAAGCATTCTTTATTTTCGGAGAACTTTCGATCGCCATACTCACTTTTTTAGTATTTCCCTTTTTCTATCCGAACTGACATACCATATTTTTCTCATTTTAGATTAGCCCTCACTCAGCAGGGTTATGTCCGATCGAAAAACGGCTGTCACTATTCCCCTCAGGTAATTACCACCTATAATTCGCGGAAGAAAATTTTTTTACTGAGAGTACTTTTAGAATAGTGATTAGGAACTTCCGACTGGGTGTGGTTCCAATACAGTATGCTGCATATAGAATGAAATCTCTTGCTAAGTACTATCCACAGATATACTTTTTCCCCGATTCAGAAAACGTTATCGAGACATTTTTGCCACAGAAAACCCCATTGTCATGCACATGAGTCACATATACCCCAGTTACTATACATTTCGCATATATTTCAACCGTTATTTCTTGTAGAGCCTTTAGTGCTTTTCTCATGGTATTTATATTTTAGATGTATGAGATGCAGGCTCGCATCCCTTTTTTTGCAGAAATTCATAAAACAGAAATACTAGTACAATACAAGATATTAGGACCATAATTTGGGGTTGCCCCTCTCAAGCACCGTTTAAGTTGAAATAAACAATAGGATGGCACCTAAGAGGCCTCGTTCATGTACAGGTGGTTAGATTTGAAAAAGAAAAGCTACTTGTAATTATGATTGTGGTATCATGTAGATTTGAGATATGTGTAGAAAAATAGCGTCTATTTGCGCATAATATGGCCAAATATTTGGTCTTAAAGTGTCCTTAGTACAAACAATATGGCTAAAACATTACAAAAGTATCTTATTCATGGACCATAGGACAATTGACTGAGGAAGCGCCAGTACAAGAAACATAACGCAAAAAAATGCAGCCAATAGAAAACCAAGAGGGGGGGGAGGAGTCATTCCACAGCAAATTGTACAAAAATCACAGAAAGTGTGACATGTCCAACCCCAATTTTTTGTAAATTTTACATACTTAAAAGGTTTGTGAAAAGAAAAATACGAATGAAAAATTTTGCTTATACAATGCATATTTCGCGAGTTATGCCATTTTCAAAATATCGCAAAAACTCTGTCTTGGTTTTCTTTAAAAATTCATGTATACATATATTGGGCCCTATTCTGTAATTTTTCATAAAATATTATTTTATGTTATTTTGTGGCGATAAAATCCCTTCTTGATAAAATGAAAATTAAAATTTTTTAAAAATTCGTATTCTGTCGTAATTCCATAAAATTATTTTATGAATTCTTTTATGAACAAATAACAAAATATTTAGTACATTCCGCTATGTTTTCTATTACTTTTTGAACAGCTAGTCAATTGACATTTGCGTGCTACTCTATCAAATCACCCACTAAATAATCATTTATGAAAGTAGTTGCTTTCTGACTAGCTCTTGAGATACTTGACTGTAAAATTGCTAAAATATAAAAACTCCTGACTGGAGTTTGATACGAACCATATCCGTAGAAATGCAAAGCCACAGAAAGACATCCATTCTGTTCACCTTGAGATTCCTAACTCAAAGCGAACGGAATGGATGTCTTTCCGGTATGAGGCTCTAGTTACTCTATAAGTGTTTGTTACAACAAAACATTTTGGGTATAAATTAGAATTTACTCAGAAGCTTACAAAATTAGTTTACAAATCACAATATAAGAAATTTATTAATTATCCAGTCGGAAAACTTTTGAAACCTCAGTTTGTGCAACTCACATGGATCGTAGAAATCGCGAAGATATCATATCCTATGATCTCTTTTTCATAAAATTAAAATTATTTTATTTTAAGGCATAACATAACATAAAATGATAAAATTTTACCGACAGAATAAGGCCCATTGTTTCATTCATACTAGGATAATGAAATATGGCTCATCTGAAAGATAGGATTTCAAGTTATCTAAGAAAAATATCATTTTAAAAGTATATGCGGAAAACGAATCTAGAGTAAGGTTTTTATGCTTTATCTTTAAATATCCTGGAACATGTACTTTTAATTTTATGCGTTTTTTTTTTACCTTATACCCACTAAAATGTATTAAAATTTTAACTTGGGATCTAAACGGGATCAAGGAGTAAAAAATCAAGAAAATTTCACTAAAATATATCTACAACTAACCTAAAAATAAAAAAATAATTGTTTTTATACAGGGTGCCCTGAAATTTATGGATAGATCATGATTAGACAAGCAAAACATACCATGACAGAATTTTGCGAAATTTTGAAAATGCCATAACTTGCGAAATATGGATTGTGCAAGGAAAAATTTTCATTTGTATTTTTGTTTTCACAAACCTTCCAAATATGTTAAATTTCAATAAAATTGGTGATGGTCATGTCACACATGTTGTCCTTATGATATGAAATGACCCAGGGACATTTTTAGTTTTTGTTTTTATTGAGTACTGATTTAGTGATCAGTTACAAGACAAGCATTCGATTTGTGAAAAGCTCCATCCGTCAATGTATCTGAGGATAATGATAATGATGAACTGAAATATATGTATTAAGGAATTAGACCGCCTTAACTGTTTATTTTCTATTATATTTTTTATTCAACCAAACTTATTAAAAAATTGATTAATTATTTAATTAATTACTTTACAATCTATTTTTTTAAAGTTTTTATTTATATTACATATAATCCCAGAAATAAATATCTTGACGGAAAAATTTTTGTACGTTTAATTGTATTTATTTCCCATTTTTAAGGTTTCTTGCCCCACTATACGCCATGATAATAATTAGTATATTCAGATGATGCTATAATTATATTATTCAATTTTCGAAGCTCTGAAAAATTACTTTTGTTTTAATCACTTTTCCTGTCCACCAAAGACATTCTGACAATATCCATAATTAACGCTCTCATTTGTTTCTCCATTTGAATACGATTTAAAAAAAAATCGTGTCTGCAGAAACACGTCAATTTAGTATCAAAATAAATTCGCCCTAATCGAATTTAACATGCAAATTGTGGCGTAGCTTCATTTGAATTTGTTCGCCGCTTCTAAATTCGTTGCGTAAACAAAATTCAAAATGATACCTTGTAAGGTGGTACTTGGAGGGGGGTATAAATGCAGAGGGTGTGCGATAAAAGCCTGCAAAGCCATGTAATTTTTTTTTCTTTAGCGCTTTGACAATTTCTTATACAAAAAAAAAAAAAAGGAACAAAAATAAAAAAAAAACTTCAGAGCCGGAATCTGTGGCTACGGCAAAAGGAAATTCGAAAAAGGCAAAACTTTTTGGATAACAAAAAAGTTTTTGTATAAAAATGTAAAGAAGTGGTACTCATCCTCCGCCTTGTAAGTAAATTTCCTTCTGTCAACTGTTGTTTCTGCATACCCATGGTGCGCTTATATTTATTTATTTATCTATTTTTTTCTTTATAAAAGAGCAACATCATGGCACCTACAATACATATACATATATATATAGAGGAAACATAACTAAATCCTGCAAATGCTAGTAGATCGCAGGAGCTCAAGAAACATGTATCCACCCAGGATTGTAGACTACCTCCTTGCCTGCGGGAAAACATGATGTTTTATGCCGTCGCGGTGAAAAGCTCTTCCGTTTCTAAATAAAATCGCGACACCATGCAGAGCTTTTCATTTGGCATCGTATTTTGTGCCAACCCATTAAAATGGAAAAGAACCATAGAGCTCTGGTCTGCCGCCTTGAGCTCTCAAAACTAATGACAAATCGAAAATCTATTTAAGGGGGAGGGTGGGAAATATTCAATAAAACTACATCCCAAGGTCGATATGGATCTGGATGCGCTTTAAAAGCAGCCAGTATTATACGAGTTAGTACTACATACAACTAAGGGCAGCAGAATTCGGTTAGACTATTACGAGCAAGACGCCCCAAGGGGTGAGAACTATATTTCCACATGAATGAACTTTTGATTGCTTTATAGTACGAGTACTGGTACAGGAGTTTATTACAGTCCGGAAGGAGCTTAAATAAGTTTTCGTATCGAAAGTTAAATAAGTTTTAAGACGCGCACAGTATTCAAGAATTTACCAAAAATTGCTGAGGATAGAACAGAGGAAGGGAGGAAATTTTTATTGTTCCTGGAATACGAAAGTTTCCTTCATCCTTGGAGAGCATTTTCATTCTTCCGTTTTGTACTAAGTCTAAAGGAGTAAAATCAACTCGATGAAATGTGTGTAGCAGAGATTGTAGTATGACTATAGCGGTACATTTTATGACACTTTATACCATGTATTTCTCATATTATGGGTAAATATTTGCTTTCAACGATGCCACACTACTTCGGATGTCTCTCTTCCTTCATTCCGAGGCAATTTTAAAGGAAACAAATAGCGCAAGAGAATTGTAGATGAGTTAAGTTCTGCATCTTATCAAGAAGAAGGAGAAGAAGGTGGCGAATGTAATGTTGGATGCTGGATGCTGTTGTCGTTGCGTCGTCGTCTCCGATGTTTTCCCCTGGATTTGTGGTTTCATATCTATGAGGTCTTTCAAAACTACATTAGAGCTTAATTATAGCCAAGGAGACGATGCCGCAGGGGGAATTTCAGATAATTATGATATGCAGAAAGGAAAATACAAGACAAGCAAAAGCAAGTGTTACCCACTAATATCCGTGCAAACAAAATTGTTTCTTGGAAGAAGATTGGACTCCCGCACAAAACTATACACACAAGTATGTATTGTATCTATGTATATGAATAAATTTACCATACTACCTACATGCAGAAATACAAAACTATGTATGTATATATGTAGATTGGAGGATATCGCCTTGCTCTAATTAATAATAATACAAGGAATTTGTAGAAATTTACTGGAGAATTATTTTATACGGAAGTAAAGGGAATTAAGATGCGCTGCGCAACATTACTTAAGTGCACATCGAAACCACACAGTCAACTTTAACCGCCTGCGTTTTCTGAAACAAATTAAGATGGAATCATGTGGGTGTGATTCCATTGTAAATACTTCAGGAATTATTATTTATTTAATTATAAGCAAACTATAGAAAGAGAGATGTAAAATTGCATATAAGGGAAATTAAAGCTTTGATAAGAAACAGCAGAAACTAATTAATGAAAAATTAATTTTATGTGTGTAGTGTTCGAAGTACTCCTACTAAAGTGTCGGACAAGCAGAATTCATTTACGAGTAATTAGTATTTATACAGTTCAGATAATTTAAGATTTAAGTGAAAAGTAAACAAGTTTGCATTAGTTTGAGAGTTCAAAATGTTTTTACTAAGACGGTACTTGTAAATCTAATTATAATTGTTGTGAATTCATACAATATAGTCAGTCCTTCGTTTTTGAAATTTTAGTTAAGTTAATTTTTGAGAATTAGTTTTGTGAATATTGACTAACTAGCGGTTAGCGTTAAATTAAAAAGTGAAACAAAGAAACGAAAACTCAACGTTGAATTTGTTTTTTTTTTGTGTGTTTTCAATTGTATCAATTATAGAATTTTAATAACATATACTTATTATTTATTATACTTACTTAGTTTTTGTTTAATTAGGGCATGTCTTGAGGAATAATTTTCAATACATTTGTTTGATTTGAAAAGATATCCCAAGAACCAACTTTTTTTTATATCGTAGTAACCCGTAAAGTGGTTTAGATCTCCCTTCCTTGGACCGGAATCTGCTGTAGGTGTTGCCACCTCAGTTATCGAGTCCCTGATGCGCTTCATTAAGAGAACTAGAAGGCTTTGGTGAAAGGGTCTCTTGCAGGTTAGCACAATGGGCCGTCCTAGACTCCGTGCTTGGGATCTCCATTCCCCCTGAAAAAAAGCCGTGTATAACTTGATAGACTAGTACTCGAAACTTTTTTGTAACCACTATAAACCCATTATAGAACTTGACCGGAGAATTATATAAAGATCATGGGGCTTGATTGCGGGAAAATTATATGATTACAGGTTTTATGAGTAACAAAAATATCCTGGCTAGGTTTTTTTATTTTTTTTAAGGCAGGGGACAGAAGATCCCATCCTAAGCACAGACCTCATGCCGGCCAATTGTGCTATCCTACTAGGAGCTAATTTACCAAAACCTTCCTGTCCTCTTCGCGAAGCGCATCAGATCTTGATGAGCGAGGTTTTTCGGCTAATCAACAGATAAAAGAGCAGCCCCTAGATTATCCTGCCTACCCCGGACAAAGGCCGGAGGAAACACACAAAAAGTGTTCAGTTGTCGCAGGCTCTGCTTCCAGACAGGACAGACACTTAGGGCTGTCAAAAACTCCCATCCTTGTTGGATGAGTCGGAAGCGATGTGTGGTCGATGATGACGCCAACCACAGTTCTACATTGTTTCCATGCCCTTTCATTCCCTATATTCCCCATGTGACCAGAAAGCCACAGAAAGGACACCTTGTGATGGATACACAACTTATCCATAGAAGACCTGCAGTTCCCCAGTAGCTTAGTTGTTAGAAGGCCACTCAGAGCAATCAAGGCTGCCTCATTAGTGAGAAAAACCGTTGGTGTAAATATTTAGGGCGGAGCGAGGAAGGGTCGATAAGGCACTTCCCTCAGTCCTCGATCCTCTACAGGAAAGCTCACAGAGAAGCGACGCCCAGAAAGAAGCTCAGGTACCATCGCAGCATGTGGCATACTCGCCAGACCATACGCCAGAGAGCAATGAGAAGAGCCAGTCCAGCCATCCTCCCAACATCTCCATGAGCGCAAACTACACACAGCCCTTTTGGCATCTACGTGAATGACAAGATCCAGGGGTGAAAGATTAAGTAGGACCTCAAGAGCAGCAGTAGCCGTATATCGTATGGAGCCAGTAATTCCCAAGCAGGCAAGCCTTTGCAGGCCCCCTAGCTTCTGGATCGCAGTCCTGGCAAGTGTCCTCAGTTACCTTATAGAGGAGGCATATATGAGCATGGGTCTAAGGATCGAGTCCAGTGCGCACCTTCCGGTCTCTTGCCTCTGCTTCTCCTGCATTGAGCGAAGACCCTCATAGCCGCAATAACTTCTTTCCTTTACGTGCAATCCCCACGCCAAGTTCGAATCAAGGTAGACTTTAAGGTGCTTGACATGAGGAGAGTTGCAGAGTGTGTCCAAAGAGCTTTGGAAGAACAAAGTACCCAAGCTTACGTCTTCTGGAGAAGAGCACCAAGTTGGTATTTGTTGGATTCATTGTCATATCATGACGGGTGCACCAGTCCTCAGCAATATGTAGGCCATGATGTGCCTGAGCAGAGGAATGGTATCCGCATACGCCTCACAGGAGAATCCCACGTTTTCCAGCACCGTGACGAGTGAGTCAACCAACATACGCCAGAGTAATTAGGAAAGCACGCCACCTTGCGGGCAGACTCTCTTCACCAGCACACTGGGAGAATTGCGGCCGCCCACCTCCACAGTTAAATATCGCCGTCTCAACACACTGCTAACCTTAATATAATATCTTACATAACCCAGGATGTTCTCGATTGATTTATTTTGATCATAGCAGTGGTTGAAGTTATATTTTGGTTACGTTTAAAATATTTGTTTATAATGCTGATGGTAACGTTTCCACAACGCTTGGAAGTCTCAGATTAATTTCTTCTAGTGATTGAAATGTAAGCGCAATTAATTTTCGTTACTTTTGTGAAACAATATAAGGCAAACATTTACGAAACCTGTCTTGACATAGAATTTCAATATTTTTTGGTATTGCATTTGTATAAGTTGCCTAATATTTTTACATCTTAGAATTTCAATTTTTCGGCATATACGTAATGAAATTAAGTTCCCGTTAAGATCTTACTATGAATATCATCGTAGATACTTCTACAAAATAGAAATCCCGTTCCAAAAATAAGCAATATTTAAGAATTTTAATCAAATATTCCAAAATTTCTATTTTGAAATAGGTGAAATGAATTCATAAAAGTAATACTATATAAATTGCAAATATTTAGTACCTAAAACGATCTATTTCCTTCATATAAAAATAAATACGGAAGCCATATATCTTGAATTTAAGAAATTGGCTTCACCGACATTTTTGTTTTATGTGCAATGTACCTACAGATGAAAAAATGGTTGCTTGTACTTTAACGACCAAATTACCATTATAAAAATTCAGGTACTTTTATATAAACTCGCTCTAATTTACTCTTATAAAACTTCTAGAAATATCACAAAAACCAAAGAAACTACCATGCCTCAAATACGTGCCCTTATATACACTTTGATGAGCCAGGTACGCTCTAGGGTACCCAAAGCAGGAAAAATGGCTAGTTGTCTAGCCAAATCGTTCCGAACCACCAGTCTCTCCTCATTTTTACTTAAGTCCATGGAAAAAATCCTAGAATCCTAGAATCCTAGAAATCCTTCGAAGTGAAATTTTGATTAAATCATCACTTCATTCTAAGCAGATCACTTATCAAGCTGGCAAGTCTACCGAGACTGCCATTCACACATTAGTAAAATACCTCGAAAAAGCTTCCGAAGCAAAAGAGGTGGCTTTATATGCATTTGCGGATATAGAAGGAACATCCGATAACACCTCTTTCGATGCAATTAAATCAGGTATCGAGGATAAAAGCTTTGAGCCCTCCACGGTAACCTGGATAGACTCCATGCTTAGAAGCAGGAGGATAGCCGCAACCCTAGGGAGTTGTTCAATCATGATCACCGCAGTAAAAGGCTGCCCACAAGGAGGAGTTCTCTCTCCACTCCCGTGTCGATTGTAATTGATGAGAAACTGGCCAGTTTAGGTTGGTTTTAATGTACAAAGCTATGCGGATGACCTAATAGTCACAATACGGGGCAAGCATGATCAAGTCATATCCGAACTCATGCAAAATGCTCTCTACAAAGTCCGTACGTGGTGTTTAAACAAAGGCCTTGCCATAAACCCCAATGAGACTGTTATCGACCCGCTTACAAGAAGATCGAAGCTTTCACTAATGGCTCCTCTTCTTGATAACACGGAATTGATATTTTCAGATGAACCCAAATAAATATATGGGGGCAACTCTAGATAAGAAATTTACCTGGAATTCGAATCTTACCAGAATGACGGATAGAGCAGTGCGATCTCTCTACACGTGTCGTCGCTTCATTGGCAGAAAACGGGATCAGAAGCCAAAAATGATGTACTGGATGTACACCATGGTCATTAGACCCCCGGCTGAGGCTCGGCTTCAAAAACCCCAGCGGTTTGCAGCCAGGAAGCCTTATTAAACCTTTGAGCCCTTAATTTGCAGGGGATAAAGGAAGCGATCTCGAGTGCTATTAGAGTGTATGCAAAAGAAGAAACAGTTAAAGTCAGGAGATCTGGTTGGTCATTTAAGTATCTTAAAATAGATATTTTTCGAGCAAATGACGATATTATCTGATATAATCACAGCCAGGGTGGATTTTGTAAGACTATTCCAAGTATTTCTGATAGACTGACAGCAATGGCGTTCCGCTAAACCGTCCTTCATAGAAGGATCGATGGTGTGGTATACATACGTTTCAAAAACAAACAATGGAGTCCGAATGGATGTATAGGGCACCAAATGCCATATATCAAAAGCTGTGGGCTCTACTCCTACCGTGTTCCAAGCCGAAATATTGGCCATAATACATAGAATGTGCCAATATCTGCATTAAAAGGGCCATAAATGACTCAACAATTAATATCGTCTCGGACAGTCAAGCTGCCTTCAAGGCCTTAAAGTCCTACACTGTCAAGTCAGGGATAGTCTGGAAAGGTCTACAAACTCTTTGTTGAACACAGCTGAAAATAAATAAAAACAATTAAAATACAATATAAAAAGTACTCAATACTTCCCTAGGTCCATCAACTGCCTCCTGAACTTCCAATAAAAATCCGAAATGAAAAAGGTATATATAAATTAATTCAATAAAACTAATTTGATTGAATGTTACAAACTACAAATAAAAAGCTAAGCACAGTACATGCAAACCGCCAAGAAACGAATTTCTTGGCAGTACAACAACAACACTATGCAAATATAAACATTGGAATTTTTTAGCGAAATTCATGTTCCCTGCATAACGTTCCATTGCAAAGTATGCAATTATGTTCATACATTCAAAAAACATAAACTCGCAGCATGCATATACACAATGAGTGCTTTTCTTTATTCATTCCGAACATTCAGAACGCACCAAAAGTGTTTCTTTACCCATTCGGAATATTCCGTTTATTCCATTCTGTGTTTCCTTATTCGCATTGGTGTATTCTGAACGTATTCTTTTTAAACTACCTCCTTAGGTGGAATAAATGGAATACAATTTGACAAATGTCAAATGGCAAACATCACTCCAAGAAAATGGAAGCCAGCATAAGCAGAGACACGAAAAATTGATTTAATTTTGTAATTAAAACGGGATATTTTATTTTTTGAACCTGAAAATTTTATATGATGGTCTCCAGGTGATATCACATTTTGCGTTATGCACAACTGTCAAATTTTTAATCTTTTCTGTTTACTTATTAATTCTGTTCCGATTATTCTTGTACCACGTGATCAGCATTCTATTCCTTCTATTCCTTCCGTAGAAAGAATAAAGAATAAAGAAAAGCACTCAATAATTAACGAAATGCAACAATTTTTGCCATTGTTGACATTTCGGTAAGCACTTTTACAACATGCGAAAATTCGCATAATTTGCAGATTTCTTGCAAATTGTGCATAATAAAACTATTATTACACATTTAAAGAATATATTTATGAACTGACCTTAAGAATTAATCCATTTATGGCAAAGAAAACAAACACAACAAACGCAACACTTCCGAATTAGAATACCGCGATCGCGACTGTCAAATTGACTCGCGAAAAAGTTAATTTGGTGAAATCAAATGTGCGCAACCTATTGATCAAGTTTAGAAAGTGCGAATTTCACTAGGTAAGGAGATATTTAATAAAAAAAGTGAAATTAATTCCCATAATGAGTGCGAAAGAGAAAGATGTTGGAACGAGACAGAAGAAATTAGAGAGAGAATTTACGTTCCATATTGGAAATTGACATAATTTCATAGGGAGCCGCCATATTGAAATTTTTGCGAAAAATTGAAATATTTAAATAAATCTATAAGGAAAATTCATGGATAATGAAGAATAAATTAGATGACGCATTTTAACATATTTTGACATATTTGCGCGAGGTGAGCAAATATGAAAAATATGTGGAATTTCCAAATTTTTGTGTGGAATCTATGATAAAATGGCGGCTCTGACACTATAAAAGGGCAGTGCTCCCTAAGATCATTCTCATTCAGTGATACATGCCAAATTGGGTATAACATCATAGTGATTTGGAAAAGTGAAAGATAAAGTGAATTTCAGGAAAATTTTAGTAGCATAAATAAACGTACAATTAAGATACACTGTTTTCATGCTCTAAAAGTAAGGGTGTTTGAGGAAGTTTTTTTGTGGTGAAAAAATTGTTTTTTGTGGTGATCAGAATTTCAGATAAGTATTATACATCTTTTCTGAAATTAATTCATTTTTTGGTGACAGCAAATTTTTAGATTTAACCACATAACGGCTAAACTCATGCTCGCTTAGCATATCTAGCGTTTCATGTGAAGAAACAACGTAATTTTAATTAGTTTTAAGTGTGAGCAATCAGAAATTTGACTTGAAGTGTAGTAAATTTATTTAAACACAAAATAATTTAAGTCTGAGGTATAAGATTGAGTACGTGTCACGCTACGACACCTCAAGCATACATACCAGAAGACAGAGTTCATAATAGAATAAGCATAGAGTGATTAGCCAATAAATGTGTAAATAAGAAAATATATGACACTGAGCAATAAATAATTTGTTTAATAAAGCAGCAGTAAACACAAGCCCACATATCTTGTCATTTTAACACACCGCTACACTATCCCACCCAAAATGCCGTAATATAGATGTGGTGCTCACTTACAGCTACCTTACAAAACAGCCTCAAATATTTATCAAGGAGAAATAATGCAATTGCTGATGGCGAGGAGCGGAAACTCAGTTTGTCGGACCAGAGCCATTTTGTGGCACTTCAAAAGGGTTACCTCAGAGTTGCCCTAAACGACTGGGAGAATAAACAAAAATCCCTGTATTGGGAAAGACAAGGACTTCTTCAGGCAAAAAAGTTTATCGACACCTCTGGCGAAAAAACAAAAGAAGTGCTAGTCCTTAGAAGAACAGAGCTCAAAATGTTTACTGAGCTCTTCTCAGCCCATTGCCCCTTAAGGTATCACCTAAAAAGGCTGGGCTTGGCTGAGTCTTCATCCTGCCGTTTCTGTAAGGATGCTCACGAAACCTTGGAGCACTTGCTTTGCCACTATGAAGCATTGACCAGACGGAGACTACTCCACCTCGAACAAGCTTTTCTTCCACCAAACTACGTGTGGAGCCTCAATCCCAGAATGGTTCTAGAATTTATTAACAGTCTGAACCTAGAAAGGAAATAAATGCAACGGGGACTCACAATAGATCTTTCAGGTCGCATAGACAGAGAGGCTAACGCCTACACACTCCTTCACAAATCTGATCTAATCTAATGTTATATATATTACAGTAATGACAAAGGGTGTGTGTCATGTTATTCTAATAATAAATTTTGTTGTTCGCGTCTCATGTACTGTAGTCATACAAGTGTACGTGGAAGGCCACTCAATGGCGTTCGGATTTCACTTAATAAGACTGATTTTGACGTTTTTGAACTTAATTGAGTCTATTTTGAAAGTAAACATTTTTCAGTTTTCCGGGAGTTCAACGGCTTTTTTATTAGTAATAAATATTAGAAATTGTTTCTAAAGTATTGAAATGTATATTTTCAGTCAAATTTAGTTTTTTGAAAATTATTACGGCACCAATACGTACATTTAAAATTTCTGTCAGCGAATGGCTTAAATTTTCAGTTGATATGCCACTTCCTTGTCAGTTACTTATTTAATGAGTGCAGTAAATAATTTCAGTTATATACGGAAAAAATTAATATGTCAAATAAAATCGTGCAAACTGAAGAGAGTACCTGCTACTATCTTTTACTTTTCTCCAATTTCTTGATAAGTCCATATTTATTGATTATAAATAAAGCTCGCAAAGAACACACACTACAGCAATACGTATTAAATTCAAGTTACTAAAAGTGTCTGATTTTTATAACTGTCAACATCGTTACGAAAACGGCAGAAATAAATGAAAAGAGTTTTATATTAATAACTCCATTCGATATTAAGAGTCATTTGTTTTTATAACGAGAACTACGGTGGTTATTAAAGGACCACCTAAAAATTTTACGATATTTTATACTTGGTATTTGTACCGAAAGCTCCCAATTTTTATTAAAGTCACCTGCATTACTGATTGTTGTCGGGTTATATAAGGGTAACCATGGATACTGTAATAAAAAGTTATTAGTTATATAACGTGGTGATGAGAAAGTTATAAAACTTTCATATATGTATACTTTCTAGTAATGGTTACTCTAAGTTATATCGAACCGGTGATTAAAACATTTCCATCAACTACTTATAAAACCTTTGGTAACTTACTTCCACGATAACCATTAGTAACCTTAAAAACTCTAATATAACTAAGTTATCAATTGGTTATATTATAAAACTGTTATATAACCACTAAATTTCTTTATATAAATTATTATAAAACAACCCATCATTTTCAGTCACCAAAAGTTGAATAGATCAGTTACCAAAAATTGAATATAGAATATCTTAGATATTGCATAGATTGTGCAAAGCACTAAATTGGTCATTACATCCTTCTTCGACAAAATCTTAATAATTCTAGTATGCACAAAATACAGTGACTCTATCAACGGTGCGCCATTGCAAATAGAACAATTCGTACGTCTAACCATGCAACGCAAACTATTTAACAAATAAATCTCCAGACGTTAATTAAAAGTCCTACAAGATTCTTTATAGTAAGTGTAAGTATAAATAAATGAAGTGAAAATAATAAATTGAATAGAACGAATATACATGGTAATCAATTAGTCCTTATTAGAAGCAAATACGAATTGAAATACAATAAATTGCTGAATAAAGAAAAGACGCACAAGGAATATTTCTGCAAGCCTGAAGGAAGGCCCCGCGGATTGCGTGCATGTCGTACTTCTTTTTAGCTGCATTATTATTCATACAAAATTTTAATTATTTTAAATAACATCGATCATGAAATTCGTATAAGAAATTACAAACTAATAAAGGCAGTAACAAACAACCAAAAGCTGAATGCATAGGATATGTTATTTATACCTAAGAATTCAGTAAACTATTTCATCTGCTCGACAAAAATCATTAAAATTGTTATCGTTCGCCTATCACATTTGTTAACGGATAGTTTAAAACGTAAATAAACGTATTGCGTTAATAAATTTAGGGCACTGTTTGCTTCCCATTTCATCATAGTCTAGTACAAACTGATAGAATTAAATAAATTTTCTCAAAACAAAACAATTCCAGTTAATTATTGTGGGTCGTGGAGACCCCTAGACTACCTGTCTTACATTTTGGCGGCTCATCCGAGATATAAATGAATGTCGTCAGGGTTAGCCAAATTTGACTTTTGCCCATAACTTCCGTCTAAGTAAGAATTTGATAAATCTAAACAAATCTTTGGAAAGGTCTGGTATTTATTCGGTGAAAAATGACAAAAATATAGGCTTAAGGGAGAAGCTGTCAAGGTTGGCCAGTACTGTCTTGTTAAGCCTGCCAACGGAAAATGTACTGAAATTATTTAAAATGACCTGGAGGTTCCTCCGTAGCTGCACCAAGACGAGCAAGTTCGTCCGCCCTTTTATTCACGCTAATGTTACTGTGCCCCAGCACCCACTGCACTATTACCCTGTTATTCCGAGAAAGCGATTTCAGAGTGGTTTGCACTCCATTAATAGTTTGGAGGTTATAAAGGGCTTAGATAAAGCCTTAACAGCTGCTTGCCTGTCTGAGCAGATAGCTCTCTCCTTGTCCTCAGTGTCTGAGTTAAGGAGGGCCTTTCTGCTTAGAGAATGCCCTTGACTTCTGACTGGAAAACCGTGAGATGGTTCTGAAGGTTTTAATCTCAGGCTCCTCGCAGAATACTACCGCTCCGTCGCCCACACCGGATTTGGAGTTATCGGTATAAATTGTAATTGGGTTTGTCAATGGTTGAAACACGGATAGTGATTCCCATTCTGCTCTGGATGGAATTGTAGATTAAAAATTACTTTTCATAGTATAGTCTCGAGGAGGTGGTCACTGTCCCTATCGATGCCAGATGCGATAGATTGCATGAACTCATAAATTATTACCGCACTTGAAATGTACTTCTCTCTTGCATTGTCCGAAGAGGGCTTTTTTTGCGTTTTTTTCGTAGGCCATCTTTGTTGGGATTAATGCTGGAGGTTTTTTGGGCATCTCCTAGCCACAAAATCACAGTGGACTAACGCTGACTAAACAAAGTGGCCATCCTTGATGAATAGCGCCATTGCCGCATCACGTGAAACCTGACATCTATCTGTTATGTAACGAAAAGTTCGGTGTTAGTGATAAAACTTTTACTGCGCTGGAACATTGGTGGCGCTAGTGGTCAAAACTAAACAAATCCTAGATGATCGGCCTAGACGATGGACAACCCTGACGACATTGCCCTATATATATATGTATTTGTACCATACTCGACCGGTAAAATTTTTGGGAAAAGCATTTCGTATGATGTCACATTTGAGCCACGTTTGCAGGGAATCGGTTAATAGCTATACGTTTCCATTGTGGTCCTACGAATAGCTAGGAAAAGAAGTGACCTGTCATTGGTGCAGAGCTTCCAATTAATATGGAAAGCCTAGTTTTTATCCTCTGGTATATATATATTGCAGTTGCAGCTCGGCAGGGATTAGTTAATTCCCTGAGATTGCGACTTTTGCATTTGTATCGGGCATTGGACACAGTAGAATATAGATACCAAGATTTTCAGCCACCTGTTCCCGTTTGCATGTTTCTCATGTTCAAGATTACCTTTATCTTTGGTTGCAGGAAGGAAGAGAGGTTCCAAAAATATTGCAACTCGAAAGAAATTGAGCAAGAATTAAAAAGATACGAATTTGTGTGTATGGCCATGTGTCGTACTTTTTTACTTTACTCTATGACTTGGAAAACTTAATGTATATATCAAGTATCTACATAAATCGTTTCCTGCAATTCCTTTATGAATTACGATTTCCTTTGAATCTTAAATTTTTAGTGAAATAATCATAAGAATAAGGATCAATGCCGGTAAAGCTATACAATTGTCGTGTAAATACGTTTTAACAAATGGAGCTCTGATTTACGCACAACAACAAAAAACTCCTCAAACATTTTTATTTTTAGAAGAAAGCTTCACAAATTGAAATTCCCTTGAAAACCAAATCCTTGTAAGACGAACGACTCTACAAAGGTATGAAGAATGTCCTGTCGTATTAAGGTGAAAACATGCTTTCATCGAAAGACACACATACTGAAAGTTTATTGACCGACGACCGTTGTTTCTTCCAACCAACATCTGAAAAGACTTGCTCCTCTTAAGCTATGTACTTCATAAATCCTTCGGGACGTCTTTTCCTTTCTCTTCAGAACTTAATCGCCTCCCTTTTTTAGAAACTCCAATGGAATGAAAGGGATCCGAGACAATCTTTTTTTTTCCACTTTGCCATAGCCCCTCGTCACGAAAATCTCGTTACACGAAGATGATTGACTTTGCTTGTTCTCTCAACCTTTGATTAATGGCAAGATGCAAAAATGTCACCCCTTAGGATATGATTAATTGCTTCGAAAGCTACGGAAGCTACTCCTACAAAGGCATGCTGAATATTGGCTGACTCTTCTGGGTAATGCTATGCTAGTGAGTTACTGCCAGTGTCGTTCTTTTAGTGTGATGGGGGTGGCATTTAGTTTCTTGTGTTTCCTTTTTCCGGAAGTGTGGTATTCTATCGGTGAGTTTCAGATTAAACATCAACCACACTCGTATTATATCATGAGCATGGCGCAATATCTGTGTTCGTCTCCATCTTTTGTTAGTTTTTCACTATTTTTTTGTCATTTAGATGTATACAAGGCAACTGTTGCAGGATAGAGTACGTCGCACTTCCAATATGAAAAAAATAAAAGTAAAAAATAAAAGAGGAAAGATAATTTAAAGAAACTCTTTCTCTTGACTTTGATTTATGGCGAAAAGTGGAACAATGGAAAAATCTTCATTAAAATCGGGTTCAAACATTTCAGACACCAGAAAGCGTTCTGCATTTTCCCTGGAGCTTTCTTACCCTCAACCCCACTCACCGCACTTTCTTTTAACTTATTTTACAGAAGAGATATCGGCTCTTTCACACTCTGGGTCTCCGGAGGTGGTGCGAAGGATCTAGATTACAAGGAATTTTTGATGGAAGAGAGGAAAGCGCCCCTAGAAAGAATCTCATTATGACGTAATTTTACGCTAGATTAACTTCAACCTGCGCTCTATTATATTGTCTAGCGCTAATTGGATAATTATGTAGTTCCCACAGATGATAATAATATATTTTAGAGAAGCACGGATCTGGACCTGCTGCTTAGTTGTAGCCAAAAGCGGCTGTCTGCCTGTCGTTGCCCATCTTTTATTCCGATACATACTCTATCCAGGATTTCTGACATGGTGAGGCAGCAGCATATCCCTTAATGAGTTTGATGTTAGCAGGATGATGAATTATGCCTTCAACTTAATGATTCTTCCATCCAGAGATTTAAGATGCTGTGCAGGAATTAGTAAGGAAACGAGCTCGATTTCGCTGATGATTCCGAGAAAGTTTCCGTTGTTAATTTAATTATTGTAGAAAGTTTCAATTTGAAATAAGTACGCCTTTCTCTAGAACAGTAATTAAAAGTTATCTTTCTCTTAAGTGTGCTAATAGAAGTGACGGTATAGAGAGTCTGTATTTTATTAGTTTATCTTTAAAGAGTTTTTTTTTCTTTTATAGAGCTTGTCTGATAGGGTCAGGAAGGTAGAAATTATTTTTGTTCTCATTTATTGCAGTTGCAAGGGTAATTGGAAAACTTCCTGAACAAATAAAATAGAAGGCGTAGTATTGATTTTCAGGGATTTATTTTCCTACGTAACTCCACCAGAACTACCAGGGAGATTTTCAATTATTCTATAAAAATAAAAGCTCGCCTATATCACTGTATTGTACTTGCTAACAAATGCGGACATTGTTCGGGGAGTTGCGGAAATCCCAAAATTCTGGCTGGAACCCTGTACTTTTAGTGTACTAAAATGATCATCGTTTTCGTCAGTACATACAAAAATGATACTAATGAGCTGAGGCATTACGATTTAAGTAATTTCTCTCGTCTTGATGAATGAACACAGCCATGATCCACACACCTGAAGAAGAATCTGGAAAAGAATCCAGGAAAATAAACTATTAGTAATCTCGATCATCCGACAAAGGCTGGAAAATACCTGAGTAGAGGTCTTGATTGATACTGATAGAATTGAGCTCTCCACCAATTGAGACTTATAATCACGATATAGTCACCTAAAAAAGAAAAAAGCCTTCATCACAATTGACAACTCCAAAAAAATTCACATGCTTCAACTCAATATGCCAGATCCCCGTGAAAAAATTTTACATGAGATACCCCATTGGAGTAATGTTTACACTTCTGAACACATAATTGTTAAAGAGATAAACCTTGTCAGGTCTCCTATATAGAATGAAAAGGCTCGCAGAATTTCCATCTCAAAAGTGATACTTTGTTTTCCTTTCGTAGGTTTAAGGTTAGCGAAATAAAAAAAATTTAGGCCTACTAAGATATAAAATTTACAAATCCAAGAAAAATTATAAAAATGTTAACGTCAATGATCAACGGAGGAATACGACAGTGCCATTTATAAAGGGTCTTCCAATAAGAGGTGTTATTTTAATTAGCCCGCAGATGTCACTTTTGGAACTGTCATTTTTTGACATTTGACAAGTAGAAACTAAGCCATTATTAAAAATGGAACGATCCACGATTCAACAACGCACTGAAATTATTAAAATTCACTATAAAAATGGGGAAAATGTGGCAGAGACGGTTCGTAAAACTCGAACATTTTTGGGTCGTCGTGAAGCACCTTGTCGGACCGCAATACAGAAATTGGTAGAAAAATTCGAGCTGTCGGGACAAGTTAGTGCTGTCAAGAATAAAACCCGTGCACGTCGCTCAAGAACAGCCGAGAATATTGCTGCTGTAGCCGAAAGTGTTGAAGAAAACCCAGGTTTGTCCATTCCTCGTCGTTCTTTGGAATTAGGCATTCCACAAACGTCATTACACCGTATTTTGCATAAAGATTTGGGTCTTAAGGCTTATAAAGTTCAGTTAACGCAAGAACTCAAGCCGGTCGATCATCAACAACGTCGGGTCTGTGCTGATTGGGTCCTTGAAATGCATGAAAATGATCCGGAATTCCATCGAAAACTCATCTTGAGTGATGAGGGCCATTTTCACCTCGATGGCTTCGTCGACAAGCAAAATTGTCGCATCTGAGGCTCAGAAAACCCAAGAGTTATTGTTGAAAAGCCTCTCTATCCTCAACGTGTGACTGTTTAGTGCGGTTTATGGTCCCGCGGGGTCATTGGACCTTACTTTTTCGAAAATGAGGCTGGCGCAACAGCTACGGTGAATGGATTGCGCTATCGACCAGATGATTAATGATTTTTTATGGCCGGAATTGGATGGTATTGATCTGGACAACGTTTACTTTCAACAAGACGGCGCTACGTGCCATACAAGCAACGAAACCATTGATCTTTTACGGGAAAAGTTTCCGGACCGTGTTATCTGTCGAAGAGATGATCACCATTGGCCACCGAGATCTTGTGACTTAACACCTTGCGACTTCTTCCTTTGGGGCCACGTGAAAGAGAAGGCCTACGCCAACAGCCCAGCGTCGATTCAAGACCTCAAAGATGGAATTCGTGAGGCTATCGAGGACATAGGGCAGCCACTTTGCGATTTGGTTATGGAAGATTTCATGAAAAGGATATGGTCCTGTAGGCGTGGTCGTGGTGGTCATTTGGGTGATGTTATTTTCCATTATTAACGGCATACCTTCCTCTTTATAATGAAATAAAGATCCGATCATATATATCACAAAATGGCATTTTTCTTTGAATATCAAAATAACACCTCTTATTGGAAAGCCCTTTATATTTCTAAAATTATTAGTAATTATATGGTACCTAAAGGAACAGCTACAAAAATTGTACCAATTTTTAAACACTATCATTTCCGCCATGCACAATAAATTAAAAGAAATTTTCAGTTAAATGCTCTTCATATGTATCAAATTTCTTTATACTAAAAATCGCAGACCGAAAAACTCAAATATTAAGTAGCATCTTCCAATTTAATATAAGGACTGTATCAGAAAAAAACCGACCACCTATCCCCTCCCATTACTCATCACCAGGTAAACAAAACTAGGTAACGCTGGTAAGATTGCATCTATAAAAAGGTGTGCACTTATAATTGCAAGTCATTAAGTGCAAAGTTCTCGTTCAGTGAAAATGAAAGTCAGCCAAGAAGAACGTCGCTAATTAATTGTTTCCACATATATGAAAAATCTGGATATGTCTGAAAGATAATTAGTAAATTTGGGGAATCTTGTAGTGTCCAGAGAAAGAACTAGTCAGGAAGGAAATCAGGTTCAGTAGACCAAAAATTGGCCAAAGAATTGATAGAAAACTTTAACGAATGTCCAACATGTCGTTGAAAGATATGACTAAAAAGGCTGGAACGTCATCTGCTACAGTCCATCGAATTAAAAAAAAAAGAAGGCCTACGAAGTTTCCTTGTTCAGAAAATACCAGAGAGAACATCAGAAAAAAACAAAGTTGCAAAAATTGGAGCCAGATTTTGTATAGAAATTTCTTAACGAAATTCGACTGCTTCATTATGGATGATGAAACTTAAGTAAAAACGGACTTCAATTAGGTTTCAGGGCAGATATTTTATGTGGAATGAAAAACCAGCGGTGATACAGATCTCAAGTTTAAGAATCGTTGGTAAACCAAATTTCCCGTTAAATACTTAATTTGTCAGGCAATATGTACATATTCCCAAAATCATTGCTTCATTGCTGTTCTGATGAGATTGCCCTGCACTGCTGATCGAAACACACATTATGCTCTTTTCGGCTACAGAGCCAATAACTGACAAGTACCTCGGTACTTTTATTATAAAAACTCCGCACAGTAGGCAAACAATCGCCTGTAGACTCGCATATCCCTCTCCCCCTCTTCCAAAATAATTACCTTTCGTGATAAAAGGCATAATCAACACAGATGTATACGTTAAGGAATATCCTCAGGAACGCGTACTTCCATTTTTTAGAAAGCATGATACATATATTTTTTTTTTGTGAGAGAGATTTCTACGTTGAGCAACGCATACCCGTAGTACTCAAGGAAGAACAATCAAAAAATATTGTGCTAATACTAAAAGAAAATTTAAAAAAAACATTTAAAAAAATACAATTGCCGGAATCTTACCAATACGATTTGCACTCAAAAATGTTAAAAAATGCCTTTTCCGGAGGATTTTTGCTTGAAACGTCGAAAAAATTATTGTGGTTTGCAGAATGTATAAGATATTACAGTATAGGCAAGAAAAAGTTAACTAAGAATTATTACTTGCGAAATTAATTTCAAAAAGGTAGAATTGGTCTAAGACCAATTCTTAGGATATCCTAGATGAATGTCCATATGAAATTTCGTATGGTCACCCATCTTTGTAAGATGAATAATAAGTTGATGAAAAACGGAAATCAGGTATGTATGTTAGTAGTGCTTATATGGTTAGTATGCATGGTCCAAATGGTGAATCCAAATGGTGAATCTCGAAGCCACTCCAGACTGAATCGGGCATATCTTAACCTTCACGTGGTGCCCTCTGACAGCGCCCATAAGGGCTGTATTACCTGTATAGGCCAAGTACAATTCTTTTAGACGTTGCAAATAAGATCTAGGCCCGAACGGAGTTACCAGTACCGTTTAAAAAATTATATCTTGCATGAAGATATGAAACTGGGAGTATTCATGGTCAGTTGATCATGCTTTACGAAAGCCATAGCAAATGGGCGGCCCGACATTGGCCAACTTGTTACTACGGGGTTGAGGAGCCCTGGATGACAAGGTTTTATCCACCTCAACTTGGGATGGCCCCCTTTTTTGGGAGCATCGTAGTGGCTGTGGTAGGTGGGGTGCCGTGACCCGAGATCGGCAGAGATTGGACGGATAGGCCTCGCTTCTACCAGAAAGTTGATGTCATGTCATGCTCTATTGGCATACTGGAACTTGTGTTTCATGAGGACGTTGATTGTCGTTTATCAATCCGAGCATGATAGGCGTGCCGTGAGATTAAGCCAACTTGGCAGGTACTCACGTAAAACCATAAGACATTTCTGATCATTTTCAGAGTATACGTAAAAAACGTAAATTTGTATATAGCAATTCAAAGAAATGGTTACCCGATTTAGTCCATTTTGGAAATTTTATTTGCTATTACTATGAAAACACCACATACCAAATTTCAGCTCTCTATATTGACGCGTTCTCAACCAGCGACCAAATATATAGCGAAAAACGAGATTTTTGTATGGCAACCCCACAAAGGAGTTGCCCGATTTGTCTCAATTTTGAACTGAGCTTTAATTTTTGTTTTTTAAGTCGATGAATAAAAATTCAGCTCTCTAAGTATATGCGTCCTCGAATTGTCGTGCACACTGAGAAACAGACCGACATGCAAAAACCAAAATAACTTTTAATATTATGTGTAGGTATCCAATCCATTTTGCTCTACCATCATTATTTCTGTACGTTACAAACGGAATGACAAACTTAGCATACCCTATAGATTTCATCTAGGGTATAAAAATACTCTGTTGGTATCAATTCATCAATCACTTTCCATGCCCGATAGCGATCTGAGCCTGCAACTCAACGGCATTCTGCTAATTTATTCTTCATTTACTCATACTATATCTTAGCTACTCCCTAATTATGCCGGCAATAAACCTAAAATATTCATACTTAAACCGAAAACATGCCGCGAACGTAAAATACCCTTTTAATCCCTTTGAGATACGGCTTTTATTGCTCATAGAAAGTAGAATATAGTAGCAGACGTCATCTTAATAGCCTACCTTTATTGATGGGGTCTTTTCTCAAAATTTTTCCTAAAGTTGAAACGCAATACCAAACTTAACCTTGATCAATATGCTCTAATGATATTTAGCAGTGTACGCTACAAAGATACTTTCAGGTTTTTTAACCATAACATAAGTTGCTGAAAGCCGTTTTGCTATATTTTGATCTTTTTCCTAGTCAAATTGGTGAAAAGCACTGACGAATATAACATGGACTGCTTGACATTCCATTTCAACTGGGCACAATTGTGCTTGTCAAATAGAGTGCTGACTACATTGGTGCCAACATTAAAAACATAAAATCAACTGCAGGAAATTGAAAAAGTCAGAGGGCAGTTCAAAATGTGATTTTAATAAAACAATTATAGAAGTAAAATAATTGTATGATATGAAAACAATGAATTAAAAAAAAAAAGTTCGTAATTAAAGGATGCCTTCGGAAAAGAAGAGTTTCTTATAAAACTCAAGCCGACTGCTATGTTTAGATAAATCCGGTGTGCTTATTATTATAAAACTTTATAATTATCGTTTTTACTGAAGTATATTTGTATGAATATGAAATGGTTCCCATCTAATAAAACTAATTCTATAATCTGGTGCCATTCACTGAATATTAATTGCGAAGGTGTACAAGTGTAAATAAGTTGCTTCCTTTCCTAGATTCCGCTTGCCTTCTTCAATTCGATCTTTGATATCAGCCATGTTGGAACTAAAGAGCTCAACATCTGGCAATTGAATTAAACACCGAGAGTTGCAGGTAAAACTCTGAATTTTTATTTCATATTGCACTTAATTTATACTTTTGAAAATTGCTTACATCGTTAAAACCTTAATACGAAATATTGTTTCTCATGAGAACTATTCTATATTACAAAGAGTATTACGAAATTGCTTACCTTGCTCATATTAGCAATATCGATCAAAAATATATATTATCGATAAATGCATATACATACATTAACCCCAGGGGTGACGTAAACTGGGCTGGGAAATTACAGGAAGCGGCCCAAAGACAATGGCGCCGCAGGCGAAAATTTTTAGGAATAATAATTTTTTTTTTATGTAAATAAGTCTCTTTTATTTATTGGCTCATTGGCTCTTTTAAAAATTCCTTAAAAACAGGGTGGCAAAAGGCTTTACAAAGTGCAAACAAAAAGTTGCTAGCTAATCTAAAAGTTATAAAAGGTCAATAGGGACAATTAAACAATTAAAACAATTAGAAAAACTAAAAAACAAGAAAAATTACACAAGTAAAAGGAAAGCAAACAAGAAAAAATTCTCAAAAGAGACTGTATAAACGGATACTAGAATTTTGAAGACGATCTAAAATATAGACAAAAGATTTAAAAGTCCCAATTTTGACAATTGGGTAAGTGGCAGTTCCAAGAAGTTCCAATTTCCAAAATAATCTAATAAAAATAATGACCTAAACGAACGAATTTTCAAAATAAAATTTTGAAATTTAGCACCGAAACCGAATTAAAAACATAATAGCCGAACGAACGAAAAAATTTACGCGATACCGTAATAGAGTCCCGCGAGAGCAGCCTGTGGTATCATAGACCTCTACAAACTGCCCTCATCATCCCTCCAGCTGAGCATCTCTAACGGAGTGCTTATCCTTCCCACAGTACTTGCAACGGTTCCAAAGCGAGGAGAAGCCCCGTGGACTAGAGTTGCAAATGCTGTGGCCTGAAATCACCAGCGAAAGACAAGAGCGCCGGCCGTCCTGCACTGACGATAGTGGCTGCCATGTGCAGTTGAATGTGTCTGCGTTCGTTGCCAGATATTCAAGACGTAAACGTCTCTTCAATCTGTCAACGAAGTGGCGCTTAAGTGCTTGTGCGTGGTGTTGTGGGTCAGTGTTCTGATTCCCATCTCCGGCTCTCATGTAGTACAAGTGAATTGTAGATTTGGCCAGTGTCAACACAAAGCCAATCAAACAATTCACCCGACTACAAACCTTTGGTCCCCATAGAAACGATGTCCTAGTAATGCTGAAATTCGGGTGGATCAACTGACACATATCGCGCACCAGTTCCATCAGACTCTGCAAAGCTGGACAAGTGAAGAACCTGTGAAACAAGGTGCCTTCACCAGAACAAACTGTGCAGATCCTCTGAACCCGCCGGTCGATATGTGACAACTGATTAGGATGCATAAGACTGTGATGCAGCAATTTGAATGCTACATCAGCATCTTTGTAACTAGAAGGATAACTGTAGACTACTCTGCAAGTTATCCCTCCCATCACGCCCATATTCACCCCGAGGTGTGTTCGCCATCTGTTGTATCCTGTATACTCCGGAGGTCTTATTGACATAAGCACGTCACGGAGGACACGTGTTGTAAGTGTGCTGAAAGGTGTGTGGGGCGGTCTGTCCAGAACGAAAGCATCTTCCAACTTAGTGCCAGGGTCACTGGTCCCAAGTTGGCGAAATCTCTCCCGCGCAGAAGCCGCCAGGTCGTGTAGTTGTGGAGTGTTCGTGTTTATTCGACAGTTTCCAGAGATATCAATAATATCTCCGAGAACTGTCAGTGTATGCGTGTCAGCTTTAAAACCTCGAGCATTACTGAACACTGAATCTATTAATTCAGGATTAAACCTGATTGGAATCGACGCGAATTGCGTGTACCGTAGAGCATTCCACTTGAGGTGAAATGCTGGCCTGATTCTGCCCCAGGTCTGAATCGTTGAGATTATATCCTGCGGCCAGTCACGAGGATAGGGTGGTCGAACAGAAAGCAGGTAGTAATACTCCCCTATGCCGTTCCCGCCCAGTACATTCACCCACAGTTGAGAAATCAAGGTGTCTCTCTGGGAAAACACTCGTTAGAATGCACGCACTTGGGGACACCTTGATTTCACAACCAAGTTAGTGAGACCCAATCCACCTATCTTGACTGGCAGACAGAGCGTGCTTTCAGCAACCCATCGTCTTCCGCACCAAAAGGCGTCTATCGCTTTTGCTTGAAGAAGACCTACGAAGCCCTCATCAAACGTCTCAGACTTTAGCAGATGAACGATGGACGAGATAATCAAATATCACGTCTGACCTTCCCATTAGGGATAGTGGAAACAGTCGACTACGCCATGAGTTTACAGCTCTAGAGAGTTTCTCAAGAGCGATGCGGCTATTATTTGATTTACTCTCGCGTCCGATATACACACCTAAATACTTCAGGCAAGTATTAGTCCATTGGATGTTCAGTGGAGTATCTGTACGATCCCTCCACCTTCCACACCACAAGCCTTGACTCTTGCTAAGGTTGATTTTAGTGCCCGCTATACGTTCGTACTGTTCGAAAACAGCACGAGCGACCGGAAAAGCTTCATCTCTTGTCACGAAAATAGAAAGGTCATCCGCATATGCCAACATAAGAGGCCTCACATTGGTATATGGTAGATGCACTGAATATTGTCCGAGCATTCGACGAAGATTCACCAGTAGCGGCTCCAACGAAAGATCATAAAGCATACCTGACAATGGCCAGCCCTGTCTGATACCTCGATGAAACGAGATAGGAGCCAGAGCTTTTCCATGATGCTTAATCAAAATCACTGAATCTCTATACAATTTCTCGACGATAAAAATGTTGTTACCCCGGTAAAAATTTCAAATTAAAAAAAATACAGCTACTTATGGAATATCTGATTTTATTCAGGTAAGGACATCAATTAAACAAAAAATAAACTAAAAAAATGACTCGTTGTTAAAATAAAGATCTAAAATATTATCAACTTTTTTATCAGTGGAGACGTTTCAGCGAAAGCATTAATGACATTTTCATTGTCTATTGTACTCAAATTCGCTTTTTCTGTGCTCATAAACATGAAGGCTTCCAAAATCATCTATTAGCTCGAAAACTAAAAGAACTATCAAAAACGTTTCTTCGCCAAATTTTAAGTCTCAAAACAGTAGCACTTTAGAATAATAACGGCTAGTTAAGAATGCAGGTGTTTCGTGCTTCGCATAGGAACCCATCTAAAATCGGACACCCTGTACTGAGAACTCAATAAAACAAATATTCATTGGGAGTACATTGGAGAATGCATTATTATGTTGTGTTATACTTACGTCTCTTGTTGAGCTGTCATCGTAATTTTCTTCAGTCCCTGCGTCGGAAACAGAATCTTTTTTCTTAAAAAAACTTTTCAACTTTGTAAGGCATGTTGCTGGAAGGCCTTAAGATTAGCATAAGTATTAGTAAAAATATTTGAATTTTTAGATAGGTGATGTTGGAAACAAAGCAACTTGATATAAATAAAAGCCGTCCAACAATTCTAGTAATAAAACAAAAATTATACTTCTTTTTTTTTTAATAAGTACAAGATTGGGAATCTCATTTAAAATCCATAATTTCAATCATAATAATATTTCGATAACTCAATAATAATTGAATAAATATGCCAATAAATAAACAAATATTAAATGAAAATACGAAATGAAATAAATAATAAATAATAATTAAAGTAAAAAGCTAATAAATAAAACCCCGTAAGTTATAACGAGTGAGTTGCTCCTCAGCTCCTAGCCTTAGCAATTTCATTCCCCCTATTTCTTTATGGTTGCTCAAAATTACGCCGAAATTGGCACAAACAAAAGAGGAAAGGGAGGAAAAAGGAGTGAAGCAGGAGGTTGGGATTTCCGGTGAGAAGTTTTTGGCCACGAAGGCGGACAGGAATACCATCTCCACATATAAACAAAATTATAAGTTAAAATTTTAAATAAAGTAAGAAAGAAAGAATTTAAAAAGCGCTCAAACAAAACAGCAATCTCCATTCTGGGAAGCTTGAAGTCAGCGAAGGCAGCGAAGAAGGTGACGAGAATACGCATAGCAGACAGGGGCACATGGCAAAGTATCCGCAGCTGAAGTTAAATATTTAAAACAAATAAAAAGATATTGAAACTATAATTATAAAAATAGCAAGAAAAAAATATTTAAAACTTATCAAACTAACCCATAATTTAAACAAAAATAGCAACATATAACACCGTATTTACTAACCCTACTTTCGCTCAAATTCTGGTAGCAGGACGGTCGTGTTAGAGACCACATATGCAAACCTTTGTAAAGATTCCCAACCTGTTTAATAAAATTTCCTTATATTAAAATTTAAAAGAAATATTTTCATAAAGTTCCTAACATCGCAATACACTACAAATGTAAGCTAAAATCCCTAGACTTTTAGCTTACAACTTGACACATTTCGTTGACTGCTCTGTCAACCTTTGTTTTTTCATGTCTCTTTGTTTTTCTGCACCTTCCTTACGTTTTGAACTCGAGGAACTCATTTTGAAAAATATTTCTTTGTATTAATAGACGGTTCCTATGCTAGGAATTCTAGCGCACGGTGCACAGCCCAAATACCATGTTGCCATGCACTCTTCACTCAATGCTAATTCCAAGAAATGCCGTAAGCCATAAATGTCGAGTATTGGTATTATTTTAGCAATAATATCGTTACAATTTTTTTTCTGTCGTGTAAATTAGCACAACAAAGCATAAACTACTGGGGACTCAAGTTGTTTAATCATCTTCCGGAATCAATAGCTTTTTTAAAATCTGTGAAAAGTATTTTAATTAATAAGTGTAGTTCTTCTGTAAATGAATTCTTTAATACTGATTTTGACTTGTGTTGTGATGATATTTATTTGTGTTGTTGGTATTTATATTTATTGTTTGCATATCATTTTTTATGTGTGGCTGTTTTTTTGGGCTATTTTTTATATTTTTTAATTTTATACTGTACCTGACGTTTAAGGTAATGTTTATTACTTAATAAATTTATCTATCTATCTATCTATAAATATTAATTTTATCTAGGTTATAGTTTTGACTTTACCGGCCCAAATCTATTTTTGTTTTGAAAAATTTTATTTTAAAATAAAAGCGTAGGCTTAAACTACTGGCCCAAATTTTATAAATCTCACCGGCCCAAGGGGAAAATTCCATTTTTCCCCCTGGGCCCATCCACCCCTGATTAACCCCTACATGAACAAGCACAGTATTGCTTAGATCCTTAATTTGCAATTTTTTTCTTATTGAACAAATGCTAAGTAGATATGACACAGTTATCATATTACATTTTTACAACTCTCTTTCACTTAGCGTAAATTTATGAATGGATCGTAGAATGGCGCATGGCTATTCCGATCATATTTCTTTTTTTCTTGTTATTTACTTTTGCTTGTTATGTTTGTTTCGTTTATTTTTATTTTTTATTATTATTTATTGTTGAGGTACGTGCATACTATATGCCTTTATTATTGTGGTATGTAGGTATGCTCTATACAAGAATGAAAAAGTTTTTAAGAAATACAATTTCAATGCAAATTTAATTTTTAAGTTCTATTGGGGAATTTTTCTTCTTAACAAAACTATGCAATGAAATAAAACATACAAAAACAAAACTGGCATTGAAAGTTCAGTGGAAAGTGCATAGACTGAAAGATGTTGCTATAATTAGAAAAGTAAATCCATATGCTGTAGTGCACAATGTCTAACATAATGAATCCAGTTTTATATTAATCTAAATTTTTTATGTATGCGGGTGCGATTCCACTTACTCTGTAAAATTTATTTAGTTTGTGCAAGAATACATATTTCAGTTTTTCACTGTGAAATTGTATTGGCATTTTCCACTACCTACAAAATTATGTTTTAAATTCCGTCTGTTCTATGGTATGACAGAGTAGTGCCAGTCAAAATCACAAGTTGTTCGAATTAATCCCAGTTCTGAAACATTTTTTGCACTTTTTCCGATTTGTAAAATTCGGTAATACAGACAGGTTTCAATATGTTTTTGCAGCACATACCCCACCACAGTTGCAAGCCACTGGTATTACAATAACTCACCGTTTACACATGGTATTTCGACAGTCAGCATCACTCCAATCAAGGATTATCTAATCGAACTTGCGAGTAAGCTAGTTGAGAGAATCTCTCTTCACCCAAAATCCTCATTTAGCAACCAGAACTTCTCATATAGGTAAACTCTATAACCTAAGGCTAGAGGCATCTACCTTTAGGATGGTAGAATAAATTTGTAGACCACAAAGGTGATTTCTACGGTGTGTAATCACAAATCCTTTCTCCTTTCTTGCGCATGTAATAAAAAAAAAACTAACTGTTGTCAGAATGAGAAATATTACGGCTATTATCACGCAGTAGCTGTAAAGGAAAAGACGGCAACTAAAAGGAAACATTTCCAAAAGGCAAATACCAACAGAAAAGAATGAAAAGGCGAGATCGAATCGAACTGAGGGCCAAAGATAAGCCCCAGCACACAAAGAAGACAGATTAGGATGCTAAATTTATCAAAGCAAATGAGGACAATGGAAATTTATGTACTGCTTTAGTTGGCAAAGCGATTTGAGTATTCATAAAAAATGGATTAGAAAATATAAATCTGAAAGTTTTACACCCAGGAAATTAAAAAATACTTTTTTCATTATGCTACTACTGGGAAATTTTGAAACCCAGCAATTTCCGACATAAGTTTCACGCTGAAGTCTACTGTTTATACCCCAGATGAAATCTATAGGGTATTCTAAGTTTATTACTCCGTTTGTAACACCTCGAAATAATGATGGTAGAGCAAAATGGATTAGACACCCACGCATAATATTAAAAGTTATTTTGATTTTTTGCATGTCCGTTCGCGTCCATACGTCTGGCCGTCCGTCCGTCCGTCTGTCCGTCCTTCCACACGATAGCTCAAAAATACGTTCACTTAAAAGGTTGAAATTTTGCATACATGCTTTTAAAGAAAAAAGTAAAGTTAAGTTCGAAAATGGGCTAAATCGGGCAACTTATTCGTAGGGTTGCCATACAAAAATTTCGTTTTTCACTATATATTTGGGTATTGTGCCTGAGAACACGTCGACGAGACTGCTGAAATTTGGTATATGGTGTTTTTATAGCAACAGTAAATAAAATTTTAAAAATCGACTGAATATGGCAACCCATTCTTTGTGTTGCCATATAAAACTTCATCATTTTTACGTATACTGTACGATCAATCCTAGACAGTGTTAATGTATTGAAAAGTTTTTCAGAATGTGAAATCCTATAAAATTGGTCATAACCATTATTACTGTCCGAACAACCATTTTAGAATTATATGCGAGAAATCACTTCAAAAATCATACCTGCACAGAGAGGTGACCATACAAAATTACATATGGGTGTTCATCTAGGGTATCATAAGAATTTGTTTTAGACCAATTATAACTTTCTTACTTGTTTTGACATAGCTTTTTTTTACCAGTTGAATTATCTGAATAATCTCTGTTTTTTTCCTTCATTTTTGTTTTGTTAAACAATGCAAGAAATGTAAACAAAGGAGATTAATTTTAAGATCACTCATTATCTAGAAATATACCACAAAAATCACATCAACCTTATTTCCGATTTGACAATTACTTGCCAAATCAACTCATTCGAGTATCGACGCTCTTTTATCGCTACATGCAAAGCCAATCTTGTGATGAAATACCTAGTCTGATCCCTTGTAGAATCATTCCTGTATGCAATACTCGCACTGCAAATCGCGCACATCCTTTTACCCTTCAAATTACTTTCAGCTGTAGAGTAAAATTCCGTGATGTTTTCCTATCCTGAACTGTGCGAATGTGGAACAGTTTACTATCTACTGTTTTTTCTCGGATTTTCAATTTGAGAAGGTTCAAGAGTGACATACATCAACACCTCCGCCACTTTCCTCATGTCCCGTAATTCTTTCCCTATATCCTTCTTGCCATTCTCCTCTTTTCATCATAGGGTATCCCCTGAGCTTGGATTAGTAATAAAAATGAAAAAAAAAAAACTCACCATAATAGGCAACCACCATGAGCTGCCAATATTTACATTTGTCATCAGTCATGATGACAAGTATTCTCTCTTTCTACCCAGAGATGATAATCACCTCCAGAGCTCACGCGTGTAAGCGTTTATCAACTTTCTTCTAAAGGTTTTGATACCCTGTACATTTGCCATGATATAAATAGAGCGCTAGAAATGGAAACATATAGTCAAATCGGATGATACGGCTCATCAGCTGTAAGACAAAAGACGACAGTGAAACGGAAGGTTACCAAGTTACACGGCAACGGATTTTTCCGTTTCCTACGGATTTTTTGATCTCAAGATTCAAATTTACGGATTTCGGATTTTAGATTCATATCTACGGGGAATTTTACAAAGACTTAAATAAATAATTAAATAATTTATTGAAGATTTTATTGAGAATTCTTTTACATCTTATACAAGAATACAACCACGGCGCAGAATTATGTTTATACCTTAATAGGTAATATGCTGTAAAAATTATACTGTTGAGATTGACATTACTTGACACTTAATGGAGTTTGTATGCTGTTTCTTAAAATTTTATATGCTATTCTTAAATTATGTAAGTTGTAAATTGTAAATTGAATGTGGAAAAACATAAATTTTACACATAAATTTTGAAATGTTTACGCAGGTCGAGTTCTAGCATCTATAATGTAGAAGAAAATAATTCGCGTCCGCTTGTAAAAAAACCGGAAAATACCAGCAAAAATTCAAAAAGGTTTGGATGGAAGATAAATTTTTTCATGGATGGCTTAAGGAGTTTCCTGGAAATAATTTAAAATGTAGATGTGTGGTGTGTAATTGCTCATTAAAAGCTGACAAAAAGGATCTTACCAAACACTCTACCTGTAAAAAGCCCCAAGTAAATAGCAAAGCAGTAAAACAACATAGAAGTGTAAAAGCAATTTTTTCTCGGACTAGTCGGAAAAGCAGGAAAAATTAAGGAAAGTGAACTTAAGCTTAGTGCCTTCATTGTCGAGCATAATATAGCTATCTCAGTGATCGATCATTTGGTGCCACTAAATAAATCGCTGTACCTTAAGATAATTAGAGATATAAAATTAGTTTTAGCACCTGAAGAAATAAAATAAAATTGTAAATAATTTACAATACAAATACTTCAGTGTTTTAGTTGACGAAAGCACTGACATATAAGTTCGAGAAAAAATTTGGTTTTACTAGTTAGGTACTATTTAGATGGAACGATAAGGATCGAGCTCCTTGAGCTTATTGAAATGGATGCTCTGGACTGTAGTGCTCAAAATATGTAACAAATGGACATACCTGGAAGACTTTGGAGAATTCCCCGTGGTTTCATCCACCGCAGCTCACATTACCACAACGCCGGCTTTATTCGTATACCCGCCCATAAGCCGGAACGTCAAAGTACGGGAGGCTTTTCCCATTTCCTCCGCTAAAATCGGAAAGAGGCATTAGAGAATTGAATGAAAGCGAGGCAAGACATCACAGCACACATCACACGACAACACTTTACAAACACCCTATCCGCCACCAACCTTGGTCTTACCTGTTCCTGGAAATGAAGACTCAACGCCGGCCCAAATAATCGATATTCCCGCGAAGCAGAGGTATAAGGCGAGCACCTGCACTTGCCCTTCCGGACCTGAAAAGAAAGAAATAATTAGAATTAATTGAATCAATAGATAGAAATTGTAAATCAGTTTGCCCATAACCTAGAAATGTAAATTTCAAAATTTCTACCTGAAAACAACATCCAGCACTAGTCAGTAAAATTTTGGCAGGAATATTCATTTATAAATTATCAAAATTAGAAAGAATTAGTGATTATTATTAAAAAAGATAAATAAATAGATTGTTATGCTAGATGTCGTTTCATTAGGTTAGTAGGAAAAGTCAAATAGGAAAAGATCATAAAATTGGAAGATTAGAAAGGATTTTTCGAGAAGGAGTAGACAGTGAGGAACGACTGAGCGAGTTTAGAAATATTTTTAGTGAGGAGGGTAAAACAGAAAAGAAGAAATTGATTTTGTCAGACGGTTAAGCACGAATAAAATAAAATAAGAAAACATCACAAAGTAACGTAGTTTCGTATTAAATTTTAACCAGTCAAAATTGGTTTATTTCGACCCCGCTGAGAAGAAATTCCCCAGAACTAAAAAATAGTTGCAGCCACGGAGAAGCCCTAGCCAGAGGAGCCACGTAACCTGCTCTCCCGAATACACTGCCGGGAGGCGTTTATTGCGCCTATAATACTGGTAAATAAATTGAAGACCACACAGTACGCGCAGTAGGTATCCCAGGTAGCCCAACATAACCTTAAATTCAGGTAACAATTTTATTTTTGCACATAAACATTACTCTCGATATCACAACATAACCATCGCGTTTTTGCGACCTGAATCAAATCATACACACGCACGTATGAATGCAGGCGCGGAGGAGTATAAACTGAACAATAATAACACAACATAGTTGAATGCTCTACACTGCACATAGACTCAGCACGACCAAATTTGCACATTCTGCACTACCCGTTAAGTAAACAAAATCGTTATTGGATCTACGCGGGCACATACTAAAACTAAGTAAAGTAAAATCTTCGCATCGTATCAGTACAGTAGCCGCATTGACAGCTGGGTTACATGATTCGTAAAATCTGGTACACGCTCGGCCAGAAAAAATAGGAAAGGTAACAATATTTACAGAAAATTTGTAGACTGTTTGGATAAACATAATCTTAATATAAAAAATGTAATCGGATTAGCGTTAGACAACGCTAATGTTATGCTGGAAGAACATAATTCCATCAGGTCTAGGTTACAAACAGATACAGATGTGCTTGTTGTAATTAATTAAATTTGTCATAGCGGAGCACTAGCAGCAAGTGTTGCTTTAAAATTCATTCCCTCGTACCTGGAAGACTCAGGTAGCGACAAAAGATGTGTTCAGCTGGAAGAATTTCAAAATTCTTTTAACATGACTGCTAGGAAAATGTGAAAATTAAGCATAACTCGTTGGCTATGTATGCAACATTGCATAAGTAGGCTGCTAGATCTTTGGAACGTATTAACTATATCAATATTTTTTATTAGCAGACTTGGAAGAAAATCTCGCAACTACAAAAAACATACTAAACAATTTAAGCTCGTTTAAAATAAAAGCTTATTTTTATTTTCTCAAATATTCTTTGAATTCTTTCAATGAATTAAACGGTTTGTTTCAATCAAAAAAAGTTTTAATTCACCGACTATAGCCTGAATCTGAACAAATTTTCCTAAAAATTGCTCACAATGTTATTGAACCTAATAAGTTAGGCCGCCTACAAATTGGCTGTGAGCATTGAGCGATGCGCGATACGCGGCAAAGCTTTCACATTGATCCGCTTTAGATTTTAGTTGCATCGTAACTTTTAGTGCATAATGGTGTCAAGGCTTATAAGAAAAATGGTATTACTCGATAATTTCCGGTTAAAGAGATTGATTTTAACAAGAAAAGGAAAACGGAAAAGACTAGAAATTTGTAAAATAAATACAATCGGTTGGATTCGTGAATTTAACATATTATATGAAGATCTTCAAAGAAATCCTGAGCAATTTTTGAATTTCTGCGAATATCAATTAAAAATTTCGATTAAATTTTAATAAAACTTAGAAATCGCCTGCAGAAAAAAAAGAGACTTCTAAAGGCCAATAAGTCCAGAGGAAAAACTTTATTATATAAATTACACCACAACTAATGGCCAACGCGCACTGCCACCGCTCACCACTCAGTTCAGCTGAGCTGTGAAAACATCGCTCGGCGACATAGCTCAACGCTCTTCAATGTGAAAACTTTCGTAGCGACGGCCTGAATAAGCGGTGTTTTACCTCTCACAGCTCATCGCTCACCGCTTACCAATATTTATTTATTTATTTATTTATTTAGGTCTACAGAGAAAAAACTCCTACAGACTAAGCATTAAAACTAACTTAATATAAAGTCAAAAGGATATAAATATGTTCTATAAAAAAAGAAATATAAAGAATGTCTAAAGACGTAATTATCTATAAATTTCCATTACAGTATTTCTGAAACTATTACGTTCATCAGTAAGATCTACGAAAGTACAAACAGCGTTGAAGTTTCGAGAGCAATGAGTGATGGATTCATACTGACCGTAACGAGTTCTATGAGAAGGAATATATAATAAATCTCTAGATCGAATAGAAAAGCCAGGCACATAAATTTTGAATAAGGCAATCAATTCGGGTGAGCAAATCTTGTAGCAGAAAACATCTCTGACAAAGATAATACTGAAAGCCTTTCTACGAGACTCTAAAGTTTGGAGCCCAAGTAACTGGCACCTGGCCTCGTATGAGGGAAGACCAACTTCCCAGTTAAGCCCGCGCAAAGCATAGCGAGTAAATGATCTTTGTATAGATTCAATGCGTTTAATATGTAAATCAGTATAAGGGCACCAGACAACAGAGGAATATTCCAATATGGAGCGAACTAGTGAAACATACAAAGCTTTTAAAGTGTAAGGGTCTTGAAAAACAGTGCAGTTACGCTTAATGAAACCAAGCATTTTAAATGCCTTGCAGGTGACATAGTCAACATGTAATGAGCAGTTCAACTTGTTATCAAAAATGATACCAAGATCTTTAATCTCAGTGGGTCTATCTATAGTAATGTCTTTAATCACATAATCAAACAAAATAGGATTAATGCAACGATAAAAGCTGAAGCTCTTACACTTGCTAGGATTGAGCTCCAAACCATTTAACGAGCACCAAACTAGAAGTTTATCTAGGTCATTTTGAAGATGTAGACAATCTGCTAGATCTCTAATTGGCAAGAAAATTTTTAGGTCATCAGCGTACAAAAGACATTTAGCGAAAGAAAATAGCTTAACCACATCATTAATATAAATAATAAACAACAGGGGGCCAAGATGACTGCCTTGAGGCACCCCAGATTTAATTATAAATTTACGAGATTTAACAAAATCCATTTTTACACACTGCGAGGCGATCTTAGACTTATTCGTCGATGTTTCAGAAGAATCCTATTATCAGAATATAAATAGATTTTAGATTTTATTAAAACAAATAAACTGAATTTTTTGGATGAAACGGAACTAAGAAAATATGCTATGAAATTTTATATTGAATTTTATATTCAAATAATTCAATTTCTTGATCCTAAAATAGTATTGATTGCAAATAGACCAAATCATCTAAACCAAATAACACTTTTGTTAAAATATTTTGAACAGAACTCAAATATCTTCGACACCGAAAATGAGTGGAAAGTCTTGCAAATTTATTTTAGTGAAGAAGAGAAACTAGAATTAATGAAGAAGCCCGTTGAAGAATTTTGGTATTTCATAAAAGAAATCAAAAACTTTGAGGGTAATTTAATATTTGCAAGTTCATATAAACTGTCGGAGTTAGTGTTAGCTTTGCCTCATTCAAATACGGAATCCAAGCATATATTTAGCATCGTAACAGATGTTAAATAAAAATAAAAAAAGCAGAATAAAATGTACAATACAATGCTATTCAATGCAATACAACTGTAAATGCAATAACTATAGTAAGATCGCTTTTTAATGATAGAAACGAAAATTGTCTAACATTTGTCCAAACTAAAGAATATTTAGATGCAATGAGAAATTGTTGAAATTGTGAAAATAGGTACGTATTTAAAAAAAGTACGTATCGATATTTTTTCATTTAATTGAATAAACAGTTCTGTTATGGTTTCTGGTTTAAAATAAATATTTGTACTTTGAACGATATTTGTAATGATGTTTTATTTATTTATTTTTTTGTTATATTGGGAATAATAACATAATATATGCAGATATAAAATATTTAAAATCTGGGGATTTTTAAAGGTAAATCTAATGAAAGTTGCGGATTTTCTGCAGAAAATCAACGGAAACACTGCCAAGTTACCAAAGGACAACTGTCAACAAGAGAACAGGAGACGACATCAAATCGGACTGAGGGCTAAAGATCAAAGTTAACCTAATGACAAGTTAGGAAGCTGGAGAGATTTCCGAGTATTTTACATTTAAAATGCACACGGCAAGATAAAGAAGAAAGAAAGAAAAAAATCTAAAAAAAACAAACTCTCTTTAAAACTTTTATGAATAAAGATAAAAAATGTGAAAGCGCAAATTGCATGCAACGAAACAGAATGGCAAATGTTTCATTTTCGTAAATAAATGAGAAGGGGCGGAGTTTTCAGGTTTTACTCTCATAAAATGCTCCCGCGCTTTTGTGAAAACCGGTTTTCATGAAATATTGATAATGTTTGGACACATGTTGTTGCTGTAAAAGGATACATGTTGTTGTTGTATTCCTATGATATTTGAACAGCACGTGTTTCTGTTTACATTCGTTTTGCTATGAAGAGATTAAGTGGAAGAGCTCATGCTGGATTCTCTGATATTTTCGGGAAAAATGAGAATTTCATTTGAGAAGAATTTTACATCTCCTTTCAGCATCTGGACCAAAGCGAAATTTATCGTTTTCTTAAAAATGGGATGTAGTGTGACCTGATGTACATTATTATGAATAGGTTGAAAGGATTTTGAGGGATTTAATAAGATTTTGTCGTTCGGGTAATCCTACGTTCTCTCGATTTTTGTTTTTAACTCGTTGTCTCAGTTGCACTACAATAGTGCATAGCCAAGTTCTTTTCCCCCATTAATGCAAAAGACAAAAGTATATGAGATTAACTCTTTCAGTCTAAAAAACACCAGAAATTTTCCAATTTTGCTCCATAGTTTCTTAACTTACTTGTAATTATGTTAACTTTGCTAAAGATAAGCCTTAATGATAAAAAGAAGACAAAAAGAGAACATCGAGAGAAACGACGACAACTCAAAGAGGAAAATGTGCAAAACACAACTGACTTGACTTGACTTGAAATCCGCATTCCATTGTGAGCAGTCAACCGAGGCAGATCGGCAGTAGTCACGTCAAATTAAGTGTTAAATACCGAAACTAGGAGTATTAAACCTGGCATATTTCATATTAAGAGACTTGATCTTAATACAGGGTGCTTCCACATAGGTGGTCTATAGAGCAGGAGGTGTAATACTCACCTAGAGATGTAGAGAGCTGAAACTTTATACGCAGTTTTTTAGTAAAAATAATAAATAAAATTTCAAAAATAAACTAAATCGGGCAACTCCTTCTTGATGTTGCCATACAAAACTTTGGGTTTTAACTTTTGTCGAATTCTTTTAACGTTTGTGTCAACACCTACATCACAGGTGAGTTTTCTCAAGGTAACATTTTTTCATTTATCGGCTTGGATGTCCCTGACATCTTAAAAAATAATGTTTTAAATATCGTTGCCAAATTTAAGGTATTTAGATATTTTGCATATGTGTGAAAAATAGTCGAATATTATCGTACCTACCCAATCAATACCTGCATCACCCGTGATGTATGAGTTTGTCATTCATTTTGTATGGGAGTTGATACTTTAATGACTCTTTTACAGGTAAAATAATGTTCTATCGTGTATCTAATGCATCATGGTGAAAGTTAAGCAGTGATTTTATTTTGTGCAGTCCTAGTGAAAAGAGCTTAAGAAATTAAAGTAAAGCAAGATGAAAGATGGATTTTTGACCGCACGTCAATTAGTAAGGTATTTAATGTTATTTTTATACAATTGTTTTTTATCTTGCGGAGTTTTACATTTATTTCGTATTAAGTTAGAGATTATCAATCGAACAACAGCACGAGTATAGCAGGAATTTCCCTTAGTAAAGAGGAAGAAAGAGATGACTGATGAAAAGGTGGGTACAATTCGGCGTACGGCTACGCATTTGTTGCAACTGGTACAAGCGGAGAGCAGCAAGCTGAGCAAGTCGTCGATGATGGTGATTCGGAGGCACGAACTGAAGTTTTTCAAGTGGAGATAACGGAAACATACATAGAAATTGAGTCTTCGGCCGAAGCTTCATCCTTTGATGCTGCAGCAGATATATTTAAAGTTAGAGATGGAACGATTTAGAACAAAGATCCTTCACCTCCAAATCAAATGCTCATAATGAACTGTGCCAAACTGCGAGGCCCCAACCTGGTCCTGAAACTAAAACGCCCGCAATCATCGAAACATTTCAAACCCTTTTTTCGCAGCAGATGTGTATATGTTAGACGGGCTGAAAGGATGTGTGCTAAATGGAATACTAATTACCTTGTGGATCCACCGTGAGTATAGAAGGCATTGGCGGAAAAACAATTTAATGCCTATTTGGGTAATTTGTTCACAGCAGGGGTACACCGGTCAAATAAGCAAATTGTTCTGGATTTGTGGAAATCATCATCGCATCCATTATATCGTGCAGCCATGTCTATTCGTTACTACTGGGCTATAAATCAGTTTATTCGTTTTGACAGCGATACCGCTCGACTGGATAGACTGAAAGAAAATTAGACGGCTCCAATTTCGGATATATAGCCGGTACTTAACGATAATCTCAGAAAAGGGTATGGGCCAGGTGCCAATTTGATTGGTTCGTGAACAGCTTCTTCCATTTCGTGGACGTAGACGATTCACGCAGTATATGCCACATAAACCGGCTTAGTATGGTATAAATGTATGGAGGGTCTGTGATGCAGAAACATCTTATCCAATTACAGGACAGATTTATACAGGAATAATGCATGCCCATGATGTAAATCAATAATAAATACCAAGGATGGATGAGTTGACAATATGGACAAAATGTTGAATGAATATTCTTCAAAATGGAAGACTCTTTGCTGTCAAAACATATTTTTTTACTGTCGCAACTTTTAAATATATCGAGGATTGCCTTTTCTATAGTAAATTTTGCTTTAGCAAATTATATTATAACAGCGGCCAACTTGAATTGTGTTGCAATAAAAAGGACAGATGCTCGCCGTAAGTATTTTCAGAAGCTAACAACTGCTCTGGTAATACCAAATAACATCGATAGGACTAATAATAAGAGCATATGAACCCGCAATTTTAGCATTCAAAGCGGCTTAGAGTTTATGTTGGAGAGCCCCTTGATTTCTGGGGCGGGAGCATTAGTTCCCTTAAAATTCTGAAGAGCTATAACCAAGGATGACCAGTTCATCCCGCTTGCAAGCTATGCTATGATTCCCATAAACTGATTTGTGTTTCTCTAGCAATTTCATTATATAAATAATAAATTTAATAAATATGAAAAAAGGGGTCTGTTGGTAACAAATAGCAGATCTACTATTTGTTACCAACAGGCCCCTTTTTTCATCTATTTACCTACAATTTAGAAAGTTTCCATATACAAAATGTATGGGTATCACCGGTGATGTATGTTGGTGTTGATTCGAGGAGGTAAGAAGTGGTGTTGACACAAGGGTTAAACATTTAACTTTTATTTTCATCTGGGGTATAATATTGTTACGTGTAATAGGATAAGACGAGCGACATCTATTGGTTGGGACAATAAATAACTTTAGGTTCGAAGAATCGATCTTTCTGGAATGGAATATTCTGGAAGATTCTGGGCAAAATAGTAGAAAATCAATAGAGCGCTAGGAGTGAGTCTTGTCTCAGACAATGAAGTAAACGTACTAAACAGACGAAAGTATTGGATTGCGATAATTTGGAGTACAGTACAACCGATAGTTAAAGTAGAATTGACTTGTGATTGTTTCTGGACATTTGATAAAAGTAAGCGGTATAGTGTAATAAACAGAGCTGGTGAATTATATTTGAAATTTTGAATACGAACTAAGACCACGGTCATAGCAATTTTATTGGTTTTATACCAATTATAAATTTTTCTCTTGTTCTATTTATATCCGGATTTTGTCACTTTTGAATTTTGTTGCTGCCAGATTTCCACGTCCAGATTTTATTAATTCTGAATTTTTTCAGCTCTAAATTTTATCCCCCCTGGTTTATGTCATTTCTAGAATTTCTTCTTAATTTTAGTGTTTCTATATTTTTGAGTTTTTGAATTTTGGTATTTCTGGATTCTAACATCCTGGCCATTGCGCAAATCACCTTTCATGGACATTCTGAATTTTATAAACTTGTGCGAAGACTTTTGAAAAATTACCTACATTTTGTGTTACGAAGAACATTGACATACCCATGATTTCTTATTTAATTTTTAGTTTAGTTTTGTTAATTTTTTTTTTTTTTAGTTTTAACTCTCGCAATACTAAGGGGGAATACTTTGTGTTCACCAAATAAGTTTTCCAAAATTTTCGACTGTTATCATTCGTCGAAAATTGGAGATCACACATTTGTGTTACATATATTATATACTTATCTATAACAATATTTTAAAATGTTTATAATATTGATTAATATGAATTAAAAAAATAAAGCTAAGATTCGGAAAAAGTACTCCCAGTTGGTTATGAATTTAATTTACATTTCGGGTCAGGTCTCGACACATTTTCTGCTCTGCTTATATGAAATTCCTCTTTTACAGTAAAATGAGGTAAATATAAGTTCATATCCTGATTTTACATAGCGCAGTTGTGTAATGAAATAGATGCGCGCGGTTAAACCCATCGACATAGTCAAGGTAATGAAAGTAATTACGGAAATGCGACTACTACTGCCTTCCCTTTTCAATGAGGAGTATTAACCGCAGACTAGAATTGAAAGTGATTAGTTTGATGTTTGTTTTTCACATGTGAAATAAAACAATATTTTTCGTTATTAAACAGTAGAAATTTTAAATCAAATAGTCCCCCCCCCCCCCCCTCCCTTTAGTTGGGCGTGACATTAAAAATACACGATTATTGCGAGAGTTAATTTTGCTTTTTGTTTTTTCTTAATTATTGTGTTGGGTTATGTTTGTTGTCGATGTGAGTTTTTATTTCGAATGCTAATGCAAAAAGATTTTCCAAGATCCCATCATTTTTTAAATAACGCACGCTGTCAAATACATTATTTTCAAAATATCATAGTGCCAGAATCCTTTGATTTCTATGCTTTCAAAATTATTTACTTTAAAATGTCTTGTAATTTGCTGTCACACAGTAGGTATTCTAGGAAAGAGGAACGATGAGTTACTTCTACTTCATATACAAATCTAATCAGTTAGTGACTAAAATTTCAACTAACGGGATTCCATCACAGGAAGTTGTGATATTAGATTTTGGCACTTCAAAATTTTTGAAGTAGGGAATTTTTTAAAGATGATTTCCTTATTATTTTATTATTTTTCCTCTTGGGCTTTTACAGGAGTGTTTTTTCCTCATATAATTCACACCCAGAATTTATTCTGAGTTTATATGAGAAGAGATCAGTTTGATTTATTTTCAAACGTCTGCAGCAGGCAGAAAACCAGGGGGGGGGACATCAACCGTTGTTCGGAGTTACAGGGTGATTAAAAAATATTTTTCCTAGTTTTTCACAAAACACTCGGTATCTTAATAAATACACTGTGTAGGGTCACCATCAAGAACTAATTGTATTCAATACTTCAATGTCTTTCCAACGACTGCTCAACCAGCCCCGTACTCCTCTTAGGTCTCTAAAAATTTTGGATTTGCTTGCCTTTTTTTTACTTTGATTACTTTTTTTTTGTTTTTTTTTTTTCAAAAACGTGTTCAAGATAACGTTTTTGTGGACTTTCCTCTTTAATTTGACGTATTGCACCTACATATGTGCTAACTGTAACTGTTAAAGACCCGTGTACAGTTCATTCAATCCCTTTCATTTGTATGTTTCATTTCCAAAATCTAAAGTTTTTACGAAAATAGCAAAGTAAATATGTTAACTCAGTTTAGTCCGAAGAACGCAGCATATCACTCATTACACGATTGATCTTTTGACGATAAAATGTTACTGATCCCTTTCAAAATGGGGGCCTTAAATATTTAAATTACTTATCGCAATTTTGACACGATTTTCCAATACTACATAATTAAATTATAACAAAGCCAGGAAATTTCTCCGTATAATCAAATGCTTTCAGTTAGTTAAAGCTATCATCAAAATTTGAACTAATTCCAGTTTAAGTAAAGCATCAACGTCCCACGGTAGCTATATCCGTTAATCGCAGGTAATTCATAAGAATGCTCCAAGCAAATATTTTAGGGATATTAGCAAGAGTCTCAAGCGCATATAACATTCTCTCAGCACTGTAGAAAATAACGTGTTTTTGGCTATCTATGTATATCATCAAGAACCATTACTACAAGAGAAAGTACTCCCATTGGATTGGCCCGTAAGCATCGGAGCTCATTTCATAACTAATTCACGATTCTCAAAATCCCAACCAACATAGCCTTGAGGGGATATAACAAATTTCCCAGCCCATTCGGGACCTTAATAATGAATAAGGTCAAGGTGTGCTTTAGACGCACGAAAAAAAAAAAATTTGCTATTAGCGGTCTTTATGGATATTTAGCGAAAACTTTTTCACCCTCTGCATCTCGAGTGGAAAATCTGCGAACACTTTGTTTTTTTTTTGTTTCCTACTGGAATGAAGCAATTTTCTGATGCTTTTGTATCCTTTTTTTATGGAGGTACTTTACTCTCCTTAATTTATCGAGTATATGGTGAAAAAAGCCCTATTAATGCGCGCTTCTCCTTTTATATTTTTTTATAGCATTTGTGGTTAGCCCGAAAGTAATTGAAGCTTAATCTCTGGTTCTTTTTCAGACTTTCTACTATGGTAAGGCCGACATCGGATGTGGCTTGTGTGGCACTCACCTTCCTGACATTTCTTATTTGCACCAGATGTGGTAAGTTCTTTATCATTTTATTTTATTGCTTTTAAAGGTATTAATTGTGTAGAAGGTTTGTATGTATGTATGCATGTATCTTGAAGGTTTACGAGGACATTAACGAAAATGAGGAGTTTTATAATATTAGGTATCATCATAAACTAGTATGGGTACCGCAGGGTCCTCACATGGGAGTATTGATATAAAAATTCATGATATTCATCTTTTTCATGACATTCACTGCATATAATTGGACCGTTAATTATATTTTAGATGAGTTCTGAGGAAAATATTATTAAGATTTATTCATGTCGGTCTTCTTAGGGCTGCTATCCATAATATCTTAATTACTTACTCACCAGCCAATGATAAGCAGTCATTCTTGACTTTGATCAAAGTCTAGTCTGGCTACAAATTATATTATTGTAATTATTTATTATTATAAACATGAGCAGCAGATCTGCTAGTTATATAATGAACGTTTATCTTCTCGGCCTGATAACTTGATTGTGGATACCTTGGAATTTCATTTTTGAGCACGTCCCGTAGCATTCGACTAATTAGCTTTGCTAATAGAAACAGAAATAAATGGAAGATTTTTATCCAAGACATTTGCTATAAGCTCCAGCATTACTATTTTTGGCGTACCCAGACATATACCTATTATTCCTTCATTTTCTCTTTATCTACCTTCGACTTTTCAGTCTCTTAGGGTTTAATCTGATAAAAAGTTCCGTCTTCAAATATTTCGCTTGGGCTATAGTCCGTAGTATTCAAGTACCTATTCCAGTAAATCAATCTAAAATCTTTCTAGACTTTTCCACATGTCTTAAAATTCTGCTCTCAAATTGTTCACTCTTTTGCAAAAAATTGATATCTCTACTTAATTTTCTGAAGATTTTGCTCAATGACCTTCGTTAGGTTGGTCCTTGAAAATCTAATTGCTTATGGTTCACAGAAGCTACATAGTGCTGAATGACATTAATCTTTTATTGGTTAGGTTTCACAGTATAGAATTATTTAAAGAATTTCATGAAAAATCCAATGTCGCATTTCGAGTAGCATTCCATTCATCCAACTAATTTTACGATTCATCCGCGCACATCAACTTCTTCTATTGCATTTAACACGAAAATGGTGCATTCCTTCGAATCAGACAATTCCAGCTGATGATTTATACTAGATTCGCTTCCATACAGAGATGGGATACTTTAGATTTTAAATGCACAGACATAACACCCAACTAGGTGAACATATCATCACTCCATCACTTTTATCCGTCACATGGCAATACGACACAAGCTGTATATTCTGGTCCATTCGACAATCACGCAACGGGAAGATAAGTAAATTCATTTTGAAACTAGATTGATGTTGAAAAAATTTTTTCCTTCCATTCCAAGTAGAGAAGGTGACTCAAATTTAACTATGCTGGACGTCATATAGCTGCAGTTCTGTTTTTGAATGTTCTTTTTAGCTATGAGGAGACAATTTTCGGGACTAGTTTTTCACGAATGGTTCCTACCTGTACGGTTATAATCACGTATCCAACGAACAAATCAAAATAAAAAGAGAACGAATGAAATGAAATATTATTAATTATCAATGGCAATTTCCTAATCGTGTCACATGAATTCATCTTTGCATTGTCTATCGTAGCTAACATAGACAGGAATAGTAATCACTTCATTGAGACTATGCCTAAAATTAATTTTAAAACAAAAATTCCAGATTGGGCAGAATGGGAATTTCATTCCGTGTTTCAGGCAATAACAAAACATATCATATACACACACGGCTCCAATTCGAAAAAATAAATACCGCAGCAGTCGTTTTATGCGAGAAGCCTCACGTGAAAATGGCCATACACCTTGAAATCTATGCCATGGTTGCGAGGCGAAAATTAAGGCCATACTTAAAACGGAAAGGCATCTTCTTAACTCAGACACTGGGCCCGGGTAGCCAAGCCAATGACCTTGATAAAACCTTTTACAAACTCCAAACTTGTATTGGAATGTAAATCCAACCTGAACTCATTTTCTCGGAACAATTCGTCAATTGCAGGTACACATACAGTCATTAAACTTGCATCTTAAAAGATTATGCTATTTGCCGCCCAACCAGGTACTTCAACCTTATTAAGCCTTCGTTAATAATCAAAGTTAAGCTTTCGTTATAATTTATTGTCACCGGCACTGGTATTTATTCACCTAATTCATAAACCGTATTTTCTGTAAGCTTTATTCGCTCGATCATACCATAAAGTAATAAAGGCTAAAGAGATGACAAGATTAACTTTGCTTTGCGAACCAATATTTGAAAGCTCAATCTGAAAGTTTGGATGCAATCGTCAAAGCTTTACTTTCAGAGCTCGCATCTTCTGTATAGAATTTGTAGCCCACTGTACCAGCAGGCATAACATCAAGTCAAGGCATGATGAATGGAGTAAATGCAACACTAATAAAGTTTACCAATGTACATATTAATACGCATATGAATATGTGTTACTTTTGGAAGCTCTTTTGATACAAAATATTATTGCTTCAGGCGGAAGAAATATTTTGCGATGATATACAACTCATTTGGGGGTATTAGCTGCGTTCCCAGAAGAAGAATTTATTTTGACATATAAATTCAACCAAGATGTTGCAGGAAATTTATTTTCTATGATAAGATATAAGGGTGGAAATAATCGAAATCCCTCCGTTTAAGAATTTAATCATATAATAAGTAGGCTTTTGTCTCGCAAAATTTTGGCACTCAAATCAAAAAGCAGCAATTGAGAAGATGATAATGAGGAATTTATATTTGAAAATTCAACTTCTCAAAATACTGAAAGTCAAGTAATGCACGCGGATAATTCCCATACTTTCCCTGATTCCAATATAGACAGTAATAGCTTAGAAATTGATTTTTTCGAAAGTTATAATTTTGATATTATCAATAATGATGATAAACCCGTTGAGGACTCTTTTTTGCGATATTTTCTGGGGTATATTCTTTTTAAAATATTACCGAAGATCGGCTGCAAATTTTGCGAAGATTGCATGAAAAAGACAGGAGAATATATATGTCTTGAAGATCAATCTGAGCACTTTTTGTTTTACAAAAATTTTCAAAAAATTCGGATTTCGGTAAACTTAGGCGCCTACAGAAAAATTTTTCCAGCTAATGAAAATTATTATAAATATTTTTGTACAAATTATTTCCATCAGTCCAAATATGAAATCGATAAAAGAAGTCATAAAGAACACATGCATTGAGAAAACAAGGCAAATCAGCGAATTTTAGCGATTGGTTTGCAGAAGATAATCTGTGTTGTGAACATCGTTTAACTACTCGATTTTTTTTTATTGATATTTTAATAAAAAAGCACTGCATATGCGAAACCCAGAAACTCTTTAAACAGAAAAACAAAGCAATTAACAAACTAAAAACAAGTAAAAAAGCTAGAATTGGTCTAAGACCAATTCTTATGATACCTTAGATGAATGCCCGTATTAAATTTCATACGGTCACCGATCTATTCAAGATTGATTTTGAAGTGGTTTTTCGCATATATTTCTAGAACGGTTTGTCGCACAGAAAATATGATTATAACCAATTTTATAGGATTTCGTATTCTGCAGAAGTTTAGTACAATAAAAATGTCTTGGACTGATCGTTTTCAAAGTATATACGTAAAAAACATAAATTTTTATATGGCAACACCAAGAAGGAGTTGCCCGATTTAGTCCATTTTTGCAATTTTATTTGCTAATGTAGTAAAAACATTATGTACGAAATTTCAGCTCTCTACGTCGACGCGTTCTCAGGCAGTGTCCAAATATATAACGGAAAACGAAATTTTTATATGGCAACCCCACGAAGGAGTTGCCCGATTTGTCTCATTTTCGAACTAAATTTTACTTTTTTTTTTAAAGTCCGTGTACAAAATTTCAGCTCTCTTAGTATACGCGTTCTCGGGTTATCGTGCGCACGGACGGACGGACGGACATGCAAAAATCAAAATAACTTTTAATATTATGAATGGGTGTCCAATCCATTTTGCTCTACCATAATTATTTCGAGGTGTTACAAACGGAATGACAAACTTAGTATACACTATAGATTTCATCTAGGGTATAATAATAAAAGCATAAAATTTGATTTACAAAAATAACAGTATACTTTATTCTTTTAACCCATTTTCGAGTAGAAAAAATGTTTCTAAGTTGTTGTCTGCATTGTATGAGGAATGTAAATTTAAAATTTTATGTATCATTTCTGGACGATATTTATCATAAAGTTTTTCAACATATAAAAACAGGACGTTTGCTCTATATTTCTCTTTCTAAAGATAATCGATATTGAAAATATTAAGGATTGTCACATGGAATCCGCAAAGAATAGTCAATTTTATTCAAGAATTTTAAATTCTGATTTTCGAAATCGAAATTATTTTAATGCCAGAAGAAGTAAATTTAAATGTACATACGGCCCAATAAGAAATGTAGAGAATTTGGTAAATACTGTACATTTATATATTGAATTTTTAACCGAAAATTAATTTAGTTAAAAAAGCCAGGAAAAAGGTATATTGGCCTAAGACTAATTCTTTCGTGCCATATAGGCAGATCGCTAAGGTAGTTTTACGGATGTATTTCTAGAACGGTTTGTCGGACAGTAGAAATCCTTATAACAAATTTCATAGCGTTTTATATTCTGAAAACTTTTCCAGTACATCAAAAAGTCCTCAGCTGACTGCTTTCTCAATAAGTATATGCAAAATTATGTAATTTGAAACAAACCATGAATGTGCTCTAAAGTTACTGTGGTGACGGACGGATGGCAGTCGGATATGCAATAGAAAACTAAAAAGTATAATAAATTGATTTCTAGGTCGCTCTCACTCCGCTCATAATACCGACAATTTGAATATCACACGATCTCAATATGAAGTACATAAAAATAATTAATGAATTTTATATTTTCGAAAATATATCCATTTCAAGCTGTTAGAATTATTCATCAACTATTTCAATATACTTACGTCTGTAAGATAAAAATACTGTATACAACTGTTATGGTCGTAGCGTATTGTATATAGCAATATGCTACACGTACTGTAGCGTGTATGTCGGCTGCTGTCCATAGCGGAAAGCGAACGCACCTTGACTGGGAGTAGTGCTTTACTCAAGCTCAAGTGACATGTCGTTGAAGACAAGTAAGAAGAAGACAATGGTTTTGTCTTGTCAAAAACGTGAAAGTGAAAGGACGTGAAAAGTGAAGACAGCCAGATCGTAAAATTTCAACGGCATCGGTGGAAATCCATCCCACATGTAAGTCCGAAACAATCATTAACCCTGCAAGAACCTATTATTAATTCGTAAAAATATTCTCCTCATCACCAGGAGAAAATTTTTCGTACACTTCCAGCGACATGTTCCAAAATATCCCGACAGTAAGTACACTGTAAGTACATCGGCCATCTGGGCAAATTGTTACACCACTAACACAATTTCAGGCAAAACCCTGTTGAACTCATGGATGCCTGTTTTATGACGATTCAAGTATAAGTATCTACCGCTCGAAGAGTTGGCAGTGCGAACTGGATTGCTTGTTCAAGATTCGTCCATGATTCTACAGCATTTAGTGCAGTATATTCACCAGCAACAGCTGCAACAAATAAAACTGGGAGCAAAATCAGCATTTAAAATAGTACTCGGACATAGCATGTAGATAAAGCAAAAGAATCTCTACCTGGGGAATCAAATAATCTCTTCTACCAAGAATCTCTAGAACAAGCAACCAAAAATGTTAGGAAGTAAACGCTGAAATAGTAATGGAACTCCAGAACATCTCTTTACAGAAGGGTAAATTGCAGCGGTAATACAGCTAAGTACCATTAGCAAGTAATTTAATAATAAAATAATAGAGTAAAAAAGCACAAAAGCACGGAACCAAATATTAAATGTGCAGCAAAGATCATTTTAAATAAATATAGCTTAAGAGTTTTTTTGTGGTAAATCATAGCAAATATACAGATAGCATTTTAGGGAGTTCAAATTATCACTCTGCGTACACAGGCTGCACCTGTTATTATAAAGATAAATATACATACATGCATTCATTGTCTCAAAATCGAGAGAATAATGAAAAGCTTTAAAGATTTTTCTTCATTTATATCGGCCTATTAGGTATTATCTTGAATTATTGAATACAGTAATGCTCACACGAAATACGTTCATACGTTCTTGTTAAAATTAGATACTTACCTCAAAGTTATGTCATCTTACGCTCAATTAAAATGAACTAAATTTTAATATTTAAGAGTGATTCTACACACAAAGCAAGATAAGGTTGGGGATTTGTGCGCACAAGTTACTTCTTCTTTACTTACTTCGAATCTTTTAATTACTTCGAATCTTTTAACAGCTAACAATATATTCTCATTCATTTTCCGTCTCGCATCGTACGTATATGTTAGATTATCACCTCATAATGCGGCATATTTTTGAGACTATGAAACTGGCATAAACATTTATATAAAAGAATTTTAATATTTAATTTCTCTCGTTTAGTTAAGGGTAGATAAGAAGAAAAAATGCATTATCATTCAAACATTTATGTAAATACATTTTGGAAACATTTCTTACGATAAGTTAGTCTGAAATTATAAGCCGAAATTTATGAATTATGGCTGCAGGGCAAGATCGAGATATTTTTATATGGAATTATTTTCTTTAAATGATATTTATCTTTACTCTATTATTACCCTAGGAAGTTCATTAATCTTAGCTCTATTTGTTTTAATGTGAAAAGCAAAATTAAACATGCTACTAGTCTTGCCATGAACGTTGCGGCGATTTAAAATTAAACTAATTATAGGAAGCAATAGCATTTTTGTAAGAAGGAAACACCTGCGATTATAACGTAAACATGATTGGCTGAGTTTTTACTTTTCCTTCACATCCCGGAGCCCTCTGTCGCAATGAGATCGGGGTCGTCTAGGCTTGCCTAGTCTCTTTCTTTCTACAGGTCAACAAAGGGACTTTGGACGATTGTGCCACCCAAAGTCGATGGGAGGATGGGGCTTGGCAGGAAGGCATGCCATCTGCGCCTTCAATGGAGCATAGGTAAGTGACGTAAGGGTCCCTTCAGGACCGAGTGTGTGCTGGCTCGTTCAAGTAGGCATGAAGATTTTTTTTGATTATGGGTGGTGACAGCAGCAGGTATTTTCGGGAACCTCCCCACACTCTCCGCCACCCTTAGCCGAGGTGCTAGTATGCCGCCCTGTGCTATCGCTGTCATCGAGTGATCTGTCAGCTTCGGCTGGCAGTTTGGACTTCACGTCCTGACCAATCACTCTCAACATACTTCCATAACACAACAGTGAAAAAAACATCGCCGTCTAAGAAATTTGCTTGGATATAGTATGCAGTACTATTACTATTATAATGCTGCGTTCTTTTTTCCTGATCTCTATAAAAGGAGATGCACGGATTTATAAATGAATAAAAACCATCAAATTGCCAGCTTTTGAAGAGAATTAGAACCAAATATTTTAGATCTATTTTGGCATTTTGTGAATATTGAAATGCAATTTGATAATTTGCCCCCATAAAAAAATTCATGGCTACCGTTTTATAGAATGAAATTAATTTAAATTTCCAATGAACCAGTACAGTATAAAAAAACGCAGCTAATACCTCCAAATGAGTAGTATATCATCGCAAAATATTTCTTCCGCCTGAAGCAATAATATTTTGTATCAAAAGAGCTTCCAAAAGTAACACATATTCATATGCGTATTAATATGTACATTGGTAAACTTTATTAGTGTTGCATTTACTCCATTCATCATGCCTTGACTTGATGTTATGCCTGCTGGTACAGTGGGCTACAAATTCTATACAGAAGATGCGAGCTCTGAAAGTAAAGCTTTGACGATTGCATCCAAACTTTCAGATTGAGCTTTCAAATATTGGTTCGCAAAGCAAAGTTAATCTTGTCATCTCTTTAGCCTTTATTACTTTATGATCATACCGATCACATTGATTTTATATATAAATAGATGTGCCCAAATTGGAATAAAATGTTGGACGGCTTTCATGTTTTGCGGCGCTACCGTCATAAATAATGGTTGTAGTCACAAATAGCAGCACTTCTAGCCGCAAACCTGAAGTGGTGCATTGCGCGTATACACTTTCTGGTTGGAATTGAATTACAATAATATTGTGGGTAAATAAAGACAAAACGTTATGATGGTATGTACATGCGCAAAATGGATATTTTCTGTTTCGATAACATTATGCAGTCGTAGGTATTCGTATATCCGTCGGTGAAAATTTAAGGGTACGAATACTATAGTTGCGGACAATCCTTTTTGGATTTCATTGAACACATTTGGACACTGAATTCGGCCTTTTTTTATTTTATTGGTTTAATAACGTTATTATTTGATTTTTTTCTTCAATTCCAGTTAAGTTGCATTATTTGTTTTTTTTTTTTTTTTATTGGACGTCATTTCTGATTTCTGATTAATTGAATTACTCATTAAAAATTTGTATTTTTCTTGTATTTCTACTGTGTGCATAAATTTAAGTGGGTTTTTTACTTTGAATCCGTTCAAGCTTGAGAGGAAAATTTTTATATTGTTCTTTTAGGTTCTAGATGGCGCATTAAATTTTTATAATAAGTTTAAACAAAAATGAGTTCTTCCTGCAGTTATAAAAACTGTAACAATAGACATACACCAGGTGCTTTTCTCTCATACGGGCGTTCATCTAGGGTATTGTAAGAATTGCTCTTATACGAATTCTAGCTTTTTCCTTGTTATAATAATGCCTTACTTCGGTCATTAACTCTCCAGTGTTTTAGAATTATCAAAATTTCAAAGTTAGAGCTCACAAAACGGAAATTCGAATTTTTCCGTAATTTTTATTAAGAATAATTACTTTACCTCACTCAAGCAAGGTATCAGATAGCTGACAAGTATCTACATCTGAAATCTAATATGTGTTATTGTCACGAAAGCTACTACAAAATCTCCTGTTACTTTCCAAGAAAACTGCAAATCAATATGATTAAATAGCTACTGACCATCTCTTGTGTATCTTTCTCTTCAAATAATATATCTACTCTAAAAAAAAACCACAAGCCTTCATTCATTCAAAATCATCATTATTATCTCCCTCCGCCCTCAAAACGATAAAGAATTCTAAAATACGAGTACATCTTACATTACTTATATTACTAAAATATTAAGTATTAATTTTGATGCTCTGATTGTCACACAAAATGATTTTCTGTGCAAAATTTTTTATTTTTAAAATCCATCAATATAACTCACTTTGACTTTAATTTTACATCCATCATACACTCCAATTTTTCTAAAACAAATATTATCCCTGATATAATTATGTCCCACAATAATTTTCATAAATGGGATAAAATCTTTAAAATAATAATAAACAAGTGTAAAAGCTAGAAATCGTCGAAGACCATTCTTATGATATCCTAGATGAATGCCCGTAAGATCTCCTCTCTGTAAAAGTTTGATTGGGGTTTTTCGCATATATTTCTAGAACGGTTTGTCGGACCGAAAAATGATTCTGACGGCAGACAGACAGACACACGGGCAGACGGATAAATGTACATGCAAAAATCAAAATAAGTTTTAATAATAAGCGAGGGTGTCCCAATTTGCTCTATGATGATATTTCTATGAGTTAGAAACGAAATGATAAAATGATGAAATAATCTAGGCTAGGGATATAACATTGGAAGCGCAGATATGAGTTTAAAAGTTATTATTAAATAAATAACGCAGGAAACTAAATTTTATTTATGAATTGTAATTTTACTCCAATATTCATGTATGTAGATACATAATATTGTGCATAGCACATAATAATAATTAAGAAGCTCATCACTATTTCCTAATCTGCCATTACAATAAATTCTCTAACCGAAAGTAAAATATTCGCGACGTCGAAGAATATAAGCTCTATTTTTCCCATCTGTTCAAAACGGTACATAGTGCGGCATCTATTGAGAAAACCGTGCACATTTTTGGGTACATCTATTTATATATAAAATCAATGCCGATCATACTATTGAGTTGGTTTGGCTGTTTTCCGAGATTTTTTCAACATAATAATGGCGCCTAAATGCCTGCAATGCTCAACATACTTCAATAAAAGTAATATTGGCTTTAAATGTGTGGATTGTGCGCAACATTATCATGTCTCCTGTGCAAAGATTTCTAAGGATCTCATATATAGTAATATGAATGGTACTTCTGTAATAAGTGTACTTCCAACAACTCGCAGAAATCGTCCACTGATGGCGGCTCTGACTCCAATGATGAATATTCATCTGATATTATCTCTGCTGTTAAGCGGATGTCGGCGGAAATAGAGAAGTTAAAATCAAATCAAATTGAATTTAATAATTCTCTAAACTCCCTAGTAGATGGTTTCCGGACACGCATTCAGTCCATGAATGTAAGATTAAACAGCTTGAAGATGACAAATGTCGGATATCTATAGATTTGCTTAGCATGAAAGACAGGATTAGAGTATTGGAAGAGAGCTCGTTATCTAATCATATTGAGATTAGAGATGTACCGTTCCAGCCTGACGAAAAGGTTTTTGATATTGTTCGTAAGCTACATGATTTTTTGGATGTTCCTTTGGATGATAGTCAAATCACTAAGTGCTATCGTATCTCTTCAAAGCATAGTAATAATAAACCTGCTAGCCCTATTATAGTTAAATATTCAGTTAAGTATGATAGAGATCGTAGTTTAGAAGCATGCAAAGCAAAAAAGAATATATCTGCTAATGATTTGGCATTCCCTAGTAATAGTAATATTAATGAATTTTTAACAAGAGAGAAAAGGTCTTTACTATATCAGGCTAAACAGTTCAAAATCAAACATAGCTTCAGTTTCCAAAATCTACCTTAAAAAGGATGAAAATTCCACACCTTTTATCATAAAGTCAATGGAATGTCTCGATCTCATTTTGAAAAAATCTCACTTATCTTAATTATCATATAATTCAATATGAATTTTAACGTTTATTATCACAATGTCAGGGGGTTACGTTCTAAAACTGAGAATTTTCGACTTAATGTGCTTTCTAATGAATGCTTTACTGAAACTTTTCTGCGGGAGGGTATTTACAACAACGAGTTATTTGACGAAAAGTTCGTCGTATATAGAAAAGATAGAAATCTTCTTTTATCAGGGTCAAAAGATGATTTTACGATATAATTAATGAAGGAATCCGTAGGTTTGTTCCTATTAAGAAAAGTGGAGTTTATATAGCGTTACCCATCTTCCTGAAATTTATACAATCTTCTCTTATTTCAGGAGTAAGTCTAAAAGACTCATATAGGAATGTTACGCTAAATATATTAATTCCACCGAATCTTCTATAAAAGAGAACCCGAAGGCCTTCTGGGCTTATACAAAAAAATTTAAAAAGTCTAATCTCTATCCCAAAGAAATGGAGTATGATAAGGTTAAGTCAACTAGTCACAGCCAAATATGTTACCTGTTCTCTACATACTTTGCGTCTGTCTACACGCGGCAGGATCATTCATTGGACTTATCTTCACTCAGTTCTCTTCAAAATAATAATTGTTTTAGCATATCCACAGTGTCTTCTGCAGCGGTCTCAAAATTCCTTTTTTTTTGTTTTTTTTTTTAATAAGTGAGCCCAGCTGAGTATTTCACTATGCGAAGTGAATTACTTAACCATGACTCAATGCCCAGTTACATACAGCAGTGAATGTGACAGTTTCCAAGTAAACAATTCGTAATTGCCAGGCATTTCACTGTGCGAAGTGAAATGCTTAGCTATTGCAAATAGTTTAATTGCCTGTACACTTTCTGCTAGCTTGAGTCATGATGTCACCATTTCACCAATTGAATATTGGGTCACGACAGGCCTATATCGATATCGAACAGCTTTGCTATCATCTTCGAACGAATTACCTATTGTCAACACTTCTACCAAGTCAAAGCGCATATCTGTGATCAGCAGCATGGATTTTTTTCTGGACGTTCAACCACTACCAATCTTGTCCTTTTCAGTGACACTATCGCTAACGCTCTTGATGAATGCGCGGAAGTTTATGCCATTTATACCGATTTTTTGAAGGCATTTGATAAAATTTCACATAAACGTGTTCTTTTCAAAATAGCGCAACTAGGATTTCACACAAATATAATTTCTTGGTTTTTTCCTTCCTAATTATTCGAAGCAGCTTAGTTTTTCTTAATGGTTTCCGATCTGTCCCTTATAAACAGCTGTCTGGCATTCCTCAAAGCTCAATCCTCAGTCCTCTTATTTTCTTGATCTACATTAACTACATTACGTTTATTGAGAGTGACTGCCTACTTTATGCCGACAATGCTAAGATATTTAGGAGAATTACAATTATCAATGACTGTTTTTGCCTTCAAAGGAACATCAAGAATCTCAAAGCTTGGTGTAATGAGAATTCTCTACAAATTAACATCAATAAATGTAATGTTATGTCTTTCTCTAGTAAACGTGATTCCATCAATTTCGATTATAAAATTAATAATATTTTTATCTCTCGTATGAATGAAATAAGTGACTTGGGGGTTATATTTGATTCAAAGCTTACATTTCCCTCCCATATTACAGCCATAACTTCCAAAGCATTTAAGTTAATCGGTTTTATTTTTCGTGCATGTAGGTCCTTCAAATGCTCCGACTCTTATATTAGTCTTTTTAACTCTATAGTTAGAAGTATTCTCGAACACTCATGTCAAGTGTGGAATCCATTTTACTCTTCTTATTCTGATCAAATCGAGTCAATTCAGAGGAAATTTTCCATGCTCTTGTTATTTAAACTCAATAATATTTCGGTTGAATATCCCGAAAGGGTCAGTCATTTTAATTTGTTATCCTTGGTCAATCGCAGAGCCTACCTGGATAATATCTTTCTTTTTAAGACGATAAACTGTCTATTTGATTGTCCTATTATACTGTCTAGAATCGACTTTAACGTTCCCACTCGCACACCCAGAAATATACCTTACTTCAGACTACCCTCTCGTAGATCCAACATCAAGGAGAAGTCGCCTATCTTCAGAATTCTTAAATCGTATAATTTAAATTTAAATTGTATTGATGTCTTTAACACCGACCTTCCGACAGTTAAAAGACTGACACTCAATGAGATCAGACTTTCTAGCTAAGCATTTCACCCTTCTACTAATGATTTGTTTTTTCTTTATGTTATTGTTTTCATATCTTCACATAGATGTAGTTTTGTACATATTAATTTCTTTTTTCTTTCTTAGTTAGTTTTAGTTAGCTTTATTTTTATCTTTATTTTCTTCACTTTTCTCTTTTTATTTTGTATTTTCTTTTCTTTTTCATGAATTATGTACCTATTTTCTTTTTCTTTTATATTATTGTTGCGAGCGTGGCCTTTGGTTCGTTATTTAAAACACAATATTAAATAATTAATATACAAGTTCTTTATTTCACTCTAATTATACAAAATTAATAAACCTTCAATTAATCAACTCAACTTTAATTATTGTAAATACTGTACTTTCAATTATCGCAATCTAATTACAACACTTTCGCTTCTTTATTACTTTTGCTTGTTAACACTGCAACGTCTAAGACAAGACTCTTCCCCCAGTGATGACATCTGTTATATTTATACCCTAAAATCTCTCCAGATTATTCTGGAGTGTTCTATTCCTGAATCTTCTTAACTATTCTATTCATTCTATTCCTGAACCTTCCCGAAAATTCTATCATCGATTCTCCGAACCTGAAGTTGTTTACTCTCATTGCCAGTAGATGTCACCAGTTGTCTCTTTCTATTGCACGTAACACTGCCCCCTTCCTGAATTTGTTCGTCCCGAACAACAGGTGGTCCACGGTCTTGATGCTTGTAATATTGGCACAAGCGATCCAGATGAACGATTTTTCGTTTGCCTCTTGTACCACGTTGAATCCTGTATACTACGTGATTTATTCTAGTTACTACTGAATGCGGTCCCTCCCAGTGTTGTTGTGAATTTCGACAACGTCCCTTACGTCGGTTCGGGTTGTACAGCCAAACAAGATCACCTTCATTGAATCCTGCTGAATTCGCATGTAAGTCATAGCGGGTCCTCATCCGATTGGCATTTACTGAAAATTTTGTCTTCGTGGCTTCTTGTACATCAGCTCTCATTTTCAATGGGGCTATGATGTTACACTTATACGTTTCCTTGCTGTTGCTATGTGGCGGCCGTTTGTAAGAAGCACACACAGAGCATCTGCGACACCACTTCTCCACATCCTCCCGCATATGTAGCCAATAAAACTTTTCTCGTATTTTAGAAATTGTTTCATTCACTCCCAAATGTTCTCCAGATGTTCCACGATGCATTTTACCTAGAACATTGTTGACCTTTGATGCCGGCAAGACTATCTGCATTCGGAATGATTTACCGTTAGGTGCCTCCCATTTGCGTTTTAAAATACCGCATTCAACATGAAGAGAATTCCATTGAGCCCAGTAGCTTTTCAGATTTTCACTCATCTCTGAAATATCCTTCCATTCTGGTTTTTCTATATCTGCTTTCCAAGCAAGTATAGGCGATATGTCCGGATTTCGTTGCGCTGTTCGCAAGTTTTCGATGTCCCAACCTGTTGATGGTTCCACAGTTACCAACTGTATAGTTGCTGTTCTTTCTTTTTCTTCCACCCGGCCGCAATGTTTGCATTCAAGTTTGCATGGACGTTGTACAAAGGCTTCTGTATTTCCATGGATAAGTCCTTTCCTCTGTTGCATCTCTAAGCCATAAGGTTGGAGTCTAGTCTCTCTAAGAATAGCTTATTCTCTAGTTCGCCAACTTGGACATTCTTTTCTCCCTTTCTTTTCTGTTGATTCCCTTCGACGGCGCTTCCTACAGTCGCTTTGAAGGTGTCCCAATTTATCACAATCCCAGCATCGAAGAACACTACGTGAAGGGTTGCTCAGTGATAACTGCAATCTATTGCAAGTCTGCTGCCCAGCTCGATATCTTTGCTATTCCACTCTCCTCTCTTCATCTAGAGATTCCACTTGTTGGCGTTTTCTGCAGTCCCTTTGTAGGTGTCCCGGTCTATTACAATTCCAGCATTGCAGAATACCACATGAAGGAGTGCACTGTGATGGCTGCATTCTATTACAAGTACACTCGTTCACCGAAATTTCTCTCATTCGTATTACACTCCGTGAAGCTTGTCTGGCGGATTCATACACTAATGCATAGGCTAGTGCTTCTGCTGTTGATTTCTTTCCTGCTATCCTTAATGCATGTTGTAAGTTTTGATCTGCAATAGCGTTCACAAATGCTTCCGTCGCCACTTCATTGAGAAAATCCGCATTCACGCTGGAGTATGAAAGATGAGCTAATCTTTCTACATCACCCTGCAGTTGTTGTAGTGATTCGCCATGTTTTGGAATCCTGTTGCGTAACTGTAGGCGATATACTTGCTGCATGTGTTCATCTCCGTAACGTAATTCTATCGCCTGTACTAATGAAGTGTATTCACGTTGCTTTTCAATCGGTACAGTTTGTAAGAGTTCTGACGCAGGACCTCGAAGTGCTAACACCAGAGCTATAGCTATGTCTTCAATATTCCATCCATTTACCTCTGAAGCTGCCTCAAATTGCCTCTTGAAGATATGCCACGAATTTTGTCCATCAAATTTTGGAGGCTTCATTCTACCTGCACCGGATATTTCAGCTGCTACGTTTAGAGGCTGACGATGATTTATTCTTTCCAGATCTGCTTTAACGTTTTCAAGTTGCTCGGTGACATTTTGTTGAACTCCGAAACCTTTTGTTGAAATTCGTGCTCAATTCCTTCAATTTTCAAATTTTGTTCTTCTAAAGAACTTTTTAGAAAATTTTTCTGATCCTCCAAACGAGTTTCTAGACAATTCTCCAGAGAACTCTTTTGTTCGTCCAAGCGGGTTTCCATAGATTTCTTCTGCTCATCTAAGCGGGATTCCAAAGAATTCTTTTGTTCCTCAAAATCATTTTTTTCTCGTCCAGACGGGTTTTCATAGATTTCTTTTGTCCATCTAAACGGGATTCCAGAGAATTCTTTTGCTCCTCGAGAGAATTCTTTTGTTCCTCAAAAGCATTCTTTTGCTTATCTAAACGGGATTCCAGAGAATTCATTTGTTCCTCAAAAGCATTCTTTTGCTCGTCCAGACGGGTTTCCACAAATTTCTTTTGTTCCTCGAGAGAATTCTTTTGTTCATCAAAACGGGCTTCCATTTTGCTTATTAAAGTACTCAAAATGTTCCATTTTCATCGCAGGGTCTTCTTCAGCTTCGGTTTCTTCCAAGTTATCTTCGAAAACAAATGTTTCAGGATTCTTTCCTTCCTCTATCAAAGCTTGTCTGAGTCTCTCGACTAGCACTTTCTTTGCACCTGTCGGTTGTAAAGACCGGTTCCCTAACTCCACTTTCAAATCCTGCATTCGAAGCTCCTCGAATTTGCGCCCATTACTTTAGTAATTCACTTACAGTTGAATATAAATTATTTTCCAGAACTATCAAAATAACACTATTTCATAAAATTAATCACACTTTGAATTTTTAAGTCAATTGCCACCACTTTATTTCGCGAATTTATTTCACTTCTGACACCAGTTGTTGCGAGCGTGGCCTTTGGTTCGTTATTTAAAACACAATATTAAATAATTAATATACAAGTTCTTTATTTCATTCTAATCATACAAAATTCATAAACCTTCAATTAATCAACTCAACTTTAATTATTGCTAATACTGTACTTTCAATTATCGCAATCTAATTACAACACTTTCACTTCTTTATTACTTTCGCTTGTTAACACTGCAACGTCTAAGACAAGACTCTTCCCGCGGCGGCGGTGACATCTGTTATATTTATACCCTAGAAACTCTCCAGATTATTCTGGAGTGTTCTATTCCCGAATCTCCTTAACTATTCTGTTCATTCTATTCCTGAACCTTCTCGAAGATTCTATCATCGATTCTCCGAACCTGAAGTTGATTACTCTCCATTGCTAGTAGATGTCACCAGTTGTCTCTTTCTATTACACGTAACATTATTATTAATATTTTCTTCTTCTTACTTTTTTATTTAATATTTTTGTTTAATCTGTACGGTAATGTATTATTGGACTTTGTCTGTTCATTATCGTAGTAACTTTTCAAATAAATAAATAAAAAAACAGGGGACTGGTACTTTGGGTGCCAGGTCACCATGACATTAGCGGAAATGAAAAGGAGAACGAACTTGCTCATCTTGGTGCAACTTGGGTGATATTCTCCTTCACAATTGGGATCGCACCAGAATACCTTATTTCTAATATATCGGCTTGGGCCGACTGCCAATACAGTCGCCTTTGGTTAGATGATCCTTCAGGTAGAACTACAAAGAAGTTGTGGAGCAAGCCTAACCCAAAAGAAACGGAAAAGCTACCAAGTCTTAACAATTCAACCTTAAGAACCCTGATGTCAGTTCTCACTGACCACTGTCGTTTCAGAGTTCACCTACACAGGATGGGGCTTGTTGTTCACCCTGCATGTAGGGGATGTGGTGAGAAACTCGAGACAGTGACTCACTTTCTTTGTAGCTATCCAGCTCTCACGGGAAAACTTTACAGATTCCTGGGATCACGCCTTCTGGACGAGCTGCATGAAGCCGGCAAGGAGGGCTGGGAGTAAATACTTAAATTCGTAAGAGCATCCGGTTGGGACCTATGAGCAATTGCTCATAAGTCTGGAGGGTGAACAATGGGCCTTTTATGGTCAACGTTCCAGACTCTCTGTAAGGGGCCTGAACCTCAACTTTCAATCAATCAATCAATGAAATCGTTGCTCATATATACATATTTTCTGGAGGAATACATACATAGCCACCCAGGTTTGTAGCAATAACGTAAAGGCTTGCCTTTAATAAACTGTTTACTGTCATGGCCCCCGAAATAGACTATAATGCTCTCGCCATACCAAAGGTTATCTTCGGGTTGGAAATATTTGATCACACATATTTCCCATTAGGTGACCCATGATTGGCTGCAACTTCCACATCTTTTATCTACTGCTTACCATTTTCTTAGAATTCTGTTATAGATAGATCTCCTTAGCAGTAAGATTTGGCGTTGTTGGTTTGCCGAGAAATACAGCATGTAATTATCGGACCTCTCCCAAATGTGTCGCAAGAAATCGCATTCAAAGAATCTTTTAAATTGTTGATGTGGTTGCAGTCTTTATGTATAGTTTTGGGGTTCAAATATCGAGATCATGACTGCATTCTTCATTTCATTTCTTCATTTCTCGATTTTTCGTAGCTTCGTGGAAGGACGTGCATTCAAAACTTGCATTAGTCTTGTTCAAGCAGCAGTATGGGCAACAATTCTATGGTGTTTAGTCAGAAGTACATACTGTTATAACTTTTTCGCATAACATTAATAATTTTATCACTTCTGACACCAATTTTTATACATATATAGTTTTCCCAGTTTCTTAATTATGGTTTTTTCTTCGATTTATTTATAAAAACACTGTTAAGCTTATACTTTTTATTTTTCTTAGTTCATAAATCTATTCTCTATAACTCTTACATTATAAACACTAGTTCTCACTTTTTGTTTTATATTTTTTTTTTATTCTCAAAATCTAAAGGTGCAAACAAAATGCCCTTGTTAACTTCTTATGCACTCTCACAATAGAAAAGATGCAAACTAAATGCACTTTTAAAAATTTCTTTTTAAAGACGACAACGGACTTGACTTCACTTCCCAGATTTTAGATACACAACTAGATTGATTGTAACTTCAAACTTAAACTCAATTTTCAAACTTAATCTTCAAACTCAATTTTCAAACTTAATTTTCAAACTCAAAAAGCAAATGTGCAAACTAAATGCACTTTTTGACTTCCTGGACTCACAACTAGATTTTCAAAACTTAACTCCTAGTGCAAAGGTTCCCGTTTTTATACCAACTTAATACGTAATTAGAAGTAGCTAGAATACTACAAGGGTAGGGGCTCTATCAAAAAGAGCATATCTGGAGGGATATATTCATTAGTAGGTTCCCAATTATGAAATTGAAACCCTTATTTGATTGGGCAATTATCTCCTCATGAGATATAAAACTTTATTCAATTGGCCAATAATTAACCAATGCCCAATCAAAACCTTGAAAATGTTTTCGCATGATATGTAACATGAAACATTTGAATTACCCGTACCATGTCCCTTGTTTACAATTATCAAGGAATAAGCGCGTGAGCAAAAAGCTATTCGCATAAACAAATGGCTATGCGCGCAAACAAATAACTATGCGCGCGCGTAAACAAATGGCACAGCGAGAGTATTTATGTTTGCGTGAAGGCTTTTAAGCTTCCAATATCAGTTTCAAATATTATTGTAGCGGTGGGAAGAATGTTTATTACAAACATTCACGCTAGATGAAATTTGATATATTTATTGTTTATTGAGAAGTTTTTATAATAATTGAACACTTGGGTTTTTCACTTAATGTTTCTTCGTTCATCAATTAAGAACGCTTAAACATTTGAGTAATTAAGTTATTTATTTATTTGGGGTACTTGGGCATTTGTTTATATGAATTTTAAGGTTTTAGATTTTGGTTCCAAAGAATTGTTTACTGTTAAAGTCGCACATGGAAAAATTTAGATAATTTCATAATAATTTTTAAGTGCACCTTTTTCATTTTAGAGTACGTTTTTACGTTTTATTGATCGTAAAATATGAGAATTAAATAATTTTCATGCAAAAATGTAGGAAATATAAACAATAAATATCTCCAAAAATATACTATGCGCTACTTAAATAAATAATATTTAGTTTTTCTGAAGTTATGCATTTTGGATACATCGTTTTATTTCAATGTTTTTGTGACCGAAAATTCAACGAAAATATTGAAAAATATTTTTCTAGATAAACAACGTAAAAAATTAATAATTTCATCCGAATAATAAAAACATAAGAATTTCCCTAACTTTTACTTTAAGTTCTATTGGAAATATTTGTCGTTCCATGGTGGAAAAGTCAGTTTTTTCATTAAGCGTTTGTATCTTTCGATGTGCCAACTAGTGGTAATTTTGTATTAATAATTGGTGGCTAATATGACGACTTTATTTCCGTCTGAAGACGTGTTTCAGGTGTTATAATGACGTCTTCTGGGCAACCAAAATTTACTAATTTAGTTTAATTTTGGAGGTCATTTTATTTATTTATTTATTTCATTTTTGTCTACCGATTACACTATCTTACAGACAAGCACTTAATCTATTAATTAATTCAAGAAGAGTTAACATTTCTATAATTATCGAAAATACAGCATTTAAAATTATCACTTGGCATAGTATTATCTATAATGGACGAAAATTTATTAAAAATTGAGGAACAATTGGTAATAGGCTCGTGATTACCATAATTTGTTCTATGATGAGGAGTGTATAGCAAGCACCTAGATCGAATTGGCCTTTCCGGAGCATATATACTAATTAATGATAATAATTCGGGCGAGTTAATTCTGTAATGTAAAATATCTTTAATAAATATCGCACAGTTAACCTCCCGTCGCAGTTCCAATTGAGGTAAACCCAACAGTAAACATCTTATAGAATATGAAGGAAAATTATCATATCGGTAGTTGCATTTGTAAAGCGCAAATCGAGTGAAACTTTTCTGTATAGATTCAAGACGGTCCATATGAACCTTGTAATAAGGACACCAAACGACACATGCATATTCTAAAATAGACCTTACGAGAGTGAAGTAGAGCACTATAAGAGTCTGAACATCTCTGAAGTCTTTAGAATTACGCTTAAGGAATCCTAGACATTTACGAGCTTTACAAACTATAAACTCAACGTGAGGCATGTAACTCAATTTAGTGTCATGTATAACTCCCAAGTCATTAATTTCAAAAACCCTAGGAAGAGTACTGCCATTTATAAGATAATCAAAAACTATTGGGTTGGATAAACGATAAAATGACATAGTTTTACATTTACCAATAATTAAGTGAAAGTTGTTCAAAAAGCACCAATCAGAAATACTATTAAGATCACGTTGAAGGAGTGCGCAAACATTAACAGAATTGACTTTTAAAAATAATTTCAAGTCGTCAGCAAACATCAAGCATTTACTAGATTTGAAACTTACGACTATATCATTAATAAAATGCAAGAAGAGCAGAGGACCTAAATGGCTACCCTGCGGAACACCGGAATTAGCGTTAATCTCTCTGGAGAGAATCCGACCAATTTTGACATATTGTTTACGATCAGTTAGATAGGATTCTATCCATTTAAAAAAAGATGAGTGAAATCCAAATATACTAAGTTAATATAAAAGAACAGAAATATTAATCCTATCAAATGCTTTAGAGAAATCCGTGTAAATAACATCAACTTGAAATGACTATTCCATAGCATTAATGGCATAATGTGAAAAGGAAGTTAAATTAGTTGCACATGATCGTCCAGAAATAAATCCATGCTGTTCAAATGCAATAATTTCTTTAGTTAAAAATGCAACTTTAGAGTTTAATCAACGAATCAAGAATTTTAGGAATTGTCTTCATAACAGAGACAGCTCTATAATTTTTTATGTCATCTTTTTGCCCCGATTTAAATATTGGTGTAATGAAGGATATTTTCCAATTATCTAAAAAAAATCCCTGATTATAAGGATAAATTGAAAATTGAAGTTAAAGAATGTGCCAAGGTATCAGCGCATTTTTTCATTAGAGAAGTACATAAAAAATCAGTGTCACACTTTGTACTAGGTTTCAAATTCCTTAAGCACTGCAGTACTTCGCTGGTAGATAAAGAGATTGCACCGATGTCAAGAGAAGACGGAGGCGTAAAATCAGTAACATTAAGATAAGCAGAATCATTACTGTACACGGATTCGAAATAATCAGCAAACAAATCACAACTAGATTCTAAATTAAAGGACTTTTTGTTGTCATATTGCAACATTTTGGTAAGACCTATAGAATTACGTTTTGTATTTATAAATGACCAAAATGCCTTGCTATTGGATTTAATACTGCATTCCATAGACCAAACGTATTGATTATACATAAATCTAAGTAAGAAGTTATATTCACGTCTAAGCTGACAGTATTTTATTCTATCGGAAAGATCACCAGACTTTTGTAAAGCTTTATGTGCCTTATTTTATGTTTATTGGATGAAATTTTCTTAATAGGAACATGAATTTTGAGACCTTTATGAATAACTTCTAGGAACCTGCTATACATTTGATGTAAATCATCAGAGTGTATCAAATTCCACTCATAATTTGAAAAATAGTTGCCTTATCAAAATTATACTCAAAGATGTCCACTTCGTTACAGTGAGAATAAAATTCATAAACAGAGATGGAAAGATTAACAGCTTTATGATGAAAATCAATAGGCGTTAAAGGAGTACTTATTTCATAAACTTCAAATTTTAAATCATTACTTATAAATATTAGATCTAACAATTTACCAAATATATTTGTTACAAAATTCGATTGAATTAAATCTATCCCTACCAAATTATCTACCACGAAACATTCTATTTCAGATGTGACATCCTTTTGAATTAACATAGATTCCTCTACATTCCATTGCCAGTTAATATTAGGCAAATTAAAATCACCACAATAACATAAAAAATTATCATCGTCATACTTCTCAAATAGTGACAAAGCATTATTTACATGACTCTTGTATACAGGGCCGCATTTATACTTTTGGAGGCCCTAGGCGCAAAATCATTATGAGGCCCCAAAAAAATAAGTCTGTTTCAGTTAACATAATATACATTGGACCTACATATGCATTTTTTTAGTTTATTGAAAACAATTGTCGACATTTCCATAATAACGCATTTTAATAACATAAAAATAACACTACATTGGTATTTTAAAAAACATTTTGTTTTCTGGCTTTTGTTTTAGCAATTATGTCTATAATGTCATCATAATTAATCGAGTCCATTACATCTGATTCAATCACTGACATATATATTTTTGGGCTATATATTAACATACACTTATTAATATAGGCGAGATTTTTTAATGTCATTTACATCTGAAAGAAATCTAACTATCATTCAGGATAAATAATACAGGATAATATCTAACTATCAATCGTGAACAATAATAAATTTGAGCCATCATTCAAGAAGAACTATAAAATCCAACCATCTCTTATGATAAGTTATAAAATCCAGGAATCCCAACGCCTGCCTCCTGGAGGGTGGGTTATATTTCGTCTATGGAGGAAGGAAACTATGCTAATGACGATTGTCAATTGCAAATTTGAACTTCTAAAATGGATTGGAAGAAGCGTTTCGTAGTGGCAGAAAACTTAATACTCTTCAGTACGGCTAAGTTTCTACCTGCTATTCTATGAATTTTCCATTGTTGTGTATAATAGCTGCTGTTGCTCTTGTGCAAAACTAGCAATACTTGGAGTTCCACCACTAGGTTAGTTGGCATTATAACTACTAAAGTCCTGCTGCCGTTACTATTCTTGTACCGTCACTATTTGCATTGTTAGTCCTACTATCGCTTGTATCGTTACTAATACTGTTAACAATACCATTCATACTTCCCCATACAAACAAGTTGCTTTGTAAATAATTTTTTATTCGTTTCAACATCGAAAACCATTCAGCACTTGCATTAGAAATAGGCATCGTCAAAATTATTTTTAAAATTGTTTTTACATTCGGAAAAGTACCCCTTAACCCATTCTTTATAAATTTATACGTATTTTTAATTAAAAAGTTTTCTTCAATAAATTTTTCTGAGTCAATATCAGTACCATAAGTTGAATAAAATTTTCGTAATATTAGTCTTATAGGTATTTGTCTTGATTTATATGTTTTTCCAAAAAAAAATATCATACGTATCTAATATGTCTGAATTTATTTCCAAGATTACTTTTCACAAATGAAATTAAAAATATTAACAATAAAATTTTCCTTGCCATGAAATATAACCTTATCGTTAGATTTTCAACTTCGTCAGAAATTTTTTTCATTTTCTCAATCTTTTCTTCTCTTCTTTAAATTTTGTTTCATCTGTTATTAAATTCGCTTCTTCATTTAAAACAGCAAAATTATTTCTTATATTTAAAATAAAATCAACTAAAGACTGTAACAAATTATTAGCTCGCAACAAATAAATAAATAATATGTTAGCAGAACTCATGAAGGCGCAGGCGCACTCATGTACGATATTTTCGCATTTCCGCATTTCTGTTTATTATCATACCCGTATATTCTAAACAAAGAACAATATATGTATATGTATGCATACATATTATATGTGTTTCAAATGGAGGTAAATTTTCATTAGGCTCTAGTTTTTAAATTATGATTTTAGAATATTTTTTATATTGTTGTTTTCGAGAAGTGATGTTTTAAAATGTGGCCCCCATAGAGAGTGAGGCCCCAGCTTGCGCCTAGTGCGCCTTATGATAAATGCGGCCCTGCTTGTATAGTTCCATTGAAGAAGAAGGTGGGTGATAACTTACGCAAATATCCACGGAGATAGAATTAATACAAGATGATACTCGTACGCATAGTTTTTCGATTTCAGCAGAGTCATTATGCAGATGAATCATCTCGCTCACAAAAGAGGTACGAACGGCAACTAGTACTCCTCCTCCTCTTGTAAGACCTGTCGATAAAGGACAGCGATCTTTGCGGTAAATAATACATATATTGTCTCTCATCGAAAAGTTCGCCACTAAAGATACGATCATTAAGCCAGGTTTCAGTGAGCCGGAGACTGGGCTACATTCCCTGATATTACATCGTTTTTTGAAACGTTGGAAAATTTTGTGACATAAACCCCTGATGGCCAGATGTCGGCAATCAATAATTTTGATATTAAATACTCTGAAACTCCCAATTTGAACGTCTTAATTCGAAATGAAGACAAGTCAGCATCCTTTTTCCAAAGAGGAAAACAAATGAACAGATCAGATGAAACTCCTGTCTTGACGGACACGAAAGATATAATTTTATCAGAAGTGGTATCCGGATGTAAACGTGACAGATGCAAGAACTTAAATTTGCTTACAGCTGAGAGGTCATCAGCAGCAATATTATTCCCAATAATTTTTTTATTTCGATTTTTCTTTCGTTGAACAGTAATCCAGCGGGAGCGCTTATCATTATCAACAAATGACGTTGCATTCAATTGAGAAGGGTCATTGACCATATGCGAACTGGCAAAATTTACTACATCATTACTATCACCATTTACTTGAGAACAATCAATATTAAAAGCAGAGCATTTCGTTGCATGGCTTTGAATGCGTTGCGTTTGAGTATTCATAGTGCCATCGACAACCGTTACTGTATTCCGAACACCAAGTACATTGTCAGCATGCAGATATACCCGTTGCGGTATTAAAATGTTATCATTGACGTTGGACGAAATTTTATTTAATGTTGGATTAGCATAACTTTATTATTATTGTCTTCAAATGGGCGAGAATTACAATTTTTTTCTTTAGAAATCATATTCTTAATCGCACCAAATTCACGAGAGAACTCATGTTTTAAAGACTCTAACTCGTTCGATAACATTAAGAACCGAGTCATAAATTCACCAAGAGATAAGTTAATACATACAGAGCACTTCAAAAAAAAAACAGTCGAATGTTGTTCTAAGCATTTTAACAGACCGTCAGAAGCACTAGAACATCTTTTATGGTAATAATTATTACAAATACCGCATTGAACACTTTTCATATCGGAAAAAAGATCATCGCACTTTGCACATCGATTATTACTAGCCATTGTCAAAGAACACGTCCGCACTCCACTCTAGTCAACTATGTGGCTAATATGACGACCTTATTTCCGTCTGAAGACGTGTTTTCGGTGGTACATTGTTGACAGGTCGTCGTCAAAAAGATCAAATTTTGATTTTGACCACTTTTCAATTTCAGTACAAATGACGGTCTATTGTATGTACTATTGACCAGACAATGTTTGTTGAGTATGGTAATAGTTCACTCTTAATAGATATCAGACTCCATATATAATTTATTCGACAGTTAGTATCTTTAAAAATATAAATCCGGTTTGAATATCTGCGAATCAAACCAGCCTTATTTACAGTGATCTTTAGAATTAATATAAAAAAAAATAGTCATCGCTATCACATTTCCTTGCATTTGTCATAATTCCTCCGACATTATATAAAAAAAAAAAAAATATATGACTTTACCTTTTAATATTGTCTAAATTTCGCTCAAATCATCCTCAGCCCATTTAATTATCGCCCACTAAGCACTTTTTTGCTTCATAAATTGAACTGGAAACCGTCTTTTTTTTTTTTTAATGAAAACTTCAATGCCTTCAATTCAGTCGACACGAATTTCTCAATTTAAGACAGGACAACTTGAGTAATTAAAACCAAAATAAAATGTTAATAACACTTAAAATGATAAACTTAAGGATATTTCACCCCTCTGTTACACTTACTCTTATTTCGGTTAAACTTGCACAAAATTATAAAAAAAAATTCACTCGAGGACTGTTCAAAAAGTTGTCGATTTTCCCCGGAATTATGTATACCACAATGTTCATCGCACAGAACAGCACAAGTCTCTCAATGCGATGAGTTCGTTAATTACTTCTTTGTTTTTGCTAATGCGCTTTTAAGAGCCTCGGGAAAAGCCACAGTAAAAGAGCTTTGATAGAAACAAAAATTCCGTTTTAATAAATTCATTATTTCTTGCTTTTCAATGTACTCAGTTTTGTATTGCAAATTGATGAATTAAAACTACATGCAAAAGTATGCGAGTTTTCAGTTATAAGAAAACCTAATCATAATTTCACTGAAAGCTGGTACTGTAATTACACAGGATCTGATGGTGGTGGTCGAGTAAAATGAGCATATTTAGTTTTACCTGACTTCATTTATTTTCAATAATCGACATTTATCACTATACATATTTTGTGCTTCAGTGAATATTACTCTTCAAAAATTGAATTATTCGGATTTCTCCTTTTATAAAGGTATGTTTACACTTCGATACTATAGTATCGTAATTTGTATCGGAACTTATACCGCCACATTTTTCGACTATGTACACGGTGTTCCAGGAAAAGTTTGCAATACTGAAACCCCTAAAAGATGAGGTGATTTTTAATCGAAAATTTCATATTAATTTTCTTCGAATTCGTGTTATTTTCGAAATTACAGCGGAATTTTAATTTTTTCGAAAATGAGGTCCTTTCAACGTTTTTTTGGCTGTAACTCAGCTTTTTTTGCTTACTGACCCGCCATGTTGGTCTTATTTTATTCGTATTACTACTAGCTTTCATTTATAATAACTAGCTCTCAAAAAAGTTTCTATAGAAGTAAAAAATTAACGATATAACTTCAAAAATGTTTTTCTCTTCGAAAAATTATCTCCTTTGAGGGTCGAATATCTCCTAAAGTAGCCATATTAGCAAACTATTTTGTGCCCACAGGAAACATCCGTAATTTGTTACCTTGCAGACAAATACAACATTTTTAGCCTAGCTCAAGTACTCCCCGAGATACAGGATAAGATGTCTTGCAACATACATCGCCCATACTTGAACGAAATTATCTTGAAATTAAAATTTTGTATATAATGGTGGGAAAACTAAGCACTGAAGCAAGAAAATCGAGTGAAACCTAATTTATAATTTTAAAATATCTGTTTAGGGCTGTCTTTGCCAAATAAAATAATGTAAATGAATATTTCACGTCATCAAAATCAAAAATTTTATTATTCTAATGACATTTACAATGCAGTGTCTAGCCTGATCTAAGTAATACTATTAACCACTAATTTAAAAATTGCTCAAATACTTGACCGTCGCACTGAATACATTTCCTGGCTCGCTTTATGATTGTCTTTGATATGACTGCTCGTTGCATTTCTCGGCTTATACGATTACCCGCTGCGAGTATTCGATTAACTAAATCGTCGCGCGATAAGATCTCCCTTTCGTCTTGATAAACAAGATTTTTTAGGTGACAAAAAAAAATCTAGATGTATTAAGTCTGGTGCTCGAGGAGGCCAAGGTATGTCACTTCCACGTCCAATCCATTTGTTTAGAAACCGCTCATTTAAGTACTGCCTCACCCGTACCCCGTAGTGTGCTGGAGCGCCTTCGTATTGAAACCACATTCTGTGTGTGACGCTGAGAGGAAGGTCATCAATGGAGAAATTCTAAATAATTCTCGCATTTAATATTGGAGGGAAATATTATAGGACATACTAATCGAGTCCCAATTATTCCTGCCCAAACATTGACACTAAAGGACCTTTGAAATCTGACTGCTCTTGTTTGTAAACCTTGGGTTTTCCTCTGGCCAGTATTGACGGTTATGAATGTTTAAGGTTGGATTCTTTGAAAAATTAGCATCATCTGTCCATAAGATATAAAGGGTCCGCCATCTAACGTTTTTTTTTTCAACTAGTGCTTATTTCGTGAATGGTAACACTTAGCTGATGTCTGATTTGACAGATAATTAGTTTTATTCTTCCGCTGAACGAATATGGTTGTGTATACGCTTGAACAACGCTGGGAAATATTGCGACATTACTTTGAAAATCATGGTAATGTTGCAGAATGTGTGCGAAAATTGCGTACGGATTTTGGAAGAAGAGAAGCACCGTCAGCTCCTAATGTTCGTTATCTTGTGAAAAAACTGAAAGGAACTGGCATCCTCATCGATAAACCAAAGTGTGAAAAGCCAAAAACAGTGCGTACACCCGAGAATATTGATTGTGTGGCAGAAAGTGTGCGTGAAGCGCCATCAACATCAATTCACCGTCGTTCTCAACAATTGAACATTTCGGAGACATCATTGAGACGAATTTTGCATAAAGATCTTGGTATGACGCCATACAAAGTCCAATTGGTTCAGGAGTTGAAGCCAACTGACCATCCAATGCGTTTTCGCTTCGCTGAGTGGGCCTGCGATCGACTTACAGAAGATGCCGATTTTGCCAAAAAAATCATCTTTTCGGATGAAGCTCATTTTGATCTTGGCGGGTATGTAAACAAGCAAAATTGTCGCATTTGGGGCACAGAAAACCCGCACGCATACATTGAAAAGCCGATACACCCAAAACAAGTCACTGTTTGGTGCGGATTTTGGTCCAGAGGCATAATTGGGCCATTTTTCTTCGAAAATGAGCAAGGAGTGGCCGTTACAGTCAATGTTATCAATCGTTATCGGGCCATGTTGAACGAATTTTTGTTCAGGAAAATTGAAGAGGAGGATATTGGCAACATTTGGTTTCAACAGGACGGCGCTACGTGCCACACAGCCGAAGCTACACTCGATGTTTTCAGCCGCAGAGCTGATGTCGTTTGGCCACCTCGGAGCTGCGATTTGACACCGTTGGACTATTATTTGTGGGGTGCCCTCAAAGATAAGTGCTACGCCGACAAGCCAGAGACAATTGACGCTTTAAAGGACAATATTTGTGAAGACATTGGTGAAATACAGCTGCACACAATCGATAATGTGCTTAAAAATTGGACCGATCGTGTTGGCTACTGCATGGCCAGCCGAGGCAGCCATTTGAATGAAATTATTTTCCATTATTAACCGGAAGGATTGTACTTTCAAATAAAAAAAGAAATTTCAGAAAATATTCAGTAGTTTTTTTTTATAGCATTTTCAAAAAAAAAAAAAGTTATTTGGCGGACCCTTTATATTCACAATATTATAATGTTGAAATAACAATTGACAAAATGAAATGCGTGTTGAATAGTCTGCCGGCTGTAGTGCTTGTACTTGAATGTAGTGGTACGGATGAATTCTTTCTTCACGCAAACGCCTCCAAACCTTTAATTATAAAAGTGTCTTGAGCTTAATATAATTATAATTTAATTTAATAAATAATTAAGTAATAAAAACAAAATTTAGTAGTGCTACTTACATTTACAACAGGTCTTGAAATTTCACGTATACTTATATTAGCATCGCCTCTTACCAAATGTAATATAGTATCGTTTTCACCTCTGGGTCTAGCAGATTTCAACTCCCGAAAAGACCCGCTTTCGCACAATTGACGGTGAAGTCTGAAAAATAATCCATGATACGGGGCCCGTCTTTGAGGATACCGCTTATTATACTCCTCTACAGCTGCAGAAACATTTCCATTGCACATACCATATATAAAGTGCATTTCAACCAACTCCTGGTATGCAAAATTTGCAGGCATTACTAAGCTTGATTTTACTGACACTCTTACTTGATCAAATGCAGAAATCTAACTACGAAAAAAGTACTAAATATTTTTCACAAGTTTCACAAATGAAGAAATTTTGCCAACTGAATTCCTACATAAAAATTAAATACTAATATATTTTACCTGTGGAAAATTCTTTACATGTGGAAAATTCCTTACATTTGGAAAAATCTTTAGCTGTGGATAATTCGTTGCCTATGCAAGATTATTTCTTTATGCGGCGATAAGTGTAAGATTAGGGCATGACACAAATACCATTATGTTTTGAGTCGCGATTTATCTATTTATGGAGTGATACCTGAACTTATTTTAATTTCATTATGATAACGACAGATTAAAATTAATAGAGCAAAATACGTTATTAACATGCCTAAAAATATATTTTAAAATTATAAAGTAGGTTTCACTCGATTTTCTTGCTTCAGTGCTTAGTTTTCCCACCATTATAAACAAAATTTGAATTTCAAAATAATTTCGTTAAGTATGGGTGAAGTACGTTGCAAGACATATCTCCGGGAGTACTTGAGCTAGGCTAAAAATGTTGTATTTGTCTGCAAGGTAACAAATTAGGGATGTTTTCTGTAGGCACGGAATGGTTTGCTGATATGGCTACTTTAGGAGATTTTCGACCCTCAAAGAAGATAATTTTTCGAAGAGAAAAACATTTTTGAAGTTATATCGTTAATTTTTTACTTCTATAGAAACTTTTTTGAAAGCTAGTTATTATAAATGAAAACCAGTAGTAATACGAATAAAACAAGACCAACATTTCGGTTCAGTAATCAAAACGAGCTGAGTCACAGCAAAAAAAAAAACGTTGAAAGGACCTCATTTTCGAAAAAATTTAAATTCCGCTGTAATTTCGAAAATAACACGAATTCGAAGAAAATTAATATGAAATTTTCGATTGCAAATCACCTCATCTTTTAGGGGTTTCAGTATTGCATACTTTTTCTGGAACACCCTGTACAGTCCTTGGCTAGCCAATTTCTACCACCTTGAAATTTCGCCTTCTTTTGTTTAATTGGGGAGGAGTTTACTTTAAAAAATGAAAAAAAAAAAACAAATAAAAAACTTTTATATAAAACATTTTTTTGTAATTTGTAAAAACTCATTGTTTTTTTAAATTGTGTAAATTTGAGATATTTTTATTGTCAATATTCTATTATTCGGGGCATACTATCAATGCACGCTTTAATGTAGGATCTTAAATTTGGATCACTTTGTCAGACATTTTTAATAACTTTCTATCAACTTACAGACCCCTGACTCAGAAAGTTTGTGTCTGAGCGCATGAACGCCTGAGAGTGCCGTTCGTGACGAAAGTGTTTTAGTGTAGAAGACGTGGATGGATTTACATAGAGTTTTTTTTTTTAAATTTAGAATGCGTGAATGGGGTGCTATCCGATGGGGTAAAATATTCTTACGTGTTGGGGGGCTTAGGGGTGGTGGTGGTAAAATCCACCCTCCGAGATTCGCGTGTCGAGTTTCGAGAATCAATTTTCGAGAGTCGAGTTTAGAGTCGATTTTCGACAGTCGAATTTCCAGAGTCGATTTTTGAGATTCGATTTTTGAGAGTCGATTTTCGTAAGTCGAATTTCGAGAGTCGAGTTTCGGGATTCGAGTCTCGAGAGTCGTTTTTCGAGAGTATGACTAAAAATTAGAAAATAAAATATATTGAGAATCTTTTAAAATAAATAACTTTTGTAAGTAAAATGGACTAAATTGTAGAAATTTTTTTTTTTATTTCTCAGTGTTATAAACAAGAAAAGTTTAACGCAAATGCTACAGCTCAGATTAAATCTTAAAAGTTGGGCATCGATAACTATAACTATAACTATAGTCACAATTGTCTAACTGCAAATTATGCCCAAACTTTTAAGATTTAATCTGAGTTGTAGCATTTCTTATTTTGCATTAAAGTTTTCTTGTTTATATCACTGTGAAAGAAAAAAATTATTGTTTACTTTTTAGTCCATTTTATTTACAAAAGTTATTTATTTTAAAAGTTTTCTAATATATTTTATTAACATTTACAATGTATGTTGCCTTGTAAGGGTTTTGCTAACTTTTAACCTTGGATTTCAAGCTTTCCCGTACGTTTTCTATAGCGTTGAGATCCGGTGAGTTTCCTAGCCATGGAAGAAATGGCATCAATTCATCTTCAAGGAATTTCATAACTTTTTTGCCGTATGGCACGTCATCCATCCATGAACCAACACGATCCTGCATGAAAAGATGCTATAGAAGACAGGAATATGTCTTTGAGGATATGAATATATTGGCTCTGTCTCATGGTGCCTTCTACAATGTAGAATGGTCCTGGCCACTGGCCGCTTATTGAAGCCCATACCATTACAGATAATGGATTTTTTTGTCGTTCTTAATAAGCAGTGTTCCGTGTACTACCCTACTGGTATCCTCCGAGCGAACAAAGAAGTTTCGGACATCACTTTAATGACGCACTCATCGGAGAAATGAACCAATTAAAATTCGAAGAATAACTAATTATTACGTTGGCTTCTTTATATACCCCAAATGAATTCATTTTTATGATTTACCTTCTGCCAGTCACGAAGAGTCACTCTTTTATGCTATCTCGCCCAAATAAGTCTAGCTTTTTGCATTCTTCTTATTAAAAGCAGTTTTTTAGTTGGTCGCCTGCAGGGCAGGATTTCAGATAAAAGTGTGTATTGAATGGTCCTCTCAGATATATCAGAACTACTCTCTTTTTTTTTTTTTTATATTACTAAGCCAAGCTCAGGGGATACCCTATGATGCAAAGCACAGCGTGGCAGGAAGGAGATAGGGAAAGGATTAAGGGATATGAGGAGAGCGGCGGAGGTGCCGATGTATGTCGCCCTTAAACTTTTGCAGGTTGTATGCCGGAGGAAAGACAGAAGATGTTAGACTGTTCCACATTCGCACAGTTCGGGATAAGAAAGCATCACGGAATTTAAGTGTACGGCCGAAGGTAATTTGAAGGGTAAAAGGATGAGCGCGGGATGCAGCGCGGGTATTGCGTGCAGGAACTATTCTACAAGGGATCAGACTAGATATTTCATCAGAACATTGGCCATGCATATAGCGATAAAGGAGCGAAAGGCATCCAACATTGCGACGGTGCTCGAGCGAGTCGATATGACGAGTAATTGCCACATCGCCAATGAGCTTGCAGGCTCTCTTTTGGACAATATCCAATGAAGCTAACGCTGTGCGACCAGCCCCGGCCCAGATATGGTAATTGTATTCCATTCTGGGTCTGATGTAGGACTTGTAGAGGAGCGCTATATTTGATGGGCTGAAATATTTCTTACACCTTTTCAAAAAACCAAGACATTTGGATGCTTCTTTGGCAACCGAGAAGATGTGATCTGTCCAGCTTAACTTACTGGAAATATTAATGCCAAGAATTCTTAGTGACGGTGATTCAGAAATTAATGCACCATCAAACGAAACGGGAGTGGTTAAGTGATGGTCTTGTTTTAATGAGATGAGACAGCTTTGGGTCTTAGATGCATTGAATTCGACGCAATTCACTTTGCCCCAAGCGAGAATATTGTCAAGATCGTTATTCAATGATCTAATCATGCAGTCTCGTTTAACACATGCGGCGTTCCCTCTGGAATCCGCAAGGGTGTCAAAGGAGTATGCGAAATCAAGGGTACTGTCATCAGCAAAGCTATGGATAGGATTGAAAGTAAGGGAAAGCAGATCATTAATGAAGATTAGAAATAGAGTCGGAGAAATAACAGAGCCCTGGGGGACACCGGCATTAATAGGATGAGGATCAGATATAACGCCATCTAATACAACTCGTATTTGGCGACTAGATAAAAAACTTTCAATCCATAATAGAAGAGGAGGGGAAAGACCAAGTGCTTTGAGTTTGGCTAAAAGGGCTGAATGCCAGACTCTATCAAAGGCCTTTGAAATATCTAGAGCAACGATTTTGGACTCACCAAAATTGTGAAGACTACGATTCCAACGTTCCGTAAGAAAAGTCAGCAAGTCTCCAGATGAGCGTCCATGCCGGAAGCCGTATTGGCGATCGTTGATGAGCTGATTGGTTTCCAGATACATCATTAATTTGGAGTTAATGATAGATTCAAAAACCTTTGAAAGAATCGAAGTGATTGCAATTGGTCGATAATTTGAGGGATCGCTACCCTCTCCTTTCTTGAGAATAGGCTGAACGTGAGCTAGTTTCCAAGCAGTTGGAAATTTTCCTGTCGAGTAGGACAGGTAGAATAGTTTGCGCAGAGGTTTAGCCAAGGATGAGGCGCACAGCTTTTAATTAATAGGGGCGAGAAACCATCAGGGCCTGCGGCTTTAGAGACGTTGATTCCTTTAAGGACCTTGAACACATCCCTCGTACGGATGTGTATTGGCTCTTGTACACATCCGCACGGGGGATGCACAACAGGTGCCTGTGAAGTGGGTGGAAGAAAAGAATTTGATGCGAATCTAGCCGCCAAAATATTAGCTTTATCCAGGGAGTCAACAACCACTTCACCATTATTAAGTAGTGAAGGTATAGAGGAACTGCTGAAGTTGTTCCTGATGGTTTTGACCAGGGACCAGAAACCTTTACTACCTTTGCGGCTTGCCAAGATTCTTTGTCTAACATTCTGGTCAAAAAGAAATTTTTCTCTCTGGATAATGGACTTGCAGGTGTTCCGTGCAGTCTTGTAGATTCCTTTCAGTTCTGGACAAGGATGCAATTGATAGGCGCGAAAAGCAGACTCTTGGCTCTTATGGCTTGGTTGCACTTATCGTTAAACCAAGAGCGATTTTTCTGTTGTTGAGATCTGCTGGAAGAATACGGAATATATTCACGCATGCCTAGACTTAGTATGTTACTAAGTTCTAATGTGCATTCATCAGCATCCCTCGAAGCAAAACAGACCGACCAATCTATATCTCTAAGATACTGATTGAGACTTTCCCAATCAGCGTTCTTATAGTGCCAGAGAAGCCTACTTGTAGGTGGAGAAGTAGGGCGGCGCAGAGTTGAGGTGATAAGTTGAGCCGTGATTAGACAGTGGTCTGAATTACTAAGAGGGGAGCCGACTGAGATGGAATATTTGTCAGGGTGAGATGACAGAAACAAATCTAGTAAATTGGCCCTATCTAAAGCTGCATCAGGGATTCTCGTCGGTGCATCCACTAGCTGATGCAAATTGAAAGATTCACAAAATAGTTCAACGAATCGGCCCGAATGACTTGTGGTAGAAGAATGTCTGAGCTATGGCATGTTATGGACATTAAAATCGCCTACCAGGATGATTTCGGAAGAGGGGGGAGACAGAAAGCAGATGATCAATATTGTTGGAGATATTGTCAAATGCGGATACCGTGTCGACATCAGATATATTTGGGCTGCGATAAAGGAAGCAAAAGTAGATGATGTGCCTGTGAAGTTTGAACCTAATCCAGATGTAATTAAACTCAGGATTGGCAGAAGGTGGAAAATCTTTTAGAATGGTAAAGGCCACATCATTTTCGAATATATATTGCGATCCCCCTATGTGGAGAAAAAAGAGGCACTAAGCTATAACCAGGGACGTGATATTGATTAGAATCAGCATCAGAAACGACCTTGGTTTCACTTAGCGCAAGAATTGCCGGATTTTTTGATTGAAGGTGGCAGTACACCGAAAAACGATTTGCCGCCAATCCGCGAATGTTGCAAAATTCTAAAATAAAATTCTTTATGTTCAAAGCAAAAACAACAAAAAAAGCAGAAGAAAGAGCGACACACAACAACACAAATATTTATTTAGGGGCAACCAGCTGCAGTCAACGACACAGCGAGGTAAAAAAAAACAGCAATAGTGTTATGCCTATTTGCTGCTTTCAATACCTCAGACCGTGCAGTTCAATGACCACAGCTGGGGACACCCGTATTGCTGATCAGTGACAAGGGCTAATGACCTTGCACTGATCACTGATGTACATAGGAGTTCAAATAAACATTACCGTATTGTGCTGCTGGCTTGTGGAATGCCGGCAGGGCATAGAAAAGCCCTGGACTTGGCTGGTATTATATTAATTTGTAAAGTATTAAAAAAACGGCGCGGCGGATTTTAGTTAATTTTTGTTATTATGGCGATGATATTTAAAAAATTTCACTGCACTGCACTAGAGATTGATGATGCTAATTAACTATTTGAACCAGTAACACGCACGATGGAACATCTGCTCCAGCTGACTCCACGCACTCAACTCGTGATAAAAGTATTTAGTGATTTTGTGATAAAAGTATTTAGTTCTACTGGCGAAACAATTTTTCTGTCTATTCGTGGAGTTGTTTTGCGATTTTTCCTTTTGTTAATTAAAGAGTCCACGTTTTCCTTTACAGTCTTGGAGAGTTTAATGGCTGTGGGGGTGGCTTCCGCCTTGTTATCTTGCGATCTCCCTCGCTGAATGTTTTCCGCCTTGCAGTAGACTTACAATCCTTTCTTTCTGTGTCCTAGACAAATGTGATTTTGAACCCATTTCTAAAAATATCATAAAAATACAGAGAAATTTATACTATGAGAGCAAAGCTAAAATAAACTTAGTATACCCTACATATTTCATCTAGGGTATAAACATCTATAAAAATATTTGTGCATCTGTAATTTTAATTAAAACTATTGAAATGGTCACACAAAGAATGAATTCAAGTAAATATATGATTAAATAATTTATTCAAAGGACAAATTGAGAATTCGTACATGGAAAGAACTGAAATGATGCCTTCAACATAACTACCTTCTCTTTTATAGCCGATCGAGGGATTTTACGACAGGCAGCTTATATAATTAGACAAGAGGAATGTACGAACCATTTTAAAAGGAAACTATAAATAACCAATCCAATTTCCCTTGCAGACAGGTAGTAATTAGTGTGAAAAAACTGAGCTGGTATTTTAATTTTAGTTCCTCAGCTGTTAATCCCATTAAAAGCTATATTAGCGATCGTACTCAGTATGTTTCATGTAATAGTAAAATGTCCGATTTTTTTGGCATTCACAGTGGCGTTCCTCATGGCTCCACATTCGGTACCCTTCTGTTTGCGATATTTATTAGCAATATCTTCTCAGCAGTTTAAAATTGCCAAATTCATCTTTATGTGTCTTTCGGAACGCCTTGGTTTAATTGAAGATACAGTTGAACGTATTAAGATGATCTACTTCAAATCAGCATCTAATGGTCTCAGATTAAATCCAGCTAAATCGTAGAGTATCGTTATATATAGATCCGAGCTTGATACATCTTATTTTCCTCCAGTAACCATAAACGCAGCTACGATTCCTTATGTGAAAATTCTCTCATCTTCTACTTTCTGTACACCTGCACATAGTGAACTCATTCCCTACGTACTTTAATGCCACCAATCCTTCGATTCTCGATTTGCTTCTCGTAGCCAACTGTGGCAAGGTTTTATCGCATTACCAAATTGATCCACCTAGCACTTTGGACCATGATATTTTATTTATGAGCTATAAATTCTCTCTAGATCCGAGTATCCAGCATCGCTATTATTCCTACCGCGATTACAATAACATCGACGCTAATGCTCTAATTGATGAATGTACATCATTGTGTTGGGACACGATATTTGACTCTGTCTCAGTAAACCACCAAGTGTCTACATTTAACTTACTAGTTTCCAATTTGTTCGAAAAGTATGTAGCTGTCAAAACGAAATGCGTAACAGCCAATGGCTGCCCGTCGCTTTCCGAACGGATTAGATCTCTTATCGCTAAACGTGGGTATTTGTATCATCGTTATAGGCGCCTTAGGACAGTTGAAGCACACCGGCTATACAAGATTGCTCGCAATAATACTAACCTGGCTATTACACGTGCTAAACATCAATATTATATTTCTAAGTTCAATCCGAGTCTTCCTCCCCGAATATTATGGCGCAATTTAAAGCTGGCGGGTGTATATGGTAAAGACTTGAGCGATGACTGTGGTCTAAATCCCGATGAATTAAATGAATTTTTCATTGCTACTGGTAACATATCTACGATAACTAGTCAACCCAACACTCTTGACTATGTATTAGAAGAATATGTTACCCTTGATACCTCTAACGCATTCTCTTTCCGTAGGACTGACTTAAATGAACTTATCGTGGCCATCAGTATCATTAAGTCTGACGCAATCGGTCCAGATAGCATGTCACCCAGGTTCATCAAAATACTATTACCGTACATTGGTAAATATGTTCTACATATAATTAACACTTGCTTAATGTCATCTACGTTCCCTTGTGAGTGGAAAGTAGCAACTGTTCTGCCGCTGCCCAAGAAGTCCTCTCCACAATCATATGCAGACTATAGGCCAATAAGTTTGTTGTGTTTTTTATCGAAAGTACTAGAAAAGCTCATGTACAGACAAATACTGCAATATGTGGAATCCAGCAACCTGGCTTCCGCTCTTCCCATAGCTGTGAAACTGCAGTGTCAAAAGTATCTTCGGACATAAGACTGGCTTTGGACCGTGACAAGTTCACAGCCTTGGTTCTGTTGGATTTTACGAAAGCCTTTGATTGCGTGGACCATCGCATTCTTCTTCAGAAGCTGTCATCTTCCTTTAATTTCAGTTCCCCAGCAGTCTCCCTGATCAGGAGCTTTCTATCACACCGTCGTCAACAAGTCAAAGTGAACGATTCTCTCTCCCCTGAGCAGCCGCTTGTTCGAGGGGTTCCTCAAGGATCAATTCTGGGTCCTCTGCTCTTCTGCTTATTTATCAACTATCTGCCGAAAGCTGTGCGTGATGTGAGAATTCATCTATATGCTGACGATGTACAGCTATATCTAAGTAGACCTATTGCTCTCCTCGAAGATTGCATTGCACGAATTAACTCTGATTTGGACCGAATCTGTGCCTGGACCAATTATAATCGCTTGCTGCTAAATCCCGGGAAGTCACATTGCACTACATTCTATACACATCACCCAATGAAATTGATATCCCACCTATACTTTTGAACGGAGTTACACTGCCCATGTTAAATAAGGTCACTAACCTTGGGATCGTCTTGAACCCAAATATGAAGTGCTGTGATAACATTAACAATACGATCGGAAAAATTTATGGGGGCTTACGCAGACTGTAGCTTTCAGCGAATATATTATCTAGTCGCTCTCGTCTAAAGCTAGTAAAAACACTAATCTTGCCTTATTTCTCTTTTGGATGTTTAGTCTTTCCAAAACTGGACAATATCTGCACCCGGAAGATGGAAGTTGCCATAAACGACTGTGTGAGGTTCATTTACGGGTTGCGCAGATTTGACTATGTCTCACATATCCGGTCGTGTTTGTTTGGTTGTTCTTTTGCCTCTTACCTTAAACGAAGAAACTTGGTTTCTTTGTTTAATTTGTTAAAAGTTAATAAGCCAGAGTACTTTAAAGTTTTTTTCCAATTCACTACCTCCCAACGAAATAGAAATCTGGTATTGCCTCGTTTTCATAAGACTGTAATGGAGAGCTCTTACCTTGTTCAAAGCATCCGTCTGTGGAATGATCTCCCTGTCATTATACAGGCGGCTGGCACCATTTATGCATTTAAAAAACTCGTTAACATGCACATAATCTAGCTCTTCTATATCCTTTCCTTCCCTCTCCTCCGCAAAGGAACGCTAGTTAGTTGTTTTTATAGTATATACATAGTGAATTTTATATTTTCATATTTTTGTTTTTTGTTGCTTTTTCTGTCTTCTAAGTTGTAATTCTTATATAAATTTTGTTTTTTTTTCTTATTATTTTGAATTTTGATGATTGTGATTCTAGCACCACTACTAAAGTTGTACTCTATAAGATTTCAATCTTGTGTACATTGCCGAAATAAAGTTTATTCTTATTCTTAATCTAGGGATAATTTTTAATAAAACTCTCACCTGGAGCTCTCACATTAACATAGTTATTTGCAGGGCTGCGTAATTTTTGGCAATAAAGTGCATACACTCCCACTTTTGCTCGATTCAGGCTTATAAGGGATCTTTTAATTCCACTTATATTGTACGGAGCTACAGTGTATTGTCGTCTTGATTCTACTACGCTTAACAAACTAAGTGTAGCCTTAAACTCCATGATAACATATATTTTTAGATTAAGAAGATATGATCACTATTGGCCTATGCACATACATCGGTTTTCTGCTCCTTGCCTACATATATTAATTCTAATATCTTAATATTTCTGCACAAACTGATTTATACACAAAATCCTGAATATTTGTTTGAAAGGTTTCGTTTCTACATATACTTACGAATGACTGCTTTGGTTACGCCTGCTCACACACTTGCTTTTAGTAAGCACTTCTTCCACATTTATGCTATTCAGTTATGGAATTCCTTGCCTAGTGGTGTCCATCGCATTAGGTCTGTTAAACAATTTGCTACTAAATTATTTATAATGATGCTGTTGAACGGAATGCACAGCCAGATATCTTCTCTTTTAGTCTTGATCTTGTTTTTTCTGCTATCTTGCTTTTTTTTTTGGTACTTAATCCATCTTTTTACTTCTTATATTTTGCTATAATTAATAATACTTAAATGTTTATTATTTTGTTTTAATATTATATCTAATGTAATCTTAGTTTCCTTAATTTGAATCATGAATTGTACATTTTGTTTGTAATATACAGTGAACTATTTGTCTTTTAAGTTTGTACTCCTAAAAAACCCTGTCTTAATGTACAAAGATATTTTCAAGTGAATAAATAAAATAAATAAATAAATTTTAAGGTGGTAGCAATAGGGTGTCCAGGGACTATATATAGTATATATCTCATAGACACGACGAAACTTATCATTTCATGACATGTAGGCAGATAGAGTAACAGTTTGTGGTTAATGACTTTTTACATGGGTTTAATTTTTATTGAAAAGTTTATCACTCCAGAATGTCAGTTCTTAACGTTAATTACAAATCAGGAATAAAATGTAATCTGTTTATTATTAATAAGCTCGATATAATAAAATAAGAACTTTAAATATAAAATATGAATATGAAATTATGATTCCTTCCACCCACTTAATAGGTGATTAACCAGTTATGACTCGGTGGCATGGTGGCGAGCGTAGAGACTCCCAAAGGCATGAGCAAACAATAAACGCAAGACATAGGTATTGCACAGTAAGATAGTATATTTCATACAGTAAAACAGATTAGAATAAAATAATAATTCAAAAATTAATTTACAAACCATAAACTTTGTGTTTTTCCCATAGGGGAAACTATTGAGTATGATACAGAAGGAAGGGCATCGGCGAAAATTAGCTAATGTCCGCATTTACCGTATCAGTTTCGTGTTAACACGTACATATCAAACTTTTCTATATAAATGAAGGTTCCATTAGAACTTTCTAAATAAGAACTAATTGTATATTTCTTAATTTTTTTACTCACCACAATGACTTTTATATTATGTGACAAAAACCACATTTACTTCACTTAACAGTTGGATAAGCATACAAAATTTCGAAATTAAGCGAAATTTACGGGGGTTATATAAAGCACACATTTAGGGAATATACACATGAGTAGCTAACACTGATCGCCCATATGAGAAAAAAAGATTTTTTTTTTTTTGATTCCGTATTTAAGCAAATTTGCATATTTTAACAAAAAATGAACACGAAAGATATTTTTTTCCACATCATTGTTTTCAAAATCAAAAATAATTTCATTCAAAAGAAAACAGTGGCTTTATGGTGTATGTCGAGATTTTAGCAGATAAAACTTGACTTTCAAGATCTTCAAAAGAAACAGTTCTTAAGTACTTAGATGGGGCCCAGCCGCGGTCTTAGAGCCTTATTTTTCCGACTTCTTTTGGACTTTAGACTCCTATGCCCCCCCCCCACCCCTCACAAAAAAAAATCCTGAGTCCGCTATTGGCTCAAATACCTGGCATTATTGTTTTTTTTCAAATGTTTATTTTGCTGACCCAAATACTTGAAATACTCAATTTTTTTAATTGCGAAACTTTTTGTTACAAAAACGTCATCCATTTTACTTTCAACAACGGGCAGTTTGCATGCAATACCATAAGTTTTAAATTTATGTAAATAACATTTTTATAATTTTAATTTCCGAAACACTTTTGATGTTTTTTTTAATAATTCCAAGGAGTAAATTGTGTTTTGAAAAGAAACAATATGTAACGTAAAAAATATTTTGTTCATTAAATATTTATTGTAAATAACGTTATCAACATAACTTCCAATTTTTGAAAAGATCACCCTGTATATAACTATAATTTAAGTATTATTCATTTTACATATCTATCGTATTAAAATCAACTCAGTTCTTCACTATTATTTAATGGAAATTTTTTTTTCGGGAATAGAGATATCTTCAATTTTCTTTAAATGTTATCAGATACGGAAATTTCCTTTTTTTAAGTGCATCGTTAGTCAGTTTAGACAAATGTGAAAATGATAAGAAAAAGTGGTGGAAACGTGAATTTTTAAAAAAATGTGGAAAAATGTATATTCCCTAGTAACTAAGTCCTAGGACGTTCAACAGATGTTCACAGGAAATTTTCTTGTCCGAAGAATCAGTTCCGTGGAATATTCCCAAGAATGTCAAAAGAATTTTATGGGATTGTCACGGGGCAAAAGTTACGCTGTCCGAGGAAAGTATGCTGTCATTATTCCAAGGAATTTCTTCAGAAATAATAAGGACAATGTCTTTGGTAACTTAGCGAATAATTTTCGGCGATACTCTATGGAGAGTTTGTTTGGATATTCTGCAGAATTATTCTACAGAATTTCTTCGGAAATCATAAGAATAATATCTTTGGAAAATTAGCGGATGTATTCCACGGATGCTCTATCTATGGAAAGTTTTTCCGGATATTCTGCAGAATTATTCTACAGGTATTCTTTAGAATTTCTACCTGCTACAATAAATAAAAAGCATTTTAAAGGTATTATTGTTAACAAAATAAAATTTATCTTTTAGAAATTCATTAAAACAAAACAAAGCAATTCAGTTGTAAAAAGAAAGAAAAAAAATCTTAAATTTATGCAATGCTGGGTGTTTTTCTTCCAGTTTCTCTGTGAACGAAAAAGTTATTAGTCTTAAAAGTAATAAAATAACTAAATTCATATCTTACTTTATTCCTTTCCTGTTTATTTCTTTCCTTATGGAGTCTTTTAGCCTACACAACATTAAATGCAAATGATTTCACGTCTCACGACACCATTCAGTTTAATACCAACACCCTAAATAATTTTTCTTAGAAACAATAAAACATTGGAATTTCATTGGATAACGCCTGGGTATAGTGCAGAATTATTCTGAAGAATATCCATGGCATGTCTAAATTTTTCAGTTCCACTGTTACATTGGAATTTGAATGGATAAAGCCTGAATACAATGCAGACTCATTCTGAAGAATATCCATAGCATTTCCATAGCATGTCCAGAATTTTCAATTCTACTGTTAATCCATACTTTTCCATCAAATAAAAAAAAAAAAAGTTGATAAAGTTTATAAAATAAAAAGAACGGCAAATTTATCAAAAATTTTGTCCAGTAGTTGTCCGCTGTTTTTTCAATGAAGGAAAGAGTATGAAGATTTCTTTGGACAAAGTGAAGATTTCAATTTCTACTTTTTCTGCAGTATGTCCACACTTTCTCCATATATTTCATATACGGAATTTTTCAGAAAAATAATGGACAAATCAGAGAACAGTTTAAAATATTGTCCACAATTGTCCACTGTTTTTTCAGTTCTTATCTCATATAAAATTTCTACGGAAATTCGCTAAATTTTCCTAGGAATGGCAAAATAGAGCATGGTATAACACCGGAATACGTAAAGACATCGTTCTGTGTTGGAATTTTTTGGATAAATATTGGAATTCTGTCCAATATTTTTATAGTATAGTTTGGAAAAAGTGAGCACATCGGAATTGTGGTTACTAGGGTTATGCTTATAAATGAGAAAACTGTAGAAGGTCGCAACTATTTTAAAAACCATATGAGAACAAATGGGGTTGATTTTAAATCTTAGTAGCGCCACATATAGCAAAGAAAGACACCCGGTTTAGATATTCTATATCACACATATGTATCGAATTTCTATAAGTGCAATAGATGACATAATGAGAATTATATCTGAGGTACTTTAACACTTCAACGATTATTTTTCTTTATTCCTTTGACCTGACATGGCAATTATCACTTTTTCTTTTAGAAGTACGGTCTTTTCTTTTGACTGTGAAGATATAGGTTTTAATTTAATCAATCTGCTGCAATACAGAACTAAACGCATGATAAAGTCAAATCAAGTCAAATCAAGAGCAAAATCAATATGTAGAGCATTTGTGTGAGGCTCAACAAAATGTACGAGCATTTGTATGAAGAGTTGTATATCGCTATTTGACGAATTTACTTCTGTCTCATACAAATCCTGATACAAGTATCTAAGTGTCAACTATAAACTTAAGATCTATCGGAAATGATAGTTTTGAATTTCTGATTTTTTTTTAAATAATATTTTTGTAGGTATATGAAACATATTTAACAGTTTTTTGTTTGTTTTTGGAGTAGTATTCATGGAGTAGAACACTAGATTTTATGTAAAAATTTATTAATTCATACAAAATTACAAAACTAAAACAATTTAATTCAAGATATTAGAAAACGCTAATTACTAAATAATTATGAACAGTGTGGTTTTTTTTTTCAAAGTAGGTACCTACTTACCTGCAATGGCATTTTACATTAGTAAGCCATACAAGCAAGGGATTGCCTGCGCGCAATCCGCTAAGGTATTGCGCGAAGCATTGCCCGCAGGGTTGCGTACGACACTGATAAAAGCTCCTTGCCCATACATCACACATTCTTTCCCTAACAATTGCGCGTATATTCTTAAAGCTTAGGTTCATACGGTTATAAATTGTTGTTGTTTTCATTTTGGTCGCATGGCATGTGGAGTGTGTAAAATTTGTGAGCTCCCGGGTCGAGATAGGCGCTCATTTTACTTCATAAATATTAGCAGTCAGTGAAAATGGCTTCAAAGAAGAGAACTGCAATAGTTAGTGCGTTTATGTATTCAAATTTTTATAAATTTAAAGTATCAAATCGGAACAGAAAATTGTGGCAAAAAAATTGGTTAATTAATAGAAGAAAATGCAGTGACATAAAATTACTTAAAGAGCTAAAAACAAATAATCCAGAAGGTTTATATAATTAATTGTAACGCTGGATATTAGACCCACACTATTTCCTCTTAATTTTTAAAAAATACCTGTCAACATATTTTATGTAATTATAAGATTTAAGAGCCACTATAAATATCCCATATGAAATTAGCAAGCAGTAAAATTCATGTTCTTGAATATTTTTCGGATTAGATAAGAATTAGATAATTTTAATTAAAATACAATATAAAAATAATTAATTAAACAAATTCTAAACTGAAATAAAAACAAATATTCCAAAATAAGAATAACATTCTGAAACTAAACAATAAAAAAAGTGAATTAGTGGAATCCAAGTGGAAGCAAATCTAGCGAACGTAGCAAGATCGACTTGTCGATAAATCATATGGCAGTACGACGAGTCAAAGATGTGGATTATGCAGAGCAGAAAGGATGTCGGTCTTTTTTTTCTCGGCCACTTCCGCCGGGCGTCTCTTTTTTTTCTGGCTCGTAGCTGGTCAGCGAAACACGAGTGAAGTATACTTAAAAAATACGGAACAAAACAAAAAGACAAGTATAATTTTTCCACAAAAAGTCTCCAGGGGACTCCAGTTCTTGGTCACAAATCCCGGATATTCTTGGGAAAAGAAGAACCGAAGAAAAGGAAGCAATCCAGCGAGAAGTAGCCGCAAGCCTACGTCCAGACCACGAGGGACTTCAAAAAATCGGGGAAGTAAACGCCTCATGGGCCCCAACGATTCTCCCTACTAACACTACTTGCAAAAAGAATTTAAATAAATAATAAAAAACAAAAAAAGAAAGTAACATAACCTGTGCTAACAATAATTAATTATCTTTAATGTAAGCAGGACGGCCGATTAGGGAAAATATTAGAAAAGATCGATGTAAAAAACGAAAACAAAACAAAAGCATGAATTCTATATTATACATACAGGGTGGGCCAAAAGTCACCATGGGGTTTAAAAATTTAATAACTTTTTCGTTTATATATTTTTTTTTATTTTTTTTTTAGATTATATAAATAACATCTGGAGAATAAATAATGGAGAGATTCACAACTGAACAAAGAACCAGAATAATAGAATTTTATTACTTAAATCAACGATCAATTATTTTAACGCAAAGAGCATATCGTCGCCATTTTAACGTCGCGCTGCAAACCGCGCACATCCTTTAACCCTTCAAATTACTTTCGGCCGTACAGTAAAATTCCGTGATGCTTTTTTATCCCGAACAGTGCGAATGTGGAACAGCTTACCATCTTCTGTTTTTCCTCCGGCGTACAATCTGCGGAAGTTTAAGGGCGACATACATCGGCACCTCCGCCACTCTCCTCATATCCCCTAATCCTTTCCCTATCTCCTTCCTGCCATGCTGTGCTTTGCATCATAGGGTATCCCCTGAGCTTGGCTTAATAATATAAAAAAAAAAAAAAAGAATGTCGCCCTCTGAAGCCATGATTCGTTGCTTAGTTGATCGTCACCACCAACATAGCACCGTAAGTGATTTGCCTCGAACCGGTAGACCGCGTATAATTCACACTGCGGAAAATATTGCACGTGTAGAGCAAAGTGTTAACGAATCACCAGAAACATCTACCAGAAGGCGTTCTGCTCAGCTAGGGATGTCTCGTACGTCACTACGGCGCATTTTAAAAAAAGATTTACTGTTATTCCCATATTGCAATTGGTGCAAGAAATGAAACCCGCAGATCATCGGCAACGTCTAAATTTAGCAGTTAAATTTCAACAGTTGGCCAGAAATGAAATCAACTTTATTGAAAATCTGATTATGAGTGATGAAGCTCATTTTCATCTGAATGGCTTTGTTAATAAGCAGAACTGTAGGTTCTGGGGTTCTGAAAATCCAAGAGCCATTCATCAACGCCAATTGCACCCCATTAGGTGTACAGTATGGTGTGGCATTACATCTGAAAATATCATTGGGCCTTACTTCTTCAAAAATGAAGATGGAAGTGCTGTAACCGTAAATGGAGAGCGGTATCGGTTTATGATAGAAAATTTTTTACGTCCTGCTCTTGAAAACAGACCTGAGATGTGGTTTCAGCAGGATGGAGCCACTGCCCACACTGCCCGAGACACAATGGCACTTTTAAGGCAAATTTTTGGACAGCGAATAATTTCAAGAAATTCGGAAATTAATTGGCCAGCGCGTTCGCCAGATTTGTCAGCACCCGACTATTTTCTTTGGGGTTATTTGAAGGAGCGAGTATATGTGAACAAGCTCGAGACAATCCTTGAACTCAAGGCCAACATTGTTGCAGAAATTCGAGCGCTACAGCCACAAATGTTGAAAGATGTTATGGAAAATGCTCTTCCACCCACTTAATAGGTGATTAACCAGTTATGACTCGGTGGCATGGTGGCGAGCGTAGAGACTCCCAAAGGCATGAGCAAACAATAAACGCAAGACATAGGTATTGCACAGTAAGATAGTATATTTCATACAGTAAAACAGATTAGAATAAAATAATAATTCAAAAATTAATTTACAAACCATAAACTTTGTGTTTTTCCCATAGGGGAAACTATTGAGTATGATACAGAAGGAAGGGCATCGGCGAAAATTAGCTAATGTCCGCATTTACCGTATCAGTTTCGTGTTAACACGTACATATCAAACTTTTCTATATAAATGAAGGTTCCATTAGAACTTTCTAAATAAGAACTAATTGTATATTTCTTAATTTTTTTACTCACCACAATGACTTTTATATTATGTGACAAAAACCACATTTACTTCACTTAACAGTTGGATAAGCATACAAAATTTCGAAATTAAGCGAAATTTACGGGGGTTATATAAAGCACACATTTAGGGAATATACACATGAGTAGCTAACACTGATCGCCCATATGAGAAAAAAAGATTTTTTTTTTTTTGATTCCGTATTTAAGCAAATTTGCATATTTTAACAAAAAATGAACACGAAAGATATTTTTTTCCACATCATTGTTTTCAAAATCAAAAATAATTTCATTCAAAAGAAAACAGTGGCTTTATGGTGTATGTCGAGATTTTAGCAGATAAAACTTGACTTTCAAGATCTTCAAAAGAAACAGTTCTTAAGTACTTAGATGGGGCCCAGCCGCGGTCTTAGAGCCTTATTTTTCCGACTTCTTTTGGACTTTAGACTCCTATGCCCCCCCCCCCCACCCCTCACAAAAAAAAATCCTGAGTCCGCTATTGGCTCAAATACCTGGCATTATTGTTTTTTTTCAAATGTTTATTTTGCTGACCCAAATACTTGAAATACTCAATTTTTTTAATTGCGAAACTTTTTGTTACAAAAACGTCATCCATTTTACTTTCAACAACGGGCAGTTTGCATGCAATACCATAAGTTTTAAATTTATGTAAATAACATTTTTATAATTTTAATTTCCGAAACACTTTTGATGTTTTTTTTAATAATTCCAAGGAGTAAATTGTGTTTTGAAAAGAAACAATATGTAACGTAAAAAATATTTTGTTCATTAAATATTTATTGTAAATAACGTTATCAACATAACTTCCAATTTTTGAAAAGATCACCCTGTATATAACTATAATTTAAGTATTATTCATTTTACATATCTATCGTATTAAAATCAACTCAGTTCTTCACTATTATTTAATGGAAATTTTTTTTTCGGGAATAGAGATATCTTCAATTTTCTTTAAATGTTATCAGATACGGAAATTTCCTTTTTTTAAGTGCATCGTTAGTCAGTTTAGACAAATGTGAAAATGATAAGAAAAAGTGGTGGAAACGTGAATTTTTAAAAAAATGTGGAAAAATGTATATTCCCTAGTAACTAAGTCCTAGGACGTTCAACAGATGTTCACAGGAAATTTTCTTGTCCGAAGAATCAGTTCCGTGGAATATTCCCAAGAATGTCAAAAGAATTTTATGGGATTGTCACGGGGCAAAAGTTACGCTGTCCGAGGAAAGTATGCTGTCATTATTCCAAGGAATTTCTTCAGAAATAATAAGGACAATGTCTTTGGTAACTTAGCGAATAATTTTCGCCGATACTCTATGGAGAGTTCGTTTGGATATTCTGCAGAATTATTCTACAGAATTTCTTCGGAAATCATAAGAATAATATCTTTGGAAAATTAGCGGATGTATTCCACGGATGCTCTATCTATGGAAAGTTTTTCCGGATATTCTGCAGAATTATTCTACAGGTATTCTTTAGAATTTCTACCTGCTACAATAAATAAAAAGCATTTTAAAGGTATTATTGTTAACAAAATAAAATTTATCTTTTAGAAATTCATTAAAACAAAACAAAGCAATTCAGTTGTAAAAAGAAAGAAAAAAAATCTTAAATTTATGCAATGCTGGGTGTTTTTCTTCCAGTTTCTCTGTGAACGAAAAAGTTATTAGTCTTAAAAGTAATAAAATAACTAAATTCATATCTTACTTTATTCCTTTCCTGTTTATTTCTTTCCTTATGGAGTCTTTTAGCCTACACAACATTAAATGCAAATGATTTCACGTCTCACGACACCATTCAGTTTAATACCAACACCCTAAATAATTTTTCTTAGAAACAATAAAACATTGGAATTTCATTGGATAACGCCTGGGTATAGTGCAGAATTATTCTGAAGAATATCCATGGCATGTCTAAATTTTTCAGTTCCACTGTTACATTGGAATTTGAATGGATAAAGCCTGAATACAATGCAGACTCATTCTGAAGAATATCCATAGCATTTCCATAGCATGTCCAGAATTTTCAATTCTACTGTTAATCCATACTTTTCCATCAAATAAAAAAAAAAAAAGTTGATAAAGTTTATAAAATAAAAAGAACGGCAAATTTATCAAAAATTTTGTCCAGTAGTTGTCCGCTGTTTTTTCAATGAAGGAAAGAGTATGAAGATTTCTTTGGACAAAGTGAAGATTTCAATTTCTACTTTTTCTGCAGTATGTCCACACTTTCTCCATATATTTCATATACGGAATTTTTCAGAAAAATAATGGAAAAATCAGAGAACAGTTTAAAATATTGTCCACAATTGTCCACTGTTTTTTCAGTTCTTATCTCATATAAAATTTCTACGGAAATTCGCTAAATTTTCCTAGGAATGGCAAAATAGAGCATGGTATAACACCGGAATACGTAAAGACATCGTTCTGTGTTGGAATTTTTTGGATAAATATTGGAATTCTGTCCAATATTTTTATAGTATAGTTTGGAAAAAGTGAGCACATCGGAATTGTGGTTACTAGGGTTATGCTTATAAATGAGAAAACTGTAGAAGGTCGCAACTATTTTAAAAACCATATGAGAACAAATGGGGTTGATTTTAAATCTTAGTAGCGCCACATATAGCAAAGAAAGACACCCGGTTTAGATATTCTATATCACACATATGTATCGAATTTCTATAAGTGCAATAGATGACATAATGAGAATTATATCTGAGGTACTTTAACACTTCAACGATTATTTTTCTTTATTCCTTTGACCTGACATGGCAATTATCACTTTTTCTTTTAGAAGTACGGTCTTTTCTTTTTACTGTGAAGATATAGGTTTTAATTTAATCAATCTGCTGCAATACAGAACTAAACGCATGATAAAGTCAAATCAAGTCAAATCAAGAGCAAAATCAATATGTAGAGCATTTGTGTGAGGCTCAACAAAATGTACGAGCATTTGTATGAAGAGTTGTATATCGCTATTTGACGAATTTACTTCTGTCTCATACAAATCCTGATACAAGTATCTAAGTGTCAACTATAAACTTAAGATCTATCGGAAATGATAGTTTTGAATTTCTGATTTTTTTTTAAATAATATTTTTGTAGGTATATGAAACATATTTAACAGTTTTTTGTTTGTTTTTGGAGTAGTATTCATGGAGTAGAACACTAGATTTTATGTAAAAATTTATTAATTCATACAAAATTACAAAACTAAAACAATTTAATTCAAGATATTAGAAAACGCTAATTACTAAATAATTATGAACAGTGTGGTTTTTTTTTCAAAGTAGGTACCTACTTACCTGCAATGGCATTTTACATTAGTAAGCCATACAAGCAAGGGATTGCCTGCGCGCAATCCGCTAAGGTATTGCGCGAAGCATTGCCCGCAGGGTTGCGTACGACACTGATAAAAGCTCCTTGCCCATACATCACACATTCTTTCCCTAACAATTGCGCGTATATTCTTAAAGCTTAGGTTCATACGGTTATAAATTGTTGTTGTTTTCATTTTGGTCGCATGGCATGTGGAGTGTGTAAAATTTGTGAGCTCCCGGGTCGAGATAGGCGCTCATTTTACTTCATAAATATTAGCAGTCAGTGAAAATGGCTTCAAAGAAGAGAACTGCAATAGTTAGTGCGTTTATGTATTCAAATTTTTATAAATTTAAAGTATCAAATCGGAACAGAAAATTGTGGCAAAAAAATTGGTTAATTAATAGAAGAAAATGCAGTGACATAAAATTACTTAAAGAGCTAAAAACAAATAATCCAGAAGGTTTATATAATTAATTGTAACGCTGGATATTAGACCCACACTATTTCCTCTTAATTTTTAAAAAATACCTGTCAACATATTTTATGTAATTATAAGATTTAAGAGCCACTATAAATATCCCATATGAAATTAGCAAGCAGTAAAATTCATGTTCTTGAATATTTTTCGGATTAGATAAGAATTAGATAATTTTAATTAAAATACAATATAAAAATAATTAATTAAACAAATTCTAAACTGAAATAAAAACAAATATTCCAAAATAAGAATAACATTCTGAAACTAAACAATAAAAAAAGTGAATTAGTGGAATCCAAGTGGAAGCAAATCTAGCGAACGTAGCAAGATCGACTTGTCGATAAATCATATGGCAGTACGACGAGTCAAAGATGTGGATTATGCAGAGCAGAAAGGATGTCGGTCTTTTTTTTCTCGGCCACTTCCGCCGGGCGTCTCTTTTTTTTCTGGCTCGTAGCTGGTCAGCGAAACACGAGTGAAGTATACTTAAAAAATACGGAACAAAACAAAAAGACAAGTATAATTTTTCCACAAAAAGTCTCCAGGGGACTCCAGTTCTTGGTCACAAATCCCGGATATTCTTGGGAAAAGAAGAACCGAAGAAAAGGAAGCAATCCAGCGAGAAGTAGCCGCAAGCCTACGTCCAGACCACGAGGGACTTCAAAAAATCGGGGAAGTAAACGCCTCATGGGCCCCAACGATTCTCCCTACTAACACTACTTGCAAAAAGAATTTAAATAAATAATAAAAAACAAAAAAAGAAAGTAACATAACCTGTGCTAACAATAATTAATTATCTTTAATGTAAGCAGGACGGCCGATTAGGGAAAATATTAGAAAAGATCGATGTAAAAAACGAAAACAAAACAAAAGCATGAATTCTATATTATACATACAGGGTGGGCCAAAAGTCACCATGGGGTTTAAAAATTTAATAACTTTTTCGTTTATATATTTTTTTTTATTTTTTTTTTAGATTATATAAATAACATCTGGAGAATAAATAATGGAGAGATTCACAACTGAACAAAGAACCAGAATAATAGAATTTTATTACTTAAATCAACGATCAATTATTTTAACGCAAAGAGCATATCGTCGCCATTTTAACGTCGCGCTGCAAACCGCGCACATCCTTTAACCCTTCAAATTACTTTCGGCCGTACAGTAAAATTCCGTGATGCTTTTTTATCCCGAACAGTGCGAATGTGGAACAGCTTACCATCTTCTGTTTTTCCTCCGGCGTACAATCTGCGGAAGTTTAAGGGCGACATACATCGGCACCTCCGCCACTCTCCTCATATCCCCTAATCCTTTCCCTATCTCCTTCCTGCCATGCTGTGCTTTGCATCATAGGGTATCCCCTGAGCTTGGCTTAATAATATAAAAAAAAAAAAAAAGAATGTCGCCCTCTGAAGCCATGATTCGTTGCTTAGTTGATCGTCACCACCAACATAGCACCGTAAGTGATTTGCCTCGAACCGGTAGACCGCGTATAATTCACACTGCGGAAAATATTGCACGTGTAGAGCAAAGTGTTAACGAATCACCAGAAACATCTACCAGAAGGCGTTCTGCTCAGCTAGGGATGTCTCGTACGTCACTACGGCGCATTTTAAAAAAAGATTTACTGTTATTCCCATATAAGGTGCAATTGGTGCAAGAAATGAAACCCGCAGATCATCGGCAACGTCTAAATTTAGCAGTTAAATTTCAACAGTTGGCCAGAAATGAAATCAACTTTATTGAAAATCTGATTATGAGTGATGAAGCTCATTTTCATCTGAATGGCTTTGTTAATAAGCAGAACTGTAGGTTCTGGGGTTCTGAAAATCCAAGAGCCATTCATCAACGCCAATTGCACCCCATTAGGTGTACAGTATGGTGTGGCATTACATCTGAAAATATCATTGGGCCTTACTTCTTCAAAAATGAAGATGGAAGTGCTGTAACCGTAAATGGAGAGCGGTATCGGTTTATGATAGAAAATTTTTTACGTCCTGCTCTTGAAAACAGACCTGAGATGTGGTTTCAGCAGGATGGAGCCACTGCCCACACTGCCCGAGACACAATGGCACTTTTAAGGCAAATTTTTGGACAGCGAATAATTTCAAGAAATTCGGAAATTAATTGGCCAGCGCGTTCGCCAGATTTGTCAGCACCCGACTATTTTCTTTGGGGTTATTTGAAGGAGCGAGTATATGTGAACAAGCTCGAGACAATCCTTGAACTCAAGGCCAACATTGTTGCAGAAATTCGAGCGCTACAGCCACAAATGTTGAAAGATGTTATGGAAAATGCTCTGAAAAGAGCCCATCATTGCGAAGCTAATAACGGCGGTCATTTAAGTGACATTATTTTCCATACTTAGCGTAAAAAAATTTCCATTTTGTATATTTTATAATCTAAAAATAAAAAATAAAAAAAATATATAAACGAAAAAGTTATTAAATTTTTAAACCCCATGGTGACTTTTGGCCCACCCTGTATATACAACTTGAATCTATTTGAAATTCTTTTCTTCCCATTTCTATATTTTCATCCCCGAAATTTATGAAGCGTCACATATGGATGCAGAAACATTTGATAATATATTAAAATTGGTTAAACCAAATATTGAAAAACAAAATACTGTAATGAGAGAAAGTATTTCAGCAGAAGAACGACTCATAGCAACATTAAGATTTTTAGCGACTGGTCGAAGCTATGAAGATTTAAAATTTTCGATGGGGATTTCTGCACAAGCCTTAGGTCGTATAATGCCTGAAACCTGTCGAGCTATTTTTGAGGTGCTCCGTAAGGAATACATGAATGTAAAAAAAATAAATTTATTTCAGTATTTCAATTTCACTTAATTCGTGTTAAAAAACATCATACAAGGTAATAGTTTTTTACTAAATGTCATCCGTGTACCCGCTGTCTTCTTAAAAAATAGTACTGACATAGTGTGTACTTTAAGATGATGCGTCTTCCGTATAAAAATCTTGTGATGGCTGCGGTGTAACACAAATGAAATTTTGATTAACTAAAGCTTGATCTAATAAAGCTATGTTTTCTGTAAGTTTATTTAATGCAGTCTTTTGCATTACCTGCGTTATTAATCCTTCGGCCATAATTTTTTGCTCCTCGTTTTTAATGCTTCCAAATTTTTTTGCTACGTACTGACCAAAGGCTTCGTAATGGTCGTCTTCTACTTTTGCGTCACAGTTTTCTCTTAACGCGCCAGTACAAAATTCTCTTTGTTCGTTTTGTACTTATTTTCCTTTATTGAACTGCGTTTTTCTGACCGTAGAACATGATGCAATTCCTTTGTCAATTTCGATAATCTAAAACTTAAAATTTGAGAACATACAAGATTTTGCAATTTTCAGTTTCCAACTAAAAAAGAGGAATGGGCAAAAATATCAAAACGATTTAAAACTAAATGGCAGGTGCCAAATTGCGAAGGGGCACTGGCTGGTTAAAATATTCTATTTAAATCTCCGCCAGGAATGGGTGCTTTATAAAGGGTTTTCCAATAAGAGGTGTTATTTTAATTAGCCCGCTATTTCGGTAGATGTCACTCTTAGAGCTGTCATTTTTTGACATTTGACAAGTAGAAACTACGCCATTAATAAAAATGGAACGATATACGATTTACTTACGACATTAAAGAAGCGATATGGATGGAATCAACGCGATAAACTTTGTTTTTATTAATTTCAATTTTTACTTATTTTTATTTTATTTCAATTAATGATTGAGAAATGAAAAAAACATTTTATTAACAAATATTTTGACATAATTACTTTGTGCTTTGCATTTCTTCTTCTTATTTTTCAAATCAGCGGAGTTCCATACTTAAATTATATGCTAAATCTAGCACATTTTTCCTCATTATAGCTATAATGAAGGAAGAAAACACACTTCATTAGTGTACTTCATTATCATCTGATTTTCGAGCCATAATGACGTATACTGTGTGACACACAGCATTTTAATGAATAGTTAGTACTAATGATTCATTAGATCGTGCTGTGTGTCTAGGGTATAATGCATGCACAAAACAATTAAAAATCCCGTCTTTGTGTTCAGTATATTAATTTAATACTCATAACTACGTACGTGTCTTTGAGCTTGTTTATAAAATTCATAAAACGTAATCCCCATTCTTAGTTGAATCGACGGATTCAAGTTTGAAATTATATTTCTTATTTCTAGTGAATTAAAATTAAAATTAAAAGTTCTTCTCGAAACATAATTTTCTCGGTTACATTTAATACAAATACAGTTGTCTCTAACAATCATGAAGCTCTGCTCTAAATTGCACAGTTATAATCAATAGCCACATTCAAACCTACAAAGTTATCAATTTCAACTATGCAGTTATAACTATAACCAAAAGGTTCTATCAAAACCATGACCTTCTTTTAAGAATTCCAAAGCAGTAATTACAGTTAACTGGTGCCCTTGAAAACTATTGACTTATGAATATGTCGTTATTTGATAACTATAGAGTTATAATTCACAACTAAGTAGTTCTTTTAAGAGCTATAGAGTTGTAATATGTAGCTATACATGTAGTTGTGATTCAGAGCTACATATTACAGTTGTGCTGAGTAATGTACTATACATATATGGGTTTAGCCACGTTTTTACAATTTATTATTTTCTAATCTCATGTAGACATTTCATAAAGGGTTTTCCAATAAGAGGTGTTATTGTAATTAGCCCGCTATTTCGGTAGATGTCACAGAAATTTGTAGAAAAATTCGACCTGTCGGGACAAGTTAGTGATGTGAAGAATAAAACCCGTGCACGTCGCTCAAGAACAGCCGAGAATATTGCTGCTGTAGAAAGTGTTGAAGAAAACCCAGGTTTGTCCATTCCTCGTCGTTCTTTGGAATTAGGCATTCCACAAACGTCATTACACCGTATTTGCATAAAGACTTGTGTCTTAAGTTATAAGCCTTAAGTTAAGTTAACACAAGAACTCAAGCCGGCCAATCATCAACAACGTCGGGTCTTTGCTGATTGGGTCCTTGAAATGCATGAAAATGATCCGGAATTCCATCGAAAACTCATCTTGAGTGAAGAGGCCCATTTCCACCTCGATGGCTTCGTCAACAACAAAACTCGTTAATGTGAGAAGGTTCTTACAACAGTGATTTTAGTACGCAACAACTCTACAGTTCCCGTATTGCAATATTAGTGTACTATATAATAGTATTTGTTGTTGCTTTCCAAATTTATACATCAGATACCCTAATTTGGTAAAAAATGTGTAATCAACCAAGAAAAATCACCAAGCAATAATTCTCTTAATACTTGAGAAGGTAGGTGCTGTTCACTGTATTTAGGATCTGACAGACTAATAAGAAAGAGCTCTGGTGTGAAGTAGTTTCTTCATTCCCTGCCATTTTGAGAGATGTAACAGCAGTCAGAACATATTTGGAAGTGATTTTCAAAAGTTATTACTCAGAAACTTCTTGAGCAAAGCTTTAAAGTAACTTTCTAAATATCGGCAACTACATAATGTATATGCACATAACAGAACAAAAAAAAATCGAAGGATTAGTATATTTATTATGACTCCGAATAACGTATCTTTAACAATGCCAACATCTAACATAAACTTAAGCATAAATATGTACATATCTATGTTGTACGTACGTACGTGTATAATGACAGTGACTTCACAAGATTCCTTCGAAAAATTCATTGTTGAGGTTCTTCAAATCTCTCAGGACCGCAGTCAGGATATCCCTCCAAGACAATATTAAATTTTCTCAATCTTCTGTTTCTTGTTATTTTTTTTCCTTAAACATATATGATCCAATGGAAGATGAAAAAGGAGCAAAAGTAAATATTTCCACTATGTAGGTACATGCCTTTGGAGAATAAGATGGCAGTAGATGAATAAATTTGTTTCTTGACTTTTGAAATCTATGAAAATTTATTTTCTAACGATTACATTCTTCTTTACATTGGTCTTGGGGAAGTTTTTTTTTTTTTTTCTAACAAGAAATATGAATTTAATCGGGCAAACGATTCAATGATTCATGACTGTGGACTATCTTCGAATATGAAGGGGAAAGGTGGGGGGGGGGGGTGGAATCATAAACTCATTACCAATGATATTCATGAAGATTTAATTACATTCCCAAGTTGTTTTTTTTTTTTGTGGGCCTTTTGACCAAAGGTACGTGGAGTGCACAACGAGGCGAGGCGCGGCGAGGCTATATCAAGAGATAAGAAATAAAATGATATCATGCTATACTATGAGAATGTTCATACTAATGCTGTGGCAGCGCGCGAATTATCTTCACCTCGCCTCATTCGACTCTTGATATATTATCGCTTCGCCTCGCCTCGGTTCGTTGTGCTCATGCTTGTGGTGAGCCCATAAGCGGTTACCACACAAAATAAACAAAACAAATTACAAACTCATTTTGCTTGCGAGTCAACCACGCATTTCCCCACATAAACATAATTGCACCATAGAACGAATGTTGGGTCAACCAAGCATTGCTACAAAAATGCAAGCAAGCACATAGTTTCTGCTTTAATTACAATTAGACTAAATATCGTTTTTTATTTTTTTAGTATGAGTACTGGTACTTGACTGGTAGTGGTACTTAAAATCATACAATTCTGAATGTAATAAAATAACCGAGGCAGATAATGCAAATTTTTTTATTAACATCATCAGAAGTCAATATTTGTCTTGTATTATATTCCTTCTTATATTTTTTTCATATTATTTTTATTATTTTGTTATTGTTGAATTTATACCTTAAATATCCTTCGTACTTTTATACTTAAGTTTCTATTTTCTTTATTTTATGTATAATTCCTAAAATTAAATTAAAATATAAAATTTCTTATTGTCGTATAAACTTCTATGTTAGACGATCAGAGATAACTATACTGCTGAGATCTCTGTGATCGCTGGATCGAAAAGATCAATATTTCTAGTTGTTGTAAAATTAAAATATTATGGAGAAACAAATTTTTATAATGAAAATTATTCTCATAGTAAACAAAAAATGAGTTAAGTCCAGTTTAAATTAAAAAAGTATACCGACTTAAGTTTTTTATCTAGGTTTTTTTTAGAGTTAAGAAAAAAAATTAAATTTCAACTTGTTTATTTTAAAGTAATCAAGAAATAAATCGCTCATGTAGCTTAATATCTAGCCCTGCTGTGAATTTTAACAAGTATATCTAAATATTTCATTTGAATCAGCACGCCAGCCGAGCCCTTCCCTCATCAAGAAACCTTCTATCATCTCTGCATGTTTCTCAATCATCAAATTGATTTTCTACTTTAATTAAAAATTCAGGTTTATTACCTTCAATTAAATTCATAAGCAATCCACGGCTTGCATTTTTTTGCGCCGATATGTTGACCCCGAAACCATATGTAACAGACGTAAGTAATTTTAAAATATAAATAGAATGTAGCGCAATCGAATAAAGTCAGTTATCAGTTATCATCGAACATTACACAAAAGGTTTCTGCGTTTATTTTAATCGGTGGAGTAATGCTGATCTAGCTACTCCCCACATTCAAAACTTGGAGTTCTGCAATACTTGCTACTTCACCCCCAGCAATAATAGGAGCTATGCTTTTGGTAAGCTAAACCCGCAACACAATCGAATATTACATACCTACAGCCATCCTATCACTGTAGTGTATAAATATAATCTTGGACCGCATAATAGATTTTTCTACCACACTAAGTTTTTGTGCAAATTCAAGTGCAAGATGGCCGCTCGTGAATAATGTCACTTAAAATCGCTCAGCCTTTTTAAATTTTTTAAATAATTTCATCGCAATTTTTCATATCGCACTTTAAAAAATATATGTAGGTACTGTTCGGAAATACCAACTTGCAAACTTACATTTTCTTCGAGATTGTGATAAATTTAAAAATATCCATTTCGGACGACGAATAAGCTTCATGTAATACCAGCCGAAAAAGGAAAATCCAATAGGAAATCTCCAAGACTAGAAAATACAACCCCAACTACATCGTCGGATCAGATTCAAAAACAAAGTTGGACACGAAAATTACGGAGTTCAAAAACACGATGTCGCGGCAAATTAATGATGATTTTGAGCGGTCTTTGAAAGATATTTCTACCAAATCAGATTAATTTCAACAGAACCTGGAAAAGCAGCATCGCAACACCTGTTTAATTGTCATTGGTATTTCAAAAGTTGCTCAAGAAAAAACTTTTGAATTATACAACAATTTTTGTGAAAGTATTAAACACATACCAACACAATACACTGATGTTTTCCGGCTGCTCATTAAAAACAAATATAACGTGAAAACACACCTCCTATTGTTATTAAATTCTCTACGATTACCGAGAGGAACATCTTCTTTGATAAGTATCTTGAGCGACCCATCTATCTATATGGACTGCAGTTAACATCAACGACTGACCCTTCACTAACATTATATATATATATATATTCCAATAATAGGTGTTATTTTGATATTCAAAGAAAAATGCCATTTTTTGAGATAAATGATCCAATCTTTATTTCATTATAAAGAGGAAGGTATGCCGTTAAAAATGGAAGATAACATCAGCCAAATGACCACCACGACCACGTCGACAGGACCATATCCTTTTTATGAAATTTTCCATAACCAAATCGCAAATCGACGCTGGGCTGTTGGCTTAGACCTCCTCTTTTACGTGGCCCCAAAGGAAGAAGTCGCAAGGTGTTAAGTCACAAGATCTCGGTGGCCAATTGTGATCACATCTTCGAGAGATAACATGGTCCGGAAACTTTTCCCGTAAAAGATCAATGGTTTCGTTGCTTGTATGGCACGTAGCGCCGTCTTGTTGAAAGTAAACGTTGTCCAGATCAATACCATCTAATTCCGGCCATAAAAAATCATTAATCATCTGTCGATAGCGCAATCCATTCACCGTAACTGTTGCTCCAGCCTCATTTTCGAAAAAGTAAGGTCCAATGACCCCGCGGGACCATAAACCGCACCAAACAGTCACACGTTGAGGATTGAGAGGCTTTTCAACAATAACTCTTGGGTTTTCCGATCCCCAGATGCGACAATTTTGCTCATTGACGAAGCCATCGAGGCTTAAATGGGCCTCATCACTCAAGATGAGTTTTCGATGGAATTCCGGATCATTTTCGTGCATTTCAAGGACCCAATCAGCAAAGACTCGACGTTGTTGATGATCGGCCGGCTTGAGTTCTTGTGTTAACTGAACTTTATAAGCCTTAAAACCCAAATCTTTATGCAAAATACGGTGTAATGACGTTTGTGGAATGCCTAATTCCAAAGAACGGCGAGGAATGGACAAACCAGGGTTTTCTTCAACACTTTCGGCTACAGCAGCAATATTCTCGGCTGTTCTTGAGCGACGTGCACGGGTTTTATTCTTCACATCACTAACTTGTCCCGACAGCTCGAATTTTTCTACCAATTTCTGTATTGCCGTCCGACAAGGTGCTTCACGACGACCCAAAAATGTTCGAGTTTTACGAACCGTCTCTGCCACATTTTCACCATTTTTATAGTGAATTTTAATAATTTCAATGCGTTGTTCAATGGTGTATCGTTCCATTTTTATTAATGGCGTAGTTTCTACTTGTCAAATGTCAAAAAATGACAGCTGCAGAAGTGACATCTACTGAAATAGCGGGCTAATTAAAATAACACCTCTTATTGGAAACGAAACTAATTAAAAAATTCGCCGGAGTCGGGAGACTGTTTTAATTTTGTGTCTATTTCGTTGGAATACCATGTAACACTGTGTAACGTTAGTCATTAATGGGTTAATAAATGGCACTGAGACTTGCATATATTGGTAAATTATCGCAATAAAGAAAGTAGCGGAATGATAGAAAAATGAAGAGGAAGGTGTTGATAAATGATGTAATTCAAATGATCCCAGAAAAACTCATTTTTCCAGTATAAATTTCTCAATTTCTATTAAGCATTTCTTTTCCGCCATCTTGAAAGCTGTATAATGTCAAATTACTATCACTTCAGTTGCCATGATTTTTCATTATGCAAGTTCGCTGAAAGCTGAGCTTGTTACATGACAGTAGAGATTACATGTGTAAGAAGTATAGCAATCCAAGTTGCATGCAAGCTGTACTATTTCGTGTAACACCGGGGTTAGTGCGTCTGGAGGCAGTGGCGTAGATAAGGCACCCGCAAACCCCGCCAGGCGGGGGGGCCCCGGAAATTTAGGGGCCCCAAACTGGTAACTAAATTTTCAAAGAATTCCAACATTTTACTCTAAAAGTATACATATAATAAAAGTCATGAAAATTTCAGAGAAATATCTTTTTTTTCCAGATATTTTCAATTTTATTGCTCATTTTACTACTGATTTTTATAGATTATATACCATTCTCATATCCGGAATTCAACATTACCAACACATTTTTCATATTTGGCTATTAGCATAGACAAACTAATACATACAAAGACTGCGACGATGCTTCAACGTGATGTAGGGAAAGCCTCAATTTCTTCTTAAAAAATTACAGAAAATGTTTCGGCAGAACTTTTGTTCACTTTGGTGGCCGACTGGAGCTATTTTCAGATACAATACTTTACTGTGCGTCGTTGTCAGCCTCCAAAAATGCGTACAAATTTCAAAGAAAAGATTTCCAGTAAATCTCTAAGAAAAAATTGTGGTCTTCCCTACATCAGGTCGAGGAGGCATCGTCGCAGTCTTTGTATCTTATTAGTTTGTCAATGCTAATAGCGAGGCAATGCTGTTGGCCTCCAATAATGCATACAAATTCGAATGAAAAATGTCCAGTAAATTTCTAGGAAAAAAATTGAGGCCTTCCCTACTTCAGGTGAAGCATCGTTGATTTTTGAACTGAATTCCTATTACTGAAATTATAGAAAATGAGCAATCTGCCTTAAAACAGGCAAATTTTATTGTTTTTCTGGGAATCAGAAAGATAGCTGCGTATTTAAGTAAAAAGTATTTAGATTTTTTCAGTCTAGATTTGGATGCGCGACGGGATATATCCATACAAAGGATACTCAAAATAGCACGACTTCATGTAAAGTGTTTCGATTCTCATTGGAGATTATATTATTTTATTATTAAATTGAGAATATAAGTAAAATATAGAACTTAATATTCAAATATTTTTCATATACATTCGTATAAGTGTCGTGCAAAGTATTTTTGTGTGAAAATGAGTGAAAGGAAATATATGAGTGGTGCACAAAAACGAAAATTGAGACAAGAAAAATGTGAAAAAGCACATAAGTTACCGAAGATTAGTAGTTTCTTTGAAAAAGCCTCAGAAGCTAGTGCGTCTACCTCAGTTAAAATTATTGGAGCTGATGAAAATGTTGCAATTGTCGAACAGGAATCAAATATAGCTGCCTCAGAAAACGAAGATGAATGTGATCAGGAGGATCTAACACATTTTGTTACAGACAGGGCTTTATTTTCGGGACACCTATCGGACGATGTAAAACGAAAAATTATTGCTGCAGGTCCAAATAAACCCATGGGTCCATTTCCGAAGAATGAAAATGACAATAGAGCCTTCAGCACTGATTACTATGTGGTTAAAACAAGAACTGGCCAACAAATTGATCGTTTTTGGCTTTGTTACTCTCAGGCATTGAATGGGGTTTATTGTCAACCGTGTTGGCTTTTCTCTGATAATGTAAAAGCAGTAAGTTGGTGTAAGGGAACAATTAATGACTGGAGAGGCTTGAGTAAGAAAATTAAAATTCACGAAGAAAGTCATGCTCATTTGGAATCATGTATAACCTACAGCACTTGGGAGAAAAATAGAGCCATCGATAATCGAAGAAGTAGTAATGAAAAAATTAAAGAAGTTTTAATAAGAATCTGCGATGTGATAAGAACTTTATCAATTTGCAATATGGCTTTACGAGGTCATCGAGAAAGTATAAGCGCTTACGAAATTGGAGCAACGAGTGGTAATTTCTTAAATATTATTGACTTAATATCGCGATATGATCCCATACTAAAAGCCCATTTGTCAAATACCAATATTCGAAATAAGTACTTGAGTCCTGACATCCAAAATGAAATAATTACACATCTGGCTAAAAGCGTTTTAGAAAAAATAACGGAAGGTATCAATGACGCTCCATTCTTTTCCCTTATAATTGATAGTACCCAAGATATATCCAAAAAAGACCAACTAAGTATTGTTATACGGTATGCAAGCATAAAGCCAAATGCAGATAAAGGAGTACATAACAAACTAGAAGTAAAAGAGTCATTTATTGGATTTATAGAACTAACCGAACAAAATTCACAGAACCTTGAGAATGTCGTTCTTACTGCCTTGGATAATTTTAAAATTAAAATTGAAAAGTGTCGGGGACAAGGATATGATGGGGCTGCTAATATGTCTGGAAAATATAGCGGTTTGCAGGCAAGAATCAAGAATCGAGTTGCTACTGCTGATTATGTGCATTGCTCAGCTCACAATTTGAATTTAGTTTTAAATGATTCAGTTAAGAACATTAGAGAGATTCAAAACTTCTATGACCTTCTACAAAGTATTTATGTTTTTTTCAGTGAAAGTCTCCCGCGTTGGCAAGCACTAAATGAAACATCATTACATGTAAATAAAATGAAATACACCCTCAAAAAACTCTGCCTGACAAGGTGGTCCTCTAGATATGAATGTTTACTCTCTATAAGATATAATTATCAATCGGTGATGCAATGCTTATCAAACTTCATCTTATTGTGCAAAAAACCAAATGATAGAAATGAAGCAAAGTCTTTGCAGAATAAAATGGACAGTTACGAGTTCATTTTAATACTCGTGTTTCAAAGTAAAATCTTAGAAGCCGTAAATTTAATTTCAAAACTACTACAGAGTCCCTCATGCGATTTAGAAAAAGCTTGCGAATTGCTCAACACTGGACAAAAGAACTTATCACAACTTCGACACAATTTCGATAAACTTGAAGAAGAAGCTAATAGCCTAGCAAAGTCTTGGAATATTCAGCCTAAGTTGAAAGAAAAACGCCAGAAGAAATTTTTTGATGAATTTGAGGATGGCTGCGTAATTCCTAATCCCTTGAAAAAATTTCAGATTGAAGTTTTTAATGCATCACTTGATATTATTATCAACCAACTATCTAGAAGATTTTCCTCTATAAATGAAATTGTGAAGCTTTTCACATTTCTCAACCCTTCAAAATTTATCAGTTTAACGAATGAAGCAATAATGGAATGTGGAAGGCAGGTTCTGAGCAAATATGGTGATGATTTTTCGGAAGACCTACCTATTCAGTTAATTAATTTCAAGACTGTTTTCAGCAATGATATTAAACAAAAGTCATCTATTAAAGAACTGGCAAATTTATTAATAGTGGAAAATACATGTGTAGCAACTAGTCTTCCAGATTTGTGTACATTATTTCAATTATATTTAACATTACCGGTAACATCCGCAACAGCAGAAAGATCGTTTTCGAAACTGAAATTCTTATTTACGCAGCACTATTAAACAAGTTCGGTTAAGTGCTTTGGCTGTTATAAGTATTGAACATGAACAAAGTAAGTCCGTCAATCTAGAAGAGCTAGTTGAAAACTTTATGCTTCTGAAAAAAAAACGCTTTTGTGTTTCATCTTCTAATTAAGTCGGGTAAGTTCTTGTAATTTCTTCTTTTTATAATTCACTGTTTAATTTAACTGCACTTTTGAGCATCTGTATCATCCTCAGATATAAGAAAAATTTGTAATAATATTTTTGGATATTATTATAATAAATACCAAATTTTACACCATACTTATTATTTTACCAGAGAGGATTTATATATAGGTATAATATGTATATGTATTAATACATGCATAATGTCCATACTTAACTAGGAATATTTATATCTTCCACAACTTTTTGCTCTCAATTATGAATGTCTTGCGTTCTATAAAGTACAGTATCGACTATACCTGAGGTCTAAATGTATATTTAAAAAGGGCCCCTAAAAATTTTCGCGGGTGGGCCCCTGAATTCTTATCTACGCCACTGTCTGGAGGTCTTATATTCTAAGTAAAATTAGATCGGGTATTTTGCTAGTCTTGCATCTGTAATTAAGAGTAAATTTTCTATGATAGTCGTCGCCACAAAAAGTGATCAATCAGCTTTATGTTGTGTACGTTAAATTAGAGAGTTTATTTACAAATCAATTCCCTTATTTTGATCAGTTATTTGCCGATATTTCCAGTGTACATTTGGAAATACGTTACAGTAATCCTGTATGGAGCATAGAATTTCTGTAACACATTTCCGTATATCTCTGTATATGCTAACGAAAGAAGCTTATGAAAAATTTGTAAAGAAACTTTATCTCTTGTTTTGTGCGAAAATATCTTGGAATTTTTTAATGAAGCTAAAGATTTCCCTCTAAAATACTTCTCTCTGAAACAAACCTTAGAAGTATTTGATAAATATAAATACATATATGTATGTATACGTATACAAATATTTTCCTATGTTAAAATTAAAGCTTCCATTAAAGTGACAGAATTTTAGTTTAGACGCAATATATTCCATGGTATTTTAACTGAGACTCAAGCCAAATTTGTTCATAAACCATTCTGAAGTTTTTCTTGTTGCCAAGGAATTCAAGCAATTCTGATTGTAAGTTAGAATTAGAAATTACTTTTACATAGAAGTACTGTGACGAAATTAAGAAGAGAAATATTATGAAATTATGAATATTTTTTAAAATTGCCAGCAAATACAATAGTAATTCAAAAATAACAATTTTTTTTTTACTGGCAATGCCCTTTGAAACTGACAATTTCGTGATGCAAACTATAATCTGGTGGTTGGTAATTTTTTATTTAATGTCCTAGAAATTCATTTTCAAAATTTTTTAGATATAAAATAAATAAAAACTAGAGAAATTATATTTTTGTACTACATTTTTGTACTACATTTCGTCTCCATACAATCTTCTTGATAGGATAAAGAAAGTCAACTAAACATTTTCCTTCAGAAAAACCCATCTTTTACAACTCTCGCGATAAGCGTACCCGAATTGTCATGTTGAAAAATCCATTTCGGACCGTAAAATATTTCACAGATAAGAAATACCCAGTTATCGACGGCTATACTAACAAAGTGACGTATGAGATGAGCTTGTGGCAAACATAAATAACTCACTGATCTCGGCTAAATATATTGTTGACAACCAACAATAAAAAGTCACCTGAAAATAAAATCAGACAAAAGATTTTAGTTCCAAATATTTTCTATTTATCGAAATTAGGTTGGAAACAAAATATGCACACCTACCTACAAGCATATCGAAAAAGTAGTTTTTAGTGGAGACAACAACCGAGAATTTATGGCTACATTCTACATAAACAAACTGAGACGCATAAAATTAAAGGAAAATTAAGAATGGCAACACATGCGCTCATGATTATAAGTGCTGCGCATAGCCGCTAAGGTCAATGTACTATTGTTACTTGCGCAGTGTAGAGTAGTTATTTCTTGGTGCCGTGCGCATTTCAGAGGCGGCAATATAAGTCGCAGGCCAACATTCTCTTTTTGCATCCAGCAATTAGTGATCACACATCGGAATCAACTTGGTTAGTTGTAATAACTTAAAATTATTATAAGAACTTTATCTTGAGTATCGATTGAGATAGAGATAGTTATTCTGGGTCTCGACTGGATTAAATTTACTAACAATAACTTTATCTTGGGTCTCGACTGAGATAGAGATAGTTGTTCTGGGTAGCCACTAGAACAACACTTACTAACATCAAACTATATCCTGGGTACCAACTTAGATAAAAATATTTATTCTTTTCACTGAGCAGAATAAATAAAACTAATACAACTTTGGGTCTCGGCTGAAGTAGACGCGTCGTTTCGGCGGTAGGGGGGATTTAAGATTTTTAGTACATCTTCCATTTCACACCCTGTAGCTTTCTTGATATACACCCTATCAAGGTGGGATTTAAATCAGATATTAGCAAATGGTCTCAGCTTTCTAAAGAATGTCTAATAAGCCCTCCTGTCACCTTGGAGAAAAAAATCTTGGTTTTTTAAAATTTTAACGATTTTCCCGCCACAATGCATGATAACTATACAGTTTTATTACAAGATTTAGAAACCCCAGAATGTTACCTTTAATTTGAGTATGCACCACTGCCTGATTTTCTATTTCATATGGGTCAACTTTTTTTTGGCAGGGTGTGACAATTATCTTAATTTCAAGGTTTACTTTCGCTTTAATATTCATATTAAGAGTTCAACAAATTACAGAAGCATTCGAAATTATTTCTATTCTTGGAAGCTTATCTTCTACAACATCAAATATTTTTAAAACTTGAGTTTTAAAGAAATAATTTTTTGCAATTTTTGTCTGCCTGTCCCTAAAAGTAGCTATGGGGGACAGAGAAAGGATTACAAATACTGTATTGCTATCTATTTCTATTCTATATAATCATTTGGAAAACCATTGAACTGAAACTGGACTATGGTGGATTTTGTATAGAACTTATGATTTATAGTTCAGCGAAAAAAAGTAGTTAAACCAAAAAGAGAGGACTATAGAAAAGTGATCCCATAATAATGTCAAATAATGTAAGCAATTTTTGTAGCGTCAGCAGTCCATTGTATATATGTCAGTGGTATGCACATGTACCTGTCTAAATGCAACCGCTTTTGAGATATTCCCGTTTCTATCATTCATAATTTCATTAATTTCAATCAATTTTCCTTGCCATACAAAACTTTGGGTTTTTTCACTATATATTTGGACACTGCCTGAGAACATGTCAGACTAGAGAGAAAAAGATAATTGATTGTAGATTACATTATAGTAAAAAAAAGTACACTCGTGTGCCATTTTTTCACACAAAAATTTACGCAAAGCCAAAAAATTGGAGCTCCGAGTCCGAATTTTCGTTTTGAAAAATTTATAAAAGATTTTAATTTTTTAAAGATACTTTCACATCAATAAGTTCATCTCTAAATTTCCTTTAATAAAAAAAAAAACAATCAAGAAAAAATATTGTCAAATTAAAAAAAGTTATGACAGAAAATGTGACAGTTTTCCTGAGTTTCCAGAACAGGCAAAAAAACACAATTTTCGATTTGAGAGACCTCTAAACATTAAAGATTTTTTTTTTTGGGCCACCCTAATGTATATATATGTATAGTTGTAAATAATTTACACTTCGTGCTCGTGTTGAATTATTACGTGATTAAATACATATTTTCTTTAATTTAAATCTTTTGTGTCCTTTCTTGTACTATACGACGTAGCAATTCTGTACGTTTCGTGGTATCTTTTGCTATTGAAAAATCACATTGCGCCCATTGAATCCACGAGATCGCTGAGTACCAAGACCCTTCTCCACTGAGCTACCAAGATTGGACGATGGTGTGTAACAAGCAGTTACCTAAGCAGGTAAAAAGGTTGGACATTGATCATTATCTTTCTTTTATCTCCAAATTATTTTTACACAAAATTTCAGTCTAGCTTTTTCGCTGCTTGACAGAAGAATAGTAAAATTTTTCTTGTTTTAATTTCAAATATGAAAATCATTGCCTACTTACACAACCATTTCCAATTCTCATATGGATTTCCGAAACCCTACAAATGCGTCAAGGCCACCCAAGGACGTTGATAATGTTTAGATGGCTCTCTCATGACGCTACAAGTAGTCACCCATGCCTTTTTATTTGCCATGTTATGGAACTATGATGAGTGATTTGCTTGGGACGTAAAGTCCCAACTGCCAGCATGAGCTGACAGATCAATCGACGGATAGCGTTGACTGCAGGGCGGCATGCTAGGTCTCCTCAACTATTGGCGGAGAGTATGGGGGGTTCCACAAGAGACCTGCCGCTGCCGTCAGCCATAATCAAAAAAAAAAAATCGTGCCTATCTAACACAAAAATCCGGCACACATTCGGTCCTGAAGGGACCCTTACGTCACTTACCTGTATACAAACGAAGGCGCAGAAGTTTCGGCCTTACTGCATGCCCCAACCACCCATTTGACACTGAGGTCAGATAGTTTACAGTGTCCCTAGTTGACCTGAAAGGAGAGAGAGTAGCGGACCTAAACGACCTTCACGTGCGAGGGCTCCAGGATAGTGAGAGGAGAATTAAAACTGTTAGAGTTTCATATTTACGTTATAATTTCAGAGAAAAAAAATCTCATCAATTCAAAACATATGTATATAAATATGTGAAAACGAATATCGATCAAATAGGCAGGTATCGTATTAAATTATAAATATCTATGAACAAGTATAGTTCCAAGTTGAAAAGGTATATAGGTAAGTATACCATGAAATTATAAATAAAATATAAAGGTATAGTATTGTTGCATAATTTGTTCTGCATAAAGTCTAAAAAAAGAAAACAGAATTTATACATTGGAAAGAACATTAATAACCAAGGTTACTCATCTCTAAATCGCCGAACGCATAACCAGAAAATTTCCCGCGGCGAATTCGACATCCTTTCTATGACCTTGTCGATGCAAAAAAGGTCATGACAGTCCAGTGACTTCTCTTCTAGTTTTGACCTTCGAGTGTACGAGATCTACGAAATTTATAAATAAATCTGTTAGAAGTTAGAATTTTTACAAAAAAAAAAAAAAAAAAAAAGTTGAAATAAATTGTAAAAAGTTATTGTGATAGCTTAAAACGCATTGTTTTCATGATCGTTTGGTTAAATTAAGTCGAGTATTCTTTGAGTGCAGAAGTTCAGCCAGAACAATTACTTGGAGCAAATTTTTTTTTTGGATAACGCAATTTAAAAAAAGATTGGAATAAATTGGGTGCTTAATTCAAACTTTGTAAGCTTTTTTTATTTTATTACATTTTTTTCCTTGCATGCACGCAAAATTGCCAGAGAATTTCAGTTTCAAAGGTCGGCTCTTGTCAATTGGGGCTATTTGGAAGAATTTGTTTACAGCATTAGCATTTGTTTTGCCATAACTTTAGTGTGCCCTCTATAACATTTATTATTTAGGGGAAGAAAACAAAAGCCCCATTAAGTTTTTTTTCTTTTCTTACAAAAGACCGAGAAAACATATCAGCTGGCCAGTCGCTATTTCTATTGTGATACCAGCCATATTATCGTATGCTAGAAAATTAGTGCGAGCAAAAAACCGAGAAAACATATCAGCTGGCCAGTCGCTATTTATATTACGATACCAGCCATACTATCGCATGCGAGAAAATGCGTGCGAGTAGCACCGATAAAAAATCTAGCCGCTTAAAACTATCACGCTATCTCATTATAATTAACTCCCATGCTTTGTAACTAGCACGACATATTTATAATAACGCAGCTCAGTACACTAACAATAACTACTTGTGTCCATAGAAACGAAATTATTTTGTACTCACCGTAGTAATCAGGCTTGAGTATACCTGAATTGCTGACTGTGTTCTGCTATATCCCAATCCCTCGTTGCATGTTCCAGTGGATTTATCCAATTCGAGGAGCCCTAGCGCTGCACTTCACTAACACTTCCCAAACCATTGCATTGAGATTATGACGCACTCCACTAATAAACATAGAATTTAATTGTTTTGATTTTTTTTACACACTGCACTACGCGTAGATTAGATGATCAGCTGCGACCACTATTCAACCGGCATGCCTACTTAACTTGCTTCGAAAACTTAAACATTAAGTTGACAGCCACATCGGAAGGGACTGACCCACATTCGCAAATCCTGTGCACAGTACACATAGTGTATAGTAGGCACGGGGCACCCACACAAAAATTCAAACTCGACTGTTTTGATATTAGGTACAGTCACCTACAACTAGCAACCACAAACCACTTTTAAAGAAAAGTTGCTATTCGCTTTCCTGAGGCTATATTTTTGTCGGACAATTTTTAGCAATACAAACCAAAAGGTTAACACTATTAAGATATAAATATATGTACAAGTATAGTTCCAAGTTGAAAACGTATATGAATATATGAAAACAATTATCGATAAAGAATGCTCTACAGTGCAAGTCGCTACCGAAGCCGAAGTATGCGTATACTAAAAGAAAATGTGTAATATATCAATAATACTCACGGTGAAAATTCCACGGCATGATGAAGCACTTCAGCATCCGCCATCTAGTTAAATGAATTAAATTGGAGGTTAATGCTTCGACTTGCTGTCTGTATGCTTTATCATACAAAGAATTTCTGTTGAGTTGAAATAATATTGCCCAGCGGCACTCGTAACCAGAGCCGGATTTACTCTTGCGGGGGCCCAAGGCTAAAAATATTATGGGGCCCTATTATAATTTTTTTTGAAAAAAGAAGTTTAAATAGCTTTCTGCTATTATAATAGTTAAATTTCGAAAATAATATTACATTTATTCATATATAAAAAATAAAACAAAGTAGAATTCATAAATAAAACAAAATTAATTTAGAAGCATTTTCTCCTAGATTTTTTCTCTGCAAAATCTTCAACAATGGTATCAAAATCCATTTCGCGGAGAAGTTCGGATTCTATAGCCATTAATGATAAGGCATTTAGTCGGTCTTGTCCAGTGCAGCTTCTTAAATGATTTTTAACACGAGATAATGTTGAAAATGATCTTTCACCCTCGCAGTTGGTCGCTGGGATAGTAAAATATATTCTTAAAACGATTCTAACGTTCGGATATGTTCCCAACATAACGTACTTATCCAGGTGGGTCATTAAATCTACAACTTTAATATCATCTTCGGTATTTATCGTAGAAGAAAACTGCAAAAATTCGTCCACGAATTCCATTTCTAAATCACCAGGATACGCCTCAACTAAACGTATACATTGGTGTCTCAATTCTATTAAACTTAATTTCTTGAAATCTGTTAAAAATCCGAACAGTTCTTTTAATTTCAAATAGGCAAGTTGTCGTTTACGTAGTTCAGCAGCCAAAGAATCAATAATTACATAAAATATTTGAATTCTAAATTTATCACAAGCCCTCAGTTCAATATTCATTGTGTTTTCTTCATCAAACATTCGTTTTCGTACTCTATCTCGTGTTTTTTCACTAACATAGTCATGTATTGATACAAGTTTCTTCGCTTGCTCTTCCATTTCATCAAAATTTTCACGCGTTGCAAGAACAAAATTTAAAAGAGATTCATACAGTTTCACAACACTGAGAATATCAATATTAACGTGTTGAAGGGACTGATTTGTTGCGTTGAGTCTGCTTATTAATGTGTACCATATAACTGTTAGTATCGCTGTATCGAACTCGTTCATTTTGTTATCCAAATTTTGGGCCTCCTGTCGCGTAGTTCTATTCTCAATATTATCATTACAAAGTTCACTTAGAGCAGCTCTAATTTCTGCATAACTCTTAAAAATAGCTTTAATTGCATCTGCTCTAGCGCACCATCGAGTTTGAGAAAGCGATTTAACAACGAGGCCACCTTTCGGCAAACAGTTTTTTAATTTTTTCCATCTATATGTCGAAGCAGAAAAGAAATTGTATAATGTTTGAATAAAGCCAAAAAAGTTGACAGCGCCTAAGCAACAGTCAGCAGCACAAGCACCTACGAGATTTGCTGAATGTGCCGCACACGGTACGAAATGGGCAAGTGGATTTACATCTTTTATTCGTGCTTGTACGCCTGTGTAAATGCCAGCCATGTTTGCAGCATTATCATAGCTTTGAGCTCTACAATTATTAATATCAAGACCAACATTTTCTATAAATTTTAAAATTTGGTTAGAAATATCTTCAGCACCGTGGCTGTGGAGCTCAAGAAATCTGACAAATCTCTCGACTGGTTTTCCATTCGATAGTACATATCGTATAGTAAATGTAAGTTGGTCGACATGGGAGATGTCCGGAGTGGAATCTACACTGATGGCAAAGTATTTAGCACTTTCAACTTCTGCGATAATTTTTGACTGTAACTTTTGACCCATAACTTGAATTAGCTCCTCACAAACTGTTTTGGATAGATATGTTGTACTTCCGGAACCGTTTCCGCCATATCTTTCAATATGGCTAGCCAGAAATGGATCAAACTTGGCAATGGTTTCAAGAATGCCTAAGAAATTGCCATTAGATGGAGATCCAAGTGTTTCATCGTCGCCACGAAAGGCAAGCCCTCGTTCTGAGAGAAATTTTATGGTCTCAATGACGCGCTTAAGAACGTTACGCCAATAACTTTTTTCCATTTGTCGTTGTTTGACAATTTCACAGTCAATTCTGCCAGAATGACTAGACATTGTACACCAATCATTAACGTTTTCTTTATGATTTTTGCTGTTTTCATGCGATGTAATTAGATTCTGGCAGTTTTTCCAATCTCCAAACCCACTTCTAAACGCAGACTCTTGTTTGCCAAATAGTTTACAAGGTACACAAAATACGTTTCCGGTAGAAGGGGAATATACCAACCATTTTCTCGTAACCTGTTCGCCATTGCACATTTTTCTTTCAAATATACTCAATGGCAAAAATCTAGATTGAGTGTTTTCTTTTCTTAGGGATTTTGAATAATTACCGTTCAAGTTTTGATTTATGGGCCTTTTGATGACTTGTTCACGTAATTCTTTAGTTATATTTAACCATGTGGCCGGATCATCTGTTGTCACCAACGTATTTTCGAATCTTTCCATCGAAATTGAAGGTAAATTGATTTGTGCGGTACCAATGCTGACATCTTCAGTTAAGGATGATGATGATATATCAATGCTAAGACATTCAGATCGCACCACGGTATCTGCAGATTCTTGATCAGGAAGCAATGTTGCTGATATTTCTTTTTCACCGCAATTTTTGTTTCTCTTGGTTGTTTCAATAGTGCTAAAATACTCACTTAATTTCGGAAGCGAAGCTTCATATTTTTCCAGTTCAGCTTTTCGTTTTCTTTTTTCCGCACCACTAGCATATATTCTTTTGGAAGACATTATAAAAGCTAGGGATGTTCAATATTATGTCTGTTATAGAAAACCAAAGTCTAAATTTAAAAAAGAAACACAGGAGAAAGTGAAGTACTTACGCTTATGTATATAAAATTCTCACTTCACTATTAAATTATTCAATAAACTTCAACTAATAACTTTTTGTAGTTAACTAAAAAACCTATATTTCGTCTGAAGCACAATCAATAATCTGAAGCAATGATTTCAATTTATTGTTGTGTTTGTAAACGCTTGAAGGAAATTCCAAAGCCAACCTTGTTTTGAAAAAAAAAAAACTGCAAAAACTTTTTTTATAAATTTTGACTATAAAAAAAATTCTTAAAGTAAAAATTTCAATTTTAATATTAAAATGTTAAACCTTTTGATATAAAAATTGAAATTTGGGGCCCCAGCCGGACGGCGGGGCCCTAGGCTTCAGCCTTGTCAGCCTAAGGGTAAATCCAGGTCTGCTCGTAACTACACTTGAACGAAATTAATTTTTTTTTTTCATTAGATAGAGTTCAAAATAGTGCTCAAAACTACAAACTTCTGAATACGAATATCTAAAATCACCGATTACTCTTAAATACGAGTAAATAGAAAAAAGTATATCCTTTTCACAATTTATCGCTTAATTAAGTTCATTTCTTACAAAAACTAGAGCTATTTCCATTGATAGTTTTCCAAAGAGTATACCATGACGTTCCATTGCATTCCATAATGTGGCCAAAAAACACAAAAATTATACTTATACCGGACAAACAAAATTTCAGTATTAAATGTAACGTGTGTAGGCTATAAGGTGGAAGAATATCTATTACAGCTAATAGAAGAGATGCAAGAAACATAGCCATGCCAAAGTATAACCTACAATCTGTCTTCAATTCTTGTAGACTTGCATTACAAATAACAACACATTCCTCTAATGCCAATCTTGTTTGTAGTTGGTGCTCATTAAATGAATCGTTTGCATCACAGATGCTATCTGCTGGTATTTTTTGTTTGTTTTTTTTTTCTTAGTTTTACTTTAGCATAAACTGCTTCCTGATCGGAATAACTAAATAAATGTCCTGGTACACGTTCTTTCAATGGAAGTCCATATTCAGAGATTGATACCTCGTAATTATCTCTTGGTCTTATTAAAATGTGATCAATTCTCTTTCCTAATGAATTTTGCTTAGCAATAGATGCAGCTGTATAAGAATTTTTCTTTCACAATCGCTAGTTCCTACAAACATATCATTACAAGAGTCTTTCAATTCAGAAGATTGCGTCAGTGTTCTATATGATATATTTCATTTGGTTCTGTATTTAAATCACCAGCTAAAGTCTGTAAGACTGCATTATCTCTGGTATTTTTCTTTATAAATTGAGCAGTATCAAAGGCCTGAATAATGCGATGTGCTTTATAATCATCATTTTCATTATCATACTCAGCATGAAGGTGAGCAATATAAATATTAATCAATTGATTATTGACTAAGACTTTACACAATCCAACTCTTTTGCCTCCAAACCAATCACACTTTCGGGCAAGATGTCGGGGAGAATTTTCCCAATATTTCGATGGTGAGGTGGTGGTCGGGTCAACAAAAGATCAATTTATCCTTATTTTCATGTAGCTATATATATATATATATATACATGAATCAGCGATCCTTATCTCTTTGACATCGCCAAGTAAAAATCACATGTGCTGGGCCATTCTCTTTGGCCTCCTTAGAGTTGAAAAAAAAATTTTTTTTCTTTTAAATTTTGCAGGAATATTTATATTCAGTCTTACAAGGAGAGTGCCAATATCTCTTCTCCGTCGTGTATCGACCAGGTAAAAGTATAATTCAGTTATCTACAAAATTTCGGAACAATGAGTACTCTCGGAAGAATAGATTTTCCGTAAGGATATTTACAATAATAGATGCACTCATTTCCAGTTGCAAATTTATAATTGTAACAATACGCATACCTGTTATATTTCTTGGGATTGCTCCTTCTTAATTTTTCCACGTCGGATGTCCACACTTTTTACAAATTTTTTCTGGTTGTTCACCGATGACTTTTTACTTTGACGACGAGTAAAACTCTTCTTCTTCTTTTCTGTCACATCGACGTGTCGCACCGAGACCAAAGAACCGCATTTCATTCGGTCGGGGTGCGTTCATTTTTTTATGCTAGACGCAGCCGGCCTACACGCTTCAGCACGTGTAGCATATTGCTATATGCAATACGCTACGACCATTACAGCCATTCAATGAACGAGACGATCAGTAATGTCGCAACAATGTCGCAAGGTCTTCATTTACACAATGCACAGATTTTTCGTTTGAGGTTTTTTTTTGACAAGCCATCCAACTTCTTGCTTTTTCTTTCTACTTCACTTGGTACGAAATAACGTATCGGGACTGCAGAAATAACATATCCAGGCGAAGCAAGTGCGGACAAGCTCGCAACGGTCCGCGCCACACCTATACATTTCTCACGGCGCGTCGCGTGCACTGTGCCTAGTTTTGGTTAAATTGCTATCAAAGATGCCGAATGACGAAATTGTCGTTATTTCTGCAGCCACTGCTCTTGTATAAAGAAATGTCATGCTTGTTCAGACCACCACCGACTCGAAATGAATCGGACGGGTCATTACTGGCGAGCTCGCGCCACTTCGGACTAGACTATTCCCACAGCGCGACCCATGATATTGCGGGCTATGAGAAGCCAGTTTAAGAAACAATAATCTTCGGATATATATCTTCGTATGGCTTAAGGATTATCTGTACGCCGTCGGGATTGATTGCTGTTAATAACAATCTTCTTGACTTCTTACTAATTACTAAAACAGTTTATTACATTTGAAAAGATGGAGCCTATTCATATTTTGACAAGAATGTATATATTGAAAAGACCTCCTGCAGCATAAATTTCATAACAAAATCGTCCTCAGCCTCGGTTTAAATAATCCGGACATAACCTCAATCAACCGGGCATACAGAATAACACAAGTTGTGAATGCTTTTGGTCAGATAATTAGTAGAAACACCAAAAGGTAAATACTTAGCAGTCACAGATGAATAGTTTTGTGGTCCATTTTGGACCCTGTATACAGAAGGTGCCTCCTCATATGCCTAGCTTATAAGCATTCGCACCTACCTACAGTTTCATGTGCGCAAATTTGTATACATGTATGTATTTAACAAATTTTCCGAGATTTATTTGCATACACAGCGAGGAGAAGCAGCAAGAGTAAGTGCTGGAGTGTTTAGATTGCACAACTGCACATTTATTTGCGACAATTTATCTTACTTTGAAGTGGGACACATTGGGTTGGATGGTTGGGACGGGGCGGTGAAGCGCAGGGTGTTGTTTGCACCAACCATATAAGAACGTCGTCGGTATGGCAGGCGTGAATACTATGGAAAGTTCCTGACCCAGCTCATATAATTTCGTATGTGTGGGCAACAAGCACACATCATAAATTCTTGACTGTCTTACTGAATGCTGCAACGGCCATTGTAATTATTTGCCAATTAACCGCTTTACTCACTGTTAAGTGCATCGTGTGCCAGAAGGGCTGGTTGTTGGCAAACATTAGCCGGAAGGTGCAGTAAATCTAGTAGTTCTTCCGGTTGGTCAGTGTACACACAACCGCTATCCATATTCCTGATTGTATCTCTGATCTCGTTGAAAACTCCCATGTCATCCATATGATTTCACAGAAAAATAATTGAAATGTTGCACAAGTCAATGGTTCGATTATCACATAGACGGGGCAGATATATGCCTTTGACACCCCTGTTGTAAGCTCTCACCCTTTTGATGTTCCGAAATCAATTTACGGCAGTCATCCTTGGAATCGTTAGCTGAAAACTCATGATTCTCTCACAGAGTGAACGGATTTCGAATAGAATTGAGTAAAACCTTTTTCCAGGTTTTGTAAAGTCACTGGGTTGTAGATAAAATGTGTCTGCCCATCCTCTTCTGATAACCATGACCTCAAGACAACACAAAATCTATAAACGGGGGAGGGAGTAAAAAAAAAAATTGAAAAGGAAGTAGGAAGTCAATTGATTGGATTATTTGACTCAAAAATTGAATTCCTTTACTTAGGGAGGCGGTCATCGGTCCTTTTCTTTTTTGGATTCCTGTCATGGATACTTGTGACTCGTTCTAATTTAATTTCAATTTTTCTCCATTGCTCTCTTGCCTAGAGTTTTACGTTTTGAGCCTGGAATGTTGCTTCTGTTGACGTTATTTTTCGACAGATTTTCACTTGACATGAGTCCTTTTAGGATATTGCGTCAATGTATATGGGTGGATGGGTCTATAGGTGATGTCTTGATTCCATCTTGTGATTTACCCCCAAAGCAAGTTAGCGACGCAAGGACAATACTAATAAAGTCGAATGCCGAACTGTCCTGAATGGAAACTGTAATGGGCCTTTTTAATTTGATTTCTGTTCCTTCGTCCGTTTTTGTCCTTTTCACTGTAAAACTCATTAATTCGATTTATCGTCGCAAAATATCCATGAAAGGATCCATGAAGGTTTCCCGGTAATTTGATTTTAGTTTTTGTTGACAATTTGCTCTTAATAAAGTTATTCATGTGACCGAAACAGAAAGGGTATTAAGGATTGACTACGGTTTAAAAATTCCGATCAAGTTGTCATAGTGTTGTGAAATTAATGGAATTGAATTAAGCCAATCACGTTTTGTGAAATAAAGTGATGGAAAACGAGTTTGACTCATACCTCATAGTCAGTTATATTCAGAAAGAATTATATACTGGATCTTGGTAGTATGTCGGGCATATATAATTATCTCACCAAAAATAAGATTGATATTGAGATGAGATGAGATTTTCAATAAGTTAGCATTAACAAAAGCAGCATTAAATTGATAAAAATTGACTAAATCTACCAATATTCATCCCAAATATTCAGGTCATACTTATACTTCTGCTATGTACGTTGACTGGCATTCTTTTCCTTTTTCATTTCTCTTGGAAACATAGGACTTTCACATAGCCTCTCCATATTCGAGGCTCTACTTCGGTATCTTGAATCGTTTTTGCCCAGTTAGGCTAGGGGATTAGCCTGCAATAGTTATCTTAATGATAGGGCTGCAATCTGTCGATTATTAGGATAAGCTTCAAGGAAGCTTTTTGGTGGTTATAAATTTTGTTTTAGGTAGATGCTTCTGCTCATTGTGAAAGCCTTACGAATATTATATATATACCAGCATACATACATATTTTATAGTGCTGCTGCAAGGGAGGGGTGATAGCTAGTAGGTAATACGGGAGAGTAGAAGATATAAACATCGAAATGAAACTAGATAGAAGGAAAAGTGCAGGTCCGTGTCGCAGGGGCGGATCCAGAATTCTTCTAAGTGGAGGGGGCAGATATGGTTTAAAAAAGGAATAAGTTGGAAATTGATAAAAAGTTCGAAGACTCTCGCCACAACTCGCAAATATCAAATAAGTCATTATTTAAAAAAATCGGGTCGAACAGATAAGCTACCACTCTCAACGAAGAAAGTTGCTCAACGTTCAAGTTTTGCCACTCGTGAAAATCAAATGGGGTCTTAAATTATTTATTTTGTTTTGGTGTAAATGTTGAAAGTGTAACAATTCCGAACCATCTGTTTCGGTTAGTAAAAATAGCAAAACACAAATTGTTCAAATTCACGTATTCATCATAAAGTGTACCTTTGCAACATATAGGAATGATAGCACTACATACTGTACGTTTATTAAATATAGCAGTCACAGAACAGATGCAATACAGACCTTGTAAGTATATGGCTTCATGGAAAATTTAAGAAAGTTTGACTAATAAGCCAAGCTCAGAATATACCCTATCATTCAAAGCACAGCATGGGTGGAAGTACATAGAGAGAGAAGCGAAAGGCATCCAACATTGCGGCGGCGCTCGTGTGAGTCGATCTGGTAACTCATGCCAAGTCGCAAATGAGCTTGAAGGCTCTAAAAGCTAAAACTGTGCGACCAGCCCCGGCTCAGACATGGGAATTGTATTCAATTCTAGGTCTGATGTAGGATTTGTAGAGGAGCGCTAGATTCGATTGGCTGAAATATTTCTCACACCTTTTCAGAAATCCAGAACATTTCGATGCTTTCTTGGCAACGACGATGAAATCTGTCCAGCATAACTTTTAGGAATTATTTATCTCTAGAATGTATAAGGACGATGTACCGTAAGTCAACGGTCCATTAAAAGAAACGGGAGTGTGAAATCTATGATATTGTTCTACAGAGACGAGATAACTTTGAGAATTAGATTCCTGAATTCGACGCGATTCGCTTTATCACAAGCGAGGATATTATCAAGGTCGTTAATCATTGATCTAATCATGTAACCTCGTTCCACAGATGTGGCATTCCCACTGGAATCCTCAGCGAACTTAAGCATAAGAGAAAGCAGATCATCAATGAAAATTAAAAAAGAGAGTTGGTGAGATAACAGTGCCTTGAGGTACACCGGGATTTATGGGATGAGGTTGAGATGTAACGTCATCTAATATAACACGTATTTGGGGACTAGATAGGAAACTTTCAATCCATAATAGAAGAAGAGGGGAGACACCTAGTGTTTTAAGTTTAGATAAAAAGGCTGGATACCAGACACTATAAAATACCTTTGAGATACCTAGCGCAATGATTTTTGAGGACTCATCAAAGTTGTGAGGACTACGGTTCCAACGTTCCGTAAAAAAAGTCGGCAAGTCTCCAGATTTAGCGTCCAACTCGGAAACTATATTGGCGATTATTGATGAGTTGTTTGGTTTCTAAATTAAATACTTCATTAATTTGGAGTTAATAATAGATTCAAGAACCTTTGAAAGAATCGAAGTGATTGCAGTTGGTCGATAATTTGAAGTATCTTTTCTTGGGAATAGGCTGAATGTGAGCTAGTTGCCACCTATTTTGAAGTTTTTCTGCTGAATAAAATAAGTAGAATGGTTTGCGCAGAGGTTTAGTAATAGGTGAGGTATAGGTTTTAGTTAAAAGTGGTGAGAATGTATCAGAACCTAGGACTTTAGAGACGCTGATCCCCTTAAGAACCTTGAATACATCTCTCCTCTGGATGTGTATGGGCTATTGACTTATAATAATAGATTGAGCGTATTTCCATTTTCCTATAGGAAAAAAATGGCACAAGTTTTATAGTTCCTCCTTGGCGCTATGGCAGAGTTGGAGCTACCAACACAAAATATCGCTTACTGAACGTGTTTTTCTGTCATCTTATGTTTTTATATTGGCTGCAGGTGCAATCACCGCAAAAAGAATAAGGTAAAGGTAGTGTTTACCATGCTCCGCCTCTCTTGCCCATACGTGGGATTCAGGTAAGAATAACATTTGAAAATTAAAGTCGGAACGAGCTTAATTCCTTATAAGCGATTAAAATATCACTTGGACACATCAAAAAATATTTTTTTTAATTCAATTCGATTTTCGGGTGTAAAATTTCATCTGATTGGTTGAGTTTTACATGTTTTTTTATGTAGTAAACATATTAAAGGGTGTTCCAACCCTGATATACAGAAACATAAAATGTATGCCATATGAAATAGCAAATCGCTCAGTCCATTGCTATAATTCAGTGGTATTGGATCTTGTATACATCCCCACGGGAGGTGCAAAATAGGTGTATTTTAAATGAACGGAAAACGAGAATTTGAAGCGAGTCTAGCTGCCAAAATCTTATCTTTGTCCAGGGAGTAAACAACCACTTCAACATTGTTAAGTAGTGAAAGTATAGAGGAATTGCTGAAGTTGTTCCTGATAGTATTGACCAGGGGCCACAAGCTTTTGCTATCCTTGAGGCTTTCTAAGATTCTTAGTCTAACATTCTGGACAAAAAGGAATTTTTCTCTCCGGATAAGGGGTTTGCAAGCGCTTCGTGAAGTCTTGTAGTCTTATTTCAATTCGGGATATGAATGCAATTGATAGGCGCGAAAAGCAGACTCTTTCGTTCTTATTACTTGATTGAATTATCGTTAAAATAGGAGCGATTTTGCTGTTGTTGAGATCTGGAATGTATTCACGCATGCAAAGACTTGAAATGTCACTAAGTTCTAACGTACATTCATCAACATTCCTCGAAGCCAAACAGTTGGACCAATGAATTTCTCTAAGATACTGATTGAGATCTTCCCAATTAGAGCTGGGCAATACTTAAGTAAAAAAGACTTAGCTACTACTTAAAGTACATTTTCGTTAATTAAGGCTTATTACTCAATACTTTTGAAATGCCCCTACTTAGTACTTGATCATAAGTACTAGCGTCTATTTACTTGTACTTAAGACTTAGTTTTGTACTTAAGTACCAAGATTTTTACATAAGTATTTCCGAGTCTATTAAGTATCTAAAAACATCTAACTCTTCGTATAAAAAAAAACAACCTGTGACGCAACTCCTTTTTTATTGAGTTTTATAGCACAAAAAGAACTGTCAAAGCGTGTGCCGCACTCACGCGTCAAGGAAGAATAATAACATACAAACAAAACTGGGCAAGTACAACAAAAACCAGTAACGTCTCGCTCAAATATAAAATCGACGATGTCTCGACTTGTTGACATAACCACTGACATGTATAATATGGACTGACTACGTTCATAAAAATACACTGCAGAAAGTGAGCTCACCTCTATGTATATTGCTGACTCTTTCGGTCTAAGTACCAAGTACCAACTGAGAGAGAATGGAAAACAAATAAAATAGTAGATTCGTCAAAATACATGATGTAAATTAATCATTTAGGGTGATTTCTGATAAAAACTGTTTTACCAAAGACAATATATTCATTAGATACGCAGAAGAAATTCTAAATGTTTTATTAAAATCACCTTCCGAGCTGCATGTACACTTTTCAACTTCCCGCCAATGATTTTTTGAATGTTGGCACCGACGTACGAACTCTTTTTGACACAAGCAATTGTGCCCACGTAAAATAGAAAAGTAAGCAGTCCATATTATATACGTCAGTGGACAAAACCAAGGGTAAGCAAGCAATGCCTCGCTCCAATATAAAATCAACGATGCCTCGACCTGATGTAGGGAAGGCCTCAATTTTTTCTTAGAAATTTACTGGAAATTTTTTTCTTAGAATTTTTATGCATTATTGGAGGCGAGAATGGGTGTGCTTGGGTGGACCTCTAGTAGTTTTTATGAGTGTAGCAATGAAAGGTGAAAGTTTTACTCTACCTGCAGCATCGAAAACTATGAAAAACTATAAATAGTATCCACTGGTTACCTGTGTATAGTACAGTTTTTAAAAGGCATTTATTTATTAATATCTATTAACTGAACTCGACAAACTTCATTGTATTACTGCCAACGTACAATGATTCTAAAAAAGTACTTTAAAAAGTGCTTTAAAAAGTACTCGGTACTTTTTATGGACTTAGTACTTAGTTACAAGTACTTTTCATACATTCGGTACTTTTACTTACGCTGAAATACTCAGGCCTTCGGTACTTGTATTTGTACTTAATTACTTTTCTTTGATACTTGCGAAGCTCTATTGCCAATCAGCATTTATATTTTGTTCATATTTAACGTTTAAGCTAAGCATTCCAGTAAAACTATTGCACTTTTTGAAATAATAAAATATTCTAACATAAATATTTTGCTTTAAATGTAATAACTCACTACACCAATATACAATGACTTTTGTACCGTCGTTAGAGTCGCAAATTTCTTCAATTACGAGCAATAATTGACCAACGGATAATATGCTAACAAGCTGTCTTTACATCGAAGATTCGTCAAGGAACCCTTTGCACCTGTTTTAAATTAAAGCAAACCTCCTATTGCTTTTACCCGAATAGGCTCTGTCAAACACCCCGAGAAAAGCCTCGCTCGTGTACAGGATTTTTACAGATATCAGCATTTCCTGTTTTTTTCTAGAGGTTTCGATACCCATGGAAATGGAGCCAATGCCAAGCCGGTAGTCATAAGGACAACGTTCTTAAACGTATCAAATTGAACGCTTCCAAAATGTTTTATGTCTTTTTACAAAAAGGACAGTCGAATAGATTTTGTTAAGAAAACTTCAGTAGATTTATTGCATTTTTTTTTCAGTAGCCTTCAGGGAGGGGCGCGTGCCAGGCCCTATAGTTGGATCCGCCACTACCGTCTCGAGGTGAGATTGGAATCCAACTACTTACCAACTGCACTTCTGTGTCAGCTACTTCTACTGAAGAGTGCGTGGAGTCAATCCGATCGGACGTTGCCTCGTGTTGCAGATCTAATCAACTCAGCTTAGATTGTTTAATTAATCCAAAACAAGTGAGAGTGCTGTGTTAACAATTTTAATCAGCACGGTACGTTTTCTTTCCTTCTCTTCATCTGTGATAAGTGCAAATGCATTAGCACTTGTCACTGATTAGCGATCCGGTTGCACCCAGCTGTGGTCATTGAAATGCGTAGTCTGAGTTATTGAAAACAGCAAATAGACATATCACTATTGTTGTTTTTTTTACCTCTCTGTGTCATCGACTGCTGCTTGTTGTATGTCGCTTTTTTTTTTTTTTTGCTTTTTTGCTTTTGTCTTCAGCATGCAGAATTTCATTTCAGATTTCCGCAACATTCGGGGATTAAGAGCAAATCGGTTTTCGGCATACTGCCACCTTAACTAAAAAAAATCCGGCAAATCTTGCGCTAAATGAAACCAAGGTTGTTTCTGATGCTTATATTAATCAGTATCACGTCCCTGGTTACAGCTTCGTGCTTTTTTTTTCAGCATAGAGGGATCGCAGTTAATATTTGGAATGATGTGGCCTTTACCATTCTACGAGATTTTCCTTTTGAAAATCCAGAGTTAAATTACATCTGTATTAGGCTCAAACTATATAAGCACATCACCTGCTTCTGTTTTCTTTATCGCAGCTCAAATATGTCTGATGACGATACGGTATCCGTATTTGGCAATATCTCCAACAATATTGATTATTTGCTTTGTGTCTCGTCCTGGCAGTCGATTTTAATGTCCATAACATATTGTGGCTCAGACATTCTTCTACCACAAGTCCTGCAGGCCATTTCGTTGAACTCTTCTGTGAATCTTTTAATTTGCAACAGGTAGTGGATGCACCAACGCGAATTCCTGATGCAGCTGGAGATAGAGCTAATTTACTGGATTTGTTTCTAACATGTCATCCTGAAAAATATTTTATCCCAGTCGGTTCCCCCCTCGGTAATTGTGACCATTGTTTAATCAGGGTTCAATTTACACCTCAAACCTGTGCCGCCGTACTTCTCGACCTACAATTAGGGCTCTTTTGCATTATAAGAATGCTGATTTGGAAAGTCTCAATCAGTATCTTAGAGAAATTGATTGGTCGTTCTGTTTTGCTTCGAGGGATATTGATGAATGGAACTTAGAACTTAGTGACATACTTAGTCTTGGCATGCCTGAATACATTCCATATTCTTACAACAGGTCTCAACATCAGGAAAATCGGCCTTGGTTTAACTATTACTTCAACTAAGTAATAAAGGTGAAAGAATCTGCTTTTCGCGCTTATTAACTACATCCATGTCCAGAACTGAAACAAGTCTACGCACGGAGCACCTGTAAGTCCATTATCAAGAGAGAAAAATTCCTTTTTGACCAGAATATCAGACAAAGAATCTTGGCAAGCCGCAAAGGTAGCAAAGGTTTCTGGTCCCTGGTGAAAACCATCAGGAAAAACTTCACCAGTTCCTCCATACCTTCACTACTTTATTATGGTGAAGTCATTGTTGACTCCATGCATAAAGCTAATATTTTAGCTGCTAGATTCGCTTCGAATTCTCGTCTCCCACCCACCTCACAAACACCTGGTTTGCATCTCTCGTGTGGATATGTACAAGAGCCAATACACGTCCATACGAGAGATGTGTTCAGGGTCCTTAAGGGGATCAACATCTCCAAAGCCGCAGATCATTGCTGGTTTTTCGCCCCTGTTAATTAAAAGCTGTACCTCATCCTTGGCTAAACCTCTACGCAAACTATTCTACTTGTCTTATTTGATAGGAAATTTTCCAATTGCTTACGTTCAGCCTATTCCCAAGAAAGGGGAGGCTAGCGATCCGTCAAATTATCGACCAATTGCGATCACTTCGATTCATTCAAAGGTTTTTGAATTTATCATTGAAGTATCTAGAAACTAATCATCTCACCAACGTTCGCGAATATAGCTTCCGAGCTGGATGCTCATCTGGAGAATTGCTGACCTTTCTTACGGAACGTTAGAACCGTAGTCTTCACAATTTTGGTGAGTCTAAAATCGTTGCCCTAGATATTTCAACGGCCTATGATAGAGTCAGGCATCCAGCCCTTTTATCCAAACTTAAAGAACTTGTTCTCTCTCCTTCTCTTTTATTATGGATTGAAAGTTTCCTATCTAGTTGCCAAATCCGTGTTGTATTAGATGGCGTTACATCTGAACCGCATCCCATAAATGCCGGTGTGCCTCATGGCTCTGTTTTCTCCCCAACTCTCTTTTTAATTTTCATTAATGATCTGATTTTCCTTACTTTCAATCCCATCCATAGTTTCGCAGATGACAGTACCCTTGATATCTTACTCCTCTGACACTCTTGCGGACTCCAGGGGGAATGCCGCATGTGTTAAACTAGATTGCATAATTAGATCATTGAGTAACGATCTTAACAATATCCTCGCTTGGGCCACGTCGAATTCAATGCATCTAAGACCCAAATTAAGACCCTCATTAAAATAAAATCATAACTTAACCACACCCATTTCTTTTGATGGAGCATTAATTTCTAATCACCGTCACTAGGCATTCTTGGCATTAATATATCCAGTAAGTTAAACTGGACAGATCTCATCTTCTCTGTTGCCAAAGCAGCATCGAAATGTCTTGGATTTCAGAAAAGGTGTAAGAAATATTTCAGCCAGTCAAATCTAGCACTTCTCTACAAGTCCTACATTAGACCTAGAATGGAATACAACTCCCATATATGGGCTGGGGCTGGTCGCACAGCCTTAGCTTCATTGGATATTGTCCAAAATGGAGCCTTCAAGCTCATTGGCAATTTGGCAATAACTTGTCATATCGACTCACTCGAGCTCCGCCGCATTGTTGGATGCCTTTCACTCCTTTATCGCTACATGCATGGTCAATGTTCTGATGAAATATTTAGTCTAATCCCTTGCAGAATGATCCTTGCACGCAATATGCGCACTGCAAACCGCGCACATCCTTGAACCGTTATGCTTTTTTATACCGAACCGTGCGATTGTGGAAGAGCTGACCATTTTATGTTTTTCCTCCGGCATACAATCGGCGGAAGTTTAAGGGCGACATACATCGGCACCTCCGCCAATCTCCGCATATCCCCCAATCCTTTCCCAATCTCCCTCCTGCCATCATAGGGTATCCCCTGACCTTGGCTTAATAATATAAAAAACAAAATTACCCATCATTTATAAATATATAGGTGTATAATATATATAATCCCTTGAACGCCAAAAGCCGGCAATAGTGTGGCCATCAGCTAATTCTAGGATATCTTAATTTAATTCCCCGGCGTCTGTAAATATTCTCTCCTTCAAGTTTTTCTCGACCTTCCTGTTCGATCCGTTCCTTTCTAATTCTAATCGAGAGCTTGCTTCGCGGTTTTGTTGTTATTGCACCTCAAAGGGTGGCAGTTTCAAGTTCACTTTTCTCCACAATTTCGCAGTTCAGACGAAGTCTTACTAGTGAGTTTTTAAGATATGACGCAAGGACCTATTTACAAAAGTTGTCAGCTTGTGGGATATGAATTGAGTAACTCTCCACATCTGACAACCGTAAAGCAGGTCCAATAACCGATGCTATGTTCTTACAGAGATTTCACTTAAGTACAATTTGGGACAATCTAAGAACAATACATTTTTTATATGTTTATTTGGGAATGGACGTAGGTTCTTATCGAATGCATTCTCCGCAACATCTTTAATATGGTACATACTTATCGAGCTCAGGAATTTACCCTAAACTTGTCGTCTAGCTTTACATTTCGGCGAGTTGTTAATTGCAATGAAAGAACCTATTGTCAATTCAAAAATCTTTGCTTCCCATTGCATATTAGAATTCTACGAACAGAGTCTAAGGACATTTTGCTTCTCACAAGACCATATATATGGGGATGTCCTCTTCTGAACCCAACTTTTCGCTTTGTTATTGTTCGGTCGACTGCTGTTTTAATTCTCAAAGACAGAAATTTCTTCTTAGTAAGCAGTAAAGAGATTGTTCTCCAGTTATCACAATTTCATATGAAATTTTACTAGGATAGCTTCCGTCTACTCCAGCAGGAAGATACAGGTGCTATGCGCTTTTGGTTTCTAAAAGAATCACAGAATTCCCCTTTGATGTGTTTTCACGGATTTTCGACGAGATAGCAAGGTAAGGTGAGAGAAATGAGGAAAAAGCTTTTCAGAGCTGGTGAAACTCAGAGTTAGTCATTTGGAAATTTTATGTCATAATATCTTACCAACAACAGTGTTATGACTAATTGCTGCTAATCAAGTTTTATCTGTGTATGTTAAAGTAGAAACCTTCTTTCCATAGTTGCCCTTGCCGATTACCCATTGACTTAATAGCGGTTATTGTTTCTGCTCTGGATAATGATATATATATTTTGTCTTGGCCCATATTAACATAACGTGGACTTTCTTAAGCAACTTGTATAATGCCAGCTTTTCTTGTACTTCTTCTTCACCAACAAAATTTCTTATTCTGGTTTTTAATCAGGTTATTTGTGTTGATGGTTTACTGTGGAGTATAAACGGAATTCTATACCTATGAAAATATGATCTGTCGGATCATGCCATATAATTTTGCTGTATTCCATTATCGTAATGCTATGTTTGGTTAGCTCTTTAAGCAGTTCATACAATCGTCGTAGAGATTAGAACTCTTACGTTCATTACAGTCAAATCTTGTCGATGTACGAAAAGTATCTGATCGTTATGTCAATAACATTTTGGGGCAATGTTTTACGATTCGTAGAAGTAATTTGTTTTGGTTTTTTATAACTAGAAGGACCTAAATGCTCCACAGTTAGAATAAATCTTGGTTACCAGAAATCACCGCGTGCCGTAATGTTAGGAACATATTGAGGTTTGCAACAGTCGTAGTAAGTTGCACTTGTTAACAAGGCTTCAATAAACGTAGCTCTGATCCTACCAATTTAAAGAAAACTTATAAATTATAATAAAGTATTAGCCTGAAGAGTAGTGAATTAAGGCATTGCGATTGAAGGTGGCCAATGTGCTTGACATAAGCGATCTTCGCAACGAAACTAGCAAAGAATTCCATAATTTGATAGCTCGGATGAAGAATAGGCGTCTACTAACGACACAACTAACATTGAGCAAAATAAGAGTTATTGTCCGTGTGGACCGTGTGAACGTAAGTAAGTCGAACAAGATTACAACCGAAAACTGAAGAAGTATGCGGTTAGACGTGATCAAATCCACGAAGGTTATATATGTGCGTAATCATAGAATTAAATGCAGTTAAAGGCGTCCAGTAAACAGAATCAAGCCTGCCATAGATCTTACATCCATAAGTTATTAAGGGAACCAGTAGTGTGCACACTAAATGCAATCTAGTTTCAGTAGGTGTAAAGAGCTTGTGGCCCAAAGCGAACGAAGGCCACCGTAAATTCCACGTATGACAAACTTAATGTGGTCGTTCCACTTCAAGGTCTTATTAAAAATTACCCCAAGATTTCGTACCAATTAAACATATGGAATTGTGCTATCATTAAGAATGACTATGTCAATAGAATTCCTGTAAATAACCAAAGCTTTCGATTTCGCTGGATTACTGAGAAGATTGGTGGATGCTTTCAAGGTCTTCATTCAGGCAGCTAACGCCATCCTCAATTAAACCAATAAGCCTTGAGAAATACGCCTGCAGATCATCTGCAACCAGGTGTATATGAGAGTGCTTAGCACAGGTAAAAATATCATTTATGAACATAGAAAAGAATAGTGGACCCAGGATTGATCCCTGAGGAATCCCAGATACAACAGAATGTGGAGATGAATACCTATAACCTGAAAACACCATTTGTGCCCGTTTTGAAAGGTAAGACTAGACAAATTTCGTAGCCAGAGAATTGAAAATTACCTACAAGTTTCTTGCAAAGCAGTGAGCGATCAACAGTATCAAAGGCCTTGGAAATATCGAGGAAAATTAACTACGTGAATTTATCCTCATCTAGAGCAATTCGAATATCATTAGTCACCTTCAGTAAAGTAGAGGTACAATTATGGTTGAGTCGAAAGCCAGACTGACAATCATGTAATAAGTTGTGGGCAGCAACGTATTCAGATATTTGAAGAAAAATTACTTTTTCAAATATTTTGGAAAGAAAGAGAATAATACTAATCGGATGATAGTCAGTGTGAGGAGAGCTTTTGGGGATTGGTATGACATTTGAAGGTTTCCAGTTAATGCAAATATGAGCGGGAGGTGCAAGAGAATGAGGAAGCAGAATACGGATAAATCTTGTATTAATGCCCTCGATACTCCCCGCATTTGACTTAATACTAGAAGCTGCATTAAATATATCAACTTCGGTAACGCGATAGAAGCTAAAAGTATTGGAAGCATGGGGAGTCATCAAGAGTCACATATCAATTGCATTACCATTGTACAATCTCCCATGAGATAGAAACTGTCTATTAAGCTCATGGGGTTGTTGAGTGCAACAAAAATTACTAGAGGAACCAATGCCTAGAGATTTTAAATTTTTCCAATGTTTTTTAAAGGAAGATTGACGTTTCGAATGGATGAGAAATATATTTCCTTCTCTCGACGAACGGCATTGGTAACCTGATTGCGCAAGGACTGAAATTGATACCAAAAAACTGTTAGTCGGTATCGTTTCCATACAGAATATGTCCAATTGCGCAACTGAATCAAATGTTTAACATTTTCGAAAAAGCAAGGATAGTCCTTTCGCCTAACACATTTAGTGACAAGAGGCACATACTTATCATGGAGATAATTGATCGAATTAGTAACCAATTCATTTTGATCGTTAACATCAGCAAGTTAATTAATGGTATCCCAAGGGAAGAAGTTAGCCTCGTGATAAAGCTCATTTAAATTAATCGCATTATAATTACGGAAGGAAAGGAAACCCTGAATAGAAGGTCCCTGCAAATGGAGATTATATATGAGAAAAATAAGGTCATGGTCTGATATACCCTGCAAAGAAGCTTGGTTCATTAAATTGGTTTTGGATTGATTGGCGATTAGAAAAATATCAAGGAGGGAAGAACTTGAATTGGTAACCCGTGTTGGTTCGCTAATGGGTCTGTAAAGATCTAGAGATAATATAAATTTATCAAATGAGTTTGAGCTAGAACCATCCAGAAAATTGACGTTAAAGTCGCCACAGATAATGACATCACAGATCAGTGCAACGATGTGGGAAAGATAATTTTTTAGATTATCAAGATTGATGTGAGATACGCACCCAATCAGACATTTATGAAGCCCTCAACCCAGCTGACAGAATACTTATTCAGCACTATCAATAGAGCTTTCACTATTCAGGACAGGTTTCCAATGATATCCTCTCCTGTGCAGTATGAGCGATCATTACGAAGAACTTCATATCCAGATATCTCAACAAGCCTATTATTTAGATCAGGCTGAAACCATGTTTCAGATACACAGATCACATCAGAACCCTCGAGAATCATTCGCATTTCATCAATTTTCGGAAGCATACTTCGTGCATTGAGGTTACAGATTTTCAACCCATTACTTTGCCTAGAGAGAATTTTAACAACTGTTCGAATATTACCTGTTCCATCCAAGCAATTCATGTTATTCACCATTAAAATAAAAATCAACAACAATTATATGCACATCGCCAATCTCAATGAATGCAAAAGAGAACAGATTAATTAATAACAAGAACTTAATGTTTACAATAATTGGATAAAAGTATTTCATGGTAGAATAAATACGGAAAATTATCTTAATTATGTAAGAAGAGGTGCTAAATAGAAATCTAAGAATTAATCTACATGAGTGATTAAACAATATAAAACCATCAGATAAATCATATTTGAGTAAATTCATTAAATCAGTTAACCTAGCCCTAAAAAGGACGTGCAAACAAAAAACGACTGAAAAGTGAATCATCCTCGATAAAATCATATATATATCGAAATTTAAATGTGTCTCATCGCCAAATGGGAGCCAAATATCATAATTCATTTAACTTAATATAACTTTTCAGCTTTTATTTAGTAACATTTCACAAAATACTAGTATACCTCAATAGATCATTAAAATTGTAATGGTTTATATACAGGGTGTTTCCCACTAGGAGGTCAGTAGAGCGGGGGGTGATAGTACTCACCTAGATGAACCAAAAATTGTATGGCAGGAGGGGGGGGACATATCAACCGTTTAGGAGTTACATGCTGATTAACAAAAAAAAGCTAGTTTTTCACAAAACACCGGGTATCTTAAAAACTACAGGGTGCACTTCCTGGCCTTTCCACCGACTGAGCAATAAGCCCCATACCCATCTCCCATCAGGAATTATAGTATGGTTGTCTAAACTAAAAACTTTGGATTTTCTTACCTTTTTTTTTTAATTTAACGTCCATTATTTTTGCAAAAAGGTCATTAACATAACTTTTTTTTTATAAAAACTGTATATTGTAGACTCTCCTCTTTAATCTGACCTATTACACCCAATGTACTATCTGAACCCCTTTAAGAGTTATTAGCTCTTAACCTATTCTCAAACCTATTTTCAAACCTATTCTCAACGATAATTTATTCCTTTAGCACGTAATTTAAAAAAATATCGTCTAATTTCGATGTGACCTGAATAGGTTATGAGTTATTAACTGTTTAACCGCTACAGTTAACACAAAGGGTGTACTAGGTCCAATTAAAGAGGTGAGTCTACAGTTTCCACTTTTTATACAAAAAAGTTATGTTAATGACCTTTTTGCAAAAATAATGCAGGTCAAGTTTAAAGAAAAAGGTAAGAAATCCGAAAGTTTTAGTTTAGTAAACCATAATTCTTGATAAGAGAGTGTTGCATACAAGGAGCTCCTAACTGTAATTATGCACCCTAGAGTTTTTAATATACAGGGTGTTTTGTGAAAAACTAGCTTTTTTCTTAATCATCCTGTAGTGGGAAACACCCTGTATAGAGAAATAGAGGAAACAAAATAACAAAACTTATAAGAAAAATTCATTAATTTCATAGAATTAGGATCCATTCCACATGCAATTCACAAAACCACATTAACAATTGTCGGCTACAGGAAACCCGCAAGGTGTGTTTTTATTGCTTTTACTCCATACATTTCTATAAATTTCAAAATCTGATATGTCATAAAGAGCCCATCAAAAATTCTAGGCACTCTTTTCTCAAAATCAGTATCACTTCCTTTTATTCCTTTCGTGAATTGGCTTGTATTAGGATCAAAATTTCACTAAAAGTTATAAACAAAAATATTTATGTAAACACAGACACGAGTTATTTATTTACTATTCTTTCTTAGGAAAAAAAAAACAAGGTAAACAAAGTAAAATAAAATTACGCACTAGAACTTCGGTTCGAACACAAATTTTATTAAAAAACTGAAATTTGGATTACACTTAGAACTTTAACTCTAATTCAAATACAATAGAAAAATACTTGTCCGACATCCACTCTTTAGAGGGATCTATACTTTTCGTTTCCGATCTTAAGACTGACTTTTTCTTAACTCTGATATTTTTTCTAGCTTTTTAAGAATTACATATTTTAAAATAAGAATGCTGATTCGACTGTTCTCACAGTTAATTTCTGCTACTTTTTATCTTTTTATGTAAATTACGTTAATTTCTGCTGCTTTGTGTCTTTTTAGATAATTTGCATATCGTATTACTTTTTCATTTGTGAGAACGGAATTCTGTCTAGACGAATCATGTTCGTATATTTATATTATTCATGAATTCTGTACTTTGCTTTATGCATTGTAAATTATGATTGTTTGGATCAGCATTTTCATTTTTATTTTCTGAGTTACTTAGGTTTACTAACGTAACTCACGCGGTTCCACGGATCGCTATATACACATTCCCCCAATAATAACAGAAAAAATCGTACTTACCTCATCAGCAGTCGGCAGAGAACTAAAAACTAGGAAGCTACTCCAAAAACAAGAGCTGAATAGCTTACAGTGGAAATAATATAAAAATAATTAGACTTGTAGCGGTCCCTGGGACCGTGCGTCTGTGGTTCTTTCTTCTTTCTTCCTTTTCTTGTGAATTTTAAATGTAAAACAATCGGAAAAATCTTCTGTGTCCCAACTTGTCATTATGTTAACTTTGCTACTGCACTACACTAAATTTTAATAAAACCTTCCGGGAAAAACCGAAACGTATGTCGCGTCACATTGCACTCAATGAGTTGAAGGTGAAAGCCCAATGAACGCGGCAGGCGTCGCGTCGCTTTGACAGTTCAATAGAATATACGTGTTTAAGTTCGTGCTGGCCAATTGGCTGCCACGCTTGCCGGATTCGACGCGAAAGTAGAGCAATGTTCTAGTTTTAGCGCGCGGCAGACGCTTTTACAGTTCTTTTGGATGATTTTAAACTGTTTATATGCTCGGTAAGCTACAAACGCAAGAACTGTCACATCTAATAACTCTGATATATCCACTATTTAACTTTTAAATAATAATTCAAGCTTTTCTATCACTTTTTATAAATAAATCTTAAGAGTACCAACGCGACGCGTCCATTGGGTCATGCTCAAAACCTACACGCGTCTGCCGCGGAGAACTCTCAAAGCGATGCACCGCCCGCCGCGTTCATTGGCTTTTCGTCTTTAGAATTTCATTCGGCAGCAAACCGTGGCTGGCCGCAATGTGACGCGACATACGTTTCGGTTTTTCCCGGAAGGTTTGTTGAAATTTAGTGCATTGCAGTAGCAAAGTTGACTTAATGACAAGTTGGGACACAGAAGATTTTTCCGATTATTTTACATATAAAATCCAGACGGCAAGAAAAGGTAGAAAGAAATTGGAGACCTTTTGAAAATTTTTTCCTTAACTAAATCAAGTAATATATCAAAAGAGCGAGAAGACATTCTATAAAAACTAAAAAGCTTTTCTTCATCATTCCTTAAGCTTGCATAAATGCAATGAAATTATCCTCGCGATGGTCTCATTTGATTTAACGGATGCACTGAAAATCTACGTTGCAAATGTTTTTTCCTTTCTTCTTCATCCTCAATTAAAAATAAAATAATTACAAGTTCAATATCACTAATGTTTTCCATATCTTATAACACCCCTAAAAATTACTGAACTGACTTCACTGACTTGTATCCACAAAATAATCGAGAATAACCGTCTCGTATGTCGTGTAACCATGGCGACGGGAAAAACCTAATCGTATGTCCATATTGACATGCGATGAGCGCTGAAATATAAAATTTTTGAAACTACTCGATTCATTTTTTATTTGTATATTTATTTACTTTATTTTATAGCTGTTCATAACTGCTTTAGCCAATGTAACTACGCCAAGCAATCCTACTGTCACCTATCAGATCAGATAATCCTTCAGTGGATGGAATGGTGCCATTTCCAGAAATGTAATATTGCCTCACAGGGAATTCAAAACTATGTAGACATACTACTGATTTCCTTTCGACGTCTTACAGTTTTAATTGTATAGCCTTCGGAAGGATATCGAACCTCTGCAAAGGCTCTCTCAACGCAATATCGTGCGTGCGCGATTCTAAAATTAAAAACCTTTTGGGATGTACAAAGGGTTCCGTGTAAAGAATATGGTCGAACAATATGACGTCCGTTAGGAAACACAGTATCTTCAACAACAAAATATGAGAACCGGAATTCTTTCGCCAGCACCAGGGAAAGAGTTTGTGAGATTATGTGCTCAAGCAGTAGTACTTGAATAGTTAGGATCTAAATAGTTAGAGGTTGATTTATAGTACAACAGATGTAGCAGGCTAAGTTAAGTAGTGATTAATTTTGTTTTCTTTTTCTGTTTTTTTTTTCTTCTTTGTGTTTTTGATTTAGTTTTTAGCAGTAAATTTAGGGGCTTATTTCTTGTATCTTATTTATTTTATTTGATTTTATTTTTTTTTCTCATGTCTCTTTTTTTTCCATTTATACATATACCTTTATACATATACATGTTTTTTTATTTTTTTTTGCTTATGATAGATTTAACTTGTACAAGTAAAAAAGCTTATATCTTATTTGTAGAATGCCTTGGAATAAATTTAATTGAAATTGAAATTGAAATTCTCTATCGATCGCCATATTTACGAGAGATTGGATCTCTGGAAAGAACAAAAAAAATTGTATTAACAGTTCTCAATTTTGCAATAATATTCAATTCACTTATAACTTGTGTAATCAGCCTAACAACGATGCCTTCAGAACTCCGTCGTCACTTTGTTTTCCGAAGGCAGTAATGTCGCAGTATATAAATATGGCAGATGCATCAGATACAACCAGTAAAACTATGCTTAACGTCTTCTTATAGTTGAAGAAATTCAAATTTGACTTCAGGAGTTAAAGCAACAATACATTCCCATCACGTACATCAATGAAATTTGTTATATGCCATTTCCGATCGAAATCTTTAGCTAGTCGTAATAATGTCTCGTTATCCAAATCAGGAAAGACCACTAGTGAAAGACAATCCGAAATTGCCTCTATGTACTCAGAAATAATGCTACTAGCTATGGATTTTCCAACTTTAAATAAAAGTGATATACTGACCACACTATCCCCTGAAGCCATAAACCTGTTTGAATCAGATATTTTCGTTGCAAAGCTATTTTAAATAACAAATTATTGAATTAATAAATACCTTAAGGAGACGTACAGTCTTTCTTATTGCTCCATGAAAAGCCCCCATTATTTTTTGTAAGAACAGGCACAGTCAACGCCATCAAGTTACGAAACTGTGCACGAGTCATTGGTGGGAAGTTATTAAAATGACATTTATGAGGAATTATAAACACCTTGACCACTACATGATAAAATTCTTGAGTGGAACGATGCATAAAATAAGGAAGCACATAAATTTGTTACATAGCGAATTTATTCTCAGCTGAAGAAATTGATATCCTAGGAAAATAAATAAAGATACAATTAGCGAGGATATAATTATAATAACAAGGGTCACTTATCTTTATGTGTGTCGTCCTCTGCATGAGTATCGTCACGTCCCTCAGCATCCTATAAGAATAATTCTGCAAAGAAATTTAGATTTTCAGATGAAATCGGAAAAAGGCTAGTGAGTATCCTGTGTCACAGCTGAGAAGAATAGTTCAGATCCACGTGTAATATTTTCTTCATCCTGGTCATACATTGAGCCTTTACTCGGGCTTTGCTAGTACTACTGGATTACTGTCAGACGTCACCTGAAATTTCAAGATTTATATAATGGACCTACAAATTATACCAATATACTCACCGAACGGATTTATTGTGAGCTATTTTCATCCTACTCATGCTGGATACTCCCTGGAATCCAAAGCTTCGTCATCTGTTTCCTGGAATTAAATTTAAATGGTTAGATAAGATAGTCACGTAGAAAATTAATTTGTAAATAGATTAGATAGATATAGATATTTTTTTTAACAAACTAGATAAATTAATGAAGTACCTTTGTCAATATGATGTACGGCGAGCAGTGAACTATGCAATGTGCAACCAGTATTCTAAAGAAAAAAAAAAAAAAGGGAAAACAAAAATCAGAAAGAGAATGCAGTACTTATCGCGAAACAAACTAAATGTAAAATTGGAATTAGATACAATACTTTCCTCCTCGGTTCAATGTCCTCTCGCAAACGGAGCCCATGGCCTAAAACTGAAGGAAGAAATTACATTCGGACTTACCTGTGACATCCGCTATCTACATACTTGAGTTGCTCGTAGCCCGAAGCATAACTTTCCAACAGCAAACATAATTTGAAACGACATGAATACTCGCCCGTCACAAGAAGGTGTTAAAACACAAATCCGAAAACTTCACGTAAATCAAAACATAACTTCCGTATAAATCACGCAATGAAATCAAGAGGACAGAACAAATTTCAAAATTCAAATCAATTGCCGCCATACGATTTACCAAATGGGAAAAATCCCAATATAAAATACGGGGAACTTAAATCGGAAGCTACAATAATGGGCGATTCAAGAGGGGAAAAGGCTTTGGTATGTGAAGCGGACAGCTCAAGGGGAGTCAAAGTCAAGCAGTAAGTGAAGCAACTGTCATAGTACGCAGCTGAAAGTTTTTTTTATAAGAAAATAGGAAAAAGATACAAAAAAAGGAAAGGGGGCTAACGAAGATAAAAGGGAGGAACGAATCAAAGACTATTTGGAGTTTAAAGAAAATTGAAGAAGAAATTTTAAAGTGGAGTATTTAAAGGAAATTTCAAGGTGGAGCTGGACTAAGGAGGAGTGAATAAGGTAGGTCCTCGAAAGGATTAAGTTAAGTACTGCATTTTCTTTCCCTTTTTTGTTATTATAAAGAGAACCTGTCTCAAGAATAATCTCACGGGTTTTTTTTTTTTGATTTTATCAATTTTTATTAAGTGCATATAAATTTTTTTTTAAGTGCATAATAGCAATTTTGTGTGTGCTAGGTCTCAAGGTCAGTAAGGTCAGTCAATTGTATGCTTCACTGCCTGGCCAGTTTCGTACAGAAACCCCAGATAATTTATAGTGAATAAATTAAGCATATTAACTGATCTTGGTCTGTCTAATTTTTTTTTTTTTAAATTTGTTCCTCAATTTAGCATTTTGAGTTCGTGGACTCTAAAAACACGTGGCGCCCACAGGTGTTTCAGGCCCAACCCTTCTCCACCCATAGCCGGAGTAACGATTGCGCGCAAAAAGTAGCACGTAAAAAATTGTCCCCAAACAAGATTTCTGCTCTAGCGCCTTCAATTTAGATAGCTCCACGAGAACGTTTTTCTTTTTAAAAGAAGCACTAACAGTACTCTTCTACAAGTACTACATCAGGCCTAGAATGGAATACAATTCTCATATATGGGTCGGTACTGGTCGGACTGCCTAAGCTTCATTGGATATTGTCCAAAAGAGAGCCTTCAAGTTCATTGGCGATGTGACAATTACTTGTCATATCGACCCACTCGTGCACCTCCTCAATGTTGGATACCTTTCGCTGCTTTATCGCTACATACATGGTCAATCTGATGAAATATCTAGTCTTATTCCTTGTAGAATGATTCCTGCACGCAGTACTCGTACTGCAAACCGCTCACAACCTTTTAGCCTTTAAATTACTTTCGGCCGTAAAGTAAAATTCCGTTATGCTATTTTATCCTAAACTGTGCGATTATGGAGTAGCCAACCATACTCTGTCTTTCCTCCGGTATCCAATCTGGGAAGACTTAATCGGAACCTCTGCCATTCTCCTCATACTCCCTAATTCCTTTCCTTTTTTCTTCTTGCCATGCTGTGATTTGCATCATAGGGTATCCTATTAGTCTGGCTTAATAAAATAAACAAAAAATACATTCTCTGGTCATCTGATATGTGTTTGCGCGTGGCCCCCTTTCTCATGCAACCCGCACAACGGCTTTTAACCAATTAAATGTTTAGCTTAGTCTTGTCTACCAAGTTCATCAGCCTTTTTGTTGCCAGAAAAGCTTTGATGTCTCGGGATCAAGATCAGACTAACTCGATTGGATCTACATAGTTTGTCAATAATGCTTTGGCATTCCCATTCGAGCTTTGATTTCACCGTGGATGGTGAAATTGCTCTAATTACTTCCTAACTGCTGGAGAATATAAATATGCCTTTTTGCCAATGTGTCTTTTCAGATTCTGGTAAGCAGACGTCAGGATATGGTATAAACCTTGGCCTGGAACACTATAACGTGACCCTTCATGCTTAGTGATATCCCAACCCGAATTAGAAAAACAGCAACATTTAATGGGACATCGAAAAGTCACCAATCAGTTGGATTGGATTAACACACACTATACCTTTTCTAGGTTAACTATGAATCGCTTCTTGATTGATCAATTATATATAACAGTAAGATGGTGCGACATAAAAAATAATCAATAAGCCCAATAGGACAACTTAAATAGATTTGTGCATCGTTAGTGTCAACTTGGATGTTGATATCGCAGATTACCTTCTGCGCTTTTGTGTTCGGTGGTTCATAATATTGAGAAATTATCTATAAGAGAGTCTCGCAGCTCTGAAACTCTACAGCCTCAGTTTTCATCTACTCAGCTAGATTCGCATGTCTTAACTTCTGCCTCCTCTGAGAATATTTCCTCAGCGAAGGTGGGTCGTCGTCAGAGACAAAGGAATCATCGCATCAGCCCAAATCATATTACCACTGCCTCAAGTATTTCTTCAGTTCAACATGAGGTTTCTCTAGATACCAATGTGGCCTCCATTGGCGGGACTTCGTCTTTGGTTGGCGATACCGTGGTATCTCCGATTACGGACGGGGTGTTTGATAGTGGGACGAAAGCTTCAGTTTCGGATGTCGGTATATTGCGGTCTGCTTCGATTGCGGATGTTGCCTTCACCAATGATACTCCGACTGTAATTGTGGACGCTATTTCACTGCGGCCAGGCTTCCAAAGTGTGTCTTCGTATCCAGAGTACATCCTGACACTACCGAGGATGAGATAACCAGACATATTTCATCACGCGTTGGTACTTCGACCTCTTCGATTGCCTGCAAAAAATTAACTACTCGACATGATCGTGAGAAACGCTCATTTTCTGCGTCCTTTAGAGTTTTGGTTTCGGAAAATCTGTTTCAGGCAGTCCTTTCTCCTGAGATTTGGCCCCACAATTCTATTGTGCGTGAATTTATTCCAAGGGGCGCCCTGGATCTTCTGCTAAGGCAAAAAACTTGTTGGCGAAATCTCCGTCCACTACGCCAATGTAACTGGTCTTCGCTCCAAAACGACTCGCCTTTTTACAAGCTCGATGAACTCATGTTTTGACGTGGTCTGTTTGACCGAAACATGGCTATGTGGAAAGATTGCAGATGCAGAGCTTTTTGGTCCCGAGTTCCTGGTGTTTCGCCGTGATCGCCATCGTCTATCTTTGGATGATCCTGTTGGAGGTGGAGTGCTTTGTGCCGTTCGTCGCAACCTTCCATGCACATTAATCGATTTTGTTGAGTCCGGCGATCTGGAGCTTATATGTGTAGCTCTCAAGCTCTCACACAAAAATGTATATATTGCAACAGTTTACATCCCTCCATGCTCATCAGCTGTGATATTTGACTTGCTGGCTGCATGTATTGATAGGCTTACTGAAGTTTTGCTGCCTGCCGATGAATTCTTGCTTTTTGGTGACTTTAACTTGCCTAATGTTAACTGGGAACACTCTCTGGACGATGAGGGCTTGCTGCCTTTTTTCTCGGCGACTCCTCAACATGCCATATCTTTTATTGACAACATTATTTCTTCAGGCCTAATGCAGTCTAGCGGCGTTATTAATGACTCGGGAAAATCTCTTGACCTGGTATTTTCCTCCGATTCCAATGGGACTCTCGTTAAGCGTTGTTTAACTCATATGGTTCCTGAAACAAGTCATCATGCGGCACTAGATGTAGTTTTGTTTTTTGATCCTGTAACTTCATCATTTAATGCTTCTAGTAACTATTGTTATAACTTTAAAAAAGCTGATTTTGATCAAATGAATGAATGGTTATCCGCTTGTGATTGGACCAGTGTGCTGGGTGAACGTGACATTGATGAAGCTGTTAACTCGTTTTATGACATACTATTTCTTTGTTTTACTCACTGTGTACCACTTGTTCGTTCGAATCGTGATTCGAATTGTCAACCGTGGTTCAATGGCTCTTTGAAGCATCTTAAAAATTTAAAGAATAAAGCTTGGAGGAGGTTCTGTTCCTCAAGGAGTGATGCTGATTATGTTATTTATTCTAATACGCGTGATCAGTACATTTCGTGTTTGACTGACTCGTACAACGATTATGTATTTAGAATGAGATCGGCTTTGCGTGCTGAACCAAAGCAATTTTGGAGGTTTGTTAACTCTAAGCGCAACTGTGACGGATACCCTTCATCGTTGCGACTCGGTAACTTAGACAGTGTGGATCCGTTAGAGACTGCCAATCTTTTTGGTGACTTCATTAAAACTGCATTCTGTGATAACCACTGTGATATTAGTTATAATGATTTTACCCATTTGACGAAGCTTCCGCTGACTTCTCTTCAACCTAAAGACCTGTTTTTCGATGAAACGTCTGTCTCTATGTACATTTCTAGCATAGCTGATAGTTTTTCTGGCGGTCCGGATGGCGTTCCTTCCACACTCATAAAACATTGTGCTACGTCCATCGTTCCTGTTTTGTGTTATTTATTTAATTTACCTTTAACTTCTGGTATTTTTCCGAAACAGTGGAAGCTTTCTTTGATTATTCCTTTGCACAAGAAGGGCAATAAGAGCGACATTTCTAACTACAGACCTGTCGCTAATTTAAGTTGTATTGGTAAGATATTTGAAGCCCGGGTTTGTGATGCTTTGTACTTCCACTGCAAGCCCTTCCTATACTCTTTTCAGCATGGTTTTATGACAGGTAAATCTACTACGACTAATTTGTTGGAGTTTACTAACCTCTGCATTTCTGCTATTGAAAATGGTAAGAAAGTGAATTGCCTTTTCATGGATTTTAGTAAAGATTTTGACCGAATTGGTTTTCCTACTGGCTTTGTAAATTGGCTTCGTTCTTATTTATGTGATCGTACGCAGAGAATTATATTACGCGCAGCTCTTTCTGACGAAATTGATAATACTTTCGGCGTACCTCAAAGCACCCATTTTAGATCACTCCTTTTTATAATTTACATCAACGATGTATCTCTGATTTTGGCTAATTCAAGAATATTTTGCAATGCTGACGATGCCAAAATCTTCCGCATTGTTTCTAATGAAAACGAGTGCGGATTTTTAAACTCGGACTTAGACACCTTTCATAAATGGTGTGCTATTAACTGTCTTCTTCTTAATATTAGCAAATGTACTACTATGCCCTTTTCTCGTAAAAGGAGGCCATTGGAGTTTAATTATACTTTAGATGGATGCTTATTAACTAGACTTGACAAAACCAAAGATTTGGGTGTCTTCCTTAATACTCGTCTTTCCTTCGAACATCATATTAATTCAATCGTGGCCAGAGCTAATGCTACTCTGAGGTTTATAAAGAGATGGTCAAAAGAGTTTAATGATCCATTCATAACGAAGATCCTCTACTGCACATTCCTTAGACCCATTTTGGAGTATGCCAGTCCTGTCTGGTCTCCCTTCTATTCTGTATATATAAATCGCATAGAGGCTGTCCAGCGGAGATTTATCCGATTTGCCCTGCGAGGACTTCATTGGGACAACCGTATTATTCTGCCTCCATATGTTGACAGACTTAAACTCTTTCCATTAGATTCTCTTGAGAATAGACGTAAAACTTCCAGGGTTGTCTTTGCATTTCAGTGTATACAAGGAGTGATAAACTCCCCTGAGCTCTTAAATACTTTCAATATATCTGTTCCCGTGCGCTCCTTGAGGAACTGTGACTTCTTCGTTGTTCCTCAGCATAGTACAAACTATGGCATGCACGAGCCGGTTTCATCAATGTCTCGTCTCTTTAACCGCCAGTTTGATTGCATTGACTTTCATCTTTCAAAAAGTCAAATAAGAGATCAGCTTAGTTAATGTTACTTGTTTTTCATTATTATTGTTATGTATACTTTTTATCGTTATTATGGTTATGTATGCTTTTGTTATTTTATTGCTATATTTCACTTTTGTATACTCAGTAATCAGATCATTGATGAAGTTCTAAATAAAAAAAAAATAAAAAAAATAAAAAAAAAAATAAACAAAAAAAAACATCGGATCAAAAACAGAATTCTAAGAGATCGCTATTAATGTAGGTGTTGAATAACAGATTTATTTCCATCACACAACATACCCTCTATGATCTCTCACATAAGGAATTCTTTATAAGAGCCAAACAGCATTAAAAAACAAACTGGACTACTGCAACTTAACAGTTATCATAAATACTAACTTTGATGTGATTGTGCACATGTACGAACTTACAAGCAACCGTTTTTTAGATAAACTTATTTTTATGACTTAATTTCATTAATTTTGCATATACACCATGTCAAACCGCTTTTGAAGTAAACATAATTCTTTACTTATTGGCGCACAAATTAATGAAGTTAGAAAGCATAAAATCAGACTTGGAAAATGGTAAACTTTAAAAAAATTAAAATAAATTTTCCAATTTCTGACTCTATTGTCCTGCAACTCCTGAGACAATAGGATTAGGGATCTGATGGAACATTTGATTGCTATCAATTGGCATTTTTAACCATTTTGTTTCATGATACGAATTGATTTTTTTTTGTACCAAAATTATTTTTGTGTTCTAAACTAAGCTAAAAAAGTTTCTGAAAACCTACATCACAACACAACTATCGATTTCTGCAAACAATTTTAAACTAAAACCGCTGGAATACGAAAATCATCGGAATATGAATTAAAAGTGCATTCTTCATGAGCACAAGAAAATACCGCAATATTGTCCAAAACTAAATTAACGAAGTAAAACTATGGTAAACAACATGAACTGAATGCACATTCCCGAGGTGAAAATTCGAAAAATTAACTCCATTAAACATCCACACCTACACCATTAATCAATTCTCATTATGTTGGAGCATAATCGCTGAGAGAACTTTGCGAAATTCCTTGCATATTGCCTGCTGCCATGTTCATCTGCTGCTTGTGTTACTATTTAATGCACGAAATGCACACCGGATAGAGTTGAGCTAAATTTTGCTAGGGTCTTATCTCTACGACCATAAATTTTCATCTACAACTAACCTCAATTCATGTCATGTCAATAATTATGGAAAGTAGAAAATTGGATTGGTTCGGAGTTCTAAAGGATTGCCACTAAGGCTAGAGATATAACATACAAAACAAGGATAACTATAAGGACGAAAGTAGTTCTCGATATTTGTGGGAATATCTATACATCGCCTTCTACGGTGAGATCAAGTTAATTAGATGGTTTGGTAAAATCGCCATTTGGAATTTATCACCGAATTATTTTGCATTTATTCGTATGGAATGGTGGGGGTAATCAACATTAATTCAGGAATTTTTTGTGGCGAAAAGAAACACTGTGTAACACCAACTGAATTAGTTGGGCTTAGATATGAAGGATAAAACCAGCAACGGCAAAAGTAGCAGACTAGTCGGCAAAAAGCAGTAGAATGCATAAATATGTGCATTTAAGTACGATGTATGCAGACATAAATGGTCCAGGATGGATGCTGTTTTGTATATACCTAATAAACATAACTCGAGAGATACAGCCGTGTACAGATCTGTATAGATATGGCGTGCTTACGGACCAGATTAATGGACGTTCGGTCATGTGTTTGTGTGCATATAAACTTGATCTCAGATATATATTATCACTTTTTATGCACAACGAATGCAATGCAAACAGTTTTTGACCTATTTGTATAATATGCCAAGAGATGGCTCTTGTCTTTGGTCCTTGAGCAACATCCAGCGACGTCCTTTTCCTGCATTTTCCTATTTTTCATTGAATGCTCAAATAGTTTTGTGTACACGATGGCAGCAAGCTTGTTGTAGCACTGTGCCTCTGCCTCTCTTTTTATCTCTTTCTCACTCTCTCTATCTCTATCTCTCTCCCTCTCTCCTCCCACACCTCCTGTTTTCCCTTCCAGCCATCACTTGGGTTTTTGCTCTATTTGCTTGTCCTTGATACGAAGTGCACTTTTATGACTTGAAATGTGCAGTATTGCATTAGTGAATATTTATTGCCTCCTCATTTTCCAGGAAGTAAATGCGAACGAGAGTGTATGGCATCACGATTTGTTTTAAATATGGGATCCACCATATGCAGCTACCGCAATTGGGTGGATTTTTCATAAACCAACAAAGGTACTCGGATTGTCACCGTAGGGTATTTAAAATCCGATTTATTGGTATTGACCAGACCATTCGCTGTATGAGGGAGGCATCAATTCAAGTCGAGAAGAATATTTTCACAAATATTCAACGAATACGCGACATGGGAGATGAGAATTTAAGTGTTTCTAAAATCTTTACGTGAGGTGGAGTTATGGTACAAAAAAAAAAAAAAAAAAAAAAACTGATTTATTGCTTGTGGTAAAAGTGATACGGATAATAAATTATTCCGGCAAATATGTTGGCAAATGATTGATTGAAAAAGAAAAACCTGCTGTGAAATCAAGGAGCTCAGCTTGAATAGCTAATAAATTTTGATGATTTTAGCTTGTGTTTTGCTTTTTATGTATTATAGCTTCATGAATATTATATCAAGTTAAACTATACTATGAAAATGTATGTTTAAAATTTTAGATTAAGTTAAGCGAACTAAATTTTGTATTACATTACATTAAAAATATTAAAAGAAAATGTTCCAAAATAATTCTTTTTCGAATAAAAACGGTAGAATTTTTTGTTAAAATGGTTCTCAGTAAGGACCCCCTTCCTTGTAGAATAATGTTTTTTTCCGGGTTCCAATTCAGGGTCAGCTGCTATTATCGCAGTGGCAAATCAAATTTTTTTCTCTGGATATTTGCAGATCGAGGATGTCTTGTCTTCGCCACAATTTCGGATAAGTTTACCTTCAGGGTACTCAAATTGGTTTGGCTTTTGATGTAATATTTTACAGAGGTTAGGCTAATGTGAAGATGTGATTTGAACTAGGTAATGCATCGGTATTCCGTTTTACGCCAGCACTACCTCTATCTAAACTTAAGGGAAACATCGGAAACGCTAAGGGTTTTACAATAGTTTTGAATAGAATTGATAAGATAGTTTTTTTTAGATTAGCTTAGTGACGATTCCGTATTTGTCCGTTGATTTACAAAGTTTAGGTGCATTGAATAACATAATAAAATACCAAGAAGTCATTAGTAGAGTAAATAATCTGCAACCATTTCCCTACAGAGCCTGTATATTGCTATATATATTTCGTATGTATATATTAGAAAGATGAAGAAAGGTGAGAGAACCAAGGGACTGGCAGTGGGTCTGTATACATTTAATGTTTATAATCATCTGCCGACATATTATTTTCTGAGACATTATTCTTAGAAGTTGGACAGTTTAGACAGTTTGGACTACCTGTTTACTGCCTTGGGGTGGTACAGAATACCTACCTTATATTTCCATAAAATTTAAAATAAAGAAGCTAACGAGCCTCAAAGATTTCTTTTCACCAAATTTTTTTTCTTCTTCAGTTTATAATTTTTTTTATTATTAATGCTGCGAGAAAAGTTATTATAGAGAATTCGATTGTCCACAAAAAAGCTCTATAAAACGTTTTTGTGATATAAACTGTTTCCAATCTTCTTTTCAAAATGGCGGCCAACCGACCCCCTACGGATAGAAAAAATGGCTGTCTACCCAAAATGTACGATTGATCCTTATTTTTCGACCATTTGATTGGACCAATTTCTGTATGACTTGAGGTTTCAATATTGCAGTTTATACTAATCCATAAGTGTGTCGCTTTATATTGAAGAAAGCTCGGTATACACTCGGTGTACACTTAGTAGCCGTTAGCTGCAACTTTTTCTGACATTCAATATTTGACACTTTTAAAGTTGAAATGCCTACTTCGTTTTTATTTTCCACTAGCGGAGCCCACCGGCCTTACTAGGCGATAATATAGATACCTAAATGAGTGGTGGCGCGGGTTGTTAGGGGTGGTTTGGGATGCATAATATCTAAGCTATCTTCTGACTCGACCACGCAATACATAGTTAAGTACGGAATTTTTGTATGGCAACCCTATGAAGGAGTTGCTCGATCGATTCCATTTTTGAACTTAAATTTTAATTTTATTAAAAACGGCAGTACAAGGTATACAGAATTTCAGCTCCCTACATCGACGCGTGAGGCAGTGTCTAAGTATACAGTGAAAAACTAAAGTTTTGTATGGAAACACCAAGAAAGGGCTGCCCGATTTGCTCCACTCTTGGACGTGTATTTGCAATTTTTATGAAAACGCTGTGTACAAAATATGAGCTCGATACCTCGACGCTTTCTCTGACAGCTTCCAAGTATAGGTATATAGTGAAAAACCAAAGTTTTGTATGGCAACATCAAGAAGGGCTAGCCCGATTCAATCCATTTTTGAAATTTTATTTACAATTTCTACGAAAACACCACGTAACAAATTTAAGCTCTCTACGTCGCCGCCTTCTCAGGGAAAGCACAACAATTTTTGTATGGTAACCAATTTCAAATTATTCTTTTCCTAAAAACCTTGAGCCAAATCAGTGGGGCCGTTTTCAAATGATGATCTAACACAAATGCGGCAATTGATTTTTATTTATATACAAATCAAATGTGAGTTCTCTAATTGCTTTCTCAGTATCGTAAACCGCAAGTGTGTCTTTGAAATTCTATATTTCAATATAGCATAACTGCAATATCAATATCTGAATATAAATACTGCAAGTCTGTCTCCAGTATAAGACGCTATTTTTGTTTCTTTACTTTCAATACACGAACATAATTATTTATAATTTTTGTCTCAAATTCCGCATGAGCTCCCTTTTTTGTGGGGATTTAAACTAAATTGAAAAATATTGCAATTAGATCAAATACAATTTATTGATTACAAATACGAAAATTGTAATTAAAATCCTTCCTAATCTTAAGAACGATGCTCATCATTGAAATTAATAAATTTCATTACATAAAATCGGTATCATTTCCCTGTTAATCTAGATCCTACCATGATGTATGAATGTTTTTTTGTTTTATTTATTATGTTTGCAAGATTGTCTTTAATTTTAAAGTTGGTAAGTTTCCAATGTTTTATTTTTCGTAAAAATTTCAATTAAATTTAAAGTAAGCACAGTTTTTCACTTAAAAATAAAATACATCGTGTCTGTGTCCTTCATGATGAGATAGAAAAATGTAATTATTAAAAAATTTTCCTTTCACCACTATACTACCATGAATTTTAGCAATTTATTTAATTAATATTTCACAATTTATTTTCAGATGCACACAAGTCTTACAATGCTTCCCTGAAAATAGAGCCAGTATGGATTCGAAGAGGACAAAGTGTACATTTATATTGCAACTATGACCTCGGCGGGGACCCACTGTATTCAGTTAAGTGGTATCGAGGACATTTCGAATTCTATCGGTATTCACCGTCGGAAAATCCACCAGCGAAAATATTTCCATTTGCTGATATTAAAGTCGACGTAAGTATCAATTCGAAATAGATAGTTTTGTTCAAATATTTCTTTCTCAATAAATTCCATCTGTATTTTTACCACGTCCATTGCTCCTCTGGTTAGGTGCTCTGTTAATTAATTACAAATAGAACGAAAATTGAGCGCCTTTGGGGAAGCGTGCAATTTAAAAATTTAATATAATTTAAAATGGAGAAACTGTTGAGTGTGCACTGTTTTCAGTTTAGCAATACAAGTACAAAATCGAGAAGAAATTTCAATTTTTTTAATTTATAACATTTTAAAACTATACTCAAATACGGATATCAGCATCAATTTTAGACTGTTTTAGGAGAGAGAAAAGTATGTTTGCGCTGCCAAATTCGCAGTTTATTATCATTAATGAACAATGAACAATTTTAAAAGTTTGCACATGTAGTTTTATACTCAGACAGAATACTTTACTTACGTGCGTACCTATGTATATTCTGCAAATTAAATAAAGGGTTTTCCAATAAGAGGAGTTATTTTGATATTCAAAGAAAAATGCCATTTTTTGAGATAAATCATCGGATCTTTATTTCATTATAAAGAGGAAGGTATGCCGTTAATAATGGAAAATAACATCAGCCAAATGACCACCACGACCACGCCTACAGGACCATATCCTTTTCATGAAATTTTCCATAACCAAATCGCAAAGTGGCTGCCCTATGTCCTCGATAGCCTCACGAATTCCATCTTTGAGGTCTTGAATCGACGCTGGGCTGTTGGCGTAGACCTTCTCTTTCACGTGGCCCCAAAGGAAGAAGTTGCAAGGTGTTAAGTCACAAGATCTCGGTGGCCAATTGTAATCACCTCTTCGAGAGATAACACGGTCCGGAAACTTTTCCCGTAAAAGATCAATGTTTTCGTTGCTTGTATGGCACTTAGCGCCGTCTTGTTGAAAGTAAACGTTGTCCAGATCAATACCATCCAATTCCGGCCATAAAAAATCATTAATCATCTGTCGATAGCGCAATCCATTCACCGTAACTGTTGCTCCAGCCTCATTTTCGAAAAAGTAAAGTCCAATGACCCCGCGGGACCATAAACCGGACCAAACAGTCACACGCTGAGGATAAAGAGGCTTTTCAACAATAACTCTTGTGTTTTCCGAGCCCCAGATGCGACAATTTTGCTTGTTGACGAAGCCATCGAGGTGGAAATGGGCCTCATTACTCAAGATGAGTTTTCGATGGAATTCCGGATCATTTTCATGCATTTCAAGGACCCAATCAGCAAAGACTCGACGTTATTGGTGACCAGCCGGCTTGAGTTCTTGTGTTAACTGAACTTTATAAGCCTTAAGACCCAAATCTTTACGCAAAATACGGTGTAATGACGTTTGTGGAATGCCTAATTCCAAAGGACGACGAGGAATGGACAAACCTGGGTTTCTTCAACACAGCGATCATAGAGGTCTCATCAGTGTGGTTATCTTTGATATGATTTTTCTGCATCTCAATGTATTTTGTAAATTCATTGAGGAAAAATAAAATTTTTTCCCAATGAATTTCAGTCTAATAAAGATGAAAAATTTCCAAGGTAAATATATTTGTACATCATGTCAGGAACTTTTTTTTTTAGAAAATATGATTTTATAAAAAAACTGAAACTTATGCTCACATTCGTACAAGCATGGAATGTGAAAACTATTTTTCCTAATAGAGGCAAAGAATTGTTTTTTACATCTTAGAGAAAAAGACGAAATAAAGTTTGGTTTTAAGATCCTCTTTTTGGGGAACAATTCTAGGATTCTTACATTTGTCCATGCAAGATTTAACCCATTGCCGCATATTTTTAGTTTTGACATCTTGCCCAGAAATGCACTTTTTTAAATACATGTTACTGCCATAGAGAATTGAGCGTTAGTCAGTTATATTGAGAGTGAAAATAATGTATTAAATTTTCTGACAATTTTCCAAGAACACTCTCGACTCTGACTCTTTTCTGTCCCTATAACAAATTACGTGTATGAACATCGTCCTTTGCGTGTTCAAAAATGATCATATAAACAAAAGACGGTTACAACCGTCGGAAGTTTTCATATGAATTAGTTTCCGCAGACTTTTTTTAAATGAATGTGTTATTTTTATATTTTTCAAAAGGTCCGTAAGTTTAACAGATTATTTGCTAATAATTCAATAATTAAAATTATAATTTTATTCATTATAAAATAATTACATGCAATTTTCTTTCCGTATAAAATAAACTTAAGAATCCAGAAGTGGAACTATCCATTCCGCTTGGTGTCTCACCTTCCATTTTCCAGGCGGAAGTCTATGCTATAGAGGTTGGAGCTCAGGAAAGCCTAAATAAGGGCTGTAAGAACTCCAACATCTACATCTGTTCAGACAGCCAAGCTGCGCTCCTGGCTCTTTCCTCTCAAGCCTTTGAGTCGAAATTAGTTTGGAGCTGCTACTCGAAACTCCAACTATTGTCTAGGGACAACCAAGTAACCTTGGTTTGGGTCCCTGGACACGAAGGAGTGGACGGTAATGAAAAAGCGGATGAACTGGCTAAAACCGGAGCTGATTGTCCGTATATTGGACCCTATCCGACATTTGGCCTACCAAAAAGCCACTTTAGGGGGGAACTGCTTAAGTGGGAAAACAGGCAACTGGATCTCCTTTGGCGTAGCGCACCCGGTATGAGGCAGGCGAAGAAATTCTTCAATCCTTCTCATTTCCTGTCGCGTCAACTTATTGGACTTAGCAGACAGTCGCTCAGACTATTTGCTAACGCAGTCACTGGTCATGGCCCCTTCCGTCACTTCCTGAAGAAGATAGGCAAATGCGACAGTGAACTGTGTCGACTGTGCGAAGAGGAAGATGAAACCTCGATGCACGTTATATGCGAGTGCCCAGCACTTGCAGGTCTAAGGATGCAAATCACTGGAAGAGAACTTATCTCTCCAGATAATGTCTGCAATCTAACTCCGAAAGCAATAATCGAGCTCGTTAAAAGACTCGATTTTGCCTAATCACTATAGGGAAAGGCACAATAGATCAACTATGGTCGCGGTGTCCGCAAGGTCCTGGAGGCCTAGTCGCCCCTGCTCTTAACATTAACATTAACATTAAACTTAAGAAACAAATACATATAAGAGTAAGTAAAAAATCTAGAATTTTTCTAATATTGAATCCCTCGAGAAATACGTCGCAAGTCATGAAACAGAAATCCATATGTGTGCGTGCTAGTCCGTTTCTCTAAAATATTTTATATTGATTCGTGTATGGAAAAGTAGACACTGTTTTTTTTATATATGCCATAAAGCCTAAACTACTGTCGAGATAGGAAAATAGTTTTCCAATAACTTTAAGCTTGCCTCCTTCCTTACATTCCAAAAGGCTACACTTACTATACACGTTACTTAACAAAATAATAAAATAGCTTTGTTCATTACGTAACATTACAATTTTACACTGAATAACTCTCAGCTGAATAATAGTTGCAATAGTGTATGTGTGCCCCTATAGTTCGAATCTGTAGGCAGATTGATTCGAATCGGACCACTGTGCATTCACATATGCAATTATAACTCAGTTGAGAGTTTTTTTTTTGGGAATCATTTAGTTAAGATTAATTTTTTTAAATAATTTTTTCCAGGAAAGATATAATATTTCATAGCCGTTGGAAAGATAAGAAAGTAAGCTTAAGATTATTAAAATAGCAGTTAAGGGCGCAGGAGCTATCTCCAGGGTTTTGTCTAAGACCAATTCTTATGATACCCTATTCCGTATGTAATTTCGTATGTTCTCCTCTCTGGGCATGTTTTTCACATATATATCTAGAACGCTTCGTCGGACAGTAAGAACTATTCTACGCAATTTCATAGAATTTTATAATCTGAACAATTTTTCAGTACAATAGAAGCGTCTAAAGCTGATCGTTTTCACAGTATACGTAAAAAACCTTGATATTTATACGGCAACACGAATAAGGGGCTGCCTGATTTAGCCCATTTTGAAACTTCAATATTTAAACTCTCTAAGTGAACGCGTTCTCGAGTTATGGTGCGGCTGGATGTACGGATGGACAGATAGATTTAATATTAATATTAAGCATGGTGTCCAATCCATTTTGCCCAACTAGCATTATTTCTATGTGCTACAAACGGAATGACAAACACCTTGTGATTCCAGCTGGGTATAAAAAACAATCAGGTCTAAGTTGAATGAATCTGGACATTCTGGACACAATATTGGCTTTTCCGGACAAGCTTTACATGGATATGACGTCTCTTTTCTAAGAAATGTTGTTATGTAGAAGTAGTGGATGTCGATGGTAATGAATTTGTTGTTTGTTTCGGGTGTCCTCGCATTGGTGTTAATACAACTAATTGCTTTCTAATAATGTCATTGGGTAGTTGGATAAATGATGGAAAGGTCAGGATGGCTGTGGGTGAGCTCTGTATCGACAACAAAGGATCCCTTTAAAGGTTTCCTGAGCACATTGGGATCATGGGGAATGAAAAGGCTTATCTACTAACCAGTTCTGGCTCTGGTTCTCCCTCCCTTGGACCGGACCCCGCCGCTGCCGTCTCAGGGCTCTACTCAAAGCGGATGTACGCATGTAACATCAGCAGCGCTGGACAAACCTGAGCACTTACAGGTGTACAAAAGTTTTTCTTGATGGGCCTAATAGGAATTAATCTGGCTTTCTCGTGGGGTTCAGGGGAAAACAATGCAGAAGTATAACTGGCATCATCACCGGCCATAGCTTGTTTGACGCTTATCTAACAAAGATGGGAGTTGTTGATAGTTCTGAGTGTCTGTCCTGCCAGTAAAGAAAGCCTGAGATAACCGAACACTTTCTATGTGCTTGCCCGGCTTTTGTTCGCAGTAGGTTGAATATGCTTAGGTCTGTCCTCCTATTGATGGATGAGCTGAAAAGCTTACCTCACCTAGACCTAATGCGCTTAATTTAGAGGACAGGAAGCATTTCATGAGAACGTTTTTAGTAGTTTAGCACAACGGGTCGCCTTGACCTCCGTACTTTCGATCTCTTGTCCTCCTGCCGTTAAAAAAGCAATTGTATCAATAAATTTCTAAACTGTCAGAAGATAAAAAGTAATTTTTTATACTCGATTTTCGTGGTGATGAATAATAGAGAATCATCTGATCGTAACAATCAACTCGCGACATGTTCAAACTATATTTAGCTATATTAATTAGATTCGATTGGACTGAGAAGAGATTGGGGCATGGGACCTAAACGGGTCCCCAGGAATGCAGGCTATAGCAATGTCCATTGTTCACCCTCCTCCTCCATAATCCCCAAATGGACGCTCTAAGAAAATTCCAGATTGGACTCAACCCTTCTTACCGGCTTCATGAAACTCTTTCATTAGGTGTGAGCCAAGGAATGTATAGCGTTTTGCTGAGAGAGCCGAATAGTGAAATACAAGATGAGTCACCGTCTCGGATTCCTCGCCTTCATCCTTTGCATTCGGATCATCAATAAGTCCCATCCCCTTTAGGTGACTCCTAAGAAAGGAGTGCCCAGTGAGAATTGACACTATAGTTCTCAGGGTTGGCTTGCTTAGTCCCAATAGTATTTTCGTTTCATTTGGGTTAGATTTGCCGCGCAGATTCTTTGTTGTTCTACCTGAAATGTCATCAAGTAAAGGCGACTGTGTTGGTAGTCGGCCGAAGCCGAGATATTATAGACAAGGTGTTTTGGTGCGATCCCAATTGTGGAGGAGGATGCCTCCAAGGCTGCACCAAGACTAACAAGTTCATCCGCTTTTTCATTCCCACTAATATCGCTGTGACCTGGCACCCAAAACACTAGTGACCGGTTGTTCCAAGAAAGGGAATTCAGAGTGGTTTCACACTCCAATACAAGTTTGAAGGTTGGAAAGGGTTTTGACAAGGCCTTGACAGCTGATTGGTTCTCCAAGTAGATTTTAATTTATTTTTTCTCATTATCTGAGTTAAGTAGATACCTTCCCGCTTCAAGGATGGCTTTGACTTCTACCTGCAAAACCGTTAATTGGCTTCTCAGATCTATGGAAATTTCCATGTAAGGCTCCATGCGAAAAAATGCCAACTCCGGTGTTTTTCTCCGATTTGGAGTCGATTGTGTATTTGTTAGGGTTTGTCAGTAGTTGAAGCACATTCAGCCCTATCTAGAATTTTTGATATAAAGTTTCTCTTCAGGATAATCTCGAGGAGGTGATCACTGTCCCTGTCTATGTGAGGTACGATGTACTGCACGAATTCAAACATGGATTCGTGTGGTTTATACTTTGTTTGTCTAAATGTGTTGCTAACTTCAATCATTACCTGATGATTTATGGATAAAACTTGACATTTATACCGCCATTTTGATATTTATTTATATAATTGACCTTGTCTGCACTAAATATGTTCGCTCTTTTTTAGTTTTTTGAAGTTACTTTTTCGAATGACTTTTTCTGTTATGCAAATATGGCAACATCAATTTTTCTTGATAAATTGCAACATTTGTCGGAAATTTAGTCGGCCACAAAACATTAAAACACATTCATCTAGTGAAAGTCACTTCGATGATAAAAATTTTGCTTGAAAATTGGCAAGAATTGGGTTGAGTAGGAAATAAGTTTTTTTTTTCAATATTTTGGTATTGCTGTCAATATATAAAGTCCATTGGTGCATCGCATTAGCTGTTCAAAATAGAATTATTGGTAAATAGTAAAGAAGATCACTTTGTTTTTACTTTAAAACAAGCAAAGGTTCAAAGATTTAAGTAGCTATTCTTCGTTTGTTTTTATGATATCTACCTTCGGAGTATTACTTGTTGGAGGCCGCTTAGTTTCAATTAATAGCTTTCCATATTAATTTGTATAATTGATACTTTTCTCAATTATATATTTTGAAAAGAACTGATCCAAAACAACTTTTGTAGTGGAACTTATATCAGCGTTCATTTTAGTACAACATTCATAATCGTTAAATGTAAATTCAATCAATTCCATTTTATTATCATACCGTCATATCGTCATCGTCGATAATACCCTCATTATCTTCCATTACTTGTGAAGAAATTACACCAGCGCTACCGCCAATGATGATCGTTAGGATTACAAGAATCTTCATCCTCGGACGACAGTATTAAATGAACTGCCTTACTATCGTCAGTACTTCAGTAACAGATTCTTCCGAAACAAGGCTCTGATCATCATCACTAATGAAGGAATCATTCAAAATTTTTCTCTTCTTTTTCGCAAAGGTCCATTTAACGGTTTAAAATTTATCCTATATAAAGCGAAAAATATATACACAAACACTCACAGTAATGTCAAAACAAAAGGTTTCCCTACTTCCCCTAATACACGTAAAATCATACACAAAATCAACGTAGCTGTATAAGCTCGACTCCTATTAATGAAATAACCGACGACTGAATTGAACTGAATAGAATTGTTTACTCACTTTTCTTTCACATTTTCTTACTCTATTTATACAAACTATTCTTATTCTAGCTATTGTCTATACATGCCCAGCACGGGAAATGTGTAACTTACTTCCGACTGTATTTTATTTCCGACTTAACACTTTGTGTACACAATGTTCACCTTGTACAAAGTGTTAAGTCACGCATATTACATTCTTCAATTTATTGTTAATTAAATCGCGGCACTCGTGACTCGTCGCATTTGCATACATACAAATATTTTGCAAGAACCAGAATCACGTGTTGTCTATTATTTATTTATGATGTAATACTCGGATTACAGTAAGCATTTGTTGCTTACTGTATTAACCGTGTATAAACATCTTGATGCTTAAATATGTACATATTGTTGCATTTCTTCGAAAGTTGTGCCTTGTAACCAGAGAAACAAAAAAAAAGATTCCCTTTTACGGGCCCGTTAACCTTATTGTCTGGCCGAGCGGTCTCTAGTAGAATTAGGTTTGGGCATTCTTCCTCGAGCCTTTTGGGCCTTACCTTGCTGCTTCCAGGTAACCAGGACCAAAAAGCCAAATTCCTCGTTGCAGACTAACTTTCTGGCAATAGCTTCGCAACCTTCAACGGAACACTTTTTTGGGCTTCAGGACAATAATGTAAAAGCAAACAAACAAAATTTCTACGAGAGAATTTACGCTTTATTTCGCTACACCACAATTTGAGTTTCTTCCAAAAAAACAAGAACAAAAGAAATCAAATCATGCGTCCTTTCAGGATACCAGAACAAACTTGAACTTTTTACAGAAAAACTTCTTTTTCTAGATCTCCTACTTTTAACTTGGTCGAGCCTACTCACTGACATCTAGGTGTGAGCAGCTCCTGTGGTGAGGCCATATTGACTTGTGTCATAATATTTCCTTTTGTCACAATTCTTACAGGTTAAATTTGTCTTATTTAATTCCATTTCATTTCCTATAATTCTTCACACGTTAAATTTTCTTATTTAATTCCATTTCGCTTTCTATAATTCTTTACAGGTTAAATTTCTTAATTAGGTCCACTTCATTTTCTATGATCTTTTCAGGTTACAAGGATCCACCTTTATTTTAATAAATGTCACAAGGTTTCCTTTATTTTTTTTTCCAATCCATGCCAAAATTTTTTTCACCTGTCAAAGTGTCTCTAATGTTTTTATTTTAATACATGCGGAAATGTTTCTCTCATTTTTAGTTCAGGAAATGTCAAAAGTATCTTTTTTTGTAATAAAAATGTCGAAATATTTCCATTAGCTTCATTTATAAAATGCCGAAAAGTTTCATTAATTTTCATTTTAGTAAGTGTCAAATAATTCATTTCCTAGGTTTAAATTATTCTCGATAATTTCCAAGGAGAATTTTATTTATTATTACTTTTAGGTCAGCAATATTAGTTTTCTAGTGGAGAGATGTCGAAATAGTTTCTTGAAAATTATTGAGATTCTAAGACTAAACACAAGTCCAACAAAATAGTTCAGCTTCGTGCGGCTATGTGTTGGCTTACCCGCTCTAACATCGACTGGAGTAATTCCTCTGAATTGGAATAGATTTGAAGAATTGTAGTGACAGATAGGGGTTAGAATGGAAACGAGTCTTTACTTTGATTCGAGATTCCTTTCCACTTTTGATATTCTCTCCGCTGACAGACCGAAATGTCAAAGTAGATGTGTTTTGTTTTGTGTCGCACTTAATTGGATTCTTGCGTAAGATTAAGTTTTAATTTTTCTTTCCGTGAGTTCCATTTTTGTATCCCACCGAACTTGGCTTGTTTGTTGCTGCCAATTCGCCTTCCGCCGCAAGTGTGAAACTGGCTACACAGGCTTCTAGTAGTGATAACAGGCATGAAATTCGCTGTTTGGAGTTTTCCAACCAAATGGTCCAACTTGCTACTATAGCCGGAAAGGAACAAGAAAAGGCAAGTGAAGTTCTTACAAGAATCCAAACTCGAACTGTTAAATTTCGAGAATTATTTTTCAACTGCTGGTATTCTCTCCCTTTGCTGGTGTACGTATCTGTCAGGGTGTTCTGATTGGAGCGTATAGGGTAGAAAATTATAAGGAAATGATCTCAAGATCCCCTTGCTGTTATTCATTGATATCTCAATTAATACTCAGCCTCACCAGGAGATGTTCCTTTCTCAATATGTGCCCAAAAAGCTGCTGAATACCCATTGTTAACCATCGGTGGTCGCGTAAAAGCCTATACGGGGTAATTCAATTTGTAACAATATGTTCTACCTCCGGCGAAAGGCCGTCGTATTGCAACGTGAGACCTCTTCCGCGCAGGGGTATTGCGACATCTTCGCTGTTTTACATGAAGAATACGTGACGTAGGTCAGTGATTGAAATTCTTCATGCAGCGAAAATGATGTAGTAGATAAGTATGTAGGCAAAATGTTTTTAATTATGCATTGCATTAAATATATTTTCTTCCTACATGATGTAGGTATGTATATGCATGTATGTAACAATGGGCGATCGGGCGGTAGCGTTCGTTGGACCGGTGGTCTCCGCGCTAATCGCGACCACGCGCTATTTACCACGTACTCTGGTTGAACGTTACGGCTGCGATATTGGAGAGGTATGAGCTAAAAATATCCAGAAATGTCCCACAACTTATTAACACTGACCGGACGTGGACCCAAGATTACTTGTGGGTGTTACCAAGATAGCATTTCACATAGCAAATTTGGCATTCTTCTGGCTTCAATATCTTTCACTTTTTTACAAAGCATTTAGTATTACTTTTGGCATCATCTCATTTCTATTTCGACAAACGCATGGAAAAATTTATTTTTTATCAAAAGGGTTTAAAAAGGCTTTCAAAGCTTTGCAATAATTACGTGTTCTTTTAAAACAAATTCGAAATTGAGCAACAGGTACAAAAACTGTTATTAAATTGTGCGTTTATTTTCCAATTTAAAAAAAAAACAAGTAATTTGATTTCATGTAAGTAAATCAATTTTAAAGTACAGTGTGCATGGTCAGTGATTGATTTGATTATTAAAATTGGCACTGTCGTCGGTTAATACTATTAACAATAAATTGATGAAAGTTGCGGCCAGGATAGCTAAACAAAGTACTCAAATATTAAAAAGTTGGAATTTTTCCAAATTTAGTGAAGCATGGGCATTATTTTTGTTGTTATATTGGGCCATATAAGTAAGTGAAAGACCGATTGAATTTCTAAGCGGTTACAAAAAATTTACAAATTAAAATGGCGGACAAGGGGTTATGAGCTCACTTCTTTCCTCAGTTCCTTCGCGCAGAGCTATAACGACCCGTTTTGGTGCCTGAGGCAAACGTATCAATTTGCGCCTCTGATCTATAAAATTCTCAACATCATCTTATTGAAATTTACCTATCCTGACCCAATTTTGAGAACGAACGTTCCCCACTGCAGTTTGTTACCATCATGCATAAAAAGATTCTCATTACTATTTCTACATTTGGAAACGTGTCTTCGACTTTGTCTTCTTTTATAAGATGATATAGTTCTGAAATACTAATAGTTTCTTCATTCTCACTAATCTGAACAGCTTTCAAATATTCTGTTAAATGCACATATTCTATCTCTAGTTCTTCAGCGCTAATGTCGTAGTGGTAGATTTTAGTAAATGTTTTCCAACTATGTTTCAACTCTTCTGAAGTCAAAGTTTTCAAGAACGATAAAAAACCAAACCGTTGGCTGATTTCCTTGTAGGAATCTAGTTGCTGTTTAAGATGCACGGTCAGGGTATAAATTATTGGAAGAAAAATTGCTATCTTGAACTTTTCTTTGCCTTTTAGTTGAACAGATCGCGCAGAGCCATCAAAAAATGTCATACGTGAGCTTCTAACTTTGATTCTTTGAGATAGGTCCTCATAGTCAGCTTCTGGATTTTTTTCTTTCGCGGGCGATTCGAATTTATCAAAATTATCCCTGATAGTATTAATGAAATTGCCAAGCGAAGTAAACAAATTTGTTGCAACGTCTATTGTTATAGTTTCTTTTTGAAGGCTGTTACTTGTTTTGTCTATTTTTTCCAATATGGTACTCCACATTTCTGTTAGAATAATAAATTCCAGTTTTTCCATTTTTCTGGATAGACTAACAGCTTCGTTTCTGGTTTCTCGTGGCTGCTTGGTATCTCCAGCCATAGACGTCAAGGCTTCTAGAATTTGCTCATAACCTCGATGTAAGGCATTTACTGCATCGGCTCGTGCAGACAATCTAGTTTCAGAAAGACTTTTAAGATCTTTATGTGAACCTAAATATTCTGTCAATATATTCCAGCGATGGGTAGAACTCGAAAAAAAATTGTACAGTTTTTGAACCATTTGAAAAAAACTTGTTGCCTCTTGTACACACCCGGCAGCATGAAGACCTACCTAAGTTAAGAGAATGTCCCGCACATGAAACAAAGGTAGCAAATTCACATTTCTCTTTGATTCTCGCTTGCAATCCAGAATATTTTCCCGACATATTTGACGCATTATCGTAGCTTTGTCCTCTACAGTCCTTTATAGAGATATCAGAATTTTCTAAAAATTCAAGACTGTATCCGTTAAATACTCAGATTTGTGCTCCTTAATAGGTATAAATTTCAAAAACCTTTCAATGAGAGCACGGTCTTTCACGTATCGAATTATGAAAGTCAACTGGTTAATATGGGATAGGTCAGGCGTACTATCAACGCTAATCGAAAAATATTTTGCTGATTTAACTTCACTTATAATTTTCATTAGGACTGTTTTCCCATTATGTCAATGAACTCATTACAAATAATTGCTGATAAATAAGAAATGTGTCCTTTTCCGGGATTCCCATAATATTTCAAGTGATCTGCGAGAAATGGATCAAATTCACTTAATAACTCCATACATCCCAAATAATTTCCGTTATTAACATATCCAAGGATTTCGTTGTCACCACGAAATGGAAGCCCTCTCGATGCCAAAATTTTACAACTGCCACAATCCTTTTTAGTAAATCTTTCCAGTAATCCACTTCTCTTTTATATTGAGATAACAAGTCTGTATCGACTCTACCAACGGTTTTACTTCGTGCGAGATAAGTCATCATAGATTCTCTATGTGCTGAGCTATTTTTGTGCTCCAAAATGATGTGTTTAATATATTTCCAATCGTTGCATCCACTCGGAGAACAGAAGCTTATATTAGAAGGGTTGAATAAACAACATGAAAAACAAAATAGGGATTTCTTCGAAAGCGAACAGCCATTTTCTTTCAACACTTTCATTGTTCTTTAATTTACGATGAAAGAGTGTTTTATTAAAATTTCTAGTTTTAAATTCACCATCTGCTTCTATGTAAGTTCTGGATGCTTCGGAGAAGTCACAATCCTTATTTTGAAAAAATGCAGGTCCTTTGAAAATCCAAAATTCGCGTACCTTTTCTGTAAATGTTTCATGAAAATAATCGCCAGGATCTTGAGAAATGTTTTCTTTGGCTGAAGACATGTTGCTCAGAAAAAGCAGTTGTCGGTGAAGTCGATGTGTTTTTGCCGCCAGGACGATTACTTTCTAAATTATGTAATTTATTGCTCTCTTTTTCTGACCCGGAAGAAGCTAGCTTAGAAGAAGTTCCCTCAATATTGTGTAGATATGACTGGTGTGAAGAATTTTGATCGCTACGTACAGAGGCTCCTGGTGTAAAATATGATGTTAATTTTGGTAATTTCTCAATTAATTCCTTTTGATGCGCAGCTTTTTTTCTTTTTTCTGAACCGATAGGATATGATCGTTTAGACATATTTTCATTCAGTATTTTATAACACTAAAAACAATTATAAAATCAACACGAGAAACACACCGAATAAAAATTTTAAGGCGAGTAAAATTATTTTCAGAAAAAAACGTTAAGCGGTGCTAAGGGGACTATACTGAATCCCTAATTTTCGTGTGAGCATTTTATTTCTAATACTGAAAACAACACATATTTAATTCGTCAGAACTTATATATGTAGTATATGTAATGCTATAAATATAGCTAAAAAGGTAAAGAAGCAAACAGTCCAACAAAATGTTGATCGTTTTTAATTTGCCTGTCCAAAAGACTGTATCCATTTCATGGAAAAGAAAGACACATCGGAAAGATGTGACTATGTGAGTCTTTATTTATAATAATTTTTTTCCTGGGAATTTTCTTGACAATTTTTCTTCTGAAATTTTGTGCGTTATTTGTAGCCAGCAGCAGTCCCAAAAAGTTGGATTCATTCGGTTCTCTGGGCCGCTAACCATTTTTATAAGCATAGGTAATTTTTTCTTTGGAACTGTTACGAGAATTTTTCCTTGTAATTTGTATGCGCTAAGTACGGTACAATCGGCTGTATTTCCGGAAACAGAAAATTAGACAGAAATAGGGGGTAGAATTGATTTCGCTACTAGCACATTTTGACATTTTGTGTTGATGAACAGAAAATTCCAGAAATTTTCTATTTAGCGAAAGAAGGCGGGAAATTTAATAAATGGGCTGTAAATACTGACACTATACAATATGTTATATGGATGTTACTTTGTATTAGAATTTGTTTGCCATTTCGAATAAATCGCATGGTCTCCCAACTAGCAAGATAGGTAAAATCGTGCAGTTCAAAGACATATTGGCTTATTTATGTAAAATATTTCTTAATTTGGAGATAATTTTTAGCCCTAAAAGTCCATTTGACTTTAAATACATAGTTCTAGTCGATAATACTCTAGTTATAACTTCCACTAAACCCCCAAAATCCATTAGGCTTCTAGGGGTTTTCTTTGGGATAAGAGTTAATAAATTGAACCTGCAAAATGTCCTGCAAGTTTATTAGACTGTGAAGTTAAAATTATGTAAGTCATTTTGGATAATTTTTCTTAAATTTTTTCCAAATTTCGACTTGTAAATTATATGAACTCCAAAGAATTTCTACAGGTTAAATATAGGACAATTAAGCCCAGCCTTTGTCTTCAAAGCCCGTTTTACTTTGAGGTTAAATTTTAGGCATTAACTTTAGAAGTTTCAACCTAATTTCAACCACAAATTTTATCGGACCTTTAAGACTTTTTAGAAGTCAGAACTAAAAAAATTTTGCCCTATTCAAGGACTTCAAATTGGGATGGACTTAAAAGATCGAATTAGGTTCACAATCAAGGCATTTTTTTTTATGAATGTTACATATTAAGTAATGTAACAAACTTTAAAGTAGAAAATACTTGAATAGTAGACCTCAAAGCCCTAATGTCGTTTTTGGATGAAACAAGACAAGTAGAATTTTTTTTTATTACCTAAATTCAACTTAGAAGGAAAAGCCAAGTGACGTTTAGTGAAGCACAAATTGTGTCAGTGATTTATCAACAAAAATGCCGAATCAAAAGAAAGTTAAGCCATACTTTAAGCCATACTGGTTCACAACAAATTACTACAGAAAAGTGAAGAAAATAACTACTCGTAGAGTAAATAAAGAAGTTGAAAAAAATTCGAGCGCTAGTGTCTATACAAATAATGAAGTGATTGCAGATAGTGAATCGAGCGTGTCAATACCTGACGACGAATTACATATAGATGACAGTCCGGAGGTCGATGAATATGATGAAATCGAACAAAAATATTTTGAAGAAAATCTCTCATTACTAGATGATTTGAGAAATTGGGCGTTAACACATAAATTGAGCTTAATTGCAGTTAGCAATTTGTTAAAACTGTTAACAACTCATGGTATTGGAGACCTTCCTATAGACAGTAGAACACTATTAAAGACACCAATTAGAATTGAAATGACTGAAATGGGATCTGGAAAATTTTGGTTCAATGGAATAAAGCATAATTTATTATCAGCCCTTTCACATATTCAGCAACCAGAATCAATATCGTTAATCATCAATGTTGATGGAATGTCTCCATTTAAAAGCTCGTCACTGCAGTTTTGGCCCATCTTAATTTTAATAGACAATATGCGCCATTTATCACCAATGGTTGCAGGTATTTATTATGGTGAAGGTAAACCTCCTTTACAGCTATATTTTAGTCGTTTTGTTGAAGAACTGAACGATGTTTTGCATAATGGATTAAGTATAAATGGCCATAAATTAACTGTAAAAATCAAATGTTTCGTTTGCGATACACCAGCTAGGTGTTTTGTCAAAGGTAATACATTAAGTAAAACTATGCTAATTTCATAAATTTTATAGCCGTCCATTTTTTTCAGGAACTCCGGGCTCCAACTCTGAATTAAGTAGTTGTATTAAGTGCACTGTCATCGGTGAATGGGACAAAAAGGGACGACATATGAGTTATCCAAAAATTGATTGTCCACGCAGAACGAATGAAGGTTTTCGACACAAAATAGATGAGGACCACCACAGAGAAAATACACCATTAACAGATCTGCCTATTAATATGGTCGAAGATTTCGTCATTGCAGACTCCCTACATTTATTTGATTTAGGTACAAATAATTTTAGTTCTAATTATTTCAGTTTTAATTAGTAACATGAACAAATATTATAGGAATCATGCGAAAATGTTTATATGGATGGCGTGAGGGCAGTTACAATTTTCGTACAAAGCTTTCAAAAAATGAAGCAGATGAACTTTCAGAAATCTTACAAAACTGCAACAAGATGAAACCGAAAGATATTCAGCGGGCCATAAGAGGTCTTAAGTTTCTCAAATACTGGAAAGGTTCTGAATACCGAATTTTTCTTCTTTACCTTGGAATTGTTGTTTTAAAGGACTTTTTACCTCAAGAAGTTTATGAACATTTTCTAATGCTTAGTTGTGCGGTTAGGATTTTATCATGCAAAAGCTATTCTATATATATAAATATTGCCGGTAAATTATTAGAAGATTACATCGAAAAATATATTGATATTTACGGATTGGACTCAATAAGCAGCAATGTTCACAATTTATGCCATGTGGTGGACGACGTTAGAAAGTTTGGGCCGTTGCCTGGGATAAGTTCATATCCCTTCGAAAACTTTCTTGGTCACCTAAAAGTTTTGGTTCGAAATGGAAATTTACCTTTAAGTCAAATATGTAGACGCGTTATTGAGCTCTTGTCATTTTATAACAATAAACAACAAACGAAGCAGACTGTTTGTGTCAAAACACAGATTTTAAATGAAGATCACAGCTTGCCAATGTGTAACAACGTCTACAGGGAAATTCACTTAACTAATGATTTTATTTTAAACTATGATAACAATAATAAATATTTCTTAACGACAAATGAGGAAATTGTCTCTATGATAAACGCGACTTACTTTAAAAATAAGTTACACATATATGGTGCCGGTTTACAAAACAAATATGATTTCTTTATAAGTCCGTTCTGTTCATCTCGTATAAATATATATGCTACAAAAGGAGAACAACATTCAACACTTAATGGCATTTCTTATAAATGTAAATATAAGGAACCTAAACTATATTCATTAAGAGAGATAAAATGTAAAATGTTCTGCCTTCAGTACCACACTGAATTTGTTTTTCTTCCTTTAATTCACACTGTTGATTTGGAAATAAAGTATGAATAATTATTATTGTTTTATTTATTATAAATCCCTGTATCTATGTTTTAATTATAATATGATTAATATTATTCATTATTTCATCAATTTTGGAAGGAAGTGCTAAGTATTACAAGACAACACAAAAATAAAACCCTTTAAAAAGATTTTCTGCATGTGCCTAATGCTCGTAAATACTACTTAAACAGAGTTCTATCGAAGAAAAATTCAAATAGTGAGAATTACATACTTCTGGAATTTCGTAAATATAAAATGAATTGAAGAGTTTTACATAGCGGAGTGGCAACAATAAAAACATCAAAATTTATATGTTTTCTAAAAAAATATACTTCTTTTTTTAATAGGAACTTGAAAACTTACAAACTTATATAAATCTTTGGAAACAAAACAAATTCATTTAAATAATTGCATAAAAATCAAAATTTATGATTTGTCAACAGGAAGATTCTCACTCAAAATATTTTCTTTCTCGCAGCCATATTCAGCATCCTGATTATCATTTGATAAAATTTTATTTTTGTTCTTTTTATCAAAGGCATCACTAATTTGTTTCGCATGTTTTAATATGTTATATTTAAAGAACTGTTCATTCTTTTGTTTAATCCAACGCGAGTCAGCCATGTAAATAATGCTGAAGAAAATGGATAAAGTACCCTCACAGGATTGAAACGATTTTTTTTTCTCAACGCCTGATGTTCTAGATATACCGGTCCATGAAAATGATGTCAGAACAGATCTAGTGAACAACATTGATAACATTTTCTTAGCCACACACTTTCCGTCCTCATTTCCTCCAGTACCACCAACTGAAGCAAAATGTTCAATCTGAAACTTATTATAATTTAATCTAATTCATGAATAGTTAAAATTATCAAGTAATACCAAATAAGATTTGTAGTCATTATTATTACAAATGTACTTCTCAAATTTCAATATTAATTCTACGGAATCAAGAGGAAATATAAATTGTTCGCTGAAAATATTTTGAGTGCTCTCTATTGAAGTCGTGTCAATATTGTTGGTGCTGTTGCGTTCTTTTTCTTTTAACATGCTATAAATTTTATCCAGTGTTGTTTTCATTTGTAAGAATGTACTATCCAATCTCTCAGTGAACCTTTTTTGACTAGCCTCTATTCTTTTTTGTGAGGCATCTATTTCGTCAATTTTCTGTTGCACTAAAACAATATTTTTTTTTGATACCAGATGTAACTAAATCAAACCTACCTACTTCTGAGAAATTCCTCTACTGAAAAGGAAAATGCGACTTCCTGAATCTCTATTTCACTTCGTTCAGTAGTTAAACCTCCGGACTGTAGAGTATTGAACGATTTCAGGGAATTGACAATCTCCTGCTCTGCAACAGTACATGATTCTAATGGTCGTGGACTGGCAACTATGTTTTGGTGTGGGATAGCTTCTTTCCTTGACGCTATTTTGAACAGCTCATCATAACTTCCACTTACAGACAAATTATTTAATTTTGCCTCCGATCTTTTCCTTTTAGGACTTATTGTCAAGCTAAAATTTTATATAATTTAATAAATAAATTTTTAGATAAAAACTCCACATTACTTTTCTTCTGCTTCTGTATTTGAAGCATTTACAAATTCCTCTTCCCATAACTCCGCCTCTTCAAATCCATGTATTTGGTCCTTCTTCATTTTACAGCTATACTGGGTCCAATCATCTTCAGGAATGCTGCAGGGATCTCTACGTAATATTGAGGCGTTTGATTTTGGCCAATACAATGTTCCATTTCGCTCCCAGTTACTTGGAACATATGAATATTCCATCCTAGTTGAAAGCCCTCTTTTTTTCAACGCAGCTACAATTTTCCATGTCTTATCTTCCATTTTTCATATCACTTAATACCAATAAAACTTTTCACTTCAAACTACACTACGTGATCTATAAAGCACAACCAACTTTTAGTAATTCCGCGGTTTCTAGAACTAACCAGAATCGACTGTACACACTGAAAGCTGCTATGCGTGAGTACGTTTGACAGATGCTCCTTTTGCAACTAAATAACACGCAATGCCCTAATAGGGCATTTTAAAGACAATTTGTCCTAATAGAACGATTTCAAGACATAATGCCGAAATATCGCCCTGTATAGACAAAATTCCCTAATAGGACCGTTTAAAGACAGAATGCCTTCATAAGACTATTTATAGGAAAGAAAATCTTGTTAGGTTAATTTATAGTCAAAATGTGCTCTAAAGACATTTACTTTCAAAACAAAATTTCCTAAATAGGAAAATTGGACTTAGAGGACATAAATTGTAAGTCAGAAACTTTTGTAGGGCGAAAAATTAGGAAAAAGAAACTTTTAAGACGAAAATGAAGAAATCGCCATATTTGTTATTGAAAATGAGCCCCAATAAAAAAAAAAAATTAAAGCCGAGTTTTCGAAACTTTATTATTTTCTATAATTATTGAATTATTAATTTAAATTAATATCAATAGTTTATTTTTCAAACGTCCGAAGTATGAAAAAAATTATTTTATTCATATACACTAAAAAAAAAATTTCACAAAAGAATTTTATTAAATACATATTTCTTAAATATATAAAATTGGAGAGGCCCGTTGAAATTTTCTTGGGTACATCTGTAATATTTACGAACAATTTTGTCTTGCAGCTATTTTTCATGCATACACAATGTGTAAATCGATTTAATAAATGCATTAATCAAGTTAATATCTTAGATTTAACATCCATTTTGATTTTTTCCTTATTAAGTTTTCAGTTTGGTACAAGTTCCATTATTGTTGTTTCATTCATTCATTTACGGACAAATTATCTATAATAATAAACAAAAAACGTTCTGTCTTTCTCTTACAAATTGGTCGGAAGTGAGACTACGGGTGGTCGAATAGACGTCCAATAAACGTCGAATCGACGACACTTTAAGATATTTAATCATATAATGTCTTGTCCTATTTGCCAATCTGTCCTATATTACCTCATATTTACGTCCAAAATAATTCCAGTTTATTCCCCACATTGGGAATTCGACGTCCAATCGACGTATAATTCACCAATATAGGTCAGGTCCACTAAAAATTATGCCCTCTTAACAGGTTGAGCCGACATCTTTTCGACCTAAATTGTTAGTTGGGCTACTTTCAGTAGCTAAATTCGAACAGCTAAACAAACTTGTAATAGATTGTTGCACTGATTGAAAAATTGGCATCGGTTGGTATACTCTTGCAGGGGCCAGGGCCCCCAGATTACGGGGCCCAGCGGGCCCATGCGTAAAGACGGCACTGACAATGATAAGTGGAATTAATATATATAACATGATCGTCAAGCCACATTTTGAATATTGTTCCACTGTACTCTTCCTTGGAAATCAGCAAATGCTTGCACAGTTACAGAAACTACAGAATAAGGCAATAAGATCAATCTTGAGATGTAACAGATATCCAAAGAATGTTGGATGCTCTTAGATGGTTAAGTTATGTAAGAGATGTACATAATTTTTATTTAAGAAATTGTAATGAGCTTAGATTGCCCCGGAGAATGACCGTTTTTTTTCCGCAAAATAGCCTAATATATAAGGGATTCAAAATATTTAATGAATTGTCAAGGGATATTAAAAATATTAAAGGTTTAGTTGAATATAAAGGTAGAATATCGGAATATGTGTAACGTAAATATTAAGTAAGATAGGAATTTATTTGTTGATAAGTAATAATTTATTTCCACGTATCAAGTACCTAAAAAAAACAGTACATATTGTACAATCTTGTATACAAATGGCAAATCATGCTAATAAATTTAATTATTATTATTATCAATTCGATAGAATATTTCCAAGATTTTGTAGATGGACTTTTCTAGCTTTTGGTCGCCCCTAACTAAGTAGTTTATAATATTAACGAAATTCAGAAGGCTTGTCATTTTTTTTTTTTTCGAAAGACAAAACAGTCACATTCGGCAATCATTATTGAGCCATTGCAGGTAATTGTTAATTAATTACAATTTATTGAATTTGCGTTCACATGAAATTATCGTCATTGGCAATGTCAGAATAATCGCGATTTCAACAGTTAGATAGGATTCTTGGAGGGTATAGCTGTAAATTGATTGAAGCAAAAAAAAAAAACGCTTTCTCTCAGACTCTCGGCATCTATTTTGCTAAGAAGATCACCGGAACGGAATCCAAAATCTTCGAAAACTTCTCCGGTACCTCTAGGTTCGTTAGAATAAGAGAACATCAATCGATTCAGAAGCTGTGTACCAAGCTTTTATTTTGTTGATATACTGTCATTATGTCATTATCTTGTGATTCAAAACGTTCCGGTCACTTCTTTTTTCTTGTCTTTGTTTCTTTAACATTTGTTGGTATATTCATATCTTCAACAAATTTTGTAACACTGGCAAAAATTTCTCCCACAAACAAACCTCAGCCTTGTCAAATCGAGTAAATTTTTTTCATAAGTGAACAGTTATAACTCCAAAATAATTTTATATTTGTCAAATGCAAATGTTGGTAATATTATTTATTGCGCACTCGGTAATTTTTTTCCTCGGGCGGCACCCCTTCTTATAGTTACTGCTCTGCTTCACGAGTAAAATTATTAGTCTCTCGGATACTGTTTTCACAGAGAAATCCTGCTTTATTATACCCTAGATGAAATCTTTAGGGATATTAAGTTTGTCATTCTGTTTGTAACACACAGAAATAATGATAATGGTATCTAGAGTAAATTGGATTGGATTATATTAAAAGTTAATTTGATTTTTGCATGTCCGTCTGTCCGTCCATCCGTCCGTCTGCCTGTGCGCACGATAATTCGAGAGCGTGTATACTTAGAAAGCTGAAATTTTGTACACGGACTTTATAAAAAAAGAGTAAAATTAAGTTCGAAAATGAGACAAATCGGGCAACTTCTTCGTGGAGTTGCCAAACAAAAATTTAGTTTTCCACTAACTATTTGGGCACTGCCCCGGGATCGTGTTGACATAGAGAGCTGAAATTTAGTACGTGGTATTTTCATAGTAATGGCAAATAAAATTTCAAAAATGGACTAAATCAAACAACCCATTCTTGGTGTTGCCATATTAAAATTTTAGTTTTTTACGTATACTGTGAAAACGATTAGTCCTAGACATTTTTATTGTACTAAAGACATCTTGGTCTTAGATCTATTCTACCTTTTGTATTTGTTTAGTTTTAATTTTAAGGGTGAAAGTACCACACATATTTTTTATATACATGTTTCCGGTAGTCATATAAATTTTTTGTTCCCTCTTCTTTATAAAATCTTGCAAATTCTAGAAAAAGAGTCAATTTTATCTATTATTTATTATTAGTAATTCCATATTTAGCATGTTTTCTATTTCAGACTTCCAAGGCTGGGTGGAGAGGAGCTTATTCTCTACAGCGAAGCAAAGTATTTGGGAATCATCCTCGATTCCAAGCTGAGCTGGAAGGCTAATCTAGAAGAACGCGTAAAGAATGCCAGTGTGGCCTTCTTCACGTGCAAGAGAATATTTGGCGGAAACTAGTAACTTAAACCCATGGTGATACGTTGGATGTATACAACCATAGTTTGGCCCATCCCCTTCTACAGCTCCTTGTTCTGATGGACGGCAATGACGAGGAACTGTAACCTGGATGTGCTGTCAAAAATCCAGAGAGCCGCTTATGTGGGAATAACTGGGTGTCTGGACCTTTGATATAGAGGTTTGGCAGCAATCAACGCTATCCGACTGAGAGCGAGGGTTGATGGATATAGAGGGGTTTTCGGTACTCCAATATACTCCAGAAGATAGACTCTAATGATTGCAGGAAATAGACTACCAAGTACCCGAAATGAAGTGCTCCGAAATGGATAGCTCCGCAGCATAAGGCTATGTGAGGATCCCGATTGGAGCTTTAAAAGAGGAAATCATTAGAGGCGCCTATCAAAAGGCAAGCCTCCGGTGGACCAGTAGGGATACCTGTTATATTGCGAGGCAATTGTGGCCTGCATATGACAGGAAAAGGACAAATGAACTGCTTAACTGCAGCGGGATAAATACGAGGAAGCTAGTAGGGGTTATAATGGGTCACTGGGCTATAGGGGACCATGTTAGAAGACTGAATATAGCTGCGAACGGTTTATGAAGGAGCTGTAAGGATTCGGAGGAAATCGAATCCGTTCAACACGTGCTTTGCGAGTGCCTCGCTTTGATAAATAAAAGAGGTAGGCTATTGCGTAGCTACTTCTTTTCAGGTCTGGATGGATCTAGGTTAAAACTTTCAGGTAAATCCTGAGTTTCCTAAGTAGAACAGGATGGATCTGAGGCTTATAAGGTTATCCCATGAGGTCTAAGGGTACAATGGACCCATTAGAGGTGACGCAGGCTAGTCGTCTGGCGGCACCCATCTTATCTAACCTAACCTATTCTAGCATGGTATCTAGCATACTGTGTTTGAAGTATAGCATTATTCATTTGTATGTAGACTTCTTTTCAATTTGCGAACATTTTAACATTGTTTTACTCAGATCAGTAGGAAAAGTATACCGAGTGTAAAAATGATTTCCAAATAAAAAATGCTGTCTTGTTCTCCCTATGCTCAGTTCAGTAAAAAATTAGCCTTATAATTTCGGTTGTTTGTCTCTTATAAAAAGGTCATTTTGGAAGACCATTAGGGACTGGTTTGTCATCATTTGCCCGGGCCGGTTTGAAGACCCAGTTCGGCCCTGCTTACAAGCTATTTAGAACGTTACGTAATATTTTGGTAATCGAAGAATTAACAAATAAATGCATTAGTACAGTCCATACTAAAAATGTTTCCTTTTTATTAGCGAATATATGCAGCATAGCTATATTTGTAATATGCCTACATATCGCCAAAAGATAGATAATATATTTTCCTCGATAAGTCACCTAAGATAGATTTCCATACACAAGTCTTCCAATTGAATGATTCTTAAGTCTTGATTTTAATTCCTACAACTGTCTGCCATCTGCAGTTGAAGTTAAAGATCATCAAAGTCTATCGGCTATGAGATCTTTTGATGCTATGTCCATATTTTTCATATGTTATGAGTAGAGCTAAATATTGGATCCAAATTTGTTAATATCCGAATAATCTGGATCCTAGTATCCGGAGACATACTATCCGGATTCGAGTCCAGGCAATGCAAAGAAGGGTTAAAATTTCCTCCAGATTGCATTGTTTCATCGTGGAAAATTAAATATCATGACATTTCTATTTCCCGAATGAAATAATGTACTCTGGACAAAAATTTTCAAAATTGTTTGATTACTCTCAGGATAGTTTGGATCCAGATTTCAGGAATCGGATCCAAATTATTCCAAACTATGTGGATACCTTTAGCTCTAATTATAAGTTGTTGAGTTGGTGTCGGTTACCTCTTCGGTAACTCGTATACCATCCCAAGGTTTGTGGAATGGAAATCACTCTACATTAACTCTGCATTTTAACCGATCTACATAGGTTCACCTCAAATTTAATAACTTATATTACCTATCCCAATATTATGATCCTCCCCTTTCATTCAACAGGAAACAAGTCTCCATCGAATAAGGGAAATATTTGTAAAGTGGAAGGAAAAGCGAAAAAGCGGTCATGATATGAGAATATGGAAACAAATATTGACGCATGATCCCGGTTAGGGTAATGAAATGCTGAGAGAAGTCTGGCGGTTCAAATTTTTTAAATCAATTAATTAATTAATTATTATATTTAATGGTATAATCTGTAAATCGGGTTAAGAGTGGAGACCACCCTGTTTATATAATAGTATTTGACACATTTCCACTGGACTTATCGCCTTATCCCTCCGAATTATTAGATTACAATCTTTAATCAGAAGCACAGGTGACCGAAACGCCTTCTTGCGGAGGTGCTCAGTTTCATTACAACCCAGCTTAGAGGTTTTAAGCTTCAAGCTATTTGAGTCGCTCAGATGTTAAAAGCTCTACTCTTCGGATAAAGAGGCCATCACATATTTCCTTTAACTACAGCTAAAAAAGCACCCATTAATAGTACGGTCTTTATTTTTAATCAATTAGACTGTGGAATCCAGCACTTTCTGTAGCATAGTTCCCACCGACTCGTCGTTTGTTTAAAACTCTTGGGGTTTGCTTAACCTCTGCCTAATCTCCTGTGAATTAGCTGAAATTGTACGGCTGAAGAATTATTTGAAAAATTTTCAGTTTATCTCAATAAAGACTTGCTTATTAACTGAGTGGTCAATCATCCTGATTTTTCAGTTATGAGGCTATATGTGATTTCTGATACACAAAGATTTGACCTTCTATTGTATAGAAAGGAAGATAGTTTTACTATAGAGTCAAAAGGCAATTCTTCAACCAACTGCATTAAGCAGAGAAATACAAAGATAAGTGCCGAGATACTATCAGTTTTGTTGGTTTAAGACCGCAAATCAGAATTTCATGAAGAAATTCAGATTCGGATTTATTACAGGCTTAACGTACAATAAGATTACATATCTTCTAAGTACAAAGAACGTTGGACTAATTAGCTTACTAAAAACTTACTCTAAACACTTTAAAATATATATGTAAAATATAAAATAAGACAAAAATAAAAAATAAAAATAAAGATTTATATAACACACAAGAAGATGTAAAATATAATATTAACAAACAACAAACTAAAATTACAGAAACTATATCCTAGATCATTTTGCAGGACCATCCCCTTCAAAACGGAAGCAGTTTTTAGTGGTGGCAGAGTAACTCTGTGTCATCAACCTACATAACCTATCCGTCCAGCCCACACGCTGAACATCACTCGGTAAATTATTCCCGGCACGAATAGCTCTAATAAAGTAAGAGTCCTCCATTATAGAATGTTGAAACCTAGGGTTTAGAAATTCGAATTGGTTAAAAAGATACCGAGGCTTTTTGGTGTGTATAAATTTGTGAAGGGATGCAAGAAGCCTACGCCTTAAATATTCCATCTAAGTACAACCAAGCAGATGGCTAATAAAACATTATCAATTCTTCTTAGGTCAAACACAAACTTCGTACAGTCATTCAATGCAACTGTTAATTTAATCGAGCATACAGAATCCAAGTGCGGGAATATTAGGCACCTAGCTGTAAGGTAGGGTAGAAGCAGGGATTTAACTAGCATTGAACGAATGCTAAAAGATAAAATTGTAGAAGACAACCTCAAGCGTCTAATACAATCATAAACTTTACCCAAAATATGGCTAATCTGATTACAAAATTTTATCCGGGAGTTGGGAAAAACCCCTAGATAACGCACGTGACCAGTAAATTTCAGTACTTGATTATCCAGAAATACAGGCAGTAAATCAGAAACTTCAATTGTTTACGGGTTCAGTTGTAAACCATTATTAGTCGCCCAGCTCTAGACATTCGTCAAGTCAGAATTTAAACATTCAATACAATCCTCCATTAGACCAATGGGACGTCCAATATAGAACTGCACATCTTCAGCATATATGTGAATTTTACAATCCTCAATAACCTTAGGAAGATCATTAATATATATGCTGAAAAGCAAAGGGCCCAAAATAGATCCTTCAGGCATATCACGAGTGAGAGGCAAGGCATCAGAAAAACTGTTTCCTATTTTTACACGATAAAATCTGACAGACAAAAAACTGCCGATTAGGGAAACTGCAGTTAAATGAAATTGAAAGTTAGTGGACAACTTAGATAATAATTTAAAGTAGCCTACCGAATCGAACGCTTTAGAAAAATCAAGCAAGGACACATTCTGAGAGTATACTGTGTGTTTCAATCAGCAGTACAGGGCGATCTCATCAGGACAGCAATAAAACCTTGACTGCTGTTTACACTACATTGAACTCAGTCTATTTTAGTTGGAATTTTAAAATGCTTAACACGTTTTGAATGTAATAGGTAAATAACACCTTTTCCTAGCTTGCTGTGTTAAATTTCGGCATTCTGGCCCTAACTTAATATTTCGATTCGACTTTAAAATCAAATTGGAAATAGACTCACCCCATTAATTTATGTCCGTAGTAGTAGTAGTCCGTAGTCCAGTATAGTAAATATATGCATAACAATCAAAAAACACATTAAACTTCCTTATATTGGCGTCCTTCACCAGAACATAGACCAGAGCACTAATAGTAGTAGAGTCTATTCATCATAAGTTCTGTAGGCCTAGACATAAGGGCTGCCACTTTTTATCGCTCTTTAATATATGATGTGCTTTCATTTTTCAATAAACGGGATCTTAGTTTACCTAAGTTCATGCCGGCGTGCATAACCGGTGGGTCGCACTCGACTGTCCCATCGCGAAGCGTGCATCACCAGTGGGTAGCAATCGACTGTCCCATCGGGCGGTGTGCATCACCGGTGGGTCGCACTTAAAAATGTAATCCGTTTCGTTGCAAGGAAGAAAATCTATATAATGGAAATTTACGGATATTAATTTAAAAAAAGGCAATCTTTTTTCAACTCATGTTTTGTTAATAAATAGTATTTCGTTACAAAAATAACTTTGCGTGGGAGGGCCATAGAGCAATGGCCTTCTTTTAGTTGTTTTTGCGGTATTTGAGAGAAAAAGAAAGATTAAAAAAATTTGGTTTCCCATGGCATCCCCAATTGAAGATCTCCAAAAAGAGCCGTGTGTGACAGAGCAAACTAAAAAAGAAAAAGAGTGTGATTGTGTGGCGAGGTTCGTTTTTGATCCAATATACGTTTTTACCGTTAAAAAAGACTTTTTTTTGGGCTTGGGTCATTATACACTCCATTCCTTCATTTTATATATATATTGCGAGATTAAATTACAATCATTTTTTCACAAAAAAAAAAAAAAAACAGCAATTTTCCACTTTAAAAGGGACTAGTTTCTTTTCTTTTTGAGTTATTGTTATGGAACTATGTCAGAGTTATGTACTTGGACGTGAAGTCCAGACTGCCAGCACGAGCTGACAGATCACTCGGTGGACAGTGTTGAGTGCAGGGCGGCATGCTAGCTCGCCTCGGCTATTGGCGGAGAGTGTGGGGAGGTTCCACGAAAACTTGCTGTCATATACAAAAAAAATTTCGTGCCTACAAACCAAAGGCCGTTACACACACTCAGTCTGGAATGGACTTTTACACTACTTGGAAGCGCAGGTGTTCTGTTTCCAATGCCTTTTCTCCAACCATCCTACGATACTGCGGGCTATGTAATACAGTATCCATGTGATGCCCTGTAAAGAGAGGAGTAGCGGACCTAGACGACCTTCACGCTAAGAGAGGGCTCCAGGAGAGTGAAAGAAGAAAGAAAAGAAAAAAAACTTATGTAATACAGGACCTATTATTCTGGCCTTAGCTTGACTAACCAATCTAGGAGGTAACCCGAAGGAATAAACACACGCTCATGATACCTATAAGTGAGTACTTACATCTCACCTGGTGAAGTTATCTTCTCTAGAACGCCTTCTGCAGCTTCATCCTTAGTGTGCTGAAATTGAAATTTCCAGAATAGCCAGAAAAGTAATAGTTATATTGTGGTTCCCTGGGGTTAATCTCTAACACCAATAATTATGAATAATAATAATGGTATAGCCTATCTGCCTATCAGATATAAAGATAGATTTAAAATTGACCCGAATGACATACACTTCACGCTTAATATCTTCGCTGTTACCTGTACTGTTATTGCACAATCATAACTCTTCAGTTAACGCGCTACAATAAATGTCATCTAAGTATCTCATTTAGAGTATAGGGAAAAGTTATCTAACTATCACCTTTAAGGAATAATAAGAAATTATTGCATTTAAATTATAGGGAAATTTTGTAGTATTTAGATTCTAGTAAAGTAGTATTGTATCTATTCTAGTAAAATATTGTGTTATTTAATTTGTAATAAAATATACTCGTATTCAATATATGCAACTATTAACTGGCTAATGGATTTTATATATGAAAATATTAGCATACCACGGCCCTTGAAATATAGAGAACTTTTAGCATACTATGGCCTGTAAGATATATCCAAGTTTTTATAATACTATAGCCTCTAAAATATATATATATATATATATTTTTTTTTTAGAATAATGCGACCTTAAAAATGTAGCAAAAACTCGAGACTACTATGGCCTGTACGATATAGCAAAAATTGTATCTGCGGAATTCACTGGATGCATAAACAAATTTTTGTCTTGAAATAATTTTCGATATTGAACCTGGTATCTGATTACGTTGATTTTGCCTCATCTCCTTGTATACTGCTTTTTGGATCGTAATTACAGGTTTCGGGTCACAGTGACCTGATGCTGATTGACGGAATACTTCTGAATTTTTCGGATTCCCAATTTGTCGCTTTTATATATCCCCTTCCGGATAATCTGCCTGGCAGCTTATAGCAATTTGCGGTTCCAACGGATGATACTTTTATTCCTCCATTATCAGATAATTCCTCCACTCGGTGAATATTTCTACCCAACCATTTTTATTTGTCAAGTTCCGTACTTTTGTTTCTATCACTTTTCGTTGTTGTGCTTTTTTCAACTCAAAACTTGTTTTTACTTTTTCGTTTTTGTCAATCACACCACAAAAATTCCTTCTTTCACTTTTGCAAGTCACACCACGACCCTCTTTTTCAATCCTCTTCTTCTCGTTTTTTTCTTTTCTTTTTCGGGTGCGTTCGGCACGTATAGCTTTCCATCCATATAGGAAACAGTCCGCGCCCATCTCATGCTGCTAGTCTCAGTGTAGCATACTGCTGCATGCAGTATGCTACGACCATAACATTATCTCCGAAACTTTTTATGGGATTTAAAAATTGAATTAGATATCTGATTAGGGGGCAAAATATAGAACTGATTTCATTCTACAAAAAAAATCTTTAACGTTTGTATTAAAAAAATTAAAAAAAAAAAAACTATAGAGTTTCTTCTGTGCGGGATGACCATCAAATTGAAATTTTTTCGGGTAACCTCAAATTATCTTCATTCAACAAAATCGATATATAGATGTAAATATTCGATGGATTTCGATAGTTCCTTTTTCCCAATATAGTTAAGATATACTATAATACTACGAGTGTAAATTTGAGAGGGGGTCCAGTATATTAAAAACACAATTTTTTTCAAACCAATTTTTTATTTCGGAAATTACCTAGGAGGGCTAAATTGGGGTAGTTATTTACAACTCCAATTTGTCCTAAAAATAATTATACTTTCACTATGCCTCGGTCGAATTCTAATTACCGAATCTAAAATGTTTTCCTTAACATACTACGTTTCATAATTCGTTATTAAATTACTTTCAACGCCATCTTTCTGCTAAATTTTGCAAGATGTATTCCACTTTTTTTTTCTTTCGAAATTATCTATAATACGTCTACTTTCATTTAAGAAAACTCACAAGTAATTATTCCCAGTCATTTAGGAATAATTAGCAAAATTAGATTGTATAGTTCGCTAAATTACTTTCTAAATAAGTTTCTAATGAAAAACCACTACCCTTTATCTCGGACAAATTCCAACTTGTTCCAATGAAGCCGATCACTATAGCAATTTTTTACACATAGTAATATAAGGCTTCTAGCTTCAAAATGTAAATACAGAAAAAAAAAGTAATAGGGACCTCAGCAGAAAAAACAAAAACAATAACTTACAATCAGTGCAGTGCAGTGGCGTACCTATAGCTTTTGCCACCTGGGGCGGTTCCCAATTTGTCGCCCTTTCTAAGTCAATCAAAATCAAGAGTATTTATTAACAATTACGGAACATAAATAAATAAATAAATAACATATTTCGTTTGTTTATAAAGATTGTATACACATATTGATAAAATTTTAGCGCATTTATATATTTATTTTGCTTACTTTTTTATTAGAAAAGTGTCTTGAATAACATTTTCAAAATTTATATCATCTGTTAGTTATTTTTCTATGAAGAGTATCGTTAGATTTCGTATTCTTAAATCACTCAATGAATTGGACACCTACGCATAATATGAAAAGTTATTTTGTTTTTTGCATGTCCTTCCGTCCGTCCTCACGATAACTCAAAAATGCGTGTACTTAGAGATCTGAAATTTAACTGGTGGGCTTTAAAAACAAAAAAGTAAAATCAAGTTCGAAGTGGGATAAATCCGGTAACTCCTTCGAAGGGTTGCCATAAAAAGAATTTCTTTTTTCACTATATTTGGACACTGCCCTCAGAATGCGTCACTGTAGAAAGCTGAAATTTTGTATATGTATAGTGTTTTATAAAAATAGTAAATGTAATTTAATTTATGATTTATTTTCGAGAATTAATCATTTGCCACTATTTTTTGTTGAATGTAATCTGTGGTTTTATAATTTTTGGCTATATTCGTGAAATTATCAAAGGGAGTTTGATTTTTTATTATCTTTTACTCCTACTTTTTTTTCCATTTTTACTTGATAACATTTAAATGGAAAATAGTCGGAAATCTCTTTTTGTTACCTAACTTGTTCTTAAATTAACTTTGCTTCAACCACTATAAGGTAACAAGTGCCTTCCTCTTGTCTATTGACGATGTCAATGAAGATGGCGCGCTGTTTTCAATAACAACAATTGTAAGCCATAAAAGCAGTGGTGTGCTGGAGTGGGCTCGCCTGGGCTCGCGCGAGCCCATTGTTAAATTTTTTGAAACTTTGCGAGTTTTTCAAAGTTTTCATAATCCCAATTTATCGTCTACCAAGTACCAGGCCCAATGTAACGGCGTGAAATTGTTGTTATCTAAATATCAGGATTACCTTGGGCTTTAATTTGTTGCTCCGTTATTTCTCTCTGACCAGCACGTTCGTGAAAACTTAAATGTACTTCGTTGCATAAATCCGCTTCTGTATTTCCTCTCTGCAAATTTGTTAATACCGCCGAATGAAGTTTGTAAGGCAAAAAATAATTTTTTCTCTTTCCGCTCGTAAGTACTAAATCATTTAAATCCCACTTTGTTCTGCAATGGAGACAAATTAAATTAAATTTAATAAGAATGAAAGAATTACCTGCTCTCATCATTGTCAGAATTAGGAGAAATAGAAGACATCGCCAAATGAAGATTAATATAATAAATAATACACTAACTATTAACTAACAACTCACTTCTGAATGTCATTTGGATTTTACCGATCTTAGCCGATTTTTAAAATATATTTATCCGATTTTCAAGATACATTTAGCTGATTTTAAAAAAAACTAATTGGCAACACTTATCATATTCCATATACCACAGGCTTCTTTAGATGGCTTAACAGTAACACAGATTAGATATATGCAGATATCCAGCTTCGCAAAATTACCCGGTATGGCTTTAAGAACCTTTGCTCTGGTACCACCACACCATTCCATAAAAACTGCTGGGTGCGTGACTATACGTCTATCGGGCTATTTATGATTTGTTGTGCACAACTAGTTAGGCGTTAGGTAACCCAAATTGTCTTTTATTAGGTGTTCATGAAAACGGTGTCTCGTTCTAGGCGTCTAGCTAATATCACGTCTGCGCGATTACTGAAATTTACACATTTGTAACATGCATCGCGCATTGAATGATCCCACCTATTGTGTTTCTTGAGTTTTTTGTGATTTATGTTTTGACAGTGCTTTAAATTAGTAAAAATATTCGTTGTTGAAGGTAGGTAAATCGTAAATGTAAATCTTTATTATTATTTTAAATTGTCTTTTAAATATTTTCCATAGACCATGAAAAGACAAACAAACTTGTTAAATTATTTTGGAACAGAAAAAAAAAAAGTAAAACTACTTTTGAAAACTTACCAAGTACAAGTAATACGGTCGAAGTTGAAGAGACCGAAAATCCCAATGTAGTTTTATCAAATATTTCTGTGTCCGAAAATGGAGCAAATGAAAGTTCATCAACTTAAAAAAAAAGCAAGAACTGATCATATTGTGCATCAAACACTACCCGATTGTTGGAATGAAAAACAACTGTTTAGGCCTATATAGGTCTAAGCGAAATCAGGGAGAGGTGCCGGGTTGATAACTGAGAAGACTGATGTTTTAATTTAGTCAAACCTTTATTTATCATAAAATTTCTTAGTGAACAAAAATGATAATTCAACTCAAATAAGATTCAATTAAAATAATAATAATGAAATTAAAAGTATTAATTCAACCAAAAAAGAACTCAAAAAAAAATAAATAAAAATTCAAACGAAATAATGAATACAAAATGATAATTCAAACGAAATCATACAAAAATAATTCCAAAAAAATTGTCGCAGCAGATGATGTTTTTTAATCTGTAAAGATAAAATACTATTAGTTTTTCTGTCAAGAAATGTATAAATAATTTAATAGGCTTCACTGCTGCCTATGTAAATTTTTTGCCGGAATGCAAGTAACCTTCCGGCGTAAAATGAGCTGAAAAAAATAAAATTTTTAATTTATTAATGACTTTTTCAGCGTCAATGCTGCTGATCCGCCCTTTGAATAAATTACTGCTCAGAAGCGCAGCAATTTGTATAGGTTAAAATTCACCCAAAGATTTCCTTTACTAAGTCAGATTCAGAGCTTCTGATCCGTCTCGGAAGACTGCTAGAACTGCAATGAATTTTAGCTCCAGCCCCTGCTTTATTTATACTCTGGAAATGTACAGAGTAAATGGGGGCTCAAAAAAAAGTTGCGCGTTGTCGCATGTATTGTGCTTCAGCTGTGCGTATTACAGCTTAGAATGAGTGAGAGCTATGAACATCTGACTGTACTGACGTCGGATGTCAGTGACAGTGAAATTGTTGGATGTGTTGTCATCTTGAATATTTGGGTAAGTTTTTATATTGTTTCTTTTTGTATTTGTATTTAAATATTTTTTCTTCTATTTCAGAATATTTGGAAATTGGAGAATTCTCGTGGAGCACTGGAGCTGGATTCAGGGATTTTTACGTGAGTTTATTTCCATATTAAAATTGTTGTAATTTACGTTTGTTTACTTTTAGTAATCGAATGTTTGTTTTATTTTCAGGTTTTGATGCACCAAAAAAGGGAGCCCTAATGGGATAGAAAATGGCTTTTTATCCCTTTAAGGATTTAGTGAAAGCATCGTGGGATATTATGGATATGTTGATATGGTTTGTTAATTTTCATACTTAGCTTGTAAGTTTTTATGATGTTTCTGTGGCTGAAACAACAACATTTGTATTTTAAAAATCAATTTCATTGGCTGGACATGGAAAATGAAAAATGGGGATGTCTTGTTTGTTCCAAGTTTAAAGATTTGGGGTTAGAAACACAAAAGAAAAACATTGTCATATTTCAAAGAAATGGATGGAACTTACCGTGGAGCCAAATGGAACAAACAAAAGTACTAGACAAGCATCTTTACACAAAAAAACTTAGTATCCATAACGATTCAACAGCACATCAAAAATTTCTTAAATTAAAATAAGAACGAGAAAAACATCTACTTCCTAATATTACAGATTCATTAAATCATGAAGAAATTTTAAAAACTTCTATAATATTTAATACTGTGTATAGCATTGTAAAGAGATATCGACCAATGTCTGACTTACCAGCTCTACTAGAATTGCAAAAGAAAAATGGTATCGAAATAAGAAAAGAATTATTTGCAAAAATAATAGCAAAGAATACCAAAATTTACATCATAATAGATGAATCGTCGACATTGGCCAAAAAAAACTGTTTTAGTTTTGTATCTACGTGTTGAACTTGCCGAACCTTGGATGATATTTGTCGATCTCATCGAACTTGAAAATGCCACTGTTGAATATATACTTACTGTTTTGCTTAAATCTTTAAATAAATACGATTTCTCTGACAAATATTTAAAAGAAAATTTGGTTGCATTTTGTTCTGATGGGGCTAGTGTAATGTTGGGCAAAAAATCTGGAGTTTCAATAAGGCTTGTCCAAAAATATCCGAATATTATAATTTGGCACCGGCTACAATTAGCATTATCAGATTCCATAAAAAATATTGGTCAATTGAATCATTATGAAATATTTCTTGATAAGCTCTATGCCATTTACCACCAATCACCAAAAAATCAACGGAAATTAAAAACATGTGCTGAAGAAATAGACGTGGAAATTATAAAAATGGGTTGAGTGTTCGGACCTAGGTGGGCAGCTTGCAGCTTATGCACTTCATTGGCGGTCTGGAAAAACTATGCCGCTTTATGCAAACATTTTGAATGTAGTGACAAAACTTCTGGATTATTAAATCGACTTTTAAATTTAGAATTTTTAAAGGATTTAGCTTTAATGATCGACGTCTTAACGGAATTCGCTTACCTTTCAGAAGCCATACAAAGTCGAAACATTAATATTGTTAAAGCAAATACTCTAATAGTTCGATCTATTTACGCCATTAATTATTTGAAGGATTCTGTTGGATGCTATGAAGCTAACATTATAGAAACTGTTGCAATTAGCAGTGCTGAGGCCGAAAGAGCTTTCAGCCCAATGAACAATGTAGCGACATAAAAACGAACAACATTAACTGTCCAACACATTGCGGATTTTATGACACTTTCTTTAAATGGTAAACTATTGCATCAATTTGATCCAAACCCTTATGTAAAATCTTTTCTGCGCAGTCATCATTCAGTAATTGAACCAGAAAATTGAAAATAGGCAGCAAAGATAAGAATATTCTATATGGAGTTTTTTGGAATAATTTTATTTTAGTTGATATTCTAGAAGTAAATTTTAGTTTGTATTTTTTTTATATTAAACATTTTGCTTGATAGTAATTTTCATTTTGTGATTTTTTGATTGTGTATATTTTGTATTGTATTGCGATTGTTTTTGTTTCTTTAAATTTTTCATATAAATTATTTTATAAAAATAATTTTTAGTTTTTTTTTAAATAACCATGAAAAAAATCCCCCCCCCCCCGGCGCTTGCCCCGTGCAGCAAGCCCATTGTTAACATTTTTCCAGCACACCACTGCATAAAAGCAAACGCATAACCCAAGGCTCGTATGTGTATAGGCAACGACACGTTCTACGCTTACACCTCTGTCAAAACCCTCGAGAATACTTCCCAAGCCATGAAACAGAAACCTATATGTGTGCGTTCGGAGTCCGTTCTCTAAAATATTCTATATTGATGCTTATGGAAAAGTACCAAACATTGATTTTATAAATGCTATAGAGCCCAAACTACAATCCATACAGGAAAATAGTCTTCTAGTAATTTACAGCTTGGTTCCTCACCTTTCCAAAGGCTGTCCTTAGTATATACCTTACTTAACAAAATAATAAAATAGTTTTGATTACAAAGTCACCTTACCATTTTACGCTCAATACCTCTCAGCTGTGCATATGTGTATGTGCAGCCGGAGTCCGAATCTGTAGGCAGCTACATTCGATATCATCAGCCCATGGCATCGCAGTACAATGATTACTCAGCTGAGAATTTTTGTGTGAGAAATCATAGTCATTTGGCTAAGATAAATTTTTTTAAATAATTTTGTTAGGAAAGGTATGAAAATTTTATTTCGGTTCGGAAGATAAGAATGCAGGCTTAAGATTATCAGAACACCATTTTTCGGTGTGAATAGTAGTTTAGGGCGGAGGAGCTATTCAAATCAAACTTTTGTCAGTTTTACATAAGAACACTGCAAATATTTTAGAATGTAAGGACTACGTTGGGCTTCGCATGTGGTAGGGAGGGAGTCTCTTTCATGGCTAGTGAAGTATTCTCGAGGGTTTTGCCTTTGTACAACACCGTTTGGAAAACCGTACGGTTTTCTTGTATGATTTTCGCCCATACCCGAACGTGATTACCTATCTGGTTTTATTCAGCGTGTGTGCATCGTGATGCTAACAAAGTTTTTTGAGTTAGAAAATATTCAAAAACATATAAAATAGATTGGTTTTGAGTATATAACAGTGATTTTTTAAATTTACAAATATTTATGAAATAATAAGAGCGTCTACCTCAGCTGTGGAGTGTGCAAATTTTGTATTAGGTATTAGATACATCTACATTCAACATTGCAATAATTTTCTTGAAACAATTGCCCGTTTAAGGTAGGCGGTATTTTCGATGGATAGTTAGCGTCACGTCTGACGAGTTGGAAAAAATATGTTGTTAGATTGATCACGTTGACATATGAGATTCGTCACATTTGTTTTCAACTTTTTGTTGTCATTTTTCCACTTTCTCAATCAACGAAATTACTTCTTTGCCTAAAAAAAAAAACAAAAAAAGTCCAGCAACAGTATGTACGTTTGCGACGAAAAATAGAAATTTGCCTAACTTTTGCTTCGCGAACATCGCGTGCGGTTATCATCTAATACTCCTTACACCAACAAGCATATATGCGATATTAAATGTCAACACGCGCTACGCTAGTTTCGCATTTGAAATTTTTAATCTTGACTCCCGTTTTAAAAAGGACTTTCTTAGCAGTTCTAATTTCTACCACTAAGCGACGTATCTTATTGTGGCGATAGCCAATTCCAAATTTACGGCGCAATTATTATTTCTTTGGATGTACGGTGAATTTAAAATACATATCTCGAAAACAAAGCCGAACATCATCATCATAGGTAGATCAGGTTTCTAGATTCAAAATAAAAATAAGAAAAAAAGTGCTAGACGTCCTCACTAGTGAAAAATACTGTTTTCTTGAAAATTTTACTACTAATTGTATTACCAGGAATGTCTTCTATTATGTATTTGTCGTTATTTAAAACTGCCTTAACTATAAATGGACCTTTATACTTTGGTAGCAATTTATGGCATACACCCGCTTTAGTTATTATATTTTTTATCATTACTAGATCACTTACCCTGTATATTTCAGCGCACTTTCTTTTCTTATCGAAATTTGATTTATATGCTTGTTGAGCCCTTTGCGTACTTGCGACAACCAATTTCCGTACAGCTAAGATATCTCGACTTTCGGTATATTCCCTTGTTAAATGAGTCCGTAACTCATCCCGATTATCATTTTGATTTATTCCGAAAAGGGCAACACTAGGCGTAACATTCGTACTACGATTAACAGTATTGTTAAAACTAAACTCAACTTTGTGTAATACATCATCCCAACACACCTTTCTTTCTGTGTCAGTTAACTTAGCTAACATTGGAATCAGAGTCCGATTAACTCGGTCAACTTGTCCGTTAGATTGTGGCGAAGTAGTGCAACTAAAACGTGTTGAAATTGGATTTCCTCTGAAAATTTTTTAAATTGCTTCGACGTAAAGCAAGTACCTCTGTCAGAAACGAGACGTTTTGGAATACTGTAACAACTAAAATATTCCACCAAATGTTTTACTACTTCATTAGTATTTGTCGTTTTAGTTGGATAAAGCTTAAAAAATTTAGAAAAAGCATCTATAACAACCAAAATGTAACGATTCTTTCTTCGAGTTGTTTCAAAGTGACCAACATGATCAACATGAATTATTTGAAAGGGTTTATCACATTTGTCATACAAATGCATAAGTCCTTCAACCTTCCCACTTTTAGGCGAGTACGCGAGGCATTTCAAACACTGACTAATATACTCTTTGATTTTTGCTACTAGTTTTGGGAACCAGTAAGTCTGTTTAATGAGCTCAGCAACTTTTTTCTTCCCCATGTGTCCCATATTGTCGTGATACATAGCTAAGATTTTACTTTTTAAGCATGCAGGAACGAAGAAAAGAGATTTTTTACCAAATTTTCGATAAACAAGTCCCTCTCGCAACTCGAAATGTGGATGCTCTGTTTTACCCAAACGTTTCCTCAATTCAGATATGTTGTCATCACGCAATTGATGGATAGAAAGTAGCTGTGAAAGTGAACACTCTTTTAACACTAAGATTGTAGGGGCTCGGCTAAGAGCGTCAACGTGTTTCATTCGAGCAGATTCTCGATGTGATTTCATAATCATGGTTTTTCTAAGAAAAGTGCCCATCTTGCAACTCTATTATTCACTTCCTTTTTCTGAAGTGTTTGACGTAATAAGTTGCAATCCGTAATAATTTTAAATTTGATACCATGTAGATATGCATGAAAGCGTTTAATCGCATTTACAATAGCAAGTGCTTCCAACACAAATGAATGTATTGCACCGTAACCCACAGAGCTCGCATCTGCGTGTAGCTCAGTCTTCGCTGCTGGGTTGAAAACTTTTAAAACCGGAGCCGTCGTTAGAGTCTACTTCAATTTCTCAAATGATTCAAGCACCTTTACAGAAAATACGAAAACAGAATCTTTTTTCAATAAAGCGTAAAGCGGGCTAGGAATTGTTGCATAACTATTGACAAATTTCCGGAAATAGCTCGTTAAACCGATGAATCTTTGAAGCTCGAAAACATTTTTTGGAACCGGAAACTCCTTAATGGACTCCATGTGATGTTTCGATGGCTTTATGCCTTGACCGTTAATTGAATAACCTAAATATTCTATTTCAGATTGGAAAAATGAGCACTTCGACGGCTAAATCTCTAAATTTAGTTGACCTAAACGATCGAAAACCTTCTTCAGAACCTCACTATGTCTCTCAATACTTTCGGTCGCTATGAGGAAGTCATCTATATATATATATATATGAACCTCTCCCGTCGAGACCAGATCTACAAAATTCTCTCGAATGAATCGAGAAAATATACTTGGAGCATTTGACAAATCGAACGGCATCTTCACGAACTCATATTGAGAATCCGGAGTAGAGAAAGCGGTGTACTTAATCGGATTCTTTTCCATTGGTATATTATAAAACCCATTTTTCAAATCAATCGCAGAAAAGTATTTCATTCCCCCTAAAAGATCAAGGTAATCTTCTATTCTACCGATTGGAAATCTATCTATCGCGATAATCAATACACATTCGTGTTTTTCCATATTTCTTTTTAACTAAAATAATTCGACTGCTGTAAGGATTACAAGATGGTCTTATAATGCCTTTACCTAATAATTCTTGAATAAGTTCATTTATTGTTTCTTTCTCCTTTATTGAAAACTTCCGCAGATTTGAATAAAACTGTATTGATTGTGTTAATTCGATTTTCGCTTCATACCGTTTATCAACAACGTTTTCATTCTTATTGCTAATCGACTTATAATATAATTCCCGCAAAAACTCAAAAAGCTCAATATCAGCATAAGGGCTAATAGACTTACAAGGACCGACCACAAAATTAGGTGAATTCTCATAAAGATTTTCCATACATAATATAATATTAAATATATGTTTATTCAATGCACTATCTGACTTACCAGACGTTATATTATCTACTGATAAATTCTCTGAAGTTGGGGTTGAATTTAAACATTTGCCATTAATTGTCACCAAGTTTTCTGATTTGGAGTCTATAACTACATGGACGCTAGTTCCCAAAACGCAATCGCAGTCGAATGATTCGTAATCTACAATAAAAAAGTCAATTAGCAATTGGTCACAATAATTAATTTCACAATTTAGTTTAATATTGCCAAGAACAATCAACCTTGATTTGTTTATACCTGTATACATTAAATTTGTACTTGTATTATTATTATCATATATTAAATTATTTGGCAAACAGCCTCGTCGTACCATATTAATCGGACTACCCGTGTCAAGGAGTGTACTTGCCATTTTTCGTCTTCCATCCGGTAAAATAATAATATTATTCACGAAAAATCTCTTATTTGAAGAAATTATATGTATGCCTTTCATTAAATATCTATCTTCCGTATGTCCAACTCGCGAACACTTGGAACATCTCGGCAAACGTTGAGGCTCTGGGCAATCTTTTGCTCGGTGATTTGTAAACTTCAAACAATTATAGCACTTTATTTTTGATTTAGCACAATCAAATTTAGATTCCATTTCATGTGACAAGTCGGGTTTACTTTTTACAGATGATTTGATGCTCAACTCCTTGTCAACCTGTTTATCATATGACTCAATAGCTCTCATTATTTCCAACATATCACTTAAACCATCACACTTACATGTCACTAATGCTCGTTGTAATTCAGGGTTTGTTTGTAACAGACGTTGTCGTTACAAGAGTATATAAGCAGAGTATAATACTCCGTAATACCCAGCAAAGTCGCTTGTTCTATTTAATGACGCATAGGAGTATTTATTTATCACTCAGGAAATTCAGACGCCGGAGTGATTAAGCCCTTGTCACACTTCTTCACCCTATGCGATTCCTGTTTCACGCAAGGTTATCAAGCTTATACATTTCCTTTTTTGGAATCGATCTAAATTGCTTAGTTGGATATAAATAACAAGTGCGAAGTTTGTTATTGCTTCCAATCACAAGGCCCTTGTAGATCTTCCCGCATATCTAATAAATTCTAGAGACAAGCAACGACACAGTGCCTGGCACCCAAAGTATTTTTGTGATAATCTTGTTAAATCTTCTATAATTTGGCACTCTACAAGACTCAATAATCTAGGTAAACATAGTCTAGACGCTTACTCTAATAAGTTCAGCCATTTATCCGCCGCAGACGGTGGTATGTTATCTGTATATAAGTAACAAAGTAATTTGTGGGGCGTATATACTGCAACACCTGGAAATACAATGATATTTGAGTGTGCTTCTCTGAAATCACCAGTAAGCGCAGCTCTCATTACGCCACATCTGGCAACTAAAGTAGCTCTGTGAGCTTTCCACCCTAACATTGTCTCGTCGCGAGTTCGAGCAGCTTTACTGCATCGTAAGGCAATTCGGCCACTCGTTCTTCATTCAACATTTCCTGTAGCCTAGATTGTGTGAAGAAAATCGATTATCGCTAAATAAAAGAAACAGAAGACAGGAATGTAAATAAAACTAAAATAAGAATAACTAATAAAGATAAAAAGAAAGTAATTTAAATAACTAAGCATTGGTGCCAAGCATGGTCCGTATACACAGGGAGATCTAAGAAGCTGGTGAATTACACACTCCTAAAGACCCCCATGTCCACATAAACACATGCCACCCTTGTTTAAGCACAATAGATGCAAGCAGTAGTGCATAATAAGAAATTATGAGCTGAAATGAAACAATTTAGAAATAAATAAGTAACGAAAATAAAAAGAAAAAGAGAAGAGATAAGATTTTTTTAAACGGAATACTGCCTTCAAATCCGTGTGTACTCCGTATATTAGTAAGAAACGAACAAATATTAAAGATCATTCACCGCGACACGATGATTCAGGTGGGTTTTCTTCCAATGCAATGCTTCTCTCACATAGTTATAAAAAGAAAAAAAAAAAGAAAACAAAAACGTAGCTAAGTATTGATTTTAAGCGAAAAGCAGTAATGTATACAATTTTCCGATTCCGATAGTTGATATTGCAAACTGTCAGTGCGTAGTTGTCAGCAGAATTGTCAGCAAAACCTCCGATTAAGTATAATGCGAAATAGAATAGAATAGAAGATCTTTTAGTAATAGATTATGAAGTATATTGTGAACTTAGATGTAGTCGAGGAGTTTAGTTATAATTTAGAGCGTAGCAGAAAACTGAGTAGGAATGTAAGCAGAATAGATGTAAATGCGGAGCTGAGAAACGAGGTGATTTGCAGGAGAAAAGGAAGTGAAGACTACTTCAGGCAAGTTTTTCAATAGAAACCACGTTGAGATGTCAGCTTCTAGAAAGAAAAAAAGAAAAAGAAAAGAAAAGGCAGGAAGTAGGACATATTGTTTTGGGTTCGAGAAGATTCTGGTAATTTTTCTTCACTGTCTGGAAGGACGAGATTGTATTCAGTTCGAGAAACAAAGGAGAGCAGTCATTCTTTGCTGGGAGATAGGATTCTGATTAATTATTCTTGTAAGTCTGAGAAGATTCTGGGAGTACGAGATTGGATTCAGTTCGAGAAACAGTCTAGAGTAATTAATTCTTCGCTGTCTGGAGCAGTTGATATTGTTTTGGATTCGAGGAGATTCTGAGTAATTATTCTTCGCTGACTGGTGGAAGTACGACATATTGTTTGTGATTCGAGAAGATTGAGCGGAAATTTCCTTCACTGCCTAGGAAAACTTGGTCCGAGCTGCTTTAGAATTTGTGACCTAAAGGAAGTTTTCTTTGAAAGCGTGAATTTTCGATATTGTCGTGCAATCTGGAAGGAACTTCATCAGAGCCATTTTCAGATCCGTGATCTAAGGAAAGTTTTGAGTGGTAACTTATTCACTCAATTAAACTGAAATAAAACTTCATTCTATTTTGAAAGATCATAAAATTAAAGATTGCCTTTTAGACAGTAGAGACGGGTTGTAAAGTGTTGACCAAAGAAAGGAGCGAAGGAGATTAAAGCAGATAAGGAAGTAGTAAAGGGCCCCAACAGCAAAATAGCTGGTGGAAAAGATTGAACAATTGAGCAGTTAACTGAAGCATGCGTCGGAGCATTGGAGTTGGATTTCGCCAAGCTGACGTTGCAGTGTAGCAGGCAAAATTACATACGTATACTGGAGATTGAAGGCGAATTTCACTAGCGACATTGCGGCATTGGAGGTGTAGCTTACATGCAGCGAAATCAGGTCGACCTGTTGCGGATCTAACCACAGCAGTATTCCAGTCAAGTAAAGAGCTAATTTAAGTTAGGCTACGACGGTCAGGTGTGTAAATTTATTTAATAAATTTTATATGAATTGAAATATCGCGAATTTTAATCCAAGCCTTGTCCATCAGTAAAAATTAATGAAGATTGGGTTATAAAATGGGGGCTCAACCGGGATCTGCTGAAGACGAGGGGAACTTGGATTAGGATTTGCTAGTAGTATATTTATAGTTGTAAGAAAGAGCAATAGCTCTAAGCTAAATTTTGATAAAATATTTTGTTAAAATTAAAAAGGGAAAGATATATATAAAGTAGGTATTACGACTGTTCGAGGAAGCAATCCATTGGAAGAATATTTTATAAATATTTTATATACGTCGAAAGAACATATATAATATTGAAACGATATACAGAGTTCCGCTCGATAGGCGTTGAGAGCAGGTGTAATGTAACAAACTTATGAGCATGAATTTTCCTTAAGGGTATTAACCTGTTTATAAAGCGTGCCTATGTGGGTCATAATCCTACCTGTTTGTGTGGACCGTGCTTACGAGTGAAGTTCCAAATGAAAGTGGCCTTAGTAACTCTTTCTCCAATGTTAGGTATAAAGCAAGAATTAATTATTTAGATATTGCAAATTCATTTTATATGATTAAATAGTAGTGTAATTATGAATATCGTTCAAAACCTATGAGAAATAGTGTGAGGTAGGTAGGCAGAGTTCTGCTGCGTGGGTAGTAAGTTTAGATTTGTTTTCACGCAATCTTGTCATAAAGGGATGGTGAAATAATTGCGAGACTGCTGAGTCCGATATTGTAAAAGGGAGTAGACGGTTAGTTTGTAAGCTGCACTTAAACGCAAAGTGAGCAGTACAAGTACGCCAAGAATAATTAGTACATCTACTGCGTTACGCGACCGCCGGTTATCAATTAATCACGTATACTTCAACCTCGCTCACTGTATACATAAACGAATATTATATTTTAAACCTACATAACGATTATATTTTCACAAATTGGCGCATCGCCTGTATCTAAAACAAAAATACGTACGAAATTCGCAAGGGTAAAATGTACATGAATTACACATGAATTTTGTAAAGAATTTAAAAAAAAAAAAATTTAGAATTAATTATAGCTAACAAAACTAAACTCTAGTTGTTCACCTTGCCTGATGCAGATGATTTTCGGATAAAAGTTCGGGAGTTTTAATGAACGAACAATTATTTTAGGATAGATACTGTCCGACATTGATAGTTAAAAGTGCCCTACAATAATTGAATTTCTATGGCAGTCTAGCAGGGATTATGAAATTTATATTTAAGCGTCTGAAAAGTTTTAGACGTTCCATTTTGTTATCAAAATAGTTTAAAGTTATAAATAAAATAAGAACTGAATTAAATGAGACGCGACAGAATGAGTAGAGAAATATTCTTGGAATGTTGTAATGGAAACATTTAGCCCAATCATTTAATTGTGTCCGATATAAGTTTATTAACGATTTTGCCAGAGTGTGAATGGAACTCAGGCACCTTCTGCAGTTTTCGGAGCGCGCTAAGTATACTCTGTTGTTTTCTTTTACTCGAGCAAAATATCTGATCAGCAACTAATGCCTGCAGCGAGTCAGTGAGACTACAAGTGCGTTGTTGGCATCCACGAACGGTACGCTAATCGTTAATTGCTCTAGTATACCTTTGGGGTGTGTTAATAAACAAGGTGGTTGTAGATTAGTGGAGCTTAGAAGTTAGGTGAATAGTGTTAAAGAATAGGTACTTGGGTACTTTTATTCTAGCGAAGAATATAAGAGTTCCAGAAGTACAGAGCAACAAAGTTCTTCCAATTTGCGAGAACTCTCCTTACATCAATCTGAGTTATACATATCTACAGAACAAAAGTGTCCATAAGTGAGATATTAGTTCCTGGATTGATAATCTTCCAGGTGATTCCAGAGCTTGATTCGATATAACTAAGCTTATCAATTTGCTTTGGTTGTAATATTATGAACTCGACCGAGTGCGTAAAACGTGTTACCAATTCAATTTAAGAACATTAAACTTGAACTTAACCACGGGAATATAACTAAAGCAGAGCTATAAAATATTCGTGATCTAAAATTTTAATTACCTATACCAAGTATTTGGGAATTTACAATTCCCATATTAGCAATACTCCCGGTATTGAAATCAAAATTTGCCCAGTACCGTTTTGGGGAATTGCAAATAAAACTGTAACGTGTAACGAGAGTAGGCAAAGGCACCTCACGCACGCTTTGTCCGCAGTAATAAGTGCAATAAATTAGTACGTGGAATGATCGAACGATTTGAAAGTAGGTAATTAAAGGCGAATCAATTTATTAAAATAATAATTAGAAATAAGTGAAAGAGTATGAGTAGAAGATATTGAGTGAGTAGAGATTAAGTTAAAGTATAATAGCGCCATGGAAATTATCTTGGATGTGCCTCTTGTTGAGAAGTCTGATTGGAATTTATATAATGTCAGGAAAATTGTTGCAGAATTTTAATAGAGGCCATATTTAATTACATCTATTGTATCTGCATTATCATAAAAAATTTGTTGAACCTGTTAGTTCGGGCTTATCGCCGGGGTGAAGCGTATCAGGCAGATTGTATATGAAAAAACTCATTCGATTTTCAGCTCAGATCCTTTTCTTTCGCCAGAGCTATTTGTAGTTGGCATAGTCTTCGTTAAAGATGTCATTTGGGGAATTAGCTAAATTTTTCGCAGATCGTGAAATAGGGTATGAGATGCGATGCCGTGGGGTAAGACCACATGATTTCACGATAAAAGGGAGAGTTGATTGGTGGAGGAAACAACTCATTAAAGAATCGAAAGAAGGTATTGATGCCCTTCAAATACCATCCTACCTTCCACCAGAACAAGATCTGGAGGAAGCAAATACTTGGTTTTCGGTATTAAGTGAGGAGGCTAATTCGGATGATAGCTCCTTACTTGAGAAGGTCGCTCTCAGAGCTCAGTTCTTAGAACAAAGAGTGAAGAGAATAAAGGTGGAAAAGGAAGGGGAAGATCCACAAGACAATGGCGCTATGCAAGAAATACTACTGAATGGTATAGCCGAACTCATAGCGTGCATCGATAGGAAGCAATACGACTTATGGAAAGCAGAAAGCTTAAGGAATAGGAGAGCAAGAAGTACAGTCAACCCGAATGAATCTGTGGAAAGTGAGGGAGGCAATTTAAATCCAGCGGTAAATAACAACCGTGTAGAGTTTACTCATCCACGAGTACAACCAAGTAAATCCAATTTTGCTAGCCGTATTGATGCATTACAATTAGATCTTAGCGAGGACGAGATGAGTTCATCTCTACTGGTAGCAGGTACATCAAACTTAAACCTACAAAGCAATAGATCCAGTCCTAAGTTGTACAAGTGGTCAATCAAATTTTCAGGGGATAACCCGAGAGAATCGGCATCAGAATTCTTACAGCGAGTTGCAAATTTTGCCAAATCAAGGCGTGTATCCGACGTAGAAGTTTTAGAATCGTTGGCCGACATATTGGAAGGGTCCGCGTTACGTTGGTATCGTCGCCGTAGGGATCATTTAACAAATTATAAGACTTTCGTAAAAAGATTTCTTGAGGAGTTTGAACCCTTAAACAGTGTAGATAAGCTACTAGATTATATCAAAGAGAGAAAGCAGCGAGAATCAGAGAAGATTGTACAGTATATATCCTTAATTGAAGATCTATTCCTTCGCTTACCTCATCCACCGACAGAACGGGAAAGAATTAAGATAATTCGCAGAAATTTGCTACCCCAGTACATTCGGGCTTTATCGTTACTTGAGTTTAAGTCGATAGATGAATTAGAGAAAGCTTGCAGGAAACTAGAAGATGGTGAAATCCAAGCTCTAGAAAATTCAAGTATAAGACGGGACAATCGATATTTTTCAAACGTCCAAACACCAAATAGGAGTGGAAGCTGGGAGCGACCACAGGGGTCAGCATGGAACAATAGAGCCCAAGGAGGGTTTTCAAATGTAGCCAGAAGTAATTTCAAAGCACAGTTGGACTCGAATCATAGATATCCAATGAACAATCCTTCACCGAAAAATTTCAAACCATGGAATCATTCGTCACCCAACCAGAATAGACATAACGCAGATACAAGGTTTAACGCGAGGTCGAGCAATAACGAAGTAGTCAATGAATTGAACCTCTGTACAGGTAAACCTTCAGGTAGTAGTGGCGTAATGGAAAACTGCAGCGAAGCTGGAACACGGAGGACGGAGCCAGCTTCGGACGGAAACCGTCCTTAAATGGGCAAAATGCCCACGCGAATCAGACCATTATTCTAAATCTAGGCGATAATCGACCATTTATTTTGATTAATATATTAGGTAGGGAAGAAGAGGCGTTATTAGATAGCGGTGCATCAATTAGTGTAGCTGGGAGAGTGGGAATAGAGATATTAGAAGGCTTAAATTTACAAGGCGTTAAGGAAGTTTGCGAACCAGTTCGCACTGCTGATAGAACAAGGCATAGCATTACTAAGGTCTTCTACGTCCCTGTTAAATTTAAGTCAATGGTTAGAATTCTCAAGATTAGGGCAGTGCCAACAATAAGTACGGGTATTATTCTGGGAGTTGATTTTTGGGAGACCTTTGGGTTATCCGTTCGACATAGGCTCGGCAAATGGGAGATTAGCGACTTATTTGTACAAGAAGAATATGGATTAAGGGAGGCAAAGGAACTCACTCCAGAACAGCTATTGGGATTAGATGAGTGTAAGGGTAGATTCAAAAATTTGAGCAGTGGGAAGTTGGGCAGGACCAGTCTGGTGAAGCATAAGATAGACACGGGAGAAGCAGAGCCGATAGTGCAAAGAGGGTATCAAGTTTCACCCGCAGTCCAAGAGCGATTTGTGAGAGAGATTCAGAGGATGATTGCCCTTGATGTTATTGAACCATCTTTTAGTCCTTGGTGCTCGCCGACAGTATTGGTGAAAAAATCGAATGGGGCCGACAGGTTATGCGTGGATAGTCGCAAACTAAATAAGGTAACAAAACGGTCAGCATATCCTTTACCTAGAATTCATGGGGTCCTAGCACGGCTTAATCGAACTCGATATCTATCCACTATAGACCTGAAGGACGCCTTCTGGCAAATACCGTTGACTGAGGAGTCAAAAGAGAAGACGGCATTCTGTATCCCAGGCATTGGCCAGTACCAATTTAAGGTGATGCCCTTTGGTCTGTGCAACAGCGCTGCCAGTCTTCAACAATTAATGGATAGATTATTCGGATACTCCGATGCGGTATTTCCCTATCTCGACGATATAATTGTAGCTACAGAATCATTCGAGGAACACCTTCAAGTCCTTAATTGGGTTGCTAGTAGGTTAGAAGAAGCAAGTTTAACTGTAAATTTTGACAAATGCAAGTTTGCGCGGGGATCACTTAACTATTTAGGGTTTGTAGTTGATGGTAAAGGGCTTCGTACTGATCCGGAGAAGATAGAAGTGATGTTAAATTTTCCTAAGCCTAAAACATACACTGAAATGAAGCGGTTGATAGGACTTGCCTCATGGTACAGGCGGTTTGTGCCAAACTTTGCCGAAATCGTTGCTCCTCTCCATGATATAAACAAAGGAAAAGATAAACGCAAGATCTTAAAGTGGACGCCAGCAGCGGAAGCAGCGTTCGTTGACCTAAAAGCGAAATTGGTGGAACCTCCGGTGCTTGCTAGCCCAGATTTTAGCAGACCATTTTACGTACAGTGTGATGCTTCTAACGTTTCCCTTGGGGCTGTGTTAGTCCAGAAGACGACGAATGATGAGGAGAGACCAATTGCTTATGCGAGTAGGAAGCTTAGAGGAGCAGAGGTTAACTATACAACCACAGAGAAGGAATGCTTAAGTGTTGTCTTTGCCTTAGAAAAGTTCCGCGGATATTTGGAGGGATATAAGTTTCACGTGATAACCGATCACTCTGCGTTAACTTGGCTCTTCCGGCAACCAAACTTATCAGGACGTCTAGCGCGATGGGTTATGAAGCTACAGAGTTTCGACTTTGAAGTGAGCTATGTCAAAGGTAAGGACAATGTAGTCCCAGATACCCTTTCGAGGATTCCAGAGATAAGTTTGTTAAATTGTGTACCATCGGTAGGAGATGTTTGGTATAACGAGATGGTAGAGCGGGTGAAAAACAACCCAAAGCGAATGAGTAGATGGAGACTCGAAGGGAATGAACTTTACATTAAGGACATGAGCCAGAATTCCTTTAGCGACAACAAGTGGAAAAGGGCTATCCCCGAATCCGCCCGACTACAAGTATTAAACGAATGTCATGACGCGCCTCAAGCTGGACATCTAGGCATATACAAAACTAGACGCCGTATATTATCACGTTATTACTGGCCCAATGTTTCTAAAGACGTGGACAGGTATGTGAAGTCTTGTGAAGTATGCATTGCATCGAAGAGTAGCAATAGTAAGCCATATGGGCCTATGGGACAATTTCGAAAGGCAGTGAGACCGTGGCAGATGGTGGCGCTAGACTTGATGGGACCGTTTCCGAGGTCGACCAAAGGTAATACATACCTATTAGTAATATGTGATTGGTTCACCAAATACGTTTGTCTCTTCCCTTTACGAGATGCAAAAGCAAAAAAGGTAACGCAGGTATTAGAAGAACGAATATTTCTCGAGTTTGGGGTACCGGAGATAATTATAACTGATAATGGAAAACAATTTGACTGCACATTGTTCCGTAAATTATTGAGTGATTATAACGTGTCAAAATTCTGGCTGAACTGTAGGTATCATCCACAAAGTAATTATACAGAACGGTGGAATAGGGTTATAGGGGCGGCAATAAGGTCATATATTCAGGATAACCACAGAGCTTGGGATAAAGAAATCAATAAGATTGGTGTTGCATTAAGGACGGCAGTGAATGAGGTCACGGGATTTAGCCCATTTTTCCTTAATTTTGGCAGAGATTATCTTGGCTTCGGTTCAGATCACAAACTATACGAAGAAGTGAATGATTCTAACTATATATTGGTGAGAACCAAAAAACTCGAGCATCTCCTGCAAATTTATGAAGATATTTATAAGCGAATTAAAAAGTCATACGACAGAAACAAGAGGTATTTTGATAAGGATAAAATTTTTAAAACATTTAACGTAGGTGAAGAGGTTTTCAAAAGAAATTACGTCTTATCTGATGCAAGCAAGCAGTTCGCTGCCAAACTCGCTCCGAAGTTCGTTAAATGTCACATAACCGACAAAAGATCCGACGTAGTATATCGTCTATCAGACTTAAAGGGTTCAGATCTCGGATGGTGGCACATATGGGATTTAAAGCCAGCAGGGGTTGCTTTTCGATAAAGAGAACGACCCGTATTTTCATATAGTTGTGTAGGGTGTGGTATGACAGGAAGATGTATGTAGGCATGCGGAAGGGCGTATTTTGATGTGCCAGTAGATAGGCAACTCCTGAAATAATCGTAAAGCTGTTTTCTCCCTTGCTTAAATGTATATGACTAAGAGTGTAAGACCAAGTTTGGAAGGAGGTATTAAGAAGAAGTATAAGACCAAGATAAGGTGAGAGTAGAGGTGACTTGCTGGGATTATAGGTGAATTGGAAGTTAAGACTCAGGACTAACCTTTTAAGGTTCTCATGAGCGAAGGTAGTAGTCCCAGGGCCACGGTCAGATTCAACTATTTAAATGTTCACTGATCAGGTGCAAGGTAATTTCTCGTAAAGAACCAGACTCAACGTAATTTCACACGTGCACTGATTCAAGTACAGGATATTAAGAACTTAAGTTCAGGATTAACACTTTAGGTGTTCATTGAAACATTAATAGCCAGTAACCAGTAAGTAAGGGGTATAGCAGAGATAGTCTGAATTAAATGAATATTGATGTAGGAAGTTTCAGTTCAATAAATGAAACTTCTTCTAGGTAAAGGGGGAATGTAACAGACGTTGTCGTTACAAGAGTATATAAGCAGAGTATAATACTCCGTAATACCCAGCAAAGTCGCTTGTTCTATTTAATGACGCATAGGAGTATTTATTTATCACTCAGGAAATTCAGACGCCGGAGTGATTAAGCCCTTGTCACACTTCTTCACCCTATGCGATTCCTGTTTCACGCAAGGTTATCAAGCTTATACATTTCCTTTTTTGGAATCGATCTAAATTGCTTAGTTGGATATAAATAACAAGTGCGAAGTTTGTTATTGCTTCCAATCACAAGGCCCTTGTAGATCTTCCCGCATATCTAATAAATTCTAGAGACAAGCAACGACACAGTGCCTGGCACCCAAAGTATTTTTGTGATAATCTTGTTAAATCTTCTATAATTTGGCACTCTACAAGACTCAATAATCTAGGTAAACATAGTCTAGACGCTTACTCTAATAAGTTCAGCCATTTATCCGCCGCAGACGGTGGTATGTTATCTGTATATAAGTAACAAAGTAATTTGTGGGGCGTATATACTGCAACACCTGGAAATACAATGATATTTGAGTGTGCTTCTCTGAAATCACCAGTAAGCGCAGCTCTCATTACGCCACATCTGGCAACTAAAGTAGCTCTGTGAGCTTTCCACCCTAACATTGTCTCGTCGCGAGTTCGAGCAGCTTTACTGCATCGTAAGGCAATTCGGCCACTCGTTCTTCATTCAACATTTCCTGTAGCCTAGATTGTGTGAAGAAAATCGATTATCGCTAAATAAAAGAAACAGAAGACAGGAATGTAAATAAAACTAAAATAAGAATAACTAATAAAGATAAAAAGAAAGTAATTTAAATAACTAAGCATTGGTGCCAAGCATGGTCCGTATACACAGGGAGATCTAAGAAGCTGGTGAATTACACACTCCTAAAGACCCCCATGTCCACATAAACACATGCCACCCTTGTTTAAGCACAATAGATGCAAGCAGTAGTGCATAATAAGAAATTATGAGCTGAAATGAAACAATTTAGAAATAAATAAGTAACGAAAATAAAAAGAAAAAGAGAAGAGATAAGATTTTTTTAAACGGAATACTGCCTTCAAATCCGTGTGTACTCCGTATATTAGTAAGAAACGAACAAATATTAAAGATCATTCACCGCGACACGATGATTCAGGTGGGTTTTCTTCCAATGCAATGCTTCTCTCACATAGTTATAAAAAGAAAAAAAAAAAAGAAAACAAAAACGTAGCTAAGTATTGATTTTAAGCGAAAAGCAGTAATGTATACAATTTTCCGATTCCGATAGTTGATATTGCAAACTGTCAGTGCGTAGTTGTCAGCAGAATTGTCAGCAAAACCTCCGATTAAGTATAATGCGAAATAGAATAGAATAGAAGATCTTTTAGTAATAGATTATGAAGTATATTGTGAACTTAGATGTAGTCGAGGAGTTTAGTTATAATTTAGAGCGTAGCAGAAAACTGAGTAGGAATGTAAGCAGAATAGATGTAAATGCGGAGCTGAGAAACGAGGTGTCGCTAGTAGACCGATTTGCAGGAGAAAAGGAAGTGAAGACTACTTCAGGCAAGTTTTTCAATAGAAACCACGTTGAGATGTCAGCTTCTAGAAAGAAAAAAAGAAAAAGAAAAGAAAAGGCAGGAAGTAGGACATATTGTTTTGGGTTCGAGAAGATTCTGGTAATTTTTCTTCACTGTCTGGAAGGACGAGATTGTCTTCAGTTCGAGAAACAAAGGAGAGCAGTCATTCTTTGCTGGGAGATAGGATTCTGATTAATTATTCTTGTAAGTCTGAGAAGATTCTGGGAGTACGAGATTGGATTCAGTTCGAGAAACAGTCTAGAGTAATTAATTCTTCGCTGTCTGGAGCAGTTGATATTGTTTTGGATTCGAGGAGATTCTGAGTAATTATTCTTCGCTGACTGGTGGAAGTACGACATATTGTTTGTGATTCGAGAAGATTGAGCGGAAATTTCCTTCACTGCCTAGGAAAACTTGGTCCGAGCTGCTTTAGAATTTGTGACCTAAAGGAAGTTTTCTTTGAAAGCGTGAATTTTCGATATTGTCGTGCAATCTGGAAGGAACTTCATCAGAGCCATTTTCAGATCCGTGATCTAAGGAAAGTTTTGAGTGGTAACTTATTCACTCAATTAAACTGAAATAAAACTTCATTCTATTTTGAAAGATCATAAAATTAAAGATTGCCTTTTAGACAGTAGAGACGGGTTGTAAAGTGTTGACCAAAGAAAGGAGCGAAGGAGATTAAAGCAGATAAGGAAGTAGTAAAGGGCCCCAACAGCAAAATAGCTGGTGGAAAAGATTGAACAATTGAGCAGTTAACTGAAGCATGCGTCGGAGCATTGGAGTTGGATTTCGCCAAGCTGACGTTGCAGTGTAGCAGGCAAAATTACATACGTATACTGGAGATTGAAGGCGAATTTCACTAGCGACATTGCGGCATTGGAGGTGTAGCTTACATGCAGCGAAATCAGGTCGACCTGTTGCGGATCTAACCACAGCAGTATTCCAGTCAAGTAAAGAGCTAATTTAAGTTAGGCTACGACGGTCAGGTGTGTAAATTTATTTAATAAATTTTATATGAATTGAAATATCGCGAATTTTAATCCAAGCCTTGTCCATCAGTAAAAATTAATGAAGATTGGGTTATATGTTATTCCCATTACCAAGTATCTTCATATCGCTGCATCTGACAGGTTTCCCCGTTTTCCCATCATGAGCATGTCGTAATAATATTTAGTGCATGTTTCGTCGAGTTTTTTACTACGTCTAGATATTTGAAAATGTATTTGTGCTTCATCAACCAAAGCAGGAAATGCTTCCATTAACTTCTCCTTAAATTCATTCGAAGAATTCAAGTCTGGTTGGGTCGCTAGGAAATTTCGTGCTGATCCCCGTAATTTAATGGTCGCTATGAAAAGTTTCATATTTTCACTCCAATTAAATGCTCTACCTGTACGCTCAATATCATGTAACCATTCGTTCGCAGTTAATTTTGCCGTGGTGACCCATTATCTGGATCGAATTCCATTATTATGTCTTTATACTCGTTCGTATGTATTCCCATTCCTCTGAAAGAAGTGGTGTTTTGTTGTTGAACAGGCGGATTCCCATCGGTGTTTTATCCTCCTATACTGCTAGCATTGTTTATGTGGTTCGATGGAACGAATATATTTTCGTTTGTCCCATCGTCCCGCGCGATTGTATGCATTCTGACGCTTGTTCGTTTCTAGTCGCTTCTGGTTGTGGTACTATCGCATTGTCGATCATGATGTTCGTTGCTACGTAAGTCTTATTCTCACCCATTTGTACGTTTGTTGCCTGATCTTGCAAAACCCTCGAGAATACTTCCCAAGCCATGAAACAGAAACCTGTATGTGTGAGTTCAGAGTCCGTTCTCTAAAATGCTCTATATTGATGCTTATGGAAAAGTACCAAACATTGATTTTATAAATGCTATAGAGCCCAAACTACTATCCATACAGGAAAATAGTCTTCTAGTAATTTACAGCTTGGTTCCTCACCTTTCCAAAGGCTATCCTTAGTATATACCTTACTTAACAAAATAATAAAATAGTTTTGATTACAAAGTCACCTTACCATTTTACGCTCAATACCTCTCAGCTGTGCATATGTGTATGTGCAGCCGGAGTCCGCATCTGTAGGCAGCTACATTCGATATCATCAGCCCATGGAATCGCAGTACAATGATTACTCAGCTGAGAATTTTTGTTTGAGAAATCGTAGTCATTTGGCTAAGATAAATTTTTTAAAATAATTTGGTTAGGAAAGGTATACAAATTTTATTTCGGTTCGGAAGATAAGAAAACAAGCTTAAGATTATCGGAACACCATTTTTCTGCATGACTAGTAGTTTAGGGCGGAGGAGCTATTCAAATCAAACATTTGTCAGTTTTACATTAGAACACTGCAAATATTTTAGAATGTTAAGACTCCGTTGGGGCTTCCGTGTGGTAGTGAGGGAGTCTGTTTCATGGCTTGTGAAGTATTCTCGAGGGTTTTGGCTCTTGTGTAGAAACTACATTCTTAACAGTACCCGCTGGTATTTGTTGTTTTATATCGGCCGTATGCCTATGTGTTACGTTTCCACTTTCGTATAATAATTCAGACATGGCGTTGATAGTTGTATTGGTGTCGTTCCCATTTAATTTTCCAACTAAATCCACATGCTGCATAGGTGTCATAGCCGCTTTTTCCAAAAGAACTTTCTCTCTGATAAGCTGATTATACTTGTGAAGAAGCTCGATTTTCTTCTCAGGGATTTCTATCTGGCTGATGTCATCTAAGCTGCCCTTTTCCTGACTTTTAATGGTGACATCCGGATCGCTATCTTCTAATAAGATACCCTCGGTACTTGATGTCTTCGAAAGGACGCTTATCGTAGGAGATTTCGGATCCGTGTTATCCGTCTAACATGATGCGCCTGATCTCGTAGTTTTCGGCATTTTACGTGTCGTTGGTGCAGTTTGGAGCTAGTACGCAGAACTTACAAATTCGAAATTATAAAATTCGCGAGTATCCAACTTCTGATACTGTAGGGGTCAGGATATTTTGACTTTATAAATTATTAAAATAAAAACCACTGACGTTTAATAAGAAGAATTTTATTATAACCAAGCTGCACGACACTCCGTTTACAACTATCCTCTAGTTCTTACTTTCCGTCACCTTTCTCACTTCAACCAAATATAAAAATAGGGCATTGCCAACTAAACTTAACTTCTAACAAATATCTTGGCTCTACAATTAATAACAAGAACTTTTCATTTTATTTTCTACTGCTATATTGTTTTTTTATAAAAAAATATAAAGCATCACGAATTATTGGGCATTTGAATCAGAAAAATCAGTTGCTTCGTTCTCGAAATATCATTTTTTGAAAATGGCATTTCATTGTAAAACCACGATATTTCTATTCCCCCCCCCCCTAGTGGGGGATCGGGCGTGGTAGCAAATATGGGTTAAGTATTTTGGTATTACCTACAAACTATTAAAGTTTTATCCAAATCGGAGATGGTGGGGTGTGATAGAACCTCGCTGCCAGATGAAACGAAACATGAATACGAGCGCCATCTCACAGTGAAAATATTAGCGCTGGTGTGAACGTGTTAAATGGTATATCTCTGAGTTTTCAAGCCACGTTTGTTTCAAGGTTCTTGTTCTTGAATAAGGGCTACATCAACGTCCTTCTCACCCGAAGTGAACCTACTATTGTATTGATTTGAACTATCTCCACTGTCCCCATACATTGCTTCTTCTCCCGATAGTGCTCTTGATGCTCATTTATGATCATCAACATAAATTTTCATCTCCACACGCAACTACAATTTTGAACTCAGTTTCAGTAGTCATTTAACAATATTTCTATGCTTTGCTTGTGCTAACTTTCTCTTTTTCGACTAGTAATCAAATCTCATCATATCCTTTTAAACTCGAATTTCAACTAAACTAATGCAGATAAATAGTCCAAGAGAGTGAGCCGTCAATCAAAATTTCTTATGTAATATCCCGGAATAAATAAGATTTCACTCAATGGAAATTCCATTCACCAATTTCTTCTGCCATCGAAATGATTTGGCATACCTTCGAATTTGCAGCAGCTTTTTGCATAGTGGAACTTCTAAATCAAGTTTCCATCTTATCGTAAAATTTTACACTACCAACTCTATATCTCACCCACCCGACTTTAATTGAATTTCCTGTAGAATGTCAAGAGCCCAGCCGAAGAACTAGACTGAGTAGGTACAAGCAGAGCAGCCCTTAATTCCCAGAATATTTTCATCACGATCAAAGTAAATAGAAGAATTTGCATTTAGAAAGGACGAATTGGTTCAGACCCATAGCAACACCCTTCCCATTACTACGAAAGAGTGGATACTCTTTCTTCTGGGCGGTTTTCTTCGGTCGTGCAGCTATCGCATTTTCCGTTTTATTATTTGCCGGAACGATACTGGTCCCCAATTTCTTCCTTTAAGAAGTGTCAGAGCATATCCCGTAGGATGTAACTATGAACGTTTCACAAAAAAAAAAAACAAAAAATGTACGAACAGAACACGCGGGCACAAACAAATATTGAAATTAAACCCAAAAAAGCAGGCAACATTTATTGTATGTGTGTTTATAATTTTCCCTTCGGTAAGCAGAATCTCTTAGGCATTGCAAGTTATAAAGGTTTCTGGCAATCTGGATTGCGAGCGGTTTCAAAATTCCCCAAGTTGCCCCACCCTTAAAAAATATGTAGCAACAGCAAAATTAGGAATAGGGCGTCTCTAACAAATTAGCCTTATAGTGGAAGTGAGGTCTCCTAAAAGTGATTAATGGTCGGCCTAAAATGCTTTCGTCACGGTGTAATTAGATTTAAATTGTGAAAAGAACGTCGACGGCTTTTTTCGCTTACATATACTAAAACATAACCCCAAAAGGGCAATAGTAATGTGAAGAAAAACAGAAAGGTTCACAGCAGGGGGAATGCCTAGCACTTGTTTTTTTTTTTGTTTTTTTTTTATGGTTTAGAAAAAAACATCAGCTTATTAGCAGTCAACCTCTCAAGTTTCAGTGATTAAAACCCCGAAAATTGGTCAAGCATTGACACAAAATAAACTTTCCTGCTATTTTAAGATATTTTTTTTTTCCGTCATAGAGTTGTTGGGTCACGCTCTAGCTGAGCAATTGCTGTCACGATAAACTGGCACTGTCTTGAAAGTTGACTGCTTTAATTATCTTCGTTTAAAAATTTCATTCAAGGGCCATGTTTCCTTCGATACTTTCAACTCCCTTTTTTTATCCGGTCAACCCCAAGAAATTTAATGAGAAAAAGGTCAAATTAGGAAAATTGGATTTTTTCTGGAGGAAAATATGAAAGAAATTTCAGGCAGAAAATCTTTACAGGGTTTTTTTTTTTTTTTTAATACGGACAAAAGCATTGTAAATATTGGCAACAAACCGAGTTTAATAATTTTTTTTTTTTAAATTTTCCATGTCGCAGAAGACTTTTACCCGCAACCCCATTGATAAGATGCTGTGAAATTTCGTGAGGGGATCAAATCATTTTAAGTCTTTGAAGGACTTAGAAAGAGTTTCCATATGGGCAGTTATTTTTGGATGTGTTACACATATAGATAGGAATTCTGCTTTGAAAAATCCATTTATCTATATTTATTAGGTTTTTATCTTCTTCTCAATATCAAACAATTTTGGAGCAAAGGTATTCACTTTGATATAATATTTTTTCTTCCTTCTCAGTTGGTAAAGACTTCAATACTTTTACGTTAATATCTATTTCATAATTCTACAAAATAGAAGCTTTTAGCTTAAAGGGCCTTTTTTTCCGCCATCATATATAGAACAAGTAAAAAAACTAGAATTGGTCTAAAAGTATATGTGTATGATACTTTTTCGAAGAGCGTGATGCAAAATGCGTCGTGCATACAGGACGCATTTTCCATCTTTGCTGAGCGCAAGTGATATAGGTATCACAAAACTAAAAAAAAATAGATTGCAAAGATTTCTAATGTTGATGATAATATGGTAAACAGAATTGTAATGAATATCTCAAGACTGTTGGGTAAAAAACTAAAAGTGCAGAAAGATCACATAATGATGACTTTATATTGGAATTAAAACCAATGCTTGGTATAAATCAGGAAATGCTTATCTCTGAAATCATCAAATCAAATATAATACCAGACTTGAAGTTGAAGTTCTCCAAAATCCAAGAGAAAATTGAGTTATGATTGAATATTAATGATATTTTCTCCCGATATATTAGCGTTTCTGGGTTTTAATTATATCGTAATGACAGAAAGACTCTAATAGGTGGTGAAGTTACAGTATATGTGCGTAGTAAAATTAGCTGCTGTCCAATTGTTCTATTCCTTCCACATGGCAACTGCCAAAACCCTCGACAATACTTCACAAGCCATGAAACAGACTCCCTCACTACCACACGAGAGCCCCAACGGAGTCTTAACATTCTAAAATATTTGCAGTGTTCTTATGTAAAACTGACAAAAGTAAAAATTTCTCAACTGAGTATTGGCGTAACTAGGACTTTTTTCTGGAGTGGACCAGATCCCCTAGCAGTCGTATATAAGTTTTACCAAATATTTTGTTTGCGAAGTATACCAGCTCATTATTATACTTCCAGCTTTTGACCGACATTTTTATACCCTAGATGAAATCTATAGGGTATAATAAGTTTGTCATTCCGTTTGTAACACCTCGAAATAATGATGGTAGAGCAAAATGTCTGTCTGCCCGTCCGTCTGTCCGTCTGTCTGTCCATCTGTCTGTCCGTCCGTCTGTGCGCACGATAACTCGAGAACGCGTATACTTAGAGGGCTGAAATTTTGTACACGGACTTTAAAAAAAAAGTAAAATTAAGTTCGAAAATGGGACAGATCGGGCAACTCTTTCGTGGGGTTGCCATACAAAAATTTCGTTTTCCACTATATGCTTGGACACTGCCTGAGAACGCGTTGACATAGAGAGCTGAAATTTGGTACATAGTTTTTTCATAGTAATAGCAAATAAAATTCAAAAAATGGAATAAATAGGGCAACCCATTCTTGGTGTTGCCATATACAAATTTAGTATTTTTTACGGATAGTGTGAAAACGATCAGTCCTAAACATTTCTATTGTACTGAAAACTTGTTCAGAATATGAAATCCTATAAAATTGGTTATAAACATTTTTTCTGTCCGACGAACCGTTCTAGAAATATATGCGAAAAACCACTGTAAAAATCTCGTATGAAATTTCATACGGACATTCATCTAGATTCTAGGGTATGATAGAGGACCGTTTTTTCAAAAGTCGATATGTGAAAATAACAAATTTTACAGGAGAAGCTTTAAAGTGTTTTACGAAAAGATAAACAATATAATGAAAAATTTAATAATTTTTAATTATTCTTTGAACATAAACACATCAATTCAATACATAAGTTTTTTAAAAAAATTTCAAGAAAAAACAAAGAAAAAAAAACAAAAGTGAGCGTTTTTCCAATGTTGCGATAAGTGTATACACTTGTCGGGTTTTGCTGTAAACTTCTTACTTAAAGGAGCACGTCGTCGTCTTCATCTTCATATATTCTAGTGGAATTTTCCGTGGAATCTTCTACATTTGCGGCCATGATAACGTTATAAAAGTCCTTAGCACTGCTGGGTATAGCGAAGAAGTTCATAAGCTTCTTCAAATCTTCATATTTTTTATCGGATACCATGTTTTGAAGTGGTAGAAGTTCTTTGTTTGAAAATATTGGAGTGACATATTTGATGTTCTTTTTTTTAAAGGACTAACTTCAACTGGAGTTAGACTATAAGTATTACTAAATCCTATTTTAACCGTCGAATTATGCTTTTCGTAACAAAGAACCTTTGCTTCGCTGATTTTAAATGGAGGCTTGTTTTTTACTGACTTTTTTGCCTACTTTTTTAAATCGAATATATTCCAATCTTCTACTAGTTTTTTTACGTTACCATGTTTTCGTAGTATTTCATTATACTGGTGAGGTGAAGTTATTTCTTCCTTTCTTCTGTAATCCTTTTCTACTCTGCCGAAAACACGATCTGGTGGCATATAGCTGTGTCCTCTTATTGGAAAATAATGTGCAATACTTGCGAATAATTTACTTTTTTCTAAGAAGTACGTTAAAGTCGTCATCATTATCATATTCTTGTTTTGCGATGCATACGAATCGGAAAATAAACGAATCTTTCTTAGCCGTTCTACATTTGTTTCAATTATTAGATTAGACTCTAAGGTTTCCAGAAAGTGTAACAACGCAGAGGCTATTTCATTTGCTCCTCGTGATGCTTGTGTTTCATTCCATGTGTAAAAGAACACATTTTCCTTACGTTGACTTTGTTTGTGGTTAATAATCGCAAGGTTGTAAAACCAAACCTGCCTGGAGTAAAATACTTCTCCAATGGAAAGCTATGGAAGAGGCTGATTCTGTTGAAGGTCAAATACAATGTCAATAGTATCAGGATCAGGATTATTCATTATTGCATAAATTTTTTGGCACGCAATCCATGAAGTTTTTTGTTAGTACGAAGCTCTTGCCATTTATCCAAGTTATGTTTCTCAAGGTGTATTTTAAGGTCAAAATATTTACAGGTCGAACAGGTATCAGAATGAGGATTTCCGAAACCTGAATTACATTTCGAATAAAATATTTTTTTATACTTAGATTGAGAGCAACATGGCTGGTCTTTTTCCTTCATTTTTTCCTTAAACATAATATATATCTGCGATAAATTGAGTTCTGGTGGCAAATAACTGCGTTTGATTTTATTTCTCGAATAGTGGCTCTCTCTGCAGCTAAGTGAAAGGATATGTTGCTCAACAGCCTTAGTCATCTCCTTATCTTGCGCAGTTGATCGGTCTCCTCCTCTTCTTTCTTTTAGTATTTCAGGTGAATGAAGATGACACCTATTAAGAAGGATTAAAATATAATATGTATTACGAAAAATCCTTAATTGACTTACCTTGAAATACCCGCTAACCTGTCTTTTGTAGCTCCCGTAACGTTTTGAAAGAAAACTGCACATACTCGAATCAACTCATTGCATCTACTTCGGATAAAATACGCAGCTGTGGTTGCATGCGGTCTTTTTAACTTTTTAATCTTGTTTCTTTTCAGGTTAGGAAAACCGATTTTCATAAATTTTAGCAAAAACGCATCTTGCTCTATTTTCCTATTATAATTTTTGAGATGGTGCGAAAATACTGCGTTATAACACATTCCAATAAATTATGAAAAATTATGCATTAAGTTAAGTGAAAAATACGTGAACAAATAAGTTTGTATTTTCTTTCACTTAACTATATATAAAGGTAAATAGACACAGAATACTTACAGCTTACGTCATCATGAGACAACTGCACCGCTTTGCATACCGTAGTACACATTTTTTTTATTAAAATGCCTGCACTCACACTTAAACTCATGATCAAGCAAATTACGTCTTGAAATTACTGTTTTTGCTATGCGAGATTTTCTTCCCTTATTAAGTTTCCGAACTGGAACGCTATAACATTCGCTTTGCATTTTTATACATATATAAAGTAAATACCTCTGTACTGCATAAACGTTCACGGCTGAATGAACTAAGAACAAAAGTGCGGCAGTCAAGAATAAAGTATTTGCCGTTATGTCCTAACAGTCGACCGACAGCAAAAATAAAAAATTTCCAACACATTTTAGAAAAACACAAGATTTTTATTTTAATATAGCTTAAATAGCGTTTTGAAGGGTTTTAAGGCAATCAATAGATAGATCTTGTCATTAGGAATGATTTGATGTACATATCTCGTTTTTACATATTTCGCACTTATCGACTTTTGAAAACACGGTCCTCAGCTTTTTTACTTGTTCATACATTGCTTTGAGCACTTATAAGATGTTGATATAATGCCTAGAGCCAATGAAATTGCATAGATTAAAATAACCATAAAATTTCTAAAGTTACAGAGAGTCTATATGTTACAGAACCCACAAGAACATAATTTCCACTAAAATAGATCTGCACACAAAAAATAAAATAATTCTTATTTTACAAATCGCAGACATCGCGTCACTATTTTTGTAAAATGTAGTCTCCTTACGTGAAATCTTAATTCTGCTTCCAAGAAAGCAACAAAAAACTAGATCAACACTTTTAATCTACTGCAAATGCAGGTACGTGTGCACATTCGGGGCGATTTTAATAAGAAAAGCTTTTAAGATCTGGCAGTCATTGTCGAAGTTGCGATGTTAAGGTCAGAAGAACAACGAACAGTTTTCAATGATTTCCTAACTTTGTTTTAATTCTCGTTAAATGTTATTGAGCACCCGGAGAGAGAAAAGCATGGTGCATCGCTAATCAGTTAGTATAACTCATCAGCATTCAATCAATTTTTGGATAACGAGTCAGTCAAGATTCGGCGATCGGGCAATATTTATTGCTTATCGAGACTAACGGCGTCGAGTATTTACGAAATGGTTTTAGTCGGACATTTAAATTATTGTGCATAATGTAATTGGCGAATTGATTGAAAGTGCATTCTTTTCTTTAATCCTAATAAACTCAAGCGACACACTTAAGTATTTCCTACAGTCCACTCCAAGCATCCGACATGATTTAAATTTTTCTTTATTCATAGGAAATAGTATTCCCCTCCTTTGATTTTCTCTCGTATTAAGGCAAATAAATCAGAATCCTCAAGTTTCATACACGAAACTGATATGATAGTGATGCCCTGCTTAGTGCCCGTATTTGTTCCAAGTACCAGTACCCGGACCCACACTTCAGATCTTTTAAGTGCAAGTTCAAGTACTGATACTTAAAAACTTTCAAGTACAAGTCCAGGTACTGGTACTGGTACTTATAAGGTTCAAGAGCTTTATAAAACTCAAATCAGAAATTTTGGAAAATCTATAGCCAGTTAAATAACTGGATGAGGTTTCCATTTACGAAATATCATAAAATATCGTATAAGCTTTTGCTATTTCATATAATTTCTGCATAATTTTGGGAGTTGTTCATACATTATTTGGGATTGCCTTTAGCAAAACAAATGTCGCATCAGATAATGATTGCATTTATGTAGCATTTACAAGATATGCAAATTTATATTCGGAAGGAGAGAGCGGATTGTGGCATTTGATTGCCAACGTTCTCAACAATGGATGTCGATACAGTAAATCAATTTCTGTAATCATATAGGTATTTTGGAAATTTTACTGAAGGATGGTAAGATTTCTTGAGTCACTATCGAGATGCAGATAACGGCGTATTTAAATAATTTACAAGAGCTGAAGTACTTCGTGTTATGGGGGTATTTGTAGAAAGTACGTTAAGTACCTGTATAGGGACTTGTACTTGAGAATTTTTTGAGTACCAGTACCGGAACTTGTAGTTGTACTTAAAAACATTTAAGTCCAGGTCATGGTACTAATACTTAAGTACCAATATACTTAAGTACTTTACACGTCTGAAGTTAGATACACATTTTAGAGAAATTATTTACGTTTTTATTAAGCACTAATAAAGACATAGTGTACTGCCCGCAAATTTGAATTTAGTGAAAACTGAAATGAAAACACTGATAATTGTGTATTTAGATCAGTGGTCAACTCTCTAATAAAAAACAAACACTTTTTATTTCCTTTTAACGTCACTAAAACTAGCCCACTTATTTTGCAAAAATTCCGAAGAGTTGTATCAAGTTATGATTAGATAAATTATTGGGTCAGAGATTTCAATCACACTGGGAAATACACTCATTGACAGAAAGTTGCAATATAAGATCGTCAAGAAATTAATATAAATATATATACATATGTATGTAAAATAAATATAGAGTAAAGTTGAATTATGATGTTTGATAGATATGCACAGAAAGTGTATAATATATATAAGTATATATAGGAGTAAGTGTATAATAAAATAGATATATAAATAAATAATAAAATTTTACAAGTGGCTGGTGCTCACCGATCTTGGCTTGAAGCTAATTTTAATACCCTTTGATCTAATCATTTATTAGAACAATTCTTTATTTCCGTCGAGACCAGAAATAAAATGTTTTGTTAGTAAAAGATTATCTCAGTCGGGACCCGAGATAATATTCTTTAAGTCAGTTGAGACCCGGCTTAAAGTGAATGTTAGTAAGTATCTTCACTTCAGTTGAGACCCGAAGCAAGATTCTTTATTTGAGTCGAGACCAGAAATAAAATGTTTAATTAGTTGTTAAAAGGTGATATATCAGTCAATAACGGATATAAATGTTAGTGCCTAACTAGCCAACCTATCTCAAGCGATGCCAAGTATAAAAAGAGATCGAGGTAAGTCAGCTTGTGGTTTATATAGCCCTTGCTTGCGCACGACACCAACGATAGAGTAGCAGAGGCGCATGATAATAAGAATTGGCATTTCATCTGTTATTTTTCGGTAATTGTGATAAAATTTGCATAGCAACGACCAAAAATAAATAGCAACAAGAAATTTAGAGCAACCTATGCTGCTGTGTTAAATTGAATTATATGTGCAAAAAATCTTCTCTCTATTATTTAGAGAAGAAATTCCCTTCGATGGTACTTGTAATGATTATAATGATTTTAATTTGATCTTTTGTATTTTATTTGGGCAATGTGTTATGTAAATGACAAATACATGGCTTTTTTGAGTTATGTAATTGTTTTTTTTTTTTTTATTGAGTGTCATCCGATTAGATTTAATTTTACTAAAATTTTGATGCTTTGCTTTCAGGACGTTTTAATTTTTCAGATGTTGTCTGTTAACAAAATATATTCGAATCGTATTGGTCCGAACAGATAGCTAAAGTCTGTATAAGCTTCAGTTTACTTTTTTTTAGCACCTATTGCGTTGTTAGCTTTATGAATGCAATGTTCGAAAACTTCTCCTGAAGCAGTTGCTCTTAACCAAGTTTTAACTCAATGGAAAAGCTCCGTTCACACCCGGCTGACAGGAAGACCCAGAGCTGCTTGCAGCTACTTGTATACATTTGGGCAGAGGTCTTTATTAATTTATGTTTTCAGTTTTTCCAAATTTGCTACAATGCTCTTGTTTTGGAACATATTACTTATTATTTTTGTTTAGCCTGTAAGATGGAAATGTCTACATTTGTTAGTGATAATGCTGGTCATCACTTGGTTGTAAATATTTATCTTCCAATATTCGGAAGGCCTTACATCTGATGGAAAGTCTACTTAATTACTTTTACCTAGAGTGGACTTTATCAGAAAGTCTTCTGCTCTCTCCGGTTGCTTTGCCCTTTTCGAGACTCGAGTAGGTTGTAGACAAATTTAATGTTTTTCTGTTTATTTCTCGGTTTCCAGAAGTAGTTAATGTGTAGAGTGCTTTCATTTTTATTCAATAATGTAACGTAATAGGAATATAATTGATGTTTTTAATTGTAAAGATAATAAGCCTTATTACTGAATCCGTTAGGATTAAACAAAGCTTTATGAAATTTTTAAAATATCATTGATGTCAAAGTTTATCAATTAAAGTTGCCGCACAAACTGTCCAAATAGTTCGGCATGATTTCTCCTACGGAAAATTTAGTGAAATCAGAGCAATCTCAGAATAGTTTTTAAAAATTTTAAAAAGGTTTTAATAGATTTTCGTGAAGAAAGGAACTCGTTAAAGCTTTTTCGATTATAATCCAAATTAGACCTGTAATTGTACGAATTAACGTATTTTTTGTTTGTTTTAATTTTCATAATTTCCTTGGGGCAGTCCGCATTCTGCGGGGGGGGGGCACCTTGGCTCATTCCTAGTTACGCCAATGGCCATGCCGTGGGATGATGATATCGGATGTAGCTGCCTTCATATTCGGACTCCGGCTGCACATACCCAGAAGCGATTATTACTCAGCTGAGAGTAATCGATCGTAAAATTATAAGGTTACTTTTTAATCAACACAATTTTATTATTTTCTTAAATAAGATACATACATAGTAAATGTAACCTTTGAGAAGGTAAGAAACCAAGCTGTAAATTACTAGAAGACTATTTTCATGTATGAATATTAGTTTAGGCTCTATAGCAAATATAAAGTCAATGTTTGGCACTTTTCCATAAGTATCAATATAGAACATTTTAGAGAACGGACTCCCAACGCACACATATAAATTTTTGTTTCATGGCTTGGGAAGTATTCTCGAGGGGTTTTGCAACTGCGCGAATGACAATATGGGAATCTGATTTCCGAGACTGTGAGACTGCTCTACTTACGATAACATCGGATATGCGTATATCAATGGACAGCGGTCTCACTTTTCACTAGATTTCTCTAAGGCGTCGGTCAAACGAAACCATGACACCTTATTGTCTGAATTGATAGTGAAATTTTAGTTTTCTTTATCCCCCACCACAATTTTTATGAAATATTATCTCTATGGTAGGTCGCAATATTTTCCAATGGGAATGAGTAATCAAGTTCTATATTGAGGTCAAAGTTTGTATTTTCGTTCCGAATAAAATAATTCCATAATTGGTGTAATCTTAAATAAAATGTGCAAATTGTGCAAAACTTTCACAAAAACGTATGGGTGAACTAATTCAAGCTCAACTATAAGGCAGTATCAATAAAAATTCGAAAATATGATTTTTCTAACCCAATTTGATGTTTAAATGGGAAATCTATTCGCATTCAGTGTCCTTCTTATACTGATTTCATAATGACTACTTTTCAATAGAGCTGCAAACTGTTGCCTATACAGAATATAGATTTATTTGTCTGAATATAGGTTTTAGCGATAGATCAAAATGTTTGCCATGTCTTCGTAAATATTTTTCTGGAAAGAAACAAAATTAAAATATGGCCAATACCTACTAAATAATAAATAAGAAGTGCCGCATGTAATATGTTTTTCGGTTGTCACGAGATGAAAATATTTTGAATACGCTTTTTGAATATTGACAGCTAAATGCCGCCCACTAAATAATGCAATTTAAAGACATGCTAATAATGGCTATAAAATTGTAAAATTTGTGTGCAAAAATAGTGGGAAATTATAATGCCTCTCAGATAGTCTGCACACAGGATCCCAAGTCAATAGTCAAAGTAAAAAGAGTTGGAAATCTTTTGAAAATAAATTATTTTAATGGTATTGATGGAATTGCACAGAAATATTCTTGCTTTATTTATTAACCCTTATGCGATCAAATAAGGTATCCGGTATTTTTTCGAGTTTAAAGTGATATATATCTTTTCATATCGCTCCTAGAGAGTTGTGTATCCCTGAGAACTCCTACAAAACACTTCTAAAAAAAATTCGAATATATTCGATACAAATCGAGTTTTAGAAATATGTTTTTTTTTTATATTACTGAAGACTTCACTTCTAACACCCAAGTGAAGTACCCGATACTTTATGAGTATCTCCGCACTTTTCGTATGAAATGAAACGCAATAAATTATTAATAACTGATTATTTATTTAAATAATGTATAAATTTCATTCATGGGGCTATCTAGTGTAATAGTATTGCCGCAATGAACATAATTAGATGGCGTGGTTTTTACATTTTGATTGCATATTGATTGTGCATCATTTCCCTGTCTTGAGGCGCCTGTTGTCGTCTGCAAGGCATCAAGGACATATATCTGTATGATTAGTCCTATCTGATGCGTCCTTAAGGTGGACTCTGTGGTGCCTATACCTGTACCAGGGTTCATGTAATCCTCTTTCCCAGGGCTGTTTTCATCGCAGTTCGAATAAAATAATGAGAGATTACTTTTTGAATTTCTGAACTTTTTAGGACCGACAGCAGACACAAATTCTTTCCCAAGTCCTTGAAGAATAACCGGCGACGTTCTGTTCAATGCGTCAAAATGTGTCTAGGTCTTAACAATACATATATGATAAAAGTTACTAAAAATGCAACATTTTTTATGTTGAAAAAATAAAATAATAAATAAAAAATCTAACACCTATCTATTGGCTTTACGTTTGGTGGTGTATTTTCTAAGCAGCTGGTTTATCGCGCCTTCTACTCCTGACTTCATTTCGTTATAGAAGTGTATTACTTCTGATTTTTGTACAACATTATCGCATGTATCCGGTTAATAATGCATACTTGACAGCAAAGGTAAATCTACTACGACTAATTTGTTAGAGTTTGTGGCGACGCGTCAGTGCGCCTTCATCATTTCCTTTCTGAACGCGTGACCAGCCATCAGTAAATCGGGCAATTCTTTTTTTATATTGTCGGCCATTAATACTTAGCTAAGCGTGGAAAGTTGTAGTTAGGTAGGCGTTGATTGACAACGAAATTTAATTAAATGTAACAAAATTCAGTCTGATGTCAGACTTTACGCGATAAAGTTGTTTTATTAATAAGGTTAAATATTATAACGTTGTATCTAATTTTGATGAATTAAAACATAATAAAAGTATAAGGATTCCAACTCAGCGACAAGAGGCTTTCAACCTTACGCTATACGCTAGGAGAGTTATGCTTATGCACGCTCCAATAGCGGCGCGTCGAATTTTATTCTTTCTAGATTCTTCCTTTTAGGATAGACTGGATTCCTGGTGTGATTTTATTCAGTATCGCAGCTAACAGTGTTACAGGCTTGTTAAACGGACAAAACTCACAACCCGGCAGTTAACTGATATCCGTGGAGAATATCTAGAGAAGCGAGAAATACCCGACAGCGGTGTAACAGGATTGCGTCAGCCTATCACGACAATAGAAGTTGATAATCAAGCTGGACCAGCCGACGTCAGAGTCGTTGTTCCTTTCCATCCTGTGCAATTGTGGTAGCTGTTCTCAAACGTCAATGCTAGTAACGTTTCTGTTAACTGCTCGCTAACGAGGGTTATTGATCGTAGTCCACGATCCCTTGTACCTGGCTACCGAGGTTGATTAGATCTACCGCCACGGTAGAAGTGTTTCACTTGGCTTGCCCAGTTTGACATAGGGTCAACTGGTCATTTACGCCCTTTATGAATATCATCATTTTTCTTTTAGGTGTACCATTTTGAACAAGATAGCAGTACAACCCTCGTCATACTCACTCCATCAAGATCCTCCTATAATCTGCTGTTATACAACCGGTACCGATATTCGCTGTACCATCATAAGCAAGATCTCTGGAGCATATTTTCGTACTCACAACTGTGTTGTGACTCTCACGCACGTTTGGACAACTACCACAAGATATCATAGTGTAGTCAAATTACACTACAACCATACATCGACATCTACCCGCTACATCAAGATAGCTAAGACGTATTGAGGACTTACAATTCTTTCTGAATCAAGTCAAGGCTACTAACGAACGCCAGGAGTCAGGCTATAACTTTGTGGTACCTAAAAACCACTAAAAGTTTACTAATTTCTGCAATTCAAGGCGGAAAGCAAGTTTATTGCGTTTTCACGGATTTTAGTATAGATTTTGACCGAATTAATCATAGAATTTTTATTCACAAGCTGACTCTTCTTGGTTTTCCTTCTGTCTTTGTCAATTGGCTTCATTCTTATTTATCGGATCGTACGCAGCGAGTTATATTTCGCGAATCTCTTTCTGACGTAATAGATAATACTTCTGGCGTTCCTCAAGGCAGCCATCTCGGACCACTCCTTTTTATTATTTTCATTAATGACGTATATCTGATTTTGACTAATTCACGATTACTTTGCTATGCTGACGATGCCAAAATCTTCCGCATTGTTTTTAATGAAAATGAGTGTGGAATTCTAAATTTGGACTTAGACACCTTTCATAAATGGTGTGCTAATAACTGTCTTCCTCTCAACAACAAAAAATGTACTACTATGTCCTTTTCTCGTGAAAGCAGGCCTGTGAGCTTCAGTTATAATTTAGATGGATGCTGATTAACTAGACTTGACAAAACCAAATATTTGGTTGTCTTCGTTAATACTCATCTTTCCTTCGAGGATCATATTAATACAATCGTTGCCAGGGCTAATGCTACTCTGGGGTTTGTAAAGAGATGGTCAAAAGAGTTTAATGATTCATTTATAACGAAGATCCTTTACTGCGTATTCGTTATACCCATTTTGAAGTAAGCCAGTTCGGTCTGGTCTCCTGTTCATGGTGTATACATAAATTGTATTGAGGCTGTGCAGTGGAGATTTGTTCGTTTTACCCTGTGTGAACGTCATTGGGATAACCCTATTATTCCCCTGAGCTCTTAAATGCTTTCAATATATCTATTCCTGTGAGCATAGTACGAGCTATGGTTTGCACGAGCCGATTTCATCAATGTCTCGTCCCTTTAACAACCAGTTTGATTGCATTGACTTTCATCTTTCAAAAAGTCAAATAAGAGATCATCTTAGTTAAAGTTACTTTTCTTTTTATTACTATTGTTATGTATACTTTTTGTTCTTTTCTTTTGTATACCTAGTAATCAGATCTTTGATGAAGTTCTAAATAAATAAATAAATAAACAAATTAATTTCAAACAGCACTGGAATATACCTTACTAAAGTGGCTTCTGGTTGAGAGGCAAAACTTTACTATAAAACGAGTCCTTTTGATACTTGTAGCTAATGCGCGATGTAGGCTTTGTATTTTCTGATTATTCCCACTACAGTACTGCCTATCCCGTCGGTGCCAGTACGTCGGTGTACACATTTTGGACGGAACCCTTTCATCGCAGGAAATTAGTACGAAATATCTTTCGCTAAGGTTTTATGGATGTTACATTAGGTTTAGTAGGGGTCATAAGTGATGAGTTTGAATATCACCTTTTCTTGTCCAAGCGCTAATTTAGGTGCAAATTATAAGAGAGTACCGGGTACTTTACTGGGGTGATAGAAAGTTTAAACTTTAATGGTCACATAATTGTTAAATAAAATGATGATATGAATCTTCGCAAATAAATGTCTATCCTTAAATGTCTGTTGAAGCTTTCAAATCCCAAAATACATAAAAACAATTAAGTTTTCTTTATTCCTTTATTCATTCACAGTTAATGTTAAACTAATCCAGAAAACATGGATTGACGACAAAGAGATATTTTATTAATATTGTCAGTTTAGTCGTTTGGCTAATATTACTCTTGATACCAAATAACGATAATCAGTCAAAAGATTATTAGAAATATCCAATTAGGGGTAATCAATCAAGGAAAATCTGAGATGCGAACAAGCTTTCGGTTTTATGATATATTTTGAAGAGCAGTGAATGCATTTTGTCTTCTCAGCGATATAAGGGTGATAAAATTGTCACAAAACTATATTCTTGGTAATAAAAATGCAAGAAGATTGTCGTAAAACTGTCCTCTTGACGAGAAAGGGCTTTCGTTACCGGCGTTGAGCTGTACGGTTAACAGTATGTTGCTCTAGAGTTGAGTATATGATTGTGTAATAAATACCAAAGAGTTTTATAATTATAACAAGTGCAGAAGTTAAATATAACTGTTGGTTGCTTTTTCGTTTTTGTGAAAATGTCGATCTCGTAAAAATATTTATGCGGACAACCAAATTGCACCAAAATTCAATTTCCGTAGTATCGATATACTTCAATATTGAGCTTAATTTTTTTTTTGATACTTGGTGGACTTGGTGCGAGGAAGGCAATCAGATTATAATTTTACAAAAGCGTTAAATTACCATGCATTCGAAAGTTACTGCAACGTTTCTATTAAATTTTCTATATCCCACTCGCTAGGTGCATCTTAAGCACCCTGGAGTAATTTTTTGAAGAAAATGGGCGGCATCTGCAAACCTTATCACTTGTGCGAAGAGGAACATGAAACCTCGAAGCAAATCATACGTGATTGTCCCGCACTGCAGCTTTACGGATGCAAAGCACAGGAGAAGCATTTATCTCTCCAAATAAAGTTTGTAAGCTAACTTCAAAAGCAATAACCACTTAACCACTCAAGGGTCCCTCGGATAATATCTAAGGTACTGGGGATTGCAGGTCGTCTGCAGATAAATTATGGGTTTCTGCTCACATGAGGATCATAGGGAATGAAAGGGCTCACCTTTTAGCTAGGGCTGGCTCTGATTCTCAGTTCCTCGGACCGGAACTCGCCGTAGACGTTGCCTTCTCGATTATCGGGTCTCTAATTAAAGCGGATGTTCATAGAAAGTATCAGCAGAGATGGACGAACCTGAGTACTTGCAGGTGTACAAAATTGTTTCTTGATGGGCTCAATGGGAATATCTCCGATTTTCTCATGAGACTCGAATGAGAACAATATAGGACTGTTGTTGGCATCATCACCGACCACAGATTACTTCACGCTCATCTATCAAGGATGGGAGTTGTTGACAGCCCTGAGTGCCTATTCTACGTAGAGGGAGAACCTTAGACAACCGAACACTTTTTGTGTGTGTGTCCGTCCTTCGCCCGGTGCAGACTGGATACTCTAGGATCTGCCCTTCCATCTGTCGATGAGCTGAAAGACCTGCCTCACAATGACCTGATGCGCTTTATTAAGAGAACAGGAACGTTTTGGTGAATGGTCTTTTAGCAGGACAGCACAATAGGCCGCTATAGCCTCCGTATTTGGGATGGGGTCTCCTGTCCCCTGCCTTTAAAATAAAAATAACAAATCTCCTGTCGCCTGCCTTAAAAAAAAACCATTCAAGGGGAGGACACAATAAACGTTATTATGTTTTCCAAAGGGTCCTATAGTGGCCTAGTTGCCGCACTCTTAAGCTTAACCTTAAAATCCCACGATGGAAAAAGTGAGAGTAGGCAGGAATTGTAGTGTTTTGGCTCCCTGATTTCAAATTAAAATAAAAGGAATTGAAGAAACAATTATACACTCTGTTTGAATCAAAGCTGTAAACAAAATAGGAATTTTTCGTTTTTTCGAAAACGAAGGCAATGATAAATAGTTTTAGGTATATGCAATGATAATCAAGACTGCTCTAACGCTCTGAGTAAGCTGTCTGATAATAATAACGGTAGTTAAACTCTGTAAATGAAATTTGAAGGAATTTGCAAAATACGAAAATGGAAAATTTCAAATTCGTTTATAGTTTTGAAACAATATGCGTATTATTCATCGCCTTCTTGCCATAGTCATGAAACTGAGAAATTAATCTTTTGAGATATTGCGATTTCGAGTATTTGAGCTCATTCTTGAAAACGAAAACGGAGTAGGTATATCTCATATATTGGTTAAGTAATACAGAACAGATTTTTACAAAATAACAAAATATCGATTTGATTTTCCTGAGTTACGTATGAGTATGGCAGATTAAAATAGCCGAAAAAGCAAATCGCGATTATTTCATGAAGGCGATGAATGAAATGCTAAATATCAATTATTGTTCATTTGCTCATTATCCCCGACTTCAACTTTTTGTCATCATATTGCAAGGCATCTTTTCTCTGAAATAATATTCCCCTATCCAACTTGAAATTCCCTTGAATAATTTACAATCTCCCCTTGTGAGCGCGGCTTGAACATATTCACCTGTCTTCAACCCAAATGCTTCTAATCAACCTACCAACATGAAATTGATGGAAATACAAATAAAACCACCTCCAGTTGAAACAAATACAGGGATATCCTATTATATAATATATATATATAATAAAATAAATCGAATATATTCTACTGGTATAGCGGTGATTTTTGTTCTCATAGTAGTATTTTTTCTATAACATCCCTTAAGCAGCGCACACACTTATCAATCTGTTGCTCAACGTGAAGTTGGAACAACGGTTGCTCAACTTGACAACATTCCCACACACAACTCAATTATAGCTCAACATAGACCTCAAATCAGTTCCTGTTAAATCTTAAAAAAGGTGGCATCGGAATTAATTACAAAATGGGAAACGATCATAATTCTAGCAAGTTTAAATAAATAAAAAAAAAAAGAAGGTAAAAAGAATGTGGGTCTGGGCTATGTACGGTTATTACATTGTGTCAAATATTTTAAAATTAATTTACTAAAACATGTGAGAGAAAATGAGCCCGATAATTTCAACTTTTGATTTACTGACACTCGTGAACCCATTAATTACCAAACAACATACTTTTATGTGAGACACTATTAGTGCGGAAAAGAGATTAGTGATAACTTTGGTGTTTTGGCCACGAGAAGATGCTATGAAGATGTAAAATTGAAGGTGGCTATTTTACAATAAGATACCGGAAAATTTGTCCTAGAAACCTGCTGTGCTAGACCACCTAGGTGGTCCATAGAGCAGGAGGTGATAGTACTCACCTAGATAAACAGAAAATGTTAGGACATGGGGGAGGGGGGCGGGGCATAACAACCGTAACAGATTTACAGGTTGATTAAGAAAATATCCTATTTTTCTCACAAAATACCCTGCATCTTAAAAAGTATAGGGTGTACGGTGAATGTAAAGTGCTCATTGTATGAAGAGCATCAGGGCCATTCCAACGACTGCTCAACCAGCCACCAGTAATATAATAATAATAATAATTCTTTAACGGTTACAGTTAGCACATAGGTGTAATAAGTCGAATTAAAGAAGAGAGTCAGAGGTCTATAGTTTTTATATAAAAAAAAACCTATAGGTATTAACTATCTTTTTGCCAAAAAGCAAAAAAAAAATGGAGATCAAAATAAAACAATTTAAGAGAATCCGAAAATTTAAGTTGAGATCCCCTAGTAAGCGGCTGATTGAAAAGTTGGAAAAGCCATGAAGTTCTGCATATAATGAGCTCTTGATAGTCACCGTACACCCTATACTTCTTAAGATATGTTGTATTTTGTGAAAAAATTGCATATTTTTTTAATCACCCTATAACTCTGTAACTGTTGATAAGATCCTCTACCCTGCCCTAATATTTTCTGGTTGGCTAGGTAAGTATTATTATCTACTTAAACTGTTATAAAGTTCTATAAACTCTTCCTAGAAATTCTTCTTCTTTATTGAAAACATTCTTATAAACTTAGTACAAATAAATAAAAACGTTGTAACAGATGGCTGCGGATTGCTCGTCGGACCAGGGTTACTTAAAATGAAACTTCTTCAGTTACAATATAATAAAATAATTCTTTATTCAACAAAATAACCTAACATTTACACAGCTAGTTTAATCTCATTCGATTTATCTTATATTAGAAGCTAGGTAGTGGTAAGGTGAGCTTCACACGGCTTACCACTATAATAATAATTCTGAACTTAACACTATGATAATCTGAGAGGGAGGCGAGGTGATGTATCAAGAGGATATTTCCGGAGGCGGGATAATTCACACAGACCTCGCTATGTTTATGAGATTTAGGGAATTTCGCGCTTCACTAGTAACCTAGTAAAAATTGTCTGATCACCTAACTTGTCGAGCTCGCTGACCAGACTGAATTTTGTGGGCGATTGGCGTGTTTTATATAGCCGGGGGTCAGAGCTTGATGCTTCTACCGGCGTGAGTACGAAAAAGCTTTCAAGCTCTTTTGAAAAGCTTTTATTGTACTTGACTAGTACATGTGCTGGCGTGCTGATCATGCAGCCCTTGACTATGTCAGCTGTGTTGGCATGCCCCAGTGGCGTGGTTACTTGAACTTAAGTTCAAATTTCAATTAAATAACACAGTGGCGGGCAAAAATAATTTATTTCGGCTTCAAATTTGTGACTTCGTTATAACGTACTCTAGCCTACTATTAAATTATCACAAAAAAAAATCGATTCGTGAAATTGCAAAGCAAAACGATCAACTTGTCCTCCAAAGCCCTCGAATATTATAAAATCACACCAACAGTTGCGCAACATACCCACACACCCATCAATCCGTTTATGTAAACCGAAAGTTGATCTCCGAACCATTAACTGCTCTACTTCACTCTCAACCGTATATTTTAGAGTTCAATGGGCCCACACATATATCAATTCATCGCCTCAATTTCAAGTTGAGGTAAAGTTGAACAATAAATTGATAAGTATATGGGCTTCCTTGTGGCCTGGGTAGCTCGGTTGGTAAGCCGCCGGTTACCATCCCAGGGGTCGATCGTGGGTTTGAACCTCACCTCGACACAATCCTGTGCTATTTTCTCATGCCTAGTTTCCTGTCGATTTCTATAGATTTGTAGCTTCTCCTACTTAGAAGGTTAGCACAATGGGCCGTCCCGGTCTCCGTGCTTGGGATCTTTCGTCCCATGCAAAAAAAAAAAAATGGGCTTAATTAGGCGAACGAGCAATAGACGCCATATTTTTCGTTGGCTGTTGTTCGATTGTTTTGTTAACATATATTTTTCAGAGAAAGATGATTTTATAAATGCTTCTCTTTGATGGGTTTACAGCGAAGGACGAAATTAGAAAGCCTTGAGATAAATCGAGAAACTCCTTCGGGGGTTGCCATACAAAAATTTCGTTTTCCACTATATATTTGGACACTGCCTGAGAACGCGTCCACATAGAGAGCTGAAATTTCGTACGTAGTGTAATATATAGTAATAACAAATAAAATTTCAAAAATGGACTAAATCGGGCAACCGCTTCTTGGTGTTGCCATATAAAAATTTTGTTTTTTTTCACAGATACTGTGAAAACGATCAGTCCTAGACATTTTTATTGTACGAAAAACTTCTTCAGAATACGAAATCCTATAAAATTGGTTAAAATCAGTTTTTCTGTTCGACGAACCGTTCTACAAATATATGTGAAAAACCACTTCAGAAATCAAACTTGCATAGTTCGGTGACAATACGAAATTTTATACGGGCATTCAGCTAGGTTATCATAAGAATTGGTCTTAGATCAATTCTAGCTTTCTTACTTGTTTATTGCAATGTTTTATTTGTGTTATTAACTTACATCAGAAAACCTATGTGAACCAATGTTTCCTTTGCTTCTAAATACGCCAAGCCATTGCCATTCTTTTTCATATAATCGCTTCGAAAAATTTTTGGGATGCAATGAAATAAACTGGAGAAAAATTACTAAAAATATTTTCTGCATAGATAGCTTGATCTGCAACCTCAGGCTAGACAAAAATCTTCAGCGAATCCAATCTTATCACCCATCAAAATTACGATCATCGACGAATATTTTCGTCTAGAGTTTATATAAAATATCTAGAATATCTAGAATTTAAATGGAATATATCTCGCACAATGAGAACTGTTACGTTTTGTCAAAAATTTTATAGATAGAATTTAAGAATTTTCTATTTTTACTTTTTAGAGATTCTAAATTGTTGTAAGTTTAGAGATAAAACTTGCGAAATAGAAGAGGAAAGCACATTTGTCTCGTTAGGTTAACGGTAACAGCAGTCGCCCGAAAACCCGCTTCAAAAACCGGATGAGGCGGTTGTCTTTTCCTCCTAATTAAGAATCATGGTAATAATAATAATAATATTTATTCCATTAGAAGTTCGCAAGATTACATCTTATATTGTACAATTTGGAGCTCGGTTATTTACGTGGTTGACTAAATTAATATAACTAACTGAATTCAGTTTAAAAATTAAAAAGATTTTAATAAAACAAAGAAGAAAATTCTAACTAAATTAAAAGCAATAAGAAAATCTAATTAGTAATTAAATGCAATTTGAGAAACCCTCCGAAAGCTGTCGCCACTCTGATCCCCCTGACGCTAAAAGGTAAAGTATTCTATATACGCGGAATTTGAACGAAGAAAGAACTCTCGAGTATTGCTTTATTACAGCGCATTAAGAGCAATTTATTATTCCTAGTTTATTGGAGAAATCGTATACGAGAGAACAGATAATCAGGCTCCCTCAATTGCATCAGCTCATACTCCACTTGAAGTATGTTTCAATTGGACAACCCAATAAATTCAATTTGTACAAACTTATGTGATCAAACCGACGCAGTCCATATATTAACCTTATGCAGTCGTTGCAGGCGACTTCAATTCTTCGGGCACACATTGAGTCCAGTTTGGGGAAAGGTATACTTCCATAAGTAAAGTACGGCAATAGAAGAGCTTTGACTAATTTTGAACGAAGTGCCGGCGATAAAATACTTGCGGAGAGCCAGAGTCTATGTAGTCCAGCATATACCTTCCGCACTACATCCTTGACATAGCTGCAGCACTAGATTTGCTTATCAAGTCGAACTCCCAGATTCTGGACCTGATTCATGAAAGGCAGCATGGTCCCATTAAGAGTTATAGGAGAGATATCCGCTAGGTCAAATAGATTTTGGCTAAATAATATGAATTGGTATTTTAGAGGATTTATCATCAGATCATTGTTATATGCCCGTTCAGTAATTCGGTCAATGTCACAATTCATGCGCTCGACGCAATCTTCAATAAGTCCGATCGGTCTACTGCAGTAAAGTTGAGCATCATCGGCGTACTGTTGGATTTCAACATCCTGCACAACATCAGAAAGATCGTTTATGTACATGCAAAAAGGAAGAGGTCCAAGAACTGAGCCTTGAGAAACACCTCTGTGAAGAGGAAGAGTATCGGAAAACACATTGTTGACTTTCACTCTATGCTCAAGGTTAGACGGGAAATTTTCAATTAAACAACTGACCGATCTAGTGAAATGGTAGAAAGAAGCCACTTTTCTACATAGCTTATCATGATGGATGCTATCAAAGGCCTTAGAGAAGTCTAGGAGCACTAGTACGCTGACATCAACTTTGTCGAGCGCTTCGCAAATGTCAGTTGTAATTCTTAGCAATGCTGACTCACAACTGTGTCGTAGACGAAACCCGGACTGCCAGCGAGATAGCAGCGTGTGATCGGTAAGAAAACTTTGAATTTGACAGCAAATTAACTTCTCTAAAACCTTTGCCATAAAACACAGGATACTTATTGGGTGAAAATCATCATGACAATCTTATCGTAGTGACCGGAAACACATTTGCAAGTTTCCAGGAAGCTGGAAAACTAGAAGAACTCAGGCAAAAGTTAACTATGTGTAACGCATAGGGATGAATTAGAGGAAATAGTATCTTCAGAAATCTAGGCGGCAAATTGTTTAGGCCAATTGTGTCCGATTTATTTGAATAGACCGCTTTAAACAGTTCCTCAGTGGTTGCATATCTGAAGGAAAAAATATTTTCGAAGTGTCGACTGGTTTGAATGAAATCTGGATAACAACCACAGTTAGGGGGACTAGAATGACTGGAAGTAAAATGAACATTGAGATCATTACGGTTTAAATTGCAATTGTATTCCTCACTTCCACAGACGTCCAGCAGTTTAAGATTTTTCCAGAGAGATTTAGTGGGAATATCAGGCGTTAATTTCGATGTGTAATACGCAAGCTTAGCTGCGCGCATTGCCAAATTAGCTTTGTTCCGGGCTCTTCTGTAGGTTTTTCTTGCAGTGGTAGACTTGAGGCGTACTTGTCCAGAAGATATTTCACATTGTCTTCCAATATTTCAACTGAGCTTCAGCTGTAGCACAATAATAAATATCATACCAAGGCATTGATTGGAATTCATCATATAGACTAACATAATCAATATTATTGAAATCACGATAAGTAGTCATGTTGGCCATATTATTGTGATCATTAGGAATTTTTTTTAGCTAACAAATAAGAATCATGGTAGAACGCAGAAGGTGGGCTTAATTGGCTATGAAAATATATACGGGAATCATCAGACGTTGGGATCAGATCGAGTAAAGATGAATTAGAAGTGTTGAAATAGGTTGGCTGAGAATTGATTCTAGTTAGTTGTAGAAATTATAAAATATCCATAAGGGCATCACTAAGATTACTTTGCTAGAGAATATCAACATTAAAATCACCGCCGATTAGGACGTTATTATACCTGTGATATAATTGGGACGCTATGTTATGGAACTTGCTAATATAGTCGTTTTGAAAGTTGCCCGGTGGGCAGTAAACTATCATAAGAGCACACTGTTCAATACCAGTATCAATTTCAATACAGAGAAATTCTGCATCATTACTACTTGAGGAGCAAAGTTTTTTTACTTTAAAGCAGTCTTTTATATGTATACAAGGCTACTCCTCCTGTGACACAATTTCTCCGATTCCTATACAAATTGTAGCCCGAGATTTTCACTTACGAAGAATTTATGTTGTGATGTAGCCAGGTTTCGGAAAGAAGAACCATTAAAAATAAACCGAACTTCATACAACTTATTTCTAATACTTCTGGCATTAAACATGCATAAATTGAGGCCATTAGTCCTTTTCAAAAAATATTGAGTAGAGTTCTTACCCCGTTCACTGATGTAGCAGAGCTAATCATAGTCATCAAAGAGAAGAGTAGTAGCAGCGATCAGAAAGCTCACAAATTGCAAAAGTATGATCATTAGGAAATGAATGTAAAGATGAAAACACAGAAAACAAATTAGCATTTGAAAAATATATAAAAGAACACAAATATGAAAACAAATTACTGGTACTCAAAAGTACCATAGTTTTATACCTTTATAAATTTTATGAAATAATAAAACAGAACTATTATTATAAAATTTTTGAACATATAATTAAGTATCGAAAAACAATAAAAAAATAATCATTTTTTCGGAGCAAATTTTATGAATTTCATATGAATTTTTGCATAGACGATAATAAAAAAGTTGTATCTCCTAAACTAAATGTTGAACATCCGCAAATTTAAAAAAAAAAAAAAAACTGATTTTTAGGAAGGGGCTCATAAATCTAAAATTAATAAAAATTGTGTTTTTTTTCAATATTTTTTATATATTTTTTAATTTCTTTGCAAAGTTCCATTTAATACCTTTGATATGAAATATGTATCGCACAAAAGAATCAAATAACCCGATCCCAAGTAATCAGCAAATTAAAAGACACACCCACAGTGAAAATATTAAAATTTGTGTCAACCTGTATATCCAAGACCTAAGGCGAGCAGGCTAAATAAAAAAATATGGGTCCAAGTTTCATCGAGATTGGAGTGGGTCGGGTCCAATGGGTGATCGTTTTGGTATGCAATTGCTGTATAAATTTATAAATTTATATATATGTATATATTTTTACAAAACCACTTCCCTCGCACTCCCCTTTTCCGCATTTCCGTCTATATTAAATGGTGGCTGTAATATTTATCCAAAGGCAACGCAAAATATGTGTCGATATACATATATAGCCAGAAACCGCATTGCCACGATGAAAAAGGAAATTTCCTGCTAAAGGAAAATCGTTCACAAAATATCTTGTATCTTGAAAAGACCAGAGCACAAGGTCACAGTTAAGGGCTAATTATATGCAGAGCTTCATGGCCTTTCCAACGACGGCTCAACCAGCCACATACCCCCCTATCCTATGAAAAATTATGGTTATCTAAACTAAAAATTTCGGATTTTCTTACCGTTTTTTTTTTTACTTTGTCCTCTATTACTTTTGAAAAAAGATCATTAACATATTTTTTTTTTCTAAGAACTGTAAACTGAAGCCTCTCCTCTTTCATTTGACCTATCACACTCTAAGTCCTAACTATAGCTGTTAAAGAGTTATTAGTTCTTAACCTATTCTCAAAGCTATTCTCAAACCTATTTTTAAAGATAATTGTTCCTAGTGACTGAAATTCGTAATTAAAAAAAAACATTCACCTAATTTCGATATGACCTGACTAATTTTTGAACGGCTACAGTTACGACATAGAGTGTAATAGGTCAAACGAAAGTGGAGAGACTACAATAAAACCACGGGCTTCAGATTTCATTGTAACACTGCTTCTAAAAGTGTATCCATAGAGACGATTGGCTCGAACGGTGTCAATTGCTTGCAATCCCCTGATCAAATCAAACAGGCGGCCATTATGGTTTTAATATTATCAAGCAAAATAATGTTTTGGGAAAAACTTATGAACTCATTAGAGGTGGATGTGAGACGTAGAGGAGAGTCTACAGTTTTTAGAAAAAGAAGAAAGTTATGTTAACGACTTTTTTGCAAAAAAAAAAAACATACAGGTCAAAGTTAAAAAAAACCGGCCAAGTGCATGTCGGACTCGCACATGAAGAGTTCTGTACCATCGTAAAAAATTTAAAACTATTTATACGCCAAAAAACACGTTCCTTGTATGGGGCCCCCTTTAATTTTTAATTTAATTTAATTTTTATTATTTCAACTGTCTACCTATTACGGTTCATGAGATACAGCCCGGTGACGGACGGACAGACAGACATCTGAGGCTTAGTAATAGAGTTCGCGTTTTTACCCTCTGGGTATGGAATTCCACAAAAGGTAAGAAAGTCCGAAATTTTTACTTTCGACTACCATAATAACTTCTGCGAGGAGAAGTATATGCGGGTGGTTGAGCAGTCCTTGGAAATGCCATGAAGTTCTGCATACAATTATCAAATGAATTTGAAGTCAAAGTCGATCGTCAGGTAACGGAGCTTCACACGATTACAAGCTACCTTTTGATCACAATTGATACATTGCAATGCCAACAAAATGCTGCGGATTCTGTAGTCCATGGTATACCCAAAGAACCGAATGAGAATTTGACTAGTATATTCGAAAAGCTCTGTAATGTGATTGAAATTTCGACGTATTTTTCGTGTTAAGACAATAATTAAATTTATCTCTGCTTACGATAAAGGCATTGTCTTAAAAGTCGTCTCCAAGAAGCAAAGGGCCTCGGATGCACATCTTACTCTGCATGACCTTCGTTTTCAATCATCAAGTCGCATATTTATTCAGGAAAGTCGTGCAAGGTCAAATTATGTAATTTATCGGGAAGAATTTCCACTCAAGCCCCCAAAACAGCTGGCTTCTGTTTTCTCTATTGACGGATGATTCTTGGGGGGAGAAAGGTGGGTGTTTTGGGATTGATTTTCTTCTCAATGTTCCAGGAAATAAAATACCACTGAATTTATTTTTTAATGTGTACTGCAGCAATTAAATATTTTACAAAAATAATATTAAACCTTCTCAATTAACTATACAAAATTAATGAAGTTACTAATTCAAGAATAATAAAAGTTGTTCTTGCTCTGACAATGACTCAACTGTGTCTAAGAATAAGAATAAGAATAAACTTTATTTCGGCAATGTACACAAGATTGAAATCTTATAGAGTACAACTTTAGTAGTGGTGCTAGAATCACAATCATCAAAATTCAAAATAATAAGAAAAAAAAAAAAACAAAATTTATATAAGAATTACAACTTAGAAGAAAGAAAAAGCAACAAAAAACTAAGATATGAAAATATAAAATTCACTATGTATATACTATAAAAACAACTAACTAGCGTTCCTTTGCGGTGGAGAGGAAAAGAAAGGATATAGAAGAGCTAGATTATGTGCATGTTAACGAGTTTTTTAAATGCATATATGGTGCCAGCCGCCTGTATAATGACAGGGAGATCATTCCACAGACGGATGCTTTGAACATGGTAAGAGCTTTCCATTACAGTCTTATGAAAACGAGGCAATACCAGATTTCTATTTCGTTGGATGGTAGTGAATTGGAAAAAAACTCTAAAGTACTCTGGCTTATTAACTTTTAACAAATTAAACAAAGAAACCAAGTTTCTTCGTTTAAGGTAAGAGGCAAAAGAACAACCAAACAAACACGACCGGATATGTGAGACATGGTCAAATCTGCGCAACCCGTAAATGAACCTCACACAGTCGTTTAGGGCAACTTCCATCTTCCGGGTGCAGATACTGTCCAGTTTTGGAAAGACTAAACACTCAAAAGAGAAATAAGGGAAGATTAGTGCTTTTACTAGCTTTAGACGAGAGCGACTAGATAATATATTCGCTGAAAGCCACAGTCTGCGTAAGCCCCCATAAATTTTTCCGATCGTATTGTTAATGTTATCACAGCACTTGATATTTGGGTTCAAGACGATCCCAAGGTTAGTGACTTTATTTAACATGGGCAGTGTAACTCCGTTCAAAAGTATAGGTGGGATATCAATTTCATTGGGTGACGTGTTATAGAATGTAGTGCAATGTGACTTCCCGGGATTTAGCAGCAAGCGATTATAATTGGTGCAGGCACAGATTCGGTCCAAATCAGAGTTAATTCGTGCAATGCAATCTTCGAGGAGACCAATAGGTCTACTTAGATATAACTGTACATCGTCAGCATATAGATGAATTTTCACATCACGCACAGCTTTCGACAGATCGTTGATAAATAAGCAGAAGAGCAGAGGACCCAGAATTGATCCTTGAGGAACCCCTCGAACAAGCGGCCGCTCAGGGGAGAGAGAATCGTTCACTTTGACTTGCTGACGACGGTGTGATAGAAAGCTTCTGATCAGGGAGACTGCTGGAGAACTGAAACTAAAGGAAGATGACAGCTTCTGAAGAAGAATGCAATGGTCCACGCAATCAAAGGCTTTCGTAAAATCCAACAGAACCAAGGCTGTGAACTTGTCACGGTCCAAAGCCAGTCTTATGTCCGAAGATACTTTTTACACTGCAGTTTCACAGCTATGGGAAGAGCGGAAGCCAGGTTGCTGGATTCAACATATTGCAGTATTTGTCTGTACATGATCTTTTCTAGTACTTTCGATAAAAAGCACAACAAACTTATTGGCCTATAGTCTGCATATGATTGTGGAGAGGACTTCTTGGGCAGCGGCAGAACAGTTGCTACTTTCCACTCACAAGGGAACGTAGATGACATTAAGCAAGTGTTAATGATATGTAGAACATATTTACCAATGTACGGTAATAGTATTTTGATGAACCTGGGTGGCATGCTATCTGGACCTATTGCGTCAGACTTAATGGTACTGATGGCCACGATAAGTTCATCTAAGTCAGTCCCACGGAAATAGAATGCGTTAGAGGTATCAAGGGTAACACATTCTTCTAATACATCGTCAAGAGTGTTGGGTTGACTAGTTATCGTAGATATGTTACCAGTAGCAATGAAAAATTCATTTAATTCATCGGAATTTACACCACAGTCATCAAGTCTTTACCATATACACCCGCCAGCTTTAAATTGCGCCATAATGTTCGGGGAGGAAGACTCGGATTGAACTTAGAAATATAATATTGATGTTTAGCACGTGTAATAGCCAGGTTAGTATTATTGCGAGCAATCTTGTATAACCGGTGTGCTTCAACGGTCCTAAGGCGCCTATAACGATGATACAAATACTCACGTTTAGCGATAAGAGATCTAATCCGTTCGGAAATCTACGGGCAGCCATTAGCTGTTACGCATTTCGTTTTGACAGGAACATACTTTTCGAACAAATTGGAAACTAGTAAGTTAAATGTAGACACTTGGTGGTTTACTGAGACAGAGGCAAATATCGTGTCCCAACACAAGGATGTACATTCATCAATTAGAGCATTAGCGTCGATGTTATTGTAATCGCGGTAGGAATAATATCGATGCTGGATACTCGGATCTAGAGAGAATTTATAGCTCATAAATAAAATATCATGGTCCAAAGTGCTAGGTGGATCAATTTGGTCCTGCGATAAAACCTTGCCACAGTTGGCTACGAGAAGCAAATCGAGAATCGAAGGATTGGTGGCATTAAAGTACGTGGGAAATGAGTTCACTATATGCAGGTGTACAGAAAGTAGAAGATGAGAGAATTGGTTGACTAAATTATCATGCCGCCTCAAATTGACATTGAAATCACCTCCCACAATCACGTTCTCATAACGTTGCTCTATATGTGACATCGCATTCTCAAACTCAGAAGCATTATTGCAATCAAAGCTGTTGGGAGGACAGTATACCGACGACACAGCGCACTTCTCATTTCTGGAGCCTATCTCAACGCTAATGAACTCGATTGGTTGTACCTGTGAAGAGGCAATCACCTTAGCCTTCTTCTCTGACAAAGATCGCAACCCCACCACCTGGTCGACCTTTGCGGTCGTTACGGATCAAAGTGTAGCCTGGAATAGATATTAGTAATGAAGGGATTACGTCGTTCAACCATGTCTCACATACCAGAATCACATGCACTTTTAAGTCAGAGAACATGTAACGAAATTCGTCAATTTTATTCCTAATACTTCGCGCCTTTACTGTACAGACATTCAGACCTACAGACCGATTACATAAAATTCCGAGTAGCTCTAGCTCGATCCATAGCAATGCATATAAGGAAGCTAATAAATAGATAAATCTCCGCAACAGGAAAATATAAAAGCGACCAAACAAGAATATTTGAAAAAATTAGCATTTTAAATTTAAGTAAACCTAAGATATAATAATATAATGCAAGAAATTAAAGTATATAGTTAAAATAATAAATTCAGAAATTCAAAATCAGTACTAATGTACTTTAAATCAAAATTAGTAATTAAGCCAATAAATTCAAAATAAGAATCAATCTTAAAATCATTTCAGTAGTGAATCCTCAGCATAAAAAAAGGACTTCGACAATAATCAGCAATTCAGTTTGAACAAGAACTGTGTAGTTGCTCCAAGTTCATTACTTTCAGCTCCCGGTCTTCTTGGCTTCGCTTAACATAGTCTCCAGATCACGCATAGACTTCGATTAATGATCAGACTCTAACGGTGATGAAAATGATGATGCTGATAAGCCGGAAATTTCTGTTGGTTGCACATCTGGTTTATCGTTTCATGTAAATATCAAAATGCAATTCATGAGGTCAACAAACGATGATAGCTGTTGTGTGCCGATTTTTAAACAGCGGAAGTATACACGTACGGAAAGATCCCCGAGTTGAAACTCTTATCATAAGTGATATCTCGAAACTAGACTCTTTGTGGATGCGTGAAATTGTATGAAATACAAACATAATTTATTATTGCTGAATTTACCTATTCCTTATGTTTTGTTTTTATTTTTCTTTGCTTCTGTACATCTTATTGAACTTTTGAATTAACTTGTAGAGTAACTTGGGTAAGTGATTTGATTGAATTCGGTAGTTTAATATTGGAATTAACTATAGTAGTAGCTTTGAGTGGAGATTTAGTTTAATACACAGTATAATGTTTGTGGTAAATATTTCGCATATTTTATGTTTGCAAGGTATTGTAATTAATTTGACATTTATTGAAATCTATAATTTTAGTTTTATTGTTATTCTATCTTGCAGTGTAAGTCTCAATAACAAAATGTGTTCCTGCTACATTTCCGTATCAGCTGTGACTTCTGCTGTCATTTGCTTTTTAAATCTTTGTTTTTAAGTTATTTTTAATATGAATTGTTCAGGTGTTTCAGTGTCTGATGGACTGGTCAATAATTCCCGCGTTTTGTTGAACATAATGTATAATAGGAGCCCGAGTCTGTCATCTTAATGCCCAGAGTTTACTTCCAAAGGTTGACGAATTGAGAGATACTTTTAATAATTTACGTATGGATGTGATTTGTGTGTCTGAGATTTGGCTGCGGCCAAATATTGACAATCATCTTGACTGCGGCCACATATTGACAAAAATCTTGTCAACTTTCAAAAGTTTAAGGTTTATAGGAATGAACGCACGGGCCGAGTGGGTAGTGGTGTTGCAGTGTATATGAAAAATACGTTCCATTCACACCTTGTTGCTTAATCCGACCCTTTGGCAGAGGTCTTGTCAACCATCAAAAATGCTTAATCGATACAGTCAATAAACCACCTCATATAGCGAATATCAGTGCAGTGGAAATAAAAATTGCTGATATTAGTCATCAGTATGCCCATTTAATTATCTGTGGTGATATCAACATAGATTTACTCACCTCCAATGCAACAGCAAGATATTTCAGGGATATGATCGAGTCGTTTGGCTTAAATTTTGTGAATAATACATGTCCAATGCATTTTATATAAGAATCTTTCTATACCGCGATTTTTCTAGTATTGACCACGACAGCCTATATGCAGAGACAACTGCATTGGACTAGAATCAATTATACTAATTGGTATAAGTCAATAATCAAGTTGATTATATTGGTTCTTTAGTGCATTATTTTTTTACCAGATTTGTATCGCTTAAAAAAGGCTTACCATTGATCCAACCTGTCCCAGGTTTACACGGAGAATTAAAAATCTAATCTATCAACGTAATTTGTCCTATAGGAGGTGGAAACGCTTTAGAAATCTGAATGTTGGAAAAATTTTCGTACTCTCCGTAATTCAGTAAACCGCGAAATCCGTTGATCAAAAACAATTTTTTATAGATCGAAGTTCAATGTGAAGCTCCCTAATAAAAACTGTGGATGAATTTTAGAGACATCGAGGTGGGTAAATCAAAATATTCTGTTGTTTTTAAGGATTTAAATGAACTAAATCTTGAGTTCATTTACTCCACTTCCAATGAATCTATGGCGGCAGAAATGGGAGACATTTTAACAACAATTCATCGGGATGATCCAAATAACGGGTACCGATTCATAAATGTAACAGAGATTGAAGTGTATACAGCAATAATGGCCATTATATCCAATGCTATGGAAATTGATGATATTCATACGAAGTTTATAAAAATCATAATTTCTGTCCTAATTGCACACTTAAATTATATCTTTAATAATATTATTTTATCTTCCAAATTTTCCATCAAATTGAAATTGGCTAAGATCATTCCAGTTCTTAAAAAAATATATACCCAGGAATATCGTCGTATTTCAATACTTCCTTTCTTTTCTAAAGTGCTCGAAAAATTAATGCACAATCAGCTGTGTCATTATATTGATAGTAATGATCTATTATCATGCTATCAATCAGACTTAGGCCAAGGAATAGCTCCATCATAGCCTTAATTAATGTAAGCGATGATACTCGCGAAGCAATGGCGGCAAATAGTTTAACTATTCTAATCCTATTAGATTTCTCCAAAGCATTTGATAGAATTGATCATACCGCCTTGATTAATAAACTCATTACACATTTTGATTTTTCTATTCCAATATGTGAGCTTATTAACAATTACATCACAGACCGGCATCAACAGATTTATTGTGACGGTAGAGTTTTTGATTTTCTGCCAGCATTTAGTGGTGTTCCCCAAGGATCTATTCTAGGACCTTTACTGCTTACCATCTTCATCAACGATCTTACTGGTGTTATTCGGCATTGTAGATATCACTTGTGTAATAACGATGTTCAGTTATACATTATTAGGTATATGAATCAAATTGGTGATGCTGTCGTGTGCAGGAATTCTGATTTAAGAAACGTCTATAATTGGGATGTTGAAAACAACTTGGCTCTGAACACTTCTAAGTTCAGTGCCATAATTATACATAAAACCGTAATTGACATATCCAGCTGCTCTGTACTCAGTACGATCATCAAGGTGATTCCCTATAATAAAGTGGTAAAAATTCCTGGTGTAACATTGAATCGCACTTTAACTTGGTCGGATCATGTGAAATCTGTTGTGTCAAGGATATGCAACTCGTCGCAAACTATCTTTATCTGTATCATATACGCCCGTTCAGACTCGAGTATTTTTAACTAAAGCCCTTGTAGTACCACTACTTACTTACGGCTGTAAGCTGTTCTGTGCAGTTGACTCAATTTCCCAGAGAAAACTTTATGTAGCTTTCAACTCTGCGTTTCGCTATTGTTTTGGGCTTCAGCGATATGACCATGTTTCTCCTTATGTGAATTCAATCTTTGGTTGCACACTTCGTACATATTTGGACTTTCGGGTGATCCTTTTTTTACGTAACTTGATTCAATATCGCAATCCAATTTATTTGTATCAAAAGCTCAAAATTTTACGGTCTCATAGGGCAATGAATTTAATTATTCCAAGCTACAGTAATTATGTTTCTGAGCGTCAATTCCTTGTCCAAGCCACCGGACTATGGAATTTAAGAGTGATAGAAGCGGTCATAGTTTTTTTACGGGTTTGTTGGGCCTCCTGCAAGATAGATAGCTATTTATTTCCTTTCCTTTTTGTTTTAATTTTTATTTATTTTTTCCTATTCTAAATTGCACTTTATTTTATTTTTATTTTTCCATTTCACTCTTATTATTTTGGGCGGGTTTTTCTTTTTTTTTATATAATTCTAACAATGATGTTTGTAGGTATATTATTTCATATTTTTTTGTTTTCCTCTACCACGCCCCCCCCCCCCCCCACCACTGGGGGTAAGAAATTGCGTGATTTTACGATGAAACGTCATTTTCAAAAAATCATATCTCGCGAACGGAGTAACCGATTTTTCTGATTCAAATGCCAAATAAAGCTTAATGTTTTATATTTTTCATAAAAAACTATAGCAGCAGCGAACGAAATTTTTGTTGTTGTTAATAGTAGTATTTTTGTCAAAAAAATAGTATTATTTACTATTGAGGACTTCTAGCACTTTTTTTTACATTTTTATTTTGAAGTAAGAAGCCTTATTTATCTATGTATAAAAAATTGCAATGAAGTTCGGCTTCGTTTTTGAGAGAGAAAAATTGGGTGAGCTGTACATTATTCCGGCCGTCGAAACCCTTCCTGGAATTATTACGATTCCGAAACTCGGAACACATGGAACACATTTTCTTTTATTCTCATGAAATGCACATGCACAAATCAGTTTTGCGATTGGAGGTAGAGTTAGTGCCGATCTAAGGTGCAAAAAATCTAGTACTTCAGTTAGAATATAAAAAAAGAAAGTACTACAAAAGTGCGTATAGGGAAAAAGGGCAAAAATAAAGAATGATGTCGTTTTAAAAACAAATCAAAAATATGCTGCGCCCCCAGGGGGGGGGGGGGGGTGGCAAAGTTTGTTCTGGTAAGTTTTGGAAAATCTAGTACAAATTCAAATATGTACAAATTCAAAATAGTACAAATTCAAATATGTTATAAGTTTGAACACCCACACCCCTATGGTCCGAGGTCAAATGGCTGAGTTATTATTGAAAAACTAAATATCCCTCTAATTTCCCCCACTCTGCCCTCCCCCCTCCACACACAGTGACCCGATTAATATTATCTTTAGCCTAGGACGGCAGCTCTCATTTAAGACATCAATGAACTGTCTGCGACTCTTTGTTCAGGAGATACATATAACCAAAACATTTCAAACTTTACCCCCTTCCCCCGTCGGAAGAGAAATACCCGACTTGACCAAAAGATGCGCGGCGTCGAGACGAACATGCACACTAAATTTTGAGAAAAACCGTTCCCCCCACCACAAAAAAGAACACTCCGTTCAATTTGCGAAATCTATCGAAAAATGCAAAAATAACTCACTCCAGGGACGTGTATGCTAAAAAAATTATCTCACTACTCAAAGGGTTAACTGTGACCATACGCGCTGTACTTTTCAAGATACAGGGTGTTTGGTGAAACACTAGTTTTTGTTCTTCACCCTGTAACTCCCAAATGGTTGATGTAGACCCTCGCCTGCTGTACAATTTTTTCTTCGTCTAGGTGAGTACTATCATCTCCTGCTCTATAGACTACCTAGCTGGAAACACCCTGTATAATTATGGTAAGAAATTAAAATTGCACTTATTTCAATATTTTAAACGGATCCAGTGGAATAAGTTTACATAAATATTTACACTTTATTGTTTCGCTTTTCAAGAATCGATTCGAGTGACGTCACACGCAGTTGACAGCTCGGACGATCATACCTTGTTACTCCGTATACCGTGACTTGCAGCTACGGTCTCTTTGTTTTATGAAGCAATACTTACACTACGAGGAGTAATTAATTTGCCGACTGACTGCGAAAGTCGCATGTCACACTCAATTCAGAAAAAATAAAAGATATATTTTTCTTAAAGTATTTATCTGATGCGAATTTGAATCAGAGGGCATAAATGGGTTAAACTGACATCTTTGATATCTTTATAGTTTTGTGTCCAAAACAAAGATATTTTTTCTGTTTTTTATTATTTATTATTCTGTTGATTGAGATTTACAAATGGACGGGTGTAATATTAAATACACACAACCGCACAAAATTATTATCAACTTTCATGAAGCTCAGTCTCAACCGCAATTGAAAAGGCCATCCACAGTCCAATTAAATATTTGATGTTTTACAAAGGCTTCGATAAAATATTACGGTTCGCAGTAGGATTATTCGTAAAATTTATTTTATCTCTCAGTATGAAATCGTAATTAAAAACTTCAAATGATTCCAAAAAAAAAAAAAACATATTAAAAGCAAATAAATTCCTAAATTCCAGTCCGAAATAAGCAGCATGGCGATGATAAATAAAATTCTGATGGATTCCCATTGTAATTTTACAAATCATCTCACGCTGAGTGTATTCATTTTTCACAAAAATTTTCTCAAATTTTCTTTTTCCTTTTGCATTTCCAGTTGACTGCATCGAATGCCACCCAAGTGACACTCCGCAATGTTGGCTTTCGACTATCGGGAAATTTCTCATGTGAGGTAACGGCAGATGCACCATCTTTTCACACGTCATTTGCTTCCAACGCTTTGACAGTAGTCGGTAAGTACCACCCTCCATCCCATGGCGCATGAAAATACTTTTATTTTCAGAATAAGGAATTTTTTGATAAATTGCTCACTTCGCACTATACACACACACACATACACACACAAACACAGAATCTTTATATACATATCCCTCTATTCTTTACTGATTTATGTAAGGATACACGTATGTGAATCTAACCTTAAAAGTGAGAGAAAAATTCTGTTAAATCTTTCTGCATTTGTTTCCGGCTGCCACTTTATTACGTCGTGTTTAACCACAAATTTTGTGTGAAATAGTTGGGTTTTCACCATTTATTGAGAGATATATTCACCAATCTGCAGAAGATGTTGAAGCGTGGTTTTCATTCCGAAACATGCATGTACGTTGGAGTGTACATATACATATGTATGATGTGGTTATTTCTAGATGTGCACACGTTTATAGAAAAATCTAATTTCGCCTGAATGATGGGAAAGTTATCAGAAACGTTCAGTCACCCAAAGCAAGTTTTCCTCTGACATGGCATCCTTTCGATAGGGTTATACAGGATATCAGAATAAATCTAGCGTGAAAATAATTGTTAAAAGTTTTCTATGTCCTTCTTCGGGTACATAGTAGAACGGGTTTTTCATACATATGTTAAACCAACTAAGGTTGATTTCATATTATCATGACGACATAAAAGAAAATGGGTGAATTGGAGGGTAAGGATTTTGGGAGGTCCTTTTCTGTGACAGCTTATGTAACTGACAACGTACATATAACGTATATAGTTCAAATAAATTGGGAAAAGATGAATAAAGGTCTTAGAAAATGACAAGGCCTGATATTATAATGTTTGCATTACGACAGAACCCTAAGGTTGCATACATACCTATATACCTATACATATATATAAAAAAAATTTTTTTTTTAAAAGTAGGTATACGACATTCAGGTGATGCCAGTGGCGTAACTAACGATGTATGCGGCCCCCCGCCCCTACCGCAAATTAACATACTTACGCAGGAAAATTTATCTTTTTGTGTCAATTGTAAGGAAATATTCTCTGAACTTCGGATGTATGATGTTTCCCATAATTTTGTAGGGCGAGATGAAATTATTCCCTTCTCTATTTTTATTTTTTTCCGGCCAGAAATTCCCACAATATGGGAGAATTACCGCGATCTCCCAACAGTGTCTTCACTCCACTTACTCCCAGAGTTGAGCAAAAAAAAAAAAAAAAGGGTTTTGTGAATCGTGGATACTACGAGCACTGTTGTCAAGTTCTGGATTTCCAAACTTATACGTTTAGATTTACTTTGTGCTCTACGTTTATCATTAAACCTATTAAAAATCCACTGGTAGCCCCAGTATATGCTCACAAAAGCACATTAAAAGGAAAACCGATGATTATCTGAGAGAAACGCTTAAGCAAGCCAAAGCGAAAGGGGCAAAAGATTCCCTCGCATATAAGTAGCCGGAAATATCCGATTACTTAAAGTAAGAGCCCGAGTCCACTGATCACCGCACCGTACAACAGTTGAGGGAATTTCAAAATCTTTCAACGTGAAAAGTTTGATCTTATACATATTTTCAGTTTCGTTCATTACTTACTTATTTAATATTCAAAAGTTAAAGTAATTTTCATCTACTAACTCTGTAGCACGCTAGCAGCGTGTATGTCTAGCCTAAAGAAGTCAGCCAAATATTACCCAGAAAATAATTTACAGTGTTTGAGTTTCAGGCGTACCTTTTTTCTCCGTTTAAATACAAAGAATAAATAGAAGAATTCTCGACTATTTTATTGTTGTACAATCACTACTGTCTAGCTAGCATATTTGCAGCTTCTTAAAGCCTATGATGGTATGATGGAACTGAAATAATAAAATCATTACAGAGTTTATATAACTTTTATTCAGAAACCGAATTTTAATTGAGTGAATCTAACTGCTATTAATCCAGCGTTTTTATTTTATGTGGTATCAAGTTTCATCACTTCATATGATAATATAGATTTTGTAGGCTTTCGCGAGCCGCTAGAAACTGAGAGCCCTCTGGCGTGGCACGGCTTCGGGGGCATTAGTTGCGCCAGTGGGTGATACCCTATAATACGATGCACAGCTTTGGGATAAAACTAAGTAGAGGAAGGGAATTAAGGATTAAAAAGAGAATAACAGAGATGTCGGTGAATATTCCATCTGAGCAAATGTGGTCTTAAAATGGCTGGAAAATAAATGGTAATTCAATACATATCGAATACATAATTCTGCTATAGGATATCAGCATAAATTAACTAATAATATACAGGGTGTTTTAGATCAAGGTACAAAGCGATTCCTTGACATGAGCTGATAAAAGAATTGCTCTAAATACTCCCAAAACGAAAAGCATCGTAACTTCCTTGCTATCCAATCCATGAGACTGATTTTCAGCTCAGATGATAGTAAACCGTCTATGCTTTCCAACGAGTGTCGAATCATGTTTATATTTGAAGTTAAGTTAAGTAGTATTTAATTTCTATTGCGAAAGACCTCAGCTTTCAGCATTTGATAAATAAAATTAATAATTGAGACTTACCCTAAAAATTGTTAATTTTGAATGTTGTCTATGCTGTGAAGCTAAAATTTTGTATGTATAGTGCCTTCATGGTTGGTAAATCTACTTCCTTTAATAAGTTTATTTTAAGAAGTGATCCAATAAAGTTCTCTCACTCTTATTCTTGTGCACTCAATGGAACTAGTTTTCATTTTTAAATCCTTACCGGCATTCTTACGAATTCTAAAAAGGCTTAGAATATATATCACCACCTTTCATGTCACTAGTTATTGCACATCAAAGTAAAAAAATTGGAAAACTAAATTTAGTTTTTTTTTCAATTTTAATCATTTTCCGCCAAAATTTCTGATAATCATTACATTTTCTTGGACGATTTGGAAACCTCAGAATCTTACCTTTTATTTGATCCTACACATGTACCCACATGCAACTGTTTTTTAGATAAACCTGTTTTTATGGTGCATACATTTATTAATTTTGGAAATTTTGTATGGAATTGCATAAAATTAGGCGCAGTTTCTATCGTCATTAACAAAATTAATAAAATATTTCTTCTAAAAACAAGTTTATCTAAAAAAGTTGCATGTATATAGGTAGATACATGTGTAGGATCAAAAGGAGGGGTAAACTTTTGAGGTTTTCAAGTTTTGCAAGAAAATGTAACCCTTAAGAGGCATTTTGGTAGCAAAATCATTAAAATTTCAAAAAATATTAGGAATTTTGCTATCATTTGAGCTGAAGAACTAACATATTTTCTTTAAATAGCTGTAATTCCTAGGGTCAGGGAGTATGTGGAATAGTTTTTTTATCAGCTCTTCTCAACTCATGGTATACCGAAAGCAGGCGTTGATACAAAAATCGTTATCAACTCAACACTAACCGAAGCTGCCCAGTATATGTGCCTATGATCTCATATCAAATATTTCTAAGAATAAACAGACAAACCAGACAAAATAAGAAGACCGGCAAACGACAGTAGTTCAGTAATTCTTTGTCGTAATTTTGTTGCTTTTTAGAAAATGTGAAATGAGAAACACTCGAATATTTCATGTGTGTTTTTACTAACATTCTTTTGAACCCAGTCTAAAATAGCAATGACATAGCAGGGTATTCAAAAATATCGTAATACAATACTAATGACTAAAGGGCATAGTTGGGTAATTTATCAGCTTAACTGTAACATGAATCTCTAAAATGTACTTCGAAGTGTGTTTTTTTCTTTCTTACAAATTGAAACCCTGGAAGTCTTTTTTGGTTTTACATACATAAATCACAGGACCTGAACGGATTTCTTGGGTGATAAGTAACTCTAACACAAATTGCCCCCTTTCTGAACGAAAACCATGATCTTATCTTTAAAGGGTGTTTGAGGGGAGGGTAATATTTAATTTCAGCACGGAGGCGTGAATTCAGGGTATTTTAATTTATTATAACCTAAAATTAAGTACATAAAAATACGCATAGGCGCAGTTCGAGTTCAGAGCGGTCAAAGCTAATGTTATTATGACTACATTATAATATAGGGTGTCCCGAAACTCAAAAGCCATGGAAAGGTCCTTCTTAGACGAGCAAAAAATTGTATGGGAATTGCGGGGGGGAATTCTAACGGTTTCCGAGACAACGTGACATAAAGATATTTGGGTATGTTTTCAGAGATCACCCTGTAACTTTTGAGCTTTACAGACTATGATGATGGCTTAAACTTTGGTGAATAGATAATTCTTGGACCTTCCCAATGGTCGATAAACCCCCCTCAACCCCGTTTTTAAGTTATGATTACACAAAGTTAAGATTTCGGAATTTTACGTCGTTTTTAGGGTTCCGAGCCCAAAGGGTATAAACGGAAACACTATTACTAAGCCTGCGATATCCGTCCGTCTGTCAGAATATGTATTTCTATTGCCGCTATAGAAGTAAATTATAAACAATAAATTAAATTAAAAATAAAAGGGGGCCCACATACAAGAAACATGATTTTTTCGTCGTTTTTTTCCTCCTTTTATTCTCATTCATTATTATTACCATAAATAGGCAAAAATGACATTATTATTATTATTTTTTTTCAAATGACAGCATTACTTTTTCAAATGACGCCACTCTCATTTGCAAAAAATAAATAAAAAGTACTTATGTAGTGTTAAATTTTGTACGATGGTACGGAGCCCTTCGTACTCAAGTCCGACTCGCACGTGACCGATTTTGTTTTTTTTTTTCAAATTCAAATTCAAATTTATTATTTACATAACTATTGTACAATTAAGACATAAATCTTTTTTATTTGTACAAGAAAAATCCAAAATAAAAACAATATGACTAAGTAGTATATGCCTACCAATGGAAGAGAGAAAAAGCTCAAACAATTAAAGAATAATTAAACTAAAAATATAAAAAATTACAATATAACGTAAAAAAAAAAATATCAATGCTAACTAATAAGATTAAAAAAATTAAAAACACTACTTCTAATTGTAGTTAAAGTGCTGGACTGGACCATGTCTTTTATCGATTGTGGTAAGTCATTCCATATTCTAATAGCATGGCAAAAAAACAAGCGTTGGGTGATAAGGAAATTATTCCGCGGTAGTAACAAATGATGTGTTCTGTTGAATCTAGAGAATACCAAGAGCTCGTAAAGATACCGAGGACATTTAAACTTAATAATTTTGATCAAATAAATTACTGAGCAGTAATCAAGATAAACAGAAATATGGCACCCCAAAATTGAATTCTTAAATTGAGAAACATGATCAAATCTCCTGAGACTATGAACGTATCGGATGATAGAATTAAAGGAATCTCAACTTTTCTTCTATTATTGTAATCAAGCTTTCCAAATATTTCACATCCATAAGTCATAATAGGTATTAATAATGGACACACTAAAAATACTCGCGTAGGCATGGGTGTGAAATCGCTAGACACCCATAGAGAACGAAGTCCTGCATAAACTCTACTCACAACAGAATTGATATGCAGATCCCATTTAAATGTTTTATTAAAGATCACCCCAAGAATTTTAGCTGAATCAACAATAGGAATAGCAGTGTTGTTAACGAAAACTGACGGAAAACCATCCATATTTAGTACACGCCTATGTATCAGCAAACACTTAGATTTTGAGGGATTAAGCGTTAGTTTATTATTACAGGACCACAAGTATATAGCCTCCCAATCCTCATTTACCCTAGAGATACAATCCCCAATCAGGCCAAGTACACTAGATCTATACAATTGAACATCATCAGCATATAAGTGCAGATTAGAATACTTGACGTGAGAAAATATATCATTTATAAACATGGAAAATAACAGGGGCCCAAGAATGGATCCCTGAGGTACACCAGATACCACTGGTATAAAAGATGATCGAGAACCATTTGAAAAAACTGCTTCTGACCTGTTGCTCAAGTAGTCATAAATTAACTTTGCAGAATGAGAAGAGAAGTTAAAATTCCTTATAAGTTTCATGTGAAGAAGTCTATGATTAACGGTATCGAAGGCCTTGGAGTAATCTAAAAGAACTAGTACCGTTAGTTCATCTTTATCGACCGCACTCGCGATATCATTGCTCACTTTAAGATAGCAGATGTACAGCTATGCCCAGGCCGGAAATTACCTTAGAGAGAAATGGTAATATACTTATAGGCTGAAACTCACTACAATGCGAGCTGGTGTTTTTAGGTACTGGAATTACTTTAGCGGCCTTCCGTGACAGAGAAAAGCTGCTAGTAGTAAAGCACGAGCTGCAAATATGTGTGAGTGCTGGAAGAATATAGGGCAAGCACATCTTAATGAATCGAGGGTTGAGGTTATCAGCCCCAATCGCACAGGATTTGATGCTATTAATTACAGCAAAAATGTCTTCATTTGTGACCCGAGAAAAATTAAAAATTGGAGCTGAAGAAGAATAGTTCTCAGCTTCATGAGATTGAAATAATGACTCGTCAACAGCATCATCTACATAAGACAGAAGAAATTCATTGTTAGATGAACTAATGCCAGTCATCCGCAAGTTTTTCCAAAGGATTTTTGAAGGAAGTTTAGAATTAAGTTTAGATTCATAAAAATGCTTTTTAGCTTTGCGAATAGCTGAAACAGTACCATTGCGTAAGGTTTAATATTCCTCTAGGAAAACCATAAGTTTGAACCTCTTCCATTTAAGATATGCAGTATCACGAACTGATATCATATCCCTTATTCGAGGAGAAAACCAAGGGCACAGAGGGTTAGTAATGGTCTTCGTGACCAAAGGAACATGAATTTCATGTAAGAGATGAAGAGAGTTATTAAGGAAATTCACTTGATCATCCAAACAATGCATAAAAAACACCCTATTCCAATCCCAGGACTCCGCATCACTACACAGAGCATCTAAGTTAACAGCCCCATAATTATAATAAGAGTAAGTAGTACCCTCACAAGGAACTTCAGTTTGAAATTCATAGGTTAGCAAAATCATGTCATGATCAGATATACCCGGAAGGGAAATCTGATTAAAAAATAATACCTTTGACGTTTCAGCAGTGAGAAAAATGTCAAGAAGTGAGGGAAAGGTAGATGCATAGTATGTGGGCAGATTATTAATCCGATGCAAATCAATATCGTCCAAATTAAACAAGAATGAGTTGGACAATCCAGAGGGAACAAGGAAATTAAGATTGAAGTCACCTCCGATAATTATGTTCCTGTACTGGGGAGCTAAGTTCATCAATACTTCGTTGAGAGGATCTAAGCAATTACAATTGGGTGGCTTATAAACTGCTCCAACTAAGCATTTAATGTTATTACATAGCAATTCGCAAAAAATATACTCAACATTCATGCCTGTCTGACAGGAAGAAACAATTTTTTTACAATTTATTTATATTTTTTTTTATATTTATTTATTTTATTTAACTACTATTTTTATCAAAAAATATGTAACCAAGACCAATCTTTCATATTCATATTTAAGAAGCCCAAAAGCAAGTTTGAGCTTTAAAATTATCTCTTACACCTATTCCGTGATTTTTTTTTTTTTACTTTTTCTTGAACATAGCCAGTAAAATTGGGTTAAAAAGCACGTCCCAAAAAGATAATTGCCTACTTTCTGGCGCTTATTGAACTTTTTCACAAAACATCCAGAAGGGTCCCTTTCTGGGTACAGAGTGTTTAAAGTCATATTAAAGCTATGTTTTTGTGCTTCTTAAATCTAATATGCAAAATTCGTCTTGATGACGTGTTTTTTGATAAAAATAGTAGTTAAATAAAAAAAGCAAATCAAAGTTCCGAAATTCGAGCTATAGCTTCAAAACGCATGGGAGGAGAGGAGAGCAATTTTAAGCTCCAACAATTATCTATCTACCAACCATAATCATAAGGTGTAAAGTTCACAGGTTACACAGTTATCTCTGAAAACAAACCCAAATATCTTTAAGTCCCTTTATCTCGGAAACCGTTACGACTTCCCCTCACCAGCAATACAATATTTTGCTCGACCAACATAACACTTATGAGACACCCTGTATTTGCAAATAGAGTTCATTTTTTTAATTATAATACATAGGGGCGTGTTACTTAAAATAAACAATTTTTTTTCATTATTGCATTTTCAGCAGTGTAAAAATTAAGTTTATTTTTAAACTTGTGATATAGGAAAAAAGTGTACTTTTTACAGGTAATACATATACTTATAAAAATTAATTATATGTATGTTACTTACAAAGATTTCCTTAAAATTCACTAATACTCTAAGTAGAATGTCTGGTATATAGAATTTGTGCTACATCTGCTACAAGCTCACACGTAGTACGAATTAATGGCTCAAATTGTATATAAATTTCATCTGCTCATATTTGCTCATTTCCAAGATAGTATAATTTCCTCAAAATGCTGCAAATTTGTGTACTTTAGCCTTAGGCTTTTTTACGAAAATCCCTAAATTTAAGTTTTCCATCATAATGGGAATGCCAACTTTTTCCTTAGTTTTGGGTTAATATAAGTTCCATGTCCAGAGTGTGCTATTTAAAGAAGAATAATTACAACATGGGTGCTTTTTCTGTGAAAACTAAATTAAATAGTCAAAGAATAATTAAAAAATAATAAATCATTATAAAAATATAAAAACAAACGTGTAAATAAAAAATAAGAAATGTATAAGCCATATTGTGTAAAATTCGTGTATCTACACTATAAGAAAAGGAAACTGTAAGGTTGAATTCATACCGGATGCTTTAAATATGCTTCAGTCTTGATTCAAACAGAGCGCCACATAAATTTAAAAATTTCTACTCTATGCGTCTTTGTATTCGCACCGGTAAACAAAATGACTTAACCAGTTGATCTGAAAAATCATTAAAGCATGATAAAAGCATCCGATTCGGAGCTTTCGTCAGAAAATATTTATTTTAAAAATTAAATAGCCATATTTGAAAGTATAGATTAGGTAAGAGAAGAACTCAAAATGAAAAGGGTGATATGGTCTACTGGGAAAACAGGAAAAAAATGCCGTATATAATAAGAGCTGGTAAGTATTTTTCTGTGCTTTAGTGTAATCCAAAAACAACTTCAACAACTTGTCTATATTCTGCAGTTGACGCAAGTTTAAACAAAACAAGGGTAAAGATTTTATTCACAGGTAAATGTACGGGGACTGTACTGTCTGATGGTTTCAGCACTGGTCTTAATTTTTCAACCAAATACTTACATAAAAAATGTATGTTCTCTTCCTCCGAAGATTTTCAAGAATATCATTGTCATTATATCCACTATGTCCAATATTTTGCCACCAATTGAGATGTCAACCAACCTTCTTAATCTGACGGGTAAAGTCGTTTAAAAATTTAAATTGTGTTTTATATGTCGAACACTCACTCATTTTATTAGGTATATAATGCTACTTAAAAAAAAAAAAAAAACAGCCCTTTCGCGATGCTGGTAAATTCTCTCAATAATTTGAGGCAACTTGCTAAAATAATATATTATGCATCGAAATAATTTTTAATGCTTCCATTCTGCTGGGGTATTAGTCGCAGTTCTCTGCTTTGTCTATAAACACATTGGGACTTTCAGTTCACACTGAAAGTCCGGTTATTTAATAATATTTTTATACTTATCACTGCATCAGAAAATAAAAAGTTCATCGATTTCAAAGTAATGCGACGCCCAAGAAAGAATTACTGAAAAAAAAAAATCTCTTCGATCCATCCCTTTCCCCATCATTGGCTGTAGGCATATTATGAACAAAATAAACATAACAGCACTTGATGGGGAGTCCGAAATATCGAAGGATCAAATTATGTTTCTCTATGGGGGATTTTCTATCTAGCGTGTAAGGATTTTAAGAATTAAGTTCGTCCGTAGATAAATGCTTATTGCATGTTCTTCTCCGTGTAAATTTTGCGATATATGATATATGATGTTTGATAAAATCAATAATTTTCAAATTACAAGTTACTGTTTCGTGATATATAAAATATATCAGTATATCGCAAATTCAAAAAAAAAAAAAAGCGTACAATTTTCTTTGCCTTGTGGCTATGTTCTTACCAACAAAATCTCATAGTCCTTAATTAGCTCCAATGAAAAAAGAAAAAGCTGTTCACTTGGCTACCTGAAAATCCAACTTTGAATAGTTTCTAATGAATAACCTTTTTTAAACATGGATAGATGTCAAGGTCTCATTTTGAGCCATTTCTCTCCCTTAACGTTAATCCCCTAGAAATACGTGTGTAAATGAACATTTTCTGTTAAAAAAAAAACAGGAAACTTTGAAAAAATAAAAACCTCGAAAAGCAATTTTCATTTTTCTTCATCAATTGGAATTCAAGGAAGTGTCAAACAGAGCTTCCATATCGTTGGTAGAGAGCTCAAAGCTTTTGTCACAGGAAAGAGTATTAATTCAGAAGCAATTTGGATCCTTTTTCGTGTATTTCTTTTCACTTTTTTACATTTTATTTCGTCCTACGTTGAGTTCTCCAATAAAATGTCATCTGGGTTGTGATATCTTCGAAAATATTGACAGTCCTTAATCTTCATTTGAAAAATTGGCATTTACCAGATTATCCAGACGGGGATTTGCAGACGTTAAGTCAATCGAATGTCGTTTAAACACATCCAGTTGAGAGCAGCTGTAGTAGTACTAGCAACAGCAGCAGCAGTAGCAGCCGCCGGGTTTTTTTTTTTTTTTAAAAAAACATAACACACAAAGACAAGAAGCACAAGGATTCTTGTGCTGACAAGAGATTTGTTGGTCCTGTGATTAATAGTCGAAGGAATGTATAGTATATGCTTTGAAATGGAAAGGGCATTCATTGAAGGGACTATTCCATCCTTACACAAGGTACGGGTCGTTTTAAAATGCAAAAAAAAAAAAAACTGGTAAGATACTGAATATGTTGACAAATAAAATACAAGAAAGGCATTTGTAAGCCTTATCTAGAAACAGATGAACAACTACAGTCTTTAGTTCTTCCAGAAATCAGCCTTTGTAGTATCCAGATCAAACTCACTCAGTGATAAACACCGACGAAAATGTCTCCCCATTGTGCTTAGAGATTACAAAAGAAAAAGTCTCCTGGATAATGCTAAAGCAAAGCATTGATGTCGCTCAATAAATCGATTATGACTTTATGAATGCTGACATAACAGTGATAGATTGAGGCATAAAATGGCTGAATTTTTTCTACACTCATCTGCCCCCAAACAAATGGAGCAAAAAAAAAAAAGTTTAAGCAAATATCTCGAAACTTGGTTTATTTTTTTTTTTTTACCATCTTGCTGACGTATTACGTGCGTCACTTTTTGATTAGATAGTGGCGCCCTGTTATACCGACACCATTCAATTTTCCCATCTACGGTAAAGTGGTTGTCAAAAAAACATTCTCGCAAGAGATAATGTTCGGCTGAGTGAAATTGCCATGGATGCTATTTTTTATGCATATTTTTTCTTTGCAGTGTACCAATGATCCAGATAAAAACTGGTTCTTATTGAAACGCGATTAATCATTGCACTCTCAACGGTGCAGTATTCATGTAAAACTCCCTCTCGGGGTTGGGATATTGTTTTGTTTACAGAAAATGTTGAGGCATTGGAAAGACCTGAGTTCGGAAGCGCTTGTATACTTATATGTAGATATGTATGTACCGTAACCAATGGGCACGTTATATCTATGTGCCGTTGAAAGAGGATCCATTTGGACTTACATCAAGAACTCTTGCTATGGTTATGACAGCTAACCATAAATTCAATAGTTGTGGCACCTTAGAGAGGCGACATACTACTATTCCGTACATAAAGGCAACTGGCTGGAACAGAAGATAAAAAAAACCAACACTACAATCCTGCAGAAAGGAGAGCGAAAAACGTAAAGAAGCTTTCAGGTTTATACCCTTCCCTGGGATTGATTTACGGATTTGGATGAACATTCTTTTCAGTTTTTACTATTTAGAGGTTATAGTTTCGTATCCCAGTCCCACACAGTACCATCTAAGTATAGATTCTATGATTCTCAACCAAACGTCCCTTTGCGGTATCCTATCACAGATGGACAAGGTTTTTTGTAGTTTTCACATTAATGGTGATGTGTTCAAATACGAAACTTGGCTGCGCTGTTCTACTATGCTTGATGCAAAATCTACCAAGCTGCAAGCTCAATAAAACTTTACGATTTTGTCGTAAAATAAATGGAAGTTGCCTCCGACATGTGGTGTATCTTGTTAACAATTTTCCACAAAATTTTGTTTCACCTTGGAGTCATGTCAGTGTTTGCAGCAGATATTGAAGCAAATAAGATGCTTGGACTATAAAATAAATTCAAAGTGAGCAGTTATTTATCAGCATTTTCTATTAAAACAAAAAAAGATGTAAGTGGCAACGATTATGCCTTATTTGTCTCTTCTTCGTGCAATAAACTTTAGGTCACTTCATGATCTACCAATTGATACGCCTTCAGTTCAGTCAAATTGGCTTAATACAAAGTAGGTGACCCAGTTTGGCCAATTTCTTGAGGGTTACAGTCTACAGCTTCTCATGTTCTCAGGTATATAATTCAATTTTATTGCCATGTTTTAATTTGCATGATGTCGCTGTACTTTGGATTGCTTGCCTATCAAGTTCTTCACTTGTACATCTGTAATGGATAATAAGCTTGATGACCTTTATTGTCTCAAAAAAATCTGAAAATATGTTTAGCTTCTTGCATTTATTTTCTCGTGAGTGTGATATTCAAGTCTCCCAAAATATCAAATCTATCCTCGCTGGACATATGTAGTACTTGCCGACAGGGCGGCGGTTTACTTTTAATTCGGATGGGTATAGTAATATATGTATACAGGGTGTTTCATAATTGGTGCACCAAACTCAAGGGTTTGATAGCTGAGGTGGAGACAAGCAAAAAAATTATAAGGTGGGGGGAGGGGGGGGGGGGGGTAAGACACGTCGTTTCGGCGGTAGGGTAGTAGTACTGGTAGTACTTCTTCCACTTTACACCCTGTAACTTTCTTGACATACGCCCTATCAAGGTGGGATTAATCAGGCTTTCCAACGAATGCCAATTCAGCCTTCCTGTCACCTTCCGTCGGAAGTAGTAGGACGTCAAAGTCAAAAAATTGGAAAAAAATTCCTAATTTTTTCAAATTTTAACGATTTTCCCGCCAAAAAACCTTGTTAAATATACAGTTTTATTACAAGACTTAGAAACCCCGGAATGTTACCTTTAATTTGACCTGCCTAAATGCAACCGTTTTTGAGATATTCCCGTTTCTATGATTCATAATTTCATGAATATTGCTAATTTGCGTGGAATTGCATAAAATTAGGCGCGATTTCTATTGTTATTAGCAATATTAATGAAATTATGCATCATAGAAAGGGGAATATCTAAAAAAACGGTTGCATTTAGGCAGGTACATGTGCTTAGTCAAATTAAAGGTAACATTTCGGGGTTTCTAAATCTTGTAATAAAAATGTATAGTTATCATGCATTTTGGCGGGAAAATCGTTAAAATTTGAAAAAATTAGGAATTTTTTTTCCAATTTTTTGACTTTGACGTCCTACTACTTCCGACGGAAGGTGACAGGAATTGATTGGGCCTTCACTGGAAAGCTTAGACGGTTTGCTATCATCTGAGATAAATCCCACCTTGATAGGGTGTATATCAAGAAAGTTACAGGGTGTAAAGTGGAAGAAGTACTAAAAATCTTAAAACCCCCTACCGCCGAAACGACGCGTCTTACTCCACCCCTTCACCGTATAATTTTTTGCTTGTCTCCACCTCAGCTATCAAACCCTTGAGTTTGGTGCACCAACTATGAAACACCCTGTATATATATATAATATATATGCGCTCGCGCGTGTGTCTGTAGGGGGGGGGGGGGTTACAATCAAAGGGTTAACAGTGTATACATATTTATTAATCAATAATAATATTCAATACAGTAACTGATCTATTTTCGCAATGCAAAAGCTGCACTACGTTTTGCATTTTTGTTATAAATTGATTCAACAAAATTTTTAAATCAAGTGTATCAGTAAAATTAGAATATACATGCAAAAGTGCGATAGAGTTGAGACGATCCTGCAGCATTGTTGATCTCAAGTAACTTTTTAATCAACGTAGAAGAGAAAAACTTCGTTCGTTCGAGCACGATGATCCTGGAACTGTGATGAGCATTGTAATAAAGCGAGTAAATTCTGGTATAATTCCTCTTATCCAAACAAATTTCCTCAAAAATTCTGCAGCTTCCCGTAAATATCTTACCTGCTCATTTTGTCTCTTTGCAAGTTGCAAGAAAATGTCTATCGCCTACTAGCCGGTCCGATCCCGTCTTCAACAACAATGTTAAGGTTATGGGCTTTGCAGTGTACAAATAAGGCTCGTGGCTCTTCTTCCCGTATTCGTGATTGTAATCTAGAAATTTTTCCGGAAACATTTGATGCCCCATCATAATATTGCCCTCTCATTTTTGAGATCGGCAACTTATTTTCCGTGAAGACTTTTTGAACAAGATCGAATAATGTTTCTGCTAAGGTATTCTTCGTCGAAAAAAATCCAATAAAATATTCATTTGCAATCAGATCATCAAAAACAATTCTGATACAAATGGAAACTTGTTCAGTTCTAGATACATCGGAAGTTTCATCTAAGAAGATGGACAAAAAATCTGGCTGCTCTAATTTTATCCATTATTTTTTCCAAAATTGTATTGACCATCAATTGAAGAATTTAATTTTGAATATCGTGATGAAGGCATTTGTTACATTCCCTCAGTAACCAAGACTGCAATTTTACCACGTCTACTGCTCGACTCTTCAAAAACGTCATAAAATTCGAGTTTTAACCTTTGCAGGCTCCTCGTATTGGTAGATCTTGTCTTGCCAGCGCTTTCAATATGCTGAATATTTTAAGTAACGCTATGCGATTATCTATCATGATTTTTAATTGACCTGTTGATATTGATTGTACAACGTTTAAATCTGTAACATTTCTAAAAGCATCAGCGCAGTTCATATGAAAAGAACTTGTTTCGTGCGTTTTAAACTGTTTAGCTGTGCTTCCAATTTGAAAAACCGATGTCAACCCAACTCGATTTCGATGAAGCAGCGCGTGAGTCAAAAGATATGATCACCTTTTGCTCACACACTTCAGAACAGATGATGCAGATACCTTTACTATCTTTGTTACGGTTGAAAAACTAATAATAAAAGTGTATTGTTTTTTTTTTTTTGTTCTTAATATTCTTTAAATATTATTTCCTGAAAAGTATTATCAGGGTACTTACAATTTTCATTACGAATTATCTGAGTTGATGCGAGAGTTGATGCTACTGATATTCCAGCAGTAGCGAATTCCGCTTCTGTAGATGAAGATGCCGCCTTATAACAACCTTCTTTCAGGCGTTCCTTAACGAAAATATCTTACATGTGCTGGAGAGACTTGGTTTAAAACTCAGCATTTGATCAATAACAATTTATTCCAAGAAATATGTTTCTACTTCTACTGCTACCTACTAAACTTAGCCTTATAATTCAATACTTATTCGTATCCCTTTACTTTAAACTTCAAATTATATAATTACTACGTGTTTTATACTAACTGTTCATCCCATGTGGTGTCGTTGTTGTGCTGAGTACCGCTATGTTGAAGCTGTTGTGCGAAGTACTGCTATGAAGGCGCTCTTGTGCGAAGTACCGCTATACAGACGCTGATGTATGCAATGTCGCCCTGAACTATAATATCCCGATCACGGAGGTTTTGCGCCCTCCTTTCTTTGGAGTTCCTTCCAAGGTTTTTTTTCTTTTTTTGTCTCCCTTTCACAGTTGACCACTCCTCGAGCCTTAAAGGGGCTTCTCACAATCGCTTTCTTCTTTGGTGCCTTTCTATGAATAATAATATTAACTACACCGTTTTTTTTCTCTCTCTCTTTTCCTCCTCCGTCGCTCCTTTACCTATCTTTGCTTCGGCATCCAACAAACTTGGGTGAGGCTCGTACTCCTCTTGATTTTGTAGCAACTTCAATTTTCGTACTTATCTTGATTTTTTATAAATTCGATTTTCCGAATTTTCAGCTCTGGTGCCCTTCTGTGGGAATTTAAAATACGTAAAAACTGTGTGCCACTACACCATCTGACTTCTGCCGCCTGCCTTTACCTGTCCGTTTTCGGCAACCAGCTTAGTTTTTTCGAGTCGAGCTCACACAATTAACCGCTCCGGCTCCTACTTATTTGTTTTCCCACTATATCACTACTCGAGAATCTACTTTTCACAATGTCTTCCAACTTGGACAACTCTCCGGAAGCTCTTCATCTGCGCTGTTCCTCAATTCGAATCACACCACGCACTCGTCTTCGAAATACATACATCTAAAGCTGGGCCCACACTGGGATCTGCCGACTTAACTGACCTAGCTGCGCATCGTCTGACTACTTCACTACTCTTAGCAAGCAATTAAATCATCCTATTCTATCTTAAAGTTACTAACAAAACAATCGTTGTTTGACAAACTTTGAGTATTTCTAATCACTACTATCTTACAAATAACAAATTTCACTTTCGAATTTTCTACTCTTGGTACATTAACCCTGACTGACTTCATGTTGGTTCGAAGTTCTATTACCTTGAAGAAACTTAAATCTGTTCCATTTCCCATACTGCCATATACATACTGGTCAGCTGACAATTCGCTGTGACATCTGAGATTATTTTCATTGTCACGTACGATAGATAAGTTTCATTGGCAATTAATTTCTTTTTTTTTCACGTAGTACTATTGTTAACCAAATTATTATTGGTAGTTATTTGGCGTGTGCCTGCTTAGGGTCTAGACGTTAATTTAGTTGCTGCCCTAAGTCTACAGTGTATACCCACCTATAGGAAATTTGGTCTGATTTCTAGTATCAGTTGTTTTATCACATTTTGGAGTTCATTTGCATTAATATTTCCTTCTAATTTTGATAAATATCGTCGTATGTGCCCATGTGGGCATGGGGATCTTTTGGAGAGTCCAAATAACTAGCTCCTTATGTTTCCATGTATATGTGGACTGTGCTTGACATCTTTCTTTTACTCTCTTTTCATTTGTTTGTTTTATATCGTTTTATTTAACAGCTTAACTCTTTTCTTTCTAGGAATTAATTATTCTGTTACACCTTAGATGAGGTTTCTGGGGCAACGATAGGTCAGGACATCTCCTTAAGAAATCTTTGAACGGTCGAAGTGATCTTAGAAGACTAATTGAATTTGTGAATCTAGCTGTTTCGCTCATCAGCAATTAGTTTCAAATTGCCCAGACTTCTATGTCTGTGTCTTCTTATTACTATCTAGGTCAACCATGAACATAGGTATTAGTACCGCCACGTGCGTGAATGGCATAAGTTTCTACTGCTCTTCAAGGAATGACGCCCAGACAATACTTTCAATTATGCTCTTCAAAAATTCTTGGGTGAAAGTTTCTTTCGGGGGCACCCAGATTTATCTTGTTCTGAATGTGTAACGCCAAGTTATCTGGAAGATACTCCCTTGTAACGACAACGTCTGTTACAGCCTCTTCGCTGTTTTGCTGCATTATAGATGCATCTACAGTCTCATCGTTTTTCCTTTTCAATCTTACTACGAACCTATCCATCTCTTTCTTTCGAAGCTCCACACGGAGCAATTCAAACACTATTGAAAGTAACTGTGAAGAATCGACGGAAAACAGCAAGCATACGTATTGCCCTCTATTTTCGAATCTTTCGTTTCGACAATCGACACATAAATATACTATACACATACATATAGTACATAGCCACATCTACTGGCGTTGCTGCTTAACAAAATTAAGGTCCTAGAGCGCGTACTCATTCTCTTAAAAGAAACTGTCAATAAATGCGTATGCGTGTATGGTGTATAATACCTATCCGTCTTATTCCTACCAAATCCTGCCTCATACAGCGCGGTAAAATTAAGCATCATATAGGATTAGGAAAGAATAATATGTACTCTTCGATTTAAATAATATATAATGTAACATTTGAAATACAGTTGAAATTCCGGGTGGGTAATTTAACCACCCGTAGAAATCCGGGTGGGTAGTATCCGCCGCCCCTGCTTGCCGACGTATTTTGATGAAATCAACCCCCATTTCAACCGTTCAACCGTTTTCGGGACAAAGAAAATGACTTACTTAGGTCACAGATAAGTAATATCCAGATATTGAAGGAGATAGGATAGTCAGTTCATGCCCCGTACTTACTGACATCATCAAGGGTTTTTGTACATTATTTGTGGTTAAAGTATTTGCTAAAGCTTTTGAATATCTTGACAAAGCTTCTATAGTTTTCACAATTTTTCTTTTTTACTTTTCAAACGCAGACTGAAACCACTTTTGTTCGGCTGGGTTAATGTTCAGAGATTTTGCCTTTGCTAAAAGCTAAGGCTGGCTGATATATACATAATGGCTGGCTCATGGCAATCAGATTTTTAACATTTGTTTCCATATCTGGGTATTACTTATCTGTGGTTAGGTCTTAGGTTTGGGAAAACATTTTGTATGAGTAATTTTGATGAAATGGTGTGAATCGGCCGTTTTCAAAATCTACATTAGCTAAGTCTCGCCTCAAGGTCAACTCATTTCGGGGTTAATTTTGATGATATCAGTACAAGCTATGTACTACTGAAATATCGACGCATTATCAATACCCAAATACCTTGATTTATGCTAAGAATTAGGCAATTGACATTACGAAAAAATAATGCATATCGTAGATGGCGTCGCTTCTGTACACCTGATTGCGGGGACCTTTTTCGGTTCGCTCGTAATGCAGTTAATAATAAGATATCCCGTGCCAAGTTTCAATATTATGTTCAAAATTTAAATGCAATATTATATCCAAAAAATTCTGCCAGAATTTTAGACCTATTGGGGTTAGGCGATCCAGGAGTTCAACTGTAATTGTAAACTTATGTGAGTTAAATCATATGTTTGTCTCTACTTCAAATAGCTTAAGTGGCCCGGAGGCCTTTGAAAAAATCCTGCACACCAAAATCACTCGATTTTTAGATGGAGAGAACGTCCTATGTAATCTTGAATCGGATTTTAGATCCAAGCGAAGCTACACTTCAGCGTTACCATATAACAGATGACATTAGAAAATAATTGGATAGTGATAAATTTACGGCGCTCATTTTCTTTGACTTTTCAAGGCCTTTGACACAGTTGACCACATATTGTTGCTACGTAAGCTGGCTTTTAATTAAAATTTTTCTAATTCTACATGCACGTTGATTTGGTCTTACCTTTACGGGCGTCATAAGAGTGTGGTCTGTTCTAATTCTTCTTCTGGCTTCCCGGCTTTGCGGAGTGGAGTCCCTCAGGGCTCCATTCTTGGTCCCTTATTTTTCACTATCTTCATTATTGTTCTTCCAATGTTTCTGAAAAATTGTGATTACCACATGTATGCTGATGATATATAGCTTTATATTTCTAGGCCGTTGGTATTGGTGGAGGATACCATAAGCCGTATGAAAGAAAGACCTCGCTGATGTGCTTGACTGGGCTGTTAGTAATGCTTAAATGCCTCTAAATCTAATGCTATTGTGATTTATAAAAGTGAATTGGACCCTTCCTAAACGTAATAAAATTATTCCTTACAGTAGTACCGTAAAGAATCTTGAAATAATTTTGGATCGTACGTTAAACTGGTCCAAACACATTAACGCGCTTGTCTGCAAGATTTAAGGAACGCATTTAAATACATTTTAGAGAGTATTCCCTACATTTTAGAGAATATTCCCTACAGGCAAATTACTTAAGCTTTGTAGCAATTTTTGTGTGCAATTTTTTTGCTGTGTACTTGGAATAGCCATTAATACTTGTTGACACGGTGGTGTGAGTGGGGGGCGGGCCTTCGCTTTATTTTATATCAGTTCGACATTTCTGAGCATTTCTGTCTTTTGTTTATAAGTAATTCTAAATCTATGTACAAAAAACGTCTAGGAATGCTCAAAGAAAATGTTTCTGTCCCGATTTCTTCAAGCATACATACTGCGAAAGGAAATTCGAGCAGGTAAACTCTAGTTCTCGATTCACAAAAAGATGTCGTTCTTTTTCGAATAATCCATTTATGTCAATATTTATTTAAGAAATAAGTACCCATACATTTATTGCTGTTACGAATGTTGACGTTTGTCGAATAGTTTGAAAAATTTAAAGAAAGGACAGCGATTATATAAGAAATGAATAAATTTTAAACTGACAAATAGAAAAATGAAAATTATTTTACGTGTATCTTCATTTTCATTGAAAATTTTCCATTTATTTATTTTCTTTTTATTTCTTTATTGTCTCAAATATCACAAAATTGTTAAATCCAAATTTTCAAAAATTTCTTGATCTTATTTCAAGTTTTCTTGAGGAAAATTCCTCGACCGAATTCCTTAGCTCTGGCATACCGTCCTTAAGTTGGCTTTGTTTCTTTACTTGGCCCCTTAAATTATGTCACTCATACAAAGGCAAGGCAAAGAAATATTATTAGAAAATAAATGTTGCACTAGGAGAATTCTTAAAAAATTAAAAAAAAATTATAAATAAAAATTATTTAAAAAAGTTTGCGATATAATAGGATCTCTTCACAGTTTTTAAAGTTTTCTCTCATTTTTTCTACCTCTATGACTAAAACGAACACTTCGACACGGTTCTACTATACATAAAGAGAAATTATTAATTTTGTCTTCCTTATAGCTTATCCTTTTTACTATATAATCTAAGAATCGTGCCGACTATCACTTTTTTTTAGTAAAAACAAATAAAAAAATAATTTAGAGACTTATATTTTTTTAAGCAAAATGGAGACTATTTTTGCTGAATAATAATGAAATGTCGTTTCAATTAATTTAATGTGTATTAAATAAATGTTATTTCATAATTTCTTTATGTAACAAGGATAAAAGTTAAAATTGGTGTTAATTCTTGCGATGCCCTAGATAAATGCTCGTATGTCAGCCATCACTTTATGCAAGTTAAATCGTTGAAGCGATTGCTCTTATTATTCTCTAGAAGGATTCGTTGGCCTTTTTTAGATTTTTAGTGTTCTTCAGCACAACACTTCCGTATATTAAAAATTTCGGTATTCTCCGTTTTCCCAACAACAACAATTCCAAGACTAATTCCAAGGAATTTCAAATTTTAAAGAATGTTAGGTCTTTCTGACGCACACATATTTCAACAGTCAAAAATTATGAAGTTTTTTTTATATGTATTTCAGACAGTGAGCTTTAAACCCCCTCATAAAATGTTTTTTTTTTTTTGTATCATATGAGATATCATTTGAAAGGGGTACTTTCAACGATTAATAAAATATATTAAAAATTTTTTAAAATAAATAACTTTCGTAAATAAATTGCACTTAAAAGTAAAAAAATAATTTTGAATTTCTCATTGATATAGATACAAAATAATAGTTTAATTGCAAAATAAAAAATACTGGAAATCAGATTAAATCTGAAAAGCATCCATAACTATAATCACAATTGTCTGCAACTAATTTCGAAATTCTTCTTCACATTCATGCCATGACTCTGTCCGCCCTATCTATTTATTATTACAAAAAAATTAATTTGGTGAATATTTCAACAGATTTATTTCTACGCATCCATTTTGGTAACACAATATTAATTTCCTCCTATGAACAGGTATATAACACTTAACCCTTTTGAGGCATACGACAAAATTCTTCGCAATTGGCACAACCATTTTTTGTAAAAAATTTATTATTATTGCCTTCACATAATTAATTGTTGTTTGTCTAGATCTCTTGATTTTAAGTCCGTTTCTCTTATTAATAACCATATGTGTGAGTTTATCATCCAAAAAAGCAAATTCATTGTTAACTCATTTTGGTTTTTATGAAGATGGGGTTAGAGACGACTAAGATCCTATTCAGGAAATCATAAACCTTGGAGAGAATTCAATTTGACACGTACTTAGGCATATGAATTAGTTCAGAATTCGAACAATGTAAACGCAAGAGAAATGTGAATATTCGATGTGGGTCCTGTACAGAGTAGCAGCCATGGGTATATAAATCGGCTCAAAGCAAAATATGACATAAATGCTCGCCATAAATTTCTGCACACGGATAAGATGACGACGTGTCTTTAGCTTTTTTCACTATGAGCTACCATAAATATCAACACATAGCAGGCCATACGCACGCTACGTAGTTATGTGACGTCAGAGGCATATGCCTAGCTTGCCTCGAATGTGCCGGCTTATCAAAACATACCGGACACGTGACTACTCCACGGCAGCCATATTTTCGCCCTTTTTCAAATCTGTGGCACAGATAGAGTAAGTCCTTTTTTTGCAGAAGTGAGATTTCCGTGGAAGAATCTTGTTAAGGGACAAGAATAAACGGGTAAAATTGTGAAACTTTTCATAGCGTAAAACAGACATGAAAATATAAATTCACTATGAATATTTTGATACTGAATGTGGCTCTTAATCCCAATTTACGCTGTTTAGTCCTCAAAGATCTTCTGTCCAGCAGAAGGCCCGAATTTTTGCGCAAAAACCGTGTGCGGGCAAAGCGTAGATTAGCTAACATTGCGGTGTTGGTCCGCATCGCTGTATCAAGCCACCTAGCTTTGTGTAAACTGTGGCCGCGTATATCGTGGCGGGCTTATAGCCTGACGCACATTGAACGTAGCACAGCACAGTACAGCGTAGGGCAGGGTAGCGTAAGTTTTTGTAATATAGACAAGTAAATTACCGACCACATATTGCTTCTACTGTGTACAAGCCCATAATAACTCCTGAGGGGAGAGGAGTACGGGGCTGGTCGAGAAGTCGGTGGAAAGATTATTAAGTTCTACATACAATGAGCTCTGTAAGTGGCCACACTCTGTATTTGAAAATACAAGGTATTTTGTGAAAGACTACCGAATTTTCTTAATCACCCTGTAACTTCGAAACGGTTGAGATACCGCTCCCACCTTGCTATACAATTTTTTTTTTTGACTAGGTGACTACTATCACATCCTGTCCTATGGACCATCATGGACGAAACACTCTGTACAAATGGTACTATACATATATATTTTTTTCGCCGCTGTAACTCATTACCCATCTCACTTACAAAAAAAGTGTTTGTACAAAAATTGTAGAAAATTTAGTCTTCTTCAAATTTATATTTTTACATTTTTGTCGTAAGATCAACCGTTGAAGAATTATTTTGAAAAAAACCAATTTTTGGTACCATTAATCCAAGTTGGCGGACCGCACGGACTCCCTCCCCTCCAGGGTCTAAACTTGGATTTTTCATCGGGGTCCAGAACTGAATAACATATATAAAAATCACATCTACCCCGCCTTTTGTAGGCCAGAAACCCTTACTGATTGGACTATGGATGCTACAGAGCTGGCTGCATATTTTTTTTTTCTGTTTTGTGACGTTACCAAATCTCATGGGACACCCTAAGATGCCTTGGAAGGAAAAGACGAAGGAGTAGGGAATTGAAGATTATTGGGTTGAGACAAAAATGATTACGGTGCAAATTACGCTTGAATTTTTGTGGCTCATAGCTGATGGAGAAAACAGAGGATGGCAAACTGTTCCATATTCGTACTGTTCTGCTTATGAAGGATTCACGGAATTTCACGGTACGACCGAATTTGACTTCATGGTGTGAGGATGAGTTATTTATAATAAATAACTGATCAAGCAACTAGCCAGCTGATTCCTGCAAATCTCCTTTGAAAGATTTGTGGAAGAAACTGGCATTACCAGCTATCAATGTGCGCTAATTGACACCAGATATACAGGGTGTCCCGTAAGTCGACGTCAAGCCGGAACCAGGTGATAGACCAAATCGTAATAGTTACCACAAAAATATTTAAAAAAATCTATGTCATGTATTTTTCACTCACACTTCATGGAATGACTCTCCGTCTCACTCAAGCTAGAATCTTAAAGTTACGCTCTTAAGGCAAGCTTTGGGTACACTAGAATCAATTTTACTAGGTGAAAAGAAATTTTTCGAAACTGGGTTTCTTGAAGAAAAAAATTTTTTTTTCTTTTTTGTAATCTAAGAAATAATGTAGCAACTGTTCTACCATTTTCGAATCCTTATTAAATGCGTCAACTTTTAACGTTACTTGCCAAACTGGCTTAGTACATTTTTTTTTTCAGTACAGTCAGTTAAAGTTGGGTGAATTATTAATTTTCTATTCTTGGTTCGGCAAAATGTGACATTTTCTACCAAGCTGGAGCAGTTGACTTAGAACTTAAAGCAACAGGTTACATAAGCACTTTTCGGGATTACATAAGAAAAATAAAATTGAAAAAAAGTAAAGATTTGTAGCAACAGGAGCTAAAAAACCATCACAAGGTGTACATTTTCTCGAAAACAAAAGAAATGCCTATAATTTGAAAAATACATGACTTAGATTTTTTTAAATATTTTTGTGGTAACTATTACGATTTGGTCTATCACCTGGTTCCGGCTTGACGACTTACGGGACACCCTGTATATGGATATTTTAGCACGGGAAATGGGATCGGAAGCCTTCTAGACCATACTATAAGCAAACGAATTACCAAATCAGTTCCTTTTGTTGTTAGTAAATTTTCTTCTTAGTTATATAAAATTTTCACTTACGTACGCACGTTCTATTTGATATAAAATATTTATAGTAGTACTTCGATACTTGGGAGTTTTACGCCCAGAAACATGAGTTAATTGTCTTCGAATTACTTGGCTTGAGATTAACTATAAATCAAGTTCGATTATGCTTTTTTTTCTGAATTTTCTTCAATTTATGACAATTCATTCAGTAATATATATCTCAGTAATGTCTGGAAAAGCTGCTGTAATTCTACCTGCACGTCCGCTAAAACCAACTATATGTGAATCCTGAAGCGAATTCTACCGATTGGGCGTCAGAAATCCTATATATGTGTACTTCTGTTGTGCTAATAGCTGGTGAGAGTTCAAAATGTTGGGGTCACCACCACCTTCATCATCTATATTTTCAAAGTTTTGGAAATTATTTTCGGCACGTTTAATTAAGAACCATATTATACTTGGAATGGTTTTCTACAGTTTCGAAGGTAAACTGCTAAGGTAAATTTTCTGATCCTATAGAAATAGCGAATTAAATATAGACACGGTTTAAATCACAGTGGTTCGTTAACGAACATCTGTTGAAGCTGTAGTGAAAGCTCAGTACAGCCGTGTAGTAGAATCAATATAGAGAGCGGGGCAACAAGATATATAGTTGAAAATATTACGTTTGCTCCCATCGAAAATGTTCTTATTCGCTCTCACTACGTCTACATACCCAGGGAATTTCGCAACTGTCACAAACGTAAACAAATCTCGGTGGATGAAGAATTTTTTCGATATTTCATCGTTTTTTTTATTTTTTTTATGTATTTTTAATATAATTTAATATGAAAAGGTGTGTAAAGTACACAAAATAGTATTTTATAAGAATGCTTGCCTAAAAAATTATTTCCCACGTCTTACCTTGGTGTTGTTGCGGCAATTTTTCACTGAACACTTCATTCTGAAAATACATGAACATCACTTAGAAATTTATCACTATAATATCAACAGATAATTACTTACACTCTTTACTTTATTTTCCACTATTTTTATACCCTAGATGAAATCATAGGGGTATACTAAGTTTGTCATTCCGTTTGTAACACCTCGAAATAATGATGGTAGAGCAAAATGGATTGGACACCCATTCATAATATTAAAAGTTATTTCGATTTTTGCATGTCCGTCCGTCCGTCTGTGCGCACGATAACTTGAGAACGCGTACACTTAGAGAGCTGAAATTTTGTACACAGACTTTAAAAAAAAAAAAGTAAAATTAAGTTCGAAAATGAGCCAAATCGGGCAACTCCTTCGTGGGGTTGCCATATAAAAATTTCGTTTTCCGCTATATATTTGGACACTGCCTGAGAACGCGTCGACGTAGAGAGTTGAAATTTCGCACATAATGTTTTTACTACATTAGCAAATAAAATGTCAAAAATGGACTAAATCGGGCAACTCTTTCTTGGTGTTGCCATATAAAAATTTCGGTTTTTTACGTATACTTTGAAAACGATCAGTCCAAGACATTTTTATGGTACTAAAAACTTCTGCAGAATACGAAATCCTATAAAATTGGTTATAATCATTTTGTCTGTGCGACAAACCGTTCTAGAAATATATGCGAAAAACAACTTCAAAATCAATACTTGAATAGATCGGTGACCATACGAAATTTAATACGGGCATTCATCTAGGGTATCCTAAGAATTGGTCTTAGACCAATTCTAGCTTTTTTACTTGTTAAATAAACTATTTTTCACTTTTCACAAGTTTTAAATTATAATCAAATTTTTGCAAATTAGGAAACTTCGTTTGACAGCTGAAAATACATTTGTCTCTTTCTTCAATATAATGCTGACCTACTTCATGGGACCCTGAAAAAATCCACGCTCATGCACACTAGCTTTACAGGTATCAACACTTCCTGTTGTCTCTATATTCTAAGTTCGCACTAAAACAGTTCAATGATATTATAAGTTTCAAACTGCTACTAGGATAAAATTGGTTAACAAGTAGTACTATGTTTAATGGTTAACTTTTTGAATGTTGCTATTAAGGGGGGGGGGGGGGGGGGGGGTATAATCTTATAAATTTAATTGAGCAAAAAAACATCATCCCAGCGGTGGCTGCAGTACCTACTAGGAAGGTTTCCGCATTAAACGTTGTAAATGATTTGTGGATGATGTGTCATTTTTTAGTGTACTTTTTTACAAAAATTCATATTTTTAATAGAAACTTCAGGAGTCATACAACCCAAACTTTTCTCAGTTTTATAAACTGGCATAAATAATATGGCCTGCTCGATATGTTGTTTCATGCGGGTGCAAGTTTTTGTGTCAAAAATAGTTCTTACGTCGGTGGCAACATTGAAAACCCCATTGGCGGGAAGTTGAAAAGTGATTTTAATAAAGCCTTTCAAATTTGTGTTGAGCATCTATGAATATATTGCCATTGTTAAAACACTTTTTATCAGTAATTAACTCAAATAATTAAATTAGAACCATTTATTTCGACGAACCCACTTATTTACTTATTTGCTTACCGTTTTCTCTCAGTTGGTACTTGGTGCTTAGACCGAAAGAGAACGCTATATAGAAGTGAGCCCACTTTCTGCAGTATATTTCTATGGACGTAGTCAGTACATATTATACATGTCAGTGGTTTTACATAAGAACGCTGCAAATATTTTAGAATGTTAGGACTAAGTTAAGGCTCTGATGTTCTAGTGAAAGAGCCTATTTCGTGGCTTAGGAAGTGTTTCTCGAGGGTTTTGGATCAGCCAAAGTTGGGGGGCCCAAACTCAAATTCTGAGAAAAATTTATACACAAACATACACACGGCTACAATAATATTCATTGAAATAAATTTTAAATTTTTATTTTTTTAAGTTTTGGAATAAAACTTTTTTTTAAGTTGAATTATATTTATAAATAAAAAAAAATATAAAATAAAAGCTAGTATTTTTCCATATAACTCAATTAATTAAATATTGATTACTTCTAATTTAGGGAGGGGGTTCATGATCCCGTGACCCCCCCCCCCGCTTAGATCCGCCACTGGTTCATTAATTGGCTTGTACTCCACCACAGATATATCTTGAAATAGTGTAGCAATTAATCTACACAACACACACCTGTGTAGTTACGGTACAGAAATTTTCAAATTATTAAGTTGATCTCGGTGAAGATGGGATAAGTCTTGTGTTTTGAATATAAAGTTTGTTTTAGAGAAGATTTAAGCTCTCATTTGACTGAATATTGTAAGTTTATTTAATTAATTTTCTACAAATTGTATGACTTATAATTTTAAATGCTAGGACGGATCACTGATCAAAGGTTATTAAGTGAATGGTAAACAATCACCATTAAAATATATAACAAAATATAAACTGCAAGGAAACCAATGAAAACAATACAAAGTTTCAACAATTATTATCAATCATTGCAGGACATTTCTCTTCTTTAAAGTTTTTAGGCATTATCATTCCCCTTTGACTTCTTGATCTCATTTTGAGATAAGTTAAGAAATCCTGAATTAATTTTTTCGATACAACTCCTCCAATACCACGGTAAGCTGGTATAGTACAACAAAATCCTTCAGATACACTGCACAATGATTCACTGGACTCGCTATGAGGCTAATTTAATGTATGTAAAAGAAATAAAATACAATTGAAGAATCATGTATAATTATCTCAGATACTTACACATGTATACGCATTTAGGCATCTTTTTTGTGTATATTCAGATCTTTCGGAATAAAGATATTTTGAAGAAATATCAGAAACATCTCCACAACCACTTACAGTTCCAGATGCTGAGATTTCAGATTGTTCTTCCGGTATTGTTTCCTCTTCTACTGTTTCTTCTTCGTTCCCATCCATTAAACCTAATATAGTGCAAGAACCTTCTGGTCCCATTTTAAACTCTTCCGGTATTGTTCCACTTTCAGCAAAAATTTGTGGCATGGGAATCTTTTCTTCGTCAACTTTAATTTCATCAATTGGAGCATAGCTTGTCTCATCTGGTTGCAGTTTCTTAGTAGCAGAAGTAGCAGTTTGTTGCTCATCATTTTCATCTTTCGATTCAATCGAATCTTTACTAGCAGTTGACCCTTCTTGTTCAATCTCAATCTCTTCAGTTGATTTAACAATAGTTTCTGCAGATTTTTCTATTTTATCTAATTGCTTTGGACTTGTTAAATCTTGTTCCATTTCTTCTTCACCTTCAAATTGTCCTTCTTCGTCATTCAATTTCGTTCCCGTATCTTCAAATTTCGTAAGGGATGTATTATCCATAGTTGAGGATTTTTTTTGTTTTCTTTTATAAATGTCTTCAATTTCTGTTTCATCCTGCATTTCGGTCTCTTCTGGCTGTCCCAAATCCGTTGACATTCCCTCTTCACATTCACCTTCCTCTTCTACTGGTAACTCTTCTTGTGAATCTTTCTTAATCGGAGCTAGATACAGATTTTCTTTATATTTCATTTCCTTAATATAATCTACCATTTCGTCAATAGTTTCAAAAGTTATGCCTCGATTTGCGGCTATTTGAATAATTTCAACAATCTTATCGATGTCCACTACAGGCTTAATCGACTGACCTGCTCCTTTCAATACTGAGAATTGCTCTTTTTTCAGAAACGTTACAACACTAGGAGTATCTTTTCCTAAGACTTCTCCTTTACTCTCAGCCTCTTTCAAAAAGCTACGTACAATATCTATGGGATCTTCACAAAAAGTTTCTTCATCAGAGGTTTTCTCACGTAGCAGTTCTGATACATGCTCAGAGGATGAACTTGTCAAATTGCTTTTACTATCTTTTCTCTCAATATTGTAAGATGGTTTACTTTTCTGAAAATCAAAACTCTCATCGGATGATTCCGATGGTGTTTCATCGGAAATTATAGATTGTTCCTCGATGAAATTGTATGATTTATCCATGCAGCTGTCTGCTGCGAACGAGTGCAGCCAGGACCATGGAGGTCCGATTTCTTTCAAAATATTGAGTTTTTCTTGAAACATTAATATACTCGCAGTATCTTCGGTAAGCTGTGCATTTCTTTCTTTAGCATCTACTACTTCCTGATCTCGTTGTTTTGCATATTCATATTGTTTATGAGTTAATTTGGCTGGCCCTTCATAGCTATGTAGGACAGCACCTTGCGTCTGAAATTAAAATATTTTGTATGGTGTTAAAAATGCGCTCATTATATATGAGGCAATTTCTGATTTCATCAAAATGCCAAACCTTTTCAAACATTTGAATAATACTTACTTCACGCAATAGCAGAATAATACTGTCGAAATCATTGCATTTACGAAGCATATCAATGGGTTTGACTATTTGTCCGGCAAATTCGAATCCGGAAGATACAGATGACGCAGAACTTGGCGCCTTCCGAACGTCTTGAGATCTCCTAGTGTTTTTATCATCTGATTCATATTGTTCTGGATTACACTGCAAAATAAATAATGTAGCTTCATTTTAAATTGTATATATAGGACTAAAAGTATAACAAGATTAGAATAATGTACGTATCGGTATTCGTCTTTTTCTCTCGATTATTCAGAATCTCTGGTATGAAGAACGGACCACGTGGTGTAGTATTTTGATAAAAAAAAATCCACCTTTTCTAATTATGTAAATCTGAACTGGTTCCAAAATATTGTTTGCATTTTATTTTGAGAATGAAATTATTCGCCATTAACTTCAGATGAGTTGGGTATCTGAGCAAAATTATGTAGAGATGTAGCCAGTTGGGTAGTTCAACTCGATCTTATGGAAATACTTAACTTACTACAGCCAAGGAATATACTCGGATGTTAACAACCAGATGCCCCGATTTTCAAGTTCAGAACGTTACTAGAACTGACTTTTGTTTTTTAGTTATTATTAATGTAACAATTGCATTCCATACAGCCCAATATGGGTACGGAATTTCTATGTGCTGGTCCGGCCTTCGGCCGGAGCAAGCCGGATACTATACGGTCGGCCCTCCTATCTGTAAATGAGCTGAAAAATCTTCCTTACCAAGACCTGGTGTGCTTCATTCCGAGGACAAGAAGTTTGTTTGTGATAGGGTTTCTAGTAGGATAGCAATAGGCCGCTCTGGCTTCTGCCTCTGGGATTTCTCGTCCCCTGACTTTCAATAAAAAAAAAATTGGTGCGGAAGCTGAACGAATCGAGGTGACTTCATAGACGCAAAATTTTTCAAATGCTCAATATTGATACTTATAGCAAAGTACTAAACATTGATTTTATATATGCTATAGAGCCTAAAGTACAGGGCTTTCCAATAAGAGGTGTTATTTTGATATTCAAAGAAAAATGCCATTTTTTGAGATAAATGATCGGATCTTTATTTCATTATAAAGAGGAAGACATGCCGTTAATAATGGAAAATAACATCAGCCAAATGACCACCACGACCACGCCTACAGGACCATATCCTTTTCATGAAATTTTCCATAAACTAATCGCATAGTGACTGCCCTATGTCCTCGATAGCCTCTCGAATTCCATCTTTGAGGTCTTGAATCGACGCTGGGCTGTTGGCGTAGATCTTCTCTTTCACGTGGCCCCAAAGAAAGAAGTCGCAAGGTGTTAAGTCACAAGATCTCGGTGGCCAATTGTGATCACCTCTTCGAGAGATAACACGGTCCGGAAACTTTTCCCCTAAAAGATCAATGGTTTCGTTGCTTGTATGGCACGTAGCGCCGTCTTGTTGAAAGTAAACGTTGTCCAGATCAATACCATCCAATTCCGGTCAAAAAATCATTAATCATCTGTTGATAGCGCAATCCATTCACCGTAACTGTTGCTCCAGCCTCATTTTCGAAAAAGTAAGGTCCAATGACCCCGCGGGACCATAAACCGCACCAAAGAGTCACACGTTGATGATAGAGAGGCTTTTCAACAATAACTTTTGGGTTTTCCGAGCCCCAGATGCGACAATTTTGCTTGTTGACGAAGCCATCGAGGTGGAAATGGGCCTCATCACTCCAGATGAGTTTTCGATGGAATTCCGGATCATTTTCATGCATTTCAAGGACCCAATCAGCAAAGACTCGACGTTGTTGATGATCAGCCGGCTTGAGTTCTTGTGTTAACTGAACTTTATAAGCCTTAAGACCCAAATCTTTATGCAAAATACGGTGTAATGACGTTTGTGGAATGCCTAATTCCAAAGAACGACGAGGAATGGACAAACCTGGGTTTTCTTCAACACTTTCGGCTACAGCAGCAATATTCTCGGCTGTTCTTGAGCGACGTACACGGGTTTTATTCTTCACATCACTAACTTGTCCCGACAGCTCGAATTTTTCTACCAATTTCTGTATTGCGGTCCGACAAGGTGCTTCACTATCTATACAGGAAAACAGTCTTCTAGTAATTTACAGCTTGGTTCCTTATCTTCCCAAAGGCTACATTTCCTATATACCTTACTTAACAAAATAATATACCCAATAGTTTTGCTTACAGAGTAACCTTACCATTTTACGCTCGCTAACTCTCAGCTGAGTAATAATTGCATGCGTATATGTGCAGCCGGAGTCCGAATCTGTAGGAAGCTATATTCAATATCATCAAGCCTCGGCATGTCATGACGGCACAGCGGCATGTCATGACGGCACAGCGGCATATACAATAATTACTCAGCCCAGCTGAGAGTTTGTTTGGGGAAACGTAATCACTTGGTTCAGATATTTTTTAAAATAATTTTGTTAGGAAAGGTATAAAAATTTCATTTCGGTTCGGAAGATAAGAAAACAAGCTTAAGATTACCGGAACACTTTTTTTCTGAATGAATAGTAGTTTAGGGCGGAGGAGCTATTCAAATCCAACTTTTGTCAGTTTTACATAAGAACACTGCAAATATTATAGAATGTTAAGACTCCGTTGGGGCTCCCATGTGGTAGTGAGGGAGTCTGTTTCATGGCTTGTGAAACATTCTCGAGGGTTTTGATGTAACCCTTTCGGCACGAAATAGCTCAATGTAAAAATGCTTTGTATGACCGGAGCAAAAATTAGAAGTAACATGTCGCTGTGGATGACCAATTTTTCTTGCATTTCTTGTGGAATGTAAATCTGGCTTCCCACGCCGCACCTGCCTAGGACAAAACAACGCGGCTTGGGAAGGGCCTGATTCGAGGTAATGCGAGCTCGCCTATGATGGCGTTTCCGATCCATTTCCAGTAGTTCACTTCAAATTCGGAGCGCGTGTGTTTGCCAGGTTGCCCGAGCGGGCGCGTCATTTTTCATACCAAAGCGACTGCAGAAAGGGCGATAATTTCTTCACGCGGCATTTCGGAATGGATATTTAATAAAAAGTAGGCACCGAGCCGCAAATCAGCTCGCGCCAACACGCGTCTTGTAAAGAATATAATACGCGCGACGAAACCCGTCCGCACTAAATGTCTTGGCTCGTGAAAACACTCGCCGTGGGAAGCAAGCTTAAGAGTCTACTGTTCTTCAAAGTGGAGAAGGGCGTGTATGGTGTAAAAAAAGGGTAACTCAAGGCGGATGTTATAGGGGTGGAAATTTGAAACAACAGAAACAGGAGTGGGGAGCAGAAAACCCGAAAAAAATTGAAATTGTTTTTTTTTTCAGAAGTTGCCTAACTATACTGGACCAAGTTCAGGATCTAGAGGTGCAATCGAAAAACTAAGAAATAGCTTTATCCGTTAGGTATGCGTGGGTGAAATAGGCTCTATTTTATTTCGCTTAACGGTAATTTACAAGTCTGGTAGGCTTTAATGGTAAATTTTTTTCCCCTATATTGGCGAGTGCATAACTCTGCGTGGAGGGCTCGTAGAGCAGTGCGTTTTTTTTTCAGTTGTATTCGTAATGTTTAGGTTCTATATGTGGTTGTGGAAAAAAAGGCATGGCGAAAAAATTTCTGGTGGGGGGTTTGAGGGGTGGGGGTTGTACCAACTCCATTAAGGGTTGTCCAAAATATGGCATGTTGGGTATCAAATTAAAGATAGAGGAAAGTGTGATCGAGAATGGGATGATTGCTAGTAGCTTGAGTTCGACAAGTCTCTGAACGCATATGTGCGCCTTTAGGTCACAATGACCTTATTAATCTGAGCGCATACAAAGGGTTACAGCTTTCAATAACATAAAATCGGGAAAAAGCCCTTCTTAATGGAACTGTAGTATTAACGAACTTCGTCAAGCTTCTAGAATAGTATTCAATAATGCCAATAAGATTAGCTTGTATAGGCGAACTGGTGAAATTTCCACAATATACAGGGTAACTATAATAAGAATTCCAAAAGTCAGACTTTTGTAGATGACTCCCACAAACTTTGATTGATTGAAGAGTGACTTAAATCAATAGTTTCTTCCAACACGGAATCGAAAAGAGAAAACTTTCACTAATTTTCCATAAGAAGCTGAGAATATAGCTTAGTTTATGCTTTAAAGCTACAAGTACAGACGAAAATTTCCGACACTATATATTCGATGTATCACGTTAAGATATATCTATGGTGGAGAGAATGATGAGGGAGTCTATCAGAGCCTTTTTCATTAAGCCAGAAGAGAATTTTCTCCTCATTCTACTGAAACTGTCTGGACCAGCATGAAAAATGAAAAGGACGATCGGCAAAGTTAGTGCTCCACTTAGTGGTAACGGTTATTAAATACAAAATAGCTCCATAGATTACTAATTGTACGCATGTTCCTGGAAATTATGGGTTTTTTGACAGTTTACTTGAGATTTTTTGGACAATGAGTAATGAGATGGTTAAATTCTAATGCAATGAATGCTTAACACAGAGTTGGGTATTCACTAATCGTTCAGAGTGAAGTGATGGGGAGACGTTGTGGATGCCCTCACCAATTATACTGGCTTCTAGTATAGTAATGCAACCTTAGGATTGTTGAGGACTGGAATGCCACTAATTCTGACAAAGCCAAGCTATGTAAACTCCCAGGGACTATTGAATATACTCCGTACGTATCACTATAGTATCTACCTATAGTGGAATCTAACGTAGATGATCTAAGGTAAATGGGGAAATTAAAGCGGTCACTAGAATTTTCAGTATGGAAGAACTCGTGGCAGCATATACCCTAGGCACAACCGAGGGTAGTTGAACACATCGAAGATGTACCTTATGGGTATATGTATGTGTTAGTCAAAAATGTATGTTGAACTAGCAAATTTTTGAACCTACAAAACTACAACTTAAGTTCTCCTTAATTGTCAGGCCCTAGACCTTGTCATATAGCTGAATAAGTAACTTGTGCTTCCAATTTGAGTAACATTGTTGTATTTATTTTGCCAAAAGAAGGAGCGGGGGCTTGGAATCGGCCAAACTATGGACCACTAGTATTTATTCAATTCTCGAGAAGCTATTTTATTAGGGCATGGTATATCTCGGATAGAGCTCTTTCGAGGCGGTCCACAGTATTACTTGAATCTTTTCATTTCACACAGGTATATGGGGTCGGTGTCGGTATTTTCTTTCTTCAATCTGACATCCAATTGAGATAGATTACTTAATTTAAATGCATTTGATCGTCATCCAACTTAGATTTTCGTTAGACCTTGATTTAATTTCCTGGAGGTTTGCAGAGAGTGGTTGAGTTTGCTCTATGTTTACTTCAAGATCACGAGGTTCGTCTATTGCTGTTTTGGATAACATGTTGGAAACAAACAAATTGGAAATGGTAGCGACAAATATATTAGCTTTAACGCAGGCTAATCGGCAACAATTAATTGTAAATATAAGATCCTGGTTGAGGTGCAAAATGTATCGGCGGACGTGTGGTGTTCCAATTCACAATTTTGTGTAAAATAAAGAAAAGTGAGGTCGACGGTTTGTATAAAAATAAAAAAATTGTAATGGAATAATTTATTAGCTCTGCAGAGTGTAATATTTGCCTTTTTATACCCTAGATGAAATCTATAGGGTATACGAAGTTGGTCGTTCCGTTTGTTACACCTCGAAATAATGATGGTAGAGCAAAATGGATTAGACACTTACGCATAATATTAAAAGTTATTTTGATTTTTGCATATCCGTTCGTCCATCTGTCCGTCCGTCTGTCTGTCTGTGTGCAAGATAACTCGAGAACGCGTATACTTAGAGAGCTGAAATTTTGTACACGGACTTTAAACAAAAGTGTAATGAGACAAATCGGGCAACTCCTTCATGGGGTTTCCATATAAAAATTTCGTTTTCCACTATATATTTGGACACTTCCTGAAAGCGCGTCGACTTAGAGAGCTGAAATTTGATACATAGTATTTTCATTGTACTAACAAATAAAATTTCAAAAATAGTCTAAAATCGGGAAACTCCTTCTTAGTATTCCCATATAAAAATTTTGGGTTTTTACGTATACAGTGACAACGATCGGTCCGAGATATTTTTATTGTACTAAAAACTTCTTCAGAATACGAAGTCCTATAAAATTTATAAAATTGGTTATAATCATTTTTTCTGTTCGACAAACCGCTCTAAAAATATATGTGAAAAACCACTTCAAAAATCAAACTTGCACAGAAGGGTGACAATACGAAATTTCATAAGGGCATTCATCGAAGCCTAGGTTATCATAAGAATTAGTGTTAGACTAATTTTAGCTTTTATACTTGATTTTTTATTACTTTTTCCGGAAAATTTTTGGTTCTCTTCTTTTTTTTTCACATTTTTGTATAATGACAGACACATTTTTGCTTAATTAGACACATTATCATTATTATTATTATCAACAACAGGATGGCGCTGCGCAACGAAAGAAGTGCCGATGATCAGGCTATAAACAGTAAATTTTGAGGATATTGATATCTAGATATCTAGTCTATATCCACTAGTTTTCTGGGTATATTGGGAGTATTAGATGACACACATGGTGCAGAAATGGGATATTCTGAATATCAAGATATCGAAAGTCCATGTCTGTCATAGTAAGCATTATAGATAACATAATATATCGGTTAAACTCTAGCGCCTCCTTCATTGAACAGGAGCTTACTAGAGACCTTTCCCCAATAGCAATTGAGTTCTTCAGCAAAAAGAACATTCTCGGAAACTGCTGAGCGAATTTCAGACTTGTATGTATATAAAATTTTGCACGACAGATGAAAGATTGAAGCTCGGATGGAATCAATGCAAATTAACTTTATTTCTAACCTAACCACAATAAATAGGTTACCAAAGGAGGTAGGCTTGAAAATCTGTTCTATGTTTTAGATTTACCAGCTCAGTGACCTTAAGATAATTGAAAAAGTTCATTAAATTATACTATAAACAGTGGTAATTGGATGACACTTAAAACTAGAAATGTTTCTTGATAAATATAGAACTTGCTTTCCCAAAATATTTCCACCAAACCAATTAATGAGTATTCTGTTATTTGATATGATAGATGATAGAGACCGCAAGATTTATTCTTCAGTCAGCTATAGAATTTCCTGGAGATATTTTAGTTCCTGTTGATAAGACAGCTCGCACATTAGACTCATATGACACAAAATTTTATAACTACTTTAAAACATTTAAAAAAAATCGTTTTAAATTCCCTGCACTCTTCTTATTATGACTATCTGAGAAAACTGTTTCCATACCTTTCATAAAATCTGGAAGGCTGACATGAAGGATTAGTAATTCTTCCTTCCTTAGTTCAAATTTTTAAGACGCAGATAGTGCCAAAGAATTTTTTCCCGGGGGTCAGGTAATTAATTAAAAAAAACTAAATCTTGGTTGATTAAGTAACTCCAAAAAGTCCGCATAAAATATGTTACACGTTATTCTTGTCCAGTAGTATTCTTCTTCGTTGTTAATTGTTGTTGTATATACATTTACATGGTGTCCAGTAATTTTTTTACCTTGTCATAAAAGTATTGTTATTGAAATGATTCTCTTACCTGACAATCTGAATTATATCTCTCGTTGCATTCATCGAAAATAGCTTGCCGTAAAGATGTCGCTGAAATAATTTGTGGCATTCTTTCCATTGGTTTTTCCAGCTCTAGATCTCCAGAAGCTCTACATATGAGGAAACATAAACAAGACAATAAGAACAATAAACTATTTTAAAATGTCTTACAGCTTCTTGCGTCCATTTACAAAATTTTGCTCTTCGGAGCAATCCAACTCAGCAACAAAAGTATAACAAACTCGAAACATCCAAATAGGTATTCGGGCCAGTCCACCTTCCACATCATCAGTTAACAGTTCACATATCAAGTTCATAGTACCAAGGGGCGTCTAAATAATGAAAGAGTGGTGCATGCTATGAGAATTTCATTTACAATGATAATGGATAGACGATTTACCTCATTTAATGAGCCAGCCATAACTGCAAAAAGCTTCAGCCAGTGAATCTGAGGCCAATTCAGCATGCGGCAAAGAGATAAATACTTCAAAAGTTCTTCCTTAAAGTTTCCATGAATCATGTGAAAAGTGAAATAGCGTATAAGAGGAAGAAATTAAAGCAAATTAAGTTGAACGCTGCCCACTGGCTATTTATATCTAAGGGTACTGAAATAACCAAACGCAATTTACCTCGGGTAGACAAAGGGCAGCCCATCTCTTCTGAAGTAATCTGCGACTAATGAAGTATCCCTTGCCAACCTTTTTGACCACAGATATTTAGTTGGAACAATTTTTATGGTTTGTTTTGTTTGGAGATATTTTTCATATTGGATATACAGGTAACATACGACAAGCAAATGAAATTAATATAAAACAATGGTTGAAATGGACCATATTATATGAAACAAGAGAATTTACCTGATCCAAAAGCACTTTCAGATATCCTTTTGTAAGGCTGCCCTCCTGGCATTCTTTCTCTAAACGCTTTTTTACTGGCGGTGGTACATTGTTGGCAAGGCATCGAAAATATGCTGAAGACCATCGAAGTAAATCATAAGGCTGTGTCCTGATGGCAGCTAAAAAGGAAAATGAACGAATTTTTAATCACAATTAAATTCTCTGTGATAATGTGACATGTATGAAATTTCTAAAATTATAAAACAAAAAACCAAGTTCGAGCTCAATGGAGGAGAAGAGAAATTATTGAACGTAATTGTATTTAACCCGATTTCAGTCCGTCTGAATTCCATTCGAGTTTTCATTTATGGCGAATACCAGTTCTGTTGGATGAAAACTACCGAATAGTCAATGGAAACTGCTGTCAATGGAAGTTCTTCATTAAATTATGCTGTATCTTGGGAAAACTGAGATTAGCAAAAAGGGCACTTTCCTTTACACCTCAAGAGATTATAATTTTTGAATTTGTTTCTTATTTACATATTATACTTATATATATGGCGTGGGGTACAATTTTACTGAAGTTAAGAAGTAAGGCTTCTTAAACTTACTTACAAATTAAAGTAAGAAGTATTCGAAGTGAGAGTTTATTTATTTATTCGAGATTCACCAAGTAAATTACTACAGCAGTTATTACAAAAATAAAAAAACAAAATAAAAATAAAATAAAACAAAGTAAAAAGAAACAAAAATGAAGCAATACAAAATTAATAAATAAAAATAAAATAAAATTATTCGATGCAAAAATTGCGAAAACAGTAAAAGTAAAAGAAGGAAGCAAAAATAAGAAAGCAGACGAACTCAACTATTATTAAATTTGTGGTGATTTTTCAATTGCAGTCTTTAAAAATTTAAATTAACACGGTCGAAATTCTCATTAAAGAGACGAGACATTGAGGTCAAAGGGTCGTTCGTACCATAGGTGGTTCGATTATAAGAAATATGGAGAAAGTTTTGTCCTCTGAGCGAGCGGGTCGGGGTTGATACATCAATTGAGCTTAACAAAATTGGAGAATTTATTAAGCCCATCAAAATATTAAAAATTAATACAATTCTAGAGATACGTCTAGTTTCCACCATCTGCCAGGACAACAAGTTCAAACAGCCCATATAAGGAGGCAAGATTACCGAGTCACACCAAGGAAGGCCGCGGAGTGCGAATCGGAGTTATCTGCGTTGAACAGCTTCGATGCGATTGATCTTCACTTGGTAGTAAGTGGACCAGTATTGACCTAACAAAGGTGCAGTAACGAAGTTTAGTGATATAAGGGTCGTCAAATTCCTTGGACCATCACTTAACAAACACCAAAATTGAACTGGCCCTACTAACTATGTAATAGACGTGATCCTCAAAAGAAAGGTGACAATTGAGAATCACACCCATATCCTTGGTTTTGTTCATCCTAGATAATGAATCTCCCTCCATACTTTAATGAAAAGGAACGAGGGACCCTCTGCAGGCGAAAGTCATGATTGTGCATTTAGGAACATTTAGAGAAAGACTATTACTGGAGCACCACTTATAAAAAATGGCTAAGTCATCGTTTAAAGAAGCACAGTCATCATTGAAATTAACAGCACGAAATATTTAGGCATCGTCCGCATAACAAAGTATTCTGGAATTCAGTAAAAGTAAGGATACATCGTTGTTGTACAGAATAAAAAGTAGTGGGCCAAGGATACTACCTTGAGGTAAACCAGTGGTATTAGCTATCTCAGAAGAGAGTGCTCTGCAAAATATAACTCGCTGCGTTCGGTTAGGTACATGAGAAGACAACAAATGAACGGAAAGGAGGAGAAACCGAGAATGGAGAGCTTGTGGATTAGAATTTTATGACTAATTCTGCTTACCGGACTTAATGGCTGGTATACAATAGTGAAGAGACTCTAGTAGATTAGTCACGGTTGACTTTTCCTTCTCGAAAGCACGCCAGAAGGAACCCAAAATTGATTTACAGTGAAAGTGAAGCAATCACTGACTAGGGCTACAAAAATCTTCGCAACATGCAACAAGTTAACAATAGGTCTATAGTTTGAAATGTCCGATTTGTTGCACTTCTTATGTAGAGGAATAATCACAGAGTACTTCCATGACTTTTGAAAGGACCCACAGGACAAGGATAGATTAAATAAGAAACGAAGGACATGGGACAGGAATGGGCCGCATTTCTTCAGAAAGAAAGCGGGGATACAAACAGGAACAATTATAAAACTATCGGGTAAGTTAAAAATGTGTTCAGTAATAGATCGGTCGTCAAACACAAGATCTTTGGTTTCAAGGAAGGTTGGCGGGAGCCTAATCAAATGAGAAAAGTCAATATTACTAATATCGCAATTGCAGTCGCAGAAGGCGGTACTACAGAATTCAGAGAAAAAATTTGCAACCGTACATGGATCGCTACTGTCAGTGCCGCAAAAGTTCAAAGATGATTGGTACGCATCACAATTACGTTTAGATTTTATTAATTTCCAGAACTCTTTAGGATAATTAAGGAGCAATAACATCATACTAGCAATATAATTGTTATATGAAATACTAAGCAACGAAGTGATCTGATTCCAGACACTGCATTATGCCGAGTAATCTGCAACACTTCTTGATGCACAAAAACTCCTCCACGCTTTATTTTTCAGACTTTTTAAGTGCCGTAAGGAGCTGTTCAGCCAAGACTGAGATGCGTGAGAATTTTTAAATGCACATATCGGGATACATTGCATAAAACAAATATAGAAAGTATTTATAAAAAACATCGACAGCTCTGCTAATATCCCATTTGTTAAGAAAATTCGTCCAATCACAATGTTGGAGCCAGTCGTGAAGCTTTGAAAAATCAGCTTTTTTGAAATTAGAAAAGTAATTACTTAAATTAGAGGAGTCTACATTAACATAGTGGAAACAGACACAAACATGAAGAGCCAGATGATGACAGGATTCAAGAATAAAAGGAATCGAACCTCCTCTGACAAATGTGAGAGCACCAGGTCGAGAAGTTTACCAGAGTTGCTTGAAATATTGTTGCATTGCGCCAAACCTGTAGCCAGTAGCGGTGACTGTATCAAGAAAGGATAAAACGTGCAGAGGTTCAGCCAAGATACAGGGCACCAGTCCATCAAAGTCGGAAGGAGGTTCTCAGTTAACGCTTGGCATAATAAATTCGTCGAAAATGATTGTGTGATCGTGATGCAAGGGCGAAAGCTCATTAAAGAGGCCATCAGTTGTCATGGCATGGAACTCGTAGATACTCGAGGGCGAGCGAGCTTTGAGAAACGTAAACAGTAATAATGTATAAGTTCGCAAGAGGACGGCTCAAAACTACCCAAAGAAGCTCCAGATCCTCAGAACTTGCAACGTCGACCACATGGCATGGGATATCAGCTCCGAGAGCGCACAGCACTCTACCGCCAACTGGAGCGATCAATTCAGAATGACGATCATGACGGAAAACTTAAAATCCAGAGCAAAAAAGCTCAGAGTCAAAAATACCATCGCAGAGCCAAGTTTCTGTGAGGCAGGTCACATTGAAGTCAGCGTTATTAGAAGCAGTGAAAAGATGTGTTGTTTAATCAAATAAGCTGTTAACATATTTCATTTTGGCGGGGAGGAAAACATAAGGTAGAACAGTCTTATTGAAGAATTTTCGATTTTCCTTAAGAAAAGGGAATTTTACTCATAAGGAAGAATTGCTGTCAGAATGAGTTCTGGAACTCATTTTTTTTTTTTTTTTAGAATGTATTATGCTTCGTTAAGTAAGGGATACCTATTCTCATGGCCTGTCGAATTCCGTTGTTTATAGTAGTGTATACGTTAAGTCCGGGTGAGATTGCCAACGTCGATAAATCTGTGACCTGTACATGCACGATTGCACTCACTTGCACATTCTGTCAGTAGCAGCCGAATTTTAGAGCAGTAAGGAAAGACATGCTTACTTTGTTTAAACAAGTGAATTTTTTTGTCAAAATAGAAATTGTACTTTGCCACAAATTCATAGTGTTCAATAATTTCCACTGCACTTTTTCTGTAAGTTACGTTTAATTTGGTGTTTTACATTTGGTGAGTTAAAAATAAATGGAAATTCATAAATAACTTCAAATTCATCGTTTTGCTATCCTTTTTATTGCTTATACTTTGGTGGCCATGTCTTCCGTATAATTGAGAGAGATGGCTAAGATATTTGCGGTACAGATGAGCAACTTTGAATTATGTAATTTTTTCTTTTAGTAAAAATGCCGACCCACTATAAGCGTAAAGCAACATCAGGATCAAAGATGATTTAAGTAGTGCTATGCTGGCTGTTAGAAATGACTCTTCGATTAATGCTACAGATAGGAAATGTGGAATCCCTAGAAAAAAGATCAGAAAGAAGACTTAAGAAAAATTATTCTTCTAAAGGACATGTGGGTCCTGTGTCTGCTTTAGGAGAACAAAATGAATTAACTCTTGCAAATCATTTGAAAAGATGATATGCGTAGAGTAGCATTTTTTTCGCAGGACAACTCAAAATACCGAACAGATTCAATAAAGAAAAGGAGAGAGCGGGATATGACTGGTTTAACTCATTTCTACGCCGACATCCAGATCTATCCCTCAGAAAAGCAGAAGGTATCTATCTCTATTGCACGAAGTCAAGGAATGAATAGAGTAGAGGTTGAAAACTATTTCCAACTTCTTCAGAAAACTCTTGAAGAAAATAATTTGGTGAACAAACCAAGCTGTGTTTATAATACCGATGAGACTGCCCTACAACTGAACTATAAAACGGATATTGTAGTTGTTGAAAAAGGCTCCAAAACTGTATCTATAACTATGTGCTCAGGAAAAGGGGAAACAATATCGTGCATCAGCTGTCACATTTCTCCCGCCAGCTTGCATTTTCAAGGGGAAATATAAAAAGGATCCGTTATTTTTATGTCTAAAAAGTTGGCTCATGTCAACACAACAATTTATATCGAATGGCTGAGAGATCATTTTACATATTCCTTGAAAGCCTGCGGGTAAGATGCTATTGATCTTGTATGGGCATGCATCGCACTCTAGCTCTGTGGAACTACTTGAAATGGCTCGAGATAATGCTGTTATCTTGCTGTGTCTTCCTAGCCACACGATTCACTACCTATAACCACTCGATAGAGCAGTGTTCAAATCTTTGATGTCATATTTCTATAGTGCTTCTCAACAGTGGATTCCTGTGCTAATGCTGGAAGAAAATTAACCAGACTTCGATTCAGTCAAATGCTCACGCAAAGTTGGGGAAAATCATCCACGGTATCTAATGCTGTATCAGAATTTAAAGCAACTGGAATTTTACCATTTAGTTCAGATGCGATTCCCGACCATGCGTTTTTAGTTTCGATTGCAATTGTGGAAAGCTCATATACTTCAACAACAAATAACCAGGCTGCTTTCAAGCCTCAACTTTCTACGAGTGCTATGGTAGTTCAAAAATCAAATGTCCCATCATCACTGATATTAAAATCCGCAAAATTCATAAATAATGTTGGTTGCGGGGAAGTGTCAATACACCCAATTACTTCTAAGGCAGATGTCAATCCAGGAGATCTCCTGCAACAGATTTCTCCGATTCCTACACTCCCTGAAAAAATTAAAAGAATCTTGGAAATGCTTTAACATCATCCGATAACATTAAGGAATTGCGAGAAAGGACCATTAAAAAAACTAAATTTTTAACCAAAAAGGAAGCCCAAAAGGAAAAGCTGTTGGCTGTCTGGAAAGTTATTTTGCGAAGAAACGAAAAGAAAATTGGGTATTAAGTGATTGCGTTGGCTACACGAGCAGTGCATGAATTTTCCTAATATGTACATGCAATGTAATAACACTGAATAAGTAGTTCCTTTCTCATGTTATACCTACTATACTTTCTTAGATATTTTTAAAAAATGGAAAATAAATGTATAACTTATCTTGTGATGTAAAACTCCGTTTAAATGTTATTCCCAAATATAGTTACTTTAGAAACTTTAACAGCATATATTTGAATTCTCTATTAATTGACTGTGAATCGATATCATGGAATCATGTATACGGCCTTTGTTCTATGGATGACCAAGTTAAATTTATCAGCGACTCAATAGCATATTTATATGATGAACATGTTCCTTTACTTAAAAAGGTATATTAAAACGAAATCCTGTCCATGGTTTACTCAAGAAATTTACTCAATGATCGCCGAGAGGGAATATCTTTTTTTTACGTTATCGCAGACTTAAGACTAGTGATAGTCGCATAGCATATACTACATTACGAAATAAAGTAATTTTAAATTTTAAATGCTAAGCGAGCATACTACAAAAATAAATTTGATGTAAATGTACCCACAAAAACTTTATGGCAAAATCTTCGTAGCGCAAACGTTTATGGCAAAGAAAAATCCGAAAATTACATTAATCCTGAATGAACTTAATTCATATTTTGTTGAAAGCCCTCTACCGCGTGGTGACATACCAGCACCTAAAACCTCGTATCTAGCTCCAGAGTTTTCAGCTAGATTCTGTTTTCGTGGGGTTGATTGCACCGAAATATATAATGCTGTTTCCTCCATTAAATCAGAGGCTGTTGACTCAGATGGTATGTCACCAAAATTTATTAAATTGATTGCTCCGTGGATTATGAGCCCACTACTACATCTTTTTAACACTTATATTACTAAGTCCGTATTTCCCAGTGTATGGAAAATTGCTAACGTGGTCCCTATACCTAAAAAATCTACCGCTGTATCACCCTCCGACTGCAGACCTATCAGCTTGCTGTGTTTTCTTTCGAAGGTATTTCAAAAACTTTTGTATTATCAAATCCAGCAGCACTTACGAGAAAATGAATTTTTGAGTCCAGTCCAGTCAGACTTTGGGCCTGGATATAGCTGTGAAACGGCTCTTCTAAAAGTGTCTTCCGATATTCGCTCTTTATTCGACAAGGGAGAGGTTGCTATATTGTTGCTTCTTGACTTTTCTAAAGCATTCGATAGTGTCTGTCATAGCAAGTTTCTAAATAAACTATCCAGCCGTTATATTTTCTCGAATAGCGCTGTCAACCTAATGAAAAGTTTTCTTACCCGGGGAGCCCAAAAAGTAAATCTTGAGAATAGTATTCATTCTCCTTTATCTCACCTGTGGAGTTCCACAGGGATCTATCCTAGGTCCGTTGTGTTTCAGTCTGTACATTAACGATTACCTTCAGTGATCCGTGATGCTAACATACACATGTATTCCGGTGATGTCCATGCATTCTCCTCCTATCGAACTCATCGAAGACTGTGTGGCCCGCGTTTATGATGACTTGAGTGAAATATGTAAATGGGCTTTAAACAACAATCTCAATATAAATCCTGCCAAGTCTCAGTGCAATGCCTTCTCTCATGGTCCACTTAATAGTTCGTCGTTATCATCTATCAAAATATATGGCCTAACTATCCCATTTGATTTATTTTTTCCCGGACCGGAATCGAACTTGTTAGAATCAGTCAATGATGGATAAAGAAGAATTTTAAGAAGTTTTATTTTTAACGATTCTAAATTAAATTAATAAATACAAGAAGAAACAAGTGTAGGTTCGATTCCAGTCCGGGAAAAAATAAATAAAAATTGAATTTACAATTTATTTGTGCGCTTTCATCGTTACTGGTTAATGCCAGCTGAAAGCAAATCGTGGCTTAGTAGGCTAGTAACAAATTGATAAATGCAAGAGGGAAAATCATCTGTCTCGTTAGCTCAGTGGTAAGAGCAGTCGCCCGGCAAGCGGAAGGTCCCGGTTTCAAACCCCGGACTAGGCGTTTGTTTTTTCTTCTTGTATTTATTAATTTGATTTGGAATCGTTAAAAATAAAAGTTCTTAAAATTTCTACTTTATCTATCACATTTGAATCAAAAATCCGTAATTTGGGCGTTATTTTAAACTCTAACATTGTCGTGTCCCAAAAAGCAATCCCGTAAATTAAATTACGTTAACTTAAATGGAGTATCACCCGTGAACGATACTTCCCCTTAAACTCTCTAATTACAACTGACTCAAACTGATACCAAACCGCTATCTTTAATCAAAAACTAACTTCTAACTACGCAACCCGATCTATCGTAACGACCGCTCACCTCCCCTCCATTCAACCAGTCGGAAGCGACTTTGACCCAGTGAGCAGCGCAATACGTTGCAATCATAATTACAAAGTATTACGTTAATCACTGCCGACAGCGGGAGCCCCCAATACTGCATGTAAACAAACAGTGAGCCCAGCTGAGTATTTCACTATGCGAAGTGAATTACTTAACCATTACTCAATGCCCAGTTACATACAGCAGTGACTGCGACAGATTTTAAGTAAACAATTCGCAATCACCAGGCATTTCACTGTGCGAAGTGAAATGCTTAGTTAATGCAAATCATTTAATTACCTGTACACCTGCCGCTAGCTCGAGTCGTGATGTCACAATTTCACCAATTGAATATTGGGTCACGACATTCCTCCCCCCTGAGCAAAAGTGATTCTTCAGAGGAATCAGATCGGGGTGCTCAGTTAGGTTACAATATCTAACTTAACTAATTTATACAAAAACTAAAGTACAATATTCCCTAGCATCTAAACAATTTTTATAACTATGGTTCGGTTTACATTCTTTGACGTCATTTTACATCTTTTATTTCACATATAATGTCTCCTTTCATTTTATTTTCACATTTCATTTCTCTTTTTCTTCTCATATTTAATATTTCTATTTACATCTCATCTTTAAATTTTTTTACATTTCATTTCTTACAATTTGTATTTCAAATTATTTAACTTACTCTGCTTTTTTTTACATAATTCCTATCCTAATAAGTTAATTATTTCTATTACATATTTCTTTCTAAACTTAAAAATTTTATTATTAATAAAAATGCTTAATAAATTTACATGCATAATATTATCAACTATCAAAAATACCGTTCTTTTTACACTCAATTACAGTAACCAGAATACAAAAATACTGCCATAACAAACTTATTTTCTACCGTAATTACAATTTTTACAATCTTAACCAGTACAATTACAATTACTACAATTATGGGCCATAATACCCTCTTATCCTTATCTAACGATTGCCCGTGCCTACCCAGGTACCAATTAAATTAGCTACTCTAACCGGACGAGATGTTTTCCCACGACGGTCGTCAAACTTCCAGTTGGCAAGTTTGCTGCTGTTGGCATGACTAACTCTATACTGTCAGTCCCTTCTTTGTTCGGCTCTGTTGAGGTTGGTCTGGGATGTTTAATGGATGTCTGGATAGTAGGTAGTATCGATACTCTGCCAGTACTTCCTCGTCTTTGCTGCAGCTTCCAGCGTCTTACATGGAACATCATTACTGCTACTAAAGTCAAGCTGACGATGCTTATCAGCCCGGTCAAAGACATGGCTGCTAAATAGATCTGGTGCGGATGATTCTGCTGCCTGTGTACTTCTTCAGTCTTGATGGCGCTCTGAACCTTGGCTATCTTCTCAGCATGATCTTTCCAGGCTTGATTGAAATTACCTGCCGCCAGAAGTTGTAGTTCCCCTGTTTGTTCCTTTGGATGTTCGGGATTCCTTGGACCTGTTGGTGTCATTATGGTTTCCCATTTAGGTAATTCTGAAGGTGCGGGCTGAAAGAGAGTTACATTTCGGTAAACGTCGTCTTCGGAGGTTATAAGTAGATCTCCAATCTGCATATGACAGTGTTCCTTTATGTCCAAAACTCCTATCGATGAGAGCGCTCCTATTTTGGTCGGTGAATTGCGGCAGTTGACCTCCAGCTTTGTTTTTTCGGCCATCACAAACAGCCAGTGATTTCTGGTCATCATTCGCGTTAGAGAGCTCCATTTTGGAATGACTTTCTCCTTACAAGCCCTAGTCTTGACATTGAAACTGCGAAACAGGTTTAACACGCAATTATCGCCAATGGCCGTATTTATTGGGCTCAACTGTGGACACAGTAAATGGGTATGAGCCGTCATGGTGATCAGCTGCTGACACCTCTGGTACTGGTGGTCATCTAGTAATACATATTGCCTCTCGTAGTTATTGGCTGAAATAAATTCCGCGTCCAGGTCATACATATGGTAGCCGGCTTCATCTACTGCTGCGCGGATGGTGTAGATTTTGTGGGTGTCGAACGAAGTTTACTGGGGTTGGAGAATGTCTACTCTGACCAGGATGCGTTGGTTAGTCAAGATGGCCTTCACTTTAGCAATCTGAACTAATAACTGGAAATCCTGAAACTCCTCGTTTAAGTCCAGTTCTTTCGTGGCATTCCTCATAATCTCAGTCAATTCCCGAGCGTGGACTATTAGAGGATGTAACTTCCCGACGCTCAGCGAGACAATAATGTTCGAAATGGTCTTCAACGTGTCGCTTATCTCGCGTAGCTGGATGATCAGTAGGGTCAGAACCTCATTTAATTCAACTCTGCGCTGCAATACTGCTAGTTCTCCATCAGTGTTTCCTTGCGCGGTGATAATGCCAGAGATCCGGGTCCGAATTTGCTCTCGCTCCGCCTCTGCCCTTACTCGTGATGAATTAAACAGGTCGAACGTTGACTTCACAAGGGTAATCTGGTCTTCTAGAAGGCTGAAGGTACGATTCTCTTTTTCATTGAGATCATCAAGTGCAGCGTCGATTTTTATGGAATCCTCATGATCCATCGTTTCAAAAAGTGTTTTGGATACGGCACCTACCCCATCGAAAAAAGATCGTTTTCTTCTTGAGGAAGCTCCAGTATGGGTGGTTGTACTAATTCCTCCTCCTGCTGCTTAATTTGATTGACCCAGCCGTCAATTTCCCTCACTGCTACCTTACATCTTGCTCTTACTCCAGTATGTATAATTTCGGTACAAAGACCTGCCACCAGGCTGCTGCAATTGACGGCGAACTTCAAATCATCTGCTAAATCTGGCATCTGCAACGTAGACAGGATAGTCCAATGCCGGGTGTAGAAGTTTGCCTTTCCCAGGTATTCGAAAAGAACTCCAGACTCTGCTATCTCCTTCATGATATAGCCGCTCTGTTCTACGCCTATCGTCGAGCCTACTATGCTACGACCATGTCGATTTAACTCTTTCTTTGATTCTCAATGCACTTGAAAATTAAATGTGGCATTTAATGACAGCATTAGGCTTATCTTTGGGCTACGAAGGTATGATCATGTCTCTTATTTTACTTTTACGTTGCTAGGATGCTCGCTGAAGACTTAATTTGAACGACGAATTTGAATGTTCCTTCACAAACTGGCATTTTCTTCTCAACCTTCTTATTTGCGCAATATGATTCAGTCTTTGAATTCCAATAGGAAATATAAATTTCGACTGCCCAAAATATTACACCACTATGTTAGAAGGATCTTACATTGTTCAAGCCATTAGACTTTGGAAAGCTTTGCCCAATAATCTGCAGATGGCGGGCTCGTTCGGCACATTTAGGAAACTGCTCATTACTTACCAGACTCACTTTACCTAGTCAATGTTATAGACTTGGTTTTAGATTTTATGTATGCATATTTATTTATTTATCTATTTATATTTTTTACTTATTTACTTATCTTATTGTTCTATTTAATTTTCTTACTTTTGTTGTCAACATTTTCTCTTACTTTTCAAATAATGGATCAAACATCTTTGTTAATTTCTAGTAGTTATTAGTTATACTTGGAATAACGTATTATGTTTTCTATTTTTAATTCTAGTTCTTATGTTAACTTGGTTTCTTAACTGTCCAAATTTTTGTCTTTACATGAATACTGTAAGTATTGAATTAGCAGTAGCTAGAAAATAGGAAAATCCCTCGTGAATACGAGCCTTAAGAAGCGTAATGCCGCTGTCTTTTCATCACCGTGAGTGATAAAATCTGATATCTGAAGGTCACCATCATAAATAATATATTTGCCTCAGGAATCTAAGAAATAATTAATAAACCAAGGGTATAACTGCCCCACTTGGGTGGTACATACTGTCGGCATGATGAAAGATAGATGGAAATTCCTGTACTACTAATATATCCGCAGCTGCATGCTTAACCTAATACTCAAGTAGATGCTTAGTCTAACTACAGGTAGAAACAGGTAGTATAGAGTATGCGGATGGTGCCTGCAGGAGAATAGATGATGGCGAATTGGTATCGCATTGATCGTCTTTAGCAATTTGCGTCTTTTCTTTTTTTATTTTATTTTTTTGTTACAATACTTACTATAAGATTGTAGATCTTGAAGTAGTTTTTGTTTTTATTTGCATCTAATAAATAATAAAAAATAATAAAAATATCTTTTCTGTATAAAGTATAATTAATATACACTACAGAAATGGGGCACGTACCGAAAACTGGGCCTCCGAGAAAAAAATTTTTCTCCCACAATTTAGAAATACATATAAATGTAATTGAAAAGAGATGAAATGATACAAAAATTATTGGAATGAAAAACAAAGCTTGGAATAATATTGAGCAGAAAATGAAATGCTCGGGTTTTAATAGAACAAAACGGACACTTAAGATCAGTGGAAATAATTAATATTATAATAAATATATTTTACTATGATTGCAGTCAAAAGGCGGATCCACACATTTGCTCTAGGGTGGAGGCGAGTAAAAAAATTTAATACTAGAATTGAAAATAAGAAAGAAATCGATTACTTTTATTTTACTATTTAGCGACAGCTTATATTTATAGGATCATGAGCACATTGTTAATAATGTCATATTATACATAGAGTGGTGAAATATAAGACTGATTGGATTTGAGACAATAAAAAAATTAGTACAGCTGTAGATAATTTTATTTTAAGCAATATGGAACTTAATTATGTGTTGCACATTAAATAGTATTGGGCACAAACTAAGTTAGACTTTATAATAAGAAATAAGTTGTGGAAAACTAAATTAATTCGTACACTCAGCAAAAAACAAAAAAAATCATAAAGTATTTACCAGAACTGTTGTAAAATCTCGATCTGATAGATTTTCGTAGTTTTGGAGAAAACTACTTAAAATCAATAGAATTTTATTTATAAAACGTTTCGTAAAAGTAACACACGTACGTAATTTTTACGAAATATGAGATTACTTTGATAATATAAAATGCAAAAATTACGAATATTTCATACATATGTATTATATAGAGAGAGATTTTTTAGTATTACACTCAGTTTCGTAGACTCAACAAAAGTATCGTAAAATTTATAAAAATATTTGCAAAGCCCAACCCAACTCTTTGCATCAGTCACTTTGCTACCATGAAACGTGATCGTTCATTGCTGACTTATCTAATATTCCTTAAAGTAATAATTGTACATACTGCACAATTACCGTAAAGTATAACATAAGGTCAAATTTTTCATGTTGAAAAATTTTGAAATTTCCTTAAGTTCCCAACACTTTTTACGACCCGCCATATAGAACACTTGTCGATATGGTACATGGATATTCTTTCTATTATTATTGTCTTTGATAAAACACATACACAATCAGGAAAATTTTATATGAAAGCGATTCTTAAGAAGATTTTCAGAAAATGATACCAAAAACCTTTCCTTATTTACATTTTACATATTATAATAACTCCTCACCTGTCTTTTCTGCCATTCTTTCATTTTCATTCATTCCTGTAATAATTCCTCGTTGCTTACAATAAAATTAGAAACATAAATTTCTTTTGTAAAATCATAGATCTGGTATTGCTACAATATATAAATGCGTGTTCTTACTTTTTACTTATAGGACGACAAGTTGAATATGGGTTCCAAATTTTCACTATTTATAAAAATTTTAATACAATTTTTCTTCCACTAAATACTCGATTATAAGTAAAGCATTTCTTATGAGGGAAGCAATATCTTTTAAGTTAATTATTTGTTAAAATATTGCGTAGTTAGGAAATCTATGTAATAAATAGAAAACAAAGTCTAATTTCCTCAAATAAGAGAATATCTATATCTGTTGCTATACGCACATGTAATCTGTAACCGTGTCACTAAATTTCGCAAATTTTTTATTATTTTACCTTATTCAACTATCAAAAATAACGCATTTGCTCTTTCATCCAGATATCTCAGGAGTTCTTTTATTGATATAATAGATAAGTAATACCCTAGGCAGACTGTCTCCATAATGACTTAATTTTTAATTAAATGGTGTCAACTTTTGCTTTTGCTTAATGTCCTAGAACAAGGTAGTCAGGTTGTAACACTATATACTGATTTCTCTAAGGCATTTGATAAGGTCAATATTCGCCAGCTTTTATACAAACTTGAGGCGTTTGGATTCCATTCTGCTCTTCTTGCATGGTTCGCTTCCTACTTGACTAATCGTATACAAATTATCAAAATTAATGATGTGTACTCTCGACCGATTTTGGTACATTCCGGTGTGCCTCAGGGGACCCATCTAGGGCCCCTTCTTTTTATTATATTTATCAACGATGTCTTTAACATCTTTGAATTTTCCTCTGTTCTAGGTTTTGCTGATGATCTAAAAATTTTCATGGAAATTGTTGATATGTCTCAAGTATCCAATTTCAAATCAGAAGTCGATAAATTTGCGAAATGGTATCATCTTAATCATTTGTTGATAAATTCTTCTAAATGTAAACACTTTATGGCTACTAAAAAAGTAACACCAATTAATTTTGAAGTGTCTATCGATGGGATTAATATTCCTAAATGTAGTATAGTTTCGAACCTTGGTATTATTATAGATAGTAAATTTACTTTCTCCTACCACATTGATTATGTAGTAAGTCAAGCTAATTCTCGGCTTGGTTTTGTTAAACGTCGGACTAGTGAATTCTCTGATCCATACACGCTTAAGGCATTATTTTCAGCTTTCGTTAGGCCTATTTTGGAATATTGCACGGTTGTATGGGATCCGTACTATGTAACGCATTCTAACATAATTGAAAATGTGCAACGGAGATTTACCAGGTTTGCTCTTAGGAGACTTAACTGGGCCGGTGATTTACATCCTTATGATACCAGATGCTAGTTGATTGGCTTACAGAAACTGTCTCTCAGACGTAAAATTTATAATACTATGTTTATTAGAGATGTTATTGAAAACAGGATTATTTCTCCTGATATTTTAAAGCGTATCCATTTATATGTGCCAACTAAGTAGATAAGACTGCGCCCCATTCTTTTTGAAACTTTCCATAGAACAAATTATGGCCTCAGTAGTCCATTAAATCTTTGTATTCGGCAGTTTAATTTGTGTAGCAGCATAATTGACTTTAGTCAAGATAGAGTTTCTTTTAAAGCCTCTGTTTCGGACTTTCTAGAAAGCTTGCTATAACTATAAAATTAGATATGTTCATACTTTTTGTTACATAGTAGGTTAGTTTTTAGTTGACGTTCTTACCAAAACATAATTTTAGTTTTAGTATATGCATGGTCTGTTGATTTTGTAATCTGTAGACTAAGAATAATAAATAAATGAAGTCCATCAAGGACCCAATTGCAACATTTTGCTTCATTTTCAAATGAATCAAATTTTACTCCATTTAGTGAAATTACAGTAAAAGTGCCATCTACCGTCATTAAAATGAGGTGAATTTATTGGAAAGTGGAAAGTTTTTATAAGTTTTTCTCTTTTTTGTCTCTTTCAATAAAAAAAATTGTCTTCTATTAAATGCTTTGCAACTTAAGTAAATACTCGCAAAATTTCTTGGTAGCATTTAATTAAATTATTGAACTAGGCCATGATCTTTACTAACATCGAGGAACTGTCAATGACATTCCAAATGAAATAATTTTCGTCCATAGTCTGTCAACTCTTCATTTCCTTGAAATGACTGAATTTCAAATTAAGTCATTATGTACACAGTCTGTCTAGGGTATAAGCATAGAAAAAAATTAGTGCCACAAAAAATAGAAAATCGTTCAGTCGTAACCCCGGACCCGGAATACTTGAATGCGAGGATACCGGACCGATTAGCAGACAACATTATACACTTCTTGGTTTATCTTGTTGTTGATTTTTTTTTTTTCAAATAAAATTAGTTTGAATTTCGTTCAAACCCCCATAATTTCCATAAATTTGTTGTAAACGATATTTTTTAATACTATGTATTAGAAAGAAAACAAATTGGGCCGGTCTGAAATTTGTTGCAAATTAATGGTAAACATTTTAAATTTTTTTCCAATAATTTCTTTATGTTAGAGAAATTTTCGAGGAGTGCTAATTCAGTAGGGTTAACATATAACCCTATAATGATGTGAGTAAATCTGCTAACCCCAACCGTAATCCTAATACTGATCAAACTGTAGCAAGGTCATCATCAGCAGTACACGATGATTTATTATCATTATCTTCTGCTAACGCAAATGTTTGCTCAGCTGAAATAAATTCTGGCGGTAATAACTGGTACACAGTTCAAAATAAAAAACGTAGGAATAAGAAAATTGTTGGATCTGCAGCCCCTGTGTCTGATCTCCTTGTTATTAACAACATGAAATATTTGCATATTTCGCGCCTGCATCTTAGTACTACGGAAAACAGTATTATGAATTATGTTGCTGCAAAGATGGATATTAAGCCCGAATTACTTAAGTGTAAACACCTTGTCAAAAAAGACACCGACGTTAATTCGTTGCGTTTTACAACTTTCAAATTAGGTGTACCTGAGTACTTGATTCCTAAAATGCTCGATTCTGATACTTGGCCTTCAGGTGTTTACGTGCGAAATTTTATAAAAATGTCAAAAAACTTGCCAGAAATAAATACTGCGAGTGTGATTCAGATAAAATAATTGAAGTGGATACTTCTTGTTACTACTCGTGTGATGAATATTTGTCTTATCCTTCTTCCATTTGCTCGCAAAGGTCTTATCCATTTAATCATAATAATCATAATTTGAATATTTATTATCAAAATATTCGTGGATTATAAACAAAACTACGAGAGCTTCACCTGGGTGTTTTGGAAAATAATTACGATATCATTGTAATTACTGAAACTTGGCTTACCGATGCTATATTTTGTAGTGAATTATTTAATCTATCTCAATATGTGGTATACAGAAAAGATCGTTGTCATATATCAACTAATCTGACAAGAGGCGCAGGTGTTATGATTGCGGTGCGATCTTGCTTTATTAGCGAACAAATTTCTTTACCAAATCAAAGCAGTGAATTGGATCAATTATGCGTACGCATGACTAAATCACAGTTGAAGCATGACTCCTTGGATATGTGTCTACGCTGGATCATTACAAGGATCACGTCAATAAAGTATCTGCTTTATTCTATAATCTAACTCATAATCATCTGTGTTATCTCGGTGATCTTAACCTAAGTAGTGTAAAATGGAAGTTGAACGATGATGAAGGAATGTTAATTCCAATTAAAGTGATATCTGAACATGACCGATTTGTGATTGACAACCTGATAGGCTTAGATTTAGTTCAGGTAAATGATGTATGTAATGATTCTGGTAAATTCTTAGACTTGGTTTTTTTAAGCAATGATATAATAAAGGGTTTTCCAATAAGATGTGTTATTTTGATATTCAAAGAAAAATGTCATTTTTTGAGATAAATGATCAGATCTGTATTTCATTATAAAGAGGAAAGTATACCGTTAATAACGGAAAATAACGTCATCCAAATGACTACCACGACCACGCCTACCTTTTAATGAAATTTTCCATAACCAAATCGCAAAGTTGCTGCCTTATGTCCTCGATAGCCTCACGAATTCCCACTTTGAGGTCTTGAATCGGCGCTGAGCTGTTGGCGTAGACTTTCTCTTTCACGTGGCCCCAAAGGAAGAAGTCGCAAGATGTTAAGTCACAAGATCTCGGTGGCCAATTGGGATCACCTCTTCGAGAGATAACACGGTCCGGAAATTTTAACGTAAAAGATCAATTGTTTCGTTGCTTGTATGGCACGTAGCGCCGTCTTGTTGAAAGTAAACGTTGTCCAGATGAATACCATCCAATTCCGGCCATAAAAAATCATTAATCATCTGTCGATAGCGCAATCCATTCACCATAACTGTTGCTCCAGCCTCATTTTCGAAAAAGTAAGGTCCAATGACCCCGCGGGACCATAAACCGCACCAAACAGTCACACGTTGAGGATAGAGAGGCTTTTCAATATTAACTCTTTTCCGAGCCCCCACATGCGACAATTTTGCTTGTTGACGAGGCCATCAAGGTGGAAATGGGCCTCATCACTCAAAATGAGTTTTCGATGGAATTCCGGATCATTTTCATGCATTTCAAGGACCCAATCAGCAAAGACTCGACGTTGTTGATGATCGGCCGGCTTGAGTTCTTGTGTTAACTGAACTTTATAAGCCTTAAGACCCAAATCTTTATGCAAAATACGGTGTAATGACGTTTGTGGAATGCCTAATTCCAAAGAACGACGAGGAATGGACAAACCTGGGTTTTCTTCAACACTTTCGGCTACAGCAGCAATATTCTCGGCTGTTTTTGAGCGACATGCACGGGTTTTATTCTTCACATCACTAACTTGTCCCGACAGCTCGAATTTTTCTACCAATTTCTGTATTGCGGTCTGACAAGGTGCTTCACGACAACCCAAAAATGTTCGAGTTTTACAAACCGTCTCTGCCACATTTTCGCCATTTTTATAGTGAATTTTAATAATTTCAATGCGTTGTTGAATCGTGTATCGTTCCATTTTTATTAATGGCGTAGTTTCTACTTGTCAAATGTCAAAAATGACAGCTCCAGAGGTGACATCTACCGAAATAGTGGGCTAATTAAAATAACACCTCTTATTGGAAAACCCTTTAGTTTTTTTTTAACGAATATTATTTTACTTGTATAGTTAAAGATTAAAATTGTTTCCTATTAATGTATTGTCCAGCATGTTTTGTTCCCAAGCTTTTTAAAGGACATTTTATCCGGATATGTGTACAATCGACTACACCAATAATATTTGGGAAGGAAGCCCCAAAATAAAATTTTTTTTGGCTCGGTTTACATATTTAATTATCCTACTAACTGTAGACTGAAATATTCCATGAAGAGCTCCTATTAAGTAACAAGCTTATCGAAATTCTAATTTCCTACCTTCTTAAGACTGTTTCTTCAAAAACAAAAAAATGTAATGTAAAAAGCACCATCAAAAAATCATTAACAGATAATCCTCTGGAATTCATTCTTTTCGGTAGATTACTTTTTAGCAAGTTAATTATATAACGGGAAGATTTCTTACTAAATATATATCATTTCAAAATGGTCTGGTAGATAATTATATATTTTTTGACGTCGGTTTCCCTATAATCTAGATCTAACTCCCGTGATTTTTTTATTCCCAAAATTGAAAGAACACATAAAAGGAATCAGATGGACATCTACTCAAGGGGTTAAATCAAATTTTTTACATCATTAATTATAGCGAAATCTTCTTCGGTTCTCTTATCAATATCGATATCCATGTTTTGTTAAATTTTTTAATACTATTATAATTTTTTATACCTTAAATCTATTGGTTATACTAAGTTTGTCATTCCGTTTGTAACGCACAGAAATAATGATGGTAGAACAAAATCGATTGGGCACCCAGTTATTTTGATTTTTGCATATCTGTCCATCCCTGCGCGCAATACCTCGAGAACACGTGTATTTAGAGAGCTGAAATTTTGTACACGGACTTAAAAAAAAATACAGTAAAATTAAGTTCGAAAAATGAGACAAATCGGGCAACTCCTTCGTGGAGTTGTCATACAAAAATTTCCTTTTTCACTATATATTTGGACACTGTCTGAGAATGCGTTGAAATAGAGAGCTAAAATTTGCTACATGGTATTTTCATATTAATAGAAAATAAAATTTCAAAAATGGAATAAATCGGGCAAGCCATTCTTGTTGTTGCCGTATATAAAAATTTAAGTTTTTTACGAATACTGTGAAAACGATCAGTCCTAAATATTTTTATTGTACTAAAAACTTCTTCAGAATATGAAATCCTATAAAATACGTTATAATAATTTTTTTCTGTTCGACGAGCCGTTCTAGAAATATTTGGAAAAACTACTACAAAAATTAAAATTGCTCAAATGGATGACCATACGAAATTTCATGCGAGCATTCATCTAGGCTATCATAAGAATTGGTCTTAGAACAATTCTAGCCTTTTTACTTGTTTTTAATTAAAACTTTTTTAAAAATGAAGAAATTTACACAACACTCTGAAGATAAAATATACCTAAAGACGTCAAAATTCTGTTTTAAGGATAAAGTCAACTTTTACTGCTAAGGTCAACTGTAAGTACTTTATGAATAAAATAAAATCAATTTTAAGGTGAAGTCGACTTAAAGTTGATTTTAAATTGTATATGAATTGCCCCAATACTATTTACCTTAATTACGTTCTATTTTTTAAATATTTCTAATAGCAATTATGTATTATGATATGGAGATGTTTTTTTATTCACCTTGTTAATAGCCTCATATTGGATCATATCAATGTTAATTCTTCTTAACTAATTTACAACATTCATATTGGTAATAAAAATTATATTTGCAAATTTCAGCGGCAATGTTGCATATTTATATAGTTGTTTTTTTTTCAACTACATACAAGTAAGTAATAAATCTGGATCAAAATATCTAACATCATATATTGAGAGTTAAAAGAAAACTTGTTTATTGTATTTCAAAAAGAAATCAATTTTATCAACTTCTGTCATAGAACACAAAAAAAAAAAAACACTTTCCGGTTTAATGTGTTGTTTGTCTTCATAATCAACAAATATCAGATATTTTGGTGTAAATGTAGCTTTCACTGCAAGGATTCTATGTACAGTGGAAGATATTAGCATGATTTAGGGCGATAAATCTTCTAAGAATGCGTCCAGATTTTGCAGCTTATATACATGCAGCTTTGGAGGTTAGCGCCTTGCTTATTGTGTGACGAAAACTTTTAAGAACATTTTACTTATTCGCCGTATATGAATGGCTTCTTAGCACAATGGGAGCACTAAGTGTGGTATTTATTATGTTATGAGTCCGCTATTTGATCATAATTCAATAGCAAAAGGCAAAATAAGAATATTGTAAGGACATGCCGAGGTGTGATATAAATTCAAACATATATATATTATTTATGAAATACTCTACGATTTGTTTTTTTTTACAAGTCAACGAAATTAATATTACTTATTATGTTTTGATCGTGACGTCATATTTTCGCCTTCACATTTTTATCTCTCATTATTATTAATCGACAGCTTGCACGGCCTCTAGCCCACTACTTACTGACGTAGGTGCCAACGATGTTGGTAAAGAATTGTTTTCAACCATAAGATCACCTGGAATATCAGACCTATGATAGTTCCAAAATCGCCCAGTCATCAGCAACTGCCTTATCCAAGTCCCTGACTCTATAGATAAAGTCATGTCCTGACGGGATAGCCTAGTAGTCGAATAATATCTCCTAAAAAACTGAGGTAATTCATTGGTATGAACAGACATTTATAAAAAAAAATTTATACTACTCGATACAAAATAACTCCGATCCGACAACAACTGGAGAGAGGCGTAAAGTAGTTATTGTTCCATATATATAAAAAAAAACCTTCCTAGTGATATAAAAGTTATTGTTTTTGGGGTAGTATCAGGTTGCATACATTTTTGCCCATTGTCCTGAGGTACTGCTACTCCCTCGAAAAACTGCTACTTTTCCTTGAAGAATTTTTCTTGTTTAAAATAATTTATTCATCACCCGAAATTATCAAGCAGCATTAGTTTGGTAAAGCCTAGTACGCTGTTCAAGCGAAAATTTCGCCTGCATTATGGGCATATAATTCTACAAGGAAAAAAGTTGTGGAGAAAATGATAACATTAAACTGACTGAAGTAAACCACGTAAAATCAAAAATTTAATATATGTGCCAAAGTGTGAAATATATGTCAGGATATATAAATCGTTCCGGAAAAATGTCTCCACTTCATATCAGCGCCATCTGCATTCCATGATCTAAACATTGATTTTTTCTTTCGAACAGCATACTACTTTACGAGATCACAAACCGAAACTTTCGTAGCACTTTTCGCCCACATTTTTGTTAGATTTTGTATAGAAAACGAAATTTTCGCTTTAACAGCGTACTAGGCTTAAGTCTAAAAAGAGTTACCCGTTCCGCATTAGCTTTCCAGATCACTTCTGCCAGGACAAAATTTGCGACACAACTATCCTTCTTATAGGATTCAGAAAAATCACAAGATGTATTTAAAAAAGTTGACATCCTTAGTCTTACGCTCGAGACACCTTTAGAAGAATTATCAGAATTGAAATTGTAGTTAGTGTGGAATAAAATTTAGTTCATCAGAGCGGCCCATTATGATGTTCCGCTAGAAGCCCTTTCACCAAAACATTCCTTTCCTCTTAACGAAGGTCATCTGGTCTTGGTGAGGAAGGTTTTCAGCTCATCTACATAAAGAAACACAGACCCTAGAGTATCTAGCCTGCTCCGGGCGAAGGCCAGACAAGCACGCAAAAAGTGCTCGATTGTCTCAGGCTTCACTTTCAGGCAGGATAGACACTCAGAGCTGTCAACAACTCCTATCCTTGTTAGCGTAAAGGGAGCTGTGGCCGGTGATGATGCCAAGCACAGTTCTGCATTGTTCCCTTCCGCGCCCCATGAGAAAAATTCAGTTATATTCCTATTGGTCCCATCAAAAAACATTTTTGTGCACCTATAAGTACTCAGGTTCGATCATCTCTGCTGAAGTTTCCTATGAACATTCGCTTTGATGAGGGAGCCTACACTCGAGCTGCCAAGGCCTTGTAATCTTCTTCCATTGTATTAGTCCAGGTATGACTTACAAAAGGTCAAGGCGAGTTGATATTCGGCGGATTGGAATAGTTCGGTGTCCTAATTTCAATTTTGCGGTACCGAAAACCAGTTTTCAAGTATATTGTTACGGGCGTAGCTTAGTTCGCTATTTAAAATACAATATTTAGGATATAATTCAAAAGTTGTTTCTTTATTTACCTTTAATGTTTACTCTCACAAATTCACAAACAATTATCATATCAACCCTTTAGTTATCGCTAGTACTGTACTTCTAATTATCGCAATCCAAATAGTTTACTTCGTTCATTACACTGTCTGAAATAAGACTCGCCTCCTGCATGTGAGTAGCGCCGTATTTATACTCTACAAATTATCCTAGAATCTTCCTGAATATTCCGTTCTCCGAACCCAAAGTTTACTACGATGTCACTAATCTAAAGTTGTTTCCATTTCCAATAGATGTCGTTTGTGTCACTTTGTTGCGCTTCGCAATATTTTCTTTCCAGCCTCATCTAGGTTATAAATAGCATGTGACTGTTATAGGAAACCTTTTTTTCGTTAGATGAATAGTTCACGATTTAGAGCGGAGTCGAGCTCAGCAAATTCTACAATTCGCAAAATCGCTGCTATGGAGACGCGTGTGCGACAACAGCTGAGAAATTTTTGTGAATTGTAGAATCTATGCAACCAAGGGCGGGATTCTGTAACCACGGAGAATTCGGGAATTTGAAAGATTCTCCATTCCCAATTCACGAGCACGATTTGAGAATACATTAGGGCAAATGTGAGAGAAATGCGAAAAGAGTGATTGCAATACCCACCGGTTAATTTGAAAATTCGCAGGTTGCCTAGGTTACCTACATTCTCAAAATACAACAAAAATAGACAATATGTTCAATTAGGAACTCTTCTTCTTACATTTTCCACTTGCAAAATATCGGAGAATTTTAACAAGTGGAGTAGAGAATTTGGTAATTCTCAAAACAAATTCGCCAAGTTACAGAATTCCAAGTGGAGAGATAACTGTCAAATCAAGTTTCATCTCTCAAATTCCACAATTCTCCGTGTTATAGAATCCGGCCCCAGGGTGGAGAGCGTATACTTTAAAGAGAATTCACTTGAACAGCTGTCCATTAGAAAGAGATTATCCATCAAACTAGGCGTCATTTGAAAAAATACAAAAAAAAAATTAAGTGAAATTGAGCTGATAAAGGGTGTAGTTGTTCACTGTTTAGTTTTACACAGTGACGAGTAAGTATGTATTGAACAGCTGTTCAAGAGATTGCTCTATTAGTATACACTCGCCGGATCAGGGTCAACCTACCCCCCCCCCCCGGAGTAGTGTGACAAAATCAAGCCCTTTTATGTGCTCAATTATTTCGTTTGAAATAGATAAATATTTCATTTGCGACCTTAAAGTCACAAGCCCAGGAGACTACTATGATAAGCTTCGATGTTTCACCTTCCTCTTTGCCCTTTCGACTCAGCTCGTTGTTTGATTTGCCTATCTTTATTAAATAAAGAAAAAACCGAAAGTGGCCATGTCCAGTAGACTGCATTAATAACCAGCCTGCCCGTATGTCTGTTAAGACCAATCAGTTTGCCCATCGAAAAGGGTGAGGGGGGCGTGAAGAATATTTCTTACAGTTTTGTAGTTATTCCCTAAAGCAGCTTAACGGTAGACCAAATGTTGGGTAGAAATCAGTATCCGGACTTTCGGCTCCTGTTTTAGCCAGATTGTTCGCTTTTACATTTCCGACCACACCTTCGAGTCCAGGAATCCAAAACAAAATTACTTAATTGTCCCTAGACAGCAGCTGAACTTCATATTTTACGCACATTAAATAAATATCCAATCAAAATAACACTGGTACCACTACCGAATCTTGCGGTATATCGTTAGATTTTATTTTCCTTCTTAACTTTTTCGGAATTGCTTGTGTTTGAAAACTTCAAAATATTATTTTGCGTATTTGAACCTTGAACCTAAAATAACAAGAGTCTTTCAATATCCTATCATTTTTTAATTCTTCAAAATGTTGGAAATATAAAAAAACAAAAAAACTTTTTGAATAGGAAAAAATGTAGTTAACGATGAATAAAATATACAAGAGGTCAACGAGAGTTCGAGAATATCCAAACGAAAGTACAAACACCCAAACAGTTTATAAACTTTTAAAGCAGTATAACGTTACACAACGAAAATATTTTAAATTTATCTTAAATTTTATTAAATTTACATGAAATCACCACTCCTTGTGGAAGTGAATGTTGCTGCTGCTCGTTATCGATGGATCAAATGGAACAATAACTGCCCGCAGTACAAAGCTAATTGGCTTAAATGTGAAACCACGTTTTTTTCCACATTGTTCTTTTCTTATTTCAGCTTTGTTGGCAGGGTAATAAAATATTGTTTTTTTGTTTTAAGAGGAAACTCTAAAAGAACTTATTCGTGTTTAAAATAAAATCATTAGAATATTTCATCAGGTAAAATGAAAGATGCTAATAATAATGGGTGAGTTAATATATAGCATAGCATAACAGGGAATGGTGTTTTTAAGGTGCAGGAAATGAATTTAAAAATTTTCTCATGAATTTAGAACAACCGTATTACGAGACATACCACGGTATATGTGCAAGTAAAGCAAAAATTTTCCTATTTTTTTTTTCTTTATGACTCTGTAAGATTAAAGTTTTAAATGGAGTTTTATAAGTTTAATGAGGTGCACTTTATTCAATTTTACACGAATCGCAGTCAAAACTGAAGCTGTTTTCTCATTCTCTTTTATAATAAGGGAAACGAAATTCCAAAAAGCCTTATACGTGGTTATATGTTATGCACACATATATGTATGTATATGTAAATGCTGCATATTTAATTTTAAGTCTTGACACTGAATAAATCTCAGTTCTATTTAGTGGATTTGGCTAAATGAAATTTCAGGTTTATTTATTTAGAGCTTCATCAAAGATCTGATTACTTAGTTTACAAAAGTGAAATATAACCATAACAACGACAAAAAGTATACATATAATAATAATGAAAAAGAAAAAGAACTTTTTGAAAGATGAAAGTCAATTCAATCAAAATGGCGGTTAAAGAGACAAAATATTGATGAAATCGGCTCATACATGCCATAGTTTGTACTATGCTGAGGAACAACGAAGAAGTCACAGTTCCTCAAGGACCGCACAGAAACAAATATATTGAAAGTACTTAGGAGCTCAGAGGAGTTTATCACTCCTTTTATGAAACATATATGCAGGCGGAATAATAGTGTTGTCCAAATGAAGTCCACGCAAGGCAAATCGGCAAATCTCCGCTAAACAGCCTCGAACCGATTTATGTATACACCATATAAAGGAGACCAGGCAGGACTGGCATACTCCAAAATGGGTCTAACGAATGTGCAGTAAAAGATCTTCGTCATGAATGAATCAAGAAACTCTTTTGACCATCTCTTTACAAACCCCGGAGTAGCATTAGCCCTGGCCAGCATTGAAAAAATATGATATTCGAAGGAAAGGCGAGTATTAAGGAAGACACCCAAATCTTTGGTTTTGTCAAGTCTATTTAATTAGCATTAATCTAAAGTAAAAATTGACATAGTAGTACATTTGGTAATATTAAGAGGAAGACAGTTAGTTAATAGCACACCATTTATGAAAGGTTGCCAAATCCAAACAATGCGGAAGATTTTGGCATCGTCAGCATTGCAAAATATTCTTGAATTAGCCAAAATCAGAGATACATCGTTGATGTAAATTATAAAAAGGAGTGATCTAAAATGGCTGCCTTGAGGTACGCCGAAAGTATTATCAATTTCGTCAGAAAGAGCTGCGCGGAATAAAACCTCTGCGTACGATCACATAAATAAGAACGAAGCCAATTTACAAAGCTAGTAGGAAAACCAGGAAGAGTCAACTTGTTAATAAAAAATCTATCATTAATTCGGTCAAAATGTTTACTGAAATCCATTCACTTGCTTACCATTTTCAATAGCAGAAATGCAGAAGTTAGTAAACTCCAACAAATTAGTTATAGTAGATTTACCTGGCATAAAACCATGCTGAAAAGAGTATAGGAAGAGCTTGCAGTGGATGTACAAAACAAAGTAAACCAGGACTTCAAATATCTTACCAATACAACTTAATTAAGCGACATGTCTATAGTTGGAAATGTCGCACTTATTGCCCTTCTTGTGTAAAGGAAAAATCAAAGAAAGCTTCCACTGTTTCGGAAAAACACCACTAAATTAAATAAATAACACAAAACAGAAACGATAAACGTAGCAAGATGTTTCATGAGTGTGGAAGGAACGCCATCCGGACCGCGAGAAATACTATCAGCAATGCTTGAAATATACTTGGAGAGAGACGCTTCATCGTAAAATAGGTCTTTAGGTTCAAGAGAACTAATATCACAGTGGATATCACAGAAGGCAGTTTTAAAGAAGTAACCAAAAAGATTAGCAGTCTTTAAGGGATCCACACTGTCTATGTTACCGAGCCGCAATGATAAAGGGTATACGTCACAGTTGCGGTTAAAGTTAACAAACCTCCAAAATTGCTTTGGTTCAGCACGAATAGCCGATCTCATTCTATATACATGATCGTTGTACGAGTCAGTCAAACACGAAATGTACTGAACACGCGAATTAGAATAAATTACATAATCAGTATCACTCCTTGAGGAACCGAACCTTCTCCAGGCTTTATTCTTTAAATTTTTAAGATGCTTCAAGGAGCCATTGAATCACGGTTGACAATTCGAATCACGATTCGAACGAACAAGTGCTACGCAGTGAGTAAAACAAAGAAATAGTATGTCATAAAACGAGTTAACAGTTTTATCAACGTCACGTTCACCCAGCACACTGTTCCAATCACAAGCGGATGACCATTCATTCATTTTAACAAAATCACCTTTTTTAAAAATATAACAGTAGTTACTAGAAGCATTCAATGATGACGTAACAGGATAAAAGAACAAAACTATATCTAGTGCCGGATGATGACTTGTTTCAGGAACCATAGAAGTTAAACAACGCTTAACAAGAGCTTCATTCGGATTGGAAGAAAATACCAGAGTCATTATTAACGCTGCTAGACTGGACTAGGCCTGCAGAAATAATGTTGCCAATAAAAGATATAGCATGTTGAGGAGTCACCGAGAATGAAGGCAGCAAGCCCTCATCGCCAAGAGAGTGCTCCCAGTTAACATTAGGCAAGTTAAAGTCACTAAAAAGCAATCATTCGTTGGCAGGCCGCAAAACCTCAGTAAGCCTATCATTTCATGAAGCCAGCAAGTCAAATATCTCAGCTGATGAGTATGGAGGGATGTAAACTGTAACAATATGTACGTTTTTGTGTGACAGTTTGAGAGCTACACATATAGACTCCAGATCGCCGGACTCAACAAAATCGATTAACATGCAGAAGGTTGCAATAAACGGCACAAAGCACTCCACCTCCAACAGGAGCATCCAAAAACAGATGATGGCGGTCACGGCGAAACACTAAGAACTCGGGACCAGAAAGCTAGATGCAGATCTTTCCACATAGCCATGTCTCGGTCAAGTAGACCACGTCAAAACAGGAGTTCGTCGAGCTTGTAAAAAGGCGAGTCATCCTGGAGCGAAGACTAGTTACATTGGCATAGTTAATGGAGATTTCGCCAATAAATTTTTTGCCTTACCAGAAGATCCAGAGCACCCATTTAGAATAAATTCATGCACAATAGAATTTGTGGGGCCATATCTCAGGAGAGAGGACCGCCTGAAACAGATTTTCTGGAACTAAAATCCAGAAAGACGCAAAAAATGAGCGTTTCTCACGATCATGTCAAAGAGCTCGGAGTGCAGATATGTGATGTAATATGTCTAGTAATCTAATCTTCAGGAGTGTCACGATGTACTCTGGGTACGAAGACACATTTTGGAAGCCTGGCTGGCCGCAATGAACCAACATCTCCAATTACAGTCGGAGTATCATTGATGGAGGCACTATCTGCAACCGAAGCAGACTGCAATATACCGACATCCGAAACTGAAGCTTTCGTTCCTTCATCAAACACTTTGGCCACAATCGGAGATATCACGGCATAGGTACCCAAAGATGAAATCCCGTCAATTGAGGCCACATTTGTATCCAGAGAAACCTCATGTCGAACTAAAGAAATACTTGAGGCAACAGGAATGTGATTAGTGCTGTTGCGATGGTTCCTTTAAGCCCTTTATAAAATTAAATAAGTACTAATTTGCCTTCGGAAATAAAACAAAATCGCAAACAGAACTATATTTCAAGTAACTTTTACGTTTTTCTTGACAGTTTGGATTTTTATATGGTGAACGTCGTGTGCGGTGGCAATCTTTCACACACTTTCTTCCTTATATATAAAAATCATACATTGGATTTTACCTGTCTATACACGCACAACTTACTTGCTATACGTTTAAAATTTGCAATGTGACTCCCGTTTAAGGTCATTCTCTTAATGTAAACTGCTGGATAGTACCCTAGTAGAAATTGCTCACAGTTTCACCTTGTCTCCTGCCCCGCAAGTGGCAGTTATTATGTAAACCAATACTACTTTGACTGAAAAGTATCAAGGTGTTTGGAATTCATGAAGAAACATATAGAAAATGAAGTCCTGATGAGCTTCCTGATGAGCATTCATTAAATCTCATTCAAAGGTTCATTAGATATCATGATCAGCAATAAATAAATATTTATTATTGTCATCACCTTGTCAGATGACATTTCTATGAGGAAAATTTGAATTGATTCTTGCGATTTATTTATTTAAGTTTTTAAATTATTAATTTAAATTAATTTTTTGATTTGTTTTCCACGGAAAGACTGTCGGCCATATGCTGAACAAGACGGTTTGCTATATCCTGCGCCTCAGCGTCTTAGAGTTTGATTTTCAACCGGAGTTTGAATTCGAAAAAAATATATGAAATCAATCGTAAATGCAGATTATCATTTATGAATTCATCACGACACTCATTCACATGCTCATTAATAAACTCATTGTGACACTCATTGCTATGCTCATTAATAAGCTCATCGTAATACTAAATGACATGCTCATTTATAAGCTCATCGTAACCCCAATTGATATGCTCATTAATAAGGTCATCGTGACGTTCATTATGAACTCATCGAAGTGCTCATCTAATATTGAAAAATGCACAAGAGAGATGCAAAATATACATCTCGAAATAAGAGAAAGAGATGCAATATCTTATGCACACTATCTGTGAATAAGTAAATAAATGATTTTTTTCCCGGCTTTGATTCAAACGCGAATAAATTTCATCGGTACGTTCATCTGATTGCTCATGAGGAGCTCATTGATGAGCTCATCATGATATGTCTACCAGGGTAGAGACACCTTTCTACATTCACAAATTCTATTCCATTCAAAATCGAAGTTGAGATGTAATTTTTGTGTTTATATTTATTTAATTAGGTTTTATTTCCCATTTCTAATCTTCACAGGTAAACCACCATCTTACGATTTGGCTATATGTTAGATAAGGATATTTTGGAGCTCAGCGCAGCCATTAAGTGGCAGAAAATGTAATTTTCCATATTGACTTTTTGACACGGACTTTGTAAAATACCAATACCGATAAAGATCGTCGGAAACTGCCTTATGTGAAGGAATTAAAATTAAAAAAATTAAACCCAACGACATTATAAGAATGTGGATGCAATGGAACTGGTTGAATGACTTTCACTCTAAATTCTGTAGTTTTTGCTTGTTATCAAAACAATTCAATCGAAAACATGCTTCAAAACTAAATTGAGAAAATGTGGTTGAATTGTAGCTTCCCCTGAGCCCAATAATAAGTAGACAACCCATAAAATGGTCATGTGTCTTCAGTTTTTATGTCAATTGAATTTTGTAAAGATTGGAGATCGAAATTTCTATTTAAAATATGCCAAGTCGTTGTTTGAGAAATATTCTGTTCTTGTGAATGGCGGTAAACCGAAATTTTTTAACTATATCTAACTATATCCTACGAATAGCCTTGATTTTTTGCATTATTTTATCTTACAGGCACTGTTGCATTATAAAGAGTAAAATTAAATTTGTGCATAATTTGATATATCAGACCTAGAATAGAATAAAATTGTCATATTTGGTAAAAGGTTGGTCGCACAGCCTTAGATTCATTATAGATACTGTCCAAAAGAGATCCTACATTGCACAATTAGTGATGTGGCAATAACTTGTCATATCGACTTACTCGAACACCATCGCAATGTTGGATACCTTTCGCTCCTTTATCTCTACATACATGGTCAATGCTGCGACACTTTCCTCTTGAACCGTACAGCCGATAGCTCACAAAAAAAAAAAAAACACTACCGTAATCGCTGTAAACAATCCCAAGAATCCAACAGCAGATGAGAGGATAATCGTCAAAATATAAGGTTGACTTGATGCCGTAGATCCAGCCTTTCCCGCAGTTTAGTGCCAGTGCAGACTGTCATAGAGACAGCGTGAACTAATGAGGCGCATTAAAACATCTGACAGCTTATGGTAGCTTCCCGCACAGCATGCAGGATTGACTGCTGGGACCTTAGAGATGCATCCAACTACAGGGCCAGCTGAGAGCCATCAAGTCGTCATAAGAATGACCTGGTTTATTTCTGAATATTTCAAGTTCAGACGTTACACAGCTCCAATCCGACCGATTGGGTCGCAGATGATGGGACCCTTACCAGGTCGGTCGATTTGGATTTGACTTCCAAGACATCAAGCAGTTCCGCACTGTTTTGATAGTTACCGTTGCATGTACATATAGCAAGTCACTACATTTTATTGAAAAAGCAGTAAATAGGACGATTTGCTATAGCAAAACTAGCCCGATCCCGCAAAATCCCTTGTAGATTGATTACTACACGCAATACTCGCATTGCAAGCCGCGCATATATTTTCACTCTTTAAGATACTTTCGGCCGTAGAGTAAAATTCCGTGATGCTTTTTTATTTCAAACTGTGCGAATGTGGAATAGTGTACCATCTTCTGATATTCCTTGGGCATACATACTGTAAAGGTTCTAGAGTGATATCTATTACTACCTCCTCCACTCTCCAAACGTCCCTTAAGCCTTACCCTATCAGCATCCCCTTATCTGTGGTTTATAATATTTATAAATAACTAGTTCGTCGTAACTACTGCATATATATATTTGCAGGACCACGAATCTTTCTGAAACATTTTGTAAGTTTTTGTGTGATTCCCCGAAATTTAATTCCTATGAATATGATTCCTGTGATGAATAGCATAACAGGAGTTAATTGACTGTATAAATAACTCATTTTGCGTGATTTTGTTAAGGACTAAGAACACAATTATTTATCACTGCAGTTTAGTTAATAAGTTGCGAAATTAAGTGTTTTTAAACATAAATAAACATGCCGCAAGACTATATAACTGAATGGAAAGTGAAACTGAAAAGTTATTTTCAATTAGATAGGTTTTTCAAATATGGGCTAGGGCTAAAGAAAAAAAAATGATAAGTAAATCTTAAGAAATAAATTACTCAAGGTAACACGTTTTAAAAATTGAGAACAAATACAAAGAATCCGATGTCAGTAAAGGCCAAAACGCAATTGATGCAGCAAACTACTGCTTAGCTATCCTCCAAGTCGAAATGAAAGCATCAAATGCAGTATAGGAAATTTTGCAATCCTAACCACTTTTATAGTTCACATTTGTTTACGTGTAAACATAAAACCTTAATACGGAGTTTTGTTTTTACTATAATTTTAATTTACTCGATTTTCTTTAAAACAAGTACAAAAAACTGGAATTGGTCTAACACAAACTCTTTTGATACCCTAGATGAATGCCCGTATGTATTTCATTTTGTCACCTATAATTGCAACTTTGATTGTTGAAGTGGTTGGTTCTCCGAATATATTTCTTGAATGATTCGTCGGACAGTAAAAATGATTATAAACAATTTTATAGGATTTCGTATTCTGAAGAAGCTTTTAGTACAATAAAAATGCTTAGGACTGATCTTTTCCGCAGTATATGTAAAAAACCTAAGTTTTTATGTGGCAACATCAAGAAGGGGTTGCCCGATTTATTCCGTTTTTCAAATTTTATTTATTATTAATATGGAAATACCATGTATCAGATTTCAGCTCTCTATGTTGACGCATTCCCAGGCAGTGTACAAACATATAGTGGAAACGACAATTTTTATATGGCAACCCCACGAAGGTGTTGCCGATTTGTCGCATTTTCGAACTTAATTTTACTTTTTTTTTAAAGTCCGTGTATAAAATTTCAGCTTTCGAAGCGAACGCACTCTCGAGTTATCGTGCGCAACAAATATTTTAAATTATATTTAATAAAAAAAAAAAGATAAAGCTCATAGGAAATAAAAGAAAAGATTCACTTATTTAAAATATTTCTTTATTTTATTTTAATTTATTTCATATTACCACGAACTAAATAGTTAACCGGCGGAAAAAGAACTAACTTAGCTAAAGTCGTTTTACTTTTACGTTCCCATAGAGCAAAGCAGAAAAGCTCATTTGAAATATTACGCCCAGACGTAATCGGATAATTATGTTTTCAACATGACTTTTCTCATGGGAAAATATTCTTATTGGGAGAATGAATGTTATATTAAAATGTAGGTGCTGAGTGCACATTTTTAGAGGATGGTGTCAAATATGACTTGACCCGCACGGACAGACGGACGGACGGACAAACGGACAGACAGACAAAAGTCAAAATAACTTTTAATACTATGCGTTGGTGTCCAATCTATTTTGCTCTACCATAATTATTGCTATGCGTTGCAAACGGAATGACCAACCTAGTACACCCTATGATTTCATCTAGGGTATCAAAATGCATCCGATGGAAATACAGGAGCGATTTTGTTTGCTATGCTGTGCATATATTTTGTTTTTTACTCGATTATGTTGGCATAACTATCGCAGCAAGTACAAAAAATTTAAAAATTTTCAAACCGAACAGCAAGCAGTGTTGGGCAAAATGTAATCTGATTAATGATTAATAATTACAACTAACCATGTAATCTGTAATCAGATTACTTTGTAACAGATTACTAATGTAATCCATTTCCACAATTACATAATGTAATCGATTAACGTGTAATGTGATTACAAGTTAATCTGATTACACATTAATCGATTACAAGTTAATCCCACTACATGTTAATCTTATTAATGTGATTACATTTACGAGATTTAAGATATTTAAGATATTTGTATTCTAATTCTTCATAAAACTCCCTAAAACTAATTTCGTACGAGAACAATACTATTTTCTTTCAATTCATTTCATTATATTATTAATTACTTTTAAGTAATCTACAAAGTAATCTGTTACAATGTAATTAGATTACAAAATAATCTAATTATATTGTAACAGATTACACATTTGATATATTACATATCCTCTCATAAGTAATCTGATTGATATGTAATCGAATACAATTTAATTAGATTACTTTGTAATTTGACTAATCTGTAATGGAATTATTAATTAAATTACACTGTAATCAGATTACGCCCCAGCAAGCAACATCATTCGTCGAAGGGGCCTTGCATCATATGTTCGCTATGATATAAAACTGTGTATTACAGCTGATGCTTGCTGGTGATCTTAAGCGATTAGAAGTCATAAAACCATTTGAAAAAGATAGACTTAGTCAGAAGAAGGATGGTGAAAAATTTGAAATTAGCAAATTCAAAAGTGCAGCATTTTTTAAAAATAAAAATGAAATAAAAAATTCGCTTGTGCAACGGGAAGAAAACTCTTAAAATTAATCGTTCTGTATGCAAACTGGATAGCACTTTGTTTCAATGGTTTGTAAAAGCTCGTAGAAAATATCTACCAATATCTGGGCAACTACTTAAAAAGAAGTTTATAAAAATTCCAGAAATATTCCCAAAGAACTGGGAAAATGTTTTCCCTCAACAGATTAAATATAGACAGGACAATGAAGATATAAGTACTTAACTATCGTAGCACCTTCTAAAATGTTTGCGAATCCGAAAATTAAGATTTGAATGAAATTTCTTTTACCCTTTCCAAGTATTCGTAGCCTTAAAAAGCAGGGACTGAAAAAATAACAACTATTTTCATTTCTTTCAACCAAAAAATCATTTAGATAAATTTATAGCAGGATTGATTGGAATGTAGAATTTGGTTCTTATCTTCACAAATTTTCTATACTTTTTAAATATATGATTTTTATTCGAAAGTATAAAAAGTACTTTTTTTTGGATTTATATTTTATTAAAGGTTAAAATTAAAAAAGAAATGTTTAACCCGATTCTTATGATACCTTAGATGAAAGCCCTTATGTAATTTCCATATACTCTCATCTGTTGTACAATCTTTGGCATATTTCGATCCATATTTAGTATCAACCGCCAATTGCCAAAAAACAATTTCGTGAAATGGAAATAATTTTATGATTTTTATTTTCGATTTTTAAAATGAAAATCATTTCCCGATTTTTATTTTGGATTGTTTAAATAAAAATCAGTTTTTGATTGATGTTTTTCAACAAAGCTCAGAAAATAATTTTTTACATATGAATTTTTTTTAAACATTCATAACCGCTACGCTCTCTTAGAATTGTTTACCTACAGTCTTTCAAAAACTAAATGAGTGTGAAAATTTGACATAAATTCTACTAAAATAAAACCAAGATTTCGAGATTCTTTAAGAAATAATTGGGTATTGCGCCTTGATTGTGCTTTTAGATTTCAGTAAAATGTTATTCATCTTTAAATCACAGTTTCAAACTTTTTTTTTTTTAAGTTTACAAATCATATTTAGTTCTGTAATTTTTCATACCCCGTTCAACGTTTTTCATTTCGTCTGACACACTGGAAAAAGAGCGCTCTTTTTGTACAGCAGTTTTGTATTCGATGTATTTATATCCCATATGTACCGGATTTCCTTTATATGTACCCCGGATTCATCACTCAATTTCGAGAAATAAATTGTATGGGAGGAGAGCACGGTGTGGGCGGTAGGGGGGTTTTATGATTTTGGGTGCTTTTTATCCTAATACCATGCAACTTTCTTCTTATACTATACACCCTATGAAAATGACTTGCATCTCTACGGTTGCCAACAAATGCCCAACCACCTATTTACTCCCTTTCCGACGGCAGTTATAGCACGTCAAAATCAAAAACTTGGAAAATTTTGAAATTTATTTTTCAATTTTAACGAGTTTTCCCCTAAAACGCAAGAAGGATAGCACTTTCTTACAAGATTTCGAGACCTCCGAATGTTATCTTTCATTTGATCCTGCACATGTACCTACCTAAATGCTACCATTTTTGAGATATTCCCATGATAATTTGATTAATTTTACTAATAACAATAGAAATCGCGCCTAATTTTATGCAATTCCACGCAAATTAGCAAAATTCATGAAGTTATAAATCATATAAACGGGAATATCTAAAAAACGGTTGCATTTAGGTAGGCACATGAGCATAGTCAAATTAAAGGTAATATCCCGAGGTTTCTAAATCTTGTAAATAAACTGTATAGTTATTATGCATTTTGGCGGGAAAACGTTAAAATTTGAAAAAAATAGGGTTTTTTTTAGGGTGTATATCAAGGCATTTACAGGGTGTAAAGTGGAAACTGTACCAAAAATCGTAAACCCCCCTACCGCCAACACCGTGCATTTTCCGGTTCTCCTTCAATACAATTTATTTCTGGAAATTGAGTGAGGAATTCGCGGTATAAAGGAAATGCGGTACGTATGGGACACCCTGTTACACAAATGCCGGTATCTGTAAAATTGGACTAGCAATTGCTGCAATCGCAGGTTTTACTGCATTTAAAAGAAACCACCAATAGCAGTTAGTTAGTAATAATTATATTAGAAAACAAACCAAAAAGTATAGATTTAAGCAGGTTTTTTCTATTCAATTTGTTGTCTCTATAGATTAACTATTTTTGTTAAACAAAAAGTATTAACTTTCTTCAAATCTTCAAATGATCTGCTTTTTCCGAACGTTTTTCGTTAACTATTGTATAGGTCCAACAGCCACCTTGAGGAATAATGTGCTCCTCTATTTTTATTATTAATTTTTTTATTCCTTTTTTTATTCATGAAAGGGGACCGAAAAATCTAAAGCATGGAGCTTAAGACGCATGCATTGTGATAGAAAAGCTCAACCTGGAGAAAAGTGATATTCATTTCAAGTGAATTCACCATCTCACTTTTACTATAGAAAAAATCTGCTAATCTGACCTAGGTTGTTTGAGGATATTTCATTCTGAGTCTGCATGCATCATTAGAAACTTCATTAGAATAGAGATATTGCTTTCCAAATATCAACGAGAAACTTCTATTTATTTTTCAATTTGTTTTCAATTATGATTTATCGAGATCACGACGCATTGTGGAAAATGCATTTGGAATTTTATCTTTTAAATCCCGAGTTTTGCTATCTTCGATTAGTTTACACCCAAAAGAAGCAACTACCATTGTATTAGAAAGGAAAATATGTATTTGCATCAAGGCTTCGACGTGGAAGATGTCCAAACCGGAAATTTTAGAGAAGGTAACTGGAGGCTTTTACAGTTTCTCTATTTGCGAGTGGTTCTATATGTTTTAATTTTAAAACTAATTTATCGTAACTGTCATCTTTTAGTTCTTAATTATTGTAACTATCACTTTTGACATCCGAAAGTTCTGGTAAACTTTTATACATACCTATTAATAAATTCACCCTAAAATTGCTTATATCCACTAATAACATCTGACATTTTTATTTGAACGCACGCACTAGGAACTGATGTATGCGCAGTAAGGTGGCCCAAAAAACAAAAATGTTAAAATGTCTAAATGGCCATTCAGAATTTGTTAGTTTAAGGGAAGGTTACCGTCGAGAGGCATGAAAAATGCATGAAATTTGGATTTTTTTTTTTTTACAGAAAATAAATACTTTTGGAAGGGTTTTAACGTATTTTATTCCTCTATCAATGGAGAGTAAATTCCATTTTTATTTAAAAAAAAATTATCAAATATGGCAGCTTCAGCTCCAATCAAACAAAACCTTACACGGCGTGTTTTGGTCTGCGCGTGGAGCTCCACAGCTCTGCCAGTTCATCCGAAACAAATAGGATTGAAAATTCTTAAACTTGGTAAAATTTGGAGGGCCTTACCGGTTTTCGTTTTCAAAAAAAAAAAAAAAAACCACTGAATAACGAAATGCCAGCCGTTTGAAAAACAAACTCATTTTTTTCCCCTGTTTTTTTTTTTTGGTACAACGGACGAAAAATCTATTTCTAAATCAATTTCGCCCCGCAAGCTAAAAAATATTGTTCCCAGAAAAACTCATAAAAAGTTTAGCGTTAAAAAAAACTCTTTGACAGTTTACTTCAACTATTCCAGCACCATACAAAGGCCGTTCTTCTTCCTCCAAGAACTGATTGTGCTGAATCTGAAGGTTAACAATTTCCCGAAATATACGTGGGTACCTCAGGTAGCGAGAAAAGGTCTCCCCAGAAAGCGCGCTCGGAGCACCTCAGAGTACCTGTTTTCCAGCCGGTGGACAGTTCTGCTTTGAACAGGCTGTGAATTCTAAAATATACTTTAGATATGAAAATATCTTTTTACACACGTTTGCTAAACACTTTAAGGATAATAATTATGTAAAAAAAAAAATTTAATTTTTCATAGTCATGAACGGTAACCTCCCCGTAAATAATTTTAAACTTCTATGCAAAATTTCGGTGACATTTTTAGTGTTTAGAGGTCGCTCAAATCGAAAATAGTGTTTTTTTTTCTGTTTTGGATAACCAGGAAAACTGTTTCAACATTTTCTGTCATAACTTTTTAGTTTGACAATATTTTTTCTTGATTCTTTTTTTTTTTTAATTTAAGGGAACTTAGTTATAAACTAATTGCGATAAAAGTCGTTTTAGAAAATTAGATTCTTCCATTTTTATAAATTTTTCAAAACGAAAATTCGGACCCGGAACTCCCAATTTTTCTGAATTCGTGCTAATTTTTTGTAAGGAAAAGTGGCACGGTGGTATACTTTTTTTTTTAGTATAAAGTTATCTGCAATCGATGACACAAGTATACACGGTTTTGGACCTGAGCAACCAAAAGCTGTTTATAAGGTAAATTTGGGAGCTGAATCCAAATCAGCAGCCCTTTTTTTTTTTTAAATTGGTTCTAGTTTTCGAAATATTCAATAAATTCATTATTTTACTATTTTTGACCATTAACGGCCATTTATTGAATTGAAAAGTATAAACCAGCATTGAACAGAGATTGAACTGAGTCTTTTATACTGCTTGGGATCTGTTTCATGCATTAGGGTCCTACAGTAGTCGCTCATCATGCCTTCGTCCCAAAATCCTTGGTATCGCCTTTCGATCTTCGCTATATCGTCACTCGTGTCGCCTAAGTTTTGTGGGAAAAAATCAATATGTGAATGCAGAAAATGTATCTTGAGAGATATTCGAGCTCCAATCTTGTCGTAATTTTGCAAAAAATTGTCGATTACTTCTTGGTAATCCGGAGATTTGTAGTTACTGAGAAATTTGTGAACAACACTTTTAAACGATTCCCATGCTGCTGCTTCATCAGGCGCTAAACATTTTGTGAAGTTTTCATCAGCCATTAGTTTTCGAATATCAGGTCCGACAAATATTCCTTCTTTGATTTTTGCGTATGACAGTTTTGGAAATAACTTGATTAAGTACTGGAAGGCCGGTCCTTCGCGATTGAGCGCTTTGACAAAGTTCTTGTCATGATTTTATTTTCCGCGTTTTCCGAGCATATAACATCCACAAGCATAACAAAAACACTTTGAATCGACTCTGCAACGTTTTCTCTGCATTTTCACACGTTCCGAAGCACAATCACAGTACAAAAACAAGTTCTAAAAGATGTTCGATGCAACGTGGTCAGCTGATAGCCGTTGTAAGAGCGCAGTACTGGCCACCTAGCGCGAACTCTAAAACTAGAACCAATCTTGACACACGAATTGAAGATCTGAGTTCAGGGTATCAAATAACGTTAAAAATCGTTCTCATCTGTTTGGGTCCAAAAGTTGACCCGAATTTGTAAACTTGTGTTATCTTTCTAGCGACTATAAATTAAGGGGCTCATGTAGTGTTATACCCAAAATATGATTTTCGACGATGAAGCATTTTTACTAATTACAAAGCATATGTGCCGGTACATAAAAATATAGACTTTTTCCACTGTAACAAAATTATTTGTACAAAAATAAGAGAAAAAGTTACAATTGGTCTTAAGATCAATAATATTGTACCCTAAATGAACATAAATGTTAAATAAGGTGAAAACCAAAATTTCTGTATGGCAAAATCAAGAAGGATGTCCGATTTAGTTCGTTTTTAAAATTTTATTTACAATTTTTATGAAAACGCTGTCTCTAAAATTTTAGCTCTCTAACTCGATGCGTTCTAAAGGCAGTGTCTAAATATATAGTGAAAGCCCAATGTTTTGCATAGCAACAACAAGAAAACGTTGCCCGATTTAGTCCATTTTTAAACTTGTATTTGCAATTTTTATGGAAACGTCGTGTACAAAATTTGAGCTTTCCTCGTCGACGCACTCTCAGGCAGTGTCCAAACATATAGTAAAAATCCAAAATTTTCTATGGCAACACAAAGAAGGCGTTGTCCGATTTAATACATTTTTGAAAATTGTGTTACTGTTATTTTGAAAACAAACATCACGTACCGAATTTCAGTTCTTTACGTTAACGCGTTCTCGGGCAGTGCCCAAATGTACCGTTAAAAACCAATTGTTTGTATGACAACCCTACGAAGGAGTTGCCCGAATTAATCAATTTTCGAAACTAAATTTGTGTGCAAAATTTTAGTACTCTAAGTAAACGCGTTCTGGAGTTATCGTGCAGACCGGCAGACGTAAAAATAGATGGACAGACAGACGGATATGCGGACATGATGCGAAAATGTCATTGGTACAAAGTTGTTACTTTTATGGGTCGGCACATGTTTGTAATTTCAAAAAATGATTCACCTTCAAAAATCGCTTTTGGAGAACAGTTCATACACTAAATGAGTTCTTCAGTTATAGTCGCTAGAAAGATAATCGACGGTAGATACAGTTATATTAGAAAAATTATACCCCCGTGCCACTTTTCCTTACAAAAAAATTGACACGAATTCAAAAAATTGGAGTTCCGGATCCGAATTTTCTGTTTGAAAATTTTATAAAAAATAGAAAAATTTCATTTTCTAAATCGACTTTCAATGCAATAAGTTCATAACTAAGTTCCCTTAAATTAAGAAAAAATATTGTCAAATTAAAAAGTTATGACAGAAAATGTTGAAACAGTTTTCCTGGCTATCAAAAACAAAAAAAAAAAAAAAACACAATTTTCGATTTGAGCGACCTCTAAACATTAATGAATTTCACTGAAATTTTGATTAGAAGTTTAAACATAATTTAGCTAACAATTTCTGAATGAGCATTAAGACATTTTAACACTTTTGCATATCCATACATTTTTGAGCCACCCTATCAGGCATTGCTACCCAGTGAAATATCAGTATATCATGCAGTGAAGTGTATACGCATTATGTATATTAAATTTTTTGGATTTTCTTTATACATGCATGCGCATGCCATCATACCTTTCCATCCACTTGTAAATCTGCCTTTAATTTTCCTGCCCAGAAATCTCTCCGCAAATCGACATTTTATCGAATCGCAATTCTTACACTACAGCTTCGCAATACACGCAGCCGACGGAATTGTCAAGCAAGAAAAAAAAAATTTGAATGCATCCACTTCTACTCATGCCCCAATATCACAATGAACACATCTTACAAATATGCGACTTTTGTCGCCACTTAAAACGACCAAACCAGGAGAGGCAGATCAAATAAAATCTCAAAAGTGACCGTAGCATTTCGTGCATAGATTCTGCTGTACCAGGGTAAACCAAATATTGCACAGCCGCTAGCTTTTTCTCGGAAATCATAACTTGTGTCATCAGAATCAAAGCTGTAAGTATAAGCTTGACTTACCCCATACGGAACTAAAAGTCTTAAGTAGCTATGGTATCATTTTTTTTTCACATAAAATTACGATGTTAACGTCTAGTCTAGGTGTTTCCGAGATGCTAAATTTGAGAAAATATCTAGATATTATTTCTAAAAGGCATGATAGGGACCAAGGTTTCGCTCTCTAGTAAAGTATAGTTATTCTATGTCCTCAACACTTTCAAGGCACTTTCACTCCATAAATCCATAAGTGAAGATCATACTGGACGTGGTAAGAAGTAGATTTGCATTATCTGTATCTTCAAGGATAATTTAGAATAATAAATTTTCTCTAACTCGCTGAAATATTGGATATCAAAATTTTAAAGTCTCTGTCATACAAATCTACAAAGGGTGCAGAGCGAGTTCCTGAAAATTATATAACAATAACTCTACGCAGTACCGATACTATAAATACATAAAAAAAAAATCTAGGTAGACATTTTATTCTCATTATTTCGATTTATGTTAATCTATCTGTTATCTCAAGAAAAATACTTCTCTCTACAAGAAAGTCCATTCTTCTACTAATATATCTACATAAAGAGCTACTTGCATATTTGATGTACGTTCGAAATTTCAAAATTAACAAAACTAATTTCCATAATAATTATCCAATATAACACCTGAGGAAATTCCTGGATTCAGAGAGGAAAATGTTTCGTCCTGCTGATAATTTAAGGCAGTAACAAAAATTAATAATGGATAAATAGGGAAAGTTTTTTCAAGGCAAAGAAAACTTCCACTCACCTTTAGCATAAGTCTTTAAGATATTCGGAAAAGTTTCAGGAATGGCGATTTGTTCCGAGCAGTACAACATCGTTTTCACCATTTTGCAGGACTTCTTTTGTAGTGTAATTTTCTGGAAATGTATATATCACTTTAATGAAAAATAAACGGGGAGGAAAAATGAATAAAAAGTGAAGATTTTCTAGATGTCAAGCTAGGTACTGCACACCCTCGATTCATAAAACTTGTAATATCCTCATAGAAAGGGTATAATATTGTCACATTCATTTCATTTAGCTTCGTGCCTATGAAAAGCTGGAAGCTCTTATCTTCCCGTAATAGCTCTCTTAAGGTTCAAAAAATAATAATTTACTCACCTTAAAAAGTGGGCCTAAGTGAAATAAATGGACCAGATTCGCCTCGTCGTGTCGCAGGAAAATTTAATTACTTTTTTGTTAAAATTAAACGCGAAAATTAATGTTGGTGAAAGTACCACCACTATGGCTACGACTACAACAACGTCGAGGACGGATATTCTCAGCAAACGAACTAACATTTGAAGTTTTCACGTTCGCGCTGTCACATAGCTTTGCTTGGAACAACTGTGTTGCCTAGGAACTAAAATTGTTTCTATTGATTTTCTACTTTAGAGTTGAGTTAGTGTTTGGTCTGGGTACGTACATGTAAGTACCGACGAAGTAAATATTCTTATAGTGACGAAATAATAAAACTACATACATGCATGAATTTCATATTTACATATCTTCAAGATTCTACTATTAAAAGAGCTTCATATAGAGTTCCATTGACTAAGCCAAGGCTGATTCTGGATGATTTCGGTTTATAGTGATATTAGGCCTGGATACTTTCAGTTTGAAGACGAAAAAGTCTTAAATTAACAGGAACTGGGGATTTGTTGATGAGTATTTTTCAGAGATATCAAATGAGGAAGAAAGCGGTAAGGTTTTTTTTTGTGAGTAGAAATAATTATGATAAATGGAACACATTTTTTGTACACTCGTCACGTTCCAGTTTTCTGGAATACTACACAGTACTAATGGCCTGCTGATTAGAAAGACATTTGTTTTCAAGAGTTGTTAACATTTGCTTACTATAAGTCGAGATTTTTCCTCGACCAAACCTTAATAGAGATATTTTACGTCAAGCCGACCACAGAATTACGAATGTGAGTAAAAAAAAATCAAGGTAATTTGGATGTAAAAAATTGCGAAAGGAAGGTATTTATACTTAATGGTGCAAAGCAATGGATGATCAATTTAAGAGGTTTTGACTTGATTTAGCCCAGAAATTAGTCAAAATTTCGACTTTTGGAAATAAATTTTACTTATTTATCCTTATTTTTACTCTTTTATGCCGACTAAAGAAAAAAAGACAGAGATATGAAAAATAGGAATAGAAAAAAAAATGTACAGCAAATGTATCATGAATTGGGCAAAAAAGAGGGAATGAGTTAAGATATTTATGTCTCAAGTCTGGATAATGTTCTTTACGAATAGTGTTAATATATGGCTTATTAATATCAAAGTTTTGCCACTAGGTTAGCACGCAAATTATGCGCGATTTAAATTTATCTACAAATTTATGTACTTATGATACTTTGAAAAAACAAACGCGCCTTTATGATGATGATGATTTGTAGGTATTAACAATTTCATAAAATCCTGAATTGTTCAATATAAAATCAGTAAATAGAAAATTGTTAAGTTTATATTATACACTTCAGTATAAAATTTGGTGTGCCCACCTTATCTGAATTAAAAGTCAAAAATACCTTTATTCATAGCTTATAGATTTTGTTTATATTTACTGTGGTTGATAGGATCAAAAATTTTAAGCATTAAGTCCAAAAACATTGTTTAAGTCAAAATATCTACAAAATCAAGGAATTAAAATCCCTAATATCGACTTGAAGGTCCTTTTTGCTATTATAACTTAATAAAATGCTCATAACTCTATCTAATTACACTGAGGAATAAAAAACCAAATTTTTTCTATGGCATTAGGTTTGGCATTAATTTTAGTATACATGATCATTGTAAATACCCGCCGTGTAGTTAATTTATTTGGATTGGCTCTGGCTCTATAGAAATCCCACCTGGCGCGATCAATAGGGACCCTTCAATATCTGTAAGGTTGAGAAGCCTTCTTCACGACTAGATAAACCGATAGTTCAAAATAGCTGCAGTTCTCGAGAAAATGCATTAAGGGCAGATGTACGATAGATTACAAATTAGATGACAGCTATTCCGGCTCCAGATTTAGCTGCAGTATAGTTAGAGTAGAATACAATAGGGTAAGGGCAATTATCAACGGACAGCAGTTTTAAGGCCTAGCTGAGAATAAATAAGTTGTGTCGCAAGGTAGAAGCTATAGGCAGTTTGTTTTAGAGTCTTAAGTTCACGATTGCTAGGTGGTAGATCATATTCGGGCGGGTCATCAAATTGTGCACAATCAAGAAAATTTTTGAATCATCTTACAATTGTGTTTATTTTTTATTTTGGAAGATATGAGTTTTTCACGCAAACTATGTGTTAAGGATCCCAACAGCTTTTGTTACATATTGTTACGTGCAGTAGAAAGAGACAACTGGTGACATCTACTGGCAATGGGGAAGTAAACGACTTTAGGTTCGGAGAATTGATTATGGTATCTACAGGAAGGTTCAGGAATAGAATGAATAGAATGAATAGAACAGACAAGAAGCTTCTGGAAAATAGAACACTCGAGAATAATCTGGAGAGTTTCTAGGGTATAAATATAACAGTTGTCATAGCCAGAAAAAGAGTCTTGTCTTAGACGTTGCAGTGTTAACAAGCGAAAGTAATAAACGTGCGAAAGTGTTGTAATTAGATTGCGATAATTGAAAGTACAGTATTAAGCGATAATTAAAGTGTAGTTGATTGAAAGTTTGTGAATTGTATAAGATTAGAGTTAAATAAAGAACTTGTATATTATATATTGTGTTTTAAATAACGAACCAAAGGCCACGCTCGCAACAATATGTTGTAAATATTGCCTACAAGTACATCGAAGAAACATTAACGATTTCGTAAAACAAGCTTACCAAGCACATTTTGGAAAACAGCTCAGGCAGCAAGACAAATATTGGTTGCCGCATAGCAAAGTAATCGAACTGTCAAGTCGTGAAAATTTTTGGATCTGTGAATTTAATTTTTTTTTTTTTTTTTAATTTGATTTATTGTCCGCTTCTGCAGAAATCATGTCTGAAACAGATGTGTTGAAAATGAAGGTTACTGACCTAAGGAGGGAGTTTAAACTTCGTGGTTTATTCACAGACGGGAATAAAGCTAAATTACAGGAGCGGCTGCAAAACAGCTCTTCTTGAAGATACAACCATATCTGAATAACTTTTAGATGAAGAGGTCCTGACAGCTGAGGAGGAAATAGCTGCTTTAGAATCACAAGTAGAAGAAGATATAGTTTGTAGGAGAAAAAAAAAAGAATGAAGAACAAACATCATCTAATGAAACTACTAATTAACATAAGAAAAAAGTTGTTTTGAAACGAAAAGATTTACTTAAGGCCAAAGTCAAGTCAAGGCTGTCCCCGGCCTTGGTGATTTTGGTTATGGTATATGCGCTAAGATCAAGCCGGTTAAGCATGGCAATGAGAAGACTATCACCTGGATAGCATGTGGATGCTTGTTGGTGCTTATTTCACTCGGCCTGTGTCAATATTTTTTTGGTATATTACTTAACTGTTTATCAAAATAAGAGTGTCAATTGGATCTGCGCGGTCTGCCGTAATACGGCTAAATCCCACCTAAATTGTGACTCTGTGGCCTCGGTTGTCTCAGTCAAGAACAGCGAGACTGGTGTTTTCTCACAGACATCACTTTTCGAGCTCAATACAAAGATTGATTCGCTGTCCCGTGGTATCTTTTCACTCCACTTTGAAATCGTGAAGCTTAACAAAGATCATGATAACATCAAATCGAACGCTATTTTGAGTCTTACTCTCCGATTAGTGCCAATAGGCGCACATTAATTCTCAGTAGTATTCCTGAAGCTAGTTTTAGCACTTGTGAGCATCTGCTGCCAGCTTTATGCACCATTGTGGATCTTCACCTGAGCTTCCACTAAAATATTGAGAAGGCGGAGCTCTTCAGACGCTGCTTATCCTCCTTGCAACCCTAGCTCAGGAAACCTAAAAGCTTTATTCGTTTCATCAAGGTAGAAGACTGTGACACGTTCTTTCAGGCTTACATCAAGCAACTTCGCTCGTAGCCAGTAACACTGAACTCCATTATTCCTGGCAGTTCTGATGCAAGAGTCGTCGTAAACGAAGATTTGGATGCGGATGAGCTTGGACTTCTCCATCTAGCCCTGAAACTTCAACGAGCCAATTATATTCTGCGTGCCTCTACTAGACACAGGAAAACAGGATTAGTCTTTTTTTTTTTTTACTAAACGGAGAAAAATAAAAAATAAATAAAAGGAAAATACACAAAACAGGATTGAGGCCTTCTTCTAAGTTATTTTCCCTTTTACCCGGAACTGTAGGTGGATATCATAAACTGATTCCTTTACGCTGAGGATCAGTTTTACAGCTAAACTTGTAGTGAAAGAATGATTCGAATTTGTGTAGTGTTTGAAGCAGAAATATTAGCAAGAAAGTGAGTATATTCACTAAGCGTTATTTTTCTGGATTTTTGCATGTGCAGTTTTAACTAACTTCATTGAATTAATTTGGTTGTGTACCTGTGAGTGATTAAAGGCCCATATTAAGTTTTCTGAATTATTACTAAATGATAATGTATAAGCGGGCTGATATCTTACTGATACGCAGCATACTTTTGCTCTAGTGTCTATGTGGGTGCATGGAGATGAGTTTCTCCTTGTACTGTGTTCGTTAGTGTGGTGTTCCGCTGTCAGGCGAAATCATTGTGTGTGGTGTCCCTAACGTTTGTGACGTAGCATAAGCTGAGGTTTCTTAATAAATGCTCTTCTATTATATTCTATGTAAAACTTGTGTGGAGTCCTTCCGATGCTGGATGCATGGAGGACGCAAAGGACTTAAATTTTGAGTGCCGATGACGTGGAATGCGCTATGGAATTATCTTTATGATTGGTAGGTACTTTTGTGCAGTAAATGTGAAAGGTATGAACCGGTACAAAAAGGCCACGTGGGTTTATTCTAATATATAATCGGCTAAAGCACTAATACCACACAGTGAAAATTTGCCAGTACCGATAACTAATACCTTATCGCAAAATTCTTCTGATGATATTGAAATGTTAGTCACTCAAAATGAAAGCAACAGTGAAAGTGAATTTGAAGGATGCAGTGCTACACTTCAGGGTTTTTCTCAAGGTGAGCTGAATGATTTACTCTGCGATTTAAATTTATCAAAGAACTCAGCTGAACGTCTTGCGTCCAGACTTAAACCAGGCGTAAAAATAACATCTTACCGAATTAGAGAGAAAAAAATTCTTCGTTACTTAAGTGAAGGAGATGATCTGGTATATTGTAACAATGTTTCTGCACTTTTAAAATTTATGGGTCTACCGGAATATTGGCCAGAGGAGTGGCGACTCTTCATGGACAGCTCAAAAAGGAGTTTGAAATGTGTGTTACTGCATAATAGTAACAAATTTAGAAAAAATATCATTTGTTCAACATTAGTCAGTATGCGTCGATTTATAGTGGATGCATCAAATACCCCTTCTTCCTCTGTCTTTGGGACGGACTGTGATGCAAAAGAAAAACGCTGGAGTAGAAAGGAATGACAGCTGAGAGAAAATATGACTGTGAGAAATGCTAATATCATTCATGAACCATTAATAGACCGCGAGAAAATCATTCTTCCACCACTTCATATTAAGCTTGGGCTAATGAACAGTTCTTCAAAGCCTTAAATAGGAATAGCGATGGTTTTAAATATATTTCTATACATTTCCTGGACTTGGTATGGAAAAATTAAAAGCAGGGATCATTGATGGTCCACAAATCTATACCCTTATAAAAGATTATAATTTTAAAAGCCACATGACTCAGATAGGATCTGATGCCTGGACAAGTATTGTATCAGTTATCAAAAAATTTTTTGGTGTACTAAAAAGCAGCGGAATATCCCGAAATATTCGCCGAAATGTTTGAACAATTTTGAAAAATTGGGAGCTAATATGAGTGTCAAACTACATTTTTTTAAATAGCCCAGACAAACTTGGCAATTAACGTGATGAGCTAGGAGAGCGGTTCCACCAGGACATAAAGATAATGGAGGAAAGGTACCAAAGGCGGTGGGATGGCCATATGATGGCGGACTATTGCTGGACCTTACAAGGGAAGGTTTCTGACCAAAAACACATAGATTGTCATATAGAAAATTAATTATTTCTGAATTTTTTAGGAAAAATATCAAGAGAATCCACAGGAACAAAAATATCTATAATATCTTTTCTGACTGCAAAGCTGCATTACTGGATCTTCAATCAAATAGATTCAACTCCAAACTGATTTGGGACTACCTGCTAGAGTTAATTAAATTAACGCACTCCAATTTATTTCCACAAATATTGGTGCCTTCACACTGCAATATCGCGGACAACGGGATAGGGGTTCAAATAGCCAGGAAAAGATCCGAAATGGAATTCCTACAGCCAATACCCTTCAGTTAGGCTGCCTGATGAGATTGGTTGCGTTTACTTGGGCACTTTCCGTTACACATGTGTAAAAAGTAGTTTTTAAAATGATTTTAGTTCGATTTTTATCATCTATTTTCATGATCATCGAACAATATAAATAATTTACTATTTCCAGACAGTTTTCTCATTGCTGGCACAATTCTAGACGTTTTTGTTTTATTAAAATCCAACGTATTATGTCGGCCGTACTCTTATGCATTTATTCCCTATCACACTCCAATCAATTTGGTTATTCACAATCAACCGAATTTCTGCCTCACAAATTAATTTCATGTTGTTCCTTCGATAACTAAACCAGCTCGTATCAAAATTACAGCCATAATAAAATCATTTCTTTTTATTTATTTTTATAAAAAATTGTCTGGGAATAATGAAATTATTGAATTGAAAACTGCTTTGTTTACCTGTGGAACGGAATATACACAGGTAAACGTAACCCTTCTCACCAAAGAGATGGGCCGTATGCCTAGTGAGATTGTGACGCTGCTAGCTCTCGTACTATGTGTAAGAATTTTTAATGATCTGCAACTGGCTGCTGCGAAACGTAGCTGTTGACCCGCTGGCTGTAAGGAGGCATTGCAAAATTGACGCGATTTTGAAATTAGAATAAAGCATTCCTAATTTGAAAATATAATATACATAAGTTACTGAAGTAATGTATCAAATGAAATATGTATTAATAATAATATATATATAGAATAATATGTATTAAGTTGCATATGCATTAATTTAAATAATAATTTCTGGTAGAACAGAAGGAATACAAAGTTCAACGAAAAAACCTCTTACAAAGTACTTCTCTATATATATATCTCATAAAAAGCAAATTTATTGAGAAAAAATCTGAAATTCCTTTGAATTCCTTTCTTAGATTTTTTCCACATTCCTAGACATTCAGTACGTTTCCATGAATACTTGAAGTATACTTCAAGTAGAGATCAAGTAATCAAAATATCATGTAAACGCGCATTGACTTCAAGTACACTTGAATCAAGTAAATCACAAAATTTTGTTCGATTTACTTGAAAAAATTCATGTAAACGCAACTTCAGTACTTGAAAATTTTTCATTTGTGCGAGATATGAAAACAGCAAAGAGGAACAAGAAGAAGATTATTGTTGATAATTCAAACTGTGATTTTTAGCACTTTTCTCAGGATATTTATCTAAAAATCCGCAATTATGTATTGAACTTAATGCAAAGTTGTCCAAGGTAAATGTCACCTCAAGTAAATTTCAAGAAAATTTCAAGTCAAGTAATTGAAATTAATTCAACCAAAAACCCTACTTGAGTTTCAAGTGGATTTCAAGTCAAGTACTGAAGTATTCATGTGAACGTACTTGTTAGATAGGAAAGAAGAAAAAACATTTGTTATCGAAGATAACTTAATATCCTCATATTTTACAATTTTTTCTAATAGATGGCGCCATTTGTAAACGTGACTTCAGTCATTCGGTAGAAATTTCGCCTCTGTTTTCTAATTTGGTTCATATAAGGCCATCTGTCGAGAAGAGCTTACAGATTTGGTGGCATATCTATATGTATAAAATCAATGCCTATATTAAAAAACTTTTTTGGTTCGTACCCATGATATATTTAGCCGAGATCAGTGAGCTATTCTGGTTTCCTATGAACTCTTCCATACATCACTTTCTTAGTACAACCGTCGATATATGTATATTTTTTGTCTGTGTTATTAGTTTATTTTTTATGTCATTTTAGATAATTGCATAGATATATCTAAAAAAATTCCCTAAAAATAAAACGTTTTTTTTTTATTTGCTTCTTTAGCCCCGCGAATAAAATCACTTAACTAAGCGTTCATTGAAATGTTAAAATTGAAAAGAATGAAATAATTTCCCACTTCACGGCAAGAAGGAAAAGGCAAACTTTAATTCTGTAATTAATTTTTTTTTTTTATAAAAAGTGGACTTTAATATTTTTTTTTTTTCTTGGAATGTAAATAAGGGTTAAACAGCATGTTCTCAAACGTAATTTTTTAAATTTCTGCAGACCCACGGAGCATTAAGAGGAGTCAATACCAAGATTTGGAAGTTTCGTACATTTTTCAATGTGAATTGCTGGCAAACTATTTGTTGCAGAATAATGATTTATATCTTAAATAAAAGATAACAAAGAAGTCTAGTTAATAACATCGCCAAAAATGTATTGGAATGAAATATTATCGCGGAAATTAAAAAAAAAAAAAAATTATAAAAATTGAAGTTTTTTAAATCAAATTCCTGTTAGTAGGTATTCTTATTTCTTTAGATTGTGACTATTTTAGAAGATAAAGCCTAGATATAGCATCATTTTTAGTGGATGACTCTAATAGTAGGTACTTGTTTTTCCTCCCGATATTTCACCGACAAGAAATTGCAATATTTCATTGAAAATTGTTGAAACACTAATCAAAATAATTTCTTTAACAATTATGTGCAACAAAAATTTAGGAGAGTTAATTCTTGTTAAAAGTTTTCAATTTATTTGAACTGCAGATATTCATTTTTCGTTTGAATTTGTCACATGTTGGGTTTCTGTCTTTTACGCTAGATGTCTCTAATGTGGACTGTGGTGTTAGTCTAGTCTAATTTTATATGCATTTTCAGGACACAAACCCACGTATAGTAAATTTTATTGGGCTACAGGCTAGCTGGTATCTAAATTAGAACTTTTGCCGAGTACTCACTCCTCTTAATTGAGAATTATCGTGAACTCAATTATCTAAATATAGCACTTATAGATGAATAAAATTATATATTTAATCAATTAATTATATTAAATTTACATAAAAATTCTGATTATTGATTATAAAAATTCTGATTATTGATTAATTCTCAATTATTATTTCATCTCTAGAGGGCATTTAGGCTAAATCTTTCAAGACATATAGGGCCCTAATTTTGTTTTTCAAAGAACTTTTCTTTCCTATATTTTTTTATATTTAATCCATTGAATAAATAACTAATAAGGAAACGTCATATCTGGTGAAAACCTAACCCAGCAAACAATTTGGCAAGGCTTTGCCAAAAGTAAGGAATGAACAATAGGTGTGAAACAGGGACAGCATTATTGCCATAAAGTCTTTATATGATTGCCTCTGTTTCAACTATTGACCGTTTCTCACTTTTAGCAATCTTCGTGCGAATTTGCATTACTTCTTCTAAGAAATTCGCTCTTATTAGATTTTACAACAATACTTTTTACAATTTATTACAAATTCTAACGCATTTTGTTTTCCAAGGCAGCGGAGTTAAATTGTAATAAAATAATAATAAGATATTGCGGAAATATTTAAAAAATATTATCCTTACTTTTATGAATTACATAATGACAATCCAGATATATTAAAAAAAAGTTAAAATTGGTAAATTAAAAGTAATTTAGTCAATCCTCGTGGTTGGCAAGTATATAAATTATATATACTTGCTTTTGGTAAGGAATAGGCGAATTACTTATAAATTACCTTTTTTAGCTTGCTTTCTTATGTCCGTTTAATCCGCCGCCTAAATTACAAACGAGCATTTGGCAATATCGTTTTCGAGGGTTATGTTTGCCCATGGCAAGTTTCTTTCGAGTTATTTTCGATTGATTTTGTTTGCTGGGAAGCCACTCGGCAAAATGTATTAGTGTACTGTGTTTGTATTCATTTCGTCATGGCAGTAGTGAAACCGTGAAATTTTTAAGGGGGGCATTTTTTATATGTAGAATAAACAAATTTTTAGCTCCCCCTTATCTTCAGATATTATGCCTTGGCGTTGCCTATGATAATTTAAGTGACTTGTCAAGCAGAATTCTCAACTAAGTGACCAGCCGTCCTGTCATTTCTCACCCACTCCATGGGTTTGACTGTCATTGAATTGCCTACTCACGTAAACTGTATCCGCATGAAACCCCGCTTTCTTATTAGTTATTCAATTATTTAAGAGGAGTCAGTACCAAGATTTGCAAGTTTCATACATTTTTCAAGGCGAATTTCTCGGAAACTATTTGTAGCAGAATAATGATTTATATGTTAAATTAAAGGTAAGGAACAGGTCTAGTAAATAACGTCGAAAAAAATAAAAATAAATTTATTGGAATGGAGATATTAGCTCGGAAACTTGTAAAAAATGGTAAAAATTGATTTTTTCCAATTCAAATTCCTGTTAGTAGGTATTCTCATTTCTTTAGATTGAGTCTATTTCAGAAAGATAAAGCCTAGATCTAGCAAATAACGTCGAGTTTTTTTAATTTTTGTGGCGCTTTTTTCAATTATTTGACTCTAATAGTACTTGTTTTTTCTCTCGATATTTCACCGACGAGAAATTTCAATATTTCGTTGAAAGTTTTAAAAATATAAAGCAAAATAGTATATTTAACAAGTATGTGCAAAATAAAATTTAGGAGAGTTAATTCTCGTTAAAAATTTTCAAATTCTTTGAACTGCAAATTTTCATTTTCTTCTTAAATTGTCGCATGTTGGGTTTCTGTCTTTTACGCTAGATGTCTCTAATGTGACTTGTGGTCTAGGCCTAGGCTAATTTTACATGAATTTCCATACTTTCAGTACACAAACCTACGTATAGTAAGTTTTATTGCCTACAGGCTCGCTGGTATCAAAATTGAAATTTTTGCTGAGTACTGACTCCTCTTAATCATGAAGCAGAAACCCAGCTTTGTTATACCCTAGATGAAATCTAAAGGGTATACTAAATTTGTAATTCGAAATAATGATGGTAGAGCAAAATGGATTGGACATCCACGCATAATATTAAAATTTATCTTGATTTTTACACTGTCCGTCCATCCGTCCGTCCGTCCGTCTGCCCGACTGTGCGCACGATAACTCGAGAAGGCGTTCACTTAGAAAGCTGAAATTTTGTACACAGACTTTAAGGAAAAAAATCTAAAATGAAGTTCGAAAATAAGATAAATCGGGCAACTTCTTTGCGCTTTTGCCATACAAAAATTTCGGTTTCCACTTGCAATACACGCTCCATAAAATGTTTCTGGTGTTCCTATTACTGCAATAGTCTTCGGTCATGGCAATTGTGTTTAAGCTTTATATTTGGACACTGACTGAGAACGAGACAACATAGAAAGCTGAAATTTGGTATATGTTGTTTTTATAGTAGTAGCACAAAGAAAATCAAAAATCGACTAAATGGGGCAACCCCGTATTAGTGTTGCCATATAACAATTTAGGTTTTTTACGTATACTGTGAAAACGCCCAACGAATAATTGAATTTTTGTAAGAGTTGCAAGAGTATTCTCACAGCTTTTAATAACACTTTACGTTTTATAAGGTTAGTATTGATTACGTTCTTGCAGTTTCTATAAATCCTCTATAAAGCCAATTTGGGCACACTGTATAAAGGCAACGGGAACCACTTTATACAACCTTTACACGATACTTAAGTTCCTCCGGGGAATGTTCTATGAGCCCATATAAAACATCTTATAAAACGAGTTTTTTGTAAAAGCGTGTTGCGTAAATATTCTAGCAGCGTTCATAAAACTGATTTATTATTGCTGTGAAAACGGTTCTCCGAATTTACATATACATATATTTCAGAGGTTTAAATGTATCTGTTATACGTGGCTATTGTACTTTTTACAATATATGTGATTCTTTTCACCTCATGTAAAACATGTATACAAATAATTTTGCTGGTATGCTATATCATCCTATAAATTAGCAAGTATTTATCTTTATAAGTTTAATCATATATGGAAAATATATTAGAATGTATTGAAATTGTCGAAAATAAAATTTACGCCAAATATATGCAATTAAATTTATTATTGCCAATCAAATTTTTCCGTAAAATTTTAAATATAGCTCGAAATAGTACAACGCGCCTGTGAATTTGTGAAAATTTATAACATTGCTCTAAGGTCTGGTATAATTTGGATTATTAGATAATTTGATATTTTACTATAAAAGTATTCTTTAAATTGTCAAAATAGACCGTTAATTTCTTTTTTTTTTAATATAAAATTCATATATGCGCCAAATATATACATTAAGAAAATATTAAATTTATGCTTTCGCAAAATGGCGGCATTCGCAGTTCTATAATTTATAAAACAAATGGCCGATGTTAAAACAACAATTTAGCTTTTTCCAGAGCTCTAATTAAACAAAATGGTTTTTTTCTCTAAAACTTCTATAAAACCAGTTTATAAAACTATTCAGTGATTCTGTATACCTTAATAAAACTATGCAGTTCTTTTGGGTTTTTTAGAACCCTTGTAAAATACTTCAGTTTCCTTCATAATCTCTATAATACGATACAGCAATTTTGTTCCTTACAAAACTATTATAGAACTCCTAAAAAACATACTAATCCCGACCAGTAGTATACTTTGACGTTTGTCTTACTTAGGTAAAATACAACGAAAAGATGTCGTTTAAAATTGCGCATTTTTGAGACAACACATAGGACGAATGAATAAATTTAATCACATTTTAGAAGCAGTAGTTATTATTGCAATAATATTGGGACAAATAACTAAGTAATTTCTAATACATCAACAGTATCAACAACGTGCCGCAGGCAATACCAGCAATACATGGACAGGTCTCCGCCAAGTATTGTATCGCACCTACCATTCGAAACTGTTATATTTTAATATATTCTAAAAGTTTTAATAATACAACGTTTATTTTTCTTTCTATTGATATCAATGCCATTTTCCAAAATTTCCTATAATTCATTAACAAATGGAGACAGAAATGTCTTTAAATCACTAGGCTTATTCGTTCCACTGTAAATATCAATTACTCTAGGATGAAAGCGAATATTTCATGGATATTAAAAGAATAGGTCTAAATTCTTCTTTAGAGCTCTTGAATACTGGCAATCCGTCAATATTGATATTTAAAAAAATTATTTTTGATTCATTAATATCCCAAAAGAAACAAAATTCCATTTCTAGTTACCATTTTAATTTTATATATCATCATCGTTAATGCATGAGGTACTGTCTATAATGTCATTAAATTTTACAGACCATTATCTCTTATTTCTAAACCTTCATCATAAACAGAAATGTCGTAATCACTTCTGGAATAACAATCAAAATAATTGGGAGAGTTATGCGATATAGTAAAACTCTAAGAGAGAACGAAAGTAATTGGCTCTCTCTCTCTGAATATTTCGCAAATTACAGTCCCTGGCCAAATTATTAGACGCATCCAGAAATTTTTTAAAATCTTATTTGCATGGAATCAAATTAAAAATTTCTATAGAATGACTCTACTAAAATTATGAGTTTTGCGTTGTACAGCCTATTAGGTAAATAAAACTCATAATTGCGATAAAATGTTTTAGGATGTGTATTTTAAAAAAATTATAATAACAAAAATGGGAAAGAACTCGCAGATTTTTTAAGAGTTTAATATTTAGTGCATCCTCCTTTGGCAGCAATTAACGCCTGTATTATCATCGGCATACTGTTTATGCATGACTGCATTGTTTCCTGAAAGTGCGGACAATGGTTCCAAATATTTATGATTCTTTCTAATAGCTGGGTTTTTGTGGTAATCACCTCCTTTGCTACCTCTCTTTTGATGAGTGCCCAATTGGATTCATGTCCGAATAATTGCCTGGCCAGTCCAAAAGGGGTACATTTTCTTCGCGGAGAAAAGTTTTGACAGATTTTGCCGTGTGGCAGGAGCACCATCTCGCATGAAAATAAAGTCTTCTCCACTCTGAAACCACTCACTCAACTGAGGAAGTAATCTTGTCTGGAGGACATCCTTGTATTGTATTGTTCTTGTTTCATTGTACCCTTTACAATGTACAGACCTCCACTTCCTTTTGCAGAGATGACTGACCAAATCATGACATTTGTAGGGTGCTTCACTGTCGGTATCACGCAGTTTGCATGAAATCTCTCACCTGGACGCCTTCTAACGCATTGCACTTTATTAGGAAGAATTTCGAAAATGCTTTCATCACTAAGGCACACCGGAAATAATATTTATATCTATGAAAATTTACGTAATTTTAATTAAATTACGAAAAAACATAATCTAAATTAACGATTTTCAGAAATCTAAATTTTTGTTCTGATGTTTCCTTGCCCATAGTAAACGTTTTTCTTTCATCGCAGGGATCAACTTAGGCTTGCAAGCGGGTCTACAGGCTTTCATATTCATCTGAATAAGCTTTCGGTGAACAATTCTCTGATTGGCTGGTCTCTGATTTAATTCACTTCTAATTTCACTCGTGGAAGCAAACCGATTTTCTACGCATAGTTTTTTGAGGAGTCGTTCAGCCCGTGATGAAAATATTGACTTGCGGCCACACTTCCTCTACCTTTGAGGACCCAAATCCTCATCATTTTCAATTTTTCCTTTAATCCTTCTTACAGAATCCTCAGAAATATTCAATCTCCTGGAAATTTCTCGATTCGAAAACATTTTCACATCGATCAAGGCCTTCCCTTCGTGAATTTTTTCTTTCGTCAGATCGCTGCTTTCACTCATTTTATAAAATTTTATTTAAGCTTCATACAAAACTTAAATGTCTTTCGAAATAATAAAAAAAAAAAAACACTTCTTAATTATAACACAGTCCATAACCACACAAAAGTACTGCAATAATACAATAAAAACCAAAGTAAGTCTTTCTGATTCAAAATCAGCACACAGAGATACTCGCACTTGATTTATGTCATATACAAACGAGTAAATTTTATGTGCGTCTAATAATTTGGACAGGGACCGTACAATATGATATGACGCGAAATAATTTTATAGATATTACTATGGTTTTATTAAAGACTTCTCAAAAAATAATTCCCAAGTTTTAAAAGGTTCCAATGGTGCTTCAGGATAGCTAAATTGTTTTATAACTGCTACTCATGCTACTGATTTGCTGTCGACAATAAACTGTTTTATAATGGCTCCGAAGCTTTACGAAAAAGCTTTATATAACTAAATAGCATCCAGAGCCAAAGTATTTTAATAGGGTTCAGTTTAACGGTATTGCAGACCACTATAAAACAATTATATAACCAAGTAGCTCTCGAAGCCAAACATTTTTATACCTAATTCGGAAATCATTCCTAACACTGCATTATAAAACATTTTAGTGTCAAAAACCAAAAAGCAAATCTTGTAACTTTTCCAAAACAATTTAGCCAAGTTAATCCATTATAAAGCCCTTTTAAAATACAGATCCAATTTTCGTAACCATATAGCTGCTAAAATTGTTTCTTGGGCGATCAGTTCTAGACATTTTTATTATACTAAAAACTTGTTTAGAATATGAAATCCGACGAACCGCTCTAGAAATATATGCGAAAAACTACTTCAAAAATCAAAATTGCACAGATGGGTGACCATACGAAATTTCATATTCATCTAGGGTATCTTAAGAATTGGTAAATTCTAACTATTTTACTTGTTTTTATTCTTTACTTTGTTCTAGAAGTTGGAATTTGCTGTGAACGTTATCTACAATGCTTCCGTCTTTAAATCTCCAAAGAAAGGTAACCGAATAATGTCGTACTATGTCGATCTAAAGTCTTACAATTAGTCAAGTTATATTTGTCAAACAAACCAGAGAACAGTATAAGTCTGTCTGTGGAAAAATTGTTGCCCTCTATAGATACACAAAATGCGCTTACTTATCACAAACTTAGTATTCCTTTGAATGTTATCTGCAGACGAAACGTGACGATGGAAACAAATGACCAATCCGGCAAAGAACAACACATGGGGAATCTCGTGATAGCTTTATTCCAACGAACAATGCTTCTTGTATCATTGATAAATTGTGCACGTACGTCTACTCCAAGAAATAATTGCTAAAACAATCTTTAATTTACCTTCCCTGTTCGATATACTCTTGTACACACACACAAAAACACAAACACACACATCTATATATATGTACATAGAGGCTCCCCAGTTTGCATGGATCCCTCACCCGAAATTTGTCATTTCAGTATACTTTGTATATTTTCTTGTTGTGCTATACTATGACACCACTGTCGCCATATTTTCATTTTCATTTTCTCTTTATCTCCACAGAATTACCACATGCACCACCAACATTATGGACTGAACGGGAGAGATATGATCCTGGCGACATATTGAGAGCCAATTGTTCCACCCCACCGTCGAAGCCAGGAGCTGGCATTTCATTTCTTCTAAACGACATTCCGGTAAGTTTAATATCAAACTTTTCACATATGAGTATGTTTTTCGGGGTGGCCTAGGCTAACGAAAAGAAGTGGGTTCGAGTGCGCTCTTCAGCCCTTTATTCATCATATGTAAGTGTAGGCGTCGCGTCGCCGTCTATTCTTCGAAACGCATATTCTCATACAGATGTTCGCTATATGTAATATCCACCCGCACCGAACGCTATACACTTGTGCCTGCATCCAAGGAGTCAGTTCGAATGTCCCTTTATTATGGAAGAACATTTCACAGTGGAAAGGTCACGTAACCTTTAGCATAAGACAAACCAACAGCTCAGAAAAAAAAAATTTTTTTTTTTTTTTGCCCGAGGAAAAACATGGAATAGAAAATAAAAATCGAAAGGAGGACAGAGATAATGGAAAAACTGTTGTGGGCTTATGGTGTACATCAGATCTATTATAGTGAGTGGCGGTAAATAGGCTTCCGAAATGATTTGGTTGTCTGGCTACGTTGATGGATGGGTTAAATCAAGTTAAATCCCTGGAAACCGATTTAATTTTAGTTACTTTAAGTAAAAAAAAAAAAATCGACGAATTAACTAATTCACAACGTGTTTGTGGTAAAATATGTTGATTGGAAGTTGTTGAGTTTATACTGTGAGTACAGTGCATCCGTGCATAAGCATTTCGATCCATTAAATATTTTTGATATGAAGAAGATATTTAGGATTTTCTGATGAACTGATGGACATAAACGAAACTATCTTTTCCATATTCATAAAATCGAAAATTATGTAAAGATCATGGTGAGTTAAATAAAATCTGACTGCATGAAAAGAGTTGAATCTCTATTCCTCCATAGTATGTAGAGGTTATTGATAATTTTTCGTTTATGTTATAACTCGAAAAATCATTTCCCATGTATTGGTATCTTGGAAAATATATTTTGGTGGAGCTTCTCCATAAATATCATTTTCCTCGTATTTTCTAACAAATAATTGATTACAAATATCATTCTGCACATTATATATGTACTCTGGCAATCCTCAGTTTTTTCTAACTACATCCAAGTGATAGTCATTTCAAATGTCTGCTCTGAAACTATGGATGTAGGTACTCAAAAATACTCTCCTACTATGACTGACAGTTGCATGCTTTGTATTCGAGTTCTTCGATCATATAACACCCTTTTTACATCTTTATTATTCTTTCATTAAATCTAGCACCACTCACAAAGATTTGATTAGATCTAGATTAGATTAGATTTGGAATTAAGCGAGGCGAGTGGCCTTTGCACTGTAGCCATGTATTGTACACCGCTTTCTTTATATAGTTCATTCAACAATCCCACTCTTCGTACGAAAAGCAGTATTTTTTTTTTTTTTTATGAGATTTCCTCAAAGTCGGCAGGCTTCATAGGATATATGAGCCAAAGGCCTGGAATTTACATTGTGCAATAACCTCGCATTCGTATAGGAGATGCTTCAATATTTCATCCTCTTCGAGACACAATCTACATACATCAGTTTGTGATATAGGTATCTATCCGATGCATGCAATTGTTTAGTTTGCAGTGTCCTGTTAGGACTCCTGTTATGATTCTGAACTGATTTCTAGATAACCTTAAAAGATTCTGGCTCTTCTTTTGTGAAGGTCCTACTGAATATTTTGGCTTGTCTGGAACCTATCAATGAAGTCCATCGTTGGTTTATTTGGCTCTGAATCCAGTTTTGGAAGGTAAGCTTCACGGTGTTGTAAGAAGTGCCGCAAAATAATTTTTTGATCCTAAGATGGGCACGGATGCTCCTTTTTTTTTGCCAGTAAGTCTGCCTTATCATTCCCATCAATTCCCGAATGTCCTGGTATGCACATAAGTGTTAGGTAATTCTTTGTGCCAAGGTTTGTTAATGCTTGAATGCATTCTCACATTAACTTCGTTTTGACCTCAGCTGTTGAGATGGCTTTCAGTGTGGTTTTAGAACCGTCGGTGTACCAGACTAAAGCTTTATTTTCTTTATATCTATTTCCTTCCTATTTGGTATCTTTATTTTGAGAGGCAGACAGAGGTTGTGTTTAACAACTGTTCTAACTGATATCATATCCAGTATTGGATTTGCCTCTATTCGTTTGGTTATAGTTTGGTTATACTACCAAAGCCGTTAGTCCGAGCTGTGTACAACATTAGACTGACCTCTTTTTCAACAACGTTACTGAGTGCCGATAGTGTCTCTAGACTGCTGGTAGATGTTGTGTGCATGGCACCAGTTATACTTTGACAGGCTATCCTTTGGAGCTTGTTTAGCTTCTTGTTGGCTATCTTTTGTGTATATTTGTTCCACAATGCTACTGCAGCATATGTGATCATGGGTCTGACTACTGCCTTTTATAACCAAATCATTAGGTTTGAGTCCCCAAGTTGAAACTACTTTACTCTGCTCAACTCTACTAAACGAATAACTTGGCTCTCGAATTGGAAATAATTTATACTGAAAATTATACTACGAAAACTCAGGTCAGAGCAAACCATCCTAATATACATATTTAATGTATTTTTTTTCATTTTGACATTTTGTCAAAAATGTCCTGCCCCGAGAAAGTTTCCGCTATCACTTATAGCCTCCACGCGGCTGTCTAGGCGAAAAGTAAAAAAAAAAATCTTTTAGCTTCAAAAATAGGCGAGAGAAAGAGATAGTTTGATTTCAACTAACATACATATAACTTTTGTTTGAGAGTCACATTTAATATCCATTGCAATCTAGTAATGGTACATTCCACATTCCACTTTCAACAAGGGTAAGAAGTAAAAATGGAAAACAAGGATAACAGTTAGAATTGGAGTAAATGTACGGTTATACATTGAAACTTTTGCTGAGTAGCTTTTAAGGTTTGATCTGCAAAATATGCAGTGCTGTTTACACATAGTAGAATAAAGTTGCCCCTTGTGTATAGAACTATATATCGGTTGCAAAAATGCTTCCTTGTTATAATGTCAGATGGCACCACTTGTACCATTTTGAACAGTTTTGCTCACACTTTGCTAAATTCAAAGCTGTGCAACTGAAGTATAGACAAGGGGTTCAAGGGATAAGCCATCATAAGAGCATAGCCAAACTAAAAACATACAAAGACTGGGAATGGGAAGTAGACATCGCCTCGATAGAATATAAAATCCACGATGGCCCTGGACCTGATGTAGGGAAGGCCGCAATTTTTTCTTAGAAATTTACTGGACATTTTTTCCTTAAATTTTTATGCATTATTGGAGGCCGACAACGGTTGCTTGGGCTTCTAAAAATTTTTATGAGCATAGATATTATAGATAATATTGATACAGGCACAGTAAATTCTAATGATGATACAAACCCTGATATACAGGGTTATCCAATAAGAGGTGTTATTTTGATATTCAAAAAAAAATGCCATTTTTTGAGATAAATGATCGGATCTTTATTTCATTATAAAGAGGAAGGTATGCCGTTAATAATGGAAAATAACATCAGCCAAATGACTACCACGACCACGCCTACAGGACCATATCCTTTTCATGAAATTTTCCATAACCAAATCGCAAAGTGGCTGCCCTATATCCTCGATAGCCTCACGAATTCCATCTTTGAGGTCTTAAATCGACGCTGGGCTGTTGGCGTGGACCTTCTCTTTCACGTGACCCCAAAGGAAGAAGTCGCAAGGTGTTTAGTCACAAGATTTCGGTGGCCAATTGTGATCACCTCTTCGAGAGATAACACGGTCCGGAAACTTTTCCCGTAAAAGATCAATGGTTTCGCTGCTTGTATGGCACGTAGCGCCGTCTTGTTGAAAATAAACGTTGTCCAGATCAATACCATCTGATTCCGGCCATACAAAGTCATTAATCATCTGTCGATAGCGCAATCCATTCACCGTAACTGTTGCTCCAGCCTCATTTTCGAAAATGTAAGGTGCAATGACCCCGCGGGACCATAACCCGCACCAAACAGTCACACGTTGAAGATAGAGAGGCTTTTCAACAATAACTCTTGGGTTTTCCGAGCCCCAGATGCGACATTTTTGTTTGTTGACGAAGCCATCGAGGTGGAAATGGGCCTCATCACTCAAGATGAGTTTTCGATTGAATTCCGGATCATTTTCATGCATTTCAAGGACCCAATCAGCAAAGATTCGACGTTGTTGATGATCGGCCGGCTTGAGTTCTTGTGTTAACTGAACTTTATAAGCCTTAAGACCCAAATCTTTATGCAAAATACGGTGTAATGACGTTTGTGGAGTGCCGAATTCCAAAGAACGACGAGGAATGGACAAACCTGGGATTTCTTCAACACTTTCGGTTACAGCAGCAATATTCTCGGATGTTCTTGAGCGACGCGCATGGGTTTTATTCTTCACATCACTAACTTGTCCCGACAGCTCGAATTTTTCTACCAATTTCTGTATTGCGGTCCGACAAGGTGCTTCACGACGACCCAAAAATGTTCGAGTTTTACGAACCGTCTCTGCCACATTTTCACCATTTTTATAGTGAATTTTAATAATTTCAATGCGTTGTTGAATCGTTCCATTTTTATTAATGGCGTAGTTTCTACTAATCAAATGTCAAAAAATGACAGCTCCAATAGTGACATCTACCGAAATAGCGGGCTAATTAAAATAACACCTCTTATTGGAAAACCCTTTACATGGTACAAAGTCAAATCCATGTAAGCAATCAATTTCATCAATTTCTGGCCACATAATATAAAAAGCCATTAATTGTTCTATCTCCATTTTTTTCTACATTTCCACAGGAAAATTCTTCGCGAATTCAAAATATATTTTAGTTCCCATATTTATTCCTACATAATCAAATATTCTCACGTACAAACGTTCGAGCTCAAAAATATAAAAACCTCAGATTTCATTAATTATTTTTGCTAGACACTACGTCAGCAAAAATAGAATAAAGTTGTATGAAAGAAGATTTGCCTGAGCACCAAGAACAGTTAATCTGGAGGTAACCGTCGCGACAAATTAAAACGTTCTTTCTTGATAAATTTATTAATAAATATTATTATTAAATAATTTAGTTGTTCAATGTTCTTCTATCTATTTTTCGTTTAACTTGAATAAATCGTAAAAGTAACAAATTTCGGTGGTTTTAATTTTTTTTTTACACTAACTGGAGAGTTGAAACTGGCGCAGTCGGTAGGATGTGCCAAGTACTTTACTTATGTTTATACATTTAATGGCACATTCCATACAATAATCAGTGAATTAAACTTGATTGAAAGTATACTACAGTGATATCAAAAGAAGTGATGCACCTACTTCTACAAAAAAATCAATTAAACGTTCTACGAAATCAGCGGAAGTGATCAGTGTTCATTGAAATTTTAGCACCTCCAGTTTAAGTGAAGTGTAGAAAAAAAAAATATATCAATCGTTTTGTTACTTTGCAAATCAGAAGAAGTGATTTGTTTATATGAATTAGCAAAAGTCCCAATTGCTGAACATTTTCATATAGCAGGAAAAGTGTTCTACGACATTGGAGGAAATTTTGAAACCCCGTAATTGAAGCAGAAACGTAGAATTTTTTTTCTATACACATTCTCGTATAACAGAAGAAATTCAACTATAAAAGGTGGAATTTTTTTTTATATACACGTTTTTGTATAGCAGATGAAGTGTTCTACGAAATTTGAAGAATTTATAAAACCCCATGTAAATTCAACTATAAAAGGTGGAATTTTTTTCCTAAACATATATATGCCCAGAAGAGTATCCTAAGCAGCAGCTTTATCGATAGCTTGTTATAAATTGGAAAAAATGCACCCGACCAGTTCAAAAGAAGGAAATCCACAGTAATCAACCGCCTAGTTAACTCAACTCGAAAAAATTTGTTTGCTTATTTGTCGGACTCATCTAAAATAGTAGAAATCGCTATCGCCATCTACAAACAGAAAAGTCTATCGGCAAGTACCAGTATTTTAAAATTAAATTATATGTTATGAATAGTAGTGATGCAATAAATTATATAGCAGATTTATTTAGTACTACGAAACGATACAATAAATAATATCGGAAATTGTAATCAATCCAAACAATTATTCAAGTATATTGACATTGAAATTCTTAAAAGCGATTCTAAATCCAAAAAAAGATAATACAACCACAGATTTTAATATCTTTGAAGTGAAAATGGAATCTCTAACTCTTAATATTGATCCTCTTAACTATTTAAACGGACTTCCTGAATTTTCTGATGATTTCAGAGATCTTCAGAATTTTATCAATCTCATTGACAGAGTCCATTCACTTTTGGTACGATATGAAAAACTAGCACAAAGTATTTTATCAGATGTAATTAAATCTAAACATAAAAATAATGCACGTGAAGTGATCGAGATAAATAATCACGCAACATGTTGGCTTGAGATTATAGAAATTTTAATTAATAATTTTGATGAAACTATTACTAGGGAAGAGTTGTTTGATCAACTACGAAGTGTTAAATTTAAAACTAATTCTGTAAATTTTTACAACGAAATAAAGTACAATCACAAATAATAAAACTTTTGCATTAATAATTTTCAAAAATAAAATTCCGGAACCAATGAGATCGATTTTGTATTGTAGAAACCCAGAAACACTAGATTAAGCAATGGACATTCTTGACGAGTCTATGGTATGAATACTATAATGTTTTCACTAATAAACCAATAATAAACCAAGCTCCAAGAAATAATGGGAGATGTGTTAATTATAATAATAGAAATAACTTTCACAATAATTCAAAGCCAAACAACTATAATAATATGGATAACAATAATTTTACCAATAATTGTAACGCCGATAGAAATCAAAATAGAAACAATCGTGGTAGGAACAACAAAAACCTTCAAAATGGAAATCACAGTTTTTTTCAATCTAACAGATATAGACCTATGATAATAACACAGATAACCGATATCAACGACGAACCTCTTACTCTAAAGATTAAAACTCAACGCAATTCTTTAATATAGGAATACATATAATAATAATTATTCACAAAACGAATCGCAAAGACCCTTAGAAAATCCTTTCAGAGACACGTATCGTGAATATTCTAATAATAATCAGCAAAACCAAAATTTACCACCTCCAGAATCTATGGATGTAAATACGTCTGAAATGTTACAGACCCAATCACTAAATTTTCCTGTTGCCAACCTCAACTACCAACTACCCCATGTCATAGTTGATAGCAATACAAGATCACTAAAATTTATCATAGATACAGGAGCCACATATTCAATAATAAATCCTGGTATATGTCACCCTAAATTATTAGAACCACTTGAAAATATTATCCTTAAAACACTCAAAAGTGAAGTTAAATAAATCAAAAAGAAATAGTCCCTTTATTTAAAGAATTTGGCAATCCCAAAATAAAAGTGGAAATGTACGTCTACCCTTTTCATGATCAGTATGATGGCCTAATTGGCAACAAAGTTCTAATCCCATTAAAACCTATGATAGACTATCAAAACGAGGTCATTAAAATTTGAGATCAAGAAGTAAAATTGTATTTCACCAACAAAGACGAAAAATTTAATTGTAATTTATATAGTAAAGGGAACTTCAAGTTAAGTATCCCAGTATTACAAAAAGAAGATTTAACTTATCTGAAGGAGCAGAAGTCCTCAGATGGAAAGATAACTGTACACGAAGGCATATATAACGTCGAAAGCCGATGCAAATGTACAGATGCAAAGTGACGGTTACGAATTAATTAGCTTTAACCCACTCCAGTCTCAAGTAGTAAATAATAACAATTTTAATATAATAGAGGAACATGAATATAAACCTCTCGTAGAACAAATTCACGTTAATCATTTAAATACAGAAGAGAGGCAAATATTATTCAAGATTGTTAAGCGATTTTCAAAAATCTAAACATAGAATTCGTCCATAAACAAGAAGTCGAAAAACAAATTAGTGAAATGTTACGAAGTGGTGTAATTCGGCCTAGTGATTCCTCTTACTCGGCACCAGTCTGGATCGTTTCATAGAAGGCGGACGCCAGCGGTAAGCCTAAATGGCGCATTGTTATCGATTATCGAAAGTTAAACGAGATAACCATTGATGACAAATACTCTATCCCAAATATCGATGAGATATTAGGAAAATTGGGAACATGCCAATATTTTACCACTTTAGATCTTGCAAAGGGCTTTCATCAAATAGAGATTGATGAAAGAGACATTCATAAGACGGCGTTTAGGTCAGCGACATACGATTAGGTTTTTCCCGTCCGGCTGGCCGTCTACGGTTTTACCGTCGCCGTGATTATACGACATACGAGACAGTTATTCTCGATTATTTTGTGGATACAAGTCAGTGAAGTCAGTTCAGTAATTTTTAGGGGAGTTATAAAATATGGAAAACATTAGTGATATTGAACTTGTAATTATTTTACTTTTAATTGAGGATGAAGAAGAAAGGAAAAAACATCTGCATTGAAAAACCGGTTTTCACAAAAGCGCGGGAACATTTTATGAGAGTAAAAGTGAAAACTTCGCCCCTTTTCATTTATTTACGAAAATGAATTATTTACCATTCTGTTTCGTTCCATGTAATTTGCGCTTTCACATTTTTTATCTTTATTCATAAAAGTTTTAAAGAGAGTTTGATCTTTTTTTTTCATTTTTTTCTTTCTTTTTTCTTTTTCTTGCCGTGTGGATTTGAAATGTAAAACAATCGGAAAAATCTTCTGTGTCCTAACTTGTCATTAAGTTAACTTTGCTACTACACTGCAAACCTTCCGGGAAAAACCGAAACGTATGTGTCGTGACATTGCACTCAATGAGTTTAGAATTTCATTCGGCAGCAAACCGTCGCCAGCCACGGTTGCTTTCAGGTTTTGAAACCCGTCCGGTTTTAACCTGATCGTAATGTTAATGTTAATGTTAAGAGTAGGGGAACCTGATCGTATGTCGCTGCCAAGTTAATCACTTTGGATTCATTTGTCACGGAAAAAATCGTACGGAAGAAACCTAATCGTATGTCGCTACCCTTAGCGTGAAAAATGGGCACTATGAATTTCTTAGAATGCCTTTCGCCTTGCAGACGGCGCCGGCTACACGTTTCAACGTCTTATGTATAACTTCCTTAGATATTACGTAAACAAGATTTGCTTTGTTTATCTAGATGACATTATTGTATATTCGTTTTCATTACAGGAACATTTAGATTCCTTAGTAAAAATCTTGAAAAGACTTGAAGAGGTGAATTTAATGGTACAATTGGATAAGTCCGAATTTCTGAAAAAAGAAACAGAGTTTTTGGGACATATCATAACATTAGATGGTATTCGAATGAACCCAAAGAAGATTGAATGTGTTAAGAATTTCCCCATTCCGAAGTTCCTTAAACAAATAAAACAATTCCTCGGGTTAACAGGGTACTATCGCAAATTCATTAAGGATTATTCCAAAATTCCTAAACCCATTACAAATTTTTTAAAGAATAAGAAGAAAATAGACCTAAGTGATCCGGAATATACTCGTAGTTTCGAAATGTTAAAGACCCTCTTAATTAGCGAACCAATATTAAAATACCCGGACTTAAACAAAACATTCACATTGACAACTGATTCAAGTCAATACACTCTAGGTGCCGTGTTGTCACAAGAATGTCACTCAACGTGCTATGCAATTCGTACCTTGAATGATCACGAGCAGCACTACAGCACAATAGAAAAAGAGTTACTAGCAGTGGTATGGGCACAAAATATTTCCGTCCTTGTTTGTTTGGCAGGAAGTTTATAATAGAAACAGATCACAAGCCATTACAGTAGTTATTTTCTATAAAGGATCCAAACTCAAAATTGGTACGATGGCGACTCAAATTGCCGGAGTTTGACTTTGACATAAAATATAAAAAGGGACCAAAAACGGAAATGCAGATGCACTTTCCCGCATTGCAATAAATCTTGCCCAAGAATCGGATGAAGAAATTCCATCAAGTAAATCTCCTCTAAATGTGTTTAAAACTGAAATAACATAGTAATAGTCAAAATGAATTTGAGTTTACTACAAATTTTTAACAAATCAAGGAAAATTATTTATGTAAAATCACTATTCTCAAATCACACTTTAATCCTAAATCTTTGAACGCAATTTATGTAGAAAATTCAGAATTTTATCAAACCATAAAGGAAACATATCATTCTCACTTTTCAAACAGCAAAGTCCTAAGAATAATTAACTGTTATAAATTAAATAAATTAATCGAGGAAGAGCATCTCAAAAACAACCATCAAGGTATTACGGAAGTCTGCAAAGAATTGCAACTCAAATACTACCACCCAAAGTTAAGTGAGCGGGTAGCACAATTCATTAACAATTGCGAAATATGCAATATAAAGAAATATGAAAGAAAACCGATTAAGCAAAAATTTCAAATTACCGAAACACCTTTAAGCCCTAATGAAATTGTCCATAATTGACGTGTTCTATACTTTAGAGAAAAATATTTTTCTCACATTTATAGACAAATTTAGTAAATTCGCCCAAGCTATTAAGATAAATGCTAGAACTTGCGTAGAATTCAAAAGAGCAATTCTACAATATGTATATGTCCGCGGTAGGAAAAGCTAAAAAATTCGTAGTTGATATTGAGCTAGGCTTTAAAGCTCTCCCCTTAAGAGAATTTCTGAAAAATTAAAACATCGAACCACATTTTACATCAAATAACAATCATACATCGAATTCAGATATTGAAAGACTTCTTAGACACAATCCAAATAAAGATATCCATACGGTCGAAGAAAAGATATTAAAGATAATATATTTTTATAATAATACGATTCATTCGACGACAAATAAAACACCGGTCGATTTTAACAATGGAAGAATAAAATATAACGAATATGGCGATATTCAAGCAGGAATCGTTAAAGTTAAAGAAAATGCTATCCAAAAACTAAATCGCGATAGAGAAGACGTAGAAATAGAGCCTGGTAAACATTTTGTTAGAGATCCGCGAGGAGAAAAAAACCACGCTAAGTTTATGAAATTACAAATAGAAAAAATTGATGAAAATCATGTATTAGATAAGGATATAAGACTTAAGTACTATAAATCGCACGTAAAAAAAAAAAAGAAAAAATTGCAAAATAATGACAATCCTACTATTAAAGCAAAACCTAAACAAAAAGGAAAGTCTAAAGGTAAGATTTCTATTTCAGATCACAATGGTGGGGATATTAATGTTCCTCATTGCTCTCATAACTCTCCTTTCAACATCGTCACAGTTGGTGGAAGCACAGAACCTTAACAATAATAATGGATACGTAACTGTTAAATTAGATGATGTAAGAATTATAAAATCATTCACTAAAGTTATGCATATAATAAATATAACAGAATTTGCAACTACTAAAAATTTAATCTACAAAAACCTTAAAACAATTGAAGAAAAAGCTAATATAATACAACCCATGTATAATACCCTTACAAATAATTTCAAAATATTAGAAAGGAAAATTGGTAATTTAAAACCACATACCAGACAGACTAGAAGTTTAATAGATACATTAGGAACAGGACTTAAATATTTGGCAGGCACAATGGATCATAACGATGAAATCGAAATTAAAAATAAATTATAAATACTATCTAAAAACAACCTAATTAAACAAAGTAATAAACAAATTTTAATAAATAATGAAATAAAAGATCAAATAAAAAACATAACAAAGCCAATCAAAACTCAACAAGATATAATATCCAATTATTTAAATAATTTTACCAAAAAAAGTGAAATTGCAAGATGAAGTAGAATATCATAAGAATTGGTCTTAGACCAATTCTAGCTATCTTACTTGTTTTAAATAATTTTATTAAGAAGGTACAAAAATTTGATTACATTTGGAAAGATAAGACTGCAAGCTTAAGATTATCAAAAGACAATTTTTCTGTATGAATAGTAGTTAGTGCACAGTAACTATTCAAATAAAACTTTTGTCATAGGAAGTTTCTTCATCTTAATACATCATCGCTTCTGCGTTCAATCACTATATACATCTATACATAATGATACTATTCTAGAATGTCATCCCAGATCCCTGGTACAAGCCGCCTTAGTTCCAAATTTCTGAGTAAGAAAAAGGTATGCGTATATAAGTGTAATATGGTGATTTGAAATCATAAACGACAAATAAAAAAACCAAATGCAGTAAATGCCATAATTTCACTTTTAACATTTATAAAATAAATATTTCTCGGTAGGAGATAGGTATCTGCATATTTGAAGCAACTGCAAATGCCTCAAGCCGTACAGACATTATACGTGTGCCACTTTATAAATTTTCCAATGATATTACACTGCGAGACAAGCTAATTTCGTATTCAACAAGGGTACGGTTACAATGTGTCTGGTGTCTGGTTTTTATGACGCAAGTGTGCGTACGAAATGAATATACAGCTTTCCACTCGATTAGGAATGGAAGTGACATTTTATTGGATAATAAAGAAATGCGTCCGTGCTAACATTGCTCCATTTGATATTTATAACAAATTATGTATATTTACATAAATTTGTTTAAAGAATGTTTAAATATTGAATGTTTTACTGTGCGTGCATATTGAACGAGGTTAGTGTTTCAATCCAACAGGACTGTGGTGTTGTCTAGGTAGTAAAAAATTAAAGTTTTTCTCATTTATCTTCATGGTACTAAAATTGTAATTGAAAAACAGAATAAAGTAACTAAAATAACTAATTAATGTCGGTAAATTTTTTCGCATTAATTGAACAATTATGACATTGCTATCTATAAGCTCACAGTTGTCTTATCTTCAGAAGTATAAGAAAATTATCTACTCGAAATAGCACAATGAATCAACTATTGTAGGCGATCTTAAAAAAATAGCTAGGCTTTAGATAATTGTCTTCAATTACGGTTTGATGGCTTAAAGAAAGACTGGAGAAACTTTAAGAGACCCCATGTATTATATATGTAAGTCTTATAAAGAAATCCGAAAGTTACATAGGTCGATGTAGTTTTGTATGGAAATTGATCATTATCACGAATAAAAAATGCTCTTACAACTCGAACTAGTTCGGAGCTTAGTGAAAGCCTTCAATTTAATATGGTGAATTGATATCTATCTTTTACCAGTTGTAACAGATATAATACAGTCCTAACTAGTGCTATTATATGTCTTGTGCCGATAGACTGATGGGCTTAAATTTTGTCAATTCAATATGCTCAAAACCTAGTACATTCCAAGATCGATGAATTTTGCGATATACCTATTCAACGTATCTTGCTTGTACGTTATTTGTATCGACAAAACCTAGCTTAAACCTCTATCAATATACCGAGATAATAAATTTATATAATTATACAACATTTTATCAAAATGATCGAGTAGAACATGGGGTTGCAATATACGTGTATTAAGAATTTACTGCAGGAATAGATTGAATCGAATAATCCTCCAATCGAAAATCATTTTCTTGAAATTTCTAACAACACCGAGAAATGTCTTGTAGGTTCGTTCAAAAAACTACCACACGTATCTGGTATTTTTCTCCTTGAATAATATTATTTAATATTAATATTGAACTCCTTGAACGAAATTAGACCCAAATTACTTTCCCATCCATTCTTGATCATGATTTTTTGTTTTTGAAGTAAGACACTCTCATCGCCAGCTCTCCATTCCTCTACAATTTGAATAGTTTTCATGATTATCAAAGGATAAACTTATAAACCTATAAGGAGTATAGATCCTTGATTGGAACATCAGTCTTGAGCGTGAAACTGGTACCGCACAGAACAGTAATCAGCCCGCTTTGCTTTTTACGCTAGATCTGCAAGTAAATGTCCTTAATACTAAAATTCTGTGTCTGCTTAATAAGTATGTTCCTCTTCAATCGAGAAGACTTGTTGCAAGTCGTTCCCCGTGATTCTCTGCCGCAATAAGAAATCTAATTATTGAGCGTGATTTCCTGCATCACTGGTACAAAATAAATAAAACAAAGAGCCGCTTACTGGCGTTCAAACGGATTCGAAATCTGGTTAATAGGAAAGTTCGAAATGGTAAGCGAGCATTTTATGCTGATAAACTGGACACTACATTGCATCCGAAGAAACTATGGCATACACTTCGCAGTCTTAGTGTAACCAGCAATAAAAATTTGGACTGCGAACTAAATCCAGATGACCTTAATACATACTTTGTATCACATAATATTAACGTAATTACCACCTCATCGGGCCTGTTTAACTTTTAGTGAATTTTAATCACTTTGGAAGGAAGCTGCGGTGGTTCCCATTGCTAAAAATTCCTCTGCAGAGGAGTCAGGTGACTTCAGACCTATTAACATAATATGCTACCTAGCAAAGGTGGTGGGAAAAATTATATCTAAACAAATTCAGAAGTCTCTATTTCAAAATAACTTCCTCAGTCAGGGCACTCTAGCTTGCGCCCTTGTCACAGCTGTGATACAGCGCTGTTGAAAATTACGACTAATTTTAGCCCTTGATAATGATCATCTCGTGTACTTAGTTCTGTTAGATTTCACCAAAGCCTTAGACACCGTGGACCATTCCAAACTCCTTACAAAACTTATTGAGCTTTTTGACTTTAGTTCCCCTGTTAAGTTAAACAGTTAATAATTTCTTGACAAATCGCTGTCAGCGGTTCAAGGTCGCTAATCTCGTCTCCTCGAGTTTTAGCGTGACATGTGGTGTCCCTCAGAGATTTATATTGGGTCCTCTCATGTTTAGTTTGTTCATCAATGATCTTCTAACTGTGGTTCCACAATACAAAGTTCATATGTGTTCTGATGATGTCCAACTATATCTTAGTTGTCAAATTGGCTTGGTTGATGATTGCGTTAGTAGCCTGAATGAGGATTTAGAACGAGTTCGCCAATGGTCTGTCATCAATGGCCTCTCATTGAATCCCACTAAGTCGGTGGTTATGCCATTATACAGACACAGCCCGACACCTCACACCTACCACCTATTATCCTGGAAGGTTCTCCTATTTCCTTTGTATGTCGCGTAAAAAGTTTAGGTTTATTCTTGAATTCCAGTACGACTTGTTGTGACCAAGGCGATCACTGGCATCACTGGTATGGAACACTCAGACGGCTGTGGTTGTACGCCAATATTGTTTCGACCACTATGCGCATAAAGCTTGTTAGGTCGCTGTTACTACCTCACTTTACATTTCCATCATTGATATTCCCTCGACTAGATGCCGCCTGCACTCGGAAACTGGAAGTAGCTTTCAGTGATTGTACTAGATTTGCTTTTGGTTTGCACAGATTTGACCACATTATTCCATTTAGGAATAAAATATTTGATTGCTCTCTGGACGTTTACTTATTGCGCAAAGCACTACTCTCACTCCATAAAATATCGTACAGTGGCGTACCGTCATACCTGTTCGGTTTTATTAATCTTATGCACAGTGAAAGACATTTCAATCTGGTCTTACCCCGCTTTATACACTTAGTACTTGATATTTCTTGCTTTGTCCACGTACCTGGCCTTTGGAATACACTTCCACCTGTGATTCAGCGGACACGATCGGTGGCTTCCTTTAGGCGTTTGATCAATGACTTTAGTTAATGATTCTCCACGCTCACGGCTCTGAGATATTTTCTTTTCTTGTTTAACCTTAGTTTTTGAATAACTTCGAATTATTTTTTCTTTGAACTTTCTTTTTAGGAACTTCTGTATGCTTCTTTTTTCCTATTCTTTTTATTGTAATTTTATTTTTTTCATTGTGGCTCTCACTAGCGCCCCTCTAACACTCTTATTGTTTGAAATCTAACTATATTTAGTACTGCTTAATGTACTAAAGTAAAGACTTATGTCTTATTGTACTATTCTGAAATAAATATTATTATTATTATTATATTGTTGCAAATAAAGAAATTTCCTACTATTAAGCCCAATTCTATAATTTTAAATTTAGCACTTACTCTTCGCAACAACTAGTTATGATGGTATCTTTCCGTTATGGGTGCAGGGTGATCTGAAAACAATATTATAAATGGAGATTCATACGAACGGAATATAATTATTTACTTCTCACTGCTGCTTATTTCAAAGAAATGAAGATGATCTACATTCATTTAGTAATCTTGACAGGTTTGAGGATTTTATTTTTATTCGGACATTCTTTCTGTCATAATGCATATAAGATTTAAAGCAGTCGGCCTTGATAAGTTAAACTTTAAGTTTTTCAACATCATACTTCATTTAATAATTACCAGCCTCATATATATGTTCAATAACATAAACGTAAGATTTACTTTTTCTACAATATTAAAATTTATGAAATTTTTACCTAGTCCTATAAGGTCTTCCACAGAATATCGCCCCATTTCCACCAAAGCATTCGAAAAAATTTCACCTAAACAAATTACAATTTATTTAGATTATTACTGTTTAACTACGAATTTGGTTTTTGATCTCTAAGCATAATTCATTGTGGACAACTATAGAGTTACTACACTTTTTAACAGTTTATGAAAAATTTAATCATATTATTTCAATCCATATACTGCTGTTCCATATTCTGTCCAGTTCTGCATGCATATTTACGAGTTGTTGACAACAAAATGTGTTCTATGGACATCATATATATTTTCTTCCCATTTCCCGTGGAATACCACAAGGGTCCATTATAGTTCCATAAGTATTTGTAATCTTTATTTTAATCTGCCATTAATCTTGCGATACTACAATTTTTATTTATTATAGGTATATGTTACAGTCAAAACACGAAATCCGTCAAAACCCAATTTTACTAGGAAATTCTAGTTCTAGTAAAGCGCTCTCGGTAATTCTAGTTTTAGCTAATATAAAACATTTAAAACTAAAATTAACGAGAGCGCTTTGTTACAACTAGTATTAACTATAGAATATTTAGTTAATTCTGTTTATGGCTGAATTCTCGCGTAGCTCTTAATTAAATCTAGAATTGGCTGAAGTGGAGGGGCATGTACAGATCAGGATACACACGCCCTCCTCCCGCACACGTAACCACACACACACACACATCCGCGCGCGCGGAAAGAGCATACTTTCTTAATTTGAGTCAAGATGACGTCGAAATTGTTTTTGGGTCGTATAATAATTATTTTCTTTAAAGCCTGAGGAGTTAAAATATGACGCTGTTGCTGATGCGGTCGCGAATGATTGCTGCTGATGCTGACGTGGACGTGTGACTGTTGCTTATGCTGTTCCAATGATGACGCTCTAACATGTGTTGAATTTTTGCTACATTATTAAATAAAATCATTAAATTGTAAATAAATAATTAAATTAATTACTTCTTAAATACTGCAAAAATAAATATCCTCAACTCCAGTTGCCAAAGTGTTGCGCGACAGGTATCAATAACACCTTTGCGACACACTGTACCTACGTTTGTGTAATTTCATACATTTTAACTTTTGACAGGGATTGCGACAGAGTCCGCGTCTTGCGACAGCATCACATTGTATGATATAATAATTCAAATGTGATCATGAAAATGTGTAATTATCGCCGAACAGTTTCTTTAATGCGCTTAGTCACGTTAATTACCTTTACAAGCTTTCAATAATAGCCGGCTCGAAGGATCAAATGTTGTGTACTACTAATATATTGCATATTAAAGAAAACCTAAATTATATCAATTTCAGATACAATTTATTTTGTAATAATATACTACTGAAATAGTAATTGTGATGGAACGTCCGACTGTACTCGATTCGGATTTGTGTGTGTGTGGGTATGACCGATCGGATGTGTGTACGGATGTGTGTGTGTGTGTGTGTGCGGGGGGGCGTGCGTGCCTCTGATCTGTACGCCCCCTTTCACCTATTGCGTACACATACTGTATGTATAAATAGCCACATTCTTAATAAACATCAAGGTTTAATGGCGAGAGAATTCAATTGTAATGCAAAATTTACTAATAGCAACCAGTCAGTTCTAGATTTAACTAAGAGCTACGCGAGAATTCAGCCACAACCAGAATTAACTAAATATTCTTTAGTTAATACTAGTTCTACCAAAGCGCTCTCGTTAATTCTAGTTTTAACTGTGTTATATTAGTTAAAACTATAATTACCGAGAGCGCTTTGTTAGAACTAGTATTTCCTAGTAAAATCGGGTTTTGATGGATTTCGTGTTTTGATTGTAACATAATATTTATGTTCTATAATCCGATATATATTTTGAGACATTGCATATTTCCATATATAGAATGAACGATGATCTTATGAGTTGCTGGGAATGATCTTTTCTAACACGCTTTAAAATCAGATGCCTCTATCATGCCCCTGATTATGGAATTGGTATAAGTAATATGTTTTTCGTTTCGAGTTATTTGAAAGTTTCAATTTGAACGAATTAAAAAATATTTTTGTGCTATGTCATAAAATATCTGAGAGAAAATTTATTCTTGAAAAGCTAAAATTTAATCTAAGCGATAAAGTATTATCATTATATATGGATTTAGATTTAAGCGGGACAAGTGGCCTTTGCACTGCAGCCATATTTAGCATTGTGCACCGCTCATATTACAGTTCTTCTAATAAGCCCAGTCTTCCTAAGAAGAGCAGTATTTTTTGGAAGAGATTTTTTCGAAGTCGGCAGGCTTTAAGAAGTTTGATCCAAAGGCCTGCAATCTGCACTGTGCAATGGCCTCGCATTCACAGAATACATGCTCCGATGTTTCATCCTCTTCAAAACATAGCCTACACATCCGATGCATATGTTTGTTAAGCTTACAGTGTCCGGTTAGGACTCCTGTAATAATTCTGAGTTGATTTCTTGATAGCCCTAAGAGATGCAGGCTCTTCTCTGAGAAGGGTCTCTTGATGAATCATTTGGCTTGTCTGGATCCTGTCATTGAGTTCCATCTCTGGTCCATTTGATTCTGGATCCAGGTTTGAACGGTAAACTTCACGGTATTGTAGGAGATACCGCAAAAGGGTTCTGGTTCTATAAGGGGCATGGCTGCTCTTTTTTTTTGCCAGTAAGTCTGCATTTTCATTCCCATCAATTCCCGAGTGTCCTGGCACCAACTGAAGCATCGGATGGTTGTATGTGCCTTTCGTCGCCTTCCATAGAATACCAGGTTTGAACTTTCACCATATTCTGATCGTCTAGTTTTAATTAATATGACGTCGCTCCAAAAGACGGGTGAATTTATTTTATGTATTTTTATTCATAAAGTTTTGACTGGATTAATAGATTCTCCTGAAATTCTTAAGTCTATTTCGTTAAATGTTCTCGGTAGAATTTTGAAGCACTGTGATATTCTTTTCATTCGAGAGTCATCGAATAAATAATGGATTCTATGAGCCCTTCAGTAATATGTGTAGAATTTACAACAAATTATCAAGTTTTTAGATTTTAATATTGATACAAGAGCAATTAGAATTGTTGCTTTGAAGTGATTTCTAATTTACTGCAAAATATATATATATATATTTTAATTATTCAATATGTAGCTATTCTTTTTATCTATAAGTCAGATTAGATATTTTTATATGTTGTCTAAATTATAATTAAATAAAAGGTCTGAAACCCATATTATTTCATAGTTGATACGGCTGCATATCATTAACCAGATTTACATTTCTGTACAAATATCGTTGTTTTACACCAGCCAAGCATTAATTTTACTGATATACGTCTGCCGTAATGTAGAATAATCCATATGATTTTATTTTGTAATCTCTGAAGTCTCGTTAAATCTTCCAATGTATCTATAAAAAGTACTGGCGAATAATATTCAAAATGTGGCTTTAGCATAGTATTGTACACTTTTAAATAGTTTATTGTTTTAGCAATTTTGTAATATAATTGATATAATTCAAAATGATCTTTGAAATTTAGTGTATTGTCTATAAATTCTTAATTTTTTCAACCTATTTAATAGCGATACTATCAATTGTAAGTCTTTCATTAAAGTTAGTACCGTTAAACGGGGTGACGTTGGCAGAATTGGAAGGTTTCATCCATTTTTTTTTCGCATAAACTTTCGAGAAATTTAATATATTTTAAAGTCATCATAGCATTTGACATCTCGTTTATGTAAGATAGTAAATAAAAAAATCATATCGGTTAAAATTTTATAGGAAAATGCCCCCGGCTTTGGGGTGACTTTGGCAGGTGTATAACTTAAGATGTTTCCATAATTATTAAATATAAAAGCAGGTGAAATTACGAGAAAATTAGTATAAATCAAAGTAGTTTAGTAATTTGAGAGAACTTATTAGAAAAGTAAGTTAGCAAAAAATCAAAGGTAGCTTATGAAAAAAATAAAAAAAAAACCATCATCTTCACATTTGCACATTCTTTAAATGGATCCTTGCTGTCTTCGTGGTAGTATTTGCGTAGAAAATCATGCAAGTGACGAACTGCAGCCAGCCTATAGGAGCTCCATTTTATTTATAATGACTACAGGTGATCATTATCCATTTTCTACCACATAGCCACCTGATGCAACCTATCCGCAGTCAATGTTTCTTCTTCGAGGTTTTAAAGCAAGCGAACCACCAATTTACTGCTTGTTTACACCACTTAGTCTATTTTACATATTTTTACGAGACACTTTCCACTTTTTACCCTCACTGACTTGTAACATGCCCTTCTTAATAACGTCTAATGTTCCTGTCATGTCATCATCCGTATAGTTTCAATATCTACGAGTTCTTAGTGGTCTAATATAATTTCGGGACATTTTAAAGTGATACACGTGCACCCGCTACCGAATCGTATAACATACTAAGCTATTCAGAACTCCACGCCTCTTTGCCATAACGTCAACTGATAACCGGCACTAGGTGCCAAAGTCACCCCGTTTTACGGTACAAATATTTTTTGTTTTTACATACTACTAAACTTTAACTTTTTCATTTATAGCCAATTGCAAAGCAGATTCTAGTCAAATTACTCCTACACTGATTAAAAGTCACTCTGTCACCTGTAACATACAATAATGCATCATCTTCAAAGAATCTTAATTTGCAGTGGTCTAGAATATTACCTCCATAATTAATAAAAATAAGAAACATCAATGCTCCCATGATAGAACCTTGGGGGACTCCTAAGGCAGATTTTATTGCTCCTGATATAAGTTCTGTTACGTCAAACTGTGAGTTTATCTTTTATCAAGGAATTAATCCCAGAAAGCTACGCTCATTTCATGGTCCTTCGAGCCGGATCATGAAATGAGCGTAGCTTTCTGGGATTAATTCCTTGATAAAAGATAAACTCACAGTTTGACGTAACTAACGTTACTAAGTACATAATGTATATTCAGATCTGACTAAACGCAAGTGTGTGTGTGTGTGTATAAGAGAAGCTATCTGTTCTGGCGTTGCCAGAAGTAACTTTGAAATGAATATTTATTTAACTAATGGAAATGCTACGCAACAAGTTCATTTACTTTAGTCCTCTTCGATCTGTTTATTAAAAACGACCGAAACCAAGACGCCTCCTTTTTTTCACTCCGCTCTTATGATCATATATATAGGTATATACAGTGAGTCGCAAAAGTTTTCGTAGATTCTTGTCAGTTACGCAAAAGCACCTAAAGGAAAAAATATTTTTATGAGTTGTAATTTATACACTCTCATCTTCGATTTGCAAAATGAAACAAATAATTATACTCAACAATAAAGGCATAAAAATAGGAATAATGCTTTTACACACAAAACTGACACAGCAAAATTATTCGTACGGTCAAAGATTTTGACTACGCATGCTTTACGTAATGGTTTAAATTGCAGAAAAGTAGATTTTGTGAATTCAGCGAATGTAAACTTGCAACATTCTCATTGAATATCAGTTCTTGTTGAATACATTGAATAAAATATTTGCATTTGAATTTGAATTTGAGTTCTTAGATAGTGATTATCTCGATGAGTCATTCAAATTGCTCTAAAACAACGGTTGCGGAAATGAAAATTATAATTAATTTACCCGAAAGTGGAAAAACGTATGCGGAAATCAGAGAAAACCGTTCACGGTCGACAGTAGGTACAATATATTGTTTCCCGTATCAAGAAAACTAAAAAAACTGGAAAGCGAAGAGAGGATCGGTCGACCAAAAAAATTATATGAACGTGACGAAAGGAAAATAATGAATATTGTGAAAGTACATCCATTTAAAAGTGTCCCGAAAATTCAAGCAGAGTTGGAGGAATATTATCATAAGAAGGTGCATCCGAACACAGTACGAAAAGTGATTAAATGGGCTGAATTTGAATCATGTACACCGAGAATGAAGCCATACATAAGCAAAAACCGCAAAAGCTAAAGCTGATGTTAATGCTCCAGATGAGTTTTGGAATTAAGTATCATGCACGGATGAAAGCAAATTTAATATTTTTGGTTCCTAAAAATAAGGTACCTACAGTAAATCACTGGGGAGGGGGAGTGATGGTTTGGTGGTGTATGGCCGCGAGAGGTACAGGTAACCTCCAGGAGTGATAGTTTGTTTACTTAAATATTCGACGAGAAAATTTAAGACCAAGTGTTGAATCGCTGGACAAAAGTGGAGATTATTATTTCCAACAAGATAATCAACTAACCAAAGCATACAGATCATATAGTGCGCGAATGGATCCTTTATAATACGCCTCATACACTCAAGACATCCCACAGTCCCCCGATTTAAGCCCCATAGAACATCTGTGGTGGGAACTGGATAAACAGTTAAGAAACACAATATCAGCAACAAGATCTAACTTGAACGTTTTTTATGTGAAAAATGGGGTAAAATAAGTAAGGAGCTAACAAGGAAATTAGTAAAATCCATGCCTAATAGGTTTCGTGTTGTGTTAAAATCAAAAGCTTATCCAACTAAATATTCATAAAGTTTTTTACTGTTGTTATATTATTATCTTACCTTACTGTACGATTACTTTTGCTATCTGAAATTTTGGGCAATTTTTTATCATTTATTATTGAATAAATTGTTACTAAATTAAAGATGGCAGTTTATAAATTGTAACCCTTATAGATTTTTTTTCCTTTTGAGTATCTTTACAAATTTATGGGTTGTTCTACATAACTCAAATGTATGTACGAATACTTCTGCGACTCACTGTATCTCATCCATGAGAATATATATAAATATATCCACCGTCTTAAAAGCTCTCTTCATACCTAGGAAAATAGCGATAATAAATTTGCCTTCATCAATTGCTTGCTTCCATTCTATTATTAGCCAGTTGAGAGCTGTTTTACAAGAATTATGCTTTCTACAGCCTGACTTATATTCAAAAATAATGCTATGCTGTTCGATATATTTAATCAGTTCTAGTTGAACTACCTTTTCCAAAAATTTTCAGGAAGCATATTTACTAAACTTTTCGCATAAATTCGAATTTTTTCTTTTTTGTGTGTGGGTACGTTACATAAAGATAAAATAGATCCAATGACATTTATCTCATCTTCTAATATGCTGACGCTACAACCGTTATAGTCTTTTTTTGATTGATACTATTGAGCAGCCAAATTAACTGATCGAAAAGAAAAACATCTGATAAACTTAAGCCTAACTTCCTAGCCGTAATCAAATTTTTATACCTTTCTTAACAAAATTATTTATAAATTTTTATCTTAACTGAATGACTGTAATTCGCCAAAGAAAATCTCTCAGCTGACTAATAATTGCTTGTACACCTAACCCTCGATTTGCACGGGACTCGATTTGCGCGGTTTTGGTTTAACACGACTGAAAAAATTCCATTTATTTTATACTAATTTTCACTTTAACACGGTCACAAAAATTTTTGAAAAAAAAAAAAAACAAATTTAAACAATCGCGCAAATTTAGCATTCAAAGTCTAAAAAAAACTACTAATTATCTCGCCTGCTCAGTTCGAATAGGATGCATTACAATGATATATTCTGGGGTTGCTTGTGCATTCATGCTTTCATTTGAATGAGCTTGAAAATATTTATGCTTGAGCTCTGAGCTTTCAAAAGAATAGAACAAGGCCCACAATGCAACAGAACAGAATGGAGCAAGAAATAGGATAGTAATTAAAGGCTAAACACAGTTTTGATGACAGACGGCAGACTTTTGCAGCAATAGGAACAATTTTCTCCAGGAACGTTATATGGAGGGTGTATTAGTGTATTACATAGGGATGGATTGGGATTGAATTGAAACGAGTTTGGAATACGAAAAGGGTTCCTGGGACGTAGGCTATAACAAGGCCCATTGCTCACCCTCCAGAATTATGAGGAATTCTTAAGAAGTCTCAACCGGATGCCCTAACTAAATTCAAAATTGGCCCCAACTCTTCTTTCCGGCCCTACCGTATACTGGTGATCCCTGAGAAGAGAGTGTTCAGAGAAAATTGACACTACAGTTCTCAGGGTTTGCTTGCTTAGTCCCAGTAGCCTTTCGTTTCATTTGCGTTGGGTAAGCCCTACAACTCCTTTGTGGTTCTATCTAAGCGGTCATCCAAGCAAAGGCGACTGTGTTGGCAGTCGGCCCAAGTCGGGATAATAGATGCAAAGATGTTTTGGTGCGATCCCAATTATGGAAGAGATTTCCTCCTAGATTGCGCCAAGACGAGCAAGTTTGTCCGCCTTTTATTCTTCCTGCTAATGCCGCTGTGATCTGGCACCAGTACCGCGTTTTTCCGAGAAAGGGAGAGAAAGGGAATTCAGTATAGTTTTACATTCAAATTCAAGTTTGGCGGTTATAAAAGGTGTTGACAAGGCCTTGGCAGCTGTCTTGAGAAGATTGCAGTCTCCAGATTCTTAGTAGGTATCTGAGCTTAAAAATACCTTCCCGCTTCAAGGATGGCCTTGACTTCCGTCTGGAAACCGTTACATGGCTTTCAAGGTGAACGGATATTTCCATGTGAGTCTCCTCATACAAAACACCTGCTTCGGTGTTTGTCAATAATTGAAGCGCATAGAATGTGATTTCCATTCTGCCTTATCTGGAATTTTCGATTTAAAGTTGCTTTTCAGCATAGTTTCGAGGAGGTACGATGGACTACACCACCAATTCAAAGATTGATTTATGTGAAACTCGTGTATCAGTGTAAATCCATCTCCGATTGAAATGCAGCCTCAGCGCAGCGATTGACGCCCCCTTCTTGCAGTGTATATGAAGGGGGTGTGTTGAGGATGACCTCAAGAGACCTCGATCTGGTTGACTTAAGAGCGCTACTTACACTAAAGAGACACAGAATCTTTCTCCATTATCTTGCGATGATTGTTGAGCTCCAATGCCTTCCACCATACCATAGAACTGTAGGTTAGCATGAGTAGGATTATGCTAGCATATGTCCTAAGGATTAATGCAAAGTCCGAAATCTGTACCCCAGTCCATTCCGATCGAATAGCTAAGGTGACCAAGATGACCAGCTCATCGGCGGAGCATATGGCTTTGTACCCATCCGGGTAAGTGTTAGAGATCATCCATAATGAGGACCCACAACAAAGGTTATAAAATATCGCTTTGAGGATGCCTCTCTGGACTATTTTTACTCTACTGAACCCTCCCAGTTCGACAGAGAGAGTTCTATTGTTCAACATGTGTGCAATTAAGTGTTTAATCCAGTGTTTAAAAACAGCCAGCGTAGATTGTTTGATTGTTTAAAGAGGAAACCTTTATCAATAGAGTGGATAACCTCTAACTTTATTGAATTAATTCATTTAATATTAATTAATTTTTTATTTCCTCGATTTAATATGTATGTTCGCCTGAATTTATTAAAAACTACATATGTACTTATAATATCGAAATATATTACAATATGCGAAATATTGTTTTACTTTGGATGTATACTTTTTCAATATACAGGGTGATTCAGATCAAGATTCCTTCCGGTATACCACGCGATTCCTTGAGGTAAGTTGATCAAAAAATTGTTCCACATACCCCCCCCCCCCCCCCCCCCCTAGATACCTTGCTTGAGGAGTTGTGGCCAGTTGAAGATATTCGTGAGCCCTGATGGGAATAAATGAGTATAACTTTTGAACCACACTATAGATTTTAGTTATTGTTGGCTTATTAAATAGCCAAGAATAGTAGCTGTCGAAAAGTGTATTACTATGTATTTTTTAATTAAGCATCTTTAAATTATTCTCAAATATTTCCAAAATTTTGATTTCTTTACACACAAAAGTTTTTGAAATAAATAACGGTATTTATGAAATTAGCTGAGAATTATTTAGCAGTAGTTATTAGTAGTAAGCAGAGTTGGACTGGCTATGCAAATTGCATCGGGAAGTTACCGACTCGAAATGGATCGGGCGCGCCAGCACAGGCGAGCTCGCGCCACCACGAGCCGGACCCTTCCCACGGCGCGTTGGCTTGTGCTCGCGCGGCGCCGCGTGTGAAACCACGAGTCGTGGGAAGCCAGCTTAAGATTACTATTTAAATAGTAGGACACCACCACAAAATAATATATTTCCAATACACCGAATTCTCGATATATTTCCAATATCCCAATTCAACCTCTCCCGAGAGCACGCACCGCACGGAAAGACTATTTAATAGCTGGATGCATTAACAATGCCGATGCCGGCGTGGTCGTTGTACATTACATTACATTACATTACATTACATTTTTAAGTTGAGTTATTTGCTTATAAACTTTGCCTGTTTGCAATAAAATTCTTACACAATAATAAAAAAATTACTTTCTTTTCCTTCAAGTCCACATTGCTTTAATATAAAATCATTTATTTTCATAAAATCCAATATCGTTTGATTTCGTCATGTTTTTTTCATAATAGATTTAGATCTTGCATATTGGCAGCAATAGAGCCCTAAAATTATGACTAGAGGTGGGTCGACGACCACGCCAACGACGATGACGCCGGCATGTGTATTGTAATGCATTTCATACATACAGTATTGTCTCTAAATGTTTTTAACATAAAACGACGACCACCCGTGCATTCAGCTGCACGCAGAATGTCAGATTTTTACACACCATGTCGTTCAGGCGACCGAAGCGTTGTCATTTTCCCAATACATCGGTGTGCACATTTTTACACTACGGGCTGCTAGCGTAGTGTCTCGATGCGCTTAGTAGTTTTGACGTTTAGCGTAGTTTTAATCTTAAAGAACTTTTAAAATTGACATTTTGAATCGAAGTGCACACCAACCGTTCAGTTGCTATCCCTACTTTTTCAATAATGTGATGTGAATACAGAGGCGTGGATTGTACACCTGAACTCACGGCAGGCATCGGAGTTGTTAATATAATTCAGCCTTAAGAGGGAAACACAATTCTACCGTTTCGTTCCGATTCGTACAAATGTCAAATTTGCTTATATGAGACATACGTGCAATTGGACACATTACATCGAAATGGATCGAATCGAAACGGAGAAGTTGAACAGTTACGGATAACATAACCTAGAAAAATCATCTGTAAAGATTTGTTTATACTCAAAGATGCATGAAAAGGCTTTTGTTGAGGAAATAAAAAAACACGTGAATTATATGACAAAAAAATAATGTTTTCATGGATGGATGTAAAGCGGAAAGACAAAATCTATCAAAATTTTAAAGTCATGTGTTTGAAACTGAACGGAAGAATTGTGCTCATACATCCGTTAGATCGAAATGAGTTGGATTGAATCGTATCGAAACGTCGGAATTGTGTTTGGCATTTTAATCGAGTCAGGCAGTCTAACAGGAACACTGGTCGTGTACGGTTGAATTGAGCTTATGTAGTAGTCAAACGGGTTGAACTAACTAAATTGAACTATTCTGTTTTAAAGAAGTAGTTAAGTAATAGTTTGTAAAGTGCTTTAAGTAAGGATGAATTGAATTGAACGATAGAATCAACATATATTTTCTTTTTCTACATTTTCGGCCGCCTTGCGTTTCCCACAATATTAAGTTTCTATTTCAAACTTTTCTATATTTTCTATATCAATTCATTCTATTGTTTTATTTTTATTACATTTTTTTTTATTACAGGTATATTTAATTGAATAGGTAGGTGACCTTAGTTCATTATTCAAAGCACAATATTTCAAATATAATTCAGAAGTCCTCTTTATTATATTCCACTGTTTAATAAATTCGCTAACAATCACAAATGAACTCTACTTTCAATTATCGACTATATACTTCAAATATTCGCAATCCAATTAGAACACTTTTCTCTGTTTACTACGTTCACTTCACTGTCTGTGATAAGACTGCCTCCTGGCTGTGACAAGTTCCGTATTTATACTATACAAATTATCCTAGATCCTTTTCGAAAATTCTATTCTAGAACCATCGATTCTCCGAATCCAACGCTGTTTATGTCCGTACTTTATAGATGTCGCTTGTCCTTTTATACTACGTTCACTTCACTGTTTAAGATAAGACCACTTCGTGGCTGTGACAAGTGCCGTATTTATACTTTACAAATTATCCTAAATCCTTCTCGAAAATTCTATTCTAGAACAATGGTTTCTCCGAATCCAACGATGTTTATGTCCGTACTTTATAGATGTCGCTTATTCTTTTCTATAATAGGTTTCATCGGAAGTTGTTTATGTCCATACTTAACTTGTCCTTTCACCCGAAGTATTCATTTCCAATAGATGTCTCTTTTTCATTTTCAATATCAACTGAATAGATTTCATATTTATTATTAATGAAATGAATAAACTTATCGCAATCCAATCTTATAATTTGAAAATTATTTAAATCAGTTGATATAGTATTCACCGTTAGCATGAATCATAGCTACAGCTTTTGATAGGATTAGATTACTTGTTGTATAGCCAAATAACTTTAAATATATATGAGAATACGGTTTCCAGGTGCTTCGATGATTTCTTTTCCAAAGTGAACTTTGTTTTTCAAATTTAATTTGTATTACTTTCAGTTTCCAAAGTGAAATTTATTTCGATTATCGATCTTTTTTTAACAGTCGATTGTTCACCGGCTTGGCCCACAAACTTTCCGGCATCCCATTCCCATTCCCATTCCAAGCCTGGTAGTAAGTATAGCCTTTACGACGGTAAGGACCCAAGTTTCTAATTACTGAAAGACTTATCCTATTTTCCTGTTTAAATTGAATATCTACTCACTTTTCCATATACATTACAGCTGTATTTTTTTGTGTCCACAGAACAGAGCAGAACAAAAGATAAACAAAAGAACGTTTCATACATTTTTATAGAAAGATTTAAATGAAGCGAAGAGTACAAATAGTTCGCTTCAATCGACAGAACAATTTGTTCTCTCCAGTATATGGGAGTTCTAGAACAAGGTACTTAAAAGAACACAGCTTATATCAATATAGAACATTTTAGAGAATCGGACAGTATGCACACATTGAATTTCTGTTTCATGGCTTGGGCAGTATTTCTCGATATAGTTTTGCAGAGCTATGCTTCTGGGCTAACACTGTTTCGATTATGACGAAATATAGATGTTATACTGGGTGCGATACTGGTTATAGGTGCTTAAGTATTAGATATGAACTGATTTATACGAAAATCACGGATTCAGTACATATATTTATGCTTAAATTTATATCGCCTTATTTGGAACTTGCCATATTTTAATAATGTGATCCAGGGTGAGCGACCGCTCACTCTGCTCCCCCTCCCAGTTACGCTTCTGCCGGGAAGGTTTGAAAGAAAATATAGTTATCGGTTGTTAACAAACATTTTCATTGATACATATCTGATTCAAAGAGACAAACCAAATTTCCCTCTTATTCAAAATTGTAGGCACCTACATGAACGAGAAGTATTTTCAAAGTTGTTTCATCTTAATATCTTGTTTGTTTTGATATTTATCTTTTTGAATTTCTTTTTGAATTGAATTACATTAATATGAATACAAAGATTTCCTAATTTCAACGGAATGATATCGAGAATGTTCTTAGCAACGCCTCTTTAGGAAGTTCTTCGCCACCCCACTGGGCTTGCCACGAACACTTTTTCTATCTAATCATTCACGTATTTGGCGAAAACAACAACTTCTACATTGAAAAGATGTAGTCCACTTTTATAAAACCACTGGTTGTTTTTTTATATCAACTAAATACATAAGTAGAGCTGCTCTAAGAGATGTTTCAAAAGAGGGTGGAAGTTCAGCTTTGTGAGGCCTATGCCGTTTCGAAAAAATCTTGCGTTCCCCTTAGCGTTTGGTGGAAGAAAGTAAAGTTTAATTTCATTATTTGAACATAATTCACTGAATGCTAAGGTCAGCTGCGAATAATACTCAAAGCAATATTTGTTTTCTGATCACCTTTTTTTCGATTTAGGAGAGGATGTAAATCATTTGAGGCATATTCAAAAATTGTCCTATTGCTCATCAGTTGCGGAACCTGCTATAGACCGCGGGGGCGTGCAACTGACCTGAGGACCACCGAAAAAAAATGCAATAGATCTTCTGAATTTTTCCTAGCAAAATGATTCACTGCGCAGCAAATTTATTCTACAGCACTTTTTGCAAAAAATATAAAAATTTCTAGAAGCGTTCAATTTGATACGTTTAAGAACGCAGCCCTTCTGGGTAGCGATTCGGCCTTCGCTCCACTTTAGGTCGTGGCTGTTAAATCCTATAGAGAAAACAGGAAGTGCTGATACATATAAAATTCATGTATACAAGCGCCGCTCTTCTCAGGCTAATTCGGGTATAAGAGATGGAAGCTTTGTTTTAATTGAAAGCAGCTACTAAAGTGTCGTTTATGAGTTTTCGATGTAAAGACGGCTTATTAGAATATTATCGGCGGCGTTTTGAAGCAAATATTTAAAGAAATAATTGCGACTTGTAATTGGAGGAATTCAGCGAAATTACACAATGGCAAACCAATCATTGTGTATTGTTGTAGTCAGTTATTACATTTACAGCATGAGACTTATTTTGAAAAAAAAAAAAAACAAAAAACGTTTTATTATTTCGTAAAATGCAATAGTTTTACTAGAATACTTAGCTCAAACGTTAAATAAAAACAAAGTATAAATGCTAATTGAGAAATTCTGAATCAGTATTTTATGGAGATTGATTGGCCTGTTTTGCTTCAAGGTGTGTTGATGAATGCACATTAGAACTTAGTGACATACTAAGTTTTGGCAGCGTAAATACATTCCTTATTTCAGTAACAGATCTCAACTACAACAAAATCGCTCCTGTTTTAACGATATGTTCAACCAAGCAATAAAAGCGGAAGAGTCTGCTTTCTGCGCCAATCAATTGCATCCATGTCAATTGAAACAAATGTGCAAGACTACACGGTTTACCTGCAAGTCCATAATCCGAAGAGTAAAATTTCTTTTTGACCAGAATGTGAGATAAAGAATCTTGGCAAGCCGCAAGTATAGCAAAGGTTTCTGGTCCCTGGTCAAAACCTTCAGGAACAACGTCAGCAATTCCTCTATATAATCACTACTTAGCAATGGTGAAGTGGTTGTTGACTCCCTAGATAAAGTTAATATATTGGCTGGTAGATTCGCTTCAAATTCTGTATACAAGAGCCAATAGATATCCGTAGGAAGATGTGTTCAAGGTTCTTAAGGGGACCAACGTTTCTAAAACCGTAGGTCCTAATGGTTTCTAACTCCTGTTAATTAAAGCTGTGCCTTATCCTTTTCTAAACCACTGCGGAAACTATTATGGCTATCTTATTCGGTAGGAAAATTTCCAACTGGTGTCAAACTGGCTCACATTTAGCCTAATCGCGAAAAACGAGAGGGTAGCGATCCCTCAAATTGTCGACCAACTGTAATAATTTCGATTCTTTCAAAGGTTTTGAATCTATTATTAATTTAAAATTAATGAAATATTTCGAAAACAAACAACTCATCAATAATCGCCATTACGGCTTCCGGACAAAACGCTCCTCTGCTGACTTTTCTTACGGAACGTTGGAAACGTAGTCATCAAAATTTTGGTGAGTACAAAATCGTTGTCCAAGATATTTCAAAGGTCTTTGATAGAATCTAGCATCCAGCCCTTTTAGTTAAACATAAGCACTTGGTTTCTCCCGTCCTCTTCTATTATAGATTGAAAGATTTTTATCTGATCGCCTATTACCGGTTGTACTAGTAGATGGCGTCTCACCAGAACCTCGCCTATAAATGCCGAAGTGCCCCAGGGCTCTGTTATGACGACCTTGATAATAATAAATTTTGCCGATGAGAGTAGGTACACTTTATTTCGCTCACTCCATTGATACTCTTCGGGCCTCCAGAGAGAATGCCCTATCTGTTAATCGAGATTGTATGATTAGATCATTGCATTACGACCATGATAATATCCTCGCTTGGGATTAAGCGACTCGTTTCGAAATCAAGGCATCTAAGTGCCAAAGCTGTTTTATTTTTTAAAACAAGATCATAGTCTTTCCACTACCGCTTCTTTTTGTGGAGTATTGATTTACCATACTCCGTCTTTAGACATTTTTGGCATTAATATTTCCTGTAAATTTAGCTGGATAGATCATATCTTCTCTGTTGCCAAAGAAGCATCGAAATGTCTTGGATTTCTAAAAACGTGTAAGAAATATTTCAGCCAATCGAATCTAGTGCTCCTTTACAAGTCCTACATCAGACTTAGAATAGAATACAATTCCCATAAATGGGCCGGGGCTGGTCGCACATTCTTAGCTTTATTGGATATTATCCAAAGGAGAGCCTTGAGGATCTTTGGTGATGTGGCAATAACTTTTAATATCAACTCACTAGAATACCACCGCAATGATGACGGCCTTTCACTTCTTTATCGCTATATGCAATGGTCAATGAACTGATGCTGATGAAATATCTAGTCCGATCCCTTTAGAATAATTCCCTATATCCAATACTCGCACTGCAAGCCACCCGTATCCTTTTAACCTTCAAATCACTTTCAGCCATACAGTAAAATTTCGTGATGCTTTCTATCCCGAAGTGTGCGAAAATAAAACAGTTTTACCATCATCTGCCTTTACTCCGGCATACAATCTGTGAAAGTTTAAGGATGACATACATCAGAACCGCTGCCCCTCTCCGCACGTTTCCTAGTTACTTTCCCTATCACTTTCCTGCCATGCTGTGGTTTACATCATAGGGTATACCCTGACTTGACTTAATAATACAAAAAAAAAAAGTCAAACTTTCTTAACTTTAGTAGAGGTAAAGTATGTTACCATTTAATTGCTGTATTTTGCAAAGTTACAATTGATGATAAATTTGTCAATTTGAACAAAATGTATTTCCCTATTTTTACCCTATTTTTACTAACTTTAACACTTCCACCATTTACAAACCAAAACAAAATAAATATTTTAACACCTCGTTTGAATTTCGCGAGTGGCAAAAGATGAACGTTGAGCAACTTTCTTCGTTGAGAGTGGTAGGTAGCTTATCTGTTCGACCCGAATCTTTTAAATGTTATATTTCGTACAGTTGGTATTTCCGAGTATGTCTTTGAAATTTTTACCTGTGTCCAGTTTAAACCGTTTGCCTCCCCCCCCCCCCCCCCCACTGGCCAAAAAGCCCTGGATCCGGCCCTGTTGTTCATCCGACCCGTTTCAGTTTTTCACAAAAACCATTTTTCTGTCATTCAGATTTTATAATATGGACGAAGGGAATTCGAGAATAGTTGTACAAAAATTAGAAGAAAAGTTAATCCTCCAGCAGGACCGCCCGCCTTTTGGAGGGCAACACCTCGATCCTGTTATATCCTAATGTAATTATTTTGATTGCTTAACATACTGTGACGACTTTTATCGTTAAGTTTGATGGTGTCGTACTGTTCGTTTGACATTTGTCGTCATTCTAATTGAATTTTGAATACGAGCAGTTGAGAAATTGACCTGCTAGTAGAGGGATTACCTATTCACTTCCAGTAGTCAGGCAGGAAATGTTTTTCTTTAGTGGCAATGATTCTAGAAGTTGTCGCATTCACTTTTACTCGAATCATTCGAATGCATCGAAGTTCATCTAAAATTTTCTGGTAATTATTTTCTTCTAAATATTATTTTCACACTTGCAAATGATTGTTGTATTAAGTTTTGGGATATTACTAGTCATTCCTTTGTGATATATTCCACGGTTCGAAATGAAATATTGCGATGTTTGTTACCATTTTCTACCAGGGTAGCTTTTTGTCCATTATCATTATTAATTTTTTAAACCAAACATTTGTTGCAAATCCGACTGTAGAATAGTTGGATTTCATTTGCTTCAAATAAATAATTAAAAGCACTTACTTTCTTTTCCCCATAATTGAGATAAGTCCTCTCTACAGCTTCTAATCCGTAGAGATTTTTCATAAATTCATTTTACTCAACGAGAGAACTTATTCATTGTTTCCTTAAGTAAATTTAAGCCCGAAATATGAATTTGGTTAATCATCATCCAGTAGATATTATATATATTTTTTTTTTCCTAATTATTCTTTAAGTAAGAAAATTTTTTATTATGAAACATTTACTTTTTGAAGACGTCTAAAACTGTCGGTGCTCCGAAAAAGTTTCCAAAACTTCTAGTTTGCCATGAAAAGAAATCTTCAGACAACGTACCTAGCCCTCGGCTTAACTCAAAAAGTTTGCTTAATTGCTTTCAAGGCATTACATTCAGAAAATTATCGGGTTGGTAAGATGAACATTCATCTCAACCCTTCACGAATTATTCTAAAGAATATTCAAATCAACCTTAAGAATAAGAGCACCTTTCAGAAACGCATTTATGTTGCACAATGTTTAGTATACGTCGAGTCGGTAAATGTTACTTTGTACTACAAAACTACCGACGGCTATACAGTGCAACATGGGGAAAATGTTTCGACAGTAAATTGTTCACCCGGTTCATGTCTTGTAAAAGTTTTCATTCCAGAATGGTCGTAACTAATACACTTTGGGCCAACAGTGGTATGTAAAGAGTCGGCACAAGAACTCTCAAACTTTATTTACAGGCAGGCAACACACAAACACACACAGCTGGGGAGTTTGAATTTGAATAACTTTAACATTCCATTTAAAGTTAGTAAAGTTAAATTTACCAAACGTAATAACATTTACGTAGTACACGCTCCAAGGGGACACTTGGGTATAAGTGCAAAACACCAAACCGACGGAATCTCCTCTGTATACAGTACACACGGGGATGACAAGATGGGATGGATGTGGAGAAGCAGGACCATTTCCCACCGACGACGTTTTATTATGGTGACATCTTTTCTTATAACCATATACCCATTTTGGCATATAAACATGCACACACTTATGTTGTAGATCTCGTCCTCTCGGCCCATTTTCGGGGGGACACCGGCACTTGCTACGAACCAACCATACCAATGTCTGGATAATATTATGAACCCAGACTTCTTGCAAGCAACTACATAGATTCAGATGAAACTAGTGCTCTGAAACTTGGGAGAGTCTTTATTACCGCCATTAAGACGACATTTAAGATTTTCAATTTTATGAGAACTTTTTATTTTGGCCCTTCATCCTTTTACTGCCAGTTCGCATATCAGAGATCCACTTGAAATCCTATATCCCCGAGAATTGGAATCTATTCAGATCCTTAAGATTGATGGGGAAAATTTTGACTTTTGGGTAGGATAAATAGCGCACTTGTGCTGGATGATGCGCATCTCCGCTCGGCTCGGCCTGTGTTGGCTGGAACAAGAAGTGATTTCAAGATGTCTGAGTTAATGTTGAAAACTTCATGAGCCATGAGCTATATAGTCGCTTTATGTGGGTGGATTTCAATGCAATATGGATGACATCATTTCACCATTTAATTTATTGTTGTCTTCCTGGCACTGTTTTCATTTGGGGGAGAAATTGATTTTAATGGACAAACTCTTTAGATTTATGTCACGACTAATTTTTCGTAAGTTTGCCATGTATGCGTGTACATAATACATACATACGTTGCCGAATTTAAAGAGGGGCGGGCTGAGTAAATTACATCGAAAATGTTATTAATTGTTAATGGAAATTACTTAATTTAATTGTGATTGGAATTTACGGAGATCTAAATGAAATCCACAGGAAATTAATGAAATAAAACAAACGAAAAACAAAATAGCACATTTAAATCAGCAAACACAATAATATACCTTAATTAATATACAATAAACACCAACACATGTAAAATTCAGTTAATTTTATTGTATTTAAAATTATTGAATTTTTTTTTTTTATTCACGCTCCATTAGCATTGATGGATATAAATTTTATTGATAGATCCTTAATAGCCAATTGTTTCATAATTTTGTGGGTTCAGTTTCAAACTCACTGGTCGAGGCATTCCACTCACAATATTTTGCTCATTATAAAGGATACTGTAAATAAAATTACACTTTCATCTACAGGGCTTGTCAAGTAAAAGACGCATTTCTACATCTTCTACATGTCCTTCGAGAAATTTAAGTGTATTGAAAGATTGATGAACGCGATAAAGAAATTTATTTCATCTAACAGAAGATTATAAAATTTGCAAAGATTTTATTTTTGTTTTTGAATAAGGTCAATAAGGGCTGTCTCATGCGTGAGGTTGGTATAAAGTTATATAAATTTCTTGTAAATATTTAGGAGTAATGAAATTGGATTTTAAAATTCGAAAATTTTTTTCGTTTAACTAGAAATGATATGTAGTTACGTAAACATTACATAATTAATAGTGACTGTTTCATTAATTGAATTATATCCTTTTTTGTTTTTCAATTATATGGACTTATCTGTTTTGAGGTAATTGCAGATAGGCAATTTTACGATTGTCAAAAAATGCTTTGCGAAATCTTTACAGTATGGAAATAAATATTTTGGATAGTTTTAAAATGAAAGTGAAGTAAATTAAATTAGTTAGTATAATTTGAGTTTGAATTGCCTTTGTTAGTTAAAATTATGTAAACTATACTCTCCTTTGAGGTAAAATAGGAAGGAAATATTTCTCAGTAATTCCTTAAATTAGACCTTCAAAATAATTTGAACTTTGTAATTAATTATTAGGAAGAAATAAAGTTATAATTCCTTTTTAATTTATCTCATAGGAATTAGGAAAGAAAGGGAAAGAAATAAGTTAATTTCCTAAATCTAAGGCAAATTTATTTACTTTTTACTTAAATTTTACTTAACTTTGAAGTCAAATTCAAGGAAATGAATGGACTTTGTAGTTGTACTTCCAATACACTTGATTATACATATGGTTACCAACCATGCGGAATATACATAAGCATATAGTATTCAACTACGTTTGCATTCACCCGCTTTTTAACAAATACCGCTATCCAAATGATGAAGCTAATGAAATGGGTTACTATTTTTAAGATGTAAATAAAATATAAGAATTAGTAATATCGAGATATCTTTTTGGTCTTTTTTATTTGACAAGCAATTCAATTCTTTTAATTTTCAAATCACTTTTGATGCTTATTTAAGGTGAAATGCCATAATTTTAGGGCATAATGCCTATTTTAAGTCTGAATTTCTTTACAAGAAAAAATTATCGTTGCCTTTGAAAATAAAGTTATATCTAAACAGGGATTTTTGCCCTCAAAGTCGAAAACTGCAGTCGTCGTATAAGGAAAAAATTCAAGTAAAACCACACTCACATGCGCATATGTACGTGAGCAAGAATTGTGTACGATCACAGCGCAAATACTCATGGGTCGTATGCGATTTTCTTGTGCATTTTACTCATGCACTTTACTCATGCACATGAGTGAGTAATTCAAAATAAAAAAGCGCATACTCGCGTGCGCACACGGAATCTCTCACTGCTCGTTACTCACGAGTGAGTAATTCAAAGGAAGAAAACGCACACGAAATTTCGCATTGTTCATTTCCAACTTGTGTGTAATTTAATTTATGAAATACCTACAGTATGTAGAAAATGTGGATAATTAATATTAAAATTTTGATTCGCGAGTGTGTGCTTTCTTATGTTGAATTACTCACTCGTGAGTAATGAGAAGTGATAAATTTCGTGTGCGCACGCTAATGTGCACTTTTTTATTTTGAATTACTCACTCATGGACGCATGCGCTAATGACAATGACAACGGCTCACGCACGCGCACATTAGTGTGCGTTTTCTTACTCTGAGTAAAACTAACTTTCAGGTCGATATATGTAATGGTATGAAAAAGTGCTGCTGAAAATTAAAAAGTGTAACAATCACATATGGTTTAATTGTGAGTGCAGAAGGAAAAAACTACACCCAAAATATATTAATATCAGGTCCAATAGCAACTCAGCGGCAGCTGAAGCAGCAATTGTTACGGCAAAACGAATTTGGCTCCAAAAAGAAATTTGTAAGTGGTACACAACGCGCAACAATTTGCATATACATATGAGGGTTATTCATGGAGAATTAGCTTATCGTCTCCACAGCATTGAGTTTGATATATTGGATGATAAAATAAGAGCAAAGTGTGCGGACCTTGCGGCTGAACAACATTTAACACAAAGCAGGAAAATTAAACATCTGATTCGCAGTTCTATCAAGATTCCAACGCAGTTGAATAACATAGAAAAAGTACAGTTTTACCCAAGATTAGTAAACTTATCACAGGTACAGTTTTTGCAATCGGAGGTGGATTTTTTACAGAAAGGAATAAAGTTCTCTCCACCAGATATTTTAAATAAAAATGATTTTTTTAATTTGGCTATAGACACAGAGGTTATTCTGAAGAATGCAGACATTGCAGCCAAAGTAAAATGTGGGGACATGATTAAACAGAAGTATCACCAATTACAAAGGCCATTACCAAGGACAAAATCAGAAAAAATAATTTCTGGTATTCAACAAAAAATAAAAAGCATGGACTTGGTGTGTAGCAAGGCTGATAAAGGTAATTCACTATGTATATTGAAAAAGGCTGACTATTTGGAAAAAGTACAAGGTTTTATATTGGAAAGCGGAGCTATAGAACTCAAGACGGATCCAACCTGTAGATTTCAACGCGATTTAAAAGAATGTCTTAAATCAAGTAAAAGGATATTAAGTGACAATATATATAGGTTGACATGTATGAACCCAAAAGCGCCTGCATTGTATGGACTCGTTAAATTGCATAAGCCTGATAATCCGATCAGACCAGTTACTTCGTTTGTGAACGTACCTAGCTATAAACTATGTAAAGTTGTTAAGGAAGTATTAATAGAAGAGACAAAGTTTGTGTCATCTTACTCAGTTAAGAACAGTGTTGATTTGATTCAAAAGATAAAAAATGTTGATATGCCAGGAAATTCAATCTTGGTATCGTTTGACGTTGCTAGTTTATTTACCTCGATACCAATTAGTAGACTCAAAAAGGTATTGTTTAGTTTATTGGACCGCAAAATTAAGTGTAAAAGTAAGAAACAGGAATTGAAGAATTTAATTAACTTGTGCATAAATCAAAATTATTTTGAGTTTTGGGGCAAATGTTACACCTTCAAGGATGGCCTACCTATGGGGTCGCCATTGTCACCCCTACTAGCGGAGATATTCATGAACAGTTTAGAGAAACTAATTTTAAAAAGTCCTCGTTTTAAAGACCAGATTGGCTTCTGGTACCGATATGTGGATGATGTGCTATGTCTGTTGAAGGGAGACAATAAACAATTGGAGGAATTTTTAAAATACATTAATAGTATGGAAGAAAATATAAGGTTTACATTGGAAGTGGAGGAGGATAATACTTTAAACTTTTTGGATCTCAAAATTAGTCACATAGATTCAAAATTTAAATTTGAAATTTATCGCAAAACAACTTTTTCAGATAATGTAATACCAGTAGACTCAAAACATGCGTATAGTACTAAATTATCGGCCTTTCATGCTATGCTTAATAGATTAAATAATATCTCGTTGGACAATTATGCCTATCAAAACGAACTAAATATAATTAAAAATATTGCAATAAATAATGGATTTAATACTAGATTAATAGATAAAATGTTGTATAGGAAACGTAAAACTGTCCTTTTAAATAATATTTTTCCGAATAATAGTGAGCTTAGTGCAAAGAAATGGGTGAAACTACCTTTCGTTGGAAAAACTTCATATAAAATAGCCAAAGTTTTGAAAGATAAGCTTAATGTTAATGCAGGGTTTTATAATAAAAGCACAATAAATAATATATTGGTGAATTGTAAAAGTAAGGCTGACAAACTGTTGAAATCGGGTGTGTATGAAATATGTTGTAATGATTGTGGTTGCAGTTACATTGGACAAACAGGTAGAGATTTCCGTACAAGATTTTCAGAACATATTAGATCTTTTAAAAATAATAAACAGGATTCCGCTCTTGCAAAACATTTAAATCAAGCTGGGCATTATTGTAGCATTGATAATCTAAAAATTTTACATGTAGAGAAAAAAGGTAGAAAACTGGATATTTTAGAATATTTTGAAATTAAAAAAGCGCTAAATGCAAATAAAAATATTCTGAATGATCAGATGGATTTAATTAGTTCACCACTTTTGAATTGTTTATTAAGATAATTAAATTTATTAGCCAATGTAACGCCAATCATACTTAATTTTTGGTTGTAGACGAATTGTATTATACTCTCTTGACTATCTGTGGTGGGCACAATTTATTGCTCAGTAGCGATTAGCACTCTGAAGATGATGCAGTTGCATCGAAATACGTGTAAGATTTAAATAAAAGTTTTATTGTGGAAAAAAAGTATTTGTTCTTAATCGCTTCTCAATTCCATATATGTAATATGAGTCATTTCAGGTCGATAGATGTAATATGAGTCATATTTATTTAACAAAATAAGGCTACCATATATTAAAGGAATGACTAAAAAAATACCTTAATTTAATTTTTCCATAGTTACTGCAAAAATCAGCCAAATAAGTGAATTTTTCTTAAATTCAGAAGGAGTAAAGAATATTTAAATTAATTTCAATCAGATTAGAAAATTTATTTAAATTCCACGTGAAATTTACGTAAACTTTACTAAATCAAGGAAATGTTTCCTCCGCTCTATATGGAAATATTCCCCAAATTTCCCTAATATTTACCTTGATATGAAGTCTTCTTATTCTCCACTTACCCAAATCGGACGTAAATATTAGGTAAACTTTACATTAACTACAATTATTCGGTGCCCTAATTTACGTCAAAAAGACCTGAAAAAGAGGAAAAATATTGCTTGGGTTATTTAAATAGCAATAAGTCGGTATGTTTACTTTTGTGTAAAAATGGCTGAGTAAAGTTCAAGTGCAAACTTTTTTTCGGTAGATGGGATAATGCTAGATGATAATAGAAACGTTTAAGTTGTATTAACTTATGCTGCATAAGTCACTTATGCAGCATAAGATTTTCGGTTTTTACTCATGCAGAATTTGAAGTTCCCATACAACATTTATAGTAATCCAAGGCCCTTTCTATTTTGTATGACCACATTTAAAAGCGGTGTAAACACCTTTCAAATACTATGCCAATTTTTAACCTCAATTAGTAAACAATTAGATTTTTGCTCTAAAAGATTTAAATAAATTTTGCTAATTAAGAGAATATTTAAACTTATATATTTTTTCGGGAAATACGGAACCTGTTAGCTGACAAGTACAATTTTCTCTTACCTGTTCACAAAATTACCACGGAAATGATGCTGTCAAATTTTCCTACGAGTGCAGCACAAGTTTGGTACTACAAACGCATTCTCGGTATAAACTGCATTCACGTGGTAAGCCGAACTGTGTAGAATTAAACTGAAATAACGTATCTAATGAAAAAAGTTAACGGACAAATTATGAGTAAAGCCTGGGTAAATCGACGCAAATTTGTCAGCTGTCAAAATTTAAGATTAATTTATAATTTTTTATTAAAATCGGACTAATTTTATTTTATTTATTTATTTATTTTAATAAAATCGGACTTATTTTATTTAATTTTTTTTTTTAAATCACCCTGACAACTGAAAGGATATTTCAAATGACAAATGAAAGAATAGAATGAACTTACTTATCCACTTTACCCTGTGTAAAAATGTTAACTTTTGTTTCAGAAGGGGAAATCCATTCAACTATCAAAATGTTCTAGTCCGAGAAGTTAACATACACATTATGGGTAAAAAACTTTCGAGTCTATGTAAAAACTTTGAAGCCTGGGTAAAAACTTTCGAGTAAACTTACTGGACATATTAAGTTCAAAATTATATGATAAAAAAAAATCTTTCGGTTATAAACTTTTCGTCAACATCCAGTGCTGGCAGTCATTAAAAAAAAAAACGTGAATATAAATTAAATTTATATAAAAGCTGACGGTTAGAAACTTTGTTATAATTTTTATAAGTTTTCCTACCTAGGGGTGGCGAGCTAATTAGCACACCTAACGATATAATTTATTTATAAGGAACTGAACTGTCTTTCTGGTGTACTTAGGGTTCAGTTCCTTGTTTGGCAGACGTCGCACGTAAGTTCGTCCATCAGGTCCACTCAGATTAAATTTGGATTCATCACTCCAGATGACCGAATTCCAAAATGATTGACATTTGGACCGATGGCTTCTAGCGAAAGCTATTCGTTTTCTTCGTTTACCTTGTGTAACCTTTGGTTTCTTGAGACTCTGACATCCTCGGAGATTATGTTCGAGTAACCGCTGTCTGACAGTCCTGCCAGAGATATTAACGCCATAATTTTCTTCCATTCGGGCTCTTATTTCCACTGAAGTGTCGAAAGGCTCTCTAAGATCATGCCTGATTATCAGACTGTCCTCTCGATTGGAAGTTTTTCTCGGCCTAGATCGTCTCAGATTCACAAAAGTTCCATGATTTTGGTAGTGTTTGAGAACATTTTGCACTTTTTTCCTCGAACAGCCCATGGTTCTGGCGATTTTACTGATGTTTTGTTCCTTTTGGAACAAATTCCAAATTAGCCTCCTTTCTTCCTTAGTAGAACTATTTTTTTTGCCCATAACTATTCTGAATCCGAAAATAACGCTCGAAAAATTAAATAGCTACAAAATAAAATTGTATTCCAATGAAGAAATAAAATAACTTAAAAATTAATCACCTGTATGTAAGGGTGTGCTAATTAAAATGCCAGAGCAACTTGGACACCTTTACCTTTACACTAGTATATCTGACACACCACTGTTCAATTGTTTCCGTAAGACGTAATTAAGCAATATGAATGACACATCTTTCAAAACCTTTTACAGTTAAAAACTGATGAGTGAGTCATTTTATGGAAAAAGACAATATATTGCATATGCATAGGGGTGTGCTAATTAGCCAGCCAGGTCTGTATATAGATCCAATCGAAAATTCGTATCTCTCTGATATACAAAAATCCTATGAAACCTTATACTAAATATTCTATACGAATTATAATAAAATAGTATAGGGGAATGTATACGATTCGAGAGCATTCTTATATGAAAAATGAATATACGTTTTTATAATTCTGGCCTATTCATTTTATATACAACTCTTGCATAAAGGCGATAAGTATATATAATTGTTATATAAAATATATACAAACTAGAATAAATAAAGTTATCCGAAAAATGATATGCACTGTAAAGGAATCAAGGATAAAAGAAGTTTATTCCAGTTATTATATATTTTTTATTTATTATTTTCAAAATACAATTTTTTGTTAGCACATACATTTTGCTGTCCTACTTTTGTTGTGAGTTCTGGCTGAATATTTAAAGCTTAAATATAATTTTTTTCTATTTCTGTTAAATTTTTTACCTTTTTAAAAATAAGAAAACGATTAGCTGCTTCTTCATATCACACGAATCATTTTTTTTTTTTTGCTGAAGGAGGTAGTAATTTGAATAAAATTATTATTGAAAGCGTTGTATGGTCCCAGTCTGTGAGAAGAAAATTCAAAAATTATTAGAGTGTGAATAAATATATTTTTCACACTTACAATTTTCTCTAAGATGTGCTGTGTAGAGAATTGATCTCCCAGAGATCCTAATAGCCGTAAACACTATATGCTAGTATCTGCGCCACATAGATTTTAACGAAAGTTTATTTGGAAATTTTAGATTGAAGTCGTAATCAATCTAATAGATACAAAACATATTATGAGATATGCGAAAATACCTGACCTCACTCATGCCAGGTTAAAGGCATTGTTTTGTTCATTGTTAATGGAGTATAACGAAAATTAACGAATAATAAAACTACAAATTGACAATTAATGACCTACAAAGCAATAGATACTTACGAAGACCTCCATAACGTTCCTTATTAATCAGTAAATGAGCTTAACGAACATTTTTTTAATATTCACTAACGATCTGTTAAGGCATTATAGCTCAACAACGTCAACAAAATAGATTAAAAATAAAATATTTTACTGTTTTTTTTTTTTTAATTTAAAAATGTTTCCACAATTTTTCGTTGTAGATTGTTAAAGCGGTCTATAGCTATCGTGAAAGCCATATATCCCTAAATCGTCGGACGAATATTGGTTTGTCGTATACGCCATTTAATCATAATGCTGGATAACACATTTTAATGTTTTACCATCAATTAAAAAATATCTGGCCGATAAGATTATATTATTTTTGTACCATGGTTACTTCGATTTAGTAGATTATTAAAACTGCTTGAATTAAGCTTCCTACTAAAGTAGTTTAGGAGTTGTAATTAATTTAATTCAATATGAGTTTGTTGTATACGCCAATTTATCAAAGGTTATTTTTTCTCCATATAGATACGACAAAATAAGAAATTGCATATTCAGAAGAAATTGCATATTCATATAATAAAAGTTAAATAAAGTGAATATCAAAAGTTCCGTATGGCAACACCAATAAGGGGTTGCCCAATTTAGTTAATTTTTAAAATTTCATTTACTATTTTTATGAAAACCCTGTGCAAAAAATTTCAACTCTCTACGTCGACGCATGCTCAGGCAGTGTCCAAATATATAATGAAACCCCAAAGTTTTGTATGCCAATACCATGAAAGAATTGCCCTATTTGTCCCATTTTCGAACTTTATTTTTTTTTTTGTGTTTTAAAAAAAGCCTATATACAAAATTTCAACACCCTTAGTAGACACATTCACCAGCTATCGTGCGGACGGACAGACAAACGGACGGACAGACATGCAAAAATCAAAATAACTTTTAATATTATGCATGGATGTCCCATCTATTTTGCTTTGCTATTATTTCTGTGCGTTACAAACGGAATGACATGATTTCATCATCTAGCTATGGTATAAAAATTCGTCAAAACTTATCAGAGCTTATTATATTATTTTTGTTTAAGTGGAATCATTTTAATTTGTTTTATAATACTGTTAGTAATAAGTTTGTAATAATTATTTCCACATACTAATAATAAGGATCAAATAAACAAATTAATTTATGATGAAAACATAAGGAAAACATATTCCTTACGGAACATGAAACAAGAAAAATAATAAACTCAACTCTAGTTCGTATGCTAAATTTGTTGAAATTAGTTAAAGATGGCGACGTATTTAATTTATTTGTAAAAGAGCTCTGTAATACTCTTTGTCTACAGCTGGTATAAAGCTAATAACCTGTTAATATCGGTAATTTCTTCTTTTGAAATAGTCTTAGTTTTATTTTGAGTTTTATTTAATTTTTGGTTAATTAAAGTTTTCGCTGTTCTCAAAGTTTTCTTTGTTGTTTTTTTTTTTTTTTTAGTAAAGATGTTTTTATATCCAAGGTCTCTTCCGTTATAGTTTTAAATTGAAGTGAGATTAAATTAGATCTGTCCTATCTTAAAAATTTCATTTTTGAAAAAGGTATTTGTGCAAAATGCAAATTGTTACAATATCTTTTAAAGTCTGTTGGTTGCCTTTGAATGAATTTAAGCGTTACATTTTTATAGGAAATATTTTTCAGATATCTTAATAGTGATAACGGTCTATAGATTTCCAGATTTTTCAGGCTTCCATCTATAACACGGACGCATGCACGCATTCAAATTCTTGAATTAAGCAGATTAGTCTGATTGTGAAGAAAATACAGCGGGGGCAGTTGTTATTTTTTGTTTATGTTTTGCGCAATGCAGGAGTCACTCCAAAGGATAATGTACCGTCGCTAATGTTTTTATACTTTTTGGTTTACTGAGGCAAATTATAAGCACGTACGACAAACCAAGTCTAAAATATTTTTTTTTATTTTATTGTCGTATGTTGATTGTCTCTTGCTACTTTTCTATGCACGTACGTACGACATAACAAAATTGAATAAATTTTGTTTTGCTTTAACGTATATTTGTCGCTTATATACGTACCAGAAATAAATACTCAGCCAAAAATAATTGCAATTTGTAAGAAAATGTTGTTGTACGTTCTAAAAATTGGCGTTTACGATACACCAATATTTACAAGTGCTTAATTTTAGGGATATGCGACAAAAGTGCTAGTGATTATATCAGCAACCTTCAGAGTTAAGAAAAAACCGATCACAGATTCGGAAAGAACTTAATCAAAAAGCTATAAATCATTTTTTAGATCAAAAACTTCCAATTTGGCATATATACGACAAACCAATACTCGTCCGACGAAATGTATCGAGTTTCATGAATTATCATTTACAAAAGCTATACAGGGTGTCCCGTCGAGATGGTAAAAAATTTTAAGGGTCAAAAGTACGGCCTATTTGCGATCGAAAATGTTATATAACATTTTTTCGAGTTCGCACTATTTTCGAAGTTATAGGCGATTTTCGATTTTTTCGAAATTTTGAACCTTAAGTCACATTTTTGACCATAACTTAGTTCACGTTGCTAACACGACGACCATTTTTCTTGTGTTTTACTCGTAACATTACAGGCTCTCATTCGGTGTAACTCGATTTTGAAAACGTTCACACATAATGGAAAAATTGGCGATTTATTGTCAGAACATTTTTTTCGTCAGAAAATTCATTTGCCTTCAAGGTCATAAATCTCGAAAAGTAACCATGCCAACAGATGATCCGGTTCTCATAGAAAATATCTCTCATTTATTATCTTTTATAAAAGTCCAACACGATTAGTCCACCTTAAGTATTGCCAGAGTTACAGTAAAAACTTTCCTGCAACATACCTCTCATAACTTGAGCAAAATTAAATCAAATATATATGGGCCGGGGCTGATCGCACAGCCTTAGCTTCATTGGATATTGTCCAAAAGAGATCCTTCAAACTCATTGGCGATTTGGCAATAACTTGTCATATCGAATCACTCGAGCACCGCCGCAATGTTAGATGCCTTTCGCTCCTTTATCGCTACATGCATGGTCAATGCTCTGATGAAATATCTAATCTAATCCCTTGCAATACTCGCGTTACAAGCCGCGCACATCCATAAACATACAAATTACTTTCGGCCGTACAGTAAAATTCCGTGATGCTTTTTTTTCCCGAACAGTACGAATGTGGAACAGCTTACCGCCTTCCGTTTTTCCTCTGGCATACAATCTGCGGAAGTTTAAGGGCGACATACCTCGGCACCTCCGCCACTCTCCTCACATCCCCTAATCCCTTCCCTATCTCCTTCCTGCCATGCTTTGCTTTGCTTAATAGGGTATCCCCTGAGCTTGGCTTAATAATAAAAGAAACAAAAGAATAAAAAGGACCTAGAATGGAATACAATTCTGACATCTGGGCGGGGGCTGGCCGTACAACCTTAGCTTCATTGGATATTATCCAAAAGAGAGTCTCTAAGCTCATTGCCGATTTGGTAATAACTTGTCCCATAGACTCACTCAAGCACCGTCGGAATGTTGGTTGTCCTTCGCTTCTTTATCGCTACACGCATGGTCAATGTTTCGGTGAAATATCCAGTCAGATCCCTTGTAGATTCATTCTTTCACGGAATACTCGCGCTGAAAGCCGCGCACATCCTCTCACCCGTCAAAATACTTTCGGCCGTACAGTAAAACTCCATGCTGTTTTTATGCCGAACTGTGCGAATGTGGAACAGTCTACCATCTCTTGTTTTTCCTCGCACTTACACTCTGTAAAAATTCAAGAGTGACATACATACATTGTCATCTCCGCCACTTTGCTCATGTCCCCTAATCTTCCCTTTTATCCTTCCTGCTATTCCGTGCTTTACATCATAGGGTATCCCATGAGCTTGGCTTAATAATATACCAAAAAAATATGTGTCACCAAAATTAACACCTGACGCTCATGCATTATGTACCTTGTGCTAGTGAGATAATCATAATTCCTTATAAACCATCATGACATAAATTTTTTTCCCCCAAATTTAGGTTCGTGTTTCTCCAGCTCGGAGTCTACCCTGGAACCGTAGTCCAAAACATGATACCGTTCGAGAGAATAACATAGATTAATGATTGACTTTTGTACCAATTGTGCAGTGTAAAAAAATCTGATAAATATTGCTTATGTAGGTATATATACATGCAGACAAGCCTTAGAGAAAATCCACCTTAATAGGAGGATGTATGCTGATAGCTTGCAGCTTCAAATTAGCAGACCTGTCGACCTACATATATTAGAAGGTTGTTTAGATCGCATATGAATGCTGGCTTAAAAAACGTTTCGCGTTCAGCAGCTATGTGCGTTGCCCTATATCGGAGGGATATTATGATCTCGGGTCTATCACCTATTACTCTAAATAGATTCACCTTGCCTTTTTATTGGATGAATTAAAAATTCTGAGGTATTAATTGGCATGAAAATAAAATGCTTTGATCAAATTGCTAATATGATCGGGGAAATTTAGGGAAACCTGCGGCGGCTATGCTTTATTTTTTAAATTGCTAAAAGGTTATTGCTGGTCAGATCAGTTCTTCTGTATTTTATAAAATGCAGCTTATGAGATTCCGCTTGTTCTAGTAGGTTGAATGTAGTAATTAACGGCTGTGTTAGATTTGTGTATAGACTTTGTTTGTACAACGGGCTATTATTGATATTAAGAGAGCAGCTGATACTTACTGGAAATATTCCTCATTATTTCGTTCTTTAATATTACTTGCCGTGTGTTTGTTAATGTTTGCCTCATCTTATGATCTGCTATGGTGAGTTCCGGTATCTGCAGTCATATAGTATTCATTAGGAGGCTATTGGACTCTTATATGACGTTTTGATAGTCTATTTGAATGATACCCTGGAAATTTTTAAAAACATTAATTGAATACCGAAACCGTCATGAAGATTTCATTATAAATTACCACTTAACCCCTTTGTTACAGCAATTACTTTTTATTTTTCTCTTCTGTTTTTCTATACATCTTGAAGTATTTAACCCCAGATTTCGACACCACCTATGTTATACGAGTACATACATACATTACAATGATCCCAACATCACCCACCTATCTTTTCACGATGGAAACGAACAAACAAAAACTTCACATTGCAGCTCAGCTTCCGTTTTCATTAGTGGGTACATACCACCAAAATGTGCTTACGAATTTCACCTCTCGTTTTTTCCCATCTAACATAAACCCATTTCTCGTATAAAACATTTATTAACCTGCGAAGTGGTAATAAAATTGCATGACTACTATCCGGGGGCAACTGGTGTAGACATTTTGGATGATAGATGCGATGCTCTCTGATTTTATGTAACGAAAAATCCCTTTGGTGTGAACATATCGCGGAAAACCAGGCAATTGAGTTGAAAAATTTTTAATTAACATTCACTTAACATTAACGACAACAATAATAAAAATAAAAACAACAACAGTTAAATATTTATATTTACAAAAACAATCTTGCGTAAAATTAACTAATTCGTACGCAAAATACAAAAATTTTCCTAAAAATCTATCACATCGTGAAGATTAAAACCGGCTCGGAGGACCATAGGATGATGCCGGAGGGCCATATACTGGAGCAGGTTTTTGACCATTTTTGTACTTGATAAAGTACACTTCAGGCTTACTGGGCTCTGTTGGTGCTGGAGATGGAATTACAACTTCTGGCTGGGGTTCGGGCTTCTTCACTAGAACATAAACCAAAGTTTTGTGCTCATCCTGTTCCTGAAGTGGAATAGCTGGAGCTGCCGGGGTCGGTGGTGTTGGAGCCTTAATGAAAATTATCTTGTAATGTTTTTTTGCTTCTGGCACTTGAATGGGAGCGCTTGGGACAATCTCTACTGGTTCTTCGGGTGGTATGTGCAAATATACATTTTTTGTTATGATTTTCTGTGGTGGAGGACCATACTCTGCAGCTGGTGGACCATATTCGGGTGCGGGTGGCCCATACTCCTGTTTTGGTGGTCCATACTCTTTCGATGGCGGTCCTGGAGGTAAATATTTCTGTGGAGCTGGTGGTGGTCCATAGTTTTGTGATGGTGGTTGTGGTGCTGCTGCTGGCGGACCATAACGACTTTTCGGTGGTTCTGGCCGAGCAAATGTTACCGTCAAAATGGTAGCTGATATTATCTAAGAACAGAAAAAGGAAAAATTTAATTTAAAGATGATATTCCCTTTAATAAAAATCTTTTAAGATATCCTGAATTGTGGCAATTGCGCAAGCGATTCAAATGATCATTTCTGAATTTCCTGAAGTACACATTACCTTTTCCCTCCGTGCCCCACAACAAAGTGAACATACTGATTTCCATATAACAATTTAAGACATATTAGTAGGGTAGGTAAGTCGATGCATATATTTGTACCTACGGAATTGCAACCGACCTATAGCATATGCAAGCTTTACTTGCACTTAATATAAAAGCCAATTTTCCACCTTTGACAAGAGATTGTTAGTAGGCAGTTATTGGCTACAATTAGTATGCGAAATCAAATAAAGCGGTCGAAACTGCCTTAGGGGAAATATGTACTGTGGTAACTATTGTTCTTATCAAGATGTTATCCACCCACTAGAGCTACACATACATATGTAAAGCGAATATTTGCTAGAGGTAAGCATTGCCTTAGATATTGCAATTCTCGATGCAAAAGGTTAAGTGGAATGAGATTGTTCTTAACCACAAAATTGGACTTGAAATAGAGCTATATGCCCCTTCCTTTCAGCTATTCTTGTATTATGGGCAATTGCGTTGATAATATTGCCATAATTAAGGACATTCATTAATTGGTTCTATTCATGAGTAAACTTAATGTAAAGCGTTTGTCTCAGTTGGAGCCATGGTGAATCTAAACATAGTCGTTTGCCCTTTAGTAATACAATCAACAGCAGTAACCAAGGACTTACAGGATTGATATTGGAATATAAATTTGCAAGTTATTGCACTCAATGAATTTTGAAGATTTAAAGAAAATACTATTTTTCATAATATCCAAAGTGCCATGGAAATACTCTTTGATGCATATGGACGGCTTTGTAGGATGATAGTTACGGTCAGGCCATGAGGGTGGGATGAGGGCTGGTAGCATGCTTCTTTACGTCGAGGTCGACGAACAGTTTTATGTTGAATTTCTACAAATATATAATTTTCATGACATAGCGGTTTTTGTTTAAACTTGCATATAGGCTACACTGATAATAGAAATTTTTGGAGTTGCACCCGACTCGGTTAAGATCGATCGCATTAAGTAATCATCCATTTGAAAGCAACACCTAAAATCTATTAAATTTTGAGTAGTCCTCGTATAGGGATGGCAGAAACGAGTTCTACTTTTTCGAGGTATCAGAAAATAAGTTTCCTCATTGTATACCCACTCGGAGAAACATTGACGTATTATTGTTACCACAACTGAATCAAATCTTCAATAGATATCTTTTGAGCAGATGATGAGAAATAAGTGCTGCCCAACATGAAAATACGTCGAAAAATAATGAGTACTTTTACCCACATTCAAGGAAACAATCGGTAAATTAGAACATTTACTAAGTTGGAAACTGTCATAAACTACAAGAGGCATTGACTCTGCATTTGGGCCACCGAGGTATAATACGGATACAAAATCTTAGAATTGCCTCTATACTTTCCATTCCACTGGAGGTCATGATAGATTTATTGCCGCTATTTCTCCACTGCAGGAGTGTAGTGGCAATTAGCACTGTCTGGCTAAGGGGGGGGGGTGGACGAAGAGGGCTTTTGGGCATTCTAATATACTCCAGAAGATAGACTGCAGTGATTGCAGGAAAGAAACTGACTATCAAATACCTTTCCCAACTTTTGGTGGTGGTGTCGATGTAATGATGCCCAACACGAGTGACTGGGATGGAAGGGAGATGGTGGTAATATCCGATATTTCTATCTTTAGGGTTGGATCCAAGAATAGTGCGGGCAAAGGGGCTGAAGTGCGCTCTAAAGACTGCTACCAGTGGCACGACTCTTATAGACTGCTGGACAAGTGAAGTGCTTTTCAGGCAGGGCTCGTAGCGATTTACCAGGCGGTAATATTGACAGCTATATGCAGAGAGTCCACATAGCATATCTTCATATACACCGACAGCCAGGCAGCCAATAAGGCGCTGGATGCTGTGTCATGCTTAAATCAAAATGGGTGCAGTTATGCAAGACTGGCCCTGAGGATTTGACAACACGGCACAAGGTAGCCTATGCTGGAAGCTTGGCCGCAGGAATATCCCGGGCAACGAGATGGCTGATGAGTTGGCCAAAAATAATTCTGAAATGGATAGCTTCGCAGCAATTGCTAATGTGATGATCGCGATCGGAACTTTAAAAGAGGAGATCGTAATGGGCGCCTATCAAAAGGCAAGCCTGCAGTGGATCAACAGGAAATCGAACCTGTCCAGTATGAACTAGAAATAGGTTAAGAGGTAGACTATTGGGTAGCTACTTCTTTTCAAATCTGGGGGAGCTGCAAAGCAAATAATTCATATGCATTCTGAGTTTCCTATTGGATGGATCTAGGGACATTTTTAGGTTATATTATGAGGACAAGGGACACAATGGACCCACTTCTTACCCCTCCTACCTAACCTAACCTAACCTACTTGCCATATCGATTTCAGTAATTGGACTCTTCTCTAAATGTGCTCACTGGAAGCATAAATAGCATTGAATAGACATAAGTAAGTACAAGTGTACCTAAATAAACTTCTTCTTTGATGAACAAAAGAATAGGTTCCTTAATTTGCTTTACTGCTCTGTAGAAGAGAATACATAACTATGGCCGCCACTAATTATGATCAACATCCATTTTGCGCCAATTTATCGACAGTCCTGTCCTACCTGTAGACAGTTCTGGAAATGAATAAAAAATCCTCGTGCGAATCTCTAGCTTCAATTCTAGTGTTTTTTTTTTTTGCGTTTAATTAAAAGTCATACCTCTTCAGTGTCCTTGGTCGAAATAATAGGGATGTCTCTGTGAATGACTCAGAAATATAACCTCGGTTTCCATTACTTTCTGGGAGTAGTTATGTAGATAGATCAAATCTATTCAGTATCTTAAATACTTACTCTATTTCTTGGGAGCTGCTGATGGATACAGTTCTCAATTTCATGAGTACTTTTATTATTGACTAGTATTTTGGGGGCTAACGATAGTTGTTAAACTTAAATTGGGGCAAAAATATTTAACAGTGGGAGCTATTGGAATGCTTGCTTTTTTCACGTATTTCTTCCTATATTGTCTCTGCTCAGATGGGTGTTGTCATCCTTATTGATCTATACATATGCATCCGACTCTAATACATATATTTAGAGCTATTGCTACTAACTTCTATAAAAGAAGTTCATATCTCCTAAGATGATATACCTAGCTCACTACTGAGTGGAAATCATAGTTAAGTTTTCGAATTTTCGAAAGCAGATAGATGCCCACAAATTGCGGATTCATTATAAACTGTATGAAGCATTTGTACTTATAATGATTTAATTCAGGACTGTTTTCCATTATAATAATTTATTAGGCCTCCAAGTCTTAACATATTTTCCTATTTATTTATATTTTATCATATAGACGAAGTCAAAGGTATTATTGAAATTGAAATATATAATAATTGTGTAACAAAATTGAATATAAAGAATCACAATCCCATTTCCCAGAACCTATAAAAGCACGAATAACCAACCTTGCTTCAGGTTAGATTAAGTAAGGTTAGATTAAAATGGCAGCTGCAACTTACAGAATATGTTAGCCTCACAAAGAAAATTACACAATCCATTATTTTATTATACTACATCTGTGATTGCTTGGCCGGATTCGTCTCTATTGACGGATGACTCCCTAATGTTGAGACAAAAAGCTAATGCCAGCTGCTAACTTATCATAAGTAAATTCGCACAGCAACTGCTGAATGCTCTCTACTTTTTCTTTGTGTGTTTCTGTAGAAGTCCTTGCATACTATACAAGTTTATACGTAAGCATTGAACATGCTTGCTAAAGAGATAATTTCTGTGAATAGCTGCAGTTATATTCTATATTCTAAACTAATATCTTTTTAGAAAAACAGCTGTTTTTTTTGGATTTATTTCAGTACTTATCCAACTATCTTGAGAGAAAAAGAATAGACCGACAGTTAGATCAAAGAATATATATCAGTAAAGAACTGCCACAACAAAAGATCGGTGTTCCTACTTCAGCTGAGAGATTTCCCAAATATGCGCCCCCGCACTTAGATGATAGCATGCCGATGCATACTCAGCTTTTCTATTGTGTTGCGATTGTTTCGCATGCGTTATTCTATTCCTGGTTCAACAGATATTAAGCTATGAGCAATGGGTGTCCCAAAAACTCGCGTAAACTCGTAATGGCGCTAGATTTATATTCTTTGGTTATATTACCTATTAGCAACTAAATTACGCAATTTGCACACCAAGGAGCGATCAGAATAAAAAAAAAATTAACAAATATCTTTGAATCATTTGCATATAGTAAGCAAAAAGAAAACTTAATGCATTTCGCAATATTGTTAATTTCGTACAACAATGAGTCGCCTTGACCTCCGTTCTTGTAATCTGTCGTTTCGCTGCGTTGGAAAAAATACATAATGTAATTAATACAAATCAAGAATAGCAAAGGACCCAAGTGCCTGCTTTGTGGCATTCCCCCTAAGATCATACTTTTTTTACAAAAACTCTATTAGATAAGAAGAATTCAATCTAATTAAAATACGCAGTCTTTTCAACTTCACCAAAATCAGATTATACTGAGCCCGATCAAAGTCTTGAACAAGTGTGGCTCGTCGTACGACACTTGGGTTCATATTTTATATTTCCAGGTACTCTCTAGTGCATTTAAAATATCTGAACATAAGTCTAGCCGCCCTATGAAGCCATTATCTGATTTACAATTAGTCCATTTTTGAAACTCCACCTAAAATCGTAATGCATCCAAATTCCAGTCTCTGTGTCAGCGCGGTGTCAACTAGAAGTCAAATATATGTCCAAGATAGAGATTTTTGTATGCCAACCAATACACAGGAGTAGTCCCCCAAATTGACCATTTGCGGACGTAGGTTTAAAATTTTTGCATAAGAGCCATGCACTTACATAAAAAAGCCATCCATAAAATTTCAACTTCCTTAGTCAACGCATTCATCAGATATTGTGCTGTTGGACAGACAGACTGGTATGCTAATTTCAAAATGTCCATTAATATTATGAGCGTGTCCTTGGATTTCAAATACACAGTTGTTTTTTTTTTTTTCTTTGATAAAATTCCACTTTTTGGGAAGTATCGTAAAAGTTCTGTCCTGCCAATTTTGAACTTACAATCTACTGTTTTCTAAAAAACTAATTTGCGCACATTAACCACCGTTTCATAGGTCAGGCCACGTAATTATAGTATCCATGAGCTTAAATAGATTTTGCAGTTCAAAAATAACAGCCACCATGATGGTGTGAACAGTTGCACTAAACTAAATGAACTTAACAATTGAATTGTAAATGAAACAGTTCCTAATGCGGAAAACTATTTATTAGTCACATGATAAAATCGCGAGAGTTTTGTTTTGATATTTTTTGCATAATTAAAATAAATGGAAATGCGCATAAATAAATTATATTCACCACGGAGATAAAATCGATGAGAAAAAAGATTATTTTCACGCAATGTTTTCTCTCCAAAAGAATTCTAAAATTTTGTGAGATTAAAGTCTCCATTAATTGTCCAATAAAATGCTTCGGTCAGTCATAGGAGGAAACATGCAAACAGAAATATCCATCAGGTACAAGGATACACATTGAATAGAATCCTTACAGACTATAAATTCCCATGAAATACAATGTACATACATCCATGCATACTTTGGTTGTATGTAAATATGTGTAGATCGATAGAATGTCAACAAGACCAGCCCAGATATACCAGCGCTAAACTGCATCAATTAATTTGAGTGGTGCATGCAGTCCTGGTCCCAGTCCCAGTCCTAAACCCAATCCCAGTTCCCGGCAGTGATGTGCACAAAGTGCCACTTTGGCGTTGATGTTTTATCTAAATTTGCCTGAGAAAATGTATGAACGTGATCTGCATACAATTTGAGGCACGCGTTGCCCACAGATTGTTTCGCGGATGTAAATAAACGTGAAAAGTTCGAGAGGGAAAAGCAAGAGTGGCACTGGCACTGGCACTTGGCAGTATTTGTTTTGGCGCGTTATGTCACAAACATTTGTTCCGCATCCACTTTAGAGTAGGCAGAAACTTTTTTGAAAATTTAAGAGTTGCAAAAAGGATCACATTTTCTCATGGGAGGGATTAAATCTTAAGAGGACTTGTATGTAGACTGAATACCTTCCAGGATAATTGGATCCACCAAATTGGATTGGATTTGTTTTCAGTTTTCTAAATGGTGTCTATTATATGGGAATGGCAGAGGCAGTTCGTGCAGATGAGTTTTGGTGGGACTAATCTACTTTAAAAAATATATAATGCGAATTTCCACTCCATCCAAAGGGTGTCACTTTCAGAGTAATTTTCGTAAAAGGATATTTACGTGATAAGATGCAATTGGAATCCGATAAGAAGACAGAAACCAAGCTAATTTTGAAAATAAATTTTAACCCGCAAAAATCGTTTTAGTCATTTTAATTAAAATTTAGAATATCTAAAATAACTTCCTTATAGAGATGACGAATTGTGACGATTTTGTGACTAATTATGCTCGAGTTACAAGTTTCATTTTTTTAGATTGCTAAAACACCTTTCGTATTCTGCTGATGTAACTGGAGTGCTCAAAACAATTTATATGAATTCCGTGATTTGCTCCAAAGTTATGGTCCTTGAAAAAACTGAAGATATCTACCACGGAAAGCTAGGATATATTTTTTAATATTTCAGAATAGTTTTACTGGGAATTGCTCAGTTAGATATCATCTTAAAAAGATGGGTTAGGTCAATGATTAGATCCGCGCTTCTGTTTGGAAGACAATGAAACTACCGAACATATTCTGACTGTGAAGTTCTGTGCCACATAAGGCTAGAACATATAGGAAAGGCATTTTCATTGCCAGAGGATGGCTCCCAAGAACGTTATAGGTTTCGTGAGAGACATTGAGTTCGAATGGTCGCCCTAGTGGTTAACGTCACAAAATATCTTATAAGTCGCCGTGAGACGTTAATTCTGTCTGCATCCCCCATTTCTATCTATATATAACTCTTTAATAAAAACGTTATAAAATGACACTTAATTATAAAAGACATGTAAATAGTGGCTCTGAAAACAGGAACGAGGCTCTAATAACCAAATCTAAAAGGCTCAACCAATTGCATAATAACTAAATAAACAGCAAACGGTACAAAGGTTAAATAAGGTACTCTAAAAACGAATGATAAGATGATAAAGGTAGAAGGTAAATGTGAAATCTTTTACTATAATCTTGTAAGTTAATGTTGAAAGTTAAAGTCAGAGTTGTGTTAAAAGTAAGTAGTGTGCCTATATCTGCGGGTAGGTAAGTGGCAGTTTCAAGAAGAGTTTCAAATGAAAATTACCAAAATAACTAACAGAAATTTTTGTAAAACAACCGAATGAGCAAAGGGAATGTCTACTTTGCATACAACTTTAGGCCCGACATGAATAGACATAAGAAATATCTTATACGCTACATTATGATAATCTGAACATAATTTATTAACAATGTTTATTTCAATTAAGGGTGAAATAGTGGACTTTTTTACTTGACTTCTAATTGCATTCCTATGAGAAATATGTTCACAACAGAGCAGTAATGGCCATGGAAGAAAGAACTGCAAAAATATATACGATATGTAATAACTGAGGTGTATGTATGTGTGTGGGCGTCAAAAGCGTCCCGAGAAAGTTTTTTGATTCGGGAATAAAGTACACCACCCAATAGTACTCGGTGGGACCTTTAATTTGATATGCAACATACTGTATAGGAACCCCCCTCCCGTTCCCCCACCCTAACTGCGCCGGGGGTTCCGACCCGTACCGTAAAAAAATGCAAAGAAAAATTTTTTTCCACAAATTGTAGGTGGTAATGAGGTGAGGTGAACAGTGAAAGCCGATTTCCGATCGGACATAACCCTACCAAGTTAGAGCCGATCAAAGGTGTGAAATATCTAGTAACTCAGTTCGAATAATAAAGAGGGAAGTACTAAAAAAGTAAGTATTGGGGACGGCTATACAATAGCTATTTAAGGCTCCGAGTATAAGAGTGTGGGTACTCAAACTTCTTCTCAGCACCTAAAGAATTCGGTTCTGTACTAGATTTTCCAAAATGAATTAGATCAAGCTTGTTGGGAAAAATGCAAAGAAACTTCTGCAATTTTCTTCTGTTATTGTCAGGATAATCGTATCCCCGCCGTCCATTAGCGGTATCCATTTCCGCAGGGGGAAGGGTGTTTTCTGTCAAATGTCAAATGTCATATCTTTATGACAAATTCACAAAAAATGTTACAATTTTTTTTTTTAATCCTTAAAATTAACCTTTTCCAACGATAACTCACATGATACAAGAAAAAAAGTTTGTGAAGGGCCCAACTCACTTCCATTAAAAATGGAGAAGAAAATATTTCATAGTCATTGACAGTCGAAATGTGTACACGTCACGAAACCTAACATTCTGCCAAATTTTAAATTCTTAGGACACGTAATTTCCAAGAAACCCGACTTTGGCAGACAACCGGACCAGAGTGATCTTATAAGTATTACATTGATTTCCTTTTGAGATACGGAATCCTTAAAGGAAAAATTAACAATCCATACTCCACGAAATTTTCCCAGATCACAACTTTCTTTTTATCCACTGAAACAATTCGATTCGAATAACATTAATAAAAATAGATATAAAATATTTTTTGTCTTTCCATATAAAAAATCAAACAAAACGTTTCAATAAGCATACAATTACAAATAAAATATAACCAATGTATATCATGCCGAATATTTTATTAATATGGAGCATTGAGAGCTATAAATGAGTGGTCTAGGATGAACAATTGAACTCGTATCCGAAGTAAATCTAGTTCCATATTTCTTTGCCGCGTTGAAATCGATACGTCATCCAGTTATGTAAAAATCAAGCTTTAACAAAAATGGATTTCATATTGTGAAAAATGTGCGAATCTATGCAATTTATGTCTACTTTTTCTCTACGGCTAATAGTAAATTCATAGTCTCACGTTCTCTAAATTGTTCCATTGTTAAGCTTTTGTTGCGAAATCTCTTGCGGGCTGGACTCATTGTAGTAACGAAAATTGATTGAAGATTACATTTCATTTCGCTGTGTTTTACATAATTTATTTTTAATATTTTAGCTTTTGATACATATACAGGGTATTTCCTCCATGGAGTTCCATATGATAAGAGGTGATAGTCAAACAATAAATTGTATGGTTGGCTGCGGTTTGCGGGGCACCTCAACCGTTTCGGAGTTACAGGGTGATTAAGAGAATATGCAAGTTTTTCACTATGTATCTTAAAAAGTACAAAATGACGAGCCTTATGACTTTCCCAACTACTTCTCAATCAGACCCGTACTCCTGTCCTCTCCGCAATTATCATAGACTAAATAAATGTTCCGGACTTTCTTGAATTTTTTTTTACTTTGATCTCCCGTGTTTTTTTACCAAAAGCTAATTAACATGACTGTTTTTTTTTAAAGAACTGTAAATTGTTGTCGCTCCTCTTTAATTTGACTTTTAACACCTATTTCTGTTATGCAGTCGTTATCAAATTCTTAACTCATAGCCTATTCAAGTCATACCGAAATTAGAAGATATATTTCTTTTTATTGAAGTGTTTTCAGTCACTAAATGAACAAATTATTTTTCGGCTGAATATGTTAAGAACTAATAACTCTTTAACGGTTACAGTTATAACATAGGTGTAAAATTGAATTAAAGAGGAGAGTCCTTAGCTTACAGGTTTTATAAAAACGGTATGTTTATCAGCTTTTTGTAAAGAAAATAAGGCCAAAGTAAAAAAATAACAAAAAAAAAATGTGTTTTGACCACCATAGCTACGGTTAGAGAGAAGTACGGGACTCCTTTAGGAATCACTATAAAAGTCATGAGGTTATTCATACAATTCTAATCAGTTTTTAATAGTGACCATACACCTTGTACTTTTTAAGATACAGGGTGTTGAAAAAAAAGCAGCATATTTTCTTTATCACCCTTTAACTCCGAAAAGGTTGAGATGCCTCTGACCTATAATTTTTTGTTTGCCTAGGTGAGTACTGTCATCTCCTCTCCTATGGACCTCTATGGCGGAAATAACCTCATGTCATGGTTTTCATATAATATCTCTAAAGTTATTCAGAATTACTCCGCGATAAGTTTATCAGTCCTTGATTACATACGACTTTAAACCTAAATTCCTCTAGATTTTATTATCTCGTAATTTAACGTACATTTCTTCATCCAGGTTTTAAGACTACATTCATAAATCATTTATTAATTGGTAAAATTGTATAAATATCACAAAATCTTGTTGGCGTACAGAAAATATACATAGGTAATCCAAGAAGAAAAATCGAATAAATAGTGCAAATAAGTAAGTAGGTACTACTAACTAGAAGAGTAGAAAAAAAAGAGAGAAAATACCATTATACTATTAATAAAAAACAGAAGTAAAGTGAAAACTTTAACTAACAAACAAACAAAAATTAAAGACTTCGAATTTACTTCGAATTTTCGGAACTTAGTTAAAATTAAGAAAAGCCCTGCTGGAGCTTGTGTTTTGAAATCTTGTTGGCAGTAAATTTGCGAGGGATTTGTACAAAGTAAGAACGTTTACCAAATTGAGACCTGCAGCGTGGGAGAAGCAGATTCAGGTTTCTATGAGATCGTAAAAATTGCAGTTGGGTGTAAAGATATTCAGCGCATTTATTGTAGATTAACTTGTGAAGAAAATGTAAATCATGATGGGCAAGATGAATATCTAATGGGTGTCCCAGATTTGAGTTACGACACATAGAAACATATTCGTTGTGGGACAATTGGTATATAAAACGAACCGAATCATAGAAAGCGACATTGAATTTTCTGCAGCAGATTGAATCCATCTTCGGAAATAATATGGTTCGACAAGTGAATACCGGTCTGATAAGCGTCCATACTAATTTGAGACGCATCTTATCTCAAAACAAATATTCACTACTTCGTATACTTTGGCTATGATGTTAGTTATATGGCTACAGAAGATAAACTTGGAGTTCATTACAACCCAAAGCTTTTTCACGGCGCTGAGATAGTGTAAAATAGTGTTGTTAAGTGAGATAGTAGGCAATTCATTTTATTCAATGCTGGTTCTGTAAATAGGTATACAGACTGTTTTCTTAGTATTTAGCATGAGCTTATTTTCCAAGGACCACTCTTGTATTCGCTGTAGGTCTTCATTAATCCGAAATATACAGTCTTCTTGTAATACTATAGGCTTGCTCAGGTGAATCTGTATATCATCTGCATAAATATGAATGGATGAATTCATTACAATAGCAAGGAGATTATTAATGTATAGACTGAACAAAAAAGGTCCGAGAATCGAGCCTTGGGGTACACCACAATTCGTATATAAGAATGTGGATAGTAAATTTTGAGCCCTAACCGCTTGCTGTCTCTCAGAAAGCAAGCTTTTGAATAGATTAATAGCTGAAGAGGAAAAATTGAAGCTTGTTTGAAGCTTTATTAATAGGCGACAATGGTTAACAGAATCAAAGGCTTTACTGAACTCAACCAAAATGAAGAAAGACAACTCAGAGACTAATTGATATCTGAGGAATCTTTTAAAAGAGCGGTCTCACAATTATGCTGTCGTCAAAAACCTGACTGCCATGAAGATAAAAGATTGCTTTGTTCGACAAATATGAGCAATCAAGGGTGCAATTATTTTAACAAACCTGGGGGACAGCATGTCGTGACCAGCAGCTTTAGATTTGACCTTGTACAATGCTGCAAAGCCTCAGATTTGTCGATGTGATGGAATGCGAAGCCATCATACTGATGAGTGTGAGATGTAATTTCAATTGGCCCACTCGGAAAACGGCCGGGTGTATTAGTTGAAAGGAAATGCTTATTTAGATTGTCGGGATCAATATCACATTTATGTGGTGCCAGAAACACCTAATTTCCGAATGTTGTACCACAACTTTTTGTTTAGCAGATCTGCATTTATCCTAGCTTCGAAAACTGCTTGTTTTTATACCCTAGATGAAATCATAGGGGTATACTAAGTTTGTCATTCCGTTTGTAACACCTCGAAATAATGATGGTAGAGTAAAATGGATTAGACACCCATTCATAATATTAAAAGTCCGTCTGTCCGTCTGTGCGCACGAGAACTCGAGAACGCGTATACTTAAAGAGCTGAAATTTTTTACACGGACTTTAAATTAAGTTCGAAAATGAGACAAATCGGGCAACTCCTTCGTGGGGTTGCCATATAAAAATTTCGTTTTCCGCTATATATTTGGACACTGCCTGAGAACGCATTGACGTAGAGAGCTGAAATTTCGTATGTGATGTTTTTACTACATTAGCAAATAAAATGTCAAAAATGGACTAAATCGGGCAACGCCTTCTTGGTGTTGCCATATAAAAATTTCGGTTTTTTATGTATACTTTGAAAACGATCAGTCCAAGACATTTTTATTGTACTAAGAAGTTCTGCAGAATACGAAATCCTATAAAATTGGTTATTACCATTTTTTCTGTGCGACAAACTGTTTTAGAAATATATGCGAAAAACAACTTCAAAATCAATACTTGAATAGATCGGTGACCATACGAAATTTAATACGGGCATTCATCTAGGGTATCATAATAATTGGTCTTAGACCAATTCTAGCTTTTTTACTTGTTTTATATACCTAGTTTCTCTTATAACGAGTATGAATGACAGAATCACGCGTTCTTTTATAAAGGCTGAAAAGATAATCTGTTTTAACAAAGAGAGTATGAATTTCGCGCGTGATGCAAGGACACAACGTTGTGGAAATATTCTCCTTCGACGCAGACGGACATGCAGTTGATAGATTTGTAAAAGTAGGTTGCGAAACACCTAAACCTTGTCATCTACAGAGTTCTGAGAGAACACTTCCATTCACAGCCAATAAGTACATTCGTCATAAAGAAGCTCATAATTTATGTTATTCTAATAACGATAGAAGAACGATTTTGAATTCGAAATAGGACCTAATCTTAAGTCATAGAACAAAAAGAGAAAGTCGTGATCAAAGTTACTCGGAGGGGATAGCTGGTTATGAAATAACAACTTTTCATTATTAGTTACGGCAATATAGTCCAGCTGGGATGGGTTATTTGTATTAAAGAACGTTATTAAGCTATTCACGACTTTTAAGTTAACTGTAAGTAACTGATAGTTCAAAGTACGTACATTGCTCTGTTCATTCAACCCATCCACATTAAAATCGCCTCCCACAATAATATCAGTATATCTTTGAGAAAGGCAGGATATTTTATCCAGGGACTCATCTTCAACAGTATCATTAAAACTACTAGAAGGGCAATACACAGCAACCAAAAGGTACCTATCAATACCGGAATTAACTTCTACGTACACGAATTCAGAAACTTGGCCCGCAGAAGACTTAGCAACAACAGTCGCCTTAAGTGATTTGTGAATATAAATCGCCGCACCTCCACCAATACGTTCTGAGTGATCATTTCTAAAAACCAGATAACTCAGAATTGAGACGGAGTTGGAGAGAACATGAATTTTAAACCAGATTTCGCTAACTAGACGTACATGCATATTAGAACATTCGGACTTGTCAAGCAAAAAGTCTACTTTATTTTTCAGGCTGCGGGAACTGAAATAGCAAATCTGCAACCCACCTGACTGCCTCGAGAATATGTTAAGAACGGTTCTTACTTTGCCCAAAGGAGATATATAATCAACCATTAAAAGGATACCAATACCACAAGAACCAGCAGAGTACAATTAATAACATCTTTAGTAATATCGGATTAAAGCACATCACAGTCGTGGTACATAGCATGAAAAGAATAAAAAATAAAAGCAGAAATAGGTTAAACTTGACAGCAATAATATTAATATGACAAATGATAATAAATGAAAACAAAGTATAAGAAGATAGATTAAAATTATACCAAAAAATCCATCGATATATTTGTTGTATCCTTGGCTATATTTGTGAGCGGTGCTATATTATTATAAAAAATATTATTCTTCATGAAAAGATATCTTCTAACTACGAAACTCAGACTAGGATTACCCACTAGTAGTTCGTAGATGGTTTCTCGATTATGCATCCTTTGAATTAATTTTTAGGTTATTACCGGAGATTAAGATACGTAATTCCGTCGTCGGTATACGCTTCCACTTCCAGATTATCGTTGATAATATTATAATATCATGTTGACCGGAGGAGATTATTTTAAATAAAATTACTAACCTCCAAAGAGATTCATAGACATCCTAACAATTGTCAAAGTACCTCGTTCTCTGGATTAATTTGTGCTATATTGCTGCATTTGCTAATAACTAATGTATTAACTACCGTAAACTGTGGTTACTTTACGCTAGCGGGGTTAACTTTGCGCCATTCATAGGAAAATCCATTGCAATGATTATGTCGCAACATCATTGGGTGGTCTACCGTTATAATTTGGAAATTACTTGTTTTTTTTGTAGATATACATTTTTGTGAAAAAAAGAGTGTAAACTAGTGTTGCAAAATTTAGAAAATATTTGAACTTCAAGTAGACTTTTGGAAGTAAGTCATATTGTAAGGACATATCAAATGTATTCAGTGGTATCCTCAAAGGCTTATATTTCAATTTTTAGGTAATATAAATTTCCTGAAAGAATGTCCACGTAAATGACAATTTCGGGTTTCTTTGCGCAATTGGCGCAAAGTTGCTCTTTAGGAGTACAGACCAATTTCAGTAATAGCTCTATAAATTTTATATTATCCTTTTGATTTTTTTAGCACGTCTACTATCAAGATATGGCACGAAATTACAACAGGAAGCCTGGATCAAGACGATACATCGACTATACTAAAGAAAGACTGGAGGAATGCTTAGAAAAGATAAGGAAGGGCGACATTTCTGAACGTTTGTCTGCAGAAGAGTTCAATGTTCCCCGACGTACTATTCAATATAAATTAAAAGGAAATCACAATTTAAAAGCAAGAAATCCTAGCACTTTTTGCGATGATGAGGTAAAAAGTTTTGTTGAATGCATCCTAGCTATGTCAGATTATGGTTTCCCAGTGGATAAGGTGGAACTGCGATTCATAATTAAATCACATCTAAATCGATGTGATAGAACTGTGAAGGAATTTAAGGATAATCTTCCCAGTAGTGAATGGGCCAATAGATTTTTGATAAAACATCCGAAACTAACTGTTCGCTTTGCATTGAACATTAAGCGTAGTCGAACAGGTATTGATGAAGAGACATCAAAAAATTATCACTCTAACCTTGCTGAAGCTCTTCTTGGCGTTCCTGCTGAAAACATATGGAACTATGATGTGACAATCTTGACCGATGATCTGAGGCAAAAAAAAAAAGGTATCATTAAACGGGAAGTAAAATATCCGGAAAGGATTTTCAATACAAGTAAATTTACGATATCAGTAATGTTTGTATGAAATGCCGAGGGTGATATCTTGCCACCTTATGTCGTATATAAATCATCGCATTTATGGAGCACTTCGATGGCAGGCGGTCCAACAGAATGTAGATTCACCAACACTAAAAGTGGATGGTTCGATACTAAAACCTTCAGCGATTGGTTCGATTCGTTAATGTTACCTCGACTTAAGAAGTAGGACTGTAGAAAAGTGATTATAGGTGACAACCTTTCTTCGCATTTATAATAACCATATGTTATTGAAAAATGTGAGCAGTGTAATATCGACTTCGTATGCCTTCTACCAAATAGCACACACATAACCCAACCCCTCGACGGTTCAATTTTTCATCCCATGAAGGTTGCATGGAGAAAAATTTTAGCGAGTTAGAAGATGTCCTCAAGTGTACAAAAGCAAGTTGCTCTCCAAAAGGATGACTTTCCAAATCTCTTAAGTGAGCTTATGAGTAGTTTTACTAATGCTAAGCAGTATCTGCAGTGTGGATTTAATAAATGCGGTATAAATCCGTACAATCAAGAAGAACTAGTTCGGAACCTTTTTGGAGGAAACATAAATTCATCATTCATAGAAATAGAAGTGAAAAGAAAAGAAGACGTAAAATAGATTTAGCTCCAGGTAAACGTTTATCTGTAGGTGCTGAGGATGGGCAAATTTATCCGGAAACATACCGTGAAGTTGGTCAAATCAATCAAAATAGTGCTATAGCTTATACATCAGGTTTTCATTATATTAGTACTCCTTAATCCCAAGAAAATTCGTGAACAACTCCAACGACCACGTAAAAGAAGAAAGCTCAACAAATCTGAAATTGAACAATGTTTCAGCACTGACCATTACGATAATGACAGTTGTGACTGCGATTTAGAAAAATATGAAGATGAGGTTGAATTTGAAAATTACGTCTTAACTGGTGAAAAGAAGTCAGCATATATTCAATGTTTAAAAAAGAAAATTGGACAAAATGTTGTATTCCTGTATGAAGGGGAATATTTTCCAGGCAAAATAGAATTATGATTAAGTCCCTAAATAACTGGAAGTGCTCGGAAAATGGACAAAATGCATTACAATTGTTTAGCAGACCAAATAACATTGCGCACCTTGCGATTTAAGATAAGATATTCACAGGAATTATAAACCGGTGCAAAGTAACTCCGCTAATAAGAACAACTTTGCGCCACTTTATTTTTATTAATAATATTATTATAGAGAGTATCTCATGAAAAAGTACAAATAAAATAATTCAACATCATCTTTTCTAGAATTTTAAAGCAAATATTAGCTATTCTGTATGAGTAAGTGATATATTTTGCTATAAAAAAATTATTCTACGTTTAAGTGGCGCAAAGTAACCAAATTTTACGGTATGTATATACTTAGACGCCCTTTTTATGAAAATGTATAATAAAAAACAGTCTCCAAAGTTTCGGGAATACACCACTATTCGTAGGTAAATTAAAAAAATGACAGAGACAGGCTAAATCCTTTTAAATGAGAAGACCGAATATCATCATAGTATTATTACAATAACTCTCCGACACGTTCGAGATTCGCTTCAAAATAGAATCTTCATTAAATATATACCATCTATGTCCTTGCTGTGTCGAGAGAGTCAGGCGGAAACGTTTTCGAAACCAATAACGATTCATGGGTGTATTGAGAGCTGAACTTAACCCACTGCTAAAGTATTGCTCAAACCGCATGGTTTATAAGTTTTTAACATATAAATCACTGGTGGATGCTGGTTGGGCCCCAACATCTACTTAATTCAGTGCATTAACGGAATGGTAGTTATGGCAATTATATCTCCTAATAGAGAGACAATGACAAAGCATGGTTCGGTCCCCCCTTGCATTTAGAGAGGAGTAATAATAGACACCATGACTTTTAATTATGACTTATTCATCTCCAAGAGCTTCCTTGTTTCACCCATAATCCTTTGGTTTTTCTACCCTTTGGGTCTCCGAGCAAAGGCCGACAGTTTTGGGCATAGAACGAAAGTACATGTCGGAGGTAGAAAATGTTTGAGTGACCACGATTACGAGTTCGTCCAACTTTTCATTACCAAATACTCGCTCCGATCTAACAGCCAAAAAACAAATTTCTCATAAGTTATTCTGCACCCCATTACCATTTTAAAATGGATACCAAATTGACCCAAGTCCATTTGTTTGTTTTCTTCCCGCTTCTAGGAACCCATATCAAGGCATGAAAGACGGTTATATAGTTCATTTTCATACCGATGCTTTCGTGGAGCCATCTAAGTAAAAAATTATATATATTAAGAGTTTAAATATGGAGTGTAATTTCCATTTTTCCAAAACTTGAATTTCCGTGTAAGAGTTGTATATTAGCATGGTCTCCACGAGATGGACACTGTTAATATCAGACCCGACCGATTGGCGATTATATAAGTTCAAAAATTAACTCCTATTCCAGGATGAGTCCAGTTGCTAATGAACGCGCTATCATAAAGCTGCTTTTGTCCGCTTTCTTGTTTGTGTGAAGTTATAATAGGATTGTATTGAGCATAACTCCAATGAATTCGATTTTCGATTCAGGAAATCAGTCAATATTATATAATTACCGTTATGAAGTATACCGGGTTGAATTCAATGCATCTAAGACTCCACTCCAGTTTCTTTTGAAGGAGAATTAATTTCCCATACACGGTCACTAAGAATTTTTGGTATTAATATTTCCAGTAAGTTAAGTTGTACAGATGACATCTCAGCTCTGGTAAAAGATGAATTAAAATGTATTAGTTTATTGAAAAGGTGAATAATAGATGTCAGTCTATCTAATCTAGAACTCCACTCAAGTCTTATATCAGAGCTAAAATGGAGTACAATTCCCACATTTATTGGCTGGTCGCTCAGCCATAATTTTATTAGTTACTGTCAAAATGTGAGCATTCGAACTTATTGTTGATGTAGCAATAACTTCGTTAAATCGACTCACTGGAACATCGTCACAATTTCAGATTACTTTCGCCCCTTTATCGCTACATGCAAACCGTCAATGTTCTGTTGAAATATCTAATCTTTCACCCTTCAAAGCACCTCCGATAGTTTAGTAAAATTCTGTGATACCTTTTTATCCCGAACTGTGCGAATCTATGTTAAGAGCGAGATATATCAACACCTTCTCATGTTTTTGAAAAAAAGTAGCAAACTCAAAAGAACAGAACTAAACTTAGGAAATTTCAAATTTATTGATTAATAAATTAAGGAAATGCAGCAAGAAAACATCTAAAGGGATTGAAAAAATTCAACAATCAATTTTTTTTTCCTCAATATTTACAGGTTGATTGATAAAAAATTATAAAAAATCTCCAACACCCTAACAGACTTAAGCACAGTTAGCCTGTTATCAAATATTCAGGGTATTCGGGTCTGAATCGAGTCGCACATTTCCGAATCATTAAATAACTACGCTATAAATCTAGCAATTTCAAATTCGGAATTCTAATTTGCTAATACTTTTCTGAACGCAGAAAGACTTCAATGAAATATTATAAATTAAGAGGAGTCAGTACTCAGAAAAACTTTCAATTTAGATACCAGCCAGCGTGTAGGCAATAAAATTTACTAAACGTCGGTTTTTGTCCTGAAAGTGAAAAAATTCATATAAAATTAGCCTAGACATAGACCAAAAAGAACATTATAGCCATCTAGCGTAAATGACAGAAACCCAACATCCGACAATTTAAGACGAAAAATTAGTATTTGAAGTCAACATAAATTGAACATTTTTAACGAGAATTAACTCTTCTAAATTGTTTTTTTTTGTTTTTTTTGCATATAATTGTTAAACAAACTAGTTTGCTTTGTATTTCAACAACTTTCAATGAAATATTGCAATTTCTCGTCTGTGAAATATCGGGAGAAAAAACAAGTACTATTAGAGTCAAATAATTAAAAAAAAGCGCCACTAAAAATGAAAAAAAAACCTGATGCTATTTACTAAATCTAGGCTTTATCTTTCTAAAATAGTCACAGGAATTTGATATAAAAAACTTCAATTTTTACCATGTTTTACAAGTTTTCGAGCTAACAACTAAATTCCAATACATTTTTTTCAATTTTGCCGACGTTATTTACTAGAATTCACATTGAAAATGTACGAAACTTACCAATCTTAGTACTGACTCCTCTTACAAGGACTTTTTTTATCCTTATGTCAGTTTCCGACAATAATGAAAATTGCATTCAATTTTGACTGCCAGGTTGTTTTTTTGTTTTTTTATTTTCAAGAAGAAATAACTCTGGATGTTCCCGCAAATAGTTTTTTTTATTATCTACATTTATACCATTTTTGTTGGATTTTTCGATTCTAAGAATTTAAGGTATCCAATGTTGGCGATGCGTACGCAACTACATTAAAAAGTCAGTTAAAATATGGCTTTTCACCACGATACAAAGATTAACAAGGTATGGCCGAATTATCTGTCAATTAGTTGTTTGCGTCATTTGTCGACAAATGTCACAAATTTGTTCGTCTCAATTGCAATCATCCTTATCAAAGTGAAAAAAATTTGATTCAAACGAAGAGACTAATATTTTGTCAAATATTTTAATATGTTCAAAATGTATTTCAGTCAATAAAATACGAAAAACTCAAAACTCAAAACAAATTCGGAAAATTTGGAAACGGCATTGTCTCCTCATGACGCAGCAACAAAAAAAAGTTCCTCTCTAGTCGGCCATTCTTGTTATACTTTTATCATGAATCTTGACCAAATCAGAAATGTGCTGAACGCATCGCATTACAGCCAATGAAAAGTGGGTTACTTCTTAACTTTTCGCTACAAATTGATATTTTTATTTGAAATTTTAAATCTGGTAACTTAAACGGTGGCAATTTTTTTTTATAATACTCTATATTATGCAAAGAGGAATTGAATATTAGACAACTACAATTCTGATGAGCTAATAATAATTGAACTAGTAAAAAGCTCCTTATTATTTCTGAAAGAATTTTTTTGGGGAAATAGATATTCTTATGAATGTCTTCGTTAATTTTGATTATAAAAAAATTGTATAATATTTCTTTATCCATTTTAGTTGCAACTTTGAATTATTCTGAAACATCTTCTTTAAGTTTGTGAAATGTGGTTGTTTCAAAATATCTAGAAATATGTCCGTCGAAATATAAGCTCCTAACCTAACCCGACTTCCAGAAATGCTTAGAATGCACTCGCATGTCTCACAACATATAAAAGTTAATGGGGATCGAATCCAAAATATCATTTTTAAACTATCCATTTTGTATATATTTATTTTCAAAACTTAATTTGACTGTAACACGGACAAATCCTAGCATGCTTTTTCTTTAATAATAAATATATTTAACAAATTCAAATATAAAAAAATACACAAAAAGTTAAAAAAATAAAAAAATTAAAGAATATTAAAAATATTAAAAAACTTTAAAAATAAAAGGATTAAAAGAATTTAAAATTTTTAAATAAAAAAAAATGTACAAACTGAAGATCGAATCGCGTTCTAAGAAGGGGCAACTTTAGCTAGTGATATAATAAAAAATTTAGACACTAGCAACCATTGAGTCTCACCTTAAGACTCACAGGTATCACAATACATACTGCAGCATACTTCTGTAAATTGGTTTTTCAAATTGGATGAAGCTAACAGTTATACATACCAAGGAAAATCAATATGGAGCTGTAGGTCTTAAGTTAAATTGACATTAAAGTCAACGGCTTTGCAGCGATTGCACTGTGGGCGAGCCATACAGACAAGTTGACAGTGGGACAACCTGATGCCGGATTCACTAACAAGGAGAATTGTGGAGTTGTGGAGATGAGAGTTCTTTTGACACTTAACTCTTCACTCGAAATTCTGTAACTTATTGAAAATTATCAAACTCTACATTCCACTCAACAAAACTCTTGGCTGTTTTAGTTGTGGAAAACTGAGAAGAATATTTCTCAACTGACAGTACTATTGTCTGTTTTTGTTATGTTTTGTGAAGGTATTTAAGTACCTAGGGTTTTTAAATTAAATTATAGATTCACTGCATATCCTGGCTATATTTACAAAAACAAATAATGAAAATCCATCCAAAATATGGATTTTGGTGTCCCAAGGTATACTTCCCAAAAATTTTAAATAATGCGAAAATGGTCAATTTAGTCGTCTTCCAGTACAGAAGATATCACATCAAAATTTTTAAAAAGGCACAATTAAGCTTGTATGTACTGGATGGCGCAAAAATACTAGCACTATAGAAATTACTTATATGTTTTTATATGACATCGTCTGTCATTCTGATTTTTGAAAATTTTGTAGTAAACAAAATAAAAATAAACATGGACCGTTATACTCCCCAAGAATGTGGAATAATCGTGTGAATGTTTTTGCGAAATAATTCATTAGTGATAAAAACACAACGTTAATTTCGTCGACGATTTCCCGGCCGTGCGGCACCTGTTGGTCGCACAATGCGACGCTTTGCCACACACCTCGAAGCAACTGGCGCAACATTGGATAGACCTAAGTCTGGCAGACCAAGAACAGGCCGTTCAGCCGAAAATATCGATGCTGTGGGCGAAGATGTGGAATAGTGTCCAGAAACATCAACGAGGCGACGTGGCACGCAATTGGGCATTTCCAGGCGGAGTCTGCTGTGTATTTTGGTCAAAGACTTCAAGTTATTTCCGTATAAAATTCAGATGACTCATCAGCTACTTCCTACTGACCACCGAGCTCATCTAGAGTACAGCCAGCGCGTCATAAACCTCAACCTTGAAGAGGATGATTTTTTTTTTAAATTGGTTATGAGTGACGTAGCGCAATTCCAACTTTCGGGGTATGTCAATAAACAGAATACTCACGTCTGGGGCACTGAAAATCCGCGCATTATTTAAGAAACACCTTCGTATCCATTAAAAGTTACTTTGTGGTGTGGCGTCTGTGCTGAAAGAATGATCCGACCCTATTATTTCGAAGACGCTGCAGGCGATGCGACAACTGTCACTGGCGAGCCCTACAGAACCATGCTACGTGAGTTCTTGATACCCAGTTTGGATGAATTGGGGTTGGAGAACATCTGGTTCCAACAAGACAGCGCCACGGCACATAGAACGCGCGACACTATGGACTTAGTGAGAGACACTTTTCCAGGCCGTGTTATCTCTCGTTTTGGCGATTTTCCTTGGCCTGCAAGATCACCCGATCTAACCTGTCCAGATGTCTTTCAGCCTTGCAGCCCTAAAAGGAAACATTCGTCAACATATAAGGAACATATCGCAGGGAGTGTTACGGCAAGTTATGGAAAAATGCCATAAATAGGGCTGAAATGTGCATCAACTCTGGAGGTCATTATTTAAGAGACATCATATTCAAATCCTAATGCGACGAAATTTCATGGCACAAATATACATACATATATAGTATAAAACGAATTCTAGTTTTAAAATTTAGAAAAGAAGTTGTAGCTGAACCAAATAGGGTCATTACTTTTGCGCCACCCAGTAGAATGCCCTAATTGGATATGTATTTAGTTTTTGAGTCTGATAAATTGTTTTAGAGATAACTGCAAAAGAAGTGAATCAGACCTTCTTAAGATCAAATAATGGCCGTTTTTGGTCCAAAAATGGATATATTTTCAACTCATAATTATGAAGAACTAGTAAATCGTAGAAATTTACTATCCATGAGAAAAATGTTCACAACAGAGTACTTAGGCATTTCAAACAAAGGACGGAAGAAATGTATGCAAAAGATAGAAACTGGGTTGTATATGACCAAAGTGTGAAGAATCCACTATCAATGGTAAAAAGTCAGTTACAACGATAAAATGATAAAACAAAAACTACTCCACTCGGTTACCTGCTCCTGCCTCTTTAATTTGATACCAAAGATGACATATTTTGAACAACCCCGAATGAAGGGCGGTACGACACTCCCCCCTCTCGGGGAAATTATGCACCTATATTTTTGTACTCTAGACCCTAAATCCACAGGAAAAAACCCACATATAGTTGGCCGTCCTTCAATATTGCGTTAGGAAATCGTGAATGGACAGTTGGACTGTTTTAATTGGGGGAAACAAAAATTCTCAACTTCCAAACTCTTCAACTATCCGTATTACAGAATCCGCCCTCTCGTACGAAGTTATCGTCATGATAATTGTGATATCCATTGGCTTGTCGTGGACGACAGCGCTATCAGAGCTGAAACATTCAATATCAACAGCATATCTCTAGCCCACTAAAACTGTATGCCGAAAATAGGGTGGAATTCCCTATATCAATGCTGCAGTTGATACCTACAATGGCGAGCGTATGTTAACAAGAGAAATCTCTTGAATAGTTGTTCAATAGAAAGAGAGTAGGAATCATTGAAAATAAAATAAAACAGAAAATTAATGGAAAAGAGAGAATTGTATGCAACTTTAAGGAAAATGATCATGTGTGTAATAGAGAGAAATATACTTGTTATTTTTTTTTTTTTTTTTTAAGAGCAAATGTTTACATTCTTCAATAAACAAGCTCGCTGTTTTGTATACACTGATGAATAAGGGTGTAGCTATCTGCTGTCAGTGTTGCCAATTAATTTTTCTAAAATCGGCCAAATGTATCTTGAAAATCGGATAATATCGGCTAAAAAGATAATAAAAATCGACTAAAAATCAGCACCAAGACTTCTGATGTAGCTTGGAGTACCAAAAAAGTTATCTAACCACCTGGGACTCCCAGGAATTTTTTGTTTGTTTTACTACTGGTACTCCCAGAAGAATTACTCAACCGCCTGTGAATGCCAGAATAATTTTTTCGTACACTGGTACTCCCAACAAGGTTATCATCAATTTGGGACTCCCAGAATTTTTGTTGCACTGCTCAACTTCAGCATATGACATTAAAACTAAAAGCGACGATACGAATTCTGCGAGCTCTTTATAAGGAATATTACCATCTGAGTTTTGAAACTACATTATAATTAATATGAATGGGAATGGTAGTAGCGATTAGATTGACGCACAAGTACCAACCATACCCTACAATCGAATCGAGTTTTTGTTGCTTCGATTTGCGTTGCAAGTAATTTCTGGTCTGAGTCTGAACTCGGAAGTATAGAGTGCTTTTCTTTATTCATTCCGAATATGCAGAACGCACCAACAGTATTTATTTACCCATTCGGAATATTCCGTTTATTCCATTCTGTGTTTCCTTATTCGCATTGGTGTATTCTGAACGTACTTCTTTTAAACTACCTCCTTAGTTGGAATAAATTGAATACAATTTGACAAATGTCAAATGGCAAACTTCACTCCAAGAAAATGGAAGCCAGCAACAGCAGAGACGCGAAAAATTGATTTAATATTGTAACTAAAACGGGATATTTTATTTTCTAAACCTGAAAATTGTATATGATGGTCTCCAGGTGATATTACATTTTGCATTGTGCACAACTGTCAAATGTTTATTCTTTTCTATTTACTTAAAAATGTCTGTTCCGAATATTCGTGTACCATGTAATAAGTATTTTGTTCCTTCTATTCCTTCCACAGAAAAAATAAAGAAAAGCACTCATAGTTTGTGCATTAACAAACCTTAATTAAAATCGGCTGTTGCAGTATCAAATTCTGCTAAACATCGGCTGTCGGCTAAATTAAATTTTATTCGGCTATATCGAAGTTCAAAATCGGCCAAATTAGCCGGATTGGCAACACTGACTGCTGTTTTTTACACACCCCAGCATACGATACAATATAAAATCGCACACGATTCGTTAAAGTGATCTCGAAGTCGTTTTGGATTCGATATCGATCCAAAAAAAAAAGAAAAAAAAAGGAACTCTATATCGAATCGTAAAAACAATTCGATTCCGTGTAGTTTTATCGAAATTATCTCGAACTTTTTCAATGTATATTTTGGTTGCATATATTTGCCTTATATACTCGAGTTTTCTTTGAAAAAATCAATGGATATCGAAACGGGTCAACGAGTTATTACCATGATTTTTGCTGACGAAAATATAATCATGTTGAGTAAGGTCTTGACCGTCTGGATGAATATGTATGGGAGGATGCTCGGGCTATCGGTCTCTGTTGTAGACAAAAAACCAAACGATTAGTGTCTAAATTTTTTATTTAAAATCTGCCACAACGTTTCACGGGTGAACACTCCGCGTCTTCAGGTGGTCTTATCTATAAGGTAACTATCATGAGCCGTAGTAGATCTTTAAGAAAAAATGCTTCTTTGACTCAAGGTAGATTTTTTTTGTTAAAATGTAGAAATTATGGTATAATTCCGAAATTTATATTATTGGAGTGAATTAATCAATGTACATAAATGTTTTTTTCGTAAGTAATTTAAATATTGTAAATTTTGGCAACGGCTCATGATAGTTACCTTATAGATAAGACCACCTGAAGACGCGGAGTGTTCACCCGTGAAACGTTGTGGCAGATTTTAAATAAAAAATTTAGACACTAATCACTTGGTTTTTTGTCTACAACAGAGACCGATAGCCCGAGCATCCTCCCATACATGAAAATATAATCATTTAACCTCTGACAAAAAGCACCACTATCGACGATAGTCAGTCAGAAATGAAAGAATTTTCTGAAATACGCATAAATTTCGCAACGGAATAAATAAAATAAAAAATTATCAGAAAATATGATCAGCAAATTGTTTTAAGTCAAAACTTCGAGTTCATCTTGGAAAATCGAAGTATTCTCAAATGATGGATTTTATTTACTTCCGAAATTATTTCTTTGCTACTCTTTACTTCTTCGAGAATTCTTCACAAAAGCAAAACTTCGAGAAATTAGTTGTGGGCTGGCGAATATGTGTGTATACAACAGCTGTTCAAGCGTTTTTTCTTGTTAGTATATTCCGAAAAGCAATTAAAGTATAGTTTGCTTGTAATTTTATTGGAGATTTATTGTATAATGCCATTTGTGGTCTAGAAGTGCAGTAAAGTGGTAATATATTTATTAATAAAAGTGATAGTCCGTGTATTCAACTTTGTATCAATAATTTCGGTAAATACTCAAAAGCATTGTTAAAATAAAATAAAATAAAATAAAATAAAAAGAAGTTTAACAGATTGGGGAAATGTATCGCTCTAAAAAAATACGACGAGAAGCTAAAGCTATTGTCAATTCGGTTTTGAAAGGAAGTAGTCATTACGAATCGTTATCGAATCGTCATTACGAATCGTTATCGAATCGTCATTACGAATCGTTATCGAATCGTTATCACGATTCGATATAGAATGTTCCTTTTAGTCGTGGCCGGATCGAAATCGAATCGAGAACGATATCGAGATCGAAGTCAAACTTCGTTAAAACGAATCGCTTTCGATTCGATTTTGAATCGCAATGTTTGCTGGGTATACGCTCGCCAATCTACATATGTCTATATGCACTGACATAGAATAGCATGAATGAAATCTACTAGGATTTAGATTTATACCTGTTGAAAAAGAAAGTTAGATTTTATGCAGAAAAAAACAAGTTTGATTTGAAAACACAAGAGCTAATTCACTGCTGATTCACATAAGTTTTGTACTATATATTAGAATGAACTGTATAAGAGTAATGGATATACACATGTATACATACATATATATAGATGTATACATACATGAGATTCATGTCTCACAGTCAAATGGTTCAAGACCGAAATTCAGACGGAGAATAATTTATTGTGAATTCCAGGACTTATGTAAATAATTCATAGCACCACAATTTATTCTGTGTCCTGTATTCAGTTGTATAGCTGAATGTACACTAATTCTACAAGCTTACACACATACAACACCCACATACCCACACTTAATGCAAAACCTTGATTAATCAACCCCATTATTCAATTCGATAGTGATACTTGGATAATCGATAGAGTGTCAAAAGATGTTTGTCTCTCACAGGCTTAATTTGTTTCCGTCTCGGAATTTTCCTAATATTTATGACCTGGTATTTAAGTGTTAGAATGATGAATGCCGATAAATTAGGCAATAGATTTCTTCGAATTCGAAAATCGTTTTAATTTTCGAAACGTCAACATTTTCTTTCGCCTTTGTAATTTACTATAGATATAGCTAACCTACATACAAAATACACATGTTTGCTTGTATGTTCAAGTGACTGTTGCCCAGTTTTATTGCAATTTAGTGAATCAGAACTCTAAAGCCCACAATCAATCCTCCTATAATCCTATATCAATCCGAACAATAAAAAACAAAAAGAAAATTGTATCTTGGCATTCACAGCTGAAGACAATGGCGATGGGTGTACTACAATCAGTACACGAAATATAGCAACAACAATAATATAAAGAGGCAGAGGATGATTCTTTTAAGGAAAACAGGAAGAATCAAGGATGGGAAGGAGATAGAATTTCAACTTGTTCTCTAACAGAAGCGCAGATCTTTAATTCCGGATGTGAGTCAAATAAAAGTATATCTACAGTAAAATTTCTATTGGTTTTTGTGGAAGCTTAAAGTGCATGAAGTAACGGCACATAAAGCGTGGAAGAGAGGTGCTAGCGGGGGAGACTAGAGACTAGATAAAGAGAAGTAGAAATATAAAAATAGAACAATTTTGCCCGAAAACTTCTATATCGGATGCTGGGTAGAATTGTGTGCGGTGTAAGTACACATTGGGGTTGACTGAAGGCACATGAGCGGAAAAGGATGATAAAAGTAAAAATAAAATCAATTCAAAATCCCGACAAGATGGGGAGGGATGCTGGATGAAAGGAAGCAATACCAAATTTCTAATTCGGTTGTTCAATCAATCCCATTCGAAGTAACTAACTCATGAGTACAGGGGACTTAAGATAATCGCTCAAATCCGATTTCTCAAATAAAAAGATCAACTCAAATTGAATAAGAGATTCGGCAAGTGGAAAATGGGGGAACAAGGACGTCGTCCGTCAGGCAGAAGGAGCACAGAATGCCTGCCATCATACTATCGTCACGAGAAGCTCCTCAAAAATTGTCTAGTTATGGGATATATATCCTTTTTCTTGTTATTTCAGTTTCTTATTTTGTGTGGTCTCAGGTACATGTTGGTATGTAAGTATGTTGGTATGTATATATGACTGCTATTGCAGCAAGGACTACTTAGGTGTTTCCTTTAGGGCTCTTGTTAGTAGGCTTACAGCAGCAGCAGCAGCAGCAGCAAAAACAACAACAACGACTACATAAACGCAAACAAAGAAGTCTATCTTTCTGTTTCGGTATTGTCTATGGAAGACTGGATTCTTGTGCATTGACTACCTTAGTAGGTTAGTTGGATGTGGATTTTTTTTTTTTTTTTTTTATATCCTTCTCATATTCTTACTGTTATCACGCGACGTATCATTTCCTAATAAAGAAAAGGATTTTGTCGCTTGAGCACTTTTAAGCTGATTAAGTCAAGTACTTCGTTGATTGTGCGAAAGATTCCAATTCTAGTCGAAACTCTTGAAACCTCGTCCAATTTTATTATTTTTTGAAAGAAATCGTTTATTTCATTTCAATTTTCTTAATTTTATTCCTTTCAATTCAACTCATTCATTCTATGTATCGAAAAGCTATTTGCTAAAAGCTTTCTAGTACTTGTCAATTGAGTAGGTGGTGGCCAACGGATGGTGTGGTGACAAAGTAGGGGAAAAAACTAAAAAAAAAAAAAAAAAAAATTACATTTTCCCACATAAAATGTGAAATGATTTATAAATGAAGGATCTCTGAATTCGAACAGAATATCATCTCATCCCTAGTCATCATACACATATACACATGAATATATTCATCAAAATGTGTCTGGGGATATGTGTGAATTTATTAGAGGTACTAAAATTGATTGATGGCACTTGGAAATGAGATGGTAGTTACGTGAAATGAAAAACCATTTACGATTCAAAGCTTTTTCGTCAGTTTTTTTTTTTTTAATCACTTGAAATTCATGTTAAAAAAAATTGATTTTCCTTACATTTTCATCGTTTTCTACAATTTATTTCTCAAACGATAAACTTTGAATGTATTTTTTGTGTGTTATGTTTTTTAAATTTTTATTTGTTTGGAAAGAAAATATCGTTTATAAAAAAAAGAGTAAAAAGTCCATTGATATGGATTACTGTTTTTATATTAATTGATTTAAACTTTTCATTTGAATAATTAAATTAAATCGAAATATGCAAATATACACATAATTCAGCCACTAAATGTTTTATAACAGAAAAACAGTTATGTACAGAGAGTGACGAGAGATTTTAATTTTAATTAAAAAATGATTTTCGTTTGAGGACGGTGGATTAAATTAATATTCAGATCCCTAAGGCGGATGTGTAAAGTAAAACATTTATTAATGAAAATGAATAAAAAGAAAAAGTAAACATGTGGCATAATCGGACGTAGCCTAAGGCCTAAGATAGTAGTGATGGGGGGGGGGGGGGATGGGTAAATTCACATACTATAAAAGCTGTTTTGATTCATAAAATTTCAATTTATCATATTTAGTCTCAATTGGGTGCAGTTCCGGGATATAAGCTCTTCCGTAAAGACAGATGAAAGTTATTGGAGCAGTGGCGATTATCATTATATTTTAAATAAAAAATAAAAATTTGATGTTTTAGTTGGAAGAAAAAAGAATTCTTTTGTCATGTGGTCAACTACGGAAGTGACAAATAGAAGGAAAACACCCAATGTTGAATACATTCTGCTGAATTTGCAAACGCTTTCTCCAAACTCACCAACAATCAATACAACAATTTAATAATAAGTGGTGACTTTACTTCTTCACCAGTTCAGTACTTTAGATGCATGTAAATTTTTATTACAGTTCCTACAACTTCTCTATTATTGAACTTATTTACTACAAACGATCCTTGCGATGTATTAGTTATTTCAAAATCAGTTAAGCTCTTCCCAGTCTTTGACCACGACCTTATATTTCTATCATATTATTGATTTGAATCAGACTAAACAGAAGAAGATTATCAAATTCCAAAAGTTTGGCAAGATTGTATCATTACGACATTATTGTCTCGAAGACTCCATCCGTCTTTTAATAACTATTTTATCATATTAAATTCAAAACTATATTTTACATTTTCTATAAATATCCTTCAAGGCCTTTATCTTAAGTAATTGTCTGTGGATTTCTTCAGCAATCACGACTATGATTGAAGTACGCTACTTTCAGGATAGATGGAAATTGCGCACTAACTGAATAAAAAAAAAGATATAACTCGTAAGGCTAAATGACGCCACTTTAAGACAAACTTGGATTCTAATCCTCCTGCCACGAAACTACTAACTAATCTATAGAATATAAGTGTACACGAAAGATTAAATACAACCGGAGTAATGCCAATCCCAACAATAAAATTATCTACCTCACAGTTTCACTGGATCCTTTTATTTTATATTATCAAACCAATCTAAGGGGATTATGATGCAGCATTGCAGGAAAGAAAGACATTACGGAACGTGAGAAGAGTGGGGGAGGTACTGATGTAATGTAAGTATGCCACCCTTAAACATTCACAGATTGTATACAGCAGGGAAGGCAGAAGATGGTAGACCGTTCCACATTCGCACAGTTGAAAAGAAGCATCACGGAATTTTACTGTGCAGTCGAAAGTAATTAAAAGGGTGAAAGGATGTGCGCTGCTTGCAGCGCGAGTATTGCGTGCAGGAATTATTTGACAAAGGATCAGACTAGATGATTCCTCAGAACATTGGCCATGCATGTAGCGATAATGGAGCGAAAGGCATCCAATATTGCAGCGGTGCTCGGCTGGTCGATATGACAAGTTATAACAAATCGCCAATGAGCTTGAATCCTATCTTTTGTACAATATCCAATGAATCTAAGGCTGCGCGATCAGCCTCGGCCCAGATATGGGAATTGTATTCCATTCTAGGTCTGATATAGGACTTATAGAGGAGCGCTAGATTACATGGGCTAAAATATATCTTACAACTTTTCAGAAATCCAAGGCATTTCTATGCTTCCTTTGGCAACATAAAAGATGTGGTCTGTCTAGCTTTACTTACTGGAAATATTTATACCAAAATTTTGTAAAGACGGTGTATCGTAAATCAGTGCACCATCAAAAGAAACGGGAGTCAAAAAATTATGACCTTGTTTTAAAGAAATAAGATAGCTTTGGGTCTTTGCAATTCACTTTGACCCAAAGCGTGCATATTATCAAAATCGTTATTCAATGATCTGATCATGCCATCTCGATTAACGGATGTGGAATTCCCTCTGGAGTCCACAAAAGTGTCAAAGAAGTAAGCAACATTAGTGGTACTATCATCTGTATAAAAGAGATGGGGAGATAAAAGATCCCTGAGGCACACCGGCGTTTATTGGGTGAGGTTTTGATGAAACTCTATCTAGTACAATGCGTATTATACGCACAAATAAAAAGCATTCAATCCAGAATAAAAAAGGAGAGGAGGGACCAAGTGTTTTAAATTTAGCTAAAAGGGCTGGATGTCAGACTCTATCAAGAGGCTTTAATATATCTAGGGCAAGGTTTTTGCGCTTACCATATTTGTGAAGACTACGGCTCCAACGTTCCGTAAGAAAAATCAGCAAGTCTCCAGGTGAGCATCGCGTTCCCTCCGTGCACTAATAAAATAATGAATTTCATTAGTAGATATCATCGATGCTATTAAAGCTATCGGTTTAAAACCGATTGATCCATCCGTATAATTTAAATTCTCTCTTTTGCTATTTATGTCTATTTATTTTCTTAATGATGGAAGTTCTCATAGCACAGCCACTGGCTAAAAATGTTTGGCTGAAAGGATTTATTCTTGGTGTGACCAAAGTCACTGGTAAATATGAGTTTTATTCATCGTCGTCTACACTTTTTAAAAACGTCCTCACTTGTCGATTTCAACAGGTAAGAGTCGAGCAAGAAATCTCAGAGATACTATTCCTTAAGTGTGGGGTTCCACAAGGATCAAGCTTGGATTTGTTTTTATTTAGAATATATTTGAAAAGCTCTTTCATTTGTGGGTCATTTATTTGCAGATTTATTTAAATGGTCCTATCAGATTCATAGATTCATACGATTGTGTCCGTGTTATTCACCAATAACTTATTGATCTTAAGCCAGTAAAATCGTAGTGCATGAAGCTATGCAGTTAACAATTCCATATGATTATCAAATTTTTCTATAATATTATTTTGAAGGGCTTACGTATAACTTAAATTGACGATATCTATAATATAGATTTCAAGTAACAAATAGGTACCACATTATATGTAACAGGGAAATATGTTGTGCAATTAAAAATGTATTCTGATTGTTGAATCTCAAAACATATAAATCAATTTCTAACATCATAATAACGTGGCCTCATATAGTACCAAATGACGTAATTCATATTTGCTTATATTCCCGATTTCAAGGAAAACACTCAAAGAATTAAATCGTAAACTATTTTTACCAACAATAATATTCTCACTGTAGTTTGAAGTCTGATTCTGCTTCAGTATTAAAGAACCCTTTGGGTAATTTGCTTGGTAAAATCCTGGTATACACCCTACTTGTTATAAAAGTAGAGATTACTCTTTAGGAGTTTTTACCGGGGTAAACTTATATTTGTTCAAGAAGGAATTTATTTGGATTCTCCGGTATATAGCAAAAGCTAAAAAATGTTTTTAATTTGTTATTTCATCACACAACAAGAGATATATGTACATAGTCCTGAACAAAGAAATGAAAAGACGTATTTAAGAAAAATTCTAACAGGGAAACTTCATACTTCTATCACTTAAAATTTCTAATTATCATTAGATTCAATCCCAATACGGATTTGGAACAATAAGTTTTCAAAGATGGAATAATGCCACAATATCGAGTTCTTTCAGGTTTATTGATGACTTACTTTTTCCAGACCACTGTTTCACATCAATGTGAGAGTGGGTCAGTGAGATAATTTTTTTTTTTTTAAATGTTTTCTTGGCAACTAGGTACTCTTTTTAAAGCTATAAACGAATTTGAAATTTTTCATTTTCTTCAGAGCGAACATAACCTGTGGTTTTGGCCAATTTTATTTACAGAGCTAAAATACCATTTTCACCAGACAAAATACCTCGCGCATTAGAGAGAGCAATTTTAAGCGTCATTCCATATTTTGAAAAACGTTTATCAGTAGTTGACTTCCTTCTCTAGAAAACAGAAAATCTCAAATTCGTTCATAGCTTTGAAATAGAGTATAAAAAGTGATGGATGCATCTTTGACACATTTGTCTATGCTTATCCCTCAATCCAGGTAAGAGTGCAATAGAGCATTTAAATGTTTTGACTTCGCTTTTTATTTCGAGGATGACATTACCCGGTATAGAGAATTCAAGAGTTGGAAACATTTCTCTCCATATAAAAAAATTGATTTGATCCTTCATGGTTTATGCATTAGACCACAACTTCTTTTCCAATTTAAAAGCATTTCCAATGCTCTTTTTGGGTTCATTAATCGTAGATAGGAACTTTCCCGAGACAAGGATGACTAATTCATCAGTATATACTATCGCTTTGTGTCAGTCCATCCCTTTACGGATTTACACCACTTCTAGTATTTTGATTTTTTAGGCAATTCGTCGTTTATTTTATGGGTTTTCAGGTTTTCAGCACTGAGTCAATTGAATTACGTATTAGATTCTGCAAAACATCTGTTTTGATATTGTTGAATGATCATGAATGGAAGGATACCATATTTTCCATTAATTTTTAATAATTCCTAATACGTCGAGTAATCTAGTTTCAATAGATTTGTCTATTGGTAATGCGTTCTAGAAAACTTTCTTTCTCTTGGGAGTCAGTAGTAGCTCAATTTGTAAACATTCAAAAATTTCCATCATCGCTGCAACCGTGGGTTCAATCTTGTGTTAAAAACGTATCTCTGTAAATTGTCGGTTTCGTTATGTTGATAAAAATGTTATAGATACTTTCCTTCCGACAAAAATCGGTACAAACTCATTCAAAGGAATTCCTTTTGCTTTGTCACCATTTTAATTAATGACGGTGTATCGCTTTTTCTAACAATAATTTTGTAGTGTTTGATTAATTTTTGATAGCTTCATTAGTCACTAATTCAAGATATTTATCGATAGTAGCTTCAGGATAGATTTTGTAATTGATTCTGAAATTAATTGAATACTAATGGATAATTGATCTCTTAAATAAAGGTGGATTTCTGCTCATAAACAATGTACCAACGCATCATGACCCGTTTCGGCAATAGTCGTTTATATATTAATTGCTTCACCTAGTAGTAGGTATTGCCCCTTTAGTGTCTGGTCATATTCCTGTTGTCTCGGACCATGAAACAGTGTTTTTCACATTTGATATTTACTTTCCTCCTTAGTCTGATTGTCAAAATTCAAAAATTATTAGACATTGAAAGGACATGGTTATTTTAACAAGAAGAAGTCCCAAAGCTATCAACATTTCATTTTGAAGATTTCGAAGTTTATAAAAAAGATCGGAGATCAAATACGGAAGCTATCAAAAGAGAGAGAGAGAGAGAGATGCAAACGATTTTAAGAGGGTTGAATTAGCGGAATTCCCGGTATTGTAAAAACTGCCCGGAAGATAATAAAAGACTCATTGACCTTAAAGCGGCTACACTTGAATTAAAAAGCACTTCTAACACAAAGCTAGACTAGATTTCGTTTGATATCATATCAGCAGGAATGCTCAGTGAAAAAGTAGAAATATGAGAAATGATACTCTTTCGATGTGTTAGACGGAGATTCATATTACATTCACGATTTGTAGCGCGACGCCACAACAGGATAGGATTAGTGCTTACTTCGGGAGTAGTTTGTTTCATTGGCAGATATTGTTATTTTAGAAGTGAGTAAGACTCCCTCAAATTACCAAAGTAAAAATTAAGATTAAGGAAGTAAAGCGTAGTCAACAGTGGATTTTCTACCATAAACATTCTTCTGTATGTATTACGAGATTGATACCCTAATATTGTTCATAGCTGAATATGGAAATCTAATTCGTACGATCTGAATATAATAAAAAAAAATAAGAAAAACCTGTGGACTGGCTAACCAAGATAATTTATATAAAAGGTAGACAGTTTAAAAACAAAGGTAACCTAAGTATTGCTTGAATCACAAAATACAATTTAAAGATTTTAATCAAAAAGCTGACCCTAATCAGTTGACCGGAAGATTACATGACAAATATGTGTCTTCCAAAATAATTTCAGGCGATTCAGAAACACTTTGAATTGAATTGAGTCTAACTGTCGAAGAATGCATAGTTTTCCTTCTGATGCGGTATTCCTTTATGTATATAATATTAATATTGGACAAATTTGATTAAAAGAATTTCGGAGGATTACGATAGGTTGAACGATTTTGATGTTGGGATTTAAGAAATTTTTAGATGAAAAAAGAAGTTGGAAATGTTGTGGAAAAAGGAATATAACTTCGATTTTAACCCACGGCTGCAAATTTGTTTAGCGAAAACTACAAATAGCATAAATTCATAAATCCCTAAGGAAGGAAAAGAGGTCTTCTTCGCAAGTTTACTAAATATTCATAAAAGTTTGAAAAAAGAAAGGACGAAGATCAACAGATCATTTAATTTAGTCTTCCATCCATGTTTTTGTGTTTTTCTTAGGTACTTAGTTTTGTATGAGCAGAAATTTAATTAATCACAAAAAACAAGGGTATGGTTTAAAAATTAACTAAGCTACGCGGTATTATTTTTAGAATAAAAGTGAATAAAAAGAAAATCGTTTTAGTATAAATAAAATCAAGTCGTAAAATAATCCGACATTATTTTAAGTCAAAGAGATTTTCTCATTATGTCAAGATTATTGAAATATCACTTTGTTTTAAGATTATAATTGTTTATTTCTTGAGTGATGCTTTCAGATTTTGTGTGTTTAATGAATTCATATTACATTGCATTTATTTAAAATAGATTCGAATTTTTTCAAAGGGAAGTTTACTTGTTTCAAGCAATCTCTTGAGAAGTTTTGAAAATTTTTCAGTAACTTAAAAGTAAAATGATACCATTTACTTTTTACGTGTACATATTTTTCTCAGTATACATGTTATTCCTTTTTGATATCGTGACTTTACTTGTAAATTTTATCCGTATTAGCATGGCTTTTAGTTTTCGAGATATTTTAAAATTTTCAACAAATAAGAAGTTGGTGCCGAACAATGAAAAGAAAAAATTGTAATAATGTAAAGTGTGGGGCAAATTAAAAATTAAAAACAAAAAACAACTGTTAATTGGGAAATAATATCCCAGAGCTGTCCATACGCTCCCAACTAGAGCCTACACTAGCATGAGATTAATCAACATTAAGAAAAAATATATATATGATCTTAAAAGTAGATTCCTGAGATATATATTTTAGAAGTCAAATAAATTCTTCAAAATATATTCAGTTTATACTTAAATAAAGAATATTAAGCAAGGACTCTACTAAGATTTTAGTTAGTGAAATTATTGTAGCGAAAGGATGACTTTCTTTGATCAATTGGTAGTAAAATCTGTTTTCCACTTTGAAATGCCAATTGCAGTTTTCCGCAATCTGTTCACTAAGAATAGTCCGATTGATTTCAACAAAATTAAAAGATCCTGCATTTGTATTTGTTTTACTATATAAGAATATCCTAATGTTCAGACCTACTACTTATGCAGCTTAATGCAATCTTGATCTCTGCAACAAATTGCAAATGTTTAAATTTGACATAGTAAAAACGAAAGAATTTACCCACGAAAGCACACAGATTTAGAAAAAAATAAAACAGTTTCACAAATTTATGTTCACTTAAAAATTCCCGATGACACATCCTATATAAATTATATCACGGAGAAAAAAAAAATACTAGCTTTAATCAAAATTCCATTTCAAAACAGTATTAAGAAAATATTCACATAAAGCTCGTAAAATTGTATCTTATGTATGTACGTGCTGGCACCATAGCTGCACTGTTCATTCCTTAATTTATCGATTCTTCAAAATAGAAATTACTGCGGATACCGCTATGGCGCTATATATGTATGTACCTAACTATACACAGGATGAAACGTACTGTCACAGCCAGACGACACACTTTAAAACTTTCCTATAACACTCCCGAGAGACATACTATATACACGACGTACATGCATAGCTGAAAGGTAAATCAGGATTGATTTTTCAGAACGATATCCTCTGACACATTCATCACATTCCAATCACCTGTGTTCGTCCCGTAAGGACTTAAATCGTCATCACATTCTGACTTTAGAGAAATTTCCACAGAAATCCATAATCAAAATAGCTTCTCTTGCCAGAGGGAAGAGTAAGTACTTGAAATCCGCTTAAGGGGATTACATTTTTTGTTATATTCGCTTGACGGGCGCACTTTAAATTCGTAATCCTTTTGATAATTTTGAAATCCTTCAGACTTACCAGAATCGCCTTCATTTCAATTCAATATAACTAAAAAGTTGACCGGATGAGATTTCGGAGAATTTATGATTAAATTAAAGTCACCTACGCGACGGCACTATTCACGTACGTTTGATACAAAGTTTGGTGCCACCAATTGCTTTTTATACGACAACACCTACCACCGACTATCGCTGATATTTTGACCACTTCCAATTGTAGTTAGTATGAACAGTGGGCACGTAACGTAATGCAATAATTATTTGCATTTTTTTAGTTTTTTTTTTATTTCACTTTCGCTAATTTATTCATTCATTCTCATTACTCCAAGTATTTTCTTTGTAAATTTCTTTTACGAAATTCGTATACAACCGTAAATTACACGTGCCACACATTTTGATATGAAAACCCATCGTTTCAGGAATTATCTGCCAAAATCAGCACAAGAAAATCTTTTTAGAACAAATCAGAAGCTCCCTGCCAGTTTTGGCCGGTCACGGATATATTTTATCTTAACAATTATAAATTGCTCCTACTTCAACCAAAGATATATAGTAGCCACTTTGCATTTTCATTATTACTGTTACACTTACCCGCTTCTTCACATTCTTAGGTGTCCCAAAATTAATTCCTTTCACTGAGAATTCTTTCCTGTGCCAGGGCAAACAAATAGAGAAAACAAAACCTTAAACAGGCCGGAAGTTTTTCAATGAGGCGAAATGAAATTAAAAGTTCTGTGGCATACGACCGAAGCAAACTTTCTATTGAAATTGTAAAAGTTGCCAGCAACTCAATGTTTCTAGGCTGGTAATTAGCTCCTTTTGTTACCCATGGAAAACTTTCGTGAGTCTGCAATATAAAAAAAAAAAAAAAATAACAAATAAAAAAATCTCAAGGTAAACTCACAAAAGGGGGAAACAATTAATGAAGCTGATTTTGTCTACTCTTTGCCACTTTTTCACTAGAGATTCCTATGGGCAAAAATATACAAAACTGAGGTTTGCCAGGGATAATTTTTTTGAATTGAAAATTAAATATTTAATTTTGACCATTACGTTGATTAGAACCTGAAGGGATTTTTTTTTTTAACACTGCCATGGAGATAAATTTAATGGAAATTAATTTTGAAAACCTTGGATCTCTATTTGACGTAATTTTAATAACAAAGACGAAGAAGGGCTTATAACAAAGAGTCGTACATATTTGGTACTAGTATTTTGTGAGGATTGAAAAATACTGGTGTTTCTTAAATTTCAAATTAAAAAATCATATGTCGAACTATCATATTAATTAGGTATACGAATAGGCACATCGGAATGAATTCTTTTAGCTTGATTACCGTTTATGTTTAAATTAAAAATCAAAACTCATCTGATATTTTTAGTATTCCTCGCTTTAACATATATCACGGTTATTAACTTTAAATACATACAAATGAAATAAAAATGAAGCTCCGACAGCTAATGACAAACCTGAGGACCTAAAAGGTGACCGGAACTTTTTCCTGATGGGCCAAATAGGAAGTTTACTGGGGCTTGGAAGAAAACAATGCAGAATTGTGGTTGGTATCATCACTGATTACAGCTCACTTCTCACTCATCTAACAAAGATGGGTGTTGTTGATAGCCCCGAGTGGATACTTTTAGGTCTGCTCTCACATCCGCGGATGAGATTTTTTTCTTTTTGTTAGCAGGTTAGCACAATGTCCTTCTTTGACCTCCGTGCTTGGCATCGTTCATCCCTCTCCCTAAAAAGCAGAAGAAAAATGGAATGAGAATCTCATATTTAAGCAGGCATACAGTTATCCGTTTAATTATTTCACATATACATATTTATCTAACCCTCTGTTTGTAAACACAGTTAGTTCAAAACACATACTAAAATTACCTCATAAAAACCGGGGTATATTAAAGTACCGCACAATTGCTTTATTCTTCATTTGACATATGAACTGAGGAGTGTCTTTTCAAAAGGGGATATTTACAATTTTCATTTTTTTTAAGTTAAGTATGAGATTATATTCTCTACTCTGAAATTCAAGATTTCGTCGCTGTAAACCGAAACAAAACGCGATAAACTCATAGGAAATCTTACTTGAAAACACTTGTTCCGATCAAAAGGGGATATTTACATTAAAAAATATGACATTATTACTGTTACTTTGGTTTCATTTCAAAAAGGGATATTTACAGTACGATTTCAATAGTCGAAATAAATTTTTAAGGGAGAAGTTTCTGTTTTATATTTTTGAGTAAAAATAGAAATAAGAATTAAAAAATAAAAACTGATAAGAATACTCAAAATATGCTTTAATAATTTTATTCTAGTATAATGTACAAATCAAAAGAGGATATTTACAAAAACGTACAACACAAAAAGGGATATTTACAAAATGGTACAGAACAAAAGGGGATATTATAAAGATTTTTATTCAAAAGGGGATATTTCCAAACTTTGCAAGCCAATATTACCGGAAGTAGTAGTCAAATTTTTTTCAAAACAATATATTCTAGATAACTTATCATATCCTTTCCATATATTCCTCCTATTATTCTGTAAAGCTGTTGGTATTGCTACAGTCAGTTTTTTCGATTTTATGAAAAAACGATTAGGACGTAAATATCCCTTTTTGAAAAGACACTCCTCAACTATACAAATATGTGGGGTCACCGGAAGCTTACAAAAAAAAAAAAAAAATAAGAGGAGAGAGATATCAAACACTATCGTTACGTATTTCATCCTGATTTATTTATTTATTTATTTATTTATTTAATAAGCAATTAACAAGTGTAGTAAACAGAGAATAACTCTAATAATATACTACCTTATATTTAAACTATTAGGCTACAAAAGAGAGTTTGGAGAAGACAGAATCATATAACAAAAGAGCTACAACTAAGGCTATATAAAGAAAAGTATACAAAACTAAAAATATAAAAATAAACTAGTAGAGCAGGAGAAATTTAAGGGTGACAAAGGAAATTATTTGGAAATATAAGTAAGTGGAGGAAAGAAATTCGGAATAAAGAAATTACAAAAATAACAAAATGAAATACCTTAAGCAATAATAATCAAAACTACTAAAAAATAAAATTATAACAATGTAGAGCATGAAAAGAAAAGCAAAAATATAAAAAATAAATAAAAAATAAAAGGGGCAAAAAGACAACTGAGCAAAACAGGATTATCCATCTAAAGGATTGGGATACGAGCAAAGCAAAGGGAGTAGCGGAGGACGGAAATTCAATTCAATCACATAATGGGAACTTCTAGCAATTAATGACTGATCTCAAGCCGGTCAGTAAACTAGTACCAAGAATATCAATATTATTGAATTTAGTGTTGTAAGACTTTTGAATTCTAAAGCAGGGCGATTTTTCTTTCAAATTAGCTCTGCATGGCGGAAGCCTGAAGAGTGGCTGATATCTTGAATTGCGAGAAGGGACATTAAAGTTTATACTAGAAAGTAGTGAGTTGCAAGTTATAGTACCATTCAATATTTTATGTAAGAAGGTCATGTCTAAAAAGATTCTTCGTTTTTCCAGCGATAAAAAGTTGAATTTCACAAGTCTGTCATTATATTCAAGAACGGAATTTACTAATTTAAATAATAATATTCTGGTAAATCTGCGCTGAACAGTTTCTATTTGGAAACTGTAGGAAGGATAAAATGGATTCCAGACTTGACTAGCATATTCAAGGGTGCTTCTAACTAGAGAATTGTAGGGAGTAATATAGGAGGATGGTGATTTGAATGATTGACACGTATGGAATATGAAACCCATTAGACGAAAGGACCTAGAGGTGATGTAATTTATGTGTGCAGAAAAAAGGAGCTTGCGATCAAATATTACTCCCAAATCTTTGATCTCCTCCACCCTAGGGATAGATGTATGTGAATTGGTAGTCAAAGCTAATAATATCATGTTTACAATGAAAAGAGATACATTGGCATTTGCGAACATTTATTTCAATGCAATTATCGCGACACCATTTCTCCATTTGGAGTAAGTCTTTTTGTAGGGAGACACAGTCAGTAACATTATTGATGATTCTGAAGATCTTCGTATCGTCTGCAAATATTAAGCAGCTGGATGAAATTAAGGATGGTAGGTCATTTATGTAGATTAAAAATATCAGGGGTACAAGTATTGTACCCTGGGGGGCACCTGATATTTGTTTGAAAGGAGAAGATTGTTGTCCATTAAAGACAACGATACTATCCCTGTTTTGCAAGTAAGATGAAAATAGCGAGATAGTGTTCGGGTGAAAACCGATCTGAGCCATTTTCAAAAGACATAGTTTGTGATTAATTTTATCAAAAGCCTTGCTAAAATCAGTGTGAATGGAATCAATTTGTTTGTTATCATCAAGGGATGAGGCTATAAAGTCAGTAAAGAGGGCCAGGTTGGTTACTGTAGAACGTTTCATCATTAAACGCTAGTTGTTTAGGGTATATATTAGATCCTTTCAAATTCTTGCTGAAAGACCAGAAAGTCCTTAGGTTTTCATTGAGTGAACGCTCAGTTCTTTCGACGTATCTCTTATAACATTCCGATGTAAGAGATTTAGATATTCTTCTAAAGTAGGAAAAAGTTTTGTAAAATTCAGGGTGTGGATTAGATTTGTATAGGCGTCTAAACTTCTCTTTTTCCTGCAGGGCTTTAATGAGTTGAGGACTGTACCAATTTGGGAAGTGATTACGTTTGCGAAATGACGGTATGTGCAAGTGTATCCCTTGTTTAATAATGTCATAGAATTTCTCAAAAGACTTGTTAGGGTCATCTAAAATGATTTGGGAAAAGTCAAAACTACATAGTTACCTTTTTGGAAATTTTTTGTTTTGACAGATATATCTCGAGCACATTTAAGATTCGCGAGATGCAGGCTTATATCTAGAGGAGGATGGTGAGTGTCAATCACAGAGAGTGGGCTAAGGGATGAATGGATAACCACATTGGAACAATAAATATTTGTCCAAAAAAGATCAAGAAGCCTGCCATTAGAGTTGAATATCTTGTTAAATTGTTTCATATTACACAATTCCATATTGTTTAATAGAGAATTATTACTAAATGAGTCAAGGGGGCGCATACAGTCATTAATCGTGTCTGGGATCCAATTTAAGTATGGTAGATTAAAGTCTCCTAAGAAAATAACCTTAGAATTAACTGGCAACTGCAAAATTTGCTCACTCACACTAGTGAAGATAGCGTTGAATGTCTCATATGTAGATTGGGGAGGGATGTAAACACAGCATATATAGAGACTACAAGTCTTCTCTTTTAAAGCCACCCATAGTACTTCATGATCAGTCTCAAAAGATTCAATCCTATGAGAGTTAAAATCACGTCTAACTGCTATGAGACACCCACCGCCATCCTTTTTACCGGAGAGTTCCAAGTTCCTATCTCTTCTATAAATTACGTATCTATCATCAAGTAATTCACCACAATATATACCAGCATGCAGAAATATTTCAGTAAAGCATATTATGTCATAATTATTAGAAATCGTAGTCAACGAACTTGTTCTAGCTTAGTACGTAATCCCCTGACATTCTGATAGTATATATTAATGAACATTAGCTACAAAAGAAAGAATGGACTTGTTAGGGAGCTTGTAGGCTGCTTTTGACGAGATCGAGACATTTATCATTTACTATAGCAAAGGGTTTAGAATTTTCATCCTTTTTCAAGTATATTTTGGAGTTCTTAATCCAGATAAACTTAAATCCACTTTCACCCTTAAATTGTTTTGCCTTGAAGAATAATGCATTCTTCTCTTTAGGTAGAAACTCATTAATATATGTTATGTTTTTCTCAGTGTAACCAAGAGCATCAGTTGTCAATTTGTTGGCTACCTTATTAGCCGCTAATATACGATCTCTAACCAATTGAGAGGAATATTTAACAATGATAGGGTTAGAGCTATTGTTAGATCTACCTTTTCTACGATAAGCTTTAAGTACATTACTATCATCACTAGGTAAGTTAAATAATAAATGTATCTTACGTACAATAGCAAGGGGATTATCATCAGAGTGCTGGGGAATGTTCTTTATCTCCAAAAAGTTAGTATAAGATCGTTCTTCGAGTACTTGTAGGCGTTCCCCCATAGATGAGATGTCCTTATTTAGTTTAATCTTTTCTAATTCAAGGCTCTGATTGCAAAACAAACTTTTGCATACAAAATCAATTTAAAACTTTGTCTATTGTAGATAGGTTTTTCGACTAGCATCCCTAGTAGAGCCGAGTGGAAAAATAATCGTATGAAAATTGACTCTGATATGTAAGGCTTTACAGATCGTTCGAAAATAGATGTGTGAACGGTAGCAGGTGTGTCCTCAGCATCCCTTCAAATAGAAGATTATTGTAGTGTCTTCCAAGCTGAGATTGCAGTTATAGTTATTGTAGTATGAAACAACTCACAACGTACCATGTGATCAAGATATCAAAATCCGAATTGACAGTCAAGATGTAATATGGATTTGATCACAATTATACCACAGCTAATCCAGCGTCGTCGCAGTGAGCTCGGGAAGGTGAATATAGATTCAAAGACCTACCGCAGATGAGGAGAGTGAACCACATTCAGGATTTCAAAACAGCTATGACCCAAGATATTTCCTAGGAAGACAGAAACTCTAATAAAGGGAACCGGTAACGATGTCCGAAATCTTACTAGAATTATCACGTGACACTGCCTCTTTGGAAAACATGGGGCACGAACCACATGCAAGCTCCATATAATAACTTCTGAAGGAAATAACAGAATTGGAGGACCTTTTGAGGCTCATTATCTCTTAGGTGGGGGGAAGGGGTGATTCTAATATTTTGTCATACTTTTAATGTCAGAATATACGAGAACTTAAAATGAACTTTTCCACTGCTTTTTTGTGTTATTATTCAGCTCAGTAAAGGCCTGAGCACATTGCAATGCGACGGAGCGCATCGCAGCGCACCGAAATGTCAAATTAGTTTTCATAACATGAATTTCAAATATGATTGAACACAATAAACGGATCAGGTCTCAGATATTTGGATCTGATCGCTACAAGTTTATTAAAATCTAAAATCGACGGACCCAAACGGATTGACATAATCTCATATTGTTATCTGACAGTTTGTTAAATGTGCAATTTATATTGAGCCTGTTAAGACATTGTTCTTTGTATCCGAAATAAAAAATAAAAATGGAAAATTTTGAGGAGCGGCTAATATTGGCTGTGAGGGAAAATGACGTACTGTATAATAAGTCGAAGACTGGTTATAAAAATATTCATTTTAAATCAGAGGTGTGGAAAAAGTAGCCACTGATCTTGGCACTAGCAGTAATACATATTAATATTTTTAATCCTGGAGATTATAGATTTGGTTTTCAGATGAAATATTTATGAAAAGATGGAAATGATTGCGGGATAGGTTAGTTCGGGAAACTCGGAAGCTTCCTTCCATATGGGAGTTATATGAATCTTTAAAATTTTTAAAAGATCATATGCTTCCACGAAAGTGAGTAGTAAAGAGATTATGGTATAAATATTTCTTTATAGAACTAGAGGTACACACAGGAGTGAAAGTATGGGTGCTACTAGTTCTGTTGTTATGGAGGTTAACGACACAACAGAAAGCAGTGCAGATTTATTTTCTCCGGAAAGTTCCTCTTCCTAATCTCACATGGCTTCAACACCTAAGCCTAAAAGAAACAAAGTTGAAAACGGCAAAGGTCTTACTCAAACGTTTCAAAGCGCAGTCGAGGCTTTTAAAAAGGCGTGTGATACAGATAGTAGTGCAAGTTTCATACAAACATTTATGAAATCGATGGCACTGAAGTTAGAAAAATTGCCTATGTTACTTCAAAACAATGCAGTTTTGGAAATAACTGAGTATTTAGTAAAACTGGAAAACTTACAAATGCACTGACAGAAGAATTGCCTCGATTAATGTAGTTTTTAACTTCTTGTTTTAAAAATTGGAGTGCATTTTTTATTTTTTTTTAAGAGTTTCAAACACAATGTCAAATACCAAATCATGTGATATATGAACTTTTATTTTATTAAAGAATTATTATTTAAATAAAAAGATTGTTGGTTTAAATTGCTTTCTGAAATGGTACATTTCCTTCTCCAATAAAGTAAACTGTCAACGTATCCCTTAAATTGAAGGCACTAACAGAAGCATTGTGATATCGCCCATTAAGTGCACGGAAATTGCCATCATTACCTTCTATTTCTTTTCTCCACTCACCAGAATGTAAAACTTTGTCTTCATCTTCCCAATCAATAAAAGTAGGAGAACAATAAGAAAACTTATCTCGATGCATAATAAAATTATGTAATGCTAATGTTGTTAAGGTTATCTACTCGGCGTTTGATGGAGAACATTCCAATGATGTTCGAAGACATCTCCACCTTGCGACCAAGATCCCAAAAGCGTTCTCTATAGCTCTTCGAGCCCTTGACAATCGGTAATTGAAGACTGTTTTTCGTCTGTTCAACAGCTTCCCTAGAACTGGCTTCATTAAATAATTTTTTAGCGGAAAGGCTGCGTCTCCAACAAAGTAATATGGGAATACAGTTTTGCTGTTGTATAGTTGTATTGGCTCTGGTACAGGAAGCACTTTCCTCAACCGATATTTCCCAAATTCTGATTCTCTTGAAACGCCTTTTAAATAAAACGATGAAGTTAGGATAATATATTATATTATTTCAGAAAGTTTACTTTCAGCACTTTGACTCCCATAAGCACCGACAACAACTTGCGTAAATATATATTTCGCATCACACGTTGCTAGTAGTACAATACTAAAAAGGTGCTTATAATTAAAGAACTGCATTCCAGAATTAGGGGGGCATTTAATGGTAATATATTTCCCATCTAATGCCCCGATACAATTTGGCATATTCCATAAATCCGAATTTTTTTTTCCTATTTCCGCGTAGTCATCCTGGCTTGGCTCCGACAAGTAAACTGGTGACAGAGTTTCCCAAATAGCATCGCAGGTCTCTAAAATTACTTTCCGTACTGTAGACTTGCCCATTTGAAAAGACCAGGCCAAAAATTGATGAGAGGTTCCCTGTGATAAGAAACTACAAATGGTGGGAATGGAGCAATAATTCTATATTTTCACTTTACCTTAACGTCAAATCTAGGCGGCATTCAGGATCAATTGCTTTACGAATTGAAGTTTTTGTAAGCTTCGATTTTAATAAGCTTAGCAGTAATTCGTAAACTGGTTTTCTCATCCTCGTGTGGATAAAAAACTGCTCAGGATCTTGCTCCTTCATATTTCTGAACACGACATTGTAATATCTCACAGACCCACCATCTTCTTCTATTTCTACTTTTCATTTTTAATAAAATACGATAAACAGTGTATAATGAATTTAACATTAACAAAATAAGTAAAAAACGAGTTTTCAAACAAAACTGAGGCCAAGCCGTATGAAAAAGTAGAAAATAAACTTTTCTTCGTACACAGAGGTGGACTCAGATTTTTTGATTGGGACATTTCCCTTGAATATTCTTTCTCTTCATGAATCAAATCACTTATTACCTCTGATTGGTCATACTGAAATATATCGGTGATTGTCAGCGAATAAAATCTGAGTCCACCTCTGTGTGTGAAGAAAAATTTATTTTCTACTTTTTCATGCGGCTTGGCCTCAGTTTTGTTGGAAAACTCGTTTTTCACTTATTTTATTTTCTGCCTTTTTCACGTTAACTAAATTGTTTTAATATCAATTTAACCGAACTTAATTATATTTTTACTTAATTCTAATTTAATTTTAGTTTCTTACTTTCTTTTTAATTTTCCGTTTTCCTTTTAATTTTCAGTTTTCCTTTAATTTTTCTTATATTTATCCTTATATTTCTTTCTTTCTTCTTTATTTTGAGTCAATTTTTGAATATTCGCAGTGAAATTTTTTTGCGTCCATACGACTCGAGAGTTTCCAATCGACTGACCGTACTTCGAACACAATCCGAACAGTTTCGATAACTCGGACTACGGTTTACCGAAGTTTCGAAAAATTTGAAATTTTGAAGGCAGTTACGATGACATGATTGGAAGTCAGCACTGTGGTTGGCTGGAAGTTTTTGTTCAGCTTATCATTACCGACATTTTAAGTCATGTTTGGTGCCGATCCGAAAACAAAAATTTTTTCGAGTATCAAATCGTTGAAGTAGGTACTGCAACGGTATTCTGAAATTCAAATTATGTTTTAAACAGCGCTTTTTAGCTGTATTCCAACTTGATCCCATATAACATGAATTTCCACGATTTTCCATGTTTTCCACAGACTTTTCCTATTACTATGAATTTTTTTAAAAATTTACATAAATTTTCCTCGACTTTTCATGCAACTTTTCATGATTGTTGAAGAGGAAGTATTGATGCCAGTAGGACGGAAAAAAATGATTCCGCATAGCTTATAAAACTTTTTTGTCGGAAATTTTTTTCCGGAAAAGTCGGAAAATTCCGGGAATTTTCGGAAAATTTTCCAGAAAAATTGGAAAATTCTGAAATTTTCCTGAAACAGATTTATCACTAATCATATCGATGAAAATTTTTCCGTTGATTTTCCTGGTTTTCCGGGTTTTCCATGGAGTTTTCTACAAAAGCCACTTTATGTAACCATTTGGCTCTACAACTTTGTCTTAGGTTGCAAAACGCTCAAACGCTTCCTTGGTCGGAAAAACTCCGGAAAAGCGTTTTACATGAATTTTCCTCGATTTTTTCTGCAAGTTTTCACCATTGTCGGAGCGAAAGTAATGATGCCAGTTGATAGGGAACTTGATCCTGCATAATTTAGAAAACTTTTTTACCGGAAAATTTTCCGGAAAAGTCGGAAAATTCCGGAAATTTTTTTCGGAAAAATCGGAAAACTCTGCATTTTTCCTGAAACAGATTTATCACTAATCAAATTTGTACCAAATTTTCACATGATTTTTCCCGATTTTCCGAGTTTTCCATGGAAATTTCCGGTTTAAATTTTGATAGTTTCAATTGTCACGCGACATGAACCTGTGTGCCAAATTTCAGCTCGCTGTGATGACGAAAAGTGGGTCTAGGAGGGTGTCGAAAATAGTAAAAAAGAAATATACATTCGTGTACGAGTTAAATGGAATGGCTGGCCTCAAAAGGAGAATTTTCGTATCTTTCATAATGTTGACACCTCTTTTGACACATAACGCAACTATATGCTTAGAGCATTGTGCGCAATCAACGTTTATCTCAGTTTGGTTGCATTTTTTGTCATTTCGGTGCGCTACGCTACGCTCCGTCGCGTTGCATTGTGCTCAGGCCTTAAGCCTTGCATTACGCAGAATGAACTAAAAATGACACTTCACATTACAATTTCAAAATATTATTTCGAATTTAAGCACTTGTGTTGCTCTAATTAGGTAGACTTAGAATATCCATTTACCACAGTAAAACAAGTTTTCTCACAACCTCGAAAACAGTTGACTAATTTGTCGTACTTTTAAGCGTGTATTTTGACATTAATTCATTGCAAATTCAATTTAGATTATTTTGTGGTTGAAGAAAAAGATAAATCGAAATGAATATGGTGAATATAAAAGTACGAACAAAATTTGAGATGAAATGGCAAAATATATGACAAGAATATACGCCTAAGCTACGATAAAGAGATCAGAATCATCTTCAGGTAAGTTCACAATGGTCCATCATCGGTCTAAGTGTGGCTGATCGTAGGTAGACATTTCGATAGACATGACTGAACAATCCATTTAAAATATTGAATTTCAGAATTCTTTAAACGAAACTCCGCACTAAATTTTACAAAGAATTACAACTAAAAAAATATTTCAATAGCATACTAAGTTTGCCATTCAGTTTGTAACGCATATTGGTAGGATTAGACACCCATGCATATAATTAAGATTTATTTTGCTTTTTGCATGTCTGTATGTCCGTCTGTCCGCCGGTCTCTCCATCTATCTGTTCTCTCGATAACTCGAGAAAGCGTATACTTAGAGAGCTGATATTTTGCACACGATCTTTCTTTTTCTTTTCTTTTTCTTTTTTTAATACAGCTTTAAGTTCAAAAATGGGACAAATCGAGTAACTCCTCCGTAGGGTTGCCATACAAAAAAAAATTTTTTTTCACTATACTATACTAACATACTTATTTGGACATTGTCTTAGAATATGTCGACGTAGAGAGCTGAAATATTGTACTGAGCATTTTCATAAGAAATAGTAAATATAATGTCAAAATTGGTGTTGTCATATAAAAATTTAGTATTTTTACATATACTGTGAAAACAATCAATTCTAGACGGTTTTAATGTACTAAAAAGTTCTTCGGAATATGAAATCCTATGAAATTGCTAATAATCATTTTTACGGTCCAGCGAACCGTTATAGAAATAGATGCGAAAACCCATTTTAACAATCAAATTTTCACAAAGGAATGTCCTTACGAAATTACGTTGTCGGCATTCATGTAGGGTATCGTAAGAATTTATATTAGAACAATTATAGCTTTTTTACTTATTTCAACTAAGCTCATGAAGGGTGAATTGAAAGAATCTCCTCCACTGGATAACCTCGCTGTGATTTATATGTAGGTCATTCCATATTGACTCGAAACTCAATGTTAGGCTTTGTAAAGCGTTGGGCAAAAGAATTAGATGATATCTATATTACTAAACTTTTTTACCACTCTGGTTAGACCCATTTTGGAATATGCCAGTCCTGTCTGGTCTCCCTCTTACAAAAATCACTCCGATCGTATTGAGAGCGTGCAGAGGAGATTCTTACTTTTTGCTCTAAGAGGTCTCGAATGGAGGGATAGACTTCATCTTCCTCCTTATAACGAAAGATTAAATTTAATACACCTTCCTACTCTTGAGACCCGTAGAAAAATTTGTGACATTAGCTTTATATTTCAACTTGTGAGGGGTGACATCGACATGCCTTTGATGCTTCAGAAAATTAATTTCAATTCACGATCTCGACACTTGCGATCTAATGACTTCATTTATTTGTGTTCTCATCGAACCAACTATGGACACTTTGAGCCTATGACTAGAATGTGCTGTACATTTAATTTGAATTTTCATTCGATAGATTTTAACATTAATAAGACTCAATTAAGAAAAATTCTCAATAATTACTCTGTACTTTAGCTTAATTTAAGTATTGTGTCCTGGGAACTTTGTAGCTAGCATTTAGCGAAATAAATGAATAAATAAATAAATAATATCAAATAGGCGACATGTATGGCATGACCACAACCAATATTTTTTTTTAATTTTACATACATACATTGCATATTTTACGAGTTATACCATTTTTAAAATTTCAAGAAAATGCTGCCCTGGTATTTTTTTGAAAATAGTGAAATATGGCTATTTTTAAAGCTAGAGAATTTCACTTATCAAGGATTTTACCTTTTGTTTTTGAATATCCTGGAAGCGAAAATATCTACTATTGATTTTAGTTTATTTATTTATTTTATTGATTTTAGTTTATTTTTTAACCTTATATTTTTACGAGTGACCCACTCTGATGAATAAAGGGGGTAGGCTATTAGATGGATATATGGCGGTCTAGAATGTTATTCCATGAGGTGAAGGGGCACAATGGACGCACTGGAGGTCTAAGTGAATCAGGTTATGCACTACTAGCGCAAACCCTCATATCTAACCTAAACAAGCCTAACGTACCTTATATTTTCCACAAAAACATAATAATATTTTAACTTTGTATCTCAATGTGATAAAGGAGTAAAAAATCATGAAAGTTTCACCAATCTTGTATTTTCTCACAGCAAGTTCTTAGTTTCTTGAAAATTTCATGAAAGTTAGTAAGTGATTATCTGTGAAAGTTGTGTAAGTTGATTCATCAGCATTCTGAATTCAATAAAAATTTGCAAATTTCGAGAAACGTTCTGACTTATAACAATGAAGATGAATTTTAAAGTCAATTTTTAAGGAATAACAAGAAACATGCGAAATTCGCAAAATAACTTTAAGGTCGTATGTGATGAAACGTTTTTATATTTGTACTGTTTTCCAAAACATCTATGTAAGGATGTGTTGTACTTAATAAACCCATATTTGAAATAAACGCAATATGTTCATGTTAGACTAACATTTGGTTACAATTTAGTGAAAGCCTTTGCCACGCTACCGTACAGATAGAGTTCAAGGCGCGTTTTGATATTCGTAGTATCCCCAAAGTGACTAATACACGGTGTGTCTTCGTTGTATTAGAATGTTTTTTTTTTCCAAAAATCTTCTTAACCCGACTTATTCTGAACAGTCGACATAATCATTAGAAAAGCAAAAGGCATGACCAATAGTTGATGAGAATTTAAATCTTCTCATTAATTTTTAAATATTATATTCTGCATCCTCTATGATAAATTTGACATTCGGGTGTATTAAATACCTATTGTTAAATGTAATGTATGCTACTTGTAAAGTACTGTCACTTAATTGACAGTAGAAATAGGTCAAGAGAAAGTTATCTAATGTGTTAACTTTCTGAACACTCTCCAAATCTCTGTTCCTGTTATGGAACAGAAATTATCACCTGAAAATAAGAAGTACTCAAAGCTTGTTATACACTATTCACTTCACCCTAACGTAAATTCCCATAAGTTACGCTAGAGCAAGTATTTCCTGAATGATGTCGCTCAATTTTAAGTTGGTGCGTGTATATTGATTTACAGCGTAACTTCCAATAAGTTACACTGTACAGTGCCGATTGTCTTCTGTTTACTAATCAAACTCTGAAAAAGAAAGAGAACACTCAAGTAGCACAAATAACATTTAGGTGGCGTTAGTGTAGCGGTAAATGAAAAGATATCATTCGGTTGTTCATTTATCTACGTTTATTTCTGGATGAATACTTCTAAATTAAAATTTGATTTCAAACTAAATGAAGCTAGAAATTTAACCCAATTGCAATTCACTTATTAAATTTAGATATGTATTGAATTGTGTTAAAAAAATCAATTTCAAACAAAAATTCTATATGTTCCTTGCTCAAATTCCTTATTACTAATTCTATTAGCTACAATTTAAATTTGACCCTTTCGCTTATTATAAATTTCTCTTATATTTTTTGGCTGAAAATGAAATGTGTTTTATTAATGGTATCGATGGGTAACCAATTATCAAGCAGTGTGACGTTGACCCGTGTGTGGGCAAAAAGTCACACTTTGATTAATTGATCACGTAACCGATAAAAAGTCAAATAATTATCAATTCTCAATAAAAAATTAATTATGTTCAATCTCAAAATATTTTCTCTCACTAGATAAATTTGGTTGTGTGCACTTATTAGTAGTGTAAATGACATGAAATGCATGCGTTTTACACTGTGACAATAATTACCCATTACCAAGTACGTATCTAGAAATAAAATACCTTGAGTTGCCCGCAACTTGTGTTATGACGAATTCGTTGAAATTTGTAAAAAAAAAAGCACAAAAAATCGATCAAAAGAAACTAAAAATGAAATTGAACTAGAAAAAAAATAATAATTATTACAAGCGAAGAAAAAAAATTGTATGTTTTATATGATTACCGAAATTAACTTTATATCAAATGAACTCTAACTTTATTTAACCCACAAAAAAGAACTCTAAAATATCACTGATGGCGAAAACTTTTGCAAATCGGATACACTGTAACTAAAGCACTGTGAACCCTTTGAAAACTGTTGAAAAATAGAAGGCTGAGAGAACGAAAGACCTCCTTTTTATAGAAAAATTCGTTCCATTTTCGCTGTCCATAAAGTGAAATATTGAAAATTTTCACTTAAAATAACGACTAATGACCTCAAAGTTAATGTCAATAGATAGCAAATTGCCTACTCTACAATTTGACATTTTTCTCGTAGAGATTAATTAGAAATTCGATGATTTTAATGAATTTTTATGATTGCTGAGAAATTTGCTATAAAATTTCACTTCGGTACGTTACCCTCTCAACGTAATAGATTTTTCTGACATTTGCAGTATTTTTTGTCTTTTTCCCACTGTGAGTCTCTTTTGCACTCATTGTGGGAAATACATGTATAAAAAATCGCGAATATCGCGTTTTCCGTGCAAAATATCGCGCAACGAACGTCGCCATCGAGATCGCGGCTCGATTTTACCCGGTCTTGATATGTCAAACGTCGCGGTGACATAAAGTTTGAGCTGTTCGGTACAATCGCGCGCGGGTGCTAACAAAGTTTTGTTATGTATTTTTTTAAGGTATTTTTTAGTGTTTTTCAGGTAACAGCATCATCATCAGGGATAGCTTTACATCAGGTAAGCGTATTATGCATTTATTGTATTTATTTAGCTTGTAGTTTACGGTTTTTGTAAATTTGTGGCAAATGTCAGGTGAGTGCTTTCGTGGCATTTTTCACCTTGTTTGTCCACAACTATTTATCATAATCGTAATAATTATGTAGATAAAAGTGTAATTGAATGCTTTATGGTGGTTTGACTACATAAAACATGAAATTACATATTTTTTACACAATTCCTCAACTACATGGAATTGTTGTTGTACGGCATACATACCTACAGTCCTGTTCTTGACTGTGTTTATGTTATATATTAAGAAAGTTTTTTTTAGAAAAACACTAGCTATTTCAATTATTAATATATTTGTTATTAATTCATTTTCTTTTTTTATTTCATTGTAGCTCTTGGTGGGATTTCTTCTATTTGTGGAAACTCCAAGTGGAGGTAATTTTTTTATATGTATCTATATTAATTTCTGGAATTAATTTGCTTCTTTTCTTTCAGGTTCGCTGAACACCTATACACATACATGGAAGATCCTTCTAATACACAATATTTTGGACGAAGTTAAAAAAAAAATTGCGAACATCCCTATTTTAATTTGGGTTAATATGTTTCTTTAAAATAACGAGAAATTTCTTTTAAATTTTCCAAAATTAAATGCTTTTGTATGTATGTAGTCCTTTTTTCCTTCAATCTAGGTATAACAAAATATGAGTTTTTACCCAACATAATATGATAATATAATGTCAGTCATAACAGATACTAAATCTTTTTTTCCGAGCATCATTCGACTGATCTCATGCTTACAGTAAATTCTTTCTACTGCTATAATGAAATCAGTATCAATACTTCTATTAAGATGCTTCAGAAAATTTGATACGTTCACATATTGGGAGACTCGATCTCTATTTGTTTTACACTGTACCTCTCTGGGATCAATAACGGAAGGAAAGACCTTACATATCTGTCGTTTGTTCATATTTCGTTTTCATTTTACGAACTACTCCCTCACTGAAAGAATAATCATCTATATGCCACGACTATAATTTCAAACAGCCATAAAAACTAGACACTGAGACTATTAGCATATACTTAGTACTAAAATCTATATGCTATTACATGGTTCATAGTTTTATAACTATATTTGTTACAACGGTTTTAGATTTCACGACTATATATTGACAACAATATGGTTTCGTGCAACAAAATTAATTTGATGTCAAAACTATATTGTTAATGTCTGCAACTAATTATTCGATTGTTTGCGACTATAATGCAATTGCACAGTAAAAAATTTGCACAATTGTTGCCACAAAGCTTAGGTATTTCTCCCTAAAATTTAGGGAATATTTCCTAAATTGTAGGGAACATTCTTCTAAATTCTACAGAATATTCCCTAAATTTTGTGGTATATTCCCTACATTTTAGGGAAAAATACCAGAGCTTTGTGGCAACAATTTGTGCATTTTTTACAGTGTGTGTTTAGCTAAAAAATATAATTGTAATCAACTTTTTTAAAGTTAATTATATCTAAAGAATTGTCATCAACAAATACTTTAATACACATTCCTCTTTGTTGTTGCTTGCGTCTTATATTTCCGACAACACACCTTGGAGGTTAAGTTCTAGAAAATAAATGTTTACTTGCCGCATAAATATAATGTAGTTAATTGCGTCTAAAGTATAGTCATTACCAATTATTTTCATTTCCGCTTTCATTTATTGTAGTTGCTACCGTCTCTTATTTTAGACATCATAACTATAAAATTGGGATCTAGCAATCATATTTTATTTATCAGTAATTAATTAACATTCATTACTGGTATATTTTAATTACTAGGTAAGTAAAAATATGACTGCTGGAGCTTATTTTAATTGAAAAAAATATTTTCAAAAATTTTGTAATTTTTTTAAAGAGATATAACAATTCCTTTTCAGCTATTAAATATAATTAAGAATCAATTAATATCAGTTTTTGGTTGAATCGAATTTTTTTCCTTCGCATTTTCCCAAAAGTTTCAGTTCATAGTTATCAGCTTCGTGATCAGTCTGCTGATTACAAATAAAATTAGATTAATATTCGAAAATTTTACCGTGAAAAAGACTCTTGTACTTCAATTGTTATCGACTGTGGTAGGTATTGTTCTCTTTTTCTTGATAATTAAGCTATTAGTTATACGAATTTTAATAATATTATTAAATATGGTTACCAGTAGCTTCTTGATTGATAAATAAGAAAATATTTTGTGAAGATTTATTTCTGCTGGAAGTTTTATTCAGTAGAGCATCAAAAGCTTTGTCTTCAAAACAGGAAAGCTGATTCTTTTTGATATCTATATTACAAAATTATATTAAATCGTTTACATTAAAGAATTAAGCTAATTTTATTTACAAGTTATGTCCATCTTTTCATGTAATGCTGGGAATTATTTGATATATTCCGAAGTGTGTTATGTACATATGTATGTATGAAAAAAAGAACACAATTTTATTTTCAATATATCACTTTACTTCAATAATTTGAACAGTTCCCTAATTACCAGTTTACAAGAATTTAATTACTAAATGATTTTTGTTACTTTTACATTTCATTTCACAACGATTCGATTCCACTGAATACACTGATATGATTTCTAAATTAATTTCATTAATGCAGCTATAATTATGGTTATCAGTAACTTTATAACAGTCACCAGCAGCTATACTTAAATACTTATTATATTCACAAACAATCATGAATATCGTTGATTACACCTTTGTTTTCAGATGCTGAGAGTGTAGTTGTAGTAGTCGTGGACTAATTTGTGGTTGAGCATTTTTGATAAGCACCAATTATAAAGTGCTTTTCTTTATGTTTTCAGTGGAAGGAATAGAAGGAACAGAAAACTGATCACGTGGTACAAGAATATTTTGAACAGAAATTATTAAGTACAGAGAAAAGAATAAAAAGTTGACAGTTGTGCACGACGAAAACCATCATATCCAATTTTTAGATTCTGAAAATAAAATATCCCATTTTAATTACAAAATTAAATCAATTTTTCGTGTGTCTGCTATTGCTGGCTTTCATTTTCTGGAAGTGATGTTTGCCATTTGATATTTGTCAAATTGTATTCCATTTATTCTAACTAAGGAGGTAGTTTAAAAGAAGTACGTTCAGAATACATCACTGCTAATAAGGAAACATAGAATGGAATAAACCGAATATTCCGAATGGGTAAATAAATACTGTTGGTGCGTTCTGCATATTCAGAATGAATAAAGAAAAGCACTCATAGTTTTGCTATTAGTTTTTATAATAACTACATACTTAATTTAAGGTTGATCTCTAAGTATATTTTGTGACAAATTTTTAATATAAATACATATTTAACACATTAAACTGCATCATAATATCTAAAAGTCCCATCCAAATCCAAATAGTAGCCCTTCATTGACATATTCACACAAATTTTATTTTATTTATATTTTTCTAACATTTTTTTAAGTACGAGTATGTTATATAAAAATTTCGATTACAGAAAATCTTTTTACATACCGCACCTATATTGTTGAATATTTTGTTGGCTCCGTCTAACTATACATAAATTGAAAGTGTTAGTAACTATCAAATATGGTCACAAGCAATTTCTCTGTTTCTATTATAAGATTAAATTGCACAAAAATATCATTCATCTACTCTATTATAGTTGTTTCATCAACATAGAACTACAAAATAGATATGTGGCAACACTTAAAAATAAATATAAATTTCCTTTTATGTAATACACACATTCTTTGAGAAAGCAACAAGTCTTATAGTAGTCCAGATATTAAATAAATCAATTCATTCTTGCGTCAAATAAATTATATGATACAAATCATAACAACCTCTATTACTCAATCTCTAACTGATACCAAAGTGGTGACCCCGACGAAGGAAGGCGGTAAACCCCTCCAGTGGTAAGGTGCCCCTTAACTATCATTTAGAGATGGCCAACCCAGCATCCGATCTACCCCGCCAGCCAGAACGTCCCGTTACGCGAAGGGATAACAAGGGTCAGTGTACGAGTTCCACATTTCTGGAAGCAGAACATGGACCTATGGTTTCTACAACTGGAAGCACAATTACACACGAGTGACATATCCCAAGATGAGACGAAGTATTACACTCTGGTTGGCAATTTGGATGCTAACATCCTTAAAGGAATCCGAGATGTTGTACGGAGGCCGCTAGCAACTGAAAAATACAAGATACTGAAAAACCAGCCCTTGATGGCATACCAGGAGTCCAAGCAGAGACGTTTACAGAAACTTCTCAGCCATGTTTCACTGGACGGCAGACGACCAGCAATCAAATTAAAAAGCTCGTATCCGATGGCATCAGTCCTGATGTTTGAAGAACTCTATGTCTCCAACGTCTTCCCCAGCAGATTCAGGCTATCTTGGCGGTAAATGCTAGCCAAAACATTACCAACTTAGCACCAATGGCCGATAAAATATCTGAAACTATATCATCTCCAGATTTTTTTCCGCCTCGACAACATCACCAGAACCTTCCATAGCTGTACTTGAACAGTAAATAGCCGTTCTGGATACCAAAATTGGACAGCTCAGATGACGGAGTTCATCACGACAATGTAATTCTATCTGGTACAATAGCAGAAGTCATTCACCAGCGGCATCACGGAAGGCATTCACCAACCAGTCACTTTGCTGTTATCATCAGAAATTTGGTGAGGCAGCTAAGCGTTGTCAACAGCCTTGCAAGTACCAGGGATAATAAATGGCTAGCCGCAATTGACGACTAACTACCCCTCATCTAACATCAGTAGTCTATATTTCACAGAGAGGTCACCAAATAAAATATTTCTTCTTGACACCGGAGCTGGAAGGGGGGAACACATGATGGCAAACTGTTCCACGTTCGTACTGTTCTGCTTATGAATGATCGACGGAATTTCACTGTACGGCCGAATTTGACTTCAAGGGTGTAAGGATGAGCTCGGGTTGCAGCTCGTGTGGTGCGCATGGGAAGAATTTTACAAGGGATCATGCTAGAAATTTCGTCAGAGCAATGACCATAGAAGTACCGACAAAAGAGAGACAGACATCCGACATTACGTCGGTACTCTAAGGAATCAATAGTTGCTATTGACATGTCATCGTTAATAAACTGGCCTTCTTTTGGACTTTGTCTAACGCGGACAATACAGTGTGTCCAGCGCCTGTCCAAATATGGGAATTATTATCCAATCTAGGTCTGATATGATATGATTACTTGTAGATTTGCGCCAAGTTTGATGGAGTAAAATATATCTTGCATCTTTGCAAGTAGTCCAGTCATTTCATCGCGTTTTTGAAATACCAAAAATGTGGTTAGACCACCTAAGATTGTTGGATATTTCAATGCCCAAGATGATAAGAGATGGTGAGTTTGAGATATCTCCTCCATTGACGGAAATGGGTTGAACGGATGTTGGAATACGTTTTAGTGAAAACAGACAACATTGCGTTTTGGAAAAATTAAACAAGACCCGATTCGCTCTACCACAAGTGGGTATTTTTGGGAGGTCATAGTTTAGTAAACTGAACATGTGGCTTCGTTTGTTCGCACGGGAATCAGGTATAGAGACGAATGAGTACACGAAATTTATTGAAAGGGAGAGCTATCAGATCGTCAATAAGAATGAGAATGAGAGTAGGAGGGAGTACAGAACCTTGCGGTACATCGGCATGGATTATAAAACGGTCAGAAGTAACTTAGTCCAATATAACTTGAATTAAACGCCGAGAAAGAAAGCTTTCAAACCATTTTAAGAATAGAGGGTCTAGACCTAATGCCTGAAGTTTGGCTGAAAGACCTGGATGCCAGACTCTATCGAAGGCCTACGAGATATCTAATGCGATGATCCCAGATTCGCCAATATTATGGAGATATTGATTCCAACGCTCGGTAAGGAATGTTAGTAAATCTTCAGTAGAGCGGCCAGCACGAAAGCCGTATTAGCGATCGATAATAAGGGGATTAGTTTCTAGATATTTCATCAATTGGGTGTTGATGAGTGTTTCGAAAAGCTTCGAAAGAATCGAAGTAAGGGTAATTGGTCTATAATTTGAGGGATCGCTTGCCTCTCCTTTTTTAGATATTGACTGAACATGTGAAAGTTTCCATGCCGAGGAAAAAACCCCTGTCGAATAGGACAGGTGAAATAGTTTGCGTAGGGGTTTAACTAAAGAAGAGGCACATCACTTTAGTACCAGGCGCGAAATACCAACAGACCCAGCAGCCTTAGACACATTGAGACCTGCGAGTACTTTGAAGACCTCCTTCGTGCGGAAATGTAATGGTCTTTACCTGTAATTATTTGTTTATGGAGAAGTAGGACCTTGCGAAGAAGGTGGCAAGAAAGAATTTGCAGCAAATTTACCTGCAAGCACATTAGCTTTCTCGAATGATTCCGCGTACACTTCCCTGTTGTGAATTAGGGGCGGTACCGAAGAACTGGTGAAGTTATTCTTGACTGTTTTAACAAGAGACCGGAAACTGTTACTACCCTTTCGACTAGTAAAGATTTTCTGTTTAACGTTTTGGTCGAGAAAAAATACTCAGACCACTCTAACTCTCTAATGAATTTGTTGATCCTTGATCTCGTTCAGCTCCCAAGCTAAAATTTTAATATGTTTCTTGTAGATAATATAAAGTAGGTTAGGTTAGGTTAAGTAAGATGAGTGCCGCTAGTAGTACCAAGCCTGATTAACTTAGACCTCCAGTGGGTTCATTGTGCCCTTTACCTCATGGAATAACCTTTAAGACCGCCCTAGATCCGTCTTGTTTCTCTTAGGAATCTCAGGATACATCTGAACTCTTTACTTTGCAGATCCACTAGACTTGAAAACTAGTAGCTACCTACTAGCGTACCACCTTCATTCATTAGAGCGCGGCACTCGCAAAATTAAATGAATAAAATCAAAAGAACATCTTCCAGGAAAATCAAGGATAAATGGTAAAATCCTTATCCTTGATATCCTTTTCCACATATATTTTTAGGCAGCCATTTTTTATGATAACTTGAATTCTCTAGCTTTCAAATGAGCCATATTTCACTATCCTTGCATGACTAAAAATATATATATATGAATTTTTAAAGCATACCAGGATAACATATTTTTGAAATTTTAAAAACTCTATAACTCGCAAAATACTCAATGTATAAGGAAAATTTTTGTTTGTCTGTTTTCTCTAAGTGTGTGAAATTCCGAAAAAATTAGTGTTGGTCATGTCACACTTTTTATGATTTTTGTTCGATTTTTTATGATATGATTCAAGTGCAGATCACATGGAATGAAGACCAGACCGAACTCTTCGATTGTTCTAACAAATTTACAGTGAACAATAAATGAATTATAAAAACCTTTGAAAATCACCTTGTTACAAGGCCAAGAGTAGCGTTAGCCTTGGTAGTGATTACATTAATTATTATGCTCGAAAAAAAAAGACGAGTATTTTGAAAGATACTCAAATCTTTACTTTAATTACGCCTAAAAAAAAACGAAAATGGTAACACATTTACTAATATTTATAGAATGGCAATTGATTGAACATCATCTATTTGTTATTTATCATTATTATTATTAATAATTATTAATAATGCAGATGAAAAGATAGATTCCGCCTTTCATTATATCACTGCAACCTGTGAGATCCTTTCTTACATTACCTCTAAGTCACTTAGGGCGCCTTTTTCAGCTTCAGGTATTTTTTTTACAAAATCTATGTTCTTGAAGTCATTTTTATAACATCGTCTAGTAAGGGGAATGCCTTTTCTAGATGGTTTAGCCTTATACAGGCAAGAGCTTCATATTTGCCGAAGAGTATGTCATCTTCCATATATAAAAGTGACAGATCTTGCCCATTTTCTTAAAATGATATCTTAGTGAGCAAGGCCCAGTATGAAGGTCCGTTATGAACAGTCTCTGCACATCAATGTTATAAATGAACTCCCCACGTACTTTAATACAGGCAATCCATCTCTGTTAGACCTGTTTGCTAATTCTGACATGGATGCAGTGCTGTCAGATTTCCATCATCTTTCGACCATGACTTTCACTTTTTAACTTATAATTTTTCCGTTAATCCAATCCAGCCAATAATTTCCTTCACATTCAGAGATTTCAATAGCATTAATATGCCTGCACTGGTTACAGAATGTGCAAGAATTGGTTGGATGTCCGTTAGCTATTATCCCTCTGTACATGATCAAATTGCCTTCTTAAACTCAAATATATCCTACCTTTTTGATAAATATGTTCTCCTTCGATCATGTATTCTGAATCAAAAGGGCTGTCCATGGTTTTCTGCGGAAATTAAGGGATTGATCGTCGAATGCGATTTTTTGCACAGAAGAGTTTTGCGTATGAGGACTGAAGTTAATCGTGAAGCTTACAAACATATTAGAATTATTACCAATACTGAAAATCGAGCTGCTAAGCGTGGATACTTTGAATCGAAATTCGATTCGAATCTACCGCAAAGACAAATATGGAAAAACCTCAGAACTGCTGGCGTATTCGGGAAAAGTGCCCCAGAGTGCGATATTGATCCTGAGTCTCCAAGGCGCTTGAGAAGCTCATGCACGAACATATCATAATTTATTTGGAATCAAAGCAACTGCTCACCCCGTGACAGTCAGGATTTAGAGCTGGACACAGCTGCAATTCTGCTTTATTGAAAGTAACTTCCGACATTCATAGAGCTCTTGATGGGAATCACCTGACAGTCCTGACACTCCTGGATTTTTCTAAAGCCTTCGACAGCGTCAACTATTCAATGCTCCTCACCGTGTTTTTAGACAAGTTCAGTTTTTCTTCATCCTCGGTAGCACTTATCAGAAGCTTTATTACTGGACGCTCTCAATAAGTCAAAGTCAAAGATTTACTTTCAAGAATCTTGCCTGTAACTTGTGGGGCACCTCAGGGTTCAATATTGGGCCCTTTATTGCTAAGTAAGTACATAAATGATCTGCCCAATGTAATAGAAGACTCAAAAATACACTTGTATGCGGATGACGTTCAGATATATTTGGATAGGCCAGTTGGCCTTATTGAGGATTGTGTCGAGAGAATCAACTCAGACTTGAAGAGAATCTTCGAGTGGTCCAAGAGCCATGACTTACTTTTAAATTCCAATAAAACAACTTACATGATTTTAAATCGCGAGAGGTTTGATGTCTCACAGTTTCCAACTGTAACTTTGAATTCCACCATTTTACCTTACGTTGCCTTTGCTCGAAATTTAGGAATTATCCTCAACTCTTCTATGACTTGCTGTGACTACATTAAAAATACATTAGGTAAAATTTATGGAATACTTCGAAAGCTGTGGTTTGCTGCGGGGATTCTCTCTCCTGCTCTGCGTTCCAAGCTACTGAAGACTCTACTCTTGCCTTATTTCACAAGTGGAAGCATTGTCTTCCCACACTTGGATTCGATCTGTAGGCGGAAGCTGAATGTCGCTTTCAATGACTGCATCCGTTTTATTCATGGATTGAGAAGATACGATCACATTTCTCTCTTCCGTAATTCTCTGCTGGGTATGTCTCTAGACGCTTATCTGATACTGATAATTTTGCTCTTTCTTCATAAGATCATCTACACCAGGCGCCCCAGCTATCTATTCTCCGATATCAGTCAGTGTTTAACTGACAGCCACCTAATGCTGCTGGTTTCCCGTTATCAACATCGAATTTTGGAACGCTCTCACCTTGTTCATGTTGCTCGTCTTTGGAACAGTCCTCCGGCAGCTTTGCAGCACACGAGCTCGGCCAGTTCATTCAGAGTACTACTGACTCGTCATCTGTCCTCGGATGATGGTCAGGTGGACTGACATTGTGTTTACACTCTATATTGCGATTTTATTTTCGTTTTTATTTTTATTATCACTTTTCTCTTCCATCACTTATGTCTTCCGGTTTTGTATGCTATTTCCCTCCCTGCACTGCTACTAGTTGTCGCTATTGCTTATTTTAATCCTCAATTGTTTGCTGGTTTTTAATTTCTATTTTGGACCTTACTATAATTTTCTATTTTTACTTTGCTTATTTCTTATGATTGTATTTTTTTTTCTTTTATATTTTTGTTTTAGCTTTCTTCTTTTCTTTTTTCTTTTTTTCTTTTTCTTTGTTAGTTTAATATTAATATGAATTTAGTGTTTTCTTTTGAAATTTACCAACTAAGTTTTGTATTATCAAAAGATTGTAATATCTTAGATACTTTTAACCATTAAATGATTTGAATTGAATCGAATTGAATTGAACTTTACTTCTTTCTGCTGAGCTTGAGGAATATTTTTACCCTCCTCTGAGGAATACGTTATAAATATCTTTGTTTGTCTCAGCCCTGGGGTAGTTTTTGATTGCATCAATTTAGTTTATTTCTCCCAAAGCCTGGCTTGTCCAAAAAGTAGCGTTTTAGATTGCAAAAATAGTTTCAGAGCCGATAAACAATATTCTGGCTCATTTCTTTGTAAAGTAAAGGTTTTTTTGTATTACATTTTTATTTTTTTCTTGCTCGTAGGACTGCTGCAAAAAGCGATTAGCTTAAAAAAGGATAGTCACGATTAATTTACGGAAAACAGGATGCTATGAATCCAGCAATAAATAGTTTATTTTGAATGATGATAATGTCATTTTTACAAATTTGTTTTAATTGGATGTCCAATAATGAATTAGTTGTATTGCTAGAATATTCCTTGATCGCAGACGACATACTATATTATCCAAGAAATTGTCAAACTCATAAATATGTACATTAAAAAGATAAAAAACTAACAAACGTCTCAAATAATTTAATTGAAATCATTTGATTAAAGGTTGCCAAGCGAGTCCAGTCTTTATATATCCGATAGACACGCCATTGCACCCGTCTAATAAAAATGCAATATCGCAACATCAATGCTCAAAGAGAATTAAAATTTTATTTATTGTGCGCTATGAAAATGAATAGAGGATATTTGTCAAAAATTTTTGTCTCGCTTTTTGCCCATCCAGAGTACAGTAAACTCTGCAATCCAAAAGGAAACAATCAAATTTTAAATTTGCAGAGAGCCCTAGATGTAAACGAAATAGTCATGCAGAACACTGCCTTTGCCTCTGCGTACTACTACTAAAAATTGAATTAATCTCCCTCCTCTGCTACTCTATCTCATCTCTGTCCAGTACCATGAAACGGGATATGGTAAATCTCACAGCTGATATAACTTAATCGGTGCCAAATGCCATTTTTGTATCTCCGTGCAATATACGTAGCTATAGGAAGCAAGAGGAGTTTTCTTTTTTCACTCTATCCAATGTTGAGAATTTTCTAAATTCGCAACTGTAGCTATTCTCGGATGACGTATTAAACACAAAAGTGGAGGATGGAAAATTTTTTAGCGAGGTGAACATAAAAAGGCGAAAACAAAAACTTCCCTGGGATAAAGCCAAGTTTTCAACATCCACTTTAGCCAATTTTACTTTACAGACGCGATACCACTAAAGTAGGTATTCAGATATTACGAAGAGTGTCGCTGTGCTGAGAATTTCATTTTTATTTATTCCTTGAAAAACGACTACTACCAGGCTCGAACCAGTTCTTCTTGGTGGAATCGTTTTTTATCGAATTTTGAAGATTTCACAATTGAAAAACTCGGTCTTTTTAAAGGATTACTTGAATGCGAGTTAAATAGGGTTGAGGGGTTGAATCTGAGAGCACCACTTAAAAGATGAGGATTTACCCAGGGCTATATATAGAAGCCGCGTGAACAGAACATAGTGTCACTGGCAGCAGGTTGCAAGGCAACAAGGTAATTCAAAACCTATGTGCAGCTATGTGGATAGATTCTCTCAACTCCAACCCCGAACCCCAACACTGTTACCGTCCATCCAATGTTGGCACAAAGTGCGGAAGATAAGTGGTCGCCTAGGATGATATAGGATATGAGAAGATACGCTATACAGAGAACGAAGAGATTTTTATTTATATACCCGAAGTTGGTATGTGGTATTGTGAAATGTGAACATAAATGTTTTATGAGAGCACTCCAGTTATTGTTAAGACCATCCCATTTTGACATATAATGGCAAATAACGGGAGATACTTAGCTTTTTTTCGGGATGTATGCTGATAAGAGCTTCTTCATCCTTACATAACTAGTATATGTATGTAGCTTAAAAAAAAAATGACGATAAAATGAATCTGCATTCTGGAAAATCTGTTACATTCTAAGAGGGCACGTTACATTCTCAAAAAGACATTTATTTCATGTGCACACCTGTCCTGGTATCTATGTACATCTACATGCAAAATAGTCTTCCATACTGATGTATACATCCAGCTATTTCAGCTACATATTTTCACAAGAATTTAGATGAGAAGATGCAAAATAGAATTGAAACGGGAGGAGATGACAAAAAGTGAGAAAAAGTCATGTATCATGACGATAACGAAGCGTTCCCAAAATAAATGAGATTTTCGTTGGGGGTGTACTATTTTTCTGGGGGATTGCAATTGAAAGTGACATCATCGATTGTATTATTTCGCTGACTTCCGATTTTGTGATTGACGGCTCAATTTTCACTTTCATTGTAAAGAAATTGCACGTGCCTGGAATACAATATTTTCCAAAGCAAAAGGCATTCATTCTTTAGTTGCCATAATATGATGTGGCCGCTATTAAACTAGCTTTGCACGTGCGGGGCTGGCTATGATTTCCGATTGTTTTGTGATGATTTTGTAATTATATCACATTTCATATTAAAATGTTGCCCAATCCGGCAGCTTCAGTTTAATTGAATTTAACTAAGAAATTCCTGAATAATTTCACGAATTAAATGTTACAAAGCTTTAATGGAAAGAGATTTGTGTTTATGTAATCAGTTGAAAGTAAGTTTCTTGAGGTATTCCCTTATGATCAATTTAGCGATTCAGTATTACATATACCACAAATAATTGTATATACACCAAAAGGTTCCCCTAGGAACAGATAATGAATTGACTGAACATTCATATTTGCATATTCACGGAAATCTGTGGAATCAATTTGAGAAATTATTCGCACTATATTCAACTAATGGCTGGAGTTAGGAAGTTTGCATTTAATCAACCTTCGAAATTGTTAATGTTATTTTGCTATGAAGTCAGAATCAGTACAGCGTTTAGGTTTGTCGACAGCGCATGTTCAAAATTAATTTAGCTGTTTTTCATATATAAAAAAAAAAAAAGTGAACTTAAAAGAGAAACCAAAAAAAGCGCTGACAGCAAAAATTTTGCAAATTGAACCGAAGGTCAGGAGATCTCCTCATGAAGATGATTCTCGTTTTTCGGCAAAAGTTTTTCTCTAAATGTTGTTAGTTCATAAGTCATTCTGTTGATCGCTGCAAAGTAAACACAGTTAAAGAAGAAATCCGCGTAATAAATTATTGTTCTTCTCCCCAAATTAATTTGATCAGGTTTTATGAACTAATGCCGAATAAGATTTTTTATGCATTTTTATGTTGTAATCAAAAATTTCATATTTTTCTGTAATCTCTCTTCCTGCTAGAGTCTAGCGCCTAGGTGACTCAACCTCCTGTAAAATCAAATCAGGAGTTTTGACCTCCTCAGTACAAGAGGGGGAACCTCTTGGAAAGTCAAATCACAACTACTTCTTGATCTACTTAAAGAGGCGGTAATACCATCGACCACAAGGCACTGATCGGATTGGAGATACACTCTGTCTCATTCATTCGAGAGTACAGCAGTGGTTATAGGAACTATCTGTAGGGGATAATCCCTATACCCACAGCTCTTCACTCTATTAAACTTTCGTGGGGTTCCTCAAGGATCTATTTAAGGGCACTTATTTTTCAGCCTTTTTATTAATGATCTACCAAATATAGTCCATGATATGAATGTACGTACACGTTCATGCAGATGCTGTACAATTATACTTAAGTCAGCCCATCGGACTACTCGAGGACTGCAGAACTCGGATCAGCTATGACCTGCTCAGGCAGAATATATACAAAGTCCGTATACCATTTTTTATAAACACGTACTTAGTGACTGTGCTGTTTCACCTATTACCTTAAATAGCTTTTTACGTTCAATATCTAATAATCAATGAAGAGTGCTAAGCTAGCAGATGAAATGCGTAGGCTCTGTAGCTCTCGACAAAAATATGATACAATAATACGCAGCTAAAATTGATACAGGCGTGAATTTTACCCTAATTCACTTTCTTGGTCTATCCTTAGCTTGATAGATTTGTGTCCTCAAAATGGAAATTGCTTTTAATGATCACATTCGTTTTGTTTACATATTCCGGAGATTTTATCATGTATTATGAATTTCAGAAAAAATTTTATTTTCACAACATTCTATCAAAAAAGAAATCTGATGTTACCTTACTTTGAAAACTTTAGTGATAAAATATCATAGCTCGTGTAAGCTATTCGCTTCAGGAATAGTCTCCATTATGAGGCAAAATCGGCAGATACCGTCAGTGAGCTCAAAGTACTTGTCACAAATTATTATAATTATACCTCTCATAATCTATTTACATTAAACACACCTCGAAAAGTGGAAACTACCCAGCGGGAAAAGTTTGGAGATCTCCAAAGGAAGTCGGCTTGGAGCGCTCCCTCCCAATTATCTCCAAAATAAGCGCAGCAGAACTTTTTAAGAAAATATATATTACGAAGCGTCAAGCGCTCTAAAATCGCTCCAAGTATACGATTAAAAATATTTTTATATAAAAACGAGTTATGCATATCAAACTGTCTCGTAAACTTCAGGAGCACTCCTATGGGAGATAGTATGATTTTAACTCTAACCAGAAGGTCGTAAAAAAATAACAACAGTAACTTTATGTTCTTTTAAGCGTTTGAGTAAATCTAACAATAAACTTCCATCTTGATTTTCCCATTCCCCATTCAGCATCCAAGGAAACTATGGAGGAACTTACTGAATCTGGGAATATATGGCAGAGACCAGCCTAAGTGCAAGGATCCTAATAATTTAAACAGGTTTTTCACTTCAATCCAAAGTCAAGTTGTTGCCCCAGCGCAACACTTACCTGATCCTGTGCCGCTAAGTCAAGCCAACACACATCATTCTGAATTTGCCTTTAGGTGCGTAGATGTAGAAGTGCGTAGATGCGACTAATAGCATTAAATCTTCAGTCACTGGTCCAGACATAATCTCTCCACGATTCAAAAAAAATAATCTTACAGCATATCGTCCACATTCTCTTCCATATATTTAACGCTTGCCTCACTACTTTTCACTTTCCTTTGATATGGAAAAAAACCGAATGTCTTTCCTATCCCTAAGTCTCGTATGTCCTCCGAACTGGCCAACTATAGATCTATTACCCTGCTCTGTTTCTTTAGTAAGGTTCTCGAAAAGCTTATGCATGTCGAAATGGCTTCTTATCTAAAACAAAACAACCTTTTATCACGTTGGCAATCCGGCTTTAGAGCGCGTCATAGTTCCAAAACTATTTTACTTAAAGTAGTATCTGATATAACTGACTCGATTGACAACGATCACATAACAATACTGGTTCTTCTGGACTTCAGCAAGGCCTTTGATTCAGTGAATCACATTAGGCAGCTTAGTAAGATCCAGCAACATTTTGGGCCTTCGAGCATGGCAATTAAATTTATCAAAAGCTTTCTGGTAAAAATGAATAATACCCCTTCGTCACCACTTTTCCTTAACTGTGGAATCCCCCAGGGATCAATATTAGGCCCGCTTCTCTTTTTTTGCTACACGAATGATCTCCCGATAATGATCAACAGCACTACCATACCATACTCAAACTCAGTCAAAAGTTTAGGCATAGAAATAAATGAGCGTTTAACATGCTGCAATCCCATCTCTTCTGTTTTATGGAAAGTGTATGGATGCTTACGTTAGCTAAAAACGTCCGCTAGCATACTATCGACTCATATGCGTATGAAACTCGTTAAATCTTTGGTACTACCTCACTTTACTTTTGGCAGCTTAATTTTTTTCAAACTCGATTCCGGTTGCCAAAGAAAGTTGAATGTCGCTTTCAACAATACCATCAGGTTTATTCATGGGTTGCGTAGATTTGCTCATATCTCTTCCTATGTGGACTACTTTGTGGGATGCTCTCTTGAAACATACTTGTCATGAGGACAGTTGCTATTCCTGTATTCTTTAATCCACGTAAAGGAGCCAAGTTACTTACTTGACCGAATACAATTTCTAGGATCGGCCCTATATCGAAACATCCTATTGCTAAGCTTTAGAACCTTACCAGGTGAGCGTTCTTACTTTGTGCAGGTAATCCGTTTCTGGAATTCTCTAGCGCCCAATCTGGAGTGCGCTGTATCTAAGCACGCATTTAAAAGGCTGCTGGCATTAACTCGCATAACACGTCAATTCGCAATTTAGTAGTTTAATCATTTTCTTTGACAGAATACGCTTTAGCCCTTACATATTCAGTACTATGTACACCTTAGACGGAAAAAGAGAATTGTAAACATATACAATGACGACGGTAATCGCTAACACTTCTCTGGTTAAATATCAACTAACCCCGATTTAAGGTATTATCAAAATATTTCCTGGTTTTTTCTAAATTGTTTTATTTACACCTCTTTTATTACAAAAACATATTATTTGTTTGAGTAACATTCAGTTAAATGTTTTTTGTACCAATGCTGTGTTAATAGTACATCTATAGTGTAAATCGATCCAACATTGATATGTAAAAAAAAACATATCCCTTGTTAGTGACACAACTAACGAACAATAAAAATTTGTATAAGATACAATTTAATGGTCATAATTACAAAAGTGATGATACAATAAATAAGAAACATAAATGTGTATGAGATACACTTAAATTGTCATAGAAATTTTTTTTAAACAAACACACTGTTGTTTAAATTATTTCAGCACTGTATACCAATGCAGAAAACCCTGGAATTTTTCCAAATTTGGCTGAATAGACAATCCATCGACGAAGAGAGAAAAATAATGTTCTCGAAACTGACTACGCTTTGTATGAACTATAGTTAGTTCAGATTCAGGGGAAAATTTTTCAAATAATTAGACGGAACGGCGTTGGGAAATGCTTTAGCACCGTTTTTATCATCAGTTATCTTCATGGGGCATTTGGAAATGCAATGTAAAGAAGAGAATTGGTTCCAACAGGTATGGAAAAGATATGTAGATGACATCTTCCCTATAATAAAGAAATCAGAAGTCTCTACTACTTTGGAAAAATTAAACGAGTTGTTTCCTAATATAAGATTTACAAGTGAAATTGAACACAATGGTACTCTTCTTTTTAGATGTGCTAATTAGGAGAGTAGATACTCAACTCACCTTCTGTGTGTATAGGAAACCAACAAACACACAAAGATATATAACATCAGACTCTAATCACTGTCATCAACATAAAATGGCTGCTTTCAATTCTATCGTCCACCGATTATTAAATATCCCCAAGACAGAAACAGACTATGAATCAGAGCTGAGATACATAAAAAACACTGCAAGAATCAAAGGCTTCCATACTCGATTATTAGACGCACTAGTCCATAGACAAAAATATAAAAAAAATGGATTAAGGACAACTAAACACTAAAAGGCAGATATGACTCAGATATTAAACGGATAGGAATAACTTATCACCCAAAATACATCGGTAAATTCAAAAACATTTTTAAGAAAATTAACAGAAAGGTTATCCCAGTGTCGTCTAACAAACTTAGAGGTATTTTGTGCAGAACCAAAGATCTGGATGATCCACTTAGTAAGAGCGACTTTTACTCTTTAAAATGTTCTTCGTGCGATCTCACCTATATTGGACAATCATCGAGATCTGTGAAAGAAAGACGGAAGGAACACAACAGACACATAACAAAAAATCAGAGATGGGCGTTTTTGCATTACCACTAAAATGGCAGCAACACTAAATTTTAATGATAGTTAAAATATAGACTGCACTATCACTAAATGATTAGTTGTAGTGCAAATTTTTTATCACTATCACTAAACGAATAGTGGTAATGCATAGTCTATTGCATTATCACTAATCGATTAGTGGTAGTGCAGAGTCTATTGCATTATCACTAAACGATTAGTGGTAGTGCAGAGTATATTGCATTATCACTAAACGATTAGTGGTAGTGCAAATACTTTTCACCATCAATGAGTGATAATGAATTCGTGCATTGGTAGTGCAAACATCTTTCACTAGCACTGAACTAGCAACGAGCGAACATACAGAATAAAAAACCTTCCGTTCAGTTTTCTGTTTTGCGGAGATGGAGATGATTCATTAACAATTAACACTAATTTTGATCGAACGAGCTACGCGTAGTGCTGCATATGCGTACCATTAAATTGTCGTTCAGGTAGAGGCACGGTACAGAGAATACAAAGTATTCTCATTAAATTTTAACACATGTGCTGTGACGTAATTTCGTCCGCTAATGGTGGAACGTGGTTCGTTGAGAATACTTTATATTCTCGAGGCATCGTTCATCTTATATTGAAGCGATGCATTGCTAGCTTACCCTTTGGTTACGTCATTAAGTCGAGGCATCGTCGAATTTATTATTCGAGCAAGACATTGCTAGCTGACTTATTCAAAGAGACAACATTGTGAGGTAGTGTTTGTTTGCTGCTGCGAAATTAAGATAAGAAAATAAATTCGAACAGCCTAGCTTCCTCATCTCATTCTTATAATACCTGAGCTTAATGTGTAACATCAATGGTTGAAGAAATCGAAGACGAAGACCAAAGGCTGAACTACAATAGAAGTAATAGCTTTACGAAATTAAACGAGACTGAGGTTTACTTACGAAAAATTGATATTTTTAGCCTAAATATCGGGCTTTCCAATAAGAGGTGTTATTTTAATTAGCCCGCTATTTCAGTAGATGTCACTTTTGGTGCTGTCATTTTTTGACATTTGACAAGTAGAAACTACGCCATTAATAAAAATGGAACGATACACGATTCAACAACGCATTGAAATTATTAAAATTCACTATAAAAATGGTGAAAATGTGGCAGAGACGGTTCGTAAAACTCGAACATTCTTGGGTCGTCGTGAAGCACCTTGTCGGACCGCAATACAGAAATTGGTAGAAAAATTCGAGCTGTCGGGACAAGTTAGTGATGTGAAGAATAAAACCCGTGCACGTCGCTCAAGAACAGCCGAGAATATTGCTGCTGTAGCCGAAAGTGTTGAATAAAACCCAGGTTTCTCCATTCCTCGTCGTTCTTTGGAATTAGGCATTCCACAAACATCATTACACCGTATTTTGCATAAAGATTTGGGTCTTAAGGCTTATAAAGTTCAGTTAACACAAGAACTCAAGCCAGCCGATCATCAACAATGTCGAGTCTTTGCTGATTGGGTCCTTGAAATGCATGAAAATGATCCGGAATTCCATCGAAAACTCATCTTGAGTGATGAGGCCCATTTCCACCTCGATGGCTTCGTCAACAAGCAAAATTGTCGCATCTGGGACTCGGAAAACCCAAGAGTTATTGTTGAAAAGCCTCTCTATCCTCAACGACTGTTTGGTGCGGTTTATGGTCCCGCGAGGTCATTGGACCTTACTTTTTCGAAAATGAGGCTGGAGCAACAGTTACGGTGAATGGATTGCGCTATCGACAGATGATTAATGATTTTTTATGGCCGGAATTGGATGGTATTGATCTGGACAACGTTTACTTTTAACAAGACGGCGCTACGTGCCATACAAGCAACGAAACCATTGATCTTTTACAGGAAAAGTTTCCGGACCGTGGTATCTCTCGAAGAGGTGATCACAATTGGCCACCGAGATCTTGTGACTTAACACCTTGCGACTTCTTCCTTTGGGGCCACGTGAAAGAGAAGATCTACGCCAACAGCCCAGCGTCGATTCAAGACCTCAAAGATGGAATTCGTGAGGCTATCGATGACATAGGGCAGCCACTTTGCGATTTGGTTATGGAAAATGTCATGAAAAGGATATGGTCCTGTAGGCGTGGTCGTGGTGGTCATTTGGCTGATTTTATTTTCCAATTATAACGGCATACCTTCCTCTTTATAATGAAATAAAGATCCGATCATTTATCTCAAAAAATGGCATTTTACTTTGAATATCAAAATAACACCTCTTATTGGAAAACCCTTTATATATCACATTCCATAAGAGTTATTATCTTGATATTTAATGTTTTCAATTTTAAAAAGTAAAAAAATTAACAAATGGAAGTTGATGTAATTGAAGATTTATGCTTTCTATTAATTCGCAGTACCATTTTTATTCCATTTTAATTTTTACATTGCACATTTAAACCTTTAGTAATAATTTAATTGTTTGGACACATCGCATTCTTACGGAATGGGCGATTATTAACGTACTATACTTACGAAAAATTGGATATTTAAACTTAACGAAAGTTCCCCTCACACAAGTTAAAGTTAATTTGTGTACGCCTGATAAATTAAAGGGCGCGTTCGCTTAAGATACTGACAAGGTTTTAAAATGTGAATTCATATGAATTCAGTCAGTTATATATATTTTTCTGTATAAAAATGAATCTATTTTGGAAAATACCATTGAGTGGGCTTTCTTATTGCTAAATTTGCGATCAAAAGTGATTATGGTATGTCATTTTTAACATAATCTCTACTGGAATCTTTATTATTATTCCATTAAATGAGACAATGCCGTAATACAATAAAATTTGCAAATTGAAGTTAAATATTTTTAATATTTCTGTCATATTGAGTACACTTTACCAAAACTGTGTGCAATGTACAAATTTGTTGTAAAATGTTGTAAATAAAAAATAATTTAGTGTTGTGATAACATTTTCATTATTTTTAATACATTTGTTATATACAATTAAAATATATTGCCAAAACATTAAATATATGAAAAGAAATGTTGAAGCTACAATTTCGATTATTTTGAATACATCTATTATGTTTATCTAACAAATGTACAGAAACATTTTGAAAATATACTATTCACAATTCACTTTTTCATATGGTTGTATATGTTGAATGTATATTTATCTATCTCTCTTTCATAAAATAAATTTTCCCTACTAATTTAACATATACAATTATAAGATTTGTAATCTTGTGTACCAATTAACTATAGTAAAATAAATAAATAAATAAAACTTTTTATCCTTGACAGTTTTTTTGTTGTTTCACAAAAGTAAGCAAAATGCAGTTAGGACCCTTTGCACGCTTTTCACTGATATACTGTTTACCGAAATGGGAGAATATGTAGTATCTACAGAGCTGTTATAATATCTGATTTTACCAAAATGGTTCGGAAACTTAAATTTTCCAAAAACTGGCATGTAGTAGTAAACTACTAGTTGAACAATGGAAAGTGAACAATGAATGGCTTGAGGCAACTTAAATGAAACCGCTAAATATTATGAGAATAAATCGCCAAAAATTATGAGAATATGCTAAGACCTTATGGTAATAATGAATGAAATGTGGGTGGATTTTATTTTAATTAGAAAAAGACAACGAACCACTTCTTTTGGCTATCTGCTAATTATCTATGTGTACAACAATTCTCATGAAACTAAATTTAAAATACTTTTCTTTTCAGGTAAGCTCTGATTTTATCACTATGAAGTTAATCATCTTTTGGGTAAGTAGACAATTGGAGGACGTATGTACGTACGTTTGAAACAATTTACGAACTCTCAGGACTTTTAATAAATTGGAAGTCTTTCATCATAAGAAAAAGAAAAAAAACAATTATAGAAACAAAATTTAAGATTTAAAGTGTATTTGTTTATGATACAATATGAACAAGGTCAACAGTTTGAGATTGGAAAAACGTTCTTGAAGAGCATGTTCTTCTGCGTTATATTCCTTGGAGGATACGTTTGCAAATTTCATGGTCGTATTATGGCGCACCCCAGCGAGTCGTGCCTAGGTGTGGGTCAAAGGGGCAGCAGCCCCAGGCGCCGTGTCGTGAAGGTCGCCGGCGGACTTTTTTTTTTTTAAATAAAATAAAAAAAGTTGAATCTACAAATTTGAATTAAAAAATGATTTGTCGAAAAAAAAATGTTTGTCGAAAATAATTCACAGAATAACCGAAAATAGTTTAATGTCGAAACTGTGTACCTACAGTCTGCTCTGGTAATAAGGTCGCTCTCAATTACAGATGAGTAATTTAGATCTGAGTCGATTTAAAGATCCGGTTCCTACTTTTGGCACCAGACAATTCTAAAAGAGTCATTGAATTTCGCCTCACTATATCATGCGAATCCGATGCTGTAGTATTACATAACTGACTCTGACTCTCAAAGCTGTCAGTGATACGCGTTGCGAAAGTAGAGTTGATGCCATCAAATCCGTAAGCTACCAGCTTTGGGGAGATCTATGATGCGCTTGTTGAATGTTCGCTCTTAGAACAAAGATTTCAATCTATCGAAACATGAGGCTGAGTGCTTAGCCCAATCCATTCTAGACAGATCCAAAGATTTTCTGAAGCAGTATAGATCTGAAGAAAGTTTTTCTAAAATACTGACCGAAGCGAAAGATTTAGCATATGAGGTGGAGGTAGAGCCGATATTTCTCCCTAACAACATGGTCCGCGTTCGGCGTAAGAAAAGTAATTTCGAATACGAAGCTCGATATGAACGTGTAACAGATCCGCAAGAACAATTAAAAACAGAATTTTTTTATCACGTCATTTATACAGCAGTAGTATCAATGGAAGAGAGATTTCAACAACTACAGGCGTACGGTAATGACTTCAAATGTCTATATGATATTAATGCTCTCAAGTCTTAAACGAAAGAAGAAATAATGAAGAGCTGCATAGATTTACATAGAAAAAAAAAATGATATTCTGTCGATTGTACCCAACGTTGTCAGAGCCTTGCGGATCTTATTACGTCTACTCGTTTCAATGGCGTCAGGAGAGCGCAATTTCTTGAAACAGAAAATTATTAAAAATTATCTCCGATCGGCAATGAGCCAGGAACGATTAGTAGGATTGGCCACCATATCTAGTGGAAGCAAATTATGTCATCGCATCGACTATCAGGAATTTATTGCAGACTTTGCCAAAGCATGAAAAATAAATTCGGAGTGAAGGCTATTTATGATCAAATTAAAATTATAGTGGGGTCCACTATCAATTATTTGTTAATTTTTTTTTTTAATTCTGTATTAAAATATTTAATCGGAAAAGGTTGTATTAAAATAAGTATCGGAAAAGGCGGTTTCTCTCAGCGTGCCCCAGGTGCCCCAAGGGCTAGGCACGGCGATGGCACTCCCATTCGTATAGTTCTAAAGGCGTTGTAACGAAGTTCCAGAAATCTCTCTGTAAACTAGCTCTAGATGCCAGGCATCTAATTGTATCTCATAATACATCGTATACCCCTTTTTCATAAGTCGTATAAAAATTCCACTTTACCTCAACAACGCTGAAGTCATCTTTATGCAAGGCTACATTGTAGAAATTTTTCCGGTTTTGTATTATGTTGCCGTTTCATCGGAGAAACACGAGATAAGACTGAACGATAATAGACATATTCCTAAATAAAGTTACTTAAGTAAAGTGAACGTGCCCTTTAAATTAAACAGGCGTACCCAAAATAACTTTAAGGCATCGGTAAGCAAATTGCGTTAATTTTGAATTTCAAATTGCTATAACTAAGGTGCGGTAAGGGCCTCTCGTTACGTATGGAGGACTAGTCTGTGTATCCAATGATATTAAGTAATATTAACGAAAACGGTAGCACCCTTAATTTTTTATTTTATTATAGAAAAAGAATATGAAAAGAGGTGGTCCCTTCTAAGGGTAGCGACATACGATTAGGTTTTTTCCGTACGGTTTTTTTAGTGCCAAATGAATCCCAAGTGATTAACTTGGTAGCGACATATGATCAGGCTTAAACCGGACCGCTTTCAAAACCTGAAAACAACCGCGGCTGGCCACGGTTTGATGACGGCTGATACATACGGTTTGCTGCCGAATGAAATTCTAAACTCATTGAATGCAATGTGACGCGACATACGTTTCGGTTTTTCCTAGAAGGTTTGTTGAAATTTAGTGCAGTGCAGTAGCAAAATTAACTTAATAACAAGTTAGGACAAAGAAGATTTTTCCGATTGTTTTACATTTAAAATCCACACGGCAAGAAAAAGAAGAAAAAAAGAAAAAAAATCAAACTCTCTTTAAAACTTTTATGAATAAAGATAAAAAATGTGAAAGCGCAAATTGCATGCAACGAAACATCCCAGACGAGTATTTTTGATGCAGTATGCAAACCGGTTTTTTAGGGAAGAGGTAAAAAACGCAAAGAGATATTTTTTTGCGTCTTTTCACCTATTCCCTAAAAAACCCGTTTGCATAGTGCATCAAAAATACTCGTCTGGGATGGCCCATAAAATGTTCCCGCGCTTGTTAAACCGGTTTTTCAATGCAAATGTTTTTTCCTTTCTTCTTCATCCTCAATTAAAAATAAAATAATTACAAGTTCAATATCACTAATGTTTTCCATATTTTATAACTCCCCTAAAAATTACAGAACTGATTTCACTGACTTGTATCCACAAAATAATCGAAAATAACCGTCTCGTATGTCGTATAATCACGGCAACGGTAAAAACCGTAGACGGCCAGCCGGACGGGAAAAATCTAATCGTATATCGCTGCCATAAGAGAAAAATTTGGGAAGGAGGCTAAGAAAGCAAGATTTGCATCCAGAAGCTCTACCGATTTTTCTTCAGATTATTCTTGAGATTCTTCTTATATTTTTTACATAACGTTCTAAAAAGCTAAAATCTTCAATTAAAAAGGTAAGTCGCTTTTGCCACTTTTTAAAATTGAAAACATTAAATGTCAAGATAATAACGCTTGCGGAATGTTACGTCTATTTACTACACAAATGTCAATCAGCCGAATCATCAGTCTCTTTCAAATTCGTCTTACAAAGTTCATGAAGTGCTATTGAAAAAGATCTACAGCCATAGTTTTGTGTTTGAGGCAGTAATGAATTATAATTAAATTTGGTATCTGCACCTTTGTATCCTGGTTACGGAAATAATTGGCGAAATGGTGAACCGTAGCCTGGTCATTAGTCTAATGATATCCTTTGGTAACATCCTGCACAATAGATTAATAGTTTTCTGAAAAATCGAGCATTTTTGGTCTGCTGCAATGAGGTATTGACTTTGTTGTTCTTTAAAGAACACACGGCGTAATAAATCTGATAAGCGCTTCAAGAGAGGGTGATGAAATCATCGACAAACTGAACTTTCATCACAAGTTTGGAACGTTAAGTCTTTGGTGTAGTTCACCGGTAATACGTAATATTTTTGACCAAATTTGTTTCGAAAACATCTTCAAAAAGTTGCCTCAATTTCTAATATTTGGAAAATATTTCGCAGTAGTCAAAATAACAACAAATTTGAGGGGGATTGCACATACATCACCAAAGCGATGCATGTTGATAATTGAAAATAGAAGATTCTTGTCCAAACATCAAATTATTAATTATTCACTTGAATATCCACCATTTCTCTAGTAAACGGGTCAGCACTAATATTTTTTTTTAAGGTTGTGCTTTTTGCCATCAATATTAAATATGTGAATGGTAGATTAGAATTTATTCGTCGTAAACAATAATATAAAAAAAAAACCTTATCCTCACTGACAGAAAGTCTCTCATCATTAGAGGTATTAACCTGTTAATTTCATCACTATAGTAAAACTTCTCAACTAGTTTTATAATAAAAGCTTTCAAGCATCTATGATGATTCTTGATGATACCATTCCTCAATTTTCCAGAACTAGTGGGAACAAGGCTTCTTTGGTGCCCTTATTTACTGTTTGTCCATAAATCCATTGATGTCGATATTCTAAATAGATATGCAAACTTAAAATTCGCATTTTTATAGAATATTTCCGCTGTACATGCTACAGCATCTTTTCTATCTCATTGCTACCTCCATTTCTAGCAATAATTGCCAATATTAGTTGGGATGCACTTGACAACAAAGTACAAGGAATATAATAGACAGAAATAATTAAACAGTTGTGTGAAATTTCTTTTGCTTTGGTAGCATAATTAGTAAGAAATCCCAGCATACCTGGAATCCTAAAATTTTGCTGAAGTGATCGAGACTCAGAAGACAAGATGAATAGATCTAGCATCCATTTTAGCAGATGTATAATGAACCTTTTAAGTAGTTGTGCCTTTATTGCTATAAATCCTCAACCTATATGTTATCATATTTGGGGAGTTAGATCCTCAGAACGCAGGTCAATGCTGCTCAATATATGTAGTACAAATTATACTACATTTTTTTCTCTTTCGCAAACCTTAAATTCTTCTTCATGAAAGGTTGTAGGTCGTGCTGAGGAAAGTTTTTATGTTGATATCAATGTTTCTTCTGGACACGAATTAAAAGACTAATGAGAGGAGCAACTATTAATCTTGTTCATTTATCTCTAGTGCGGGGTGAACAAGGTGTGTTGAGTAAAATAGTTGACTAACACATTGTAACTGATTTATTCCTAAATATCACGGTTTGTACACAATTTTTAATGCTAAACTTAACAATAATAAAAGTACTTAAAAAGAGATACAATTTTTTAAAGGTTCTGAAATATTATAGTTTGGTGACGAAGTGATTGAAATTTATTGGTAATAAGTTCAGAGTTAGATCACCGAGGAATTCAATTTATTGTTGAATGAATTTGCATAGTCTGTCAGTTTTATTGATGCCAGGTTTTTTTTTTTCAGTATTCAATATTATAAATTACTTCTTTTAAGGGATTCTCACAGTGATCAAACAAAGCCCTGCATTTTTTTTCTTTCTACACCTATCTATGTATTTTTTACCTTCGTTTTTCGATTAAAAAATCCATATAACCGCAATCACTTAATTCCATCCCACGTTATAAGATTGTTATTAGATTTGTCCCCAGCGGTTATCCTCTAAGATGAAGGCACCAATCACAAATTTGTTAAGATTTATGGTAGGTTCTGGTTATGAAAATTGTTCTAGACTTGTTAGACATGCCAAGTTTTCTCAACAATTTGTTTATTTGCAAATGCAAAAAAAAAATGTAGGACAATTCCCTATATTTAAGGTACATTTTTTTCCTATAAATAAATGTAATTTTCTCTGATATAAAAGGAAAATTAGTTTAATTTCCCCCAAATCATCAATGAATTTAGGTATTTGACACCAGAAGACCTTTGATATAGGACATAAAATTCCCGAAATGTTAAGCTTTCTCGGATTTAAGGAAAAGAACATTCAATAAATTAGGTAGGTATTATTCTACATTTTGTATGGTATCAAGCCTTGTCACGTCCTACGACTCATGAAAAGTTTTTCGGAGGAAATCTCTGGGGACCAGTCTCTTATGCTCGATAAAATGAGCCAGCTTTCAGCCAATCTGTCTAATTTTCAACAATTTTATGGTGATGTACATATATTAAATTGTATACTGGAAAAGACTCATGAAATCTCATCAAAAATGTCGCTTGTATCGAGCACCTTGGACGATCTTCACTCTTCGGTAGCAACATGTGATGCGCCTTTGACGTCCAGTGCTAGCAGCGGGCCGGATTTACCTATCATTTAGGATATCAGGCCCAAGTCAAGGGCGATATTGGATCTTGTTCGTAAGAGAGTCTCGCAGCTCTGAAACTCTACAGACTGAGCCCCAATAGTCTTCATCTCCTCAGCAGGATTTGCATGTCTTAACTCCTACCTCCTCTGAGAATATTTTCTCAGCGAAGGAGAAGGAACCATCGCAACAGCCCAAATTACTTTCCTACTGCCTCATGTATCACTGGATACAAATGTGGCCTCCATTGGCAGGACTTCATCTTCGGATGCCGATACCGATTGTGGACGAAGTGTTTGATAAAGGGACAAAAGCTTCAGTTTCTGCTTCGGTTGCGGATAGTGCCTCCACCAATGATACTCCAACTGTAATTGGAGACGTTGTTTCGCTGCGGCCAGCCAGTCTTCCAAAATGTGTCTTCGTATCCAGAGTACATCTTTACACTACCGGAGATGAGATTACTAGATATATTTCTGGTACTTCAACCTCTTTGATTGCCTACAAAAAATTATGTACTCGATATGATCGTGAGAAACGCTCATTTTCTGTGTCCTTCAGGATTTTTTGCCAATGTAACTGGTCTTCGCTCCAAGACGACTCGCCTTTTTACAAGTTCGACGAACTCCTGTTTTGACGTGGTCTGCTTGACCGAGACATGGCTGTGTGGAAAGATTGCAGATGCAGAGCTTTTTGGTTCAGAGTTCCTTGTATTTCGCTGTGACCGCCATCGTCTGTCATTGGATGCTCCTGTTGGAGGTGGAGTGCTTTGTGCCGTTCATTACAACCTTCCATGCATGTCAATTGATTTTGTTGAGTGCGGCGATCTGGAGTGCTTTGTGCCGTTCATTACAATCTTCCATGCATGTCAATTGATTTTGTTGAGTACAGCGATCTGGAGTTTATATGTGTAGCGCCCAAACTCTCACATAAAAACGTATATATTGTTACATTTACAGTTTACATCCCTCCATTCTCATCAGCTGAGATATTTGATTTGTTGGCTACATGTATTGATAGGCTTACTGAAGTGCTGCTGCCTGCCGACGAATTATTGCTTTTTTGGTGACTTTAATTTGCCCAGTGTTTACTGGGAACACTCTGTGGGCGATGAGGGCTTCTTGCCTTCAATCTCGGCGACTCCTCAACATGCTATATCTTTTGTTGACAACATTATTTCTGCAGGCCTAATGCAGTCTAGCGGCATTATTAATGACTCTGGAAAATCTCTTGACCTGGTATTTTCTCCCCCTCCGAATGGGACTCTCGTTAAGCGTTATTTAACTCCTATGCTTCCTGAAACAAGTCATCATCCGGCACTACATGTAGTTTTGTTTTTCTTTCCGAGCCAGGAGAATTTAATGTTATTCTACTCATATGATAATGTGACCACTTTAAAAGTCACTCCAGATTCTCAGCAGATTGCTTGCTTACAACAAAGATCAAATCCTTTGGGGGGTTTTTGTTTTTAAAGTCATATGTCACTCAAAAGACTTTTCACTTCTTTATAATAAGTCCACAAATTTAAGTATGGAGTTGTCTGAGTTATTTTACTGTAGCCCCAGCGGGAAATATGTCATATGTCAATATGTCCACACCAGCCAGAAAAGAAAATATCTTTTCCGAAGCACTGTTTTACCATAGCCAAAGGAATCTTCGCGGAAGCAGATCTCGTCTCTAAGTTCAGGCTTATTCGGTTTTTTTGGTGTGAAAAGATAACTTACGTGCAGATGAAAGCGCAGCAGAAGTTCCAATCCTTTCGGAAGCAAAACTTTGCGGAAGTAAAACTCTTCTCGAGGTTTAGGCTTGTTTATAATCTCTCTATTTTTGACTCATATGCATATGAATGCGCAACAGAATTTTCATTTTTGTTGTCAGTTGAAGGGTGTGATTAATTAAAATTTTATTAGTCAAGTGAAGTGTTTTTTTTTTTTTTTTTGTAATTCGTATAGATTTAAAATTAAATGGAGAGCATTCAGAATAAAACTAAACAATTTGAATAAAGCTCGTATTTTGATTCCCCCTATATTCCTTATAAGCGCTTCACAATATTGCTTCCATACGAGCTACAAGAGCGTTGCCCAATTATCTGCAACTGTCCCTCTGCGGACATGCTTACATTAAGCCCTGCGAGCTTCCAAAGAAGCGCTCTTGCATTCATCTTTGAACGCTTCCATTTCCCGCTTGGGAACTTCCAAAACTTTTCAAACTACATATATCTTCTATTTTAATTTACTAAAAAAATTCTCACCTAATATAATGGTATTGGTGTTGTAATGGATAACACTTTGGTTAATAATTTTAGGCGGCTAGCTTCATGCCCCTAAAGGCGCCAAAAGCTTCTTGCATCAGAGATAATAATAATAATAATAATAATAATTTATTTATAGGAAGTGGTACACAAGATTTACAAATCTTTTGTTCGTACATATAGAAATTACAGTGGAATCTAGGGGTTATAGTTATATATAAATGAGGTAATTAAACAAATATTAACAATTTTAACTATTAGAGAAAATTAATAATTAATACACAATTACAAAAATCTGAGAAAAAGCAATTAAGAAAATAAGAGAAACTACATAGAAAAATTCAAGAATTCAATAAAGATAGATAGACTACTACACTAGCAATAAACTGCACAGATTGAAACTCAGAAAAGCGCTCAAAAGTATTCACAAGATTACAGAACATGAGTTTTAATAATAGCTTTGAATGCATTAACGGTGCGAGCCCCCTGCAAGTTAGAAGGGAGCAGATTCCAAAAGCGGGCAGCCTGAACAGGAAAAGAACTCTCCATGACTGTTCTGCTGAAACGGGGAATAATAATATTATGGTTACGTGGGGATACCATAAATTGGAAAAATTCTCGGAGATACTCTGGCTCATTGCTGTTTAATATGCCAAAGAGCAGAATTAAAATTCTACGCTTTAAGTAGTTATCTAGAGAGCAGCCAAGTAGGGCACTACTGTAAGGTGAAACATGGTCAAACCTTCTTAAGCCGAAAATGAATCGAATGCAATCATTGAAAGCTACTTGGACTCTCCGGGCGCATTCACTATCTAATTTGGGGAAGATAGCATTTCCAAAAGAGAAGTAAGGCATAATTAATGTCTTCACCAATCTCTGCCTAACGGATGTGTCTAAAATACTCGCCGAGAGCCATAGCCTTCTTAAACCTGCATAGACTTTGCTAAGTAAGACTTTAGTATTATCGCAACATTTCATGTCTGAGCTCAGTACTATTCCCAAGCTTGTAACTTTATTGTACACAGGCAATATAAAACCATTCAGACTTATATCAGGTATGTCAATTTCGTCCAGTGGTCGGTTAAAGAAACAGATACACTGCGACTTTGCTGGGTTAAGCAGTAACCCATTCAGCCTAGACCATTCATGAATCCTCCCAAGATCCTGATTAATACGCTCGATGCAGTCCTCAATGAGGCCAATAGGCCTACTTAAGTATAGCTGTACATCATCAGCATATAGGTGAATTTTAGCATCTTCAATAACATCAGGAAGGTCATTAATAAACAGGCTAAAAAGTAGAGGACCAAGTACAGAACCCTGTGGTACACCACATGAGACGGCCTTCAAGGCCGAAAAGTTATTATCCACCTTAACTAGCTGATGTCGATCATAGAGGAACTCTTTAATCAAGGAAATGGCGGTTGCACTGAATCTGTATTCGGATGCAAGTTTACAAAGCAGGAATTCATAGCTAACGCTATCAAATGCCTTAGAGAAGTCAAGAAGGACAAGCGTACTGAAATTATTGTCGTTCATGGCCATTCTTATATCTGTTGATATCTTTAATATAGCAGTTTCACAACTGCGAAACGGACGGAAACCAGACTGCCAAGGAGACAACATCTGATTACAATCAATCCAACCTAGTATTTGCCTATATATGAGCTTCTCTAGAACTTTCGATAAGAATGACAAGATACTGATAGGACGAAAGTCACTAGGTGTTTCAGCTTTAGCCTTCTTAGGGATTGGCAGGACAATAGCAGTTTTCCAGGCATTGGGAAAGGTAGAAGAGGTAAAACAAGTATTCATGATATGAAGAATGTACTTATCAATGTAGGGAAGTAGTAGTTTTATAAGGCGTGGTAGTAGAGAATCAGGTCCTGTTGCCTCCGATTTAACTGAGAAAATAGCAGAGATCAGCTCTTCTAAATCAATTCCTCGAAAGTAAAAACAGTCATGGCTAATTTGTGGGACCCAAGTAGCATCGGAGCTAGGAATGTTGCTTAGAGGTGAGACACTTGAAGCCAGAAAATGCGAATTCAGGTCATCAGGGTTTAAATTACAAGATGCACCATCAGTGCCATACACACCAGCCTTCCGCAGATTGCGCCAAAGTACTTTGGGTTTTTGGTCTAAGCTAAACTTAGCGCTGAAATAACGTCTCTTGGAATTTCTAATGGCGACCGTTGCTTTATTGCGAGCAGCCTTATACAGTACTCGAGCTTGATTAGTTTTTAAACGTCTGAAGCGTTGATAAAGAAATTCTCTCTCCGCAATAAGTAAACGTACCTGTGGCGAGAACCATGGGCAGCCTGCTCCAGGTATACGCCTGATTTTGGTAGGAACGTACTTATCCGCCAAGTACCTGAGCAAGGAGGAGAAGATATCAACTTGTTGGTTCACTGTCACACGTTCATATATTCGATCCCAAGGAAGTATCCTGCATTCCTCAGTCAAAGCCAGTACATCAATATTCTTATAGTCTCGGTAGAAATACTCCACCGCTGAGTCACGATGTAATGCAAAATCATAGGTCAAGAAAAGAATATCATGATCCAAAGAACTGAATGGGGAAATCTGATTGAAGAATAATACTTTTCCCATATCCGATGCAAAGATAATGTCAAGCAGTGATGGATTTGTTGCGTTAATGAAGGTGGGCTGGGAGTTAATTGCATTAAGGTGAATTGTTTGGAAGAAATGTAGAAACTGATTAGCGATGGAGTCCTTGCGTAGAATATTTACGTTAAAGTCGCCTCCCACCAGTACATTAGTGCACCGCTTCGTGACACTTAATAGGCATTCTTCTAGTTCACATGCACATTCACAGCTAAATTTGGTCGGAGGACAATACACAGCAACCAATACACATTTTTCCAATCCAGAAGAGACTTCCACACCCATGAACTCTAGGTCACTATTAACAGAGGAAAAGATAATTTTCGCCTTAAGGGTTTCCTTAACATAGATTGCCACTCCACCCCCAACACGTGTTTTGCGATCATGCCGATATAATCTGTAGCCAGCAATATTAACCAGCGACGAAGGTATGTTGCCATTTAACCAGGTTTCACTTATTAAAATCACGTGTACCTCAACCTCGGCAAAAAGCTCACAGAATTCACCAATTTTGTTTCTAATGCTTCGCGCATTGATCGAGCATATGTTCAACCCCACAGATTGGTTACAAAAAATCTTCAACAGAGTTCTCACCCTGTCCAGGCCACCGAAGCTATGAGAACCCATAGTATACCACAAGAAGGGCACAACCGAAAATGCATAGCCAGCCAACCAATTCAATTGCTATATAAAAAAGAGTACTATTCCATATCAATCCATGCAGTGAGGCTAATAGGGAGAACTTAACTAATAAATAATTACATGAAATTTCTAAGTAAACTGAGGTAATTAATAGTTTGATCATAATTCAAGAAAGTGTATATACTTAAAAAAAAAAAGAAAAGAAAAAAGAAGTGTTGTTAAAAATAATTCAAAGAAAATTAATAAAATGTAAAAGAAGATATAGAAGAATAATAAAATGCATACTATTTAATCAGCTCCATCCGTGGATAATGATAACTTGGAACCTTTAGTCGAGGCCAGTAAGCAATTGCTCCACATTCGATATTTTTACTGGGTGCCCATCCTGTTTTTTTTTTTACGTAAACAGAGCCATTCCTAGTGAAGACAGTAGAAATCTTCTGCAGTCGACGCTGTTTTAGTGCCTCTCGCAGTAATGAGTTGTTAGCTGGGGTCAGGCTTTCATTTATGTAAACGAGACTAGCAGTGGAGAATCCATCGATTTGCGACAGCTTTAGATCCCCACAGTGACGAAAGGCAGACAACAACGCTCGTTGTTCAGCATGCCCTGAAAGGCGCACAACAATAGGAGAAAAGCTAGAAGAAGATTTCGTCATAGACTTCAATCGGAATGCATCGAAAAATGGTGATATAGGATGCTTAATTACACAAGCAATATTTTTAACAATGTCAACGACCTTCTCATTGGGACTGCTGGGGATGCCCCTTATGATCACGTCACCCATTCTGTGCGCCTGCAGAACATTATCAGCTTGCTTGAGTATAGATTTTTGATTAACCTTCAGCTCCAATATATCACTCTCACACTTAGTCAGGCGATCATTTAAAGTACACATTGACTCTTCAATTCTCTTTGCAATCCACTCCTCAAACTGCTGGAAAAGATCAGCCACGTTAGTAATCACATCATATCAATTTCATTCACTTTATCGTCTCTTCTTAGTAATTTACCTTAAGTCTTATGCATACATAAATATTTCGTTCAACAAAACTATTTTACTGCGTATGTATAGATAGTCCCATGGATATCTCCAAGTATAATTCACCCCAATTTATGTATTCACATGCATTTCATAATACATTTTTATGGCCTCTAGGTGTGATTGAGTACGCTATAACGCAGAAATAAATGTACCAATAAATCTTCGATCTGCTTTGAATAAGCTCGAACTCAATTGATTGCATCCATAAAAGTTGTTTGCTAACCCAAATGGTTTCTTTATTTCTACAGAGTTAGTTTGTTTAGATACATATTTACATACGTAAAAGCTTTGCACATAACTAGATGGTCTCTCATCGATATTAATTTCGATCAGGATATCTCCTATATAAACATTTCTGAAACTCTAATCGACATCAATGTAAACAAATATCCTCTTTGACACACTGGAATTCATAATAATTCCCATAAAGTTATTAATTTACGACATTATACCAGCAAAAGGCTCCTTCTCAACTTCTAATTAATTATCTTGCTTTTGAATGAATCTCTCCCTGGCCGGTAGTCGATGTTTTCTGCTGACGATTCCATTATCATCAAAATTCACATAACTTTTAGTAGCACTTTACAGCCCTATGGTCTCATTGTCCACTTTCTGTCCATTTTTAATTTACACTCCTGCAAAATGGAGGGAGGGCGGTTCAAAGGAGAAAACAATTAAAAATTTATGACGACACTTTGGGAAAACCCCCTCCTCCATATAATGACTGAATTCTTGAACAGATCCCAGAAGTAAGAGCCTCCAGCAATTCATACGTTCGTACTAGCACACACGACAGTACTTACGTAAGTCATAGCCACTTTACGGGATGCCATTATCCATGTCGAAAATCGTAACACTTGATTGTCACAACAATTTGCCAATGCCCATAAAACCGAACTTGAAAAGTTTACAACATAATTCCGACTCGAAGTCGAGCTATGCACGCATGTATGTATATGTATATGTTCAATCATAAAACCATGTGAATATGGAGTGTATGAGTTTGAATTCATCGATACATATATGCTGATATCAGTGACAGTTAATGTCGAAATTCAGTTCACGATATGTGGATATGGAGACACATTTTCGATCTAAATTTTGTGACTGTATTCAGTTTTCCTATAATTCGTATGGATGACTTACGACTTACAGGAAGTGTTTTATAACCTATAACAATTCAGGTAAATACCATTGAATTGAGATCATAGTTTTGAAGTGAAATACATATATAGGTTAATCTTTCTAGGAAATTACTGGACTATCTTGCATTAAGTGTCAGTGGATAGTGTCTGTTGAATAGATTTCCTCACGGTCTTATATATCCGTACGTGACTTCGAATTACATCGGCACCCATAATGGTCGGCTCATCATGGATTTGTTACTGTTAAAATGGATAGATATTCCCTGTCATAGCCTTCATAAGTAATTGGGATTTTATCTTAGTATTAAAAGAGCATGTAAGTTTTACGATATAGCTTTACCATAGTTCAAATGTCTAGCAGTGATGAGTTAAGTGCCAATAGACAATTAAATTAACCGTTTTAAAATATATGCTAAGGTTTACGTGAAAATACAATTTTATTGTTCTTAGCACCTTCTATGGTCTATTATTACTGCGTACCAGAACTTTATCAACGAACAGTCAATTGACCGAGTTTAAGCAGTGCCGGATCTAGGAAACTTTTGAAGGGGGGCAAAGACGTTAGTTACCGCCCCCTCTAACAACGATCTTTATTTGGGACAAATTTTATTACAGTTCCAGGGTATACCAGGCATTATATGTATATGATAGATGACCTATTTATAGATACTGCATACCCTAGACCTATGTAGAACCAGAATTGTTAAAAACAATTTGAATATGAAACAAATGATTGTTAAATAAAAAGAATTTGAAAGTAAAATCCATTATAGATCTTAAATGTCGTTTGAATCTCAAACTGTTTTAAAATAAAAGGAAAGTAAAAAATCGTATCATTACAAATATAATTTATTTTATACCAGAGACAGACTTGCAATCTTCATATTTATATATTGATAATGCAATTATGTGAATTGCAATATAAAATTTCAGAGACACACTTGCATTTTACGATACTAAGAATTTAATTAGAGAACTTACACTTGATTTATCACTTGATTTATCATTTGACTTAAGAAAGTTTCAAGTGTCAAATATTAAATGTCAGAAAAAGTTGTATTAAGTATTAAATTCGGTTCTAAAAGGTTCGTGTATTAATTGATTATGGTCTATAACTAGGGTGATATTGCAATAAACTCATATACCGCGTACGTTTTTCGCAATTTCAATATTGAGCTCCAATGTACTAACTTCTGTTTGTACACCGAGCGTATACCGAGCTGCTTCTCAGTATATAGAGACAGATTTGGCAAAATACAATATTGAAATTGCAAGTCTGTCTCCGCTATTATTAACATAAGGATAACAAATTAATATGAATCTTCTCGGCTAAAACTACTAAAATTTGAAACAGTTTCAAAAAAAAAACTGTGTAGGAATTCTGGCAAACTGCCGTTCACACTGAAAAAACAGTTTGTTTGGTTTAAATAAAATTTATTTGTATGGAATAAAATATATATTTAAATATGGCGAAATAAATATCGTATTTCTTTCAAAGAAAGGATTTATTTGAATGATTTATTTCCACCAAATAGGCGTTTGTTTCTTATGATTTATGATGTTTATTTAGGATATTTGTAATTAGTTTGTTGGAAATAATTGACTTGTTTGATAGACACAAATTTTATTTCGCACAAATCGACTGTGGAATGTAAAATAATTGCTACATTTGTATCAAATGATTATTTGTTTCAGTCAAATTAATGTTCTTTGATTGAAATATTTTATTTATTTGGAAAAATTAAATATTATTTAGTAACAATATATCACAATAATGTATATTTGTTGCAAATAAATATATGTTCCAATAAAATTAATTATATTTCAAAAAAACATCATGATAACAACCAAATATCTAACGCAAATCAATCTAGAATTTATACAAAATAAATAATATTTGGTAAGAATAAATCTTAATTTGCCCTGGGAAGCAGGCCTTTACTTCCCGGAAAAAGGTTGTGTATTTGGTATTCTGACGATTATCTGCTTCGTTCAAATGAATAAATAAGTAAATAATATTCATTGCTTGTACATATATACTCGTACATTTGGATATGTATATACATTGTTGAAACCTCGTGTAATTTATATTTACCTGAAGTTTTTAGTTCACTCCCTGAAACAATTTTTCTTATTATTATAGAATTGAATTGAAAGTCGAAATACCATTTTTCAGTAATATGAAAATATATTTATTTGCTATTTTTAACAAAAAAAAAATTCGCTTTCAGAAAAGATTAGGAAAATTATAATAAATAATATATATCACATTGATGAATTCAATTATTGAATATAGATATGGCACATCGTCCATCACCAAGAAAATGCCCTTTTTTTGGAAATTCATTGAAAGATTTAAGTTTCTTAACAGCTACTTTCTGTAAACTACCATTATTAAAATTAACTACATAACTTTTAATATGATTGTCAACGCCAATTGTATTCAGTTTTTTGAATACAAAATAAACTTCTACATTTTTATCACAAAAAATATATTTTATACGCCCAAACACTGGTTCTTCACAAGAATCACAACCCAGTTCAAAAATGTAACCGATTTTATAAAGAATATTTTTAGTCTTAATCCAAGAAAATGACTCAAAATTTATGGAATTCAAGAAGGGGAACAACACAGATACCAGGTCTAGTTCCTGAGATAATAACAGCTTTGGTTTGCTATTATCATTTTATATTTCGTAGATGTGAGGAGGATAGAAGAGTGTAACAGACTTTGAACTGATATTTAAAAGCCAAAGTATATGCTATATTCCTGCGGGACGTTACAATGTGCGCACTGCTTTTACCAATTTTATGAAAGGCCTCAATAACAACTCGCACGATGAAGACTTCAAACCGACTGTGACTAAAAAACTTGTACACTATCGGTAATATGAAACTGTTATCAGTGTACGAGAAATAAACGTTATTCATGCCGAATAACGTTTGTTTCTCTGAAATAAACGTTATTTGAAATAAACAAATGTTAACAGGCACATAGGCACCATGGAAATAATCTTTGTTTTCCCTGAATAACATTTATTTCTCTGAAATAAATATCTATTTGCAACGATTAAATTAAATTTGTTTGAGACAAATAAATGGACTTATTAGATCAAAACCAATGTGTTTATTTTCACTGAATAAACTGACTTTTTTCGTTTAAAGAAATATTTATTTGGTAGCAATGAAGATGTTATTTTGGTAAAATAAATTGAGATGACAATCAATAAACAAATTTCCTTAATTTTTGTGAAATTACGCTTATTTCTATCAAATTAGGCTGTTTCAAATAAACACTGTATTTATATGAAAATAATTGGTTTATTTTGGTAGAATTAAGAATATTGATAGCAAATTCGGCATATTTACGACAAATATAGTACCTTCAAATAAATGCGTTGCTTTGCGACAAATTGCGACAAAAGAACCTTTTTTTTCAGTGCAGGTTGAATGGATTTATCAGATTTTTTACTCAGATTCAAAGGCCTTAACTCCGACTAAAATGGTTAAATTTAGCTGGCATAATAATAATTTTCTGGTAACTTTGTGCTTGTGCCTACTGTCTTATAATCTGTCTACATTCGAGGTAGGATTGACGGATGATGGGGAACATAGGGTTGCCAGCCACATTTGTACAATTTTTGAATTAATTTCATATGATACAAAGGTACAATTTGAGAATTTAGCGGAATTTTTAGTTTAATAAGCTTACAGAGGCTTACAGACTTAATTTTAATAGACAGTAAGCTGCTTGACTGTATAAGTATAAACACAATTGAAAGTATGATATCAGCAAAGCAGCTTTTAGATTCCGGAAAGAAAACTGAAGTGTTAAGTATGGTCTGAAAATTTTTTCCAATTCTTGTAATTAGATTTTTTCTCGTTTAGCTATGGGTTCAGAAATCCGTCGTATTGCCGCCCCCTTAATTTTAGCGACCGAGGCACGTGCACCCGAGTGCCCCCCCCCCCCCCATAGATCCGGCCCTGAGTTTAAGTACATTTAAATCTAATCCAAATTTGCTTGTGATAACTGCAAAAATTATGAATTATGCCACATTATGATGGAACATTAGTAAATAATTTATCAATCACCGTGTTTCCCCATTAGTTAGCTCTATAATTCTAATACTTCTAATACGTTTTAAACATTGTTGTATTGTCAAATTTCAATTATGTTCAAACAGACGAACGCAAGAGTGATCTTATAAGAGTTGGTCTTATTAGTAAGATTTGTCTTATAAATTAACACAAAGAGACGGACGAAAAAGTGGCAGTTTTCCTGTTATCTATGACTCAATACCTACTTACCCTGGTAATATCAAAATTTTAGTTTGAGAAACCTAGAAATTCTGGGAAGGGGTACGTTATTTTTTCACGTTTTGGGCTATATACATTATTTATAACCAAGAGAATGTGTTACAAAGGCTTTGCAAAGTCGGCTTGCATATTAGAAGGGAAAAATGTAGGTTCATGCAAGACCATATTGAATATCTGGGATACAAGATAAGTCATGAGGGTTTAAGCAAAATGGATGAAAGGGTGAAAGAAATTGTGGAAGCTCCTAAGCCTACAAATATCACGGAATTATGATCGTTCATTGGAGCAGCAAACTATTATGGAAAGTTTGTAAACAAATTTTCTCAAGTACTGTTACCTTTGTATTTATCTGGTCAAGTAATTGTCAGGAAAATAAAGTCAGAAATAGTAGCGGATACGGTGCTAGTTCACTATAATCCCAGTCTGCCGATAGTTCTCGCATGTGATAGTTCAAGTAGGGGTTTAGGTGCTGTGCTTTCACATCGATATCCAAATGGTAGTGAACGATCAATTGTATTCGTGTCCAGGACACTCACGCAATCTGAATACAATTACAGCATTGGCGAGAAGGAAGCATTGGTCATATTCTTCGCAGTTAGAAAAATTTTTCATTATCTCGTTGGCAAAAAATTTAAGCTAGGAAATGATCATTAATCGGTAGTCACACTGTTCGGACAGAAAAAGGGTATACCTGAGATCGCAGCCAGCAGAATTCAACGTTGGGTTTATTTCTTGTCAGGATTCGATTATTAAATAGAATATAAAAGAGGTAAGGAAAATGGAAATGCAGATATGCTTTCCCGATCACCGCTCAAAACATCGGAAGAAAATGAAAAGTTGTGCAATTTAATAGATGTACCGAGTTACCCAAAATTTGTTCAGACTAGGGGAGGAGAGAGAGACATTGAGAGATCCAACATAAGCAAGAGTTTTAGATAAATTAAGATGGGGATCATTAGATGAATTAAAAGAAGACGAATTCAAAGCTTTCTGCTTAAGAAAAACTGAGCTTTCAATAGAAAAGGATATAATTATGTGAGGATATAGAGTTGTAGTACCGGTGAGCCTGAGAATAGAAGTTCTAACGCAATTACACTCTACGCACATGGGGGTTGTAAAGATGAAAGCGCTTGCAAGATCCTATTTTTGGTGGCCAGGCCTTGACAAGTGCATAGAAAATGAAGCGTATAACTGTCTAGCCTATTCACTAATGCGCAACAATCCAGAAAAAGCTATGTTGATTCCGTGGGCACCAAGTTCACATCCGTGGGATCGCATTCATTTGTATTTTCTAGAAGGAACTAAGTATGTATTTGATAGTAGTCTTGGACCCATACTCCAAGTGGGTTGAAGTTATCGAAATGAGTCAACAGACTAACAATACAGTGCTTGAGAAGCATTTTAGCCAGATTGGGTTTGCCAAACAAAATAGTCACATATAATGGTTGTCAGTTCAAAGCACCAGAATTTCAAGACTTGCTGAAGCAGAATGGTATCCAATATTCACGCAAGTCTCCAGGTCACGCAGGCACAAACAGGGCAGCAGAAAATGCCATGAAGACATTTAAACGTGCAATAAAAAAATGTTTGTTAGAACAATGGCTGAAAAATTAAGCAGTAAATAAACAAACCGTAATTAATCGATTCTTATTAATTTACAGGGCAACTAAACATACATCGACAGGTGAAAGTCCTACAAAATTAATGCTAAGTAGGGAAATAAGAACTATATTTGATCTTTTAAAACCATCTTCGTCGGAAGCGTATTAGACTAAGTCAAAAGAAAAGCAGGTCGAAAATTATAAAGGTTCTCGTAAGGAAATTTTTAATGAGGGGGAGATGGTAGTTGTAAGAGATTATCGTGATCCACATAGAAAGGCATGGGCAGTGACCAAGATAGTAAGAGTATTGGGTCCGCGGACATATTCATGTAGGTTATGTGATAATTCTAACGGGGTCTGGAATAGGCATCTGAATCAAATGAATCGAGGACCAGTGAACATCTGCACTTCTGGTCGTTCAGTGAACAAAAATCCCAATGAGGAAAACAATAAGAATAATACGACATCTATAGGGCTAATTCGCCAGAGAAGTCAATATGGTCTGAAAATGAAAACAATAGATCAGGAACTTTCTGAAATTCTGCCACCAATGTTAGAAGGATCACTTGAGAGAAGAGGAGAAGATATTTCGACAAATACAGAAAGAAAGAGTGTGAGAACTAAGAGATTACTACAGCGTTTAGAGGTCTAATGGAATTTGTTTTTTTTTTGTTTTTTGTTTTTTTTTGTATAACACTGTATAAAGAATTGTAGGATGAAAATTAAAAAGGGGGAAAATTGTAATATATTTGAATTGGATAAAGCACTAAATTACGTTACTGTGGAAAACATTATTGAGTTTAAATAACGTAATATATAAGAGAACTTCATTTGAATGAAGAGCCTGACAGTAAGTGGACGTGTTTTTAAATCTTTAAAGAAAATTCCATCCAATTGGTAAAATATCACATTAGTAAGACTTGTCTTATAAGTTAACACAAAGAACCTGATGAAAAAGTGGCAGTTTTCCGACTCAATACCTACTAACCCTGACAATATTAAAATTTTAACTTTAGAAACCTAGAAATTCTGGAAAGGGGTACGGTATTTTTTCACGTTGTGGACTATATACAATATTTATAACCAATTCGTCAAAAAAAAAATTAAAAATTTCTCTTTTGAATCCTTGAAAGTAGCGCTTTAAACGATTCCTCACACACATAATACACAAAATATTTTTTTATGGGCCACTTACACCCATAAAAAAAATTAAAATAAAAAATATTTCATAATCTTTGAGTATCGAAATATGTGCGCGTCACAAAAATCTAAAATTCTGCCAAATTTCAAATTTTTACGTCACGAAGTTTTCACACGTTTTCAACGCCACAGACTGACGGACGGAACCCTACAAATGAAGAGTATATTATTTACAACAATCATTTATTAACATAAAACATTATAAAAACTAATTTTAATAGCTTCCTCATCATTTATATAATCTGGAAATTCTACTGGACCGTTAATGTTGTGACCCACCCGGGAAACCAAACGACTGACAAATATATGGGCGCAGGGACCCATTGTTTCCCCCTACTTTCGTCAATTCAAAAATTAATAATACAGACCCCCCCCCTCCCCACCCGGTGTACAGTTTATGCTGAGCTTCTAATGAATATACTCAAGATAAACCTAATGATTAAATTTTTTCGCGTTGAAGTAAAAACTAGGAAAAATATCAGCATATCACAATTATTAGGATGAGCTTACATGCGAGTGTGGTGATTAGTTCATAAATGAGCATATCAATGCGTGTCATAATGAGTTCATAATTGATAATCCCGTTTAGTCTATTACTGATTTTATTTCCGAATTTAAGGTCGAGTTTAGATCAAACTCACTTATTTTCTGGGTTAAATTTTCTAAAATAATGCAGCGGACGCTGTCGCTAAATCTGTCAAAAGTTAAAATGTATGAAAGTACTCAAGCGCAGGTACAGTATGTCGCTAAGGGTGTTGCTCACGCTAGTCGCGTTGCTTAAAGTTGAAAATAATTCAACTTAAGACGCGCAACACCTTGACAGCTGCAGTTGAGGCAATTTATTTTTGCAGAACATTGAAATTGTGAGTGAAAATTTTAAGTTTTAAGTAATGCCACAGTATTTAAAAACTAGTTAATTTATTTATTTACGATCTAATGATTTTATTTAATAATGGAACGAAAATTCAACACATGTTAGAGCACCATCATTGGAACAGCATAAGCAATATGCACTACGTCTGCGTCAGCATCAGCAACATCAACTGTGTTCTTTTGTGTACCTTGTTCTAGAGCTCCCATATACATGAGAGAACGAATTGTTCTGTTGATTGAAGCGAACTATTTGTACTGTTCGCTTCATTTAATACATCTTCTATGAAAATATATGAGGCGTTATTTTGTGTATCTTTTGTTCTGCTCTTTTCTGTGGACACAAAAGAATACAGCTATCATTTGTGACCGCTTCTCTCGACAGCATCATATTGTAACTCAGGCTTAAGCCTGAAACCCAAACAACACCGATTTGGATGAAACTTTCACAGTTTATAAAGAATATGAAAATAGCTCATCCATTTTTTCTCCTCCTCCCCCCCCCCCCCCCCTCCCGTTAGGCGGGTAAGAAATTTCGTGATTTTACGAAAGATGAACATTATTTTCAAGAATGGAGCTAGAAGTCATATCTATCTAAGTACAAAAAATTGCGATTATGTGCGCCTTCGTTTTTGAGATTTGAATTTTCAAACTCACCGAAAGTAACACACTATGGGAGCACCGAACTAGGGGCATGTATTAGTTTTTTTCTACTGTGAACCTCATGCACATTTTTTTTTTGTATTCTTGTTTTGAAGCTGTGATGGTGTTCGGCTTCGTTGGAACACGTTAGAATTTGTCCAAGATAAAGGCTGGTGGTTTTTTATTAGCAATTTAATTGGAAAGTAATTTACCGAATCATGCAATATAATTTTGTTAATTATTCCTAAACGACTGGGAACAATGGCTTTTGGTTTTTCTTAAATGAAATACCTTCCGGAAGTGGCACCCCCTGACAGGATATGAACGAACGTATATACTATATAACAGTTTTCAAAAGATAAAACAATTGTTTCATTTGCTAACTTTTTTTATTCAAATAAGAAATACTCAAATATTCATACTAACAGTACTCCTAAATAATTGTTAATAACCCTTATCTTTTTCTGATTTGCTTGCTTTGGAACAAAATTGTCATTTTTCTACCGTACGCGTACGGTCTAATGGAGCGCAAACTATTATATCAGGATACAAACACATGTGAGGAGAGTTGGCGACCGATTGAAGTGTACGTCAGCAGCTCACAAAGCTAGATTAGTTTATAACAAAAATATACGTGAAGTAATATTGATGCGGACTTATAGCCCGCGCGCCACTTCCGGAAGGTAAAGAGAACAAAAGGGGTTTAAATGTTGCAAGAGTTAGCAGAAAGATGGCATTCAAAGTAATGTGATGGCCGCTAAAACGTAGTATTCTACAAAAATCATCTTATTTTCGGTAATTAGTGTTGAACCGAGGTCTAGTGAAGAAAACTTATTTTAGGACAACACATTAAATAAAAATAAAGTATAAATGCTGATTGGGAAATTCTCAATCAGTATTTTATGGAAATTGATTGGTCGGTCTGTTTTACTTCGAGGTATATTGATGAATGGCACATTAGAACTTAGTGATATTTTAAGTTTTAGCATACATGAATACATTCGTTATTCATACAGCAGATCTTAACAACATTAAAGTCACTCTTTGTTTAACGATAAGTTCAACCAAGTAATAAAAGTGAACAACTTAGGTTTTTTTCATTCATGTCCATACTTGACACAAGTCTACAAGACGGCATAGAACACCTCCAAGTTCATTATACGGAGAGAAAAACTTCTTTATATGTAATAGAAATGTTAGACTAAGAATCTTAGAATCAAGCATACCAAAGGCTTCTGGTCCCTGGTCAAAACTATCAACAACAACTTCACCAACTTCTTTATGCCTTCAATACGTAGCAATAATGAAGTGGTTGTTGATTCCCTGGATGCAGCTAATATTTTAGTTGGTAGGTTCGCCTAAAATTTTCGTTTTCTTCACAGACATCCATTTTGTATATCCCGTGTGGAAGTACATATATAAGAGCCAATACACATCCGTAAGAGAGGTGTGTTCAAAATCCGTAAGAGGATAAGTATCTCTAAAGTCGTAGGTCCTGACGGTTTCTCAGCCCTGTTAATTAAAAGGTGTGTCTCATCCTTGGCTAAGCCTCTACGCAAACTATTCTACTTGCCTTATTCGACAAGTAAATGTCCAACTGGTTGGAAAATAGCTCACGTTCAACCTATTCCGAAGAAAGAAGAGAGTAGCTATCCCTCAAATTAAACTTATCGACCAACTGCAATCACTTCGATTCTTTCAAAGGTTTTTGAATATTTTATTAATTCCAAATTAATGAAGTATCCAAACAACTCATCAATGATCACCAATATGTCTTCCGGACTGTACGATCGTCTTCTGACATTCTGCTTTTTCTTATAGAATGTTGCAACCCTAGTCTTCACGTGAACCAAAATCATTACCCTAGATATTACAAAGGTTTTTGATAGGGTCTGGCATCCAGCCCTTTTAACCAAACTTAAAGCACCTGGTCTCTCCCTCTTCTTCTATTATAGATTGAACGTCTTTTATGCGATCGCCTAATACCGGTTGTACTCGATAGTGATTCACCAAAATCTCACTCTATAAATCCCGATGTCCCCTCCCCAGGGTTCTGTTATCTCTCTTCTTAATTTTCTTTAATGATCGGATTTTCCTTACTTTTAAGCCAATCCATTATTTTGCCTATCACAGTACCCTTGATTTCGCTTACTGCTTTAACACTATTACAATTCCCAAATCAACTCTTAGAGCCTGAAACGTCATTGGCGATTTGGCAATAACTTCAGAGATCGACGGCTTTCGCTCTTTTCCCTATGTCCTTCCTTATGGCTTGTTGGTCAAACTTTCTTAACTTTTCATGAAGTTATATACTAACATAGCCCGAGAATTAGTCCTTTGATCTAACAAGGTCTGTATTTCATCTGTGTTGTGACGGCTATTTTAAATAGACGCAAAGTACGTAGAGCTTTAATTCCTGTATTTGGCAAAGTTTACAATTTATGATGAATTTGTCACTTTCAACAAAATATATTTTCCTATTTTGTTAAGGATAATAGATGATTTGGAAGTTCTAAACTTTCACTATTTACAAACCAAAACAAAATAACAAATTTAGCACCTCGTTTGACTTTCGCGAGTACCTACGCCTTAAATTTACACCGCTTGCATATTGTAGTGATATTGTGAAAAAAAAATTTTTGAAATCCATCTCCAACATTTATATAGAAATATCGATTGTGGTGTTTCAAGGTAATTTTAGGTTACCCGAAAAAGAAAAATAATTTGGTCATTTTCCAGAAGAGAAGAGACTATACAATTTTTAAATAATGTACATTAAAGCATATTTCTAGAATGAAATCGCATCTATCGGGTTCTCCAATAAGAGGTGTTATTTTGATATTCGAAGAAAAATGCCATTTTTTTAAATAAATGATCGGATCTTTATTTCATTATAAAGAGGAAGGTATGCCGTTAATAATGGAAAATAACATCAGCCAAATGACCACCACGACCACGCCTACAGGACCATATCCTTTTCATGAAATTTTCCATAACCAAATCGCAAAGTGGCTGTCCTATGTCCTCGATAGCCTCACGAATTCCATCTTTGAGGTCTTGAATCCGCGCTTTGCTGTTGGCGTGGACCTTTTCTTTCACGTAGCCCCAAAGGAAGAAGTCGCAAGGTGTTAAATCACAAGATCTCGGTGGCCAATTGTGATCACCTCTTCGAGAGATAACACGGTCCGGAAACTTTTCCCGTAAAATATCAATGGTTTCGTTGCTTGTATGGCATGTAGCGCCGTCTTGTTGAAAGTAAACGTTGTCCAGATCAATACCATCCAATTCCGGCCATAAAAAATCATTAATCATCTGTCGATATCGCAATCTATTCACCGTAACTGTTGCTCCAGCCTCATTTTCGAAAAAGTAAGGTCCAATGACCCCGCGGGACCATAAACCGCACCAAACAGTCACACGTTGAGGATAGAGAGACTTTTGAACAATAACTCTTGGGTTTTCCGAGCCCCAGATGCGACAATTTTGCTTGTTGACGAAGCCATCGAGGTGGAAATGGGCCTCATCACTCAAGATGAGTTTTCGATGGAATTCCGGATCATTTTCATGCATTTCAAGGACCCAATCAGCAAAGACCCGACGTTGTTGATGATCGGCCGGCTTGAGTTCTTGTGTTAACTGAACTTTATAAGCTTTAAGACCCAAATCTTTATGCAAAATACGGTGTAATGACCTTTGTGGAATGCCTAATTCCAAAGAACGACGAGGAATGGACAAACCTGGGTTTTCTTCAACACTTTCGGCTACAGCAGCAATATTCTCGGCTGTTCTTGAGCGACGTGCACGGGTTTTATTCTTCACATCACTAACTTGTCCCGACAGCTCGAATTTTTCTACCAATTTCTGTATTGCGGTCCGACAAGGTGCTTCACGACGACCCAAAAATGTTCGAGTTTTACGAACCGTCTCTGCCACATTTTCACCATTTTTATAGTGAATTTTAATAATTTCAATGCGTTGTTGAATCGTGTATCGTTCCATTTTTATTAATGGCGTAGTTTCTACTTGTCAAATGTCAAAAAATGACAGGTCCAAAAGTGACATCTACTGAAATAGCGGACTAATTAAAATAACACCTCTTATTGGAAGACCCGATATATTTTGTTCCCTAATGACATATCTAATTAGTTTTTGGATCCGATAATTACTGTCGGAGATAGCTCGTAAAAAAAGGAAACCAATCATTTTTAAAGTGGGAAATGGATGTTTCTTGACTGAAAAGTTCTCGTGTTAACGAAGAACCGTTACGTCGGCGAAATTTGCTGCACGAACCAAAAATATTCACAACAGACCGCTAATACATACGAAAGAAAGAATGGGCAAAATATATGCAAAAAGAAGGAATGGGTCGATAAAAGAGCCCCGTCACTCGATCACACTCTCTTTTATCTTTTATTTAATACCCTTACTCGTCCCATTATAAACAACCCCTATGGGGGTGGTTCTACCCCCTACCCCACACGAACTTCAAGCAAAATTTTGTTCGCCTATCTTTTTCTCTCAAACACCATAAATACAACTGAAAAAACGACATTGCTCTATGGCTCTTCCTTTTTGTTAAGAAAAGACATATGTAATTGATTTCTTCCTTTGTACATGCGGCCCCATAGAACAGTCTTTCGTATACCAGCAGTGGTACATACCGGCGAGGACGTGTTAAAGACCTGCATATGAGCGACTGCTGCCTTTTCCCGCAAAATTAAAAAATTAATTAATTAATTTTTTCGACATTTATTTAAGCTAATATCAGTGAAATAAATAACAGAAAAATGCTGAGTTAAGTTTTTTAATTACATGTAACCTAATTGTATTACTTACCAAAAAATGCTGAAATATTTTATTACGTTTTTATGAACTTATTTATGCACTTCAATTAATTTTTTTTTTTTTGTTTTTTTTTTTTGTTTTTGTTAATGACTATGTGTACAAGTATTGTGAGCAGCTTCATAACATTTAATGAGGCCTCCGATGAAATATAGTGAATGTTCATCAGACTTGCTTTTATATCTATGTGTCTGAAACACAAACACCTTTATACTTTTCCAGTCAAATTAGTATGGTTTTCATACCTCTGATGGGGCAGGAGCCATATTAAAACTGTGATCAATTTTTATCGCAGGGTTATTTTAGAACTGGTAGAAAATAAATGTTGTGTGTACCTATTGGAAGTGCTTTTTGGTTTTTTTTTTCTCTCAACGCAGGGGGCCGAAAGATCGCAACTATAGAAGCCAAGGTCACCTATTATACTAACCTACTAAAAAACGAATATACCTCTAACCGAAACTATGTTACGATTTTAATGCAACCCAACAGATCCAGGTGAACTAAGCTCTTCAGGTCATCCACAGATAGGAGGGCGCACCCAAGAATTTCCAGCCGGTGACTAGTAAAGGCTAGGCAAACGTTCAGAAAGTGTTCGGTTATCACTCAGGCTCTCCTTCAAAGCAGAATAGACATTCAGAGTTGTAACAACTGTATCTTTTTTAAACGAGCCTGTAGTGGGTTGTGGCCAGTAATGATACTAACCACAGCCTGCATTATGTTTTTCCGAGCCCAAACATTCGGTGAGCTTTGGTCGGACATTTGCTATTTCTGTTTTCAAAATTTTGTGAGCTGTTATCATTTGATGCCTCAAGGTTGCGTTTTTGGTAATTCTTGCTTTTTGGGCAGACTTATTGTGGTTTTAAAGCAGCATCAAAACAATATTTTGATACCCATGCTGATGAAATCATAGAGTATCTATACTTACTAAGTTTGTCATTCCGTTGGTAATGCATAGAAATAATGATGGTAGAACGAAATGGATTGGACACTTATGTATAATATTAAAACCTATTTTGATTTTTTTCATTTCCCTTCTGTCTGTGTATTTGCCTGTTTTCTCATCTATCTTTCTGGTCAGCCTTTTTAAAAATAAATTACATATAACTAAACCACGATAATTTTGGTTGAGGGGATGCTCTTGAATGCAAGCACCTCTTACCGCAAGCCCTTTTCGCTTATCATAACATTGAATATCATTCGATTTGTTAAGTTTCATTTAGAACGTGAAGCTAGTATATTTTATATTATAAGGTAGGTACCTACTCTAAGTTTTTATAAATAAATAATGAATATAAAACTCTCCAATAAAAACACTTCGTTTGAAAATAAAACTTCTTTGTCATTCTGTAAACTTACCATTCACCCATACAACGAGTTTATTCGCAATAACCAACGATACGTACATATGTCAAAGAGATTTCGAAAATTAAAATTAAAAGGTGTGTATACTACAGACTACGCTAATAACGCTAACATTTTATTAAATTTAAATTAATACACCTAAATGCACACATTTGTTTGTCAATTGCCCACAAATACTGCAGAATTATTCGTGTAATATTCATCAAATTCTCTGGATTGAAACGCTAACAATTTGGATGCAATATGGTTGTCCAAGTGCTTGTTAAAAACACCGAAAATTTCATATTCTGATCATCTCTCGCTTATTATTACCGCGGCACAATAATAAATTCTGAATGAGCGCAATCATTTCTGCAGCATAAATATGCACCAAATTAACAAATACCTCATTTCCACCTATTTTCATTCGCAACAATTCCCATTTCACCCGAAATCAGTTCCCTACTTTGCCTAACTGATTGATTCCCACAGCAGCGGTACGCAACGTAAAGCAACGGAACAAACGTATACCAAAGAGATTAAATTTGAAAGGGCTTCATTAAAGTGAGGATTCTGAGGATCCCATGGGAATCAATTTTCATGGCAATGACAAAATCTGTCAAGCACTACAACAAAATCGAATTTATTTATACAAAACTCCACCGCAAAACCAGGAGACACAGTCAAGCCAGCGAACAAACATCCTAATCGGAATTTTAGAGTTTGCGGAGTTATATGTGTACTACATACATAGTTTCTGCAATAGACAACTCTACACCACACAGTGAAACTCTATCAACTCATACTCTTTCAATCCGGAACTGTTATGTATTTTTTTCATCAGTGGGGAGCAATTATTTCCAATTTCACGTCACGGAAAGTTTCATTATTACTCCGTTTCATGCGAATTGACTCTGTGCTTCAATAATTAGTGGGTGATTTTATTAAATTAATGAAACTGTTTTTATTGGACCGAGATAGTATTTTTTTTTTAATTTTAATTACAGCAGCGTGTATTGACCAAGCTACCACAAGGGTTATGAAATTTTAATGCTACTGTCAACCGCAGCTATTCATGCCTCTATAGTAATAAAATTTCTCTCGCTTTATGCACCTCAATTAACCATTAACAAATAAATGTAAAAATATTTTTATATTCTCCCGGTTATGTTTTTAGTGCGAAATTGATTGATTTTTTCAATTATTCCTATTTACTTTGTTAGGCAAATTAAACCATTCAATTTGATTGATTGAATCGTACTTACTTGTACTGAACGGGAAGGGACTTACCAGCGAATTGCTCATATTTCTCTTTGCTAGAAACAATAAAATAAAACAATAAATAAAAAAAAAATTTATAGAAAATGTTAATTAAACATTACTGATACGTATGTACGTGTGTATAATTGATTGATTTTTTTATAATACTTGATGGAATTTCCTCGATAACATTTTTAAAAAACACTTGTTTCTAGTTCCATAAAACTTTTTTATTAATTATTTGTTGGTTAATATCAAACAATTATAAAAAAAATGCGTCAAATCACAAACTTTCGTTCTGATAATCAGAAACCATTAATAAAATTGAAAGGTGCATCTAACCACATTTGGTTCACCTCTATGTACAAACGATATAAAGTTTTTTGTAATTTTATAACTTCTAAATGCAAAAATTGTAATCTTCTAAATCCACACTAGACCGAAATCATATGTCTGAAGAATGAAATCAAATCACATTGCAAGACTTGTGAGAATATTAGTGCACATATTATAACGAATCTGTTTATCGAATTATTTGTGAAGTTTTTCCATATGAAATATTTTCCCTCTTATAATTCATAGTTACTTTTTGAATTAATATTATAAATAGGACGACTAAGCACCGTCATCCGACCGTCAACCTCCCACCTGACCGTGGGATCCAAATATTCTAGAGAACGGAGTACTAGTAGTAGTACGTGAGTAACGGAACCAACCCGCTAATTAGTAAATGGCAATGGAAAGCCCTCCTACTCTCACCAGTGCTTGAACAACTGACAACTACTGATATAGTACGTGAGCAACAGAAAGCTATTCCATCATACCTATCAGCTAGAACTCAAACCAGCTGTTTTCATTTGAACCCCCAACTCCACTGAAGCTACTTATGACCGGTTTCACAGTCAAGGCTTAAGCCTCAGCGATGGCTTAAGCCAAGGCTTAATAAATATTTCGGTTTCACAGTCAAGGCTTAAGTAATATCACTGTCTTAAGGCAAACCCCGTCATCTCGAAGACTTAAGTCTCAGATGTTACTTTGAAACACATAGGAAATTATTGCTAAATATATATTTTGCCTAAATATTATAATTTCTTTTATTAAACGAACGTGCATATTTCAAAAAGTTTACTTTAAAACTAAATTGAGCTTTTCCGACCGAAAAATAGTTATCTAGTTAGCAGTTTTGAGTACTATGTGGCAGCTAGTGCCAGCATTCCATGTGACGTTTTACACTGACATAAAATAAGAATGGACTGAGCCATCCTATCTAATTCCTATAGTCAAAAATGGCACAAATTTTTACTAAAATCTATTTGTCTCTTTCAAGCTCAAAATGTACACTGAACTGTAACCAATTTTGGAAACAGTACGGCTGTCTTAATTGGAATACACGGGAATTGACATAAAAATGCAGACAAATATATTATTTATATATGTCTATCTCTTACAAGCTCAAGCATATCTGACATCAAATCTGCAGAGGAACACATTTTTCAGTAATATTAAAAATTAATTTTTGTGTTAATTAAAACGATTTTAACTTCCTAAACAATTTTCATTTAATGCAATACGATTTTACAATATATTTAGTGTTTCCAATCGACAAATAATAACTAATTATAAATCGGTGTGCAATTGTACGAAATAAAGGGTTTTCACAGCCTGTTCAATATTTGTGCCATTTTTGAAGCAAGAACGCTTAGTCCATTCTTATTATATGTCAGTGGACGTTTTAGGAAGAAATCAAACAGTTTAAGACAAAAATGAGTTATTTATCCTATGCAGAGGATATAAGCGACGAAGAAATATATATATATATATATCCTTCCAGATAAAAACCACAACAAACCTACGAGTAAGAAACTAAAGAGAGGACATTGCGTGTATATATATGCCATTTTTGCGTGGGAGCGTGATATTTTTTCTCACTTTCTAACATATGGTTACATCTCTGTCTAACTATACCCTAGGTGTCACTTTTGTTTATGATCGGTAAAGAAATTTACCTTAGAACAAAAGCCGTAGGTAAGGTTAAGATGGGAAGGGTACTAAATAGAAAAATATTTACATTCCTTTATGTGGAAATTTAGTAATACTGTACTTGTTTATTTTTTAATAATAAGCTGGGAATTAAAATATTGGTAAATGTTTGTAATTTTGATAAAAGTAAAAGAATTTTAATATATTTTCTTATTATGGATTTACCAAAAATGAAATTTAAGGCAAGTTTTTGGGCAACCGAAGATGGAAATAGGCTTACTGGGGAACCACGAATGTCAAAAAGTTGTTTTGTATTACTAGCGCTCCGCTCACTATGCTGCTGCTAGTATATAATTTTAACTCACACGTTCAAAAACAGCGCCAAAATCCCTTGCATAAACTTTATTTCCATCCGCCTGCAATGCGAATTTTTTATAGTATGTGTATAAACTTACACATTGTTGAGATTGGCACAAAAATTGTTGTTGATGGGCCTCTTCTTTAGTTTCTTACTCGTAGCAACAAACTGGTAAGTAACAAGTTCTTCTTCTTTTCGCTTGGTTTTTAATGCACAATGGCAATTTTCCTTTACAAAAATTCACAATTACAGCAGTGCTGACAACTTAAAAATTTTCATCTGCGGCTTAACTAAGCCTCAGTTTACCTAGCAAAAGTTTGCATTTAATTAAATATAAAAATTATATTACATTTGTGTATAAATTTTAAAATTTTCAAGGTAAACAAAGAAAGCAAGATCTGGGGCTGGATTCCGCAACTATTAGTTTACGCGTGCACACAAAATTTGGTGGACACCAGCACCACCTTGTTTCGATTCCATAAAAATGGAAATGAGTTTTTCTGTCAAAATTTTGTACACTTTAACTGATATTTTCTCCCCGCCATTTTGGTCGCGAATTTTTAAAAGGTACCTCTTAGTTTAAAAATTATTTGTTATATTATTTATATTACCCTTTTTCTACGCCGTAGTTGCCTTAATACTAGTGAATTTATGTAACTCATTTATTATAACTGAACTTAACTTCTTCAAAAAGACTATTTTCTCACTCAAACAACATTCAGCAAAGAAATATTTTCATTCAGCATTTAAGTGTACACTTTCTCTCACGGTGAGTTTTTTAAATCGTGTGCACTGGAAAATTGTTCACAGTTGCGGAATCTAGCTCCTGGACAGTTTTAGTTTTAACACTACTGTGAATAACAATGAAATTTCGAACTCTTAATATTTATCAAAATACTTAATTAAATTACTTTGATTTGACTTTGCTTTCTTTGTATACTATGAAAATTTTAAAATTTATACGCAAACGTAATATAATTTTAATATTTAATTGAAAAGAAAGTTCTAGATAGTTTTTTATAAAGTTATTTGTTATATTTATTATTTTTTTCTTTGTAGTCATAAATTATTCTCAAAAAAGTTAAAATTATATCATTAAGAAATTTTCAGTACAAGCAAAATTTTTGCACTTTTTTGTGGTCGAAAGCTCACAAAAGCCAGGTATTTTGATGAAAAGTAGTATGTTGGGAAAATTATCATAGCGGGGGTAATTAATCTAAGATTCAGTTTTCCTGCAAATATTTAATTTAATTTTATACATATAGTAACTACCTAAATAACATTCCCCGAAAATTTCTTTAACCATTTAATTTGCAAGAAATTGCTGTCCAGCCCAGGAAATTATGGTGTTTGAACGAATTGCAAGCGATCTTTATATGAAAAGCACCATCAGTAAGACAAAAAAGAAGTGTTTAATGTCGGCCGCTAGTCATACTTTAAGGCTTGTATATTCCGCGGATTACGACTGATAGATTTTCTATTTTATGCGGCACCTAATTTTACTATGCTTATGGGATCAGAAACTTATATTATATAAATAAAAAAACTCCGGCGATATCTGAATGCTAATGAAATTTTCATGCTGAAACGATAAGGGAAAGCTATACAGAGCGGTCCACAACTGATGACAATTGTGGTTATAGGGGGCGATGGGGGCGATCGCCCCTCCTAGAGAAAATGTCTGGATCCGCCCTTACCCTGGAAAGATGACAACTTTAAAAAAAAAATTTGATTTTATAAAAATAATTGCAATAAAATTATTTATAAACTGTTTAATAGAAAACAACAAAAGATGAATTTAAATCAAAGTATTTCCACTATTTGAGGATATGAATGGGAAAGGATGCAAAAGAATTCAATATATCCAAAATATATCACCTGTTTTGGAGGGCAAATATTAAACCAGTATTTTTAAATGTCAAGAATTTAAAAAACTTATTAGTTCCAAATATTATTTTACGACTTTTGCGACATATGGCCGAGAGTTGTCGTGCGTTGGTTTAGTTCATAAGGCACCAAATTTCCTTGATTTTGAGTCATTTTCATTGATTTCAATTGTACGGAAACTGCTTGTCGAGTCACTTCAAATGATTCCACAAGCTTCTCTTGCGTTTGACTCCGATCTTCATCGAGTATGGCCTGGAAATCTTTGTCTTCGATTGTTTTTTTGTGCTATCGCTGAAATTACCATTCCCAAAACGTCGAAACTATTCCGTACACGATTTATCAGTTAGAGCATTCTAACTATAAACTTCCACAAGCATTCGATGGGCTTCAGCCGCACTTTTCTTCTTAGTTAACATAAAATTTGATGTAGTTATCACAGTAAAAAATAAGGTTTTTGCATGAAACTGAAAGTGATATTAACTGAATATAATTGACAGAAATATCTAATCTTTTTGAAACCATCGAAATTAGCTATCGCTATTAAACATTCATAACAGCCGGAGCCATCTTTTGAAATGGACCGATCTAATTTGCACTCCAATAAAAAAATAAAAAAAATGTGCATCCAGCATATGCATTGAGCCACAAATTATAATTTGTATTAATTTTTTATATCCATGATTTCAAAAAAGAAAATTGCGCGCACCGACAATCCTAGGAGTCTCCCTCAACTTATAAATATTTATCTTAAATTTTGTTCGTCTTCACCAGACTCATTTACGAGCCCAACAAATAATGACTTTGTACTGAAATTGAAAAGTGGTCAACATCAAAATTTGGTAAAATCGAACATATTTTTGACGTTGACCTGACGAAAATGTACCACCTGAAACACGTCTTCAGACAGAAATAAGGTCCTCATATTAGCCACTAATTATTTATACAAAATGACCTCTAGTTGGCACATCGAAAGACAAAAACTCTTAATGAAAAAAACTCACTTTTCCACCCTGGAACGACGAATATTTCCAATAGAACTTAAACTAAAAGATAGGGAAATTCTTATGTTTTTATTAATCGCGGAAAGCATTTTTCAAAGTTTTCTCGAGAGACATGTAAGAAATCAATATTTTCTTGCGAAAAATTAAAGGATAAGAAATTTTCCACCTTTTTAGTATAAGTATGATTGCGCAAATATTCGCTGGTGCGGGGTGGAAAAGTGAGTTTTTTCATTCAGCGTGTTCGTCTTTCGATGTACCAACTACAAATATGATTTTCCAGGATATAGCATTAAGTAAAACTCATCGACTTAATATGGGGCGAGATAATTTGACAAAAATTTAATGCTTTTTCGACATGCCTTTCGCAACATATCATGTTCGTGAGTCTTATCACTGTATGCTGCACACTGTAATTCAAAGTACACTAAAATAATGGTGCAAATAGCATAATATTGATGTACGAATTTTCGAATGGATTCCTAGAGATACATAGGTGCATAAATTTGGAAATACGTATGTTTTCAAGTGTTAGAAAAAATTTTATTTCTGTAGGTATTACTATATTATAATATATTGTACTATTAATAAGCTTATTGCTTACAGATTTTATTTTGATTCCGTTCATGTTCCAGCCACGTTTTAATGTGCTCATTGATGTCCGTCTGAGTAACTTCCGAATTATTTCTTATGATTGATTCATTAATCGCATCCAAATTGTGTATATACTAGTCTGCGAACTTCAACTTCTTTTGGAGTCCCGTCCACGAGAATTCCTCTAGTACCTCGTCAGGTACTAGCTGCTTCATACATTTCCTAACGAAGCACCCGATCCCCTTGTCCACGATTTGCCGCAGTTTTTCTACCTTTAAATGTGAATTACAGTGTGTTTCATAATTTTGAAATTTTTATTTTATCTTACAAATTGTTATTTCCTAATACCGTCCATCAAGTCTGTCTCCAATTCAGAGAGATCCAGATATCCTACGATAGAGTTAGTGGAAACCTAGGAAGTATATAAATACACTCATAAAAACAATTGTTGCCCGTACGCTACTTGAATAAGACTAATGCAAGTTTTGAATGCCCATCCATCCACGAAGCTACGAAAAATCGAGAAATGACGAGAAAATGACGACAAGCAGCGCCACGTTCAAATGCAGTACAAAATTGACGAAAAAATAGACAACAGGTGCCTACGCAATAGCACAAAATGACGACAAAAAAACGGCAAAGCGCTGTTATAACTAGGGTCTATTATCAGTCATCGAATGACGAGAAATGACAGAACGTGTCTATGTAAAAGGTTTTCCAATAAGAGGTGTTATTTTGATATTCAAAGAAAAATGCCATTTTTGAGATAAATGATCGGATCTTTATTTCATTATAAAGAGGAACGTATGCCATTAATAATGGAAAATAACACCAGCCAAATGACCACCACGACCACGCCTACAGGACCATATCCTTTTCATGAAATTTTACATAACCAAATCACAAAGTGGCTATCCTATGTCCTCGATAGCCTCACGAATTCCATTTTTGAGGTCTTGAACCGACGCTGGGCTGTTGGCGTAGACCTTCTCTTTCACGTGGCCCCAAAGGAAGAAGTCGCAAGGTGTTAAGTCACAAGATCTCGGTGGCCAATTGTGATCACCTCTTCGAGAGATAACACGGTCCGGAAACTTTTCCCGTAAAAGATCAACGGTTTCGTTGCTTGTATGGCACGTAGCGCCGTATTGTTGAAAATAAACGTTGTCCAGATCAATACCATCCAATTCCGGCCATAAAAAATCATTAATCATCTGTCGATAACGCAATCCATTCACCGTAACTGTTGCTCCAGCCTCATTTTCGAAAAAGTAAGGTCCAATGACCTCGCGGGACCATAAACTGCACCAAACAGTCACACGTTGAGGATAGAGAGGCTTTTCAACAATAACTCTTGGGTTTTCCGAGCCCCAGATGCGACAATTTTGCTTGTTGACGAAGCCATCGAGGTGGAAATGGACCTTATCACTCAAGATAAGTTTTCGATGGAATTCCGGATCATTTTCACGCATTTCAAGGACCCAATCAGCAAAGACTCGACGTTGTTGATGATCGGCCGGCTTGAGTTCTTGTGTTAACTGAACTTTATAAGCCCTAAGACCCAAATCTTTATGCAAAATACGGTGCAATGACGTTTGTGGAATGCCTAATTCCAAAGAACGACGAGGAATGGACAAACATGGGTTTTCTTCAACATTTTCGGTTACAGCATCAATATTCTCGGCTGTGCACGGGTTTTATTCTTCACATCACTAACTTGTCCCGACAGCTCGAATTTTTCTACCAATTTCTGTATTGTGGTCCGACAAGGTGCTTCACGACGACCCAAAAATGTTCGAGTTTTACGAACCGTCTCTGCCACATTTTCACCATTTTTATAGTGAATTTTAATAATTTCAATGCTTTGTTGAATCGCGTATCGTTCCATTTTTATTAATGGCGTAGTTTCTACTTGTCAAATGTCAATAAATTACAGCTCCAAAAGTGACATCTACCGAAATAGCGGGCTAATTAAAATAACACCTCTTATTGGAAAACTCTTTAATAGCAAAAATGGCAACAAAAAGACAGCAAAAGTAAGATATCAAAAACCGGTTAAAAACAATGGAAAAATTTGTAATATTAGACTCTAGAGAGTTAACTAGGATTACGTCTAAAAGACGGCAAAACGTTGCTAAATCTAGGGTATATTTTGAGTCATCAAATGACGTTCTTTCATATATTTCTATATAATAATAATAATAATCAAATTCCGATTAGACGTCATATGTCGACTCAAAAGCCAGTGAAAACGAAGTCTAAATTTGACGGCCACTAAACTCGATGATCTTAAAATTTCAAATATTAACGTAAAAGGCACGTTGCTGGAAAGGGGTCAATAATAAGTTAATAGTAAACGAAAATTTGATCAACAAGTCCTAGTTTCGTAGAAAACTTACGTCTAAAGGACGTCGAAATGAGCAAGGAATCCATAATCTATTTTCAGTTAAAAAATGACGTTCTATAGATCAGACAAGTCTTAAAATGTTTGTTGGGAGTATATACATCTTGTATATACATACACACTCATACACGAAAAAGTGAGCACTTGAAAAAAATTGGAGAAAGCGACAATTTACCACCTTACCACCTTTTATGAAAATATGAAGCTGACAAACTCATTTATATTAAAATACGTTTTAAAGCTCAATAGACCGAAATATTTTTTCAACATTTTTATTTATACATTTCTACATTTTAGTATTTTGTGTTACCACCCATATTATCTAAAACCGCTTTTAATCTACGTGGCATGGATTAGATGAGATTATCAATAAATTCCGAAAGTATTTAATTCCATACTTGGTTTATTGCCTATATATTATTTATAGCCTGCATATGGATTTCTCCATCACATGTTTCCTAAGGGATTAAGGTCTGGACTTTGAACTGACCATATTTCTAATATTTTAATTTTCTTTGCCGCATCCAGGCTGTTATGCTCGCTGGTTTATGGCAACGTGAAATAAGTTGATTCTTTACCTTAATAGTGAACAATAGTTAAAATCGTTATAAAACAAAATCCTATTTAAATTTCTTAAACTCTTTATTAGAAAAAAAGGAAGTAAACTAATATAAAATCTCTAATTAATTCCACTATCGTTGAAATAGAAAAAACATCTCCGTTACCATGACTCAACTCTTCTCAGCTGAAGCTTTTTTCTTCGTGATCTATTTTCTGTGCTTTCACGTATTTTGTTGTTTTTAAATAAGTCACGTTTTGTACCCGGCATTTAAGGAATCTTGTTACTTAGTTTCATAGAGTTTTATCTGCATGAAATTAATTATGGAGCCTTATTACCTTTGGCTTATGAAATTATCTGTTGACGGGGCTTTTATTTAATAAATTCTTTATGAGACAAATGTATCCATGGGGTAATGGACGTATCGTCTTTGGCCTTGACGTAACACGCGCATTGTCCTGTTGGAACCTATAAAGCCTTGAATGTGGCAAGTCGGAAATCGTCGGTGGAACCGATTCCTCCAAAATTTTCTTGTATTTTGTGGCATTCATTTTGACTCCCTATGAAGTCTTCCAACACCTGCTGCCGTGAAACAACTCCATCATACCATAATTCCAGCGTTTCCTTTTACAGCGGATTTGATGCACTGTGGAGGAAGCTGCTCACCTGACCTGCGAATACAGGTCTCAGGACGATCGGATATTAAACAAAATCGTGATTCTATTTTCGACCAATCTTCATTTTGATGTTCTTTTACCCAAATCAATCTAGCTGCGATGTGCTTCTTTCTTAGGCGTATTATTTTTCGGCAACGACCACTCTTAAAATCCTTCTTCCTGAGATACCTGCTAACGTTGTACCTTCTGACCTTTCCCCTGCTGAGGAAGTATATTCTCTTGAGACTGCAGTAAAAAGTCTTTTTATGCTTTTTCAGAACTCGTTATTTCAAAGCGCGTACATCTCTTTCACTTAGTTTATGTCGAGCGCCACTTTCCTTTCGGCTTGACACAGTCTTTCCTGCTTTATGTAATGATATTATCCTCTGGACTCCTCTTTTGCTGACACAAATTGACATTTTTTTACAGTACTCCCTCTGTGAACTACCTGGTTCACTTAATCCCTCCCTTATGACTCCCTTTTGCTCATTTGTAAGTTTACCATTTCGTTCACAAGATCACGAATAATTGATTTTTACTTTTATTTTTTATTATGTAAATATAGACGCTTTCACTCAAGAAATATAATAACTAAATATTGGCTGGATTACATTACAACGCCGACGCCGGCGTGGTCGTCGTCGTCGTCGTCGCCGGGCAAGTTAGGCGTGAATTAAATGGTAAATACATGTCACAAGATACAATTGCAACTTCAACTTCGACTGCGACAACGACTGAAACTATACTTTGCTCAAAGTGCAAAGTTGGTGTCGCCTGTGGTCAACTTTAGTTCAATCACAGAAGTCGGGACTGCTGGTTTGTTCAAGCAGTTGAAGCTTTAATTTAATTACAAATTCCACCACAGCGTCGACTTCGACTTAAAATCAAGTCGCTGTCGACAGATCAGTCGTAATTGTAATTCACGCTTTACATTAACACTGGGCGGCAGCGCCATATCTTAATTTCTCTTACGTTTTACAGTTGAGTTATTTGCTTGTAATCTCTGCCGGTTTGCAATAAAATTTAAAATAATAATAAAAAATAATTTTCTTTTCCTTCAAGTCCACATTTTTTTAATATAATAGCATTTATTTTCAGAAATTTAAATATACTTTCATTTTGTCATGTTTTTTCATAATAGATTTAGATCTGGCATATTGGCAGCAATGGAGCGCCAGCGTTAAATTTAGGATTAGAGATGGGTAGACGACCACGCCGGCGTGGGTAATGTAATGCATTTCATACATGCAGTACTGTCTCTAAATATTTTTGACATAAAACGACCACCACGCCGACGTCGGCGTTGTTAATGTAATCCGGCCATATGAGATATCATTCCTTTACATATTTTCTCCTACCAAATTTCATTAGCAGCTACTACCTGTGTGATAGGAGCCATAAATGAAATTTTTTAATGTGGTCAGGTTATCCGTGCACGGATGTGTATATAGTTGAAAGTCTTTAGAAAGTAAATGATATTTTGGTGTTAAAAACATAATTTTCCCACACAATAATCCATCCGAATCTATAAAAACTACAAAATTAAATAATTGGAATATTTATTGAAAATTTTTAACTATAATTATTTTTATGATTATTTTATAAATATTAGTTAATCTCTTTTCGCATAAGGAATTTTGAATATTAAACAATTATTTTCATCATAAAAATTTATAAATTTATAAGTAAAAGGCATTTACGATAATCAACCCCTTAGCATATCATTACCACCAAAAACATTTGTAAGCAAATATATGCTACATATAATTAATTCATGTTTGATATCATCTTCTTTTCCTAGTGCTTGGAAGTTTGCAGCCGTCACGCCCATTCCGAAAAAAATCCTTTCGGGAATCTGCAGCAGATTTTCGACCAATTAATGTTTTGTGCTTTATATATAAAATCCTAGAAAAGCTAATGTATATATAAACAGATACTTGAATATCTCGAGCGGACTGATTCTCTGACGTGCTAGCAGCCGAAATTCCGACGATTTCTTAGTAGTGATGCCGCTGTGTTGAAAGAAACTCCTGATATAAGAAGCGCTTAGACCGAGACCATTTCATTGTCCTAGATTGCGTGAATCACCGTAATCTCCTCGATAAACTTGCTAACCATTTTAATTTTAGCAACTCAGCCCTTGTTTTGCTCCACAATTTTCACAGCCACCAAAATGTTGTCTACATCACTACCTAAATGAGGTTCCTCAAAGCTCTATATTGGGTCCTTTGCTTTTCAGTTTATTTATAAATGACTTACCTGATGTTCTAGATGATGTATACATTTATTTATATATATACGGATAATGTCCAGTAATATTTCAATATGCCTATTGGGCTTTTACAACACTGAATTGAATGAATGAATTTTGATCTCAACAAAATTTATATCTAGTCGAAGGATAATAATAAGTTGGTTTTAAGTCCTGTCAAATCTCACTGTATTTACTTCTAGGTACAATAAAAAACTGAATTTTCTTATATGCCATCAGTGGTCTTAAACAACGTCTCACTGTCTATGCTAAACAAAGGCACTATACTCTTGGTATTATTTTAAACAGCAAGAGAAGTGACTGGACTTCGTTGACAGCATTATCTGAAAAGTTTATGCAGGGCTTCAGATTCTCTGGCTCTCAGCAACTATTCTATCTACTGAAGATCACCTCAGATTAATTAAAAATTTAATTTTGCCCCACTTTACTTATGGTACCTATTATTATGTTTCCTAAACTGGATAGGTTTTGTACCCGCAATATGCAAGTAGCATTCAACGACTGCATTCGCTTGGCTGTCCACTGTTTCCCTATTTGCGGCGATGTGCTCTAGATTTCTTATATAATCTAATTAATAGTGATAGACCTACTTACGAGAATTTTTCCAGTTCACAATTCACGACGTAATAGGAATATAATGCTTTCACGTTTTATAAATCTTACATAGAAAGTTCTTATCTTGTCCAAATTGTGCATCTATGGGATAACCTTCCCTTGAGTGTCCAAACTGCATGAACTGTCGATGTATTTAGGCAGTACATTGAATGAAACGCTTATAGTATAATATCACTATACTGTTATTATGAATGGTATTCATGATCTCCACATCAGAATTTATGTGAACATTTTTAAATTTAACTCTAAAATTAAATTCAGTTCTAATAGTATACCTAGTAGTTAATTTTCTCATTTCTTATAATTTAGAAAAATGTTGCCTTTATTTTTCTTCTTTCTGTTTAGTATTAAAATCTCTAGCACCTTTATAACTAATGTAAAATTACAGAGATTATTAACTCTTGTGTACAGTATTGTTAAATAAATATTTCTATTTCTATAAACTGCATTTGCCAATATAATTTGTGTAGGTATATATGTAAGAAAAGAGTCAAATTTTTCCTTGTATATCCAAATAAGACCTTAAAAGCGGAAGGACAAGTAAGGAATTGAATGGTGAACAACAAACAGACCTAACCTTCCAACTGTAAAATGAGTTGGAATGCACGATATTATCCCAAGGAATATTAACTCAGCCATGGGTTGCAATTAGGACAACAAAATCTTATTTCACCACCTTCTTCCATTAGTTGACATCGTAAATTTGCCTCATTATGTTTGAATTCCTCACTTCAGGGTATTGAAAGCATGAAGTAAATGATGACGATAATTTTATTCTCGCACCTTAATATATCTCCAATTATTAACCATATATATATATATATACATGTCTGTATTAAAAGATTAAGTTGTATTCCTATTTCAAAACCAAACCAACCAAACCAAACCAAACCAATTCATTCCCGCAAAAGTCAGTAAGTGAACTACAATCTACCGCCATCGATAAAGTAAAGTTAATCAATTCATTTCCCACAACTTCCTGTGCCATTCAGATAAATTGCTCCAAAGTGCAATCCATAAAGGAACGGGTTTTTTCAAATCCGCATCGTTTCAATTCAACTTTTGCTCGTTTTGGTGTAATCGATATTCTGCACATATTTCGAGAAATCATTTATTACAATTTTGAACAAATGCCAAACGATGGTTGAGAGGGTATTTTACTGCTTTGGTGCCTTCGTCTTACTACCAACTGCCAACATTTTGGGCCCTTTAGGAACATGAACACAAATTGAAAGGCATTTCCTTTAAATGGGCAGACCACGCGATTTGTGGTACTTGTTGCATGCAACATCTTCTGTAAATGTGATAATCGAAGGTCTTACATTATTGAAAGTATCATAGCGAGGATAACCCGAGAAGTGGGTATTGTTATGATTCCTAGATATCCTTTAGATTGCTTATGATTTGTAACAGTTGTCAGACGAGTTTTGATATTTTACTTGAGATTTTCAGGATTTAATTTCAGAGAAATCATTTTAGAAATATTTGCGGAAATATTAGTAAAAAATTTATAAAATGGGGCTACTGGTATATACAAGAATGGGAGAGGGGGGTGTCTACTGTAACTAACTCGGCGCCAGGTGATGTGGCTTGATTAAAGGAACCATGAATTGTATGGGAAGGGGTAGTAAATCCCACTCCCTACCGACTGACATAAGGCTAAATGCTAAGGTAATAATTCGATCTGACCGATCGTCTACAAAGTTACGGAAACCTCTTTTCGCCTATATCCCCTACACCTTACATTAGACGAAATTCTCTAGTTCCTGTTTTTGCACACACACACATCGCTTTCTCTTTATAATTTTTATTATTTCTATTCTAACGTATATCGTTTCTACCTTCTTGTTGGTAAGCTCCATTTATCTATTTATCATTCTCATAATGATTTAATATATTCCTTTTTACTAGATTCCGCGCTGTTTAATTACATCTTCTAATGCCGCAGTATTTTTAACTTATTTACTGCATCAATCGCGTAACTAAGAGCTTACATATGCAAACTTTCCGTTGCTTTTAAATATAAGTTTAAGAAATCCTCTTCACTTACATACTGAACAGCTTGAACTTCCAAATCACGTGGGTCCACTTTCATATGTTATAGTAATACGAAAACTGTCATTTAATTTTTGGTGTAAGATTATGTACATTAAATTAGTACATTAATAGAAAAACTCTGCACTGTAGTATCACATGGAATGAAGAAATTATAATTGGAAACACCAAATAGTTCCGAAAATAAAATCCGTAATAGTTGTTGAAATATCCCCAAACAGGAAACCTCCAAACACAAAAGCAAAATTTCCAAACAAAAAATCTCCAAGGCAGGCACAAAATTTCCAAGAGACACAATTCCTCGGATACAACTAGCAATCTTTGCTTTACAAAAAAAAAAAAAAAAAAACTAAAAACAACATGTAATGAAAAAAAAAATTTAAAATAAAGATTTAAAAACTTTAAAGGAAGTAAAATTAAAGTAAAATTAAAAGCTCAAGTAGAAAGCTACTGATTACAGCCGGATTATCGTTGATAATGATAAATGTGGGAAGGTATTCAAAGGTTTTGGGAGACATTTCTTAAATTTAGAAGGGGAGTTTGAGGAATTTTGCATTTTTGAAAATTTTGAGTTTAAAAGTTTTGTACTTAAGGATTTGAGGATGACGTGGATCATCCAATGCAACACATGCATAGCTTACTCCATTTCCAATACGACAAAATTTTGAACTCAATAACGACTAATTTAATGCCCTTTCTTCGAATTTAATTCTCTAGTATTGGAATAAATTTTTTAAGGGACCAAAAATAATATGTTTTAACAAATCAACGGCTAACCATGGTAAGAATTTTAATTCCTTCGGTCCACGGTAATATATGACAAACAAATTTTGCTTGCATTGACCACTGTGTAAAGATACAAAAGCTTAATAAATTTATTTATTTTCACATAACTGTTAACGTAAATTATTTTGTGATTTGACAATTAGCGAAAAACCTTTATCAGAGTTTAAAAACTAATTGTCTTCTTGTTTTACAATACGCAGCTCTGCTTACGACCACATACTTTATAAAGTAATAATTTAGAACTTAGGTAATTCTCACAACTCCCTTTAATGGTGGTCATTTCTATAACTATTACGATATTGTGTTGAAATTTCGGGCTCTAACTAACTGGAAGGAGTTGCTAATAAAATTGAAAACTAATTTTGTGTTTACCTGACTTTCGTCAGCCTCAGCATCACTTTAAAAATATATCATCTATGGATCTGCGTAGCGGGAAAGTACATTAAAAAGTTGCTTTTATGCTGCTGGTCATTAACTTAATTTTCATGAAATACATGTATACTTTGACTAGTCAGTTTGCCCTCTACTTTTCTATGATTAACTCCAAGATTACCGAGGAAGTCTGAGCCATCTTCTTCATCTTTTTCTTCTGTAGATTAAATTTCGTTTCGTGGTGGTTATGGTGAACTGTATATAAACTAATTCAACGTCTTCATCTTCTGAATCCAATATCAGTAAATACTGGTATGGTTTTTGAACCATTTTTTTACCCCTAAAATGCAGAAATAAACAATTAATAAAATAAATAAAAATTTGTAGAATACACGAATGTATAAAAAAAGTAAAGAAAATACGTTTAAAAAAAAAACTTTTAAAATAAATAAATTGCACTAAAAGTGATGTACACTAGAAAAGTTTCATTGCAAAGAGTTCAAAGATTTAAAAATCAAATGAGGTAATAAAATTTTAAGATATTTTTAATTTTTATTTCTTATATTAAAATGAATCTTTTCTTGTGTATAGTATATCACTGAAAAAAAAATTGTATTTTGCATTTTTTCCTCTGCGGTACGGTAAGTAGTTTAGAAGATTGCCGCACTTTAATGTAAGTACATCCATGTAAAAATATGAAAAAACTGGAAAAATGTATTTCACATTAAAATCCGTATAAGAGTTAAACATAGAAAATTCAAATGATCCCATGAAATATGTAAAACATTATACTCAGGCGTTTAAGAGAAAAATAACACAAAGTACAAGTACACATACTCGAAAATCATGCATTTTAACGATATTCGGTTAAAAAAAATCTGTTATAAAGTTTCTTATGGAAGAAAGTGCTATTTAATATCACACTCAGCTCAATTGGAATAACTCCAAGTGGGGTTGTTACCACCGCCGCCCCCCCCCCAACTGCCGAAAACGTAAAAAAAATTAACCCCATTCTACATCAAAAGAATCCATGTAAAACCATCCACGTTTACATCACATCACGAACGGCGCCCTCATGCACAAAGTTATTTAGTCAGGGGTTAGCAAGTCGATAAAAGTTATTTAGAAATATTAAATTAATTGAAAGTATTTAAAGAAAAAACCTTTAAAAAAGCTAGAATTAGTCTAAGTTATATGGCAACACCAAGAAGTTGTTCCCTGATTTAGCCCCTTTTTAAACATATGTTCAATATTTCTATGAAAATAACATATACATAATTTCAGCTCTATACGTCGACGCGATGTCCGAGTATAGTATAATGCAAAACGAAATTTGTATATAGCAACGCCATAAAGGAGTTGCTCGATTCGTCCCATTTTCGATATAAATTTTCTTTTCTTTGTTTAACCAGTGTGCAAATCTCTCAGTACCGCTTTCTGGGGTTATTTTGAGGACGAATGGAGGGACGGACAGACGTACAAGCAAATATCGAAATAACTTTAAATATTATGCATTGGTGCCCAACCGATATTATTATTTCTGTGAGTTACAAACAAACTGACAAACTTAACGAAATGTAATTGGAACAATTGTAGAAATAATGTTTTGACAAACTAATGTAAAACATGGAAAACAACTAGAATGGTCTAAGGTCAATCCTCACGATACCATAGGTTAGGGGTTTGCAACCTGCGGCTCAGTAGAATCATACTTGTGACTCTTGAGTAGTTTAATAGTACATATTGAAAAAATAACTGCAATATTGCAATTTTCAAATCAGACAATAATTCTGCACACACATCAAAATGCGCGGCAGATCGTATGCCTGTAAACCTAGCTTTAGCTTTATCTTATAAAAGGCGCGCTTTCTTAAGTTCTGGTCGCTTCAACTCGAACAGATTCAATAATAAAGCACAGTTCCATATTCTTAATCGTATCGTGGTTTCTCTGCTTTGGTCTTTCTCCGACCGACCACTCCACAGTCAGCGGCATTGTTTTGTTCGGACAATTGACAGCTAGATTCTACCGGTCATTACTGCAGTAATCGTGAGTTAACTTTTTGTGTTGTGTGCCACGACGGCTATAAATCACAAAAACAGAATTGACAAATTTGGTGATATGTTAGTCACTCTTTTAAGAGGGTAAGTGTTTTCTGTTTTAATTTTAAGTTTAATATCAATGAAATATAACATGATTGGCAAGTAATACATTTTAATATGTAGTAAAACAATGAAAGATAATTTTCAAAAACCCAATTAGTCCTGTATACACGAATGACTAATAATGTATTTTTTCTGTCATACTCGAGGCAGTTAACCTTTTGACTACGGTGAGCGTCTTTAGGCGCCCTGTACCTATATCATATAAACACCTTAGGCTAAAAACATCAGTATTCAAGGGGTTAATTTTTTTACCATGCATTCTTCTACTAATATTATCCCAGCCAGGTTTGCTGTTGCTCAGAATATAGTCAAGTATCGAAAACCCTTCACGGATAAACAATGTGTTAAAAAATGCTTTTTAAATATGGCTGATCACCTTTTTCAAGATTTTAAAAATAAGAATGACATAGTGAAGAAAATTGACCACAGTTCTTTGTCAGCAAAGATCATTCGCGAGAAAGCTGTACAGATGGCGAAAAATATAACATGTCAACAAATTGAAGATTTGAAAGTATCGTCTGCATTTTCTATTGCGTGTGATATAAAAGATGTAGCGCAAGTTACCATTAGTAGCGCGATATTTATCCGAAACATGTCTTTGTGAAAAATTATTAGCACTACTGCCCATTACGGCTCAAACTCGTGGTGAAGATATATTTGGTGTTATTTTGGAATAGTTAACAACAAATGAAATCGACCTAAATAAATTCGTTTCTATTGCTATAGATGGAGTACAAAGTATGACTGGTAAAATTAAAGGTTTTGTTTCACTCTTCAAAAAAAAAAAAGGTGGATCACGACGTGCCTAATTTCGTTTCACTGCTGGATTCTTCAGGAAGCATTTTGCGTACAGACGTTTCCAAAAGAGTTTGCATGTCTGATGGATTTAGTCACTAAGATAGTAAACGAAATAATGGCAAAAGGACATATCAAGACATTTCTACTTCAAAACGAATTGAGTTAAGTAATGATGTGTGGCTGTGGCTGCAAAGTTTTTATTTTTCCGTTGATATGACATCACATTTAAATACCTTGAATAAAAATCTACAAAGGAGAGGTAATATTGCACATACTCTTTTAGAAGCGATACTTTCGTTTGTACAACAATTAACATTACTTGTTTAATACATGGACAATGAACAGTTACTACATTTTAAAACTTTAGGAGATTACAGAAACAATTCAGGCTGTAATATTAAATTGCCTTTTCTTGTCACAACCATTGTAAAAATGCAAGAGTTTAAAAGATTTTACATCTGAAAAACCTACACTCATTTTTAACAAAGCCACTAGTGCCGAAGGTGTGCAAGTTAAATTTTACACCATTCGCAACTATTGATAGAACTCAGTTTGAGTTACAGTTGTTAGATTTGAAAAACAAAAGTCTATAGGAAGAAACGTTCATAAACTTGCAGTCAGAACAAGGAAAATTTAGCTAGAGAGAAACGAAAATCGGCTGTCAGACACCAAAATGTACGAAAGAGGAAGAAATTATATTTGAAACATGGAACTGTCTTCCTAATTTTATTGATCAAGTGAAAGCATATGCCTTTGGTATCTTTACAATTTTCGGATCTACTTACTACTGTGAACAATTATTTTCATATATGACGATTACTAAAATCAAATAAAACAAATTAAAAAGTTCGCTTAATGATAAAAGCCTCGAAAGTTGCATGAAATTAAAAACTTCTGAATATTCACCAAATTTGGAATAACTTTGTGCCTGTACTCAATCCCAAAAATCTCATTAATATTACATATTTACACAAATATTATTTTTTACAATTAATTTGTATTTTAAGCAAAGTGACATAACCTGCTGAAATTAGGTTTTTGCTACTAGTTCTTTTTTTTTTTTTGTTAGTTATAAAAAAAGTGCTTCCGTTTTGTCTAATATGTTAACTTAAATGTTCTGTTACTACGCAAAGTAGAATGTTTTGATTTAAGAATGAATACATGTTTCACAGCAGATAATAGCTATATTACTTTTTCAAATACATATATTTGGCTCTTATAAAAAATAATTCTCACATCGGCAAAAAATTGGCTCTTAACTTCAGAAAGGTTGCCGATCCCTGCCCTAGATATACATATGATTGTATATTCTGAAGAACTATTCAGTATAATAAAAACGTGTAGGACTGATCGATTTTACGCTACATGTAAAAAGCTTCAATTTTTGTATGGAAGCATCAAGAAGAGCAACCCTTTAATCAATTTTTATACCCTAGATGAAATTATAGGGTATACTAAGTTTGTATCGCAGAGAAATAATGCTAGTAGAGCAAAATGTGTTCTGTGCTGACATTTTGCACGAGGGCTTTTTAAGCAAAAAGTTAATTTAAGTTAGAAAATGGGACCAATCGGGCAAGTTCTTCGTGGGGTTGCAATGTAAAAGTTTCCATTTTTCACTATAAATTTAAATAATAGTTGAGAACGGGTCAACGTAGTGTTAAGTTAGTATAAATGATAGACACTTTTATATATAGTTTTTTTCTTGTCTTTTATTTTGTTGTTAAATTGTTCCTTTTTGTTTTATGTGGACACTTGTTCACCTAACGGCTCTATCTCATTCGTTGCCAAGGCGACGGAAGGTACGCTCCTGCACACTATTGGCAAAGTATAAATAAATATAAGTAGAGACAGAGGCGAACAAAATTGGAAATTTTGCGTGTTTTTTAGACTGAAAGAGGTAATCTCATATACTTTTGTCTTTTGCATGAATGGGGGAACTTGGCTATGCATTATTGTAGTGCGACTGAGATAACGAGATAAAAACAAAAACTGTAGGGTTAACAGATTTGCAAAATGAACAAAATTAAAATCGCATAAAATGATGAGTGAAATAAAAATTATATTGAAACTAGTTCAAAAATCAGCTTGAGGATGTGGTAATAGCTTTATAAACTAATCGATTATTTATGTAACGTAAGGGAATAAAAAAAAACGAACTATAAAAGTAAAACAGTATTTCCAAGTGACCACGGAGGTAACTGCGTCCACTTGTTTTTTTAGAGGGGTGTCGTCAATAGCCCTATTCCCCTTTTGTACTAAGTACTTGTACTATAACTTAAATGCTTTGTACGGATAACACCTTATTTTTATAACATTTTTCCTTAATATCTCTAGTAAAAAATTTAATTATAAAGTAAATTCGTACCCTTACAAATAATTTTATAACAAATGTCAGCTTTTTCGCAACACTTATATGGGATTACATTAGTTGATAGTACGTCATATAGTTTTTCAGCAAAATGACAATCTGTTACTAATATGTTGAAATGCTGTCTAAAGGTATCTTCTAAGTTTTTCAAGTACTGAGCAAACTCTTTGGGTGGCACTACCATATTGCATTTTTCGGCTTCATTAAACATTATGAATGTTTTATGGTACGAGAGTTGTTGCTCATCCAGTTCAGTACAAGTGTGGCTATTTTTTAAATTTTTATAAATATATCCTGCACAATAATCAAAAGCATTACATTCACCCAAGTCCAATTGCCGCAACTCATTTGGTAATGATAAGTTTAAGTTCGCCGTAGGAACTGATTGGAGTTTGCTAGAGGGAGATATAAGAGGGAGAGCACTGGCAATAAATTCTCTTTTACGTTCGCAGTTACCCGTTTTAACCAATTCAATATACTTCATGGAACTGAGTTTTTTAAAAGCCCTCATAAATTGGATCGGAGTGGGATGGTGGTTATTACGCCCTGCTTTCTTATTGTTCCGAAGAAGTTTTCGAGGCAATCCTGATTTATTCGTCGAGTTAAGAGAAACTGAAATCCTTGATTCTTTAAGATGTCCCAAAGTTGACGAATTCCTGCAATTGTCATTAATAAACCATCTAAACACTTCAAGGTTTTCGTAACATCCTTTCCTTGTTGATTTATGACTGCAATAGATTCTAAAAATTGTGACAAATTTTGCATCTCTGTAATCTGAAACTCCGTACCTCTAAAAGGTTTTTTATGCTGTTTGTATTCTGATGGCTTTGATGAATTCAGCATATCAAAAAGTTGATCACAATTTTCTACAAATTCCGCTGTTTGCAAAGCCGATGGTGAAGTTTCGTTCAAACTGACTTGGGTATAAATTCCACAAGCTATCGTCCTACTTAAAGTTTCTACTGCCAGCTTAACCCTCATTTTCTCTGCTGAAAATTGTTTAATTTCTGACGAAAAACGTCGCCTTGTTTTACACACTACAGGATTATTTAAATAATTCTCTACTAGACAATTTAACTCCAATGGCAGTAGTTCATTGGCTTTATTATAAATTTTTTTTTTTAGGGCAAGTGACTGAAGGCTTTGAATTTTTTTTTTTTTTTGAAGTTTTATTATATGCCTTAGTTTGCTATTTTGTTTAAGCATTTTTTTTTTCGAGGAGTGCGGGCACTCAAAATTGCTGCTGTTTGTGTTCCGCAAGAAATATCGTGTTGTGAACTAATCAGTATTTCTTCTGAATTTTTTGAATTAAAAATGTTGCTTTCATTCTAATATTCCGGGAAAAAGGAAAAGAAATTGGGAAAAATATAGACAATTTGTTCACATAAAACTAGATTGCTACATACATTTACCGGTTGCACAAAGTGCCGAAAGTTGTCTACTTCACCTGTTTGAATAAGCTTATCCATAATGCGCAGCACAGCATTTTTTAACAGTTTTTTCTTTGACGGACCAAACATGTCGTCATTGAAATGTTGTCGACACACCTTATGGTATTCTTTGTATTACCTATCAAATCCAACCTCTGTAGAGCGCGAAGCCAAATCAATTGCCTAAAGAGTGTACAATAATAATAAGCGTTAAGACATCATTGTAACTCATACGGCAGCTATGCATGTAAAAGACCATTCTTGATAAATTTGTGTACTTGTAAAAAGGTGTTTTTTACAAAATATTGCATAGTTACTATCCATATATAAGTGTATTTATATGAACAAATTATCACCATTTACATACCTTTGTTTGTCCTTTGGTACCTTCAACATTTTTACGTTAACTGCATCGCAACCACCAACTACACAATTCCACTTACGATTTCCTTTATTGTTCATATTGTTTTATAAAAAAAAATCACATACCTATCACAATTAATTTTTTGGAAGTTAAATTCAGAATAATCTTCTTAAATAACTTTACTTCTTGATTATCTTGAAAATCTTTTCAAACTATTAATAATAATGTACATTGGGTAACCCTACCTCCAATTAACAAGGAAAAGATAAATTTCGCAATAAACAACGCACTAAAAGGAGATGTAAAATTTCTGTCAAATAAAATTCCCCAAATCCAGCATGAGATTCCCCCACTTGAGCAAAACAAATGTAAACAGAAAAAGTGCTGTTCATATATCATAGGATTACACTAACAAACATTGGAATTCCTGCGAAAAACATTGAGACAATTCCTGAAAATCGTGTTTTCATAAAAGAGCGGGAGCATTATATGAGCGTAAAATCAGAAAACTCCGCCCATTCTCTCTTATTTACGACAATAAATCATTTGTCATTCCATTTCGTTGCATGTAATCTTCGCATTCACATTTTTTGTCTTATTCGTAAAATGTTCATAGAGTGTTTGATTTATTTTTTTATTTTTTTCTCTTCCTTCCTTCTGTTTCTCGCCGTGTACATTTAAATGGAAAACAATCGGAACACTCTTCTGTGTCCTTTCTTTTATTTAGTTATTCTTTGCTATTGGGTCCTGCAAGGTAATTGAAAGTTTCGAATGAGTAAAATTACTCAGTGAGAGGATTCCTACTATTTACATCACACTACACACTCATCCACTCTACGTCCGCACATTCGATTACTGAGACTTCTAAGTAATTGGTCACTTAGACCATTGCAACTGATCACTTAGGCCATTACAATCGATCACTTAGACCCGTCTACATATTCGATCATTGAGACCTCTAAATAATTGATCACTTAGCCCTCTAAATAATTGATCACTAAGCCCATAACTATAACACACACACACCCACACAAGCAATCAACCAAACAACTATAGTACAGCTAGACAGTTTTAATACTATAGATTGACTACACTACTCTACTTAGTAATATTAAATCTAAAAGACTATAATATCCACTCACCAACTTAATAGATTATCCCACACTTTTTAAACTTGTATTCACTTTTATTTTCTCAACTAAATATTCGCGCACGCGAGAGGACTGTCTGACGACTAAAATGAACAGTCTCAGTTTCCTTATTTCCACCTTGATACCTTTTAGCCTGTTCTGAGAATTATTCCCAGAAACCCAAATTAACAGGGACAAGGATAAAGACTTTTACAAGCAGCCTTTCACCGGTGCCGAACTATATAGATCATTTTCGGTTCTTTCATTTCAAGGACATTACAGGATTGGTTAATTAGTTAGTTTTTATTGCATGCGAAATAACTACGCCTATAGATCCAAGCATTTTATTTTATTTTATGTTATTGTCGGCATCTACCTTTTATATTTTGTGACAGTAGATAACTGAAGTTTTTTATCCGGTTTTTTCCTAAAAAGCATATGCTATTTAAAAAATGGGCTAAATCCGGCAACTCTTGGTGTTGCCAAATAAAACTTTAGATTTTTACGTATACTATAAAAAAAAAACAATCAATTCTAGATGTTTTTATTGTAATGAAAATTTGTTCAGAATATGAAATCCTATGAAATTGTTTATAACTGTTTTTACTATCCGACGAACCGTTCTAGAAATATATGCCAAGGACCACTTCAAAAATCATACTTGCACAGATGGGTGACCAGATGAAATTACATATGGACATTTATCTAGGATACCATAAGAATTGGGCTTAGACCAATTCTAGCTCTTCTACTCGGTAAAATTATATTTACTAAAAACGTTACGTATAAAATTTCAGCTCTCTACTTCGACACGATCTCAGTCAGTGTTCAAATATATATATAATGAAGAACCAAATTTTTATTGGACAACTAAGGAATTACCTGATTTGTCCCATTTTTGAACTTAAATTTACAATTAAATTGCGGATTGAACTTTCAAAAAGTGGAATCTAGGCTATAGACAGTTGAACCATTGAGTAGTGTCCAACTGAAAACAACAAACATTAATCTTTGATAATTTTATGGTAGTACTCAATACGTTATCAATGTGGCAAAGATGGATATAAAATTAAAACCCCGAAATAGCAAACGAAAATTTTTAAAAAGAAATTTCCGCTAATGCCAGAGAAACAATCCCAACGTGATAGCGCAATATTAATTAAAGAAAAAACTTTGGAAAGTATAAAATCGCAGTACGATAAAAATCTACTCCCTGAAATAATGAGGCATTGCAAAATCGATTTTTGTTTATTTTGTAACGGAGAAGGGTAGGTACAAAAACTACTCTCTAGACATAGTCAGCGCCATTTGCTATCGGACGAAGAAGATAAATGATCATTTTCTATTGTTGGTAAACACTCGTGCATCTTTCATTTTCCGTACGGAACAAAGTGAATAAGTTCCACATTCGTCGTTTTTTTTTTTTTTCCCATCCAATCCACAATATGCTACCGAAATGGTACCAGGAAACCTGCTACACATCCTGTCACCTTCAAATTGAACAATCAATTTCTGCCGTCTTTTTGCCGCCACAATACTTCCATGCAGAATATCGCTGTTGCCAAGCCAGAGCGCTGCACATTAACATTTCTTAGCGAAGGAAGCTCCAAAAACTTAAGATAAGAGTCCTTGCCCAGCATCTATTTCAATGCTCCTCTTTCCCCTTCACCAATCCTTTTCCTTCTCCTTTTTCATGTATTAGCTCGAAAAGAGGAGGATAAAATAAACTATTTCCTATCCGAACTGTATATTCTTACAGAAAAGAAGAAGGAGTTAATGCTGAGGAGCATCGAAGCAAAACAGTTTTTTCTTGCCTCAAGATAGGAGCGGCACGATATGAACTTCCGATGGTTTTACTTTACTATAGATTCGGCGAAATGTGTATCCTTGAAGGCGGAATTTGTGCATCCCAGAGTCTAAGGTGCCCTGGCTTGGAATATAAGAAAACAAAAGGAAAATTAAACTTGGGACCGTATAAGAACGATACGAACGCCACGTGAGTGTAATGAAAACGTGAACTTTATTGTGTTCTATGGTCGCTCTAGATTTTAGCTTGTTTACTGTAAATAGATGAAAATAACTGAATGCTCAGCTCATCCTACGGCCCACAGCAATGGATAGTATAGGATTCGCCGGGCCGCGGGGAGAGCGAGGGGAGAGAGATTTTGTATTGTTTCGGATATTATGGGATGGAACTGATAGAGCTTTCCATAGATAGATCGAATCACATGTATAGACTTGATGGTTTCCTGGGTATTTTGTATTAAATGCTCCTCACATCAGCGCTAACCCGCTCAAAACGGATTTTGTTGCAGTTGCCAGACTTTTATTATGTTTGAATATGTAACGAGATAATATCCGTATGTATGCATGTGGAATGTCCGATTCAATCCGTTGCTGAGCAAATATTCCCCGAAACTGAGGTAGGGGATAATCTGAGAACACAATCATAATAGTTTTGTACACAATCACGTACATGAATGCAGTCTACAAAAAACGTTTACATACTTAAGTATGTAACTTCAAATTCCAGCTTAGAACAGGTTGAAAACTGCTCTGGTAATCCAGTATAAGTATACGCACGTGAAAAAAGTTTTAATTTCACTATTTAGAACCAGTTAATTTCAATGTTATTTCTGCTTGGAGTAGGAATTAAGCATTGTATTTCATTTTGATGGGCGAATCTCATGTACAGGTGCAAAGGAAATGTATGCATAGATTTCAGTGGAAACTGTTTCTGCACTTCACGCTACTTTAGGTACATACTCTCCAAGTTTACGTTACGTTACGTTAGATTAGAATACATATATAAAAAGGACTAAGGAGACGAGATGGAAACTTCAGTACATGCATATAAAAGGCGGTGTTACATTATTATTATGCAGTTTTTAGATGTGAATAAAATCCAAACAACACTAAACAGTCCAGTCAATAGGGGTTTTTGCCCTACAAAAGGTGGGATTGTGATTTTTATATAAGTTATTTAATTTCGGGGTCTAATGAAAAATCCATGTTTTCACCCTTGAAGGGGGGGTCTGTGCGGTTCGACATCTTGGATTAAAAATACAAAAAATTGTTTTTTTTTCTTTTTCTAAAAATGGCTGATACCAATTTGAAGAAGACTAAATTCCCTACATTTTTTGTATAAACACCGTTTTTAAGTCTGATGTCTAACGAATTAAAGCGGCGAAAACGAGAACATTCTTCCAAAAAAAATTATACGAATAGTACCCCTTATACAGGGTCCATGGTAGCTTATAGGACAGCAGGCGATAGTAGTCACCTAGGCAAAACAAAAAATTGGCCGTCAAGGGGGGGGGGGCATCTCATCCGTTTCGGAGTCACATACTGATTAGGAAAATATGCTAGTCTTGAACAAAATACCCTATATCTTAAAAAGTACAAGGTATATGGTAACTTACAGAGCTTGCACTTGCAGAGCTTCATGATGGCCTTTCCAACGATTGCTCAACCAGCCCCGCACTCTTCTTCTCTCAGGAGTTATTGTGGTCTAAACTAAGAATCTCGGATTATCTTGCCTTTTTATTGACTTTGACCGTTTTTTTTTTTTTTACAAAAAAATGGCATGAAATCTGTTGTGGACTTTACTCTTTAATTTGACCTAATATGGGCTAAGTCTAGCCGTCACTTTATGATGAGTATATTCAAAGCATACGTGCGAAAATTATTCAACCTCGTATCTTTTTTAAGTTTATTAATATGAAAGGAAAACGGACAACTTCACTAATACCATGAGGTACAAGGATACTGCTAGTAATGATTTGTCCGAAATTGCAATATGTTTGCTTCAATTTTTGATAATGCATTTTCTTCTTCAAATTTCCTTCCTCGAAATAACAATTTCAGTCATATGAACGATTCTCATAACGTTTCATTCACTATCCCTACAATTTCACAAGAGGATATACTTGATTATATTAATGGGATTCATACTGGTTTCACAATGGGTCTTGATGGCATCCTTCCAGCCTTCTTTCAGTCATGCTCCCTTGCCTTGGTAGCTCCTCTGAGAATTATTTTTCAAAAATCGTTCGATAGTGGCTGTTTCTCTTAGCTACGGAAAAACTCTTTTATCATACATATCCACAAAAATGGTAGTAAAACTGAAATCTCTAACTATACGCCTTCAAGAATTTGTTCTCTTCAAACCAACATTGGCTTATTTCTAGCAGGTCTACAACCACTAACTTGTTGCGTTTTGTCTCGAATACCATTGGCGGGTTTGCGAAAGGCCACCAGATGGATTGTATTTTATACCGACTTTAGTAAAGCCTTTGACAAGTTATCTCATTCCGTGTTAAAATGGAAAAGTATGGGTTTCTCCTAACATTCCTAAAATAGACGGAGTCATATTTAGATAACCGAACATATCAAATCTTATTCCGACATTCCATCTCTAGAGTTTTGAAAGCTTCGTCCGGCGTACCTCAAGGAAGTCTGTTGGCCCCATTGCTTTTTATTATATCTATTAATGACATTGTCTGTGTTTGTGAGACAATGCAAAGTTTTGATTTATGTTGAAGACATTAAACTTTTCGCTTAAATTAAAGCTTTTAACTATTGTGTACAGGCACAAGATGACCTTCACAAATGTTACATTTGGTGCAAAAGCAATAATTTGGCTCTCATTATCGACCGATGGAACGATAAATGTAAGGTTATGACCTTCCACTGGAATTAGAAATTAATCCCCTATGATTATTTGTTCTCGGATTCCTCAATTCGCCGTGTGGATGCTGTCTATGACTTGGGTGTTAATTGTGACCATAGATTCAATTTTATCCCCCACATAAACTACATGGTATCAAAAAGTAGCTCTATCCTGGTTGTTTATTCCAAGAGTTCTCGAATGCCACCATAACATTGCGTTTGTACACCTGCTTTTTCAGACCTCTTCTTGCATACGCTAACCAGGTCTGGTCTCATCGACCGTATCCAGTTTGTTCAGCGAAACTTCCCGCGCTTCGCTCTTATTCACCTACCCTGGAATAACTCATTGCTTCTTCCGCCTTAGGAAAATAGCTTCAAGCTTTTGAATATGCACTCGCTTGAAAAACGTCGCATGGTTTCCGATATAACTTTTATGTAACAACTCTGAAACGTGCATGTTGATTCTCTTCTGCTACTTAGCAACTCCGTAAGGTCGAATTTTAGCATGTATGAACCCATTAATTCCATGTGCATTACTGTTAATATTAGGGCTGAGCATTTTGTCGTTGACGTTTCTATTTTACAAATGCTTCTATATAATTCTAAGCTTTCGGTTTCTATTTCGCATTGCATGTCATTTCATCTGGTGCTTGGTTTATGTTTAGTTTAACATACTAATACAAACACCGACTAAGTGATGAAGAGCATGTATTATCGACCGTTTATTTATTAAACGTGTTACTACAGCGAGCTTCTGTTAAGCTGGTTCTGATAGTCGTCGTTTAACTGATATATTGATTGTAACTGAATATGAATCGCTAAGGCCTAAATTACAATCACAACTGATCTGTCGACTACGACTTGATTTTAAATCGTAGTCACTCACGACTTCTGTTGTTGAACTGAAGTTGGCCGCAGCCAACACCAACTTTGCACTTTGAGCAAAGTTTATTTTCAGTCTCAGTCGCAGTCGAAGTGGAAGTTGTAATTGTATCTGGCCACATGCATTTACCATTTGGGCAAAGTCGTAGTTGACTGATCAGTCGTAATTGTAATTGAGGCGTGAGTATTTCCCAAAAGCTTATGAGTTTTTTCTCTAGAGTGCTCGTGAAGCTGTTGTATTGGCAGATTCAACAGTGTACATACTCGAGAATGAGCAGTCTGGTTTTCGACCTAAACATAGTTTTGATAATGCTCTCGTAAAGATCACAACAGATATCCGCTCGATTCTTGATAGCAGGCAAGTTCTCCAAGGCAATTAATAGTATCTGCCACTGAACCTGTTGAGAAAGCTGTTTCGCAATTTTCAGAGCCACTCATTTAATATAAGAATTTCTTCACGCTCCATTGCAAGTGTTATTTTGGTGCAAAATAATTCTTCCGCTTTGCTCCTCCTATTTTGCGGAGTCCTATGTTCCATTTTGGGCCCTTTACTTTTAAACTTTTATATTAACTATTTGAACGAACATATTCTCGACGTCTGCTTTCATATGTATGTCTGTATGTATATATATGCCGTAAGTCATCCTATAGATTTTATCGAGGATTGTGCTACTGCTGCCTGAACAGTGACTTGCAGAAAATTCCCATCCTGTCCTTGGAAAAAAAAACGTTTATGCGTAACCCGGGTAAGTCAGAATGCGTCGATTTTTTATTGGAACGTTATCTATCATCTCAGTGGGTAATTTTCCTCTACTATATAATGATCGAGTTCGTAATCTTGATGTGATTTTAAACTTTAACCTGAGATGTTGACACCTTGTTAACTCTAATAAAGCAATAATACATAGCACTCCTCCCTGCATTTGCCTGTCTGCTGGTGTACTTTCCCCAGTACTTCGTTGTCATCTAGTTAGACCTGTCATTCTACAATATTTTAGTAGCGCTTCTCTTTTCTCTTCCAAGCTTGAATCGCACTATTCCAGAAAGTTGTGTATCCCTTTTAACGACTGTAATATATTTATATTGTGTTAAGGAGGTTCGACATCACTTTTTTATGCTGCTCACTTGATATATATTTGAAACTGAAAACATTGGTTTTCCTATTTAACTTGCTTCATACTTTTCAACCGATCTATTTGAATTCCACGTTTCAACCCTTAAACTTGTAATGAAGTCACATGACCGGCCTCTATTCTCACATGGAGCCATACAAGATATTCACATAAATATATGGTTTGATAAATCCTTCTTCACAGAGTACCAGCAGAGAGACGTACATCACTCAGATGATTGCTCTTCTCAGTTTGTATACCACACCACAGTAAGCCGCGAATATTAAAAGGGCCCATCACTTCAGTCAGTCATCTTGAGCCATCTAGACAACACCAGCCGGACTTAGTGAATTTACCGCCAGTGAACCCGATCAGAAGACCAGTCCAGTCGTCAGCCCGATACCAGCCACCAAGCTGAAACATATTCACCAGTCAGCCGACCCGCACTGTAAACCAAACGGAAGATATAAAAGCACTCATTGCACTGGAGTAGCACAGCGTCCTCCACTACTTCCCACTCCCATCCAACTTCCCTATTTCTCAAAATCCACACATCCCACAATTGTTAAACAACAGACAAGAACACGGCTTGCCGTCGCGCAACAAGCTATTAATAATTTGTCGAAATCGCGTAACCTAAAGTTAATAATTATTCGAACAATTAAAAAGTAAAGTGAATCAAAGACAAAAGTGAAACCTAGCCCAAAATTAAAGTCTGTACGTAAATATTTTCAAATATCCCGGGATATCGGTTCGGTTTATAATTTCACCATAATTCGTTTTCTTTCGTAAATCGCGTGCGAAGAATTATGATTGATTGAGCAGCACAGCAGTAGTTACTTCGCATCCCAGGATCTCGACTAATCAGATCGTTCTCCTGGTCCTAATAGTTATTCTTCTTCCGTGCTGGCTATGCTTACGTATTGGACCTGGTAATAGTATTCGCACATATTCCTGACCCGCTTCTTCCATGTTGGCTATACCTATGGCATCCGTACGTTATCCGGATCGGCCCTCCCAAGAAAAAATGTTGTTTATATAGTAGTAACCGTAAGGTTTCCATTACCAAATTACATAACTTGAATTATATAGACTAGTACTCGAAACCTCTTTGTAACCACTGTAAACCCCTTATAGAGCTTAAATGGAGGATATATAAAGGTTACCGTGACTTGATTTAGGTACCGTTATATAACTAAAAGTTTTATAAAATGAGTAACAAAAATTTTTGGTACCTTAATCTAACTTCTTATATAACCCTTATATAACCTAGGGTGCTCTGGATTAATCTAGTTTGGTCGTAGCAGTGGTTGCAGTAATGTTTCGGTTACATTTATAAACTTTGTTTATAATGGTGATAGTAACGTTTCCACAACGCTTGGAATTTTCTCAGACTGATTACTTTTAGTAATTGAAATGTTAAGGAAATTACTTTTCGTTAAATTTATAAAACAATATAATGTAAATATTCACGAAACCTATGTTGACATAAAATTTTGATATTTTTTTAGTATTGCTAAAAATATTTTATATTTTAGAATTACAATTTTTCTGCATGTATGTGGCGAAATTCAGTTGAAATTAAAATTTTACTGAGAATATCATCATAGATACTTCTAAGAAGATACAGATCGCTTCAAAAATCAAGAATATTTTATAATTTTAATTAAATATTTCAAAATTGAAAATTTTTATTTAGGTGATATTAATTCATAAAAGTGACATTGCATAATTTAGAAATGGTATATACCTAAAATGATGTATTTTCTTCATATAAAAATAAAACGGAAGCCCTATATCTGCAATTTAGAAATTGGATTAACCAACATTTTCTTTTTTAACTGCTATGCACAGATGAAAAAATGGCGGCTTGTACTTAAATGAAGAAATTACCATTACAAAACTTCTAGAAATATTATATAAACTAAAGGAACTACTATGCCTCGAAAATGGTCCTTATATACCCCTTAGTCATAATATGTAACCTTTGGTAATGTTATATATCTTATAGTGACAAAAAACAGACTTTAGTGTTCTTATATACCCTTTGGTTATATTGTGTTCAATAAATATAAACAGTTTTATAATGACTCCATTCGCCACTAAAATTAATTTGTTTTTATAACGACCACCGTCGTTACTAAAGAGCCACCAAAAATTTTACGATATTTTATAGTGTGTATACTATGTATTACCGAAAGTTCCCAATTTTTATTAAAGTCACCTAAATTACTGAATGTTGTCGAATTATATAAGGGTTACCACGGATAACGCAATAAAAACTTATTACCAAGAAGTTATAGTATTACGTGGTGATGAAAACAATTATAAAACTTTCTAATTTATCTTTTAGTAGTGGTTACTGTAAGTTATATAGACCAGTGATTGCTACATTTCCATCACCAACTTATAAAACCTTTAGTAACTTACTTTCACGATAACCATTAGTAACCTTAAAAAACTCTAATATAACTACGTCATCAATTGGTAATATTATAAAACTCTTATATAACCACTCAAGTTCTTATATAACCGAGTAACTGTTATATACCACTTATACAACTACCCATCACCATCAGTCATCAAAAATTGGAAAAATTGTTACTTGGGCTAGTAATAGCATTCGCACGCAATTCCTGACCTGCTTCTTCTTCCCTCTGGGCTATACTTACGGCATCCAGACCTTATTCGTATTGGCCTCGGTAATAGCATCGCACGCATTTTCTGTCCTGCTTCTTCGTCCATATTGGCTATATCTCTATGGCATCCCTACGTTGCTCATATTGGCCCTACACGTGTTGGTTATACCTCCGACATCCGCACGTTCGCCGTATTGGCCCAGGCTATAAGCTTTCGCACGAATCTCCCCCTCACCAGATTTAAGTAGATTAGTAATATTCCGTGAAGTAAGAATAGCGTAGAGAAATACTCGATAATGCTCGTAGATATAGAAATATTGTACATGTAGTATATGTAAGCATTGAAATGAAACTAACAGCGTTGGTAGCAGGACTTTTACAGTGGACGTAAACAAGGGTCACTGTTTCATTAACACTATCACAGCTACGATAAGCACCTAGTTTCGTTATGGATCTGACAATACTAGACTTATTACTTTTTTTATAAATTGGCAGATTATTTTGGATATACTATATACTGCAGTTATTCCAGAGGACTATTTTTTAGATTCTGCGGCACAGCAGCAAAAGTAAAAAAAAATTATATTTGTTATTCCATCACACAACCCATTTGATTTTGGGTGGCAAGTTTCAAGTCTTGGTTTTAACTTCTTGAACAAGTAAAGGGTTGTCCAATAAGAGTCCAATAAGAGGTGTTATTTTAATTAGCCCGCTATTTCGGTAGATGTCACTTTTGGAGCTGTCATTTTTTGACATTTGACAAGTAGAAACTACGCCATTAATAAAAATGGAACGATACGCGATTCAACAACGCATTGAAATTATTAAAATTCACTATAAAAATGGTGAAAATGTGGCAGAGACGGTTCGTAAAACTCGAACATTTTTGGGTCTTCGTGAAGCACCTTGTTGGACCGCAATACAGAAATTGGTAGAAAAATTCGAGCTGCCGGGACAAGTTAGTGATGTGAAGAATAAAACCCGTGCACGTCGCTCAAGCACAGCCGAGAATATTGCTGCTGTAGCCCGAACGTGTTGAAGTAAAAACCCAGGTTTGTCCATTCCTCGTCGTTCTTTGGAATTAGGCATTCCAAAAACGTCATTACACCGTATTTTGCATAAAGATTTGGGTCTTAAGGCTTATAAAGTTCAGTTAACACAAGAACTCAAGCCGGTCATCAGCAACGTCGAGTCTTTGCTGATTGGGTCCTTGAAATGCATAAAAATGATCCGGAATTCCATCGCAAACTCATCTTGAGTGATGAGGCCCATTTCCACCTCGATGGCTTCGTCAACAAGCAAAATTGTTGCATCTGGGGCTCGGAAAACCCAAGAGTTATTTTTGAAAAGCCTCTCTATCCTCAACGTGTGACTCTTTGGTGCGGTTTATGGTCCCGCGGGGTCATTGGACCTTACTTTTTCGAAAATGAGTCTGGAGCCACAGTTACGGTGAATGGATTGCGCTATCGACAGACGATTAATGTTTTTTTATGGCCGGAATTGGATGGTATTGATCTGGACTATGTTTACTTTCAACAAGATGGCGCAACGTGCCATACAAGCAACGAAACTATTGATCTTTTACGGGAAAAGTTTCCGGACCGTGTTATCTCTCGAAGAGGTGATCACAATTGCCCACCGAGATCTTGTGACTTAACACCTTGCGACTTCTTCCTTTGGGGTCACTTGAAAGAGAAGGTCTACGCCAACAGCCCAGCGTCGATATTCAGGACCTCAAAGATGGAATTCGTGAGGCTATCGAGGACATAGGGCAGCCACTTTGCGATTTGGTTGTGGAAAATTTCATGAAAAGGATATGGTCTTGTAGGCGTGGTCGTGGTGGTCATTTGGCTGATGTTATTTTCCATTATTAACGGCATACCTTCCTCTTTATAATGAAATAAAGATCCGATCATTTATCTCAAAAAATAAAATAATAAATCATACTAATCTTGTTTTTTCCGCCTTGGTGGAATATAGGCGAATTGCCTCATATAATTCACACCCACAATTTATTCTTAGTGTATATAAGATGAGATTAATTTGCTCTTTTTCAAGCGGCTACAGCAGATAGAAACCAAGCCGTACTGAAGAGTATAAGGTTTCTGCCACTACGAAACCCTTATTTTTTTTTTTTAAACCACTACGGGCAAGAAATTTGCCACCCAAAATCAAATGGATTGTGTGATGGAATAACAAATAAAAAAATTCCTTTTTCCGTTTTGCTGTTGTTTGCCGGAGAATCAAAAAAATAGCCTTCTTGAACTAGTATAAAGTTTACCCTGTAATACATCATAGTAATGTTAAGTATTGCGCGTTCTTAAGTTTTTCTATCTAGAGTTCGTTTAAGATACAAAATGTTATGAAGCTTCCCAAGCTACTGCTCAAAAAGAAAATGTTTCGCAGAGCAACAGCTAAAATCCGAGCACTACCTACACTGTAAAAATTATTAGAACTATTCCCTAAAAATAAATGTAATTTTCTCTGATAGAAAGGGAAAATCAGTTTAATTTCCCCAAATCAATGGAACATTCAATGAATTTAGGTATCTGGTGCCACAGGAAATCTCTAAAGTACGTAAAATTCCCGAAATGTTAATCTCTCTTGGATATAAGGAAGAGAACATTCAACGAATTATGTATTATGCTACATTTTTTATGGAAATATATTTTCGTTTATATAATTCCCACATTGTTCTTGAAAACAAGTCATATATTGTATTTCAATATTTTGTTTAAGCGTGCCCAGTACACCAATATAACTTCCGTACTACTTAGTAGAATAGACCATAACAAATGAGCTATTTAGCTCATTTTTATATTTTTTAAAAGTGGTGGTGGAGAGTGGTGCGGTGCTATCACCTATTCCCTACATTTTAGAGAATATTCCCTAAATTTTAGGGAATAGTCCCTACATTTTAGGCGGGGGAAACAGAACAACAATTTAAAATTCTAGGGAATGTTTCCTACATTTTAGGAAATATTCCTTAAAATGTAGGGGGGAAATAAAAAAAAATAAAAATTCCCTGCATTTTAGGGAATATTCCTTATATTTTAGGGCGAAAAATCCAAAATTCCTTACATTTGAGGGAGAAAAACCTACCTACATTTTAGGGATAAAAACTTAGTTTTAGTTTTCAAATTTGGAGCTTTCCTTAATCTTATCGACAAATGCCTAACCTTTGTGGCACAAATTGTTGCCACTCACTTTAGGGAATTATTTATTACTTTGTAGGCAATACGAATACAAAGGCTCTGATCTAGCATTTCCTTTTATGTTACTATGGTTTGAAATTCAATAAAAAGTGAGTTTCCAAGAAAGTGTGATCAATAGTATTCTGCCGTTGTATCTATTTAAATTATTAAAATTTTCATATATTAAGTAGGTAGCTTTTGAAACTATCGGTAAACATTGTCATGTTAAAATTTTTTGACAGGTCATGATTATAATAAAGAAACCGTTTTTGTAATCAAATGAACTTGTTTTCCGACAACTAGATACTTTAAATCTTTAATGTAGGGATGAAGTAAAAGTAAATTTAGAGTTTTTTTTTATGTAAGACATTCTTAGAGCTGATCACCAGGTTTTTAAATAGAAATTTTGCTTATTAAGCTGTGACTCTTGCTAATTATTGACCATATGTAAGATAACTGGTATACAATTACGCTAAAAACGTTATATGTCACCAAAAGCTCTGTTAAGCAGGCATAGAAAATTATACACCGCTTTGTCACCGGTTCTTCAATGCTTTTCTTTTTAGATCAATTCCAGATATTTTTCGTTGCAGATTATTATGAATGTTTCTCCATCTAGAGATATTTCCATGAAATGAACTTCAACTACAAAGTTGAAATAATCAGCGTATATCTACGGACTTGAGTGATTTTTTTTTATATTTATTATGCTATATTTACTACCAGAAAAATAATTTTTCTTTTTCAAGTTTCATAAAAAAGGCCAACGCCAAATTAAATGTGGTCATAGCAGCCTCTTGCTCAAAACTTTGGGTAATTTGCCTTTTCCATTATCATTTAATTAAATCCTACAATGGTACTGGTAAAGTTTAACAACATTCCGGGGTACTAATGACAATAGATATTGGCATCTTCAGTAAAAGTGAGGCCATGTCATCTCATGCTGGCACTGACAACATAATACTACCACATGAAGAAATTGTTATCGAAAATGTAAATCGACTGAGCTATGCACCATCTAGCGCCTTTCTTCAAAAGTATAAATCAATGTCAAGCTTGCATTCTGTGTGAACGGAACTGTAGAGGCCTCGAGCCTAGTCGTATTCTGTTGTCTGTGATGCCGACTTTAAATCCAAAAACATTTCGATGGAATCATTTAATATTGTAAGTATTCTCGAAATTAACCTATAAAACTTTGCATTATTTTTTTCCACGTATAAAAATAATCGATAAAAGTTAAGAACTTTCAATTCATGCATTTTATAACAAGCTTGCAAAAATATTTTACAGTTCAATTGCTTGTCATTTACTTTCATCATATATAGTCTCTCTTCAATGTGTAATAAAATTCTGTTCCCACTTTGTTACCAACTAAAGCACATTTCTTGTATGTCTTTATAAATATTATCACAGCTAGCTTAAATCTCCCTTTATTGATATCAATTTTTCCATTATCTTTGCACATGAATAGAATGTGGATTTACAAATTCAATTATTCATTGGACGGGATGCCATACGATGGACGACAAGTCGACAACATATCTGCATACGTAAAGTGCTTAATGTCATTCATGTCGGATATCGTAAGCTCTATATGACACAGAAACAAAAGTACCACATCTGCTGCATTATCCTATTATCATGCCACAGCATTCCCTTTGCCGGCTACAGTTCTACTTGGACTCAGGTCTATAACTACATATGTATGTGTATATGCATATATGAATAGGTATACCTCCCTGTACGCATACATATCTAACTCTGATAAATCACCATGGAATAAGCAATACCTTACTAGAAGCTGGCATGCAAGCAATCATCATCAGAATAATTTCATGAAATCGGGATAGTAACAGCAACAAGACACGCTTTCCATCAGAGCTTGTAATTATTTGTAAATACTTGTGTTTGCTAAATTCGGGGCAACGAACAATAAACAACAATATACTGAGGTCAATTACACATATAGAATTTGATGCCGTGCACATACATATATGTATCTAACCAATAATGGTTTTCAGGATTAAATAATGTTTCGTAGTCCCTTAAGAGCAAACTTAATAATGAAATTGATTTCTTCACCACCATACTTAGCATCGGGTACCGAAGATCTCTCGAAAGTCTCCCCTTAATTAACGACATGTAACTAAATCAAAACTGTTTCGAATCATGCTATTTGCATAAATAAATTCTCCTCGAGCGGTAAGTTATCAAAACGGCTCCTCACACATTATGCTCCTTCCAACCAACCGTACCAAGTACTTTGTCGGAGTCCTGTTCTCCAAGAAATACTTTCAAACCCGAATATTGCTGAGTTGATCCAGTAAATATGTGGTAGTCATTAAATGCACATGCCACTCAAGCCACATAAACAATTCTCGATTTGCTCCATCATCTGCAAGGAATAGTTATAATTGGGGCTCTATTGTTGGAGAGTAGCTCAAGGAAGTGTGTCGGGTTCCTGTGCTCGTTACTCGTTCACTTCATTACGTTCAATTAATATTCGCATCAGCTTTCATCTTTTGACAGGTTTTTGTTTCATGTCGGGATCACAGAAGGCGCCACTGGCAAATATCCAAAGCGATACGTGAGGGAATGAGTAGCGGTGAAATAACCCAAAATAATCCTACTGGCTCCAACAACTCCCTCACTGATGGATGGAAGAACCAACACAAATTTAAAAGCATTCCACAATTCATTCCAGTGTAGAAGAATGGAGCTCCAGAGCTGGAGTTTTCGTTAATTTAATTATACGGTATCATAATGGAATTAAGGTTATGTGCCCACGTATTCAGTTAGTCCACTTAGGCAAACGGGATGGAAGACAGATTCGGAGTAGTCGGAAAGGAATTTCAAAGGAACATTGACATGCGGAGGTGTGAAGGCACTCGTAACTAATTTGCCAAAAAAAAATACCGTAAAAGTTTGCTAAAGCACTTTGTGCTCAGCCTGTACTAATGGGGCTCTGTTCAATCAAAGTTGAACAACAAATGACAAATGGAGGCTAACACTCGACCAGATAGAGCCAGCTGCTAATTGCCCGAAAGAATTTCACTTTTTACCCTCCAACACAAAAGTCATGCAGTGAAGTTACGAACAAAATAAAACAAAAAAAAAAGCAAAGGGGACGAAGCACAATCTCATCCAGAGATGCTGGTTAAACGTAAATAAAACCACTGACAAGCCATTCACCAAAGGGTTGAAGTTTGAAGAGAGATATTTTGGAGGGAATTTTGCTTTATCGGTTATCCGCCATCTCATCATGTATTCATCTCACATTTCTGACATTTGGAGCTATCGCCAGCAACTACTTGGGGTTGGAAGGGGCTTATACGTTCTGTGCTCCTGCCACTGTTGGTCCTGCAGACTTTTTGCTCTGCCATAGTTATATGGCAGGAGCACGTATTTTATGTGGTTGATGGCATTTGACTGCTATGTTATCGCCCGTTTACAGCTCTGTTGTACGAATTTCTGCGCCACGAACTGCAAACATGACGGTGGTAACCGGCTCATTCTCTGACTGACGTCGACTGTTGGTCATGAATTGCTTCCTTGCAAAATTGCTAAATATTTGCAAAATTTTACATTCACCAAAATGTTGGAAGCCCGATTGCAATGCAAATCCACTAAATTTTGTTGTTGTTTTTTTTTCGACTGCACAAATATTGGTCGAAGACAATATCGCTGACACCGAAAATATGCTTTAAGTGCAGTGCATTTAGGATAAATTCGACCGACCTGACAGCCAATTTCAGAGATGAATTTTGGAAAATTTACATTTTTTATACAGAAACCAAACGTGTGAAGTGGAAACGATGAATTCGATATGGAAAATAGTTGGCCACATATCACTGTATGTCGAACATATTGAGTGAAATAAGACGTTTAATAGACAGTCAACATATAAATGTATGTGTAAGAGTGCAAACACCTTGGTGATCCGACTAGAGCTTATTTAATTCAGTTTTTAACTTACATACTGTCATCGTAGCTAGTTAATTGTCTTTTAGTATTATTTTAATTTATTAATGTTAAAGTATTTTTCTTTTATTGTTATCTGTTTTTGAGTTTGTGTATTTGTTATTTATTATAATTTTTAAAAAATATTTATACGTGCCGCAGACAAAAAAGAACTTCTGAGAATTCGAATCAATTCAATTTATTAATTTTAGGTCATAGTACAATAAGATATAAATAATCATTTACTCTTACCAAACAATATTGGGGAAAAGGAAAGAAAAGTAATAAGAATAACACTTTAATTATAATGCAGGTATCAGAATGGTCACATATCTAGAAGATCGCATGAATACAAGATCATTGTACAATTAGGAGGGATTTTTCGAATAAATAAGTTTACGGAGGAATATTAAAGCATTGCAAACCAGATGAGCATTCTAAGAGCAGCCAAGTAGAGCGTGCCGATGTGGAGAAACATAGTTAAAGCATTGGAACCCAAAAACAAATCGCGTGCAATAGTTGAAAGCAACATTTATCTTTCTTCGACAGACTGCGTCTAGATATAGAAAAATCACGCTGCCACTTGTAAAATAAGGCATGAGTAGTCGTTTAACAAGTTTCAAGCTTAATGACCGTGAGAGGATACTAGCCGATAGCCAAAGTTATCGAGATATTGAAATGAACTTCCAAGCTCCTCACCGAATCAGTATATCGCAAGATTTTCGAATTTAAAAAGACTGGTGGCAGTTCATTAGCATCGATAATACCTCTACACATCGTCATCAATTGGAATTTATCAGGATTGAGCACCAACTGGTTCTCCACAGCCCAAGCTAAAACCCTAACTAAATCGTAATTAATTTGGTCCGCACAATCGTCAATGAGGCCTATAAGGCGTGACGAATATATCTGAACATCATCCGCATACAAGTGAATACTACAATCCTCAATAACATCTGGAGGATCATTAATGTAACTACAGAGCAATAAATAGGCCTAATATTGATCCCTGAGGTACGTCACATGTTAACGACAGTGTATTAGAAACGCCACACTTGGACCCCAAATGTCGAGCAATGAAATAAAAATTATATATTTTACAACAAAACGATCGAAGTTTTCTTCAAAATAAAATTCAAAAATCTATCATATAAGTAGCCTGATCAAAACCATAAAACCAGCTGGAAAACTTATCAGCCTGTCATGCTGCTCCACTAATTATACTGCCGTATAACTGGTAATAATTTTCAAGGATTATACAAAGATATTCTAACGAACTTTTCTCTTCTAAACATTTTATTCCTTAGACTTGTCACAGGAAAAAATGTAGACTCTTAAGAGAATGTCCTATGCAGGGCAGGTTGATCAATCCCCCCCCCCCCCAATGTCTCAAAAAATTATATAAATTATAATATAGGGCGTACTTCTTTTATCAAGCCGGAACGAGAATGAGATATGTTGAGGCTTTCCGACATTTCCAAAGGAACTAATAGAATGAGTTATAAAAGTGAAGTGCTTTGAAATTATTGTTACAAATATTGACATTTCGTCGGTGTAATGGCCACTATAAGTGTACTCTTGTGTGGTCTTTATTCGGACCAAGGATGAAACTTCGAATTGAGAGTTTTCCAGAAGATGTGTAAAATTCTGGGAATAAGAAAAACCAGGAGAGTTCCTCCGCACCCACAATCTGATGGCAGGGTAGAACGTTTCAACAGAACATTGGTCGAGCATCTAAGGAAGGTAATTGGCTATCATTAAGGCAATTGGGTACGACTTATTCTCATATTTCGAATAGCTTATCGATCAGCAGTTCATAATACGACCGGACAAACTCCACTTAAGGTCACTTTCGGAAGGGAGATGCGTTTATCTAGCGACCTCAAGTTTGGTACACCAAGAGGTGAACAAAAGCTGCCATAAGGCTATATACTGGAGCTTATATAGCGCTTAGCTGATGTGCACGAGATCACAACAAAGAAATTGGCAGCAAATACTGATCGAAGAAGACCCACTATGATTTACGTGCAAATTCTGAAGGATTTAGTAAAGGAGATCTACTTTGGCTGTACAATCTGAAGCGAAATAAAGGGCATTCTCCGAAATTACAACAACACTTGAACGGGCCGTATTAGTAGTGGTAACTAGAATTAATGACTTAGTATACAAGATTCAGCGTGGTACAAAAGACAAACGAAAAATCGTTCATCGGGATTGCTTGTGTCAATACTGCGAGCATCAAGTCCGAGTCGGAGAATCGATGCTTCTAGAATATAATTTTCGGGAGGGTTGTAGGACAAATTGTGGAGTATAAATACGGCACTTATCACCGCCAGGTGGCAGTCTTACTTCAGACAGTGAAGTGAACGACCTAAATTTTTGGCGGTAACAAAAGAGTTGATTTGATAATTGGTTTTGAATATTGTAGAAGTAAACAATATAATTAAACAAAAAAAGAACTTGTGAATGATATCTGATAACGAACTAAGGCCACGTACGCAACAGTATTTTGAGAAATATATCATAGAATAAACACAAGAATACGATCCTACTGATGATATGAAAAAGGTCAATTTTTCATTGTTATCACATTTTTCCTAACTAGTTATTTCGCGATACAAATTAACCTCAGAAATTTCCAGAGTGGTTACTTTAGAAAAGTAACCAAATATGAATTTTACACATTTCTTTGTATTGCTTGTAATCGTGTGCGTACTTTTACAAACAATAATTTGAATTCGATTACTAAGAAAATGTAGAATTTAACGATTTCGTGTGAAATTAATTTAGAACATGAAGTATTAAAATTCATAGCTATGTGCAATTTTTGTCCATTGATTGAAAATCACTACTAAAAGAGTAGGCACTAAATTGCCTACTTTAAAAGTAGTAAGAGTTTTTTACTGTGTACGTAATCACTCAATTATATTGTCGTACCCCTCGAGCAATCTATCAATAAAACTCGGAAACTTCTTTAATAAAAACGCTAAGTTAATTTACTATTCTTTTATTACGCGAACAAAACTTACTTATCTTACTTTATTCTAAGCTACCGGCGCTAAGGTGATCTAAACCTACGTGAAACTTGAGGCGCTCTAAACAAATAAAACTTAACTGCAACTGCACACTGAATTGCGCCCGATATTCGGAAGTAAACCTTACTCACAACGCAGATGTAAACAAAGGATAACAAGCTTGTCGTTTGTTCTACCGATTGCACCGGTTGCAGCACCGGTTGCAGCACCTGAGTCACTTAGTAGTAAGCAATCACCTTAATCGTCGATTGCTCCACTAAATGCTTTGGGTTAATCAGAAAAATAACCAACGGCTGCAGAACAATTCCATGCGAGGTAATTGTTTAGCAATCGCTGATTATTCTACCAGAATGTGCCTTTTCCTGTTCCAAGAATCTTCCGCATATTGGGCCATAAAAATATTTAAATTAGAGCACAAAAACAAACCACCCACCTTTACTGTGCTTGTCAAGAAATCTAATCTTTAGTTATTATTTTTATCAGATATTTGTTCAAACTACGCGCACTAACCAGCTGCAACCGACTAGAAAGGGACAGGAAAGTATCGCGAAAACGATCCCTTCTTAGCCAAATTCCTTTTTATACCCTAGATGAAATCATAGGGGTATACTAAGTTTGTCATTCCGTTTGTAACACCTCGATATAATGATGTTAGAGCAAAATGGATTGGACACCCATCCATAATATTAAAAGTTATTTCGATTTTTGCGCACGATAACTCGAGAACGCGTATACTTAAAGAGCTGAAATTTTGTACACGTGCTTTAAAAAAAAAAAGTAAAATAAGTTCGAAAATGAGACAAATCTGGCAACTCCTTCGTGGGGTTGCCATATAAAAATTTCGTTTTCCGCTATATATTTGGACACTGCCTGAGAACGCATCGACGTAGAGAGCTGAAATTTCGTACATGATGTTTTTACTACATTAGCAAATAAAATGTCAAAAATTGACTAAATCGGGAAACTCCTGCTTGGTGTTGCCATATAAAAATTTCGGTTTTTTACGTATACTTTGAAAAAGATCAGTCCAAGACATTTTTATTGTACTAAGAACTTCTGCAGAATACGAAATCCTATAAAATTGGTTATTACCATTTTTTCTGTGCGACAAACTGTTCTAGAAATATATGCGAAAAACTACTTCAAAATCAATACTTGAATAGATCGGTGACCATACGAAATTTAATACGGGCATTCATCTAGGGTATCATAAGAATTGGTCTTAGACCAATTCTAGCTTTTTTACTTGTTATTTTATATTTTTAGTGCTCTATGCAAGCAAGTGAAACTGTCCGCATTCCTCTATAATGAAGAGTTGGTCAGCCTTGAAATTTTCGGTTAGTGCTACCTATTTTCTAAGAATTTTCTATTGTATCTTCCAGCTACATAAATTCATACTTTACTCATGCTTCATGCAGGGGTAAAACAGATACCGAATTATTCCGATTTTTATCAGGTTGTCGAACATGGAATTCCAAAATATCACACACTACCTATACAAATAAAAAGGTATTCTTACTTAAAAAGAAGCAAAATTTTTCATAGCCTCTAATAATTTTATTACCTTAATCTTAGTTGGAAGACTTAAAATAAAACCAAACAATTTAAAAGAATCTCTTTTTACTTTGCTCACCTGCAAAACACCTGTAAAGCTCCAGAAAATATCGCATGTGAAATAATTGGAATATATTTTAAAGCATGGTCGCTTTTGTAATTCTATTCCGTGACAAGCAATGACATTCTGAATCTCTGGGAAAGAAAAGCATTCTACAGAAAAGAACAAAAAACGTTGTTTTAAAGTTATTTGAAGCAAGTCATGCGATTGCCTTCATGTTAATTTTTTTCTTTTCTTTTTTTTTAACAATTTAGTTTCTTTCCATTTTATATTTTTCTTCGGTTGGTAGATAGTCATAGTAGATACTTCTGCTGACCAGTAAAAAAGGTTTATTCATCCAGGAGGAATGTCTTGTCATTCTTAAGAGCGGGCAAACATTGACTACAAAACGAAAGCGAAAAAAAAAACTTTAACAAGAAAAATAAGGAAAAGTTGCAAACGGGACGATAGAAAATCTTCCACAGATAAGTTACCGCGCATCGCGACATTAAAATCTAAAGTTTTGCTCAGAAAAGGGAAACTCTCTTCTGTACCACCAACAATTGTGCATTTGCTATCATGGAGTTGAAGTTTTTACTCTGTCCTTGCTCCTTGAGTATTTCTAGATTCTCGTGCATTTTAAACTACTTACTACTACTACTTCGTACGGAATTCTAATAATATACAAAACTGGAAATGACAATGGACAAGAAAAAAAAATGTTGATGCAGTAGTTCAATGTTTAGTTCAGTGATGTTATCCCTTTTAATTCCCTTCCCGTAACCCAATCCAAACTCCAAAGCAGAAGCATCTTCCGTGCTTAAGCATCTTCAAAGGTCAGATGTGAAAACTTCAAGGTAGATATTCCTGTAATTTTTCGATTATTAACAGACAAAAGGACAACTCTAAGAAAGAAGGTTCGGAAGGACAGAATAAAAGGAAGCGAGTTGAGTGAAATTGCAGCGAACTACATAGGTACATAAATATAATACTTCGTGAACTCCTTGTTGTCAAGTTGAAAGAGGGAAATAATTAATTTAATAAAATTAGTGTAAACAAGAGCGCACTTACTCAAGAATGCTTGGATTTGATGTTCATTTTACTCATAATATCGTCGTTATTTTTAATCATGGTAGGTTCAGAAAAAAAAACAAAAAATAATCTCAGAGAATTACAACAAAAAGCTTTTATTCGGATGCCATCACCCATTACGAGATAAATACTTGCTTTCGTTACTGTTCTATTTTTTTTTTATTATTAGTTGGCGTTTGTCGTAGGTCCTAGCATAGGAAAATAAATTTAAGTCGTTACCCCTATGTACAAATTTGATTGTTAAAGAGATTCTGCGCAAATATTTCTAGAACGATCCGTTGGACAGTAAAAATTATTCTAAGCAATTCCATAGGAAATTAGTGTTCTTAAGAACTTTCAGTTACAATAAAAACATGAATAGGACAGATAGTTTTCACAATATACGTAAAAAACTTCAATTTCTGTGTGGCAACACCAAAAAAGAGTTGCCCGATTATGTAGATTTTTGACATTTTTAAGTCAACGCATTCTCAGTCAGTGTCTAAATACACAGTGAAAAACGACCCATATCTGGGTGGGGGCTGGTCGCACAGCCTTAGCTTCAATGGATATAGTCCAAAAGAGGGTCTTCAAGCTCATTGACGATTTTGCAATAACTCGACACATCGACTCACTCAAGTACAGTCGTAATGTTGGATGGCTTTTACTCCTCTATAACTACATGTATGGTCAATGTTCCGATCGAAAATCTACTCGGATTCTTTGTAGAATAATTCCTTCACGCAATACCCGTGCTGCAAACCGCGTACAACTTTTTACAATTCAAATTACATTCGGCCGTACAGTAAACTTTCATGATGAATTTTTATCCCGAATTGTGCGAATGTGGAACACTCTACTATCTTCCGCCTTTCCTCAGCCGTACAACCTGTGAAAATTTAAGAGTGGCATACATCAACACCGCCACCACTCTTCTCACGTTCCTTAATCCATTTCCCTATTTCCTTTTCTTGCCATGTTGTTCCTTGCATCATAGAGTATCCCCTCAGCTTGGCTTAATAATATATATAAAAAAAAAAAGGTACAATTTTTGGAATTTCGAGTGATAGTGTTCCACTTTAAATTGGTAGTTCGGGTAGAAGCCTTCTACTTTAAACAGGGTGCGAAAATGCAATTTTTGGCAAAAATTGCTACCTTTAATTTCAAGGCGTAAGCATAATTTATTAACTAGGTATGATACCTATAACTGTATGAGTATAATAAGTATTTATTAACCTTTGGTTTTATATAATCAACCAGCGTATGTGCGTTATATGACATACAAAAAATATATAAATCAGACAATCATTTCGATACGAACAGAGTATTTAATTTTCCATTTTTTCACCGATTCTGAACATAATTTTCAATTTCGATGGTTCATTCGTACAATAGAAATTGCTTGCAAATAAACTTACTGGTTTCTATTTATAAAAGAAATACGAAAAAGGATAGTTTAATCCGAGCCGTCTGTATACTAGTAGTGCAAGGTGCCTTTATAGCTTGAAGCCTATTGTCGAGTTCGGGCCAAGTGAAATTTAACACGGTCTCCAAATATTTCACATTAACAGCGCTGGTAATGATGTTAATGATGGTAATTATGTCGATTGGTATTACACTATCGGCGTAGCATTTCATGAAGTGACTAAACATTTCAGACTCATCATATAAAATGTCATCAGGCTGTAGAGCCATGACCACGGTCAAGAAATGTAAACATAAATTGAAATGAAAAATAAATAAAAGCAAACAAAGTTTGCTCGACCTCAAGACGAATTTGCAACGCAAGCAAATTCTGCTATACCTGAAGTCATTGCTTTACATACATATCGATACATTTTGACTCATTCAGAAATTGTGTGATCAGAAATGCTGACACTACAATTTCTGATTATTAATTTTGTATATTGCAATTCTGCAATAATCCCCCCTTTAGAATTGTAAAGAAATATTGTTTCCATTGTAATCATTTTATATAAATAAGCTGCTACTGTTCAATAAAAATTAGACTTAAACTGACTATCGAAAGGTGTCTTTTTATTTCTCAAAATTCAACATCGGCATACTCTGCCATCATGCTATTACAGCGGCATACTCTGCCTTAGCAAATTTCAAGATCGGCATACTCTGCCATCCCTCCATAATAGCGGCATACTCTGCCATACATTATAAAGCGGCATATTCTGCCTAAAATATTATAAATAAAAAGAGATTACTCTTTTGGACTTTTTACCGGGTTAAACTTAATTTTCTTCAAGAAAGAATTTTTTGGGATATCTCCGGTATATAGCAAAAGCTAAAAAATGTTCTAATTTGTTATTTCATCACACAATCCATTAATTTTTGGTGACAAGTTTCAAGTCTTGGTTTGACTCATCAACAGGTCCCAAATAGCGAAATTGGGTGATTAGAAAAACAAATGAAAAAATGAAAAAAGAAGAAAGAAATGAAAAGTTTAAGAAAAATAGAAAAAAACAATTTTTTTATTTATTAAAAAAATTTAAAAATTTTTAAAGAAACAGATTCATTCGAAGCGAATCGAACCTGTATACGCCACGCAGTGGGCTGAAAAATGAAGAAGAAAAAGGAAGAAGAAGAAGCGTTTCGTGGTTTTCTGCTGACACGAAACGCTTCTTCTTCTTCCTTTTTCTTCTTCATTTTTCAGCCCACTGCGTGGCGTATACAGGTTCGATTCGCTTCGAATGAATCTGTTTCTTTAAAAAATTTAAAATTTTTTTTTAATAAATAAAAAAATTGTTTTTTTCTATTTTTCTTAAACTTTTCATTTCTTTCTTCTTTTTTCATTTTTTCATTTGTTTTTCTAATCACCCAATTTCGCTATTTGGGACCTGTTGATGAGTCAAACCAAGACTTGAAACTTGTCACCAAAAATTAATGGATTGTGTGATGAAATAACAAATTAGAACATTTTTTAGCTTTTGCTATATACCGGAGATATCCCAAAAAATTCTTTCTTGAAGAAAATAAAATATTATAAAGCGGCATACTCTGCCACACAAATTACATTGGCATATTCTGCCTTAAATAATATAACAAGAGAGGCATATTCTGCCATCAAAAGTAAGTTCGGCAGTCTTCTGCCTTTTCTTGATACAAGTCATGACATGTACAAAACATGGATAGATGCTTGCGTAAAAACCTATAAAATTATTACAAGGCTCAAACTGTTACACTATCCTGCCTACATTTCATGAAGTGCCTATACTTTATATGAAATGCTGAACTGCATCAAGTGTCTACGACATATACAATTATACAATATTCAAAGGTAGCAAGTTACTTGATAACGCAAAGTTTTTGTGCCTGCCAAGTGCTAGTTTTGCCGTAGACCTGTCGTCCAAGGTATTCCAGTTGCAATACTGTCGGCTTCGGCAGAAACGATAATAATAAAAATCATGCCTCTGGGAAACTCCGGAAATGTAGTCACATTTAACTAAACTGCTGTTGTACTGGAAACTGTTTGGTTATATCAAACCAGTTATCACCAATAGCGACATCTTCTATCATTTTCTGCAACTGTACTAATAGGGGATAGTCACCATAAACTAAGTAGCGCTCTTGAGCATTTGTGTGAGTCTGAAATATAGCTAATATGACGCAATTTTGGGCCAAGCGTCCAGAAAGATTCGAGAGCCAGATAGTCATAATGACAACCTGCCTAATTCGTTTGCCCTACGGCAATAGCGGCGAAATGCTGCAAACAATTACTTGAGTATAAACTGTCCCATGCCAATCTGTCTTTTTGTCATCAAATTTGCTTCAAGACCATAAGATTAACTAGCGTATCTAGTAATTCTTATAGAGGACTAATTCAAGCTGAATGTAGTGGATGTTGCCAATCTCTAAGCGAAACCATGCAGGTCATCGCAACATCCACTAATCTGGGGTGAACGGTCCAGATACTAGTAATAGACCAAGAGCCCGCAGTAAATTTTTGGTGTAAAATATAACCAAAAATTGTATGCATTTAAGTTAAAGGAAAGGCAAATTCAAAAACAATCGTCTGGCAGAAAATCTTCGCAGACCAAATGAGTAATAGCTTGAAATTTTTTTCCCCAATGAATTTACAAAATGTATTGAGATGCAGAAAAAATATCGAACTTTCCGATCCAGCGATCAGAGAAGTCTCATCAGTATGGTTATCTCTGATCGCCTACTACAGAAGTTCGATGATAGAGGTCACCCAATTGCCAATATAAATAGTTTTTAAAAAAAGCAAGTGTGAATTATATGGTAGCACGATTTCTCATTGCAATTTTCAAATTTGGTGATTATTCCCCTTATTGCCGTATGGCACTCGGATAACCCAAGTAAATTTTTAAGCTGGAAATTGTTCGTCTTTATTAGACTGAAATTCTGTGGAAAAAAAAACGTTTTTCCCAATCAATTTACAAAATGCATTGAAATGCAGAAAAAGATAAAAATGTCCAGCTTACTTGGGTTATCCAAGTGCCATACGGCAACATAATCACCAAATTTGAAAATTGCAATGAGAAATCTTGGTAACTTATAATTCATACTTACTTTTGTTAAACAGAATTTACATGGGCAATTGGGTGACCTCTATTATCAAACTTAAATGAGTAATAGTATGTTGAAAACACAAAATTTTTTTCAACGCTTATTATAACTTATTATAACCACTTAATGCACTTGTTAAAAGCAGAGAGATTTTCCCTCACCACAAAACTTCAGTCCCAAGACATTTTATGTGTTTAGAAGCTGATATCCCTCAGTACAAATATCCAGGTCCAAGAGGTATTGCGCGCGACTAACCCCTTGCTAGACGAAGTTAGTTCACATAATTCATATTACAAATATGTTTCGAGAAAACGTTAAAGAACTGAAAAGTTTTCAGGAAGAGGCACATACTCGTATAATGTTGCATGTATCCTTTTTACAGAGAGACAGCTCAGTTGTTATTAAGTCTACAGATACGGATGTACTCATAATAGTGCCTTGCAATCAGCCTAATGGTAAAAGTGATTAAAAAGTATGGATCGAAGCAGGACCTTTGTCTAAAAACGCTCTTCGATATATTGATCTTAATTTAATTTACCAAAAATCGGGATAAACACTTAGCGAGCTTTACCTACATTTCACAGCTTTACAGGATGTGACTGAGACCTTTTTTCAAGAAAGGAAAAATAAAACCTTTTAAAATTTTGGATACTAGACAAAAAATGCAGTTAACATTTTGTAAATTTGGAAACGAAGAAGATTGTACGTTAATAGAAAATTTCGTCTGTAGTATATACCGGAAAAAAAGCTCTGATGGTTGAAGAAGCCCGATACGAATATTTTTACAAAATCTGCAAGCCTACATCAGAAGGTGTTTTGAGAAATATCCAAAGTACGTGAAATTTTTTTTAAAAGGTTCATGAGATTCACTGCTATATTCAAACTAATATTTCTTCTCGCCATACCTTAACCATCTCATAAGCACAATCTGTACTTTACCTTTATACATAAGTAATGAATTCCCTGTGAACTTTTGGAAATATCAGGAAACTGCTTATAATTTTTCCTATTATAGGTTTCGAAGGAAGTCTTCTAATCCAAAGAAAGCAGGTCTGTTGCAACAAATATACAGAAGCAATTATATATTTTGTATATCGAAGAATGAGGTGAAAAATGAAGAAATTAAATTAATTATCACCAACAAAAAGGGGTGTGGTTGGGTGTTAGTAGGAAATAAATTGAACATTAAATGGTTCGAGGCAAATGCCACACCGGAAAGGCTGTAAGATAACCTTAAAGTTAAAAAAACGATGTACTCACTTGTGATTTGTCAGATCAGAGTGAATCTGAAAGTGTGATTTGAATTAAAAGTATAAATTGAAAAAACGATTGCAAGATTATTATAATATTTGTAAGTATTTCAACTTATTTTGGAAGGGGTTAGCCGCGAGCAAAACGTCTTTGACCTGCATTTTTGTGCTGAGGGATATTATCTCTATTTCTGAGCCGAATTTCATGTGGTTACATAGATTATTGGAAGTTCCAAAATTTTTAGTACTTAACTTCATCTGGCAAGCGGTTAACCGCGCGCAAGGCGTTTTGGACCTGCAGATTGAGGGATATTAGCTCTGTCCAGGGGCGGATCCCCACTGAAGACCACTGAAAAAAATTGCAGTAGATATTCTGAAATTTTCCTAACAAAATGATTCACATCTATTCTACTGCACCTTTTGTAAAACACATAAAAATTTCTGGAAGCGTTCAGTATGCTACATTTAGGAACGCAAACCCTAGCCTGCACCTTGGCCTTCGGTCATGGTTGTTGTTGTATAGAGAAAACAGGAAGCGCGGATACCTGTACATCGCTTTGTTCGGGGTGTTTGAAGAAAGACAGAGCCTATTCATGTAAACGCGATGGAAGGTTTATTTTAATTGAAAACAGGTGCCAGAGGGTTTTTATAAGCATTCCATGTAAAGACGGCTTCTTAGAACAATATCGATGCGGCGTGGCAAACAAACATTTCAAGAAAAAATTATAAGTCGTAATTGGACAAATTCAACAAAGCTATACACAACGGCAAACAACTGATTGTGCATTGCTGTAGTGAGTGTTATTACATTTAAAGCAAGACATTTATTTTTAAATGATTTTTTTTTATATTATTTCATAAAATGTAATAGTTTTTGTAGAATACTTAGCCAGAAAATTTAAATAAAAACCAAATAAATCTGCAAATTGGGAAAGTCTCAATAAGTATCCTAGTGAATTTGATTAGTCGGTCTGTTTTACTTCAAGGGATATTGATGAATGCACATTTGAATTTAGTACAATTCTAAGTCTTGGGTATGCGTGAATACATTCGGTATTTACACAGCAGATCTTAAACACACCAAAATCGCTTTTGGTTTCACGATAAGTATAACCTAGCAATAAAAGAGAAAGAGTCTGTTTTTCTGTTTTTCGCACCTATCAATTGCATCCATGTCAATAACTGAAACACTATCCAAAGAGAAAAATTTCTTTTTGGCCAGAATGGTGGAATCTTGGCAATACGCAAAACCAGCAAAAATTTCTCGCCACAGGTAAAAATTATTACAAGCAACTTCAGCAGTTCCTCTATTCCTTCACTACTTTACAATGAAGTGATTGTTGACTCCCTGAATAAAACTTATATTTAGACTGTTAGATTCAGTTCAAATTCTCCTTTTCCACCCACTTTACATCTTCCTTGTAGATGTGTACAAGAGTCAATACGCATCCATAGAAGAGATATGTTCAAGATCCTTAAGGAGATCAACGTCTCCATAGTTGCAGGTCCTGATAGTTTCTAGCTCCCGTTAAATAAAACCTGTGCCTCGTTCCTAGCTAAAGTTCTACGAAAACTATTCTACTTGTCTTATTCGACAGGAAAATTTCCAATTGCTTGGAAACTACCTCTCTATTCCCAAAAAAGGGGAGGGAGGCGATCCCTCGAATTATCGACCAATTGCAATCATTTCGATTCAAAGGTTTTTGAATCTGTCATTAACTCCAAATTAATGAAGTATCTAGTAACTAATCATTTCATCAACGATCGCCAATATGGCTTCCGAGCTGGACGCTCATCAGGAGACTTGCTGACTTTTCTTACGGAACATTGGAACCGTAGTCTTCACAATTTTGGTGAATCCACAATTGTTGCCCTAGATATTTCAAGGGTCTGTGATATTGTTTGGAGTTCAGCCCTTTTAGCCAAACTTGAAGCACTTGACCTCTCTCGTTCTCATTTATTATGAATGTAAAGTTTTCTATTTGGTCGCTTAATACGGATTATATTAGATGGCGTTACATCCCAATCTCAGCCAAAAAATGCCGGGGTGCCTCAGAGCTCTGCTATCTCTCCATCTCTCATCTCAATTTTCATTAATGATCTGCTTTCCCTTAATTTCAATCCCATCCAATGTTTTGCCGATGACAGTACCCTTCGTTTCGCATACTCCCTGGACACCCTTGGGGACTACAGAGGAAATGTTACATCTGTCAAACTAGGTTGCATGATTAGATCCTTGAATAATCACCATGATAATATCCTAGCTTGGAGCAAACCGACCCATTCCCGTTTCTTTTGATGGGCTACTGCTTAACGATACACCGTCTTTATGCATTCCTGACATTAATATTTGCAGTGTGTTAAGATTACAACTTCTCTGTTGCCAAATAAGCAACGAAATATCTTGGAATTCTGAAAAGGTGTAAGAAATATTTCAGCCCATCGATTCTAGCGCTTCTCTACAAGTCCTACATCAGACCTAGAATGGAATACAATTTTCATATTTAGGGCGGCGCTGGTCGCAGAGCCTTAGCTTCGTTGGATATTGTCAAAAAGAGAGCCTTCAGTTCATTGGCGATTTGGCAAAAACTTGTCATATGGTCTTATACGAGCATCGCCGCAATGTTGGTTGCCTTTCGCTCCCATATTGCTACATGCATGATCAATGTTCTGATGAAATGTCTAGTCTGATCCCGGATTCCTCCATTTAATACTTGCACTGCAAGCCGCGCACATCCTTTTACCCTTCAAAATACTTTCGGTCGTGTGTGAACGTGGAACAGTCTCCAATCTTCTGTCTTTTCTCCGGCATGCATTCTGCGAAAGTTTAAGGGTTACATACATCAGCACCTTCGCCACCCTTCTCACGTTCCCTAATTCCTATCTTCCTCACCTTCTGGCCATGCTGTGCTTTGCATCATAGTTCATGGGATATCTTCTGAGCTTGGCTTAATAAAAATTAAAGAAGGAAGTATTACACTTCCACCATTTACAAGCCAAAACGAAATGAATAATCTAAAATCCCCTTTGACTTTTCGGAGTGGCAAATAACCTTGAGCAACTTTCATCGTTGTGAGTGGTAGCCACTTGGTAATCTGTTCGACTTGTATCTTTTAAATGATAAATCTTGCGCATTTGACATTTGCGAGTTGTGGCGAGTGTATTCAAACTTTTGTTCAGTTTTCAGCATATACCATGTTTAAACTATAGTTGCGCCCCCCCCCCCCTTCTCACCGGAATCCCGGATCCGCCACTGGCTCTGTCTCTCAATTGAATTTCATGTGGTTATATAGATTATTGGAAGATCCTAAATTTTTAGTACTTTAACTTCGTCTGGCAAAGCTCTGTTTATGAGTCGAATTTCATGTGGTTATATAAATTGGAGATTTCCACCCTGGCGATTGTTTTTGGTATTACGTTACCTTTAACATAATACTTATGCATACATTTTTTGGTTATAATTCACACCAAATATTTACTGCGGGCTCTTAAACTTTAACCGAAATTAAGGACGGACCTCTGAAAAAAATATCCATAATCTAAGGCAGTACCTCCTTATTCGAATTTGCTGTTCTGTCTTATTTTCTGAAAACCTTTTTTTTTTAATCTTTTCCCTTCGGAAGCTGACAGACAATTTACATTGTGTTTTGGTTTTTGGTTTGTTTTTTGTTTTTTTTTTTGCAATTTCAAAAAGCCTGCCCAGCTCAGCCTTTTTGTATACAGTAAACCATTATTAGATGAGAATTTCTAAATAAATTTTGCTATGTTTATAAAAATGGTTGATCAAGAGTTCGTAAATGTGCTATCCGGAATAGAATATGTGGCCACCAGTTTCATCAACTCCTGAAATGATTCCAGTTGAGTGCGGTAAGAAAACACTTCATTCGGTAAAAGCCTTTTTTCTCGCAAATACTGTTTAAGTAATTGTTATTTCACAATTTCGTTCGGCATTAATTCACTTTATGCGATAATGACAAATTTCAGAATTCGATATTATTTCGCTCGGCCTCGCTTCGCGGCATCCAGTTTATCTATTCTTGCCCATTCATTTCGTGTACAATCTAACGCTCTATTTAACGTCAGTGTCCACGCAAAAGGCATATGAACCAACGAGATAATAACATAAATGGACACTGGTTTTTCTTTGTACATGAGTATCGTTAAACTTGTTCACCTGTACACAATTCAAATTGGTTTTATTTTTCTTATAAAGGGTCTTTCAATAGTGGTGATAGTATTCCAGTAGAGATTTCTCGGTTGCTGAGATATTTTTTTTTTTGTAATTCCATGTGTCAAAATATTCGTTATAGTTTGCAGTTTCATCATGCAGCGTTTGACGGTTCCCGAACGTTTAGAAGTTATTAAAAAATATTACCAAGGTTCGAGCTCAGTTTTGGGTGCTCAACGTTTGTTCACCAGAGAATTGGGTCGCCATCACCGTTACTCTGCGCAGGCTATACGCCGCACTGTGGAAAATTTTGAGCGTGAGTTCTCTTTCCAAGACAAAGAAATGTGCGAAGTGAGGAGAATATCGCAGCTGCAGCGACCAGTATTGCCGATGAGCCAAATTTGTCGATTTCACGACGATCGCAACAATTGGGGCTTTCTCAGACGTCAACTTGGAGAATTTTCCGTAAGGATTTAGGCCTACATCCTTACAAAGTCGTATTGACTCAAGAACTGAAGCCAAACGATCACGGATTGCGTCGAGAGTTTGCTGATCGGGCCCTTGAGCATTTGGAAGATGATCCCAATTTTGGCCAAAAAATCATCTTTTCAGACGAGGCGCATTTTTGGATGAATGGCTTTGTAAATAAGCAGAATTGCCGTTATTGGTGCGAGAACAACCCACAAGTGTTACATGAAATGCCGTTGCATTCCGAAAAACTCACTGTGTGGTACGGTTTATGGCATGGCGGCATCATCGGACCTTATTTCTTCCGAAATGAGGAGGGAACAACCGTAACCGTCAATGGCGACCGCTATAGAGCCATGTTACTCGAATTTCTATAGCCAGAACTTGACCACATCGATATTGAAGAGATGTGGTTCCAACAAGACGGCGCTACGTGCCATACAGCTAATGCTACGCTCGACTTGCTGAAAGATAAGTTTGGCGATTGGATCATCTCACGACGAGGATTTGCGAATTGGCCGCCGCGGTCATGTGGTTTGAGTCCCCTAGATTATTTCCTTTGGGGATACGTCAAAGCACAAGTCTATGCTGACAATCAACAGACTTTGGATCATTTGGAAGCAAATATTCGTCAAGCAATCGCCGGCATACAGCCGCAAATGTTGGACAGGGTGATAAAAAATTGGAGCGATCGGGTGCGTCAGTGTAAACAAAACCGCGGTGGGCATTTGAACGACATCTTGTTGCAAACATAACTGCATTGTCCAATCTTTAAAATAAAGCAAAAATTAAATTGATATGTCAAACCATTGTTGTTTTATTTAAAATTAAAATCGTATCACTCTTAATGAAAGACCCTTTACCTACATGAAAGTGTATACTGAATTTGCAAACATAAACATAAAAAAAAAAAATTTCAAGCTTTTCTTGGAAGTAAAACTAACTGGTGATGAATTAAATCACAGCGGTCTTAAGACTGAATGCTAGTCCTTTTAATTCTAAAGTTGTGAATCAAAAAACTGCTCCACCTAATCATTGTTCATACGTAAAGTTCTGATAAGCCTTTTACTAATTGTGTTTTTTTTTTTTATTTTGCAGGTAAGTGTGGGAATGCAGACAAATGTCTAAATTAGCTTGAATAGATGGATCAGGTTTGTATTCGGATTTTATTCATCTCTAAACTTGTAATGGAATCTCTGTCTCCTGCATTAACGAGGTTTGATAACGTATCTCATGACGACTTGACTTACGTCTGTCAATATTAAGAAATAAATATAATATTTTGTAAAACCACAACTTCTAGCACAAGTTGTTCTTTTATTTAACTATAATGTTTACTTTTAGAAATTCTCAAACAATCAGAAACGACTCTACTTAAATTATCGCTAATACTACGTTCACTTCATTGTCTGAGATATGACTCGCCTCCTGGGGCCGGATTCACGAACTCGGAGAGTTATTTTGAGACTTAGCTCTCCACTCGGAATTCTGTAACTCGGGAGATTTGTATTGAGAAGTACCAAACTCTCTATTCCACTCGACAAAACTCTCGGCTGTGTTAGTTGTGGAGAAGTAAGAAGAATATTTCTCAAATTAAATTATGGGCTGACCGCATATCCTGGCTATGTTTACAAAAACAAATTATGGAAATCCTTGCAATTCTTATGTACAGAGAAATATGGATTGTGGTGTCTCAAGGTCCCGGCTAAAATTTTAAATCGCGCAAAAATGGTCAATTTGGTCGTCTTCTAGTACAAAAGAGATGCTATAAAAATTTTAAATATGCACGTTAAGTCTGTATGTAGGATTAGGTTGCATCTACATTTTGTTCCGTAATTAGATATGTAATTAGTTTTTAAGTTCGATAAATGGTTTTGGAGATAACTGCAAAAGAAGTGAATCAATCCTTCTGAAGATGAAAAAATGGCCGTTTTGTGATACAAAATTTGACATATTTTCAACTCATCATTATGAAGAACTGGTAAGTCGCGGAAATTTACTTTTCAGGAGAAAAATGTTCGCAACAGAGTACTAATGAATGTGAAATAAAGAACGGAAGAAATATATGCAAAATATAGGAACTGGGGTGTATATGACCCAAGTGAAAAAAATACGTCTTTCAGTGGTAAAAAGTCAGTTATGAAGTTCAAATGGTCGAAAACAAAGTACACCACTGGATTATCCGCTTCTCCCTCTTTAATTTGATACCAAACATGACGTATTTTGGATAACCCCCAATGAGGGGTGGTACGACCCACCATCCCCGAAGGCCCCTCTCCAAAAATTTTTCATCTATATTTTTGTACTCTATACCCTAAATCCGATGGAAAAAGCCCCAATACTCTACGACCCTTCAACAGAGTTAGCCGTCCTTCAATATTTCGATACTTCTCACGTTTTCTTTAACTCCCCAAGTATATTAGAGAATCTCGAATGGAGAGTTAGGGAGTTTTAAGCGGGGAAAACGAAAATTCTCATCTCCCAAACTCCATAACTGTACGAGTTACAAAATCCGGCACCTGATGGTGATAATTGCTGTATTTATACTGTAGAAATTGTCCTAGAATCTTCCTGGAGATTGCATTCTAGTAATATCGATTCTCTGAACCTAAAGTTGTTTAGGTCCATACTTTACAGATGTCGCTTGTCCTGCACGTAATACAATTCTTCCAAAGTTGTTTATGTCCGTACTTAATTAGTTATTTCACGTAAAGTACTATTTCATAGATAGATGTCAGTTGATCGTTTCTCTTCCATGTAACAATTGTACATAACCGCCCCCCCCCCTCATGACGAATTCCTATGTATGCCACTGTACTATATTAGTATATAATATCGCAAGTTTTTAAATATGTATCAATAAACTTCTAAATGATTAAGAGTAATTTTTTAAGGACACAGTGATTAGATCAGTTTTTAGTTTCTTCTAAAGCATTTCATTTTATCATAATGGGCGGCCTTGCCACCATGCTTGAGATCTTTTGCCTCCCTGCCTCAGCTTCTTTCTACCAAAATAGGCAAATATTTCAATTTTTCGTCCTAAGCAGCTGGTGTTATTAATATATCTATCTAAATAAGAAGCTTCAACCAGTTTTTTCCAATAATTCTCAATCACATTATTGGCTAATTTTTGAGATCTACCTCAAGGTTGCATCTTAGAACCGCTTTAATTTTCAGTTATCATTAATGATATTTTTCAAAAATTTAGTTTTAAGTAAGTGCCATTTCGGGCTAAATAAAGAAGGATTTCCATTTCTTTCCATAAACATTACTGTTATACCAATTATTGCTTCTGTTAAAAACCTTGGGATATTATTGAAAATGGAGTATGTTTACTTGGGAAGAACATGCTAATTATGTTATTGGACGAATTTATAAAAGACTTCCACATAGCACAAATCTTTCTATCCAGTACAGCGTACTAAATCTTCTTAAGCTTAATATTTTAAATTTTTTCGCTTTACAATAGCATTTCGCTTCATACCTATCCCATTACTTGAATTCTTACATCAGGTTATACTTTTACATACACTCTTTCCTTTATAATACTAATTATGTTCATCTTTAGCCTTTTTAATTTAAATTTGAAAATTCTTGTTACATTATAATATTATTTGTATAATAGTTGATAATTGGGCTGTTGATACACTTTGAAATAAGGGACTCGAAGCTTCGAAATCGAATACTTCGAAGTATGAATATTTTCTGCAAAGCTCCGAAGCATGAATTTTTTTGGATGACTGCAGCGTTGTTAAGGTTAAATTATAACATAGATGGTATGGGCATTTTACAACAAATCAGTTTTACATAATATGTTCAAAAATGGACCAAATTTAGATTACCCTGTTTTCGTGCAGGGTTGACATACCAAAGACGAAAGAATCAGTCGTAAATGTTTTTAATGTATGCTCATTTTTACCATCCAAAAAACTGTTCTAGAAAGAGCGATCTTAAGGTTTTTTTTATGTATTTTTAAATTTTTAATAATAATGGAATAACGTTCTTGTACAAAAAAAATATACCTTGAAACGTCATGGCATGCAGATTTTAATAAAACCGAATATCGAGTCAGTTTAAAAACAGAAAATTGGTTCTTTAATACCGATTTCTATTGATCATGTTTTCTAGCAGAAGTGTTACACCGAAATCTTTCCATTGACCTGCACTGCTAGAAAAGTGTTCGTCAGATGACCCTGGTACTACAATCGAAAAATCGGCCGGCGGTTTTACACCGACAAACGCATACATCTACATGAGAAATGTCATAAGTGAATGTATCACATATCCATCTACTTTGAAGCTTAGAAAATCATCATTTTGACATCTCAAAAGCTATTGGCATAATAACTATGAAACACCTGCTATAAGTCCACAAAGTATTGACTGGCGTCTCTAAAAGAAATGGAAACATTGAGTGAGTATTCAAACGAAATTCACAACTCATACACGAGTAACCCATAATTAGAAATTAAATATATAATAATAACCGCCAGCTGAAAACTTTCCTGGAAGAAATCAATGCAGAGTATGTTGATATTGTCTTGTTTACAGAAGTTCGCTGGCTCAGCCGTGGCAAGATATTGTATTGGATCGAAAAGAGGTTGAGACCCCGAAGGGTCCCTGAAATGTAGACTCCAGCAAGACCCATCATTCATCCTCAAGACTTATGAACAATTGCACATAGGTCCGAACCGGACGCTTTAATAAAACTCAGTATTGGCCCCAACCCTCCTTGCCTGCTTCATGCAGTTCATTCAGGAGTTATGAGCCAAGGAATCTGTAACGCTTTTCTGAAAGAACCGGAGAGTGGCAAAGAAAGCGAGTCACCGATGCGGATACCTCTCCGCACCCTTTGTAAATAGGAACATCAACAAGCCATATCCTGTAACGGTGATCCCTGAGAAAAGAGTGCCCAACGAAAATTGACAGTCGGGTTCTCAGAAGTGGCTGTCTTCTTCCAAAAGCTTATTTATTATTTGGTTTAGGTTTACCCCACACTTCCTTTGTAGTTCTACCCGAAGGGTCATCTAACCAAACGCGAATGTGTTGACGGTCGACCCAAACCGAAATAATTTGGTGCAATCTCGATAGTGGAAGAAGATTCCTTCGAGGCTGCACCAAGGCGAGCTAGTTCGCCCGCCTTTTCGGTCCCGCTGATGTAACTGTGCCCATGCACCCAAAGAACAAGTACCCTGTTATTCTGTGAGGGGGAATGGATGGATGGTTTTTCACTCCAGCAGTAGTTTGGAGATTGTAAAGGGTTTTAAAAGATCCTTGACAGCTGTTTGGCTGTCCAAGTGTCCGAGCAGATGGCGATCTCATTGTTCTCAGTATCTGAGTTAAGTAGATACCTTCCTGCTTCAAGGATGGCCTTGACTTCCACCTGGAAAATCGTGAAGTTGATTTTAAGATCTAAGTTTGATCGCTGCGATTAACATCTTCTTCTTGATATTTATGTTGAAGATAACTTCAAGAGCCCAAGTACTGGTAAACTTAAGAGCATCACTGACACACACTGCGCAGTCTTTGAATCTTTACCAATTTCTAACGATGATTGGCGGAATCCATTACTTTCCACCACACTACACAACTGAAAGTTAACATGGGTCGGATGATTTCCATAGGATCATCCACGATTTGATTCCCCAATTTTTCCCTATATTTTTGCGGCACATTGCAAAGGCTGTTCGCTCTATTCTCAAGCTCCAAACTTATGCAATTAATATAAGGCAGGTTCAATCTGGGGATGTTTCTTTTCTTAGTAAAACGGCATAGATCAGTTTTTCGTGGATTGAAATACAGTTCGAAATCCATAGCCCAGTCCAGACTAGTCGAACCGCGTTATGCAACAGTCCACAGAGCTCGGACTCATAACATCGGCAAGGTGTTACAACGTCTCTTATTTATACTTGAAGATTTTAAAAATTGTCGAAGTTAAAAAAAACATCACCAACAGCTGTATGTCACTTTGAAGACCGCAAAATTTTATGTAATCTAGCCTTTCTAACTGATCTATAAAAATTTCTGAACGAATTAAATATCAATCTCTTTAACTTGGTTAAATATGTCTTAGCGTTTCAAATAAAATTTTCACTTTTTCCTTCAAAACTATACACAAAAGAACAATACACATCACGTTCCAAACTATGAAAATATGTTTCAAAAATACCAATAATATGCAAATGCTTTTAAAAAAAAAACAAAAAATTTGCGAATTTTGTATCCGATAAAATGATCTTTCAAATTTTCGCACATATTTTTAAAATCTCTTTTGGAAGAAATAGAACCTACGTTATAACTTGAAACTGATCGATTTGCCGTATAATAAAGAACTAATGTAAAAATGAAAAAAAAAATATTAAATTTCTGCAAGTGTCTTCCAAAAGAGTATTTTCTTTAATTAAGGAAAACTGCAATAAACAATACTAAAACAATAATATTTATTATCCTATTACTTCGTTTTTTTATTAAAATAAATATCGTCAAAAGATTTTAATGCCTTTTTAAAACCCTCAAATAATTTAATTTTTTTGACAAATGTGTATTTTTCTTCTAAGAATTTCTTCAATTTTTTAATGAGGCACGCAACTAAAATCAGACTTGCATGCGACTCCTTCCATTTAAAATACGATTCAACATTGATTATACTGAAATTCTACAAGTCTACATTATACATGAGTGCAATCTATAGAGAAAAACTTTGAAACTTAATTTTAAAAAATTTCACCAAAACAAGTGAATCGAAACCAACTTAATTAGTATCGGAGTTTCATCAGATCAAATAATCTCTCTGAATTTGCCGACCTTTCGTTCAACAATTTTCTTCCAATACTAATTACTTTCCATCTAGATTGGAAAAAATTAATTAAAATTTCTAATTTATTCGCCTTTGCGGAATATGCAATCACACTGTTAAAAAGTTGAAGATTTTTAAAAATTCCATCACTTTTTTTTTTCTAATTTATTTACAAGAATCTCAGAGTGTCGAGTGGGAGCATGGCATTTGCATTTCCTCAGTGGAGTGTACACCACATTGACATGACATTCAACGTAGGACAGCTAAATTCTACATTAAAATAAAAATGACGATAAAAATAACAAGAATGAAATTTAAGTGTTTTTACCGCGAAATTATGAAATGCACTTTAAATGTGGGTAAGTACTTGAATTTGTTTACACCGCTTAAACCAAAAAATTTAACTACAAAATGGGGTTAAAGTGGGGACAGCATTCGGTGCTGCATCAGCGAGTTATTATTTGGGCTCCTAAAATAAAATGAATTCTTAAATTGTATAATTTTAAACTATTTGACCCGACGTAGATCTCCTGTCCAAATTTCAATAAATTTGTTTTTGATCGTTTTGTGAATTTGTGAAAAGGTGTTAAAAATTTTTCAAACAAAGTAAAAATTATCAAAAAACATATTTCTTAGTGATCATTTTATCTATTAACGTTTGTGGCCATGGATATTCAATATGAGGAGGATATTCATTGCAATGCTTTACGATATACGACACTTTTTCTTTTGTTGTCTGGCGTATAAACAAACAAAGATGATGGATGGTTTTCGTATATGGAAACAGACCACATATCATACTAGCGAGAAGCATGGATTTTCAAGGTTAATGCCGCAAACACTCAATGTCGGTCGGAATTATTTTGGGATGCGTGGTATTGAAACGTCTTCTTCTTTGTACTTTCCTTTAAGAATTATTATTTCGATGACGTTACTTTCTTCACCGGAAGCCAGATGCCATTATAAAGATCTGGTTAGTTGATATTTCGCAACATTAAGTTTACCGATCCGACTTTCAATGGAATATTGTGAAGCTGACAATCCGGTCTTTGATTATATGAACTGGCGAAAATCAACGGGAATGTAATGTAACCAGTCAAATGTCAACGGGGATTTTGGCATTGCCAATTTCAGTATGTAATTGTTTTTAAAATACTTCTCCAGATTGGTCGTTCTTCAACTCGATACGAATGTTGATACATAATTTGAGTATCTTGACGTGTTTGCAAACTTTTCCAATATCATAACGAACAAAACAAAAAAAAAAGAATTACGCATAAAGTGAAAAATAAAAGTTTGGTATGGCAACACCAATTGATAGCCCAATTTAGTCTATTTTTGAATTTGTATTTGCAATATTTACGAAAGCACTGTGTACAAAATTTAAGCATTCCATGTCGACGCGTTCTTTGGCAGTTTCAAAATTTATAGTGAAATACCAAAATTTGGGTATGGCACCAGGAAAAGGATTGCCGATTCCAGTTTATCTTTCTCGAAAATCCTTATTAGGACTATTACGAGTACCTTAGAAAAATTAGCCAAATCGGTCTAACCGTTCTCAAGTGATGCGATTACCAACGGATATAATTTCAGATTTCATTTTTTATATAGATTATGCAACATTATTATTTTTGTTTTATATTTAATATTTATTTACTTTTTAATGTGATCCGGTTCTTATTGTCCATTATTGCCGGTGTCCTTTTGTTACTTTCTTCCAACTTTGGTGAAAGTGCTTCTACATTCTCTTCTGTAACTAAACCCTGAAATATTTCTTTCGATTTCTGTTGTGATTTCGTCTTCTGCTTCTGTGTTGGTGGTTTCGCACAATTTGACATCTTTACTGTTCCCATTTGAAGCTTGTGCTTTTATCCCTTTATCGTAGTTTTTCGTAGTACTTTTGCTATCCTTTGCCGGTACATTTCCTCGCGTTTATCTTCCCTTTTTCTTACTTTCAACATTGCTGTTTCCAGTTGTTTCCCTTGTTTTTCTTGTTTTTTCCTTTGGGCTAGTTTAGACGGTGTAGTTTTTGCGCGCCTCGCACGAAAAAGGTGGAGAAGAAGATGTGCGGAGATGGGAGAGGTCGCACACAGAGCAACGCCCGAGCATCGCACGAATATCAAGTTTTTATCAATTTCTTTTTCACTTACTTTCGATGAGTTCGGGAGAGTTAAAAAAAATTATTTTTATGAATTTCTCTTTCACTTGTTTTTGCATTCGGGGGAGTTCAGAAAAATTTGTTAACATGAGGAGATGGCTTTGCGTAGGAAAACAATAAAAATAGCTTAATTTGGAACCGCCAATTAGTTGAAAAACTGTTATATTATCAAGGGTCTGAGAACTGTATAATAGAAAATATAAAGACTATATAAAAAGAGACAAGACAGAGAATCTCTTAATGTCCTTCGAAGTGAACTACATAAAAGTAACAGCGCAATTAAAATAAATAAAACTCAAGTATTGCGTGGACAATATGTGAACGAAATGAAATTAATTGCAGCATCTATGAACAGGGCTCCTCTGCACTTAATTCGAGCGTTTAAATGAACCTCTGATATTTCTTTTCCTTTTCCAAGGTTGCATCAATAATTCGTTTTGTTTTTGTACCTGCAAGTTGTATAGGGTCTTCCAATACGAGGTGTTATTTTAATTAGCCCGCTATTTCGGTAGATGTCACTTTTGGAGCTGTCATTTTTTGACATTTGACAAGTAGAAACTACGCCATTAAGAAAAATGGAACGATACACGATTCAACAACGCATTGAAATTATTCAAATTCACTATAAAAATGGTGAAAATGTGGCAGAGACGGTTCGTGAAACTCGAACATTTTTGGGTCGTCGTGAAGCACCTTGTCGGACCGCAATACAGAAATTGGTAGAAAAATTCGAGCTGTCGGGACAAGCTAGTGATGTGAAGAATAAAACCCGTGTACGTCGCTCAACAACAGCCGAAAATATTGCTGCTGTAGCCGAAAGTGTTGAAGAAAACCCAGGTTTGTCCATTCCTCGTCGTTCTTTGGAATTGGGCATTCCATAAACGTTGGGACTTAAGGCTTCTAAAGTTCAGTTAACACAAGAACTCAAGCCGGCCGATCATCAACAACGTCGAGTCTTTGCTGATTGGGTCCTTGAAATGCATGAAAATGATCCGGAATTCCATCGCAAACTCATCTTGAGTGACTTCGTCAACAAGCAAAATTGTCGCATCTGGGGCTCGGAAAACCCAAGAGTTATTGTTGAAAAGCCTCTCTATCCTCAACGTGTGACTGTTTGGTACGGTTTATGGTCCCGCGGGGTCATTGGACCTTACTTTTTCGAAAATGAGGCTGGAGTAACAGTTACGGTGAATGGATTCGCTATCGACAGATGATTAATGATTTTTTATGGCCGGAATTGGATGGTATTGATCTGGACGACGTTTACTTTCAACAAGACGGCGCTACGTGCCATACAAGCAACGAAACCATTGATCTTTTACGGGAAAAGTTTCCGGACCATGTTATCTCTCGAAGAGGTGATCACAATTGGCCACCGAGATCTTGTGACTTAACACCTTGCGACTTCTTCCTTTGGGGCCACGTGAAAGAGAAGGTCTACGCCAACAGCCCAGCGTCGATTCAAGACCTCAAAGATGGAATTCGTGAGGCTATCGAGGGCATAGGGCAGCAACTTTGCGATTTAGTTATGGAAAATTTCATGAAAAGGATATGGTCCTGTAGGCGTAGTCGTGGTGGTCATTTGGCTGATGTTATTTGTCATTATTAACGACATACCTTCCTCTTTATAATGAAATAAAAATCCGATCATTTATCTCAAAAAATGGCATTTTTCTTTGAATATCAAAATAACACCTCTTATTGGAAAACCCTTTAGAAGGCCCGAAACAGTTCTTAGTAAGCCGGTAACAACTAAATTATCTTCACTATCCCTGCTTCAGTAAGCATTTAAAAAAGCAAGCTCGGCATTTTCTAAACTCAAAGTCATTTCCATATCTCCTTCAGCTATAACTCATATTCATGTCTAAAAACGAAATGATATTTTTATAATTTAAGTTTTGGAAGTTATTATTTTATGCTAATAAACATATCTTTCAAAATTCGGAACATATTCAATAAAGATATTAACAGTCCAAATAACTTTCAGTCAACGTGGTGGCGTCATAGACGATGAAATTAGCGATTAAAGGACTGCTCCTGTTTTCGTCAGCTCCGTGCAAAACCTATACCGTGTTAACGCAAGTTTTTCCCTTTGTCTTTGAATAACTTTTTCTTCTGTATTTTGCTGAACTAATAAGGCTTTTCTTTACGTTTTAAATGATTTTCTTCCTTCAAATTGTCAGCAAATATCTTTTTCTCCGTTTTCTCATAATAAAATCCTCGAAAATGAGATGAAGATATTATATAAAACCGGCCGGTTTTGATTTTCTTGTTTGTGAAGTCGTTGTGGGTAATGATGGGAAAAGTCCTTACATTTCGGTACCTGCAACGATTCGGTATATGGAAAGCGTGTATATCCGTTAATTTGAAATCGGTACTCAGTTCTTTCGTTTCTTTCGGTAGTGCTTTCAGAAATTTGATATTAATTGTTCTGTTCTACATTGGCTTTGTTTATTTTATGTATTTTTACGCTGGTAGTTTTATATGATATAGGTAGTATGTACTAAAGTTACTAATTCTGTTATGATTCCGTTATCCTGAGGTTCAGATTACCATTTTTTAACATGATAGCGTTCAAAATAATTATAGTTTTTTGTAAATATTAAAAGAAAAATAAGTTGTATTCCAAGAAATACAAAAGGAGAAAATTATTCTTATGAACAATTAAAGAAACAATATATTGTGTTATATACAAAAGCGTCGCCTATCGTATTCAAAACTATACTATCTTTCATGATGGAACCAACCATACACATTCACAAAATTTCATCGAAATCGGTTGGGCGTTTTCAGTAATTAGCGTGTACGAATATAGTGACACGTGGTTTTTAAATATGTATGGCCGATCACACAACATGACGTGTCTGCTGCTACTCTAAAAGCTATAGACAGATAACATAATATACATTCAAACCTCTTTAAGTTGAAATCGTAATTGCCAATGAAAGGGGATGGGGGAATTTCGAGTTTTCATTAAAATTGCTCTGATTTTGTTTGAATTGTTTGTAATTTGTTTCTATGACTTTTTTTCTTTCTCATATTATCATCTAAAAAAAAATCGGTAATTTTTCATTGTTTCTTCTGAACATCATTTTTATATCCTAAGTAATATAAAGGATATACTTTTTTTGTCATTCCGTTTGTAACGCACAGAAATAATGATGGTAAATTAAAATGGGGTGGACACCCACGCATAATATTTGAAGTTATTTTGATATTTGCATGTCCGTCCGTCCGATTGTCCGTCCGTCCGACTGTCTGTTCGACCATTCGTACGTACGATCGTCTGTCTGTCTGTCCGTCTGTCTGTACGTCCTCACGATAACTCACTTAGAATACCGAAATTTTGCACGCGAGCTTCTAAAAACAAATAAATTTAAGTTCGAAAATGTGGCACCTTCTTGGTAGTGTTCTCACACAACAATTGCGTTTCCCACTATATATTTGTACACAGTGTTTTCAAAAAAATTGTAAATAATATTTCAAAAACGAGCTAAATCGGTTAACCCCTTCTTTATGTTGGTCATACAAAACTTTAGGTTTTCACTCTATTTAACTTTTATTTTCATCTAGGGCATAAAGTTATTGGTCTTAGACCAATTATAACTCTTTCTCTAATTTAGTTCATTATTAAAAACCATTCAATGTTGTTCAAGGACATTGAAACCTCATCTGAATCGCCCGTTATTTTTTCCATTGCAGACTGCAAAATGCAGATTCAGAAATATAGACTCGCAACAAAGCTACATTTTTCTATATAGTAGGAAAAATAATAATATAAATAATAAAAAGTCAAAAAAATCAAGCCATAGCAAACGGGTAGGTAGGGCTTATCTAAATTGATTCGAGTTAGAAAAGGGCGAATAGTAAGAAAAAAGTTAAAAATATCTGGCAATTAGTTTGACTTGGGAGGTTTGGGAGATGAGGAATTTCGATTTAAAAGAAAGGGTTACTATGAAAAATCGGTGCAAAATGAAATGCAAAAAAAATCGATTTAAAGAGAAACTCGACTAAGAGTAAGTTCGACTTAGAGAGGTTTGGCTGTTATATAATTTGTAAGCCATCAATTTCTCCTCCCCATTCTTTCTCTCCTGTAAATGTTTTTATATTATTCACAGCATAAGTTCATCTCCACTCCTGTGTTGAACGTGAACGTGAAAGTGGCATTACGTTATAATGTCTGAATTTTTTTTTTTTTTTTTTTTACTAATAATTATAGAGTGAGGTATGAAGGCACGATTTAACGACTATTGGTGCACTAACCCCATACTTGGAACACCATTTTCTTTCTACAATCATTAGCCACAAGATATTTAGACAAATCTTGCAATATTTACATTTTTCCAGTAACGAAAAAATGCCTTCAAATACTCACGGTTTTTATAAAGCGCAACATCTCGTTGATTAGTTAAAAAAACAAACAAATTTAAGTGAATTTTGCTCCAGGACGAAATATATCCATTGATGAAAACATGATAACATTGCGCGGAAGGCTCAACTTGAAAGTCTATAATCCAAGTAAAATAACCAAATACGGCTTAGTTGTCTGAGTCGAATATATTGTTGTCGTTTTTTTTTACTAGGTACATCTAGAACTTATTTTTGTATTTTTATTTTGAAGGTAAAATACCTTTCTATCTGTGTACAAAAAAAAATGGCGATGTTGCTGAACTGAGATAAAATTCATCGTATATTCATCTTTTTGTTCGGAAATTTTATAGACTTATGTATCTAGTTTATTTGTAAGTCTTTAGATTATTCTTTGACAATTACAAGATGTCTGCCATTTGTTTTGTGGTTGGAGTCAGTACAGATATTCCTTTGACCATCTATACCAAAAATTTCGAGCAATCTGCTAGAACAATTGTCAACGCGAAAGGCGATTAATTTTCATTTCCTTCAAGTTAGGATCTAACTGCTTTCCTACCTCTTCCAGAAACTACATTTATGTATCTTAAATTTTTTTTCGGTTTCCAGATCAGAAGAGATTATATTTCCCTCCCTTGAAGATTAAATTAATAATAAATGGAGTTTTAATTCCCGGAGATTCAAATGTACTACTTAGCCTATAGTTTCGATATCTGGGATTTTGGGCCTGCGAGCACATTTTGATATTGAGCAACTTAGCAATTCAGTAATTCGCAGTTTACACGTTTTGTCCGAGTATTATCAATGCAAAGTGTAAAATAAAGTAAAGCGATCGAAATACCATATTCGTAGCGATTTAGTTTATCGTTTATCTAATTTTCTAAAAATAAAAAAAAATAAAAATACACGCATTTGGTTAAAAATAGTGTAGTGATAAAAACATTGTTGTATTAAAAAAAAAAAAAAAACAAAGTAAAATGAAGTGGAAATGCGAATGATACAAAAAAGGTGGTAATTCATTTCGGATTGTTAATGCCAATTTAGTTAATCGCGCGAATCTGAATGGTGGTGGGGTTGCTAAAACAGTGTGTACTATTTGCTAGCTTAATATATTCAGAAAAAAAAAATATATATATATGTATAGTAGGTACTATACAACCAGTCGCTTCAGAAATTTGTAGGGCCATCCAACTGTCAAGAGGGGGCTTTTAGTTAGCTTGGTCTTGAGGTTGATTTTATTTGCTCATCAAATCTAGGCTCTACAAGCACGGAAATTCCGAAGAATTTGTTCAGCCTAACTTAAAAAGAACTATAGCTTTCAAATTATACAAAAACAAGTAAAAAAGCTAGAATTGGTCTAAAAGACCAATACTTATCATTCCCTATATGAATGCCCGTATCTAATTTCGTATGGTGACCCATCTGTGGAAATTTGACTTTTGAAGTGGTTTATATTTCTAGAACGGTCGGTTCGTCGGACAACAAAAATGATTATAACAAATTGCATACCATTTCATATTCTGACGAACTTTTCAGTACAATAAAAACAAAAAACCAAAATTTTTATATGGGAACACCAAGAAGGTGTTGCCCGAATTAGTTCATTTTTGAAATTTCATTTGTTATTACTATAAAAACACCATATACTAAATTTCAACTCTCTATATTGACTCGTTCTCAGGTAGTGTCCAAATATATAGTAAAAAGTGAAACTTTGTATGGCAATCCTACGAAGTTGACGAACTTTACGTTTTTTTTCCGGTTGCGAAAGGTGCTGTCTTAAGACAACGCGTTCTGCAGTTATCGTAACGGACGGACGGACGGACATGCAAAAATCAAAATAACTTTCTATTTTATGCGTGGATGTTCAACCCATTTTTTCTCTACTAGTATTATTTTTGTGCGTTACAAACGGAATGACAAATTTAGTATACCCTATGATTTCCTCTAGGGTATAAAAATGTGTTGCAGGTCCCAAGTAGAAAAGATAATGCTACATTCCCCTAAGTGTCAAAACTGCGTTACTTTGGGTATATACACATGGATTGATAAGGTTTATATCTTCAAAATAAAAATACAGAAAAACTGCTAAGAAGTCCTCAAAACAAAATAATATTACATTGTTGAAAAAAATACTATTATTAACAAAAATGTTTTTTCGTTCGGTGCTAGTATATTTTTTTATAATAAACATAAAGCATACAACTTCATTTGCCATTTGAATCATATAAATCGGTTGCTCCGCTCTCGAGATATGATTTTTTAAAAATGACGTTTTTTACTTAATTCTTTAAAAATATTACCGGCCCCTGGCGAAGTTTCACTTGATAGACGTGCGGCTGTGGCCATTAAAGTGTTAAAATTAAATTTGATGAATTTTCAAAGTTTAGAAGAAAAAACGAAGGTAACAGAATTGAATTTCTCGGAAGGGTCCTTCTGACCCAATTTTTCCACCCTTGCGAACTGTCATTTAAATGGAAGTTTACTACAACGTATCTTAACGCTCTAGTAAAAAATTACTTAAGTCAGGAAGTGGAAGAAAAATAATGACGACAAATTTAGTGGTAAAGCGCGCAATTGTATCTTTGTTTTTAAGAAAAATAGGTAGGGGAGGGTGGGGCACAACGGGGCAGTTATGGTTTGATGCTAAATAACATACAGAATATCATAAATAAAGAAAAATTATTTTACTGTATTTAACCTTTAGTAGATAATCAGTTTTTAAAATTATATGCAATTTAGAAACATTGATTCACTTATTTTAACAAAAAAGACATTTCTCGCAGTCTCGCCGGATAGGTGGGGTAACATAGGGTACCCTATGGGGTAAGATGGGGTATAATAACACAATTATTTAATCGACATTAATTTGTATTCAAATAACCGTTAATAAGAAAAAAATTAAATTTTAGTAATATAAAATTTCTATACATGCTAGAAAACATCATAAAAGAGTCTTAAGTTAAGTAAACATAATATGCAAACATGAACTGCCTCTCCGTCTGCACAGTCACAATGTGCCTATTTTTTACATTTAATACAATTTATCAAAACTTCCATAGACTCTGTCTGAGCACGAGCCGTGGCAGTAAGAACATTCGGTATTATCAGAATCATCAACACTATCATAAATTGAATCTGTTGGTATTATTCTTAGGTGTTTCCTTAATTTTGATGTGTTCATTATCTTATCTTTTTTAGGCTGCTTTTCTTCTTTCTTTTTTAGTTTTTCAGTTCAGTGTTTCTTATCTCTCCAGTCCTGACTCTTTTTCTTATTTCTTAACACACTTGCAATTCTTTCTGTTACAGGTACTAGAAGCCATTATTTTGGGCTGATTAGTGAGGATCATCAGTATTTTTTTTCGCGCAAAAAATCGCTTTCCGTGAAAACAGTTGATTCGAAAGGAACAATCCTATATTTCGTATATGCATATATCATCGTAGACATAGGAACAGCTTGTATAAATATTTTTCGAAATAATTTCGCTACCTATCCGACTGAAACAACAATACCTAGGATTATAATTAAGTCAACACTAACCACTTGGTCATTAAAATTATTTAAAGGTTTCATGAAAGCCACCACATTAAGTTACTGAAGCCGATGTGTCATATACGGTGGGTGAAAGAAATAATGACAACCCTATTCAGACCACCTGTAAGCATAATTCCCCAATGACTAGATGTAAATAATCATTAATGGTCCTCTGACACATCTCCAGGCCACTGATTCCTCGAAGTAACCTTTTCCTAAAAATATAAGAAAAGGGAACCACAAAGCAACATGTTTTAGATTAATCATCACAGAATACTCATCTAAAAATCTCGATCTGAGATTTCCACATTTCAGAATTCGGGAACGTTTGTTGGAATTTCTGTTATTAATCCACCCGACTATTCTATATTTACAAACTGCACCTGCCGCCTATTCAACAAAACTTGGTTATCTAATCCAAATTCATCAATAAAATAAAACAAATATCAAAAACGCATCAAAGCATACCAACCTCCTGAAATTTACACTTTTCATAGACAGCAAGTGACATTACGTCAGTCAACTGTCTGTGGTCACTGACATATATGTAAATGGACTGCTTGATCTCTTGTTTCATGTGGCACCAATTTTGATTTCAGAAAGTATGCTCTCACTGTCAATGCTACCAACTGTCGTAAACTGACGTTATATTTAAATTATTTGGGAATTTACGTATATGCATGTCAGTGGGATTTACCGAATTTACCACAAAGGTATTTGGGACTATTTGTATCGTTAAATTTTAGTTATAAGTCGAAAGAAGTGTTTTTTACAAAGATTTTTACAAACAATTTCTCGTTCCTAATCGTTACAGTTCAGTGGGAAAGTATGCTCTCACGGAAGGAGACAGGAATTTGAATGTGGTGCCATTTGCTTTCATTCAATTTTGATTCAACAAGCAGTCCATTTATATACATGTCAGTGTCTGTGGTACATTCAGAAATCGAAATAAACGTTGCTAAGGCAACACCAAAAGGCGATAGCTCATAACTGGATACAAGGGCTATATAAAGCCGACGACCCACAGCAAAAAATCATTCTTGGCTCAGAGTTCAACTGATTCAGATACTAATCCGAGTAACAAGAATAATATTCCCAACCTCCATTATAGAAGATTAATTCTATATTTCAGGGACTGATCTGAAATTCCTAAAGTTTCATATACTCCTGTCCACACCTAAGCAGAAGAATAATTCTGCGCAGAGATTAATCTGCAACATTTTTATCATCTACATAATTTTGCCACCCTTGTGCTGTCACGCAATAGCACCGAGCATTCTGCTACCCTTGTGCTGTCACGTACTAGCAAGGAGTAGTTTTGCTACCCTGCTACTCACACACAATAGTAGCGTCAACATTTCTATCGTTATTCTGTTGACAGATAATTAATTCTGATCATCTTCTCTTTCAGAACTAAAGAAACGAAGGAAAAAGCCATTTTATATGGAAGTTAGTTTTAATTTGAGTTTTCATTTGTTGAATTACTGAAGTGTATTGTAGTTTGTAGGTTAATTTTTAGTTGATTGGATTATTATTGAATTGAATTTACTGTGGTATTTAGTTTTAAGCAAATGAATTTTAATAAAATTTTGTATTTGAAATGGAAAAAAAACAGAGTTGTCCATTTTACCGACATCCTCCTTCCTACGTTCGAGACTAGATCTCACAAACCCCATTCTCCCTAGCCAAATAGTTTAGTTCAAAGTTTTTGGTATGTATAACATGATCGTCGATGAGCAAAAATAAAGGATGTTCTTTAGTAGCTCACCACTAAAATCAATGAATTTATTAAACCACTGCAAAAACTGTTCTATTGTGATACAGCCTTTTTCACTGTTGACTCCTCACTATTTTATTGACTTAGGACCCTAGGGCACTTTTATTGTTCTTACTCCTTCAACAAGAGTACGATCTAAATTAACTTTTCATTCTAGGATGGTTTGCGGATCCCCAGAACTTTTTGCCGCCGGGTATTGCCATTTTTCATTTCCTCTTACGGCAAACTAGATTGATTTTTGTATTCTTCTTCTTGAATACTGCAGAACATCACTTTCGTACATAGGCCCTGGATATCTGTTATTACTTGTCTGTGGTGCAAGAGCAGGACATGGTTTCACAAAATGGCGTTACATATTATACGTCCATCGAGTCTTTTCCTGTCGTAAGAAAAATGATGTTCCATGCCCCCCAGGAGTCCAGATCTGAATCTGGTTTTTTTTTTTTTTTTTGTGCAGAATTACTTAAAAAACCGTGTTTATCATAAATAGATATCTGGCTATATTCATACAGTTAAAAAACAATATTAGGAAGGAAACGGTAGCGAAAGCAAGGTTTTCAAAATTTTAAATCCAAATTTCCAGAGTGCCAGCCAGTAACTTGATGATGAACAAACGACATAATTTTTAAAGAAATGAATATCCTTTCTCCTTTAGAAGTAATCAGTTTGGTGAGTCTAAATAATTCAATCCTTTTTTATGGAATTTAAGTAATTTCGTATTTAATTAACATTAAATTATTTAAATACTTAGGTATTAAAAATATCTGAGTATTTAATTATTTGAATATTTAAAATTATTTCGATACTTAAATAATATGAATTGCAAAATGGGAAAGTATTTAAATAATTTAGTTCTGCAAATTCCCTAATATTGAAAGATTTGAAGGAAATGTTGAATTATATAAATGATAAAAGGTACCTAATGTCTGTTTAGAGATTAAATAACTTAAAAAAAAATCGGATGAAAACTATCTTTCGTCCATTGCCCTTCAGACAATAAAACTGGCTATTTGGTACTTTGAATAATTATAGTAATTCTCCACAATACTTTTCAACCAATTATAAATACTTTACGTTTATTACATTTATATTAATTTTTATGAATACTCTCGAAAAATTTGTCTGAAGTAAATTGCGTAATATGGTCTTCTTTTTATATTGCACACTATTTACGGAATACAACTATTAACATAAAATTTAAGATGCTCATACTTACCATTTTTTTGTGCCACATTTTTAAATATAGAAATACGGAAACTTAAACAAATCGAAATCTCTGTTTCTGTTTTTATTTCACCAATTCCGATCTGGACAACAATAACTAAACAGAAACAGTCTTCAAAAAGTTTGTAAAAATTCGAAGTATTTTTTTTTTTTTTGTTTTTTTTTTACACTAGTGTCTGTTTTGTTTTTCGTTTTTCCGTCTGGTGGAGAACCGACTTTACGTACAAGAGCAGTAGAAATAGAAATTGACTTAGGCGTATTCAGATAGGATCGATATGGCTTATTATAAGTCCGCCAAACAAGTAGCTCTGGGATCAAGTCTTATGATGGGATGACTCGGACCTAGAAAACCCTAAGTTTGTCCACCTTTTTCAAGAACTTTGTAAAAAGCAGTACCACATCAGTAAAAAAATAAGCTAAATTTCGTTTACATCTGCTGTCAATTACCTTCAATGTAGAAGATACAAATATTTTCCATGTTCTAAATCGAGATTTTTATCATTCTTAAAATCATCATTATCAAAAATCTTTAAACTCCACACAGTAGTGCTTGAAAAATTTAAAGGCCAAACCTTCATGATGCTTTCGTAACAAAACAAGAATAGCACCCATTTCTCCATCCTGAAAATCAGGAACCGGAACATGTTCAAAAATGTTCATACGCTCACTGAAATTGGAACTAAATTTTTGCGTGAACATTATCCTTTGCATGTAGAACAAGAGCACACCTACATCTGTAGCTGTAAAATTTTCCTCTTAGTTCATATATATGTATGTATAAATATCACGTTACCTTGTAAAGCATGACCAACGCCTCCCACTTGGTTTAATTTTGGGTAAGTTCACTAAAATGCCTGTGCTTGAAAGCATTCAGCTGGATCGATATGGCGCGGGAAAAGAACAGCGGATAGAAATGCCAACAGTAAAGAGCACCGCTAACTCTAATGACTTTTGACGAGTGATGATGCATGGACCTTGCAAACTGATGAGAAATTAAATTCCCGAAAGCCTGAAGTACCCTGAAGTCAAAAACCCTGACCGGAATATTGAAGGTATATTGAGAGTAAAGCCGCTTCCCGAAAAGACTTTTTTCACTTTACTCCTGCACTTACAGATTTTGGTATGAACAGCATTTTTTTTTTTTTTTTTGTTTCGACGATACTGTGATATTTACGAATTTCGTGGCAGGTATCCTCAATGAAATTCGCTAGTTTTATGGAAACGGAGGGCGTAGAATGATGCTTGGATGGCATGGATTCCATCAGGTTTTAGTTAAACACATGAGCACATCACTCCTCGGCTCCTCCGAAAATCCCATATACTGCAACATGCACCTGGCCAAAAGTGAATGAATTCATTTCAGTGAGACGAGTGAGTCTATGGGCAGGATGCAATGATTGCATCCCGGATGCAAGACACGTCTGGAATGCCATGACCCTTAACGTGCTTTGCATTTCATTTGGAAACATTTTTCAACTTTTCATTCCTTTTTCCGGTTGCCGTGATCCTCCTATCAATATACATCACTGCGGTGCCCAGTTTTCTCTCTATTTCAATTTTTCTCCTCCCACTTCCAATTCAAAATTCGCGGAGCAATTTTTGTTTAATTTAATTTTCAATTTGGTTTTTTTCTACTGATAATGAAATGATGATGATGATGATATCGAAATTGATGACGTCACGTATCTCTTTTTTGAACTTGCAACTAAATGGCAGCAGGATGTAATGTTACAGAACTCAGATTTCAGCTGTTCACAACAGCAGTACGAGTATTCATTTCGGTCACAAAACATTCAATTATTCCCATATCTGTCTATTTATTAACGGTGAAATTGTATCCTGCAGTGGGCTAAAATTAAATCGTCATTACCAGAAAGGAACTGAGGATTGCATGATGATTGCACTTTTTTTTTTTTTTTTGTTGTACGTACTGTATATGTATGTATGTCACATTGGTTTATATTTATTCCATAATAATGTAAGGGCGACAGGTTTATTTTAATAACCACAATCTGATAAATTGGACATACGTACATAGTAACTGGTGGTACGATCAGGAGTCCCCAATGACTTAAAATGAAATCGAATTAAATGCAACCTAATTGATATTTCGATAGACAAACAGACCCTTTTGCTCCTGAATTTTACATATCTTCGGATAATTGGGGATTTACCTCGAATGACATTTATATTTGACTTAATTAAGCTTTTTGAATTTTTAATGCGTAAAAGATACACAAAATAATATTGAAAATATCACATCCATTTCAAAACTTGACCAGATATCAGACAGGTATTTATCGTATTAAATTTTTAAGGCTTTAGAGTTTCCTGGATAAGGCTGATGTAAGATCTGAAATTTCAGAAAATGTGACATCAAACATATCTTTTAGTATGAAATGACACAAATTTACTGAATCTCAAAACAGAATTTAAGATTGTCCAGTGGCGTAGAGATTTTAATTAAGTAAAGTAATCCTATGGTGTTGTTAGTAAAAATGAATCCTGTAAAGTTAACAAATTAACAGATGCAGTCATGCCACTTAAGTCTCACAAACACTCACTCTTTTTATACCCTAGATGAAATCATAGGAGTATACTAAGTTTGTCATTCCGTTTGTAACACGTCGAAATAATGATGGTAGAGCAAAATGGATTGGACACCCATTTCATAATATTAAAAGTTATTTTGATTTATGCATGTCCGTTCGTCCGTCCGCCCGTGCGCACGATAACTCGAGAGCACGTATACTTAGAGAGCTGAAATTTTGTACACGGACTTTAAAAAAAAAGTAAAATTAAGTTCGAAAATGAGACAAATCGGGCAACTCCTTCGTGGGGTTGCCATATAAAAATTTCGTTTTCCGCTATATATTTGGACACTGCCTGAGAACGCGTTGACGTAGAGAGCTGAAATTTCGTATATGATGTTTTTACTACATTAGCACATAAAATGTCAAAAATGAACTAAATCGGGAAACTTCTTCTTGGTGTTGCCTTATAAAAATTTTGTATATTTTGAAAACGATCAGTCCAAGACATTTTTATTGTACTATAAACTTCTGCAGAATATGAAATCCTATAAAATTGGTTATAATCATTTTTTCTGTGTGACAAACCGTTCTAGAAATATATGCGAAAAACTACTTCAAAATCAAACTTGAATAGATCGGTGACCATACGAAATTTAATACGGGCATTCATCTATGGTTGGTATCATAAGAATTGATCTTAGACCCATTCTAGCTTTTTTACTTGTGTATATCTAATATGAATTTCTTAGTATCGAACAATTTCGCAAAATTTTCTGAATTTGTATCCGAAAAATGCTCACGCCACTGACAATTGGAGATAAAAATTAACAAACTGAAGAAAATCAGCAAATTGAAAACTGAAAAATCGGAAACGCTCTGATTTTTTTCAGCAAAACTAAATTTCAAAAAACACGTGGCACATTTTATTGGATGTATTTCGATTTTCTTCAGTTCAGTAATCATAATTTCCAGAATTCATTATATAAGTACTGACATTACGGATTATAAGACTTCAGCTTAAAATGAGATTTAGAAAAATATTCTGGGTAAGACTGGTTTTGGAACAGCAAGTATACTAAAATAGACGAGTTTTGGAACAGTATTTTTGCAGAAAGGGAATTACATGTTATACAGATCTTTTTTTAAATATAACACATTTTACAAGTAAAATATAACAATAAATTTTGCATTAATCTATTGACAACAAAACTTAATACACTTTAATTTAATTTATAGCAAAAAATATATATAATTTGACTTAAAAAAAAGGAAGGAGAACATTCAAACATGAACAATAATATAATTTGATGCACTAAAGATAATTGCTGCGTTCCTTTCTCATTCAGAATGAATTTTTTCAATCCATATCGTTCTTTTTCTCGGGCCGAACGATTTAGTTTCAATCTGTCATCGCTTTTTTCGGACTCCGAATCGTTCTGATTCCTCTGGCACTACTCCACAACCAAAATTATTTTCGTTAAAAAAATTATTTCGTTGAGCACTTACGTTACGTGTTCGTAACATTTATTTTGAAAAAAATATTTTCTAAGTCAGTCTGTTTGTTTTGATTGAATGACAAGGAATATAGTTAGAGATAAAATACAAAAATTTGTTAACTAAAGTCTTTAGAAAAAGAAACCTGGAAATTTCATTCTATTAAACCCAAGATACAAGTATATTTGAGCAGTGGGGCTTATCAACCTCCAAATTACTATACTGACCCTAGTAATTCTGCTATAAGTGCATTTCTCTCTGAATGTAATGATTCCAATCGGGCTGATCTGCGGAGTACTCAATAAAACCGGAAGAAATTATTTTACAATTGAAAAGAAAGCTAAGCTTTATTTGTTGTGTGGGCTACTCAGCAGTTTAGGCCATACTTGTATGGTAGATCATTTACTGTAATAACACTGATCACAAGCCTCTTGTATGGATCATTAATCTAAAGGATCCATTTTTGCATACCATGAGATGGAGAAACAAGCTTAATGCAAATGCATTATTTAGCGTGAATATATATGAGATGAACATTATCATTTAGTCTCCGGCAGCAAAAGACATAAAGTTGAATGCAACGCCAAATTCCAATAATAATCTGAATGTAGATCTTACTACTAGTACTAATTCTATGCCTGGTTTAAATCGAAATAAGTTTAAAAGAGGTCAACATTTGAGTTGTGGCTCTATTCGAAGAATGTCAAAATCTAGTTCGAGTCCAAATCGAGCTCAAAATTATCCTTCACCAAATTCAAATTCTAAATTCAAAAGAAAAACTTTAAGTCTTAGTTCTGACAATAATCAAAGCCACCAAGAATTTAGCATAACTCCGAATTTCCGTAATAACAATATTCATCACAAAATCATACAATTACCAGAAGACTATAATTCAAAACAACGTCCCAGCGGCAATGATTTCAATAGTTCTACTCCAAATTCTACTACTTCTGACACCTTTCTCAAAGAATTAGTCATGAACTCATCCCAAAAACTCAGCCCTGAAATGCTTAGCAATAACAGAGATATCCTACTACAAGTACGCAATGACTGCCACCAAAGTCCTACTGGAGGGCAACAGGGTATCTCGAGAACCTTCAAACCTATAAAATGAAATTATATTTAGAATAATATATTCAAAGACATCAAGTGCTATATATCCTCCTCCGACGTTTATCAAATAAACAGAATTTATGGTAAAACGAAGATACCAATAAAAATTACGATCACACAATCAAAACCTTTCGAGCAAGTTGCTGTAGATATAGCAGGACCTCTATCTGTCTCTCAATCCGGAAATAAATATATCCTGACCTTCCAAAATAGCTTAACAAAATTCATACAAACTGTACCCATTTCAAACAAAGAAGCTGTAAAAGTAGCTGAAAACTTTGTCCGGCAAATTATAACTTCGTTTCACCACGATATCGTCAGTGATACTGCATAACCGCAAGAGTAGCAATATCATAACCGCGTAACTGCATAGACCAGGAAAATCCAATTACAAAGTTGTTTTATCAGTTTTATACTTAAAATCCAAAAATATGTTATTCCTCGTCCTACTCAGTAGCAATAATATAAGCGAAAGAAGCTTAGTATCTGCTGAGTATTTGAAAAGCACGGTACAGAGAACACAATACTCTCTGCGCTCTCTGTATCTTTCCTATAGAAATGTATATAAATTAGTCACGAAAATACGTCACAGAACATGTGCCAAAATTTTAATGGGAATACCTTGTATTCTATATACCTTGATATCATTTGTCTGATCAAGGCACAAATTTTCTCAACGAAGAACTTGAAACTGTTAATAAAATATGTTAAAAAAAAAACTTTTAAAATAAATTGCACTAAAAAGGAAAAATATATTTTTCTCGCTCTCAGTGATATATACAAGAAAAGTTTCGTTGCAAAAAAAGAAATGCTAGAAGTCAGATTAAATCTATAATTATAATTACAATATTTTATAATTATAAACTATAATCACAATTGTCTAACTGCAACTCATGCCCAAACTTTTAAGATTTAATCTGACTTCTAGCACTTCTTTTTTTACAATAAAACTTTTCTTGAGTATATCACTGAAAAACAAGAAAATGTTTTTTTTTTACTTTTAATGGAATTTATTGACAAAAGTTATTTATTTTAAAAGTTTTTTAATATATTTGATTTTCTACTTTTTAATTTCTTTCATTTTCATTTTAACGATATTCAGATGAAAAAGTCTGTTATAAAATTTGTGACAGAAGAAAAGAAAATATGGCATTTAATAGCACTCAGCATGAGTTTTAATTTGATAAAACATACGGTCCAAATTGGACAACTCCAAGAGTGGTAATTACCGGAAAGCTCCCCATTCACTCATTCTAAATCAAAAAACCTCATGTAAATCCACCCACGTTTACTAACTACATACTCTAAAACTCTTTTGTTACGAACGGGCACTTTCAGGCGCTTAGGCACAAAATTTTTTTAGTCAGGGGTTAGTGAGTAGACGAAAGTTATTATAAAACCAAGAAAATACAAGCTACCGCGTATCATCCTTAGTTGAATTGTTCCTTACAGAGATTTGACAGGACTTTAGGGTAATATCTTCGAAATTATGCCATTAAAGATCCTGAAAATTGGGACATCTGGTTCGATTATGCAGTATTCTGCTATAATACAACAGCTTAAACTGCGACTAATCGCTGGATTACACTAAGTCCCTTATAACCGAGATATTTAGGGCCAGCCTTTGCATGGGATATATCCCCAAGGCATGGAGACTAACAAAGGTTGTTTTTATTATGAAATCGGGTCAAAAACCACCCAGCGAGGCAAAATCATACAGGCCTATAGTCTGACATCATTTCTCCTGAAAACTCTAGAGAAAATTATAGAGACGACGTCCATCAAAAGCTGTCCACTCAATGCCAATCAATATGCCTACCAACCCGGAAAATCCACCGAGGACGGTCTCAGCAGTCTGGTAGAAACTATCGAGAAAGCCTCACAGGAAATGGAGGTCCTTATATGTTCCTTTATAGACATACAATGCGTATTCGATAATACTCTCTTTTACTCGATCAAGAGAGTATCCGTACATAGAGGCATAGAAAACTGCATCGTCAGATGGAATGGCTATATGCTCAAGAAACGCTGCATAACATCAATAATGAACGGCACACAACAATCATGGTCACTAGAGGCTACCCACAAGGCGGGGTTTTACCTCTTATGGCTCCTGGTTGTGGATGAGCTATAATCTTACTCCAAGAGGCCGGCTTTAAGGCCCACGGATACGCTGATGACATTGTCATATGTGTAAAAATTATATTTGAATGAGCTCTACCCTAGCTTATGCAAACTGCTTTTAACATCGTTAGCAGATGGTGCCAGAGCATGGAACTATCAATATATCCAGGTAAAACAGTACTAGTTCCTTTTATTAGGAAAAGGAGTCTTCAAATCCCATTGCCTAAGTTAAATGGAATTGCAATAGAATATTCCAAAGAAGCAAACTATCTGAGAATAATCCTAGACAGCAAGCTTATCTGAGATCCCCACCTGGAAATGATAACTAACAAAGCCATGTGAGCATTCAGATGTTAACACAAGCTTTTCGGGAAAACATATGGTCTGAACCCCAAAATGACCTTATGGAACTTCCAGGGCTAGAAGAAAAGGCCAGATGAGCCCACCTCTTCCAGGGTGGGTCATTCCAGTATCTTCCTAGAAGCTCAAATAGATACTATGGCCAAGAGACTTTGTTTTGAAAGAGGTTACAAGGTAACCATAAATGAAAGAAGCCAGATACTTGACAGAGGACTCCAGCTTCAGCAACGGACCCAAGTCTGGTATACTGATGCATCCCGGAAGGACGGGAAAACAGGCGCAGGGGTGATTAGTCCAGATGTGGAACTATCCATCCCGCTTTGTGCCTCACCTTCTATTTTTCACGCGGAATTCTATGCTCTATAAATAAGGGCTGCAAGAGCTCAAATATCTATATTTTCTCAGACAGCCAAGCTGCTCTCCTAGGTCTTTGCTCTCAAAATTTTTGAGTCGAAATTAGTCTGGAGCTGCTACTCGAAACTCCAACTACTGTCTAGAGACAACCAAGTAACCTTAGTCTGGGTCCCTGGACATGAAGGATTGGACAGTATTGAAAAGGCGGACGAACTGGCTAAAGCCGGAGCTGAATGTCCGTATACTGGTCCCTACCGGACATTTGGCCTACGAAAAAGCCACTTTAAGGGGGAACTGCTTAGATGAGAAAACAGGCAACTGGATCTCCTTTGGCGTAGCGCGCCTGGTATGAGGCAGGCGAAGAAATTCTTCAACCACTCTCATTTTCAGCCGCGCCAACTTATTGGACTTCGCAGACAGTCACTCAGACTATTTGCTAACGCAGTCACTGGTCATGGCCCCTTCCGTTACTTCCTGAAGAAGATAGGCAAATCCGACAGTGAACTCTATCGACTGCGCGAAGAGGAAGACGAAACCTCGATGGACGTCATATGTAAGTGCCCAGCACTTGCAATATTAAGGCTGCAAATCACTGGAAGAACAATTATCTCTCCAGATAATGTGTCCAATCTAACTCCAAAAGCAATAATCAAGCTCGTTAAAAGACTCGATTTTGCCTAACCACTTTAGGGCATGGCACAGTAAACCAACTACGGTCACGGTGTCCGCAAGGTCCTGGAGGACTAGTCGCCCCCTACTCTTAACATTAACAAGTTGGCACACGACAATTTTCTGAAAGCGAAAGAATAATAAATAAATAAATATATATTTCGGAATTTTCGGAATTGTGTACACAAGAGTGCACAATCTTTTAGAGTACAATTAAATAGATGGAGCTAGAGAGTATTTTAACATTGACAAATTTATTTCAACTGATTTCAAAACTAAAAAGAGAGAAGATAAAAAATAAAGATGAGAAAAAATTATATGATGTTGAAAAAAATATTTAACTAATAGTATTGAATTGTCCGGTAGCCTCAATTCTGGAGAAACTTAATAAGAAATAAAAAAACAAATGAAAGAGTTAATTTGTGTGTGCCTGAATGAGCTTTCTGAAATCCTTGATACTGCCCGCCCTTTGAGCTCCATGACGGAGATCATTCCATAAACGGGTTATTTGAACAGGATAAGAACACTCCATTACCGATCAATTATTAGATTTCGACCTCTTTGGGACGCGCCTAATTGAAATAATTCTCTAAGATATCGCGGCTTATTAGTCTGTAATAGGACATATAGGAAAATTAAGGCCCTTTGCTTTAGGTTAGTCCTGAAGAGCGAACCATGGTCAAGTCGCCTCAACCTAAATATAAATCGTATGCAATCGTTAAAAGCAACCCCTAGCTTGAGAGCACAAAGGCTATCCAGTTTAGGATAGATGATGCCGCCGAATGTGAAATGAAGTAAAATAAGCGACTTTATAAGCTTAGATCGCAGAAAGCCATAATCGCCGCAATCCTGCATAAATCTTGCTGAGAGTAAAACTTACATAGTCGCAGTACTTCATATGCTGATTTAATGCAATTCCTAGACAGGCTACTTTGTTTGAAATAGGTAACGAGTACCCACTTATGATCGGGAGGGACATCCGATAATACTGCGTTATTCTTATAGAAAGTGATCCATTGAGATTTTTGGGAATTGAGTAGCAGTCCCATGAGTGAATTTTATTTAATACTAATTTTTTGATTCTCACATACTGACTGTGCTCCTTCAAAAGGCTTTCAATCATCGAAGTTGCAGATGTGCTGAAACTAAAAGAGTTGCATAGCTTTTGGAGGGGGATCCGATGGTCTACACTGTCAAAAGCCTTCGAGAAAGCTAGTAGTGCCAACACCACAAATTGTTACCTATCCATGGAGATTCTGATGTCAGAGGTTACTTTTAATACTGCGGACTCATAGCTGTGCGACGCACGAAAACCAGATTGCCAACGTGTTGTAATATGTTGTTTAGGCCAGGTTAAGATTTTGGCAGAGTTTGAAAAGTGTTAATGATTAGAGCAGTTTTTGCGTTTACCAAGTGGTGAAGTTTATTTTGAATATTTTGTAGTTTTTTAAAATTTGTATTAATTTTATAAGCCTTTTGATGACTCAGCGTACCAAACAGGATGTCGTGTATTAAAAGAGTTGTCACAACATAACGCATTAGCTCATTTATTTTCTTCTATTATTGCACAAGAAACATCAACACATCATACACCGAATTTGAATGTATTATATCATGCGGCCACACATACGCGGCGATACTCTATTTGGATCTATCGAGTACCGCCGCACACGAGCGGCTATACTCCTCAAAGGGTTAAGGTACAACTCGAGCTACGAAGCGGCCCTTAATTCACCATACAACCAGCCTGCTCTAATTTACAAGTATTCGATAAAAATAACCCGAGTAAAACCTTATATGTGCGTTTCGAACAATTTTATATTACATGTTTCAATTCTACTAGTTACCGATTTCTATGACTTAATATTAATTAACCACAACTACAGACAAACGTGCAGATGATCTGTATTATTCACTAAAACTAACGCAGATTTTTTTGGAGTTAACGAAAATTCAAAATACTACATATTCCTAAAACAGGATGGGTTTGATAAATGTCCCAGAGTGGACAAGGATAATTTCGTCCAAGAGTGGACAAGGATACTTTCGTCTGTACCCAAGACTTTCTCATTCGCACTCAAAATTCTGAAAAATTCATTATTAGAAGTTTTCTAAACTATCAAAACCGTGTGTTCGTGCAATGCACGAAAACTGGGCACCTCTATCAAAACCTAACACTTGGCTGTATGTTTTACCGAACGAGATCAATATCAGAATTGTTTGTGGCAAAACGACTGACTCAATAAAGGCTTTTCCAAAGCGATATATTAAAAACCAAATTATTTTAGAAATTATTGTTAGGGATAATAAGGTAAATGAAACATCATACCATTTTAAAGGTTGTGGGGGTTTGGCTATGGAAAAGCCTTGCAAAGGAAAAATTACACTTTTAAATCAATTTTAATATATATTTAATTAAGAAAAAGGAATGAGTGTTATTTATAATAGGGAGGAGGAATGTTGTGAATGAAGTACAATACCGCATGTGTAAAATCACACATGTATAAAATAACTAATATTAAGTTACATGTCCAAACTCTCATGAGCTGTCCATATCACTCATCCCACTCGAAAAATTTCTCCATTTTGCTTCGCGAATTCGAGTATCTAAAAGAATATCACATTAAACATTTTTAACACACATGTTTAACTTAGCACTTGAAATCAAATTCTTTATTTTGTATGCAATTGATCAGACAATCATAACAGACAATGACCCCACAACATACCAATCATCAATTCTGCATACCATTGCTGCATTCCACAAAAAATAATCCGCATGAAAATGCAACTCGCGCAAATACTGCAGCTAGCGCAATTCAACTGTACAGCAATAAATGCAAGTAAAGCAAAGTCGTTCACCTTTGCTTAAAATAAATTGGAAAAACATAATATTTAGGCGTAAGCAATTAATATGTATAAATTAATCGATGTTTTATAATAAAGTAGAGTTTTTAATTATACGCCAAAATAGTAGTTACTTATTTTTAGAACTTTGCTACACCCCCACCAGTGGTAAGCGTACTTCTAGCATTACACCGACGCCCCCACAAGTGGTAAGCGTTAATTAACCTTTCGGTTCCCCTACCGAACATTGGTCCTTCGAGCCGGAGGAACATTTAACTATAAGGAGCTTCTTCTTATAAGAATAGAAGCGTGTAAACAACAAAAATCCTCTTCTGTAGCAGGGACTTCAGTGTTTGTAAAACTGTAAATCAGGACCTCTGTGCATTATTGGCCAAAGTATTTTTTTTTATAATAAATGTCCATGGCTTTTGCTTAATGAAAACTTCCACACACTAATAATCCCCAGGCTAATTATACTGTTAGATTCATCATTTCCAGGTTTAGGATTTTAAAACAGAAAGATCGTATCTGTAATTCACATCGCCTTTCACAATTATTCCAACCCTCCCCTTCTTAAAAGAAAAGCGCTTGATGATGAGAATTTAAAATGCCATTGTGCTTTATATATTTTGAGAAACATATTCTCTTCAACTTCGGACAATTACGTCATTTTCCAAAAAGTCGTTCTTAAGATTTGTTTCTTTCTATATTAACATTGAAAGTTGCCTGTATAGGGTGTCCTGTAAGTGATGTAATATCCGAAGACGACGGATAGGTCACGCTTAAACGAGCAAATAATTGTGATGGTCTCCAAGATAACAGGACTTTAAGATATTTGGGTATGTTTTCATAGATCACCCTGTAACTTCTGAACGTTATACCCTGTGATGATGATTTCAAATTTTTCCGATTTATAATCGTTAATCGAAGTTATGGCTCAAAAAGTTGAAATTTTGGAATTTTAACTCGTTTTTCTTATTTAACTATTATTTTTATCAAAAAACATGTCATCAATACCATCTTCTCATATTGGACTTAAGCAATTCAAAAGCTTGGTCTTAAAATGACTTATCACTCTTTGTATCCAAAATATAACCCTTCCTATGATTTTTGCACTTTTTCTTGAACATATCCACTAAAAATGGCTCAAAAGCTCGTCTCCAAAATATAATTGCATTCTTTCTGGCACTAATTGATCTTTTTCGCTGGATTTGCTTCAAAAAAAGTGCAAAAAATGCAGGACGGGTTACATTTTGGGTACAAGGTCATTCTAAACTTTTTGGGATTTTTAAATCCAATATGAAATATTGATATTGATGACTTGTTTTTTTTTTTTTATAAAAATAGTAGTTAAACGATATACAATTCCGAAATTTCAACTTTGTTGAGCCATAACTTCAAAACAGAGGGGAGGAAAGGAAGCATTTATTAACCACTGGAAGGGTCCTACGATTGTCAATTGAAGAAATTTTAAATGATCATCACAGGGTGTAACGTTGAGAAATCATAGGGTAATCTATAAAATCAAACCGAAATATCATAAAGCCCGGTATCTCTGAAACCGTTAGGATCCCCCCCCCCCCCGGAACAATCTTTTGCTCGTCCAAATATAACCTATCCGTAACCTACGGATATTACATCACTTATGGGACACCCGTTATATTGCGAAAACTTTAATTGTTTTAATACTAACGAAATTTTGTAAATTACAGATTTAATTTGTCTTTAAATATTTTGCTAGCATTAATTAATTCAATATAATTAGATTGAATGGATTGCGGGTGAAGGTTGTCTACTGTTGGCTCCATTGCTGTGTGCAGTACACTGTATTGTCAACTGATTATACGACAAATAACGTCTTCGTTAATATTTGTTATTTAGTTTAGTTAGTTTACCTTGTAAATGATTGATGGCTTGAATACTTAATTATATGAATAAATTTATTTTTTTATGGTATAAATTTGTTGAAATAAGTATTGCGTGGATAGTATGATTCACAAAACGGATTCAGTAATATAAGAATTTTAGCAACAAAAGAGCGTTCATTTTAAAGGTTAATTCACACTATCTATTAGGCTTCCCCAGTCATCAAACTTAAAATGTAATCATAGCGGAGAGGTGATTTATCATTTTTGGAAATATCAGTTAGGATATGTATGTACTTAGTAGAAAGTTATAGAAAACAAAATCCAAGTAACCTAATCTGATATTCTCCTTTAAGAAGGACAATCCTACTTTTAGCAGCTTTGTCTACCTGAAATATTCCGTCCTCCACTGGCCTTGTTTCAGAAAAAAGAAAACGTATCTCTCTTGTCCTCCTTTGCAAATTTCAATGTAAAATCAATAAAAATGTTAAACTTTAATAAAAGTTTTCTTCTCAATGCTGCATTAAGATGACTCTGAGATAATATATTAAAGTGCTTCACCAAATTACCAACAAAACAAAATTAAATTTGCCACTGTTAATTAAAATCTGTTCCTCATCCATGGCTAAACTTCTGCTGAAACTATTCTAGGTATCATATTCGGCAAGACTCTTTCTAATTGCTTTGATATTAGACCACGTTCAGCCTATTCCCAAAATGGAAGAGAATAGATTTGCCTCCTGGTATTTAGAAACTAATTAGCTCATCAGCCATCGCCAAAAAGACTTCCGGTCTGGACGCTCATCTAGAGACTTGCTGATTTGTCTTACAGAGCTAGATATTTCAAATTTCTTTAATAGAGTCAGCCATCCTTCCTGTTTAGCCCAAACTTAAAGCACTTGGTCTCTCCTCTCACTTTCTTTATAGATTGAGAGTGTTTTATCTGTTTTATAGATGGCGTTACATCTGAATTTCACCCTATAAATACCGTCATACCGTAGGACTCTCTTATCTCTCCGTCTCTCTTCTTAATTTTTATTAATGATTTGCTTTCCCTTATATTCAATCCTATCCATAGTTTTGCCGATAACAGTACCCTTTATTCAGCTTACTCCTTTGACGCTCTTGCGGACTTCACAGGAAATACGTCATGTGTAAAACGAGATTGTATGATTAGATCATTGATTAACGACCTTCACGATATCTTCGCTGAGGGCAAAAGAAGTCGTGTCCAATTCAGTGCGGCTAAGATCCAATCAAAGCTGTCTCATCCCTTTAAAACAAGATCATCTCTTTACCACTCCCGTTTCTTTTGATGGAGCATTAATTTCTGATACAGCGTCACTAATCATTTTTGGTGCTAATATTTGCAGTAAGCTAAGCTGTATGGATCACATCTTCTCTGTTACCAAAAAAGTATTGAAATGTCCTGGATTTCTGTTTGAAAAGGTGTAAGAATTATTTCAACTCATCAAATCTAGCGCTAATCTACCATTCCTGACTTGTCGCATAGCATTAGCTTCATTAGATACTGTCAAAATGAGTGGAAATACCTAACTGGTCATATCGACTCGTTCGAGTACCACCGCAATGTCGGATGTCTTTCGCTACATGCATAGTATATATATATACAGTGTGCGCCATCTTTTATATGGGTATGTAAACATTGAATAACTTTTTTAAAACACAACCAATTTCTATATATGAATTATTTTTATTTAATTTGGTCTTTTACAATCCATTTGGACTAATTTTTGAATACAACAACAATCAAGTGGCCACCTTTATTGGCCAAAGCAAAGTGAGCCCTTTTTGCTGCGTTTTCCATTACATTTTCAAGCATCTCAGGCGGTATGGCGATGATTTCGGCACGAATGTTTGTATTGAGCTCGTCGATGGTCTTGGGCTTGCTGGCGTACACATTGCTCTTCAAATAACCCCACAAAAAGAAGTCAGGAGGGGTCAAATCTGGAGATCTCGGTGGCCAGTCAATGTCGCCTCTTTTTGACACCAGACGTCCAGGAAATTTTTGTTGCAGGTTCAGTGTCAACCATTCAAGCGACTGCTTGGGCGTATTTCAAGCGACGTGGATGGTCTGTCGGCAATAATCTTTGCGTTAATTGCACTTTATACGGAAACAAATCCAAATCATCCTTCAAAATGCGCCGCAAAGTGGTTCCACTGACGCCGAAAAGCTGAGCACGGTGACGATACGACACTTTCGGGCTCTGGGCAATACTCTCCCTGACAGCTTCAACCAGTTCATTGGAACGTCTTGGTCGTTGATGAATGGGATGTTCACGATCTCTCACGGTCCCGTGCTCAACAAAATTCGACACTAAACGACGAATAGTGTTGTCAGACGGTGCCTGTTCGCCCCGATATTTTCGACGATATGCAGGTTGGGTTAAAACGATTGAACGATTATGTTCAATGTACAGCCTCACTATTTCGGCGCATTGTTTCGGTGTGTAGCGATTCATGGTCAAAATTGTACTGAATCGACGTTTTAAAAATATGTATATTCAAGGCAATCGGTCGACAAATGTCAAAGTTATTAGATGCTTACATACCGACATAATAGATGGCGCACCCGTATATATATATATATAGTTCTGATAAAATATCTAATGGGATCCGTTATAGATTGATTTCTGCACGCAATACTCGCGCGACAATCATTCAAAATACTTTCGGCCGTACAATAAAATTCCGTGATGCTTTTTTATCCCAAACTATACGAATAAGCAACAGCCTACAATTCTCTATCTTTTCTCAGGCTTTCAATTTACGAAAGCTTAAGAGCGACATACATCAATACCTCCTGCACTCTCCTCATGTATCCTAAATCATTTTCCCACCTCTTTTCTACCATGATTCATCATAGGATATCAGCTTGGATGGATGGATGGATGGATGGATTGAAGAGATGTTCAGGTCCCGATGGGATGTGCTATTCACCATAGGATATCAGCTTGGATCCTGATGGGGACCCTGAAACCTAGGCTACAACAAAGCACATTGTTCACCCACCCTCCAACCTTATGTGCAATTAATCTTTGGTCCCAAAACTCTTACAAAAGTTCAATATTGGCCCCCAATCCTTCTTACCGGCTTCATGCAGTTCGTTCAGAAAGTGTGAGCCAAGGAATCAGTACCACTTTCCTGAGAGAGCCAGACAGTGACAGTGAGTCACCGTTTGGGACTCTTCTCCACATCGTATGCATACAACAGGATCATCAAAACGTCTCATGTTTAGGTTACCTCTGAGAAAAGATTACCTCAGCTTTGCTTAATAGTACAGTTAGTATATAAAAAATCTAGCCAAGGAAGGAAATTTGACGTTTAACTGCGTTAAACCGTGGCACATTTACATCTATGTATGTATGTGTACGTATCTGCTTTCCTGGCATTTCTTAAAAGGATTTACTTTATCCCCAAGATTTTAAGCAAAACTAGTATAATCATTAAGAATGAAATTAATTAGAAAATGAATTAGAGTTAATAAGATGAAAATGATCACATTTCACGTCGGCAAACTTCCGAATTGACTTGTTTAGCTTCAGAAATGAGATAGCTGCATATTAATTACGCCATTATCAAACGGAACGCTCTTTTTAACCTTGCGACGCACGTAGCTTTTTAATCAGAACAAGAACATAATTGAATTTAATCAAAATTATGCTCCTGTGTACATATATGTACATTTATACACACATAATTTAAAGTGAAGGGCAACACCATTATTTATATATGTATACATATGTATGTCATATACCTATGTAACAAGGAGAGAGAGAGCTCTGTTCGGGACTTCAAGCTCAACTAATCGTAGCTATTCCTTTGCTATAAGGTTCTCAGAACACAAAGCCTTAACTCAGCTAATTAATTTCGCCTAAGATTCACGGTACACTACACTTGCTGCCAATTACTTTTGTTTTTCGTGATATCCACCGAATGAATCCACCCTTTGAGTAGGTATAGCTCTGAACAATACTCACTACCCTTAATATTCTTTGTTTTCTCAACATTACATTGATTTATACGTGGGACTATATGACTGTATGTACACCTATAATACATATATAAGTATGTAAGTTTGTAAACACTGGTATGGATGAATGGGCTCACAAGTGTTAACTCATGACCTCCGCTGGATTCCCTTAGCAAACACAAAGTAGGAAAGGGATAACAAACGACCTTTAAATTGGCAATTATTTTTAAAGAAGTGGCAATCTGCTTTCTTTTTTTTTCTTTTTCTTTTTTAAGGAGAGTAAAGGCTTTCTCTGGAAATGATTTAAAACGGTAGATGATGTACCACTAAAGGCATGTTGACTAAGATGATCTTTTTGCTGTGCGATGAAGAGTAAATTTGATTTCAACTCTTTTGAAATGCATAAATATACTAAAAAAGCTACTTCTGTTGTGCAGAGATATTTTTCTGAGCGAGTAAAATTTACAGCTTTCACTCAAACGTTTCAATTACCATATCTGCCCCTCAAATTGTGAAATTTTGTAGGTATAAAATGAACATATATAGACGTAATGATTCTATGAAAGTGATAAGGACCTTAATTGGAAATAAATCGTCCATAAGATAACAAAGAAGACAAGAGAAGTTTTTTTACATATATTTCAAAATTTTACGACATATTTCAAAGTTTCAAACGAAAATTTATTAAAAAACACAAATAACACCATGAGAACGGTATGCAGAAAACAAGGTATGCTCGATATAATATCTTTACCAGACTTAACATATAAAACAACAACAAAATTACGAGATACCTCATTCCTGAAACTGTCGATGATTTCATCAAACTTTTAAGTTTAACATTCGGTTTCGTGGTTGCTTTCCATAACCAACTGGTTTATTTAAGCTAAATGTCGGCGGATTTGGGCTTGTAACTAGCATTAAATATAGGGGGTTAGGTCATCTTAACCCTTTGAGCGGTATCGCCGTACATGTACGGCCAGCCTCTGGTGATCCAGATAGAGTATCGCCGTACATGTACGTCCAGCAATAGTCCAGCCCATTTTGGGTGGGTTTTCCTTTTTTTTTACATAATTCTAACAATGATGCTTGTAGGTATATTATTTCATATTTTTTTGTTTCCCTCTGCCCCCCCCCCCCCCGCTGTGGGTAAGAATTTCGTGATTTTACGATGAAACGTCATTTTCAAAAAATCATATCTCGGGAACGGAGTAACCGATTTTTTTATTCAAATGCCGAATGAAGCTTAATGCTTTATATTTTTAAGAAAAATTATAGCAGCACCGAACGAAACATTTTTTTTTGTTAATAATAGTTTTTTTTTTCAAAAAAATAGTATGATTTACTATTGAGGACTTCTAGCACTTTTTTTTACATTTTTATTTTGAAGTTAGAAGTCTTATCTATCTATGTATAAAAAATTGCGATGAAGTTCGGTGTCGTTTTTGAGAGAAAAAAATATGGGTGAGCTGTACATTATTCCGAGAAAAATATTCATCTCTGCATTTGTGCGACCGTCGAAACCCTTCCTGAAATTATTACGATTCCGAAACTCGGAACACATGGAACACATTTTCTTTTATTCTAATGAAATGCACATGCACAAATCAGAGTTGCGATTGGAGGTAATCCTACAGAGTTAGTGTCGATTTAAGGTGCAAAAAATCTAGTACATCAGTTAGAATATAAAAAAGGGAAGTACTAAAAAAGTGCGTAAAGGAAAAAAAGGCAAAAATAAAGAATGATGTTGTTTTAAAAACTAATCATATAATACTGCGCCACCAGGGAGGGCGGTGTCAAAGTTTGTTCTGCTACGTTTTGGAAAATCTAGTACAAATTCAAATGTTTTTTTCTGAGAAGAAGTTTGAACAGCTACACCCATATGGTCCGATGTAAAATGGCTGAGTTATTATTGGAAAAACAAATATCCCACTAATTTCCCCCACTCCGCCCTCCCCCTACCTACTCAGTGACCAGATTAATATTGTCTTTAGCCTAGGATCGCAGCTCTCATTTAAGACATCAATGAACTGTCTGCGACTCTTTGTTCTGGAAATATAACCAAAACATTTCAAACTTTACCCCCTTCCCCCGTCGGAAGAGAAATACCCAACGCAAAACCGACTTGACCAAAAGATGCGTGGCGTCGAGACGAACATGCACACCAAATTTTGAGAAAAAAACCGTCACCCCCCCCCCCCCCCCCCACAAAAAAAGAAGACTCCGTTCAATTTGCGAAATCTTTCGAAAAATACAAAAATAACTCACTCCAGGGAACGTGTATGCTAAAAAAATTAACTCACTACTCAAAAACATACTTGTAAGTCAGATGTTCTAATTTACCAAAAACGATTTTGTACTTCACAATTTATATAACATTTAGATAATATATATTTTTAATTAATGAGATCATTAAAATAACTGAAAAATAACTGCAACTTTTAGAAATTTCAAATAGAAGCAAGTTGATTCTCAGTTTCAAAGTGCCATATAAACGTACTAATTTATCCATTGTCCTCCCAAAATAATTGGATTCGCTTTGCTGGTGCTATCCTCGGTTTGAAATTTTATTGATAAAATAAAATCTTATGGGGTATACCACGATAACTTGAGAATATTTTGACCCAGTGAGCTAAATTGCGTAGATTGATTGACTGAAAGAGGTTTGAGACCCCGAGGGATCCCCCGAACGTAGTCAAAGTTAAGACCCATTGTTCAGATTGTATAGATATTGTATGCGAAAAATAAGATAAGATAAGCTCATACATACGCGAAATTGTACCAGTTCTTCATAGGGTTGTCATAAAAAATTTCGTTTCTTACTATACATTTGAACACTGCTTAAGAAAATAGACGAAATCGAGTAGTTTCTTCGTAGAGTTTCCATATCAAAATTGTTAGAATTAACGTTTTTAGTATACTGAGTGGTGGCTATATTTATCGGGTTTTATCTAGCGTACCGCCAATACTAGTCTTATAGCAATTATCACTTCACTTTTAGTTGCAGCTTCCAAAAGTTCACCAAACTTCGTTTGATTTAATGTAAGCATTCATTCTTCAAAAACTTCTAAGAGTTTGCATATATTTAGGACACCAAACTCTTTTAAGCACTAAAACCAACAGCGAATCTTGCCTACAAGAAACAAAATTTGTTAATAAAATTAAGCATAACTATTGGTACAGTTTGAAGTTACTTGTAGTTTAAAAATTTAATACTCTTTAAAACTCAGTTCAGTCTGTCATTAAATTTCTGCTAAAAACTAAGCAGTTTTTGTTTGCTTTTCTTTGAACGAACTTAGGCACACAAATAACATTGCTCATAAATTAGCACCCATTTTAATATGTTTTGCTTACAACAATTTTAATGCCACAATTCCATGCTTATGTATAGGTATATACATATATATGTAATGAATGTAATGAATTTATCTTATCTTCTATTTTAAATTCTATTGAATTATTTGTGTACGTGAAAAACAAATATTTTTTTGAAATTATTTTTTGAATATATTTTCTGATGATATACCCCAACTAAAATTTTGAGAAAAACCTGTACGCATACATCCACACAATAATATTTATTGAATTAAATTTTTCTTCTTTGAAGTTTGATATAAAAAACTTTTTATATGTTTTTGAAGTTGAATTGTATATGTCATAGAGACACTTGATTTGATCCTTAGAATATAGAGTACAGGAAGTGTGATAAACCAAATTTGGTGTAGTCAAATTCTGGTTGTGTTAGTATCTGTTGCCGCTGTAGTGAACGCTCAGTACAGCCGTTTAGTAGAATCAATATAGAGAGCGGGGCAACAAGATATATGGTTGAAAATATTACGTTTGCTCCCATCGAAAATGTTTTTATTCGCTGTCACTATGCCAACATACCCAGGGAATTTCACAACTGTCACAAACGTAAACAAATCTAGGTAGAGGAAGGATTTTTTCGATTTTTCATCGTTTTTGTTGTGCATTTTTAATTAATTTAATATACAAAGTTGTGTAAAGTATACAAAATAATATTTTATAACTATGTATAATTGCCTAAAAAATTATTTCCCACGTCGTACCTTGGTGTTGTTGTGACAATTTTTCACCGAACACTTCATTCTGAAATTACATGAACATCACTTAGAAATATATCACTATAATATCAACAGATAATTACTTACACTCTTTACTTTATTTTGCAGTATTTTTAAATAAAATGTTTTTCACTTTTCACAAGTTTTAAATTAAATATAAATAGTTACAAATTAGAAAAGTTCGTTTGACAGCTGAAAATGCATTTGTCTCTTTCTTCAATATAATGCTGACCTACTTCATGGGACCGTGAAAAAAATCCACGCTGATGCACACGAATTTTACAGGGATCAACACTTCCTGTTGTCTCTATATTCTAAGATTTGATCACAGGGAAAGTGATTATAGAATTACATCAGTAATCGATTTTATCATATTATAATGACGGTTGTTGATAGGTTAGTAAGCATTATATATCATTTTTCGATTGAAATATAAAAACTTTTTGTTGAAAAGTTAAACACGTTCCTGAAATTTTGTGTGCAAATACGTTTGGGTTACATTGCCAATTAGAAAGAAGATTTTTATCATCAGGAAAATTTTCATTAAATTGTAAATTATGAATACTTTGGAATGTTTTCGTTATTATGAATTTTTCTATTCTGCCCCTTTTTAAAATACATTATATATTTACTTCAAGATTATTTTATCCCTTCCAGTATTTCTATTTTTTTTCTACTTCTCAATACGTTAAAGAAAAAATGGATCATTAAATACCAGATTTCAGATTCTAAAAAAATTTTGTTACAAAAGTTATCCACTAATATCTTCTAGAATTAATCTGAAAAAACAAAAAGGAAATAATCCGGTAATGCTTCCGTTAATTACTGCTAGGATTATATACTGGTAATACAAGCAGGGAAGAACTGGTTCCGCCCTATGACAACACCGTGTAAAATTAATGAGTTGTTTACATGGAGTGAAGTCATACTTGTAACTAGTTGCGACTTCTGTTAAGTAGTGACTTCATGAAATGTGTGTGTGTCTGTGTGTGTGTCGAGCCGAATGTGTGTGTGTGTGTGTGTGTGTGTGTGCGTGTGTGTGTGTGTGTGTGTGTGTGTGTGTGTGTGTGTATCTCGTAGGCCTGGGCGCAACCTCCCCTTCACCACTCCTAGCATTCGGTTATGTCGGGTAGTATTAAACTATCGGTGTAAAGGCTTGTAGCATTACATCAAGTGACTAAAAATTTCAGACACTTCATGTAAAAAGACAATAAGCGCAAACTGTTAGAGTATCCTGCATACATTTCATGCATGGAATGCCTAGGTTTTCGTAAAGTGCTGAGTTACATCAAGTGTCTACGACATAAAGGCTTTTTCAAATAACTCAATTAATTACATATTTTTTAATAATTCTTTAATTGGGTGGACCTCCCTTACAACCGTGCCTGAACTCTGCCTTATGTATATCTCTTTATGGGCAGCCTAATTGCAATATTTTATTAATATTACCCATTTGCCATTCTTTTCCAAACTTATTCGTTTACATGTCTTGCACTCTGTGAATTCATACCCAGCGGAAAAAATTGGAGACTGTCTGACTTAGTCAATGTTTACTGTCAAAATTACCTGGAATGCATTATCACTGAGTACATGAACATATCTTACGCTTACCTGGTTTAGAAAGGCAGGCATAATGTGTTGTTGCGTCGTATTTTTTGAGCAAGGTATTCCCATTAAAATTTTGACACATTGCAGCTGATAGCCTGTGACAGAAAGAGGAGATAGAGTATTGTTTTCTCTTTGCCGTACTTTCCCATACATTTCACAATATTACGTCACCTAACAGGGGAACATGGTTCGTAATACCTTGTTTTTGAGTTTCAGGGAATGCTTAGAGAAGGCAGAGGTAATTAATAAATATATTTACTCGTGTTGTTATCGAAAAAAGATAGAAATTAGTGCGGGTATTTTTTCAGAGGATAGTTCGAGGGAGTGCGTGCAGAACAATGAAGGAAGGAAATGTGCGTAGATGAAGAGTATTCTGATTTGTGCATTATTTTCATTTAAGTACAAGATTCGAATAAGCGAAGACGTGTTTATTTTCTGCACCTTTCTAAGAAAACGGGAAAAGATCTTCCATTTACCTCTCAGTGAAAACAGGAAGGGTGCTTTCCTCCACCACCACCACCTAAATTGAAGGGTTCTTTCCAACCTTCCAGAAAATTCATTCTCAATAGTTCCGTACACTATTCTGAAATGGTTGAATGAATGCTTCCAGTGAATTTAAAAGGATTACTTTTTTCACCTTACAAAGAATTCAAAATTAGTGCTTCTTTTCAGCTTTCAAAAAATTAATAAGGAATGCTTCCTTGCACCTTTCATAGAATTAATGAAGAAAGCTTCTTTTCACCTTACAAAGAATTAAAAAGGAAGGCTTCCTTTCACCTTACAGGTCATGCAGAAGTAAGGTGTGCAAGTTAATATATAACCACGTTATATACCTTCCCGTCATAGAAGAACATCAATGCATTAAATGAAATGGACTGGGTAACAGAGCATACTGCTTCCATAACTTTCACAGAATGTTTTCGAAATGCATTCGAAATGCTTCCGTTTCCCGCTGGGTAATAAAGCATTGAAGTTAAAGTAGTGAGAGTGCTTACCTCTCAGCTTTCTCTTTAAGTTATTTCTCGTGGTTCAGTCGTCTAGGCTAAAACACAATATGAGCGACACGACAAATCATGTCATAAAAACCGCCGTCAAAACGTCCATGAAAATACAATGGGAGTGCGACAAGAGCTGTCAATCTTCAATTAAATTTATTCTGTTAGTTTTGTTCTAAATTAAAAATAGAAAAAATGTCAACGAATAAATTAGAAAATATTATTAAAGCAGCATATGTGTGGCGTTTTTGGCTAATAAAGAGTTTAAAAAACAGAGAATAAGAAGGTGGATTCAAGAGTTATATAAAACTCGGTCGGATTTGGGGTTACTATGCGGATGCGTTTTTCGTATAAAATACGGTGGCATTTTATCGCCTCAATTAACTTTTATGTTATTGTTTTCTTTAACTAACTTTCATATTTTCCACGGCATTGTTTATTCCCAGATATTTTTAATCTATTAAGTCAAACTTATGATAAGGATAAACGTTAAACAATACATACATATGAACGCAACCCAAAATCTTAATTTTGATAATGCACCCTCTACGCGTCAAATTTTAAATTTCACTTAAATTTTTCGACGACACCATCGAACGGTGTCCTCAACATTGTATTTTACACCATACACCGCCATGTTATTAGAACCCAATTGACAGCGTTTTTTACGGTGTGTATTTTGGCCTTTAATAGATTTTTTTATCGTACCCAGGAACGAGACTATCAGTCAAAGAATAAAAATGCTCTCATCAATGACATTTTTACTGAGATCATCACTTACATTTACATGGCGATATCATAGGGCAATAGCCATAATGGCTAGTTTCTGAATTACGTATGAATTAGTGTTTTCTTTGATTACAAAATATGTTGCCCAGTGAAATATGCTTTCCTTCATTGAAGTTTTCATTTATGTCCTATGTTGTGGAAATAAGTGGTCGCATCGTAAGATAAAAAAGTTGATTTCCTTTAAAAATTCAAATCTGCACTGCACTATTAAACTTTCAAACTAAACTAAAACTAAACTGTATTTCTCTTATTCTGATTACATGGTGCGATGCACGTGCCAATTAAAAGAAAAACCAGTTGCTCGCTTAATTTTTACATTACCGTAAGGTGCATTTTTTATCTATTGCATTTTCATTATGTTCATCAATGTCCTCATAAAGGGATCTTCATGAATCCGGTTATTCGCTGCTGGGATCAGTTCGCTGTTGCCACTATTTTCTTCCCTCGTCGATTTTTGTTCTGCTTTTCTGTTAAACTTCTCATTCTTTGGTCTTTTTTTGTACGGTTGTAGCACTACGATATCCAAACTCAGCTGGTTAGAGTCATCAGGAGGAGGATCAAGTTCAGGGATTAGATTAGATTTGATTCGTGTAGAGATATGCAGGTTATAGCCTCGCATTCATTTATCGTGAGTTCCTATTCAAATTACTCCCTTTCTAGATTTAGACTCTTAACAAAGTGCAGAGCCATTCTGGGATTGAGATTCTATACGTAGTTTGGTAGAGGAAAGGCATGTTCGAGATGGAGTAATCTCCGCTTGGTTAATGATTCCCAATTACAGAGCAAGTGCTCTGAAGACTCATAAGCACCAGGATGCACCAGAAGCGGCAGGATAAAGTCTCAGCCAAGCCCATTTTTTTAGGTGATATCGCAAGGAGCAGTGGCCTGAGAAGTGCTCTATGCTCCTGAGAAGTAGGAATTCTTTTGTTATTTCGCCAAAGATCTCGAGAAACCTCTTTGCCTGACGAAGTTCTTGTAGCTTCTGCCAATAAATGGATTTTTATTTGCTCTCGCCGCTATTTAGGATAGCTCTAAGGTAAAACTTTGAAGTGTTACAAAATGGCTCTGGTCAGACAAAGAGAATTTTCGTTCTTCTTTTGGCTAAGCCGTCAGCAATTTCATTGCTTTTATGGCCCTAATGTCTTGGTCGGTACCCACAAGTAGATAACTCTACTAATCTTCCAGCTTTGGCGGTGTTCTATGATCATTTCAAAGCAGCGCCGATATCTTAAAGTCTTGGGCATTGTGGCTGTGAACTTATAAGCTATTGAGTTATTTAGAAGCTAGTCCAAAATTCGTTTGAAATTTTAATTACCTACCTTCAGTGTTGTGTGATGGTTGCTATCAAGTAGACGTGTATCGAATTCGCTCCCGCTTAGTTCAAGGTTTAAGTATCTTATCACGGCGTTTTATTCTGTCTCCAGCTGTGAACTGATTCGAAAAATCTTAATTAATTAATTTCTTTGTGCCTATACATCTGATTCCTAAGATCAATATTGATCCATTGTGCGTAATTATTATAAAAGTCTAAATTTGTGCCTATTAGTATGAGTACAAAAGTTCGCATCAATATGGAGACGAGCTCATCGTCATCGACGTTTGGAGTTCATACACGCAACAGAAAAATCTCTACAACTACCGCTTCTTCTTATGACAAGCAACAATCTCATCTTCTATATTAAACAATACGATTGGATTAAAGTGCCAAACACAATTCCGACGTTTCGATCCGATTCGATCCAACCCATTTCGATCCAAACGGATGCATGAGCACAATTGTTCCGTTCGGTTTCAAGCACTTGACTTTAAAAGTTTGACAGATTTTGTCTTTCATCCATGAAAATATTCTTTTTTTGCCACATAATTCATGTATTTTTTATTTCCTCAACAAAAGCCTTTTCATGCATCTTTGAGTATAAAGAAATCTTTACAGATGATTTTTCTAGGTTATGTCATCCGTAAAAGTTGAAATTTACTCAACTTTTCCATTTCGATTCGATCCATTTCGATCCATTTCAGTGTAATGTGTCCAATTGCACGTATGTCTCATCTAAGCAAATTTGACATTTGTACGAATCGGATCGAAATGGTGTTTCACCCTTAAGTGCAGGCGAAAACCTTATCAACAAGTTCAATGGTTTGCTGCTGCTGTTCTAAACTTTCTAGAGATAATGATGATCTACGGCGTATTAGTCGGCTAAGCGAGGCAGTCATCAGGGGCATTCTTGAGATGCCTAAGGAAAGTCCGATCAATCTGCTGAAAGAGTTATCAGTCATACTTCATCATGAACTATCAACTTATACTGATGCCTTTCTCATTAAAAAAAAAAAAAAAAAAAAACTAAAATAAATCCGCATTGGCCGACCGGCCATTAATTGTTGGCTTTTCTTGTATCAACGAAAAAAATCCATTTTTCTCAGCTCAATGGATTCTCCTCCGATAATGCTGTTTACGTCAACGAGAGTTTCACTTCCAATAATCACCAGTTGCTACGTGAGGCCCTTAAATTGATTAATTAAAAAAACTTTCATCCGTCTGCACGGGAAATGAGGCTTCCTATAGAATTTAATTTCTGACCAGCTGACTGCCATTGGTACAAAATCGCAATTGAACTGAATGTGGATGCTAATGAATGACGTAAACCCACAGATAGAAATAATATCTTCGCCTAAAATTTTTAAGTTATCTCTTTAAGTTAATTATATTTACCTAATCTTTATCTTTTTATTTCCTAATTATTTCTTTTAGGTTTTTGAATTCTGTTACCTTTGCATGTGCCGGCCTACTGAAAGCTATGTTTATTTTTTAAGTGCCATACTCTTGCTACTTTGGTCATTGTTGTAATTGTGATACTGGTGGTCGACTCGATGCGTAATATTGCTCGATTATGGATGGAAACGCCTTTCGCGAGAACAGAGTAAGAACCATAATTAATATACTGAATGGAATTTTAGCTGGTCTCAACGTCTGTGATTTGAATGCTAGAAGTGTCAGGTGCCGCAGATGGATGAGTTAAGTAAGATATTCTCACGGCCCGACCTGCATGCAGTTCTTATCAGTGAGTCATGGCTTATATGAGGCATTCCTTCAGCTCCTGTTTCAATGCCTGGTTATAAACTCTTCCGTTTTGCCTGGGAGGGAAGGGTTGGGGGTGGCTCTGCAATATATATTCGGAAATGCTTTAAATCCAATATATTATGCCACTCAGGTGATAGTGCATTAGAATTCATTTGTGTCGAGGTAAATGAGCTTGATAAATGCGTTCTTTGATCAGTTTATTGTCCGTTAAAACCATTTAATCCAGATAGTGTAGGCAGTGGCGGAGCCAGGATTCTGGTGAGGGGGGGCGCAACTATGGTTTAAAAATGGTATGTGCTGAAAATAACTTGAACAATAGTTTGAAGACACTCGCAAATTTCAAATGCACAAAATTTATCATTTAAAAGATACTAGTCGAACAGATTAGCAAGTGGCTACCACTCGCAACGAAGAAAGTTGCTCCAGGCTCTTGGCACTCCGAAAAGTCAAAGGGGATGTTAGATTATTCATTTTGTTTTGGTTTGTAAATGGTGGAAGTGTCCCAACATCCATCTTAGTTAGTAAAACTGAGGAAACGTACTTTATTGAAATTCACGAATCATCATAAATTGTATCTTTGTAAAATACAGGAATTAAAAATTTACATTTATTTAAAATAGTAGTCACGGAATATATACAAGACATACCTATTACGTATATAACTTCGTCGGCAAGCTAAGAAAGTCTGACTTCGTTTGTTTTTTTATATTATTAAGCCTAGCTCAGGAGATCTTCTTTGAACTATGATGTAAAGCACAGCATGGCAAGAAGGTGATAAAGAAAGCAAATATATGAACAAGGTGCCGAAGGAGCTGATGTATGTCACCCTTAAACTTTCGCAAATTGCATGCCGGAGAAAAGACAGAAGATTGGAGACTGTTACACGTTCGCACATGACCGAAAGTATTTTGAAGGGTAAAAGGATATGCGCGGCTTGCAGTGTGAGTATTATATGGAGGAATCCGGGATCAAACTAGACATTTCATCAGAACATTGATCAATAGCAGAACATTGATCAGTAGCAATATAGGAACAGGCAACCAACATTGCGGCTGTGTTCGTGTAAGACCATACGACAAGTTTTTGCCACATCGCCATTGAGTTGAAGGCTCTCTTTTTGACAATATCCAACGAAACTACGGCTCTACGACCAGCCACGGCCTATATATGAAAATTGTATTCCATTCTAGGTCTGATGTAGGACTTGTATAGGAGCGCTACAATAGATGAGCTGAAATATTTCTTACACTTTTTCAGAAATGCAAGATATTTCGTTACTTATTTGGCAACAGAGAAGTTGTGATCTGTTCAGCTTAACATACTGCAAATATTAATGTCAAGAATGCATAAAGATGGTGTATTGTCAAGCTGTGCTCCATCAAAAGAAACGGGAATGGAAAAATCATGATCTTGTGTGAAAGAGATTGGACAGCTTTGGAACTTAGATGTATAGAATTCGATGCGATTCGGTTTGCTCCAAGCGAGGATATTATCAAGGTGGTTATTCAAGGATCAAATCATGCAATCTAGTTTGACAGATGTGACAATCCCTCTGTAGTCCCCAAGGGTATCAAGGGAGTAAGCAAAACCAATGGTACTGTCATCGGCAAACCAATGGATGGGATTGAAAGTAAGGGAAAGCGTATCATTAATGAAAATTGGGAAGAGAGATGGGGAGATAGCAGACCCCTAAGGCACCCCGGCATTTATTGGCTGAGATGTAACGCTATATAATATAATCCATATTAAACGACCAGATAAATCACTTTACATTCATAATACATAGAAGAGGACGAGAGAGGCCAAGTGCTTTAAGTTTGGCTAAAAGGGCTGAACTCCATACACTATGATAGGCCTTTGAAATATCTACGCCTACGATTTTGGACTCACCAAAATTGAGAAAACTAAGGCTTCAACATTCCATAAGAAAAATCAAAAAAAGAAAAGCCATATTGGCCATCATTTTGGGTTTGATTAGTTTCTAGATACTTCATTAATTTGGAGTTAATGATAGATTCAAAAACCTTTATAAGAATCGAGGTGATTGTAATTGGTCAATAATTGATGGATTACTACCCTTTCCTGAACGAGAGGTAGTTTCCAAGCAATTGGAAATTTTCCTGTCGAATAAGACAAGTAGAATAGTTTTCGCAGAGCTTTAGCCACGAAGAAGGCACAGGTTTTATTTAAAGGGGGCTTGAAACTATCAGGACCTGCAGCTATGGAGACGTTGATCTCCTTAAGGACCTTGAACATATCTCTCGTCTGGATGTGTATTGGCTCTTATACACATCTACAAAGGAGATGTGAAATGGGTGAAAAAGGAAATTTGAAGTGAATCTAATAGTCGAAATATTAGTTTTATTCAGGGAGTCAACAATCACTTCATAGTAAATTAGTGAAGGAATATAGGAACTGCTGAAATTGATCCTGATAGTTTAGAGCTGGGACGAGAAACCTTTGCTGCCTTTGCGTCTTGCCAATATTCTAACGTTCTGGTCAAAAAGAAATTTTTCTCTTTGGATAGTGTTTCAGTTCTGGACATGGATGCAATTGATAGGTGCGAAAAGCAGACTCTTTCGCTTTATTGCTTGGTTATACTTATCGTTAAACCAAAAACGATTTTGCTGTTGTTAAGATCTGCTGTGTGAATACTGTATCTATCCACGTATGCCCAAAACTAAGAATTGTACTAAATTCAAATGTGCATTCTCCAACATCCCTTAAAGCAAAACATACTGACCAATCAAATTCTCTCGGATACTCATTGAGACTTTCCCAATCTGCAGATTTATTTTGTTTTTATTTAACGTTTGGGCTAACTATTCTATAAAAACTATGACATTTTACGAAATAAAAAAAAAATATTTAAAAATTAATCTCTTGCTTCAAATGTAATAACACTCACTACAACAATGTACAATGACTTCTTCGTCGTTGTGTATAGTTTCACTGAATTTCTCCAATTACGAGTTATAAGTGTTTCTTTAAATGTCTGTTTTATCACGCCGTGCCTATAATGTTCTAAGAGGCCGTCTTTACATGGAAGGCTTATCAATGGTCCTTTGGCAGCTGTTTTCAATTAAAATAAACCTTCCATCGTGTTAACATGAGTTGGCTCTGTCTTGCTTCAAACACCCCGAGCAAAGCGACGCTCATGTACAGGTATCAGCGCTTCCTGTTTTCTCTATAGAATTCAACAACCATGACCGAAGGCCAAGATGCCTGCTAAGGCCTGCGTTCCTAAATGTATCAATTGAATGCTTCCAGAAATTGCTACGTTTTTTCCAAAAGGTGCAGTAGAATAGATGTGAATCATTTTGTTGGGAAAAATTCGGAAGATCTACTGCAATTTTTTTCAGTGTTCTTCAGGTGGGGGCGCGCCCCCGGGCCCCAAGCTGGATCCGCCCCTGAGTGTAGGCACGTTTGATGTTTCTCTGTCTGCTCTATCTCATAGATACTCTCACATTCCCAACAAACATTTTAACACATGTCTGATCTATAGAACGTCATTTTTTAACTGAAAATAGATTATGAATTCCTGCTCATTTCGACGTTATTTAGACGTAAGTTTCCTACGAAACTAAGACATGTTGATCAAATTTTCGTTTATTATTGAGCCCTTTCCAGCGACGTCCTTTTTACGTCAATATTTGAAATTTGAAGACAATCGGGTTTAGTTTCCGTCAAATATGGACTTCGTTTTGACTGGAACTCTTGTAAGTCGACATATGACGTCTTTCATTAGTTCAAATTGGTATAAGTTTAAATAATGTAATCGATATTTGACCACAAAATGACCGACCATGCATATATTATACAGAAATATAAGAAAAAAAAGTCATTTAATGACTCAAAATAGACCCTAGATTTAACAGCGTTTTTCCGTCTTTTAAACGTAATCCTAGTTAATCCTCTGGAGCCTAATATTAGAAATTTTTCTATTGTTCTTAATGTCTTTTTGATATCTTACTTTTGCCGTCTTTTTGTCGTCATTTTTGCTATTGCATAGACACGTGCTGTCTATTTCTCGTCATTTGAAAGTGGCGCTGCTTGTCGTCATTTTCACATCGAATAATCGAAATAATATTCAGTTTTTTTGAAGTTATGCATTTTGGATACATCGTTTTATTTCAATGTTTTTGTGAACGAAAATTCAACGAAAACATTGAAAAATGTATTTCTCGATAAACAACGAAAAAAATTAATAATTTCTTCCGAATAATAAAAACATGAGAATTTTCATACCTTTTAGTTTAAGTTCTATTGGAAATGTTCGTCGTTCCAGGGTGGAAAAGTGAATTTTTTCATTAAGCGATTTTGTCTTTCGATGTGCCAACTAGAGGTCATTTTGTATTAATAATTGGTGGCTAATATGACGACTTTATTCCTGCCTGAAGTCGTGTTTCAGACGTTAATATGACGTCTTCTGGGCAACCAAAATGTACTCATTCAGTTTAATTTTAGAGGTTATTTTGGTGACTAATATGACGACCTTATTTCCGTCTGAAAACGTGTTTTAGGTGTTACATTGTCGACAGGTCGACGTCAAAAACATGTTGGATTTATTTATTTATTTATTTGATTTTGACCACTTTTCAATTTCAGTACGAAGGACGGTCTATTATATGTACTATTGACGAGATAATGTTTGTTGGGATTATTGTCGCGAGTGACTTTAATGTAAATATCTTACGTAATGACAATCAGACGAATTTCTATTTTCCATCCAATCTCTGCATCTCAGAGTAGTTAATTCCTCCCCTACATATTCAATTCCGAGTATAGTCTCAATTCGATAAATAGTGACTGCGTATTTGAAGAATGCAGTAATATAAACTGAACCCTAGTGTTGGAAGATAACGCTGCTTTTCCGTTACTCTCTCTTGAATTACAGTTACACGCTTTCAATGATGTGCTTTTATACGTGCTCAATAAATATGCCCCCTTTCAGACTAAGTGTATAAAAATAAAGGATGTCCTTGGTTTTCTCCAGAGATAAAGTAATTAATCTTAGAAATTGACTTTTTATACCATCAGTACAGAAGGCTTAAGTCTCCTAAGAGTCTGTGTTTATTTAAAAAGTCGCGAAATCTTGTTAATAGAAAAGTGAGAGATGCAAAGTCTTTATACTATGCGTCCAAGTTAGATTGCAAGGTCCCACCTAAGAAGCTTTGGAGTGCCTTACGTGACATAGGTGATGGCTCAACAAGTAACCTAGACGCTGATGAGCTCAATGAGTTCTTCACCAAAACTACTGCAAATGAAGGAAATACTAGCTCTTCACCATCCTTTCTGTATGCTCCTATTACTCACTACGGATTTGAATTTTGTTTTCGTTGCGTTGATGAGATTGAGGTCACCTCTGCTATCTTATCTATACAGTCTGATGCAATTGAACCTGATGGTATTCCACCGCGCTTTGTAAAGCTTATATTACCTTTCATTATTGGCCCTATTACGAAGTTATTCAATAGCTGTTTGAGATTCAGCGAATTTCCCTCTAGTGGTTCCAATCGCTAAAAATGCTTCTTCAAATGACGTCAATGCCGTTAGACCAATAAGCATATTATGTTTTCAAGCGAAGGCTCTAGAAAAGATCATGGCTAAGCAAATATCTGAGAACTTGTATCACGTGAATTGCTTGTGCCGATAGCAGTCAGGTTTTCACCCTGGGCATGGCTGTGAGGCATCTCTTTTAAAAACCTCTACAGACTCATTAAAGAATAAAAACGAGAAAATTAGAGCAATTAAAGGTGGTTTTATTGAAAAAACGTAATTTTCTCGTTTTTATTCTTTAATGTGAAATTAGCTCTACGGTATTCCATATTGTGAAATACCTCTATAGACATCAGAACTGCTTTGGATAATGATCGCATTATGCTCTTGCCTCTTGGTCCTTCTCGACTTCACGAAAGCATTTGATAGCATCAACCACATGAAGCTTGCTAACAGGCTAAAGAGCCTCTTTGGATTCACCTGCGCCCAAGCTAATTAGTAGCTTTTTGGAGAATCGCTCGCAGCGAGTTAAAGCAAGTGAACGATGTTATCTCCTCTAGGCTCCCTTTGAATATCGGTGTACCACAAATATCAATATAAGGCCCTCTGCTCCTCAGTCATTTGTTAATTATTTGAAGATCTTCATATTATTTTAAAATAGTCAATCAATAATAGGCTGATAATCAACCCAAAAAAATCTCAAGCGCTATCGTTATGCAGAGGAAGTTATGATTTTAATTATTTTCCCCTAATACAGTTCTATCGCTCTACTATACCATATGTTCAAAAATTTCAAAACTTAGGCATTATATTAAATTCTCAAATGCGTTGTTGTGACCATGTTAAAATGATACTAGGGAAGATCTATGGGGCGCTTCACCGACTTTGGTTTTATGCTAACTTGCTCTCCACCGACTTGCGCATACGGTTGATGAGGACACTGATATTGGCGAATCTAACGCATGGGTCTATCAGTAGCCTAAAATGATTCCATTAGGTTCGCATAAAGGCTTCGTAGATATGATCATATTCTCCTTTTCACACACAGAATTTTGAATTGCTCTTTGGAAACACATTTCCAGCGCAAAGCATTTTGCGTAGTGACAGACGTTGCGATTTGCTATTACCTCGCTTTAATTATGCTGTCTTGAATGCTTCTTACTTTGTTCAAGCTGCTCGCATTTGGAACGCTCTTCCAGCTTCGAACCAGCACGCTCACATCATTAGGATAATGATATCAAATTTAATTATTTTCAGTCGACTGCACATGCATTTGAAGTTTCCTTTTTCTTTCTTGTCTTTTCTCTTTCTTGCTGCTTAATTTGCTTATGTATGTAGTTATCTTTATTATCATATTTCTTTAGTTTTATTTTTGTTTTCATACTTTTTTTTTTCTTTATGCTATATTTTCTTATATCTATCTTAGAGTTATAGAAGTAGTATCATGAATATTAGTATTTATATTTTTATTTTTTTTTCTATTTTCTCCTTCTAATTTTTATACCCTAGATGAAATCTATAGGGGGTATACTAAGTTTGTCATTCCGTTTTTAACACCTCGAAATAATGATCGTAGAGCAAAATGGATTGGACACCCACGCATAATATTAAAAGTTATTTTGATTTTTTCATGTCCGTCCGTCTGTCCGTCCTTCCGTCTGTGCGCACGATAACACGTGAACGCGTATACTTAGAGATCTGAAATTTTGTACAAAGACTTAAAAAAAAAGTAAAATTAAGTTCGAAAATGAGACGAATCGTGCAACTCCTTCATAGGGTTGCCATACAAAATCTTCGTTTTCCGCTATATATTTGGACATCGCCGGAGAGCGCGTCGACGTAGAGATATGAAATTTAGTACATGGCGTTTTCATTGTACTACAAAAAAAAATAGACTAAGTCGGGCAACTCCTTCTTGGTGTTGCCATTTAAAAATTTAGGTTTTTTACGTATACTTTGAAAGCAATCAGTCAAGACATTTTTATTGTACTAAAAACTTCTTCAAAATACGAAATCCTATAAAATTGGTTATAATCATATTTTCTGTGCTACAAACCGTTCTAAAAATAGATGCGAAAAACCACTTCAAAAATTCAACTTGCATAGATCGGTGACCTAACGAAATTTTATACAGGCATTCATCTAGGGTATCATAAGAATTGGTCCTTGGCCAGTTCTACCTTTTTTATTTGTTTTTCTTTATTATCATAACTCATATCTGTTTAATACTCGATTGTTACCTGCATTGCTCTAGTTAGTTTTAGAAATTGTGAACTTTAGTAGTACTAATGAAAAGGCTTTTGTCTTATTGTACTTTTTTGATAAATAAAAACTGCCCTACTTACTTAATTTACACACGTTGTGGTGTTCGATATTGCGTCAAACCATTAATTGATATTTTTTTATTTAAATATCTGAAGAAATAAAAGAACCCATAAACAAACATCTAATCCTGGTCACAGGACTTTTTTCGAAGTCAAAAATCCCATCAAAACCGACGGTCATTTTCACGAATCCAACAATATGTCACTGTCGCACCATGCAATAATTAGAAAGGTGGAGCACAGCACATTCCACAGCAATAAGGCAAAACATCACACTCCCGCTTTTATGTTGTTTAACTGTTGGGCTATGAAACCAAAAGCTATTCAACTACAGTGCCACCGCTCTCAGGGTGTTCTTCTTACCACCCGGGTAGATGAAAATGTTCATATAAAGGAACATAATTACGAGCCGTAAGCTCTCAGTTACGATCTCCAGTAAATGCGGCTCAGCAGTAAAAATAAATTTCACGAGTTTACATTAAAAGCCTTCAGAGTGCCTATAGAAAAATACGATGCGGGTTGTGGCTATATAGAATAGAGCCACGGACCATAGTGGTTTTCCTCGCTGTAATCGGTATAGGCGCACCTCAAGTTTCCACTGTTTAACTCAGATTCAGGTCTTTCATCCTTTAAAAACCGCAAAAGCTTTTAAACTCGAAAATAAATTAATATCGTCCCTAAACTGATTTGGTGTATATCTAGAGTAGGACAACACGACCTTTTGCCATTACCACAGTACCGCCGCTATAACCATCACAAAGCAAAAATTGCATTAGAGACAATTAAATTTTCCGGGATATTTTGGGATCCGGTTGTAGAGGTTATCTAAGGCAATATAGCCATTAAGTCGAGTAAATTTTGTGTTTAATTTTTCCAAAATATTCGCTGCATAAGGAAATTCCAGGGAAACAAGTGGACGAGACGGGGTGTAGACGGAATACCATTAATTCACATAATGCATATAGTGAGATTAGGTTTACACCTGCAACAGCACTATTATTTCCCAAAGGTGCCTGTAAGGCACACATCTTCCTGTAAATTCTGTTAGTAGTACCTACATAAATTTGCACGTACCTTAATTGAGTAATCAGAAGAAATGGGTTTCGGTCAATATATCGGGCGCTTTATTAATGGATGAAATTAACGACCCAGTGCGCCATTAATTACTCCAATTTTGCTGGATGACCCCCGGCAGGCACTGTATATGCAGGTTTTGTTTCAAGTGCGAAATTTCTCTCTACTCTCAGTTTTACATGGAGCACCAACAACAATAACCCAGAAAGGATTAAATACCGTGCGTGATGCTTAATATGAGGCTTCATTAATATAACGGCATTGTTCCTGATATTTTTTCGGGTGTCCCAGTTTTTTGCTTGCTCTGTGTCTGCTACTTGCTGCCTTTGTCTTGTTAGTCTATCCTAAAAATTCATTGGTTTAATGAGTTTTCTGCAGAGCAGAGAGAATAGATTGCTTGCCCATTTTTTTAACTATATTTTATTTCGGACATTTTGGACAGCTCAAAGTGTGGATCATAATAATACTTGACCGATATGGAAATGAAGAGACTTAAATTATTAAATTTTTTTTTTTGTGTTTGTAAATTTATTAAATGCAGTCTAAAGTGCAAAAAGAAAATTCTTCTGGGGACATTTCTAATTCATGACAAAAATTAATATATCCGTTTCTAGTTAGTAGCGAAAACTGATGACGAATTTCATGCCAACTTTTGGATTTAGCTAGAATTCAAAGAATAAATTGTACTCGATAGTTTCCATGATTTATAGGAGGTGACAGGGAAAAGGTAAAATAAAAATAAACTGTAGCATTAGCATAAAGATCAATCAAGTACAAGGGGCAAGAGTTGGTTCAATTATTAAATTAGATCTAGATAGGAATTTATAATTGGTTTAAGATTAATTTTGGTGATATTTCCGGAATGCCCGTAAGTGTCATCACCGAGCGTGTCTTGAAAAGATGCGAATATGAAGAATCAGCTGAGATCTATTTATATATGCACGTAGTAGTTACGATACTACATCGACCTTCGTCATTCAAGAAAGAAGGCACTTTTGGCCTGTCGTCAAAAATAGAAAATACAGAGCCATTTTGCATATTGATAAATAATCTTCTGATATCATTGAAGACGTGAACATCCACATATATGCTGACGATGTTCATATATATCTACATTTATCTAGTCCAATTGGGTTAATTGAAGACTCATGCGAGTTGTGCACGAAATCCAGAAACACAAAATCCAGAGTAACGAAATCCAGAAAGACGAAATCCAAAATGATGAAAACCAGAAATATAAAATCCAGAAGAGACAATATCCAGAAAAGACAAAATCCAATAGTGCCAAGATCCGGAAGAGACAAAATCCAGAAGTGACAAAATCCAGAAGCAACAAAACTTTAAGGAAATCCATAAAAGTCGGGAACATGACAAAATCCAGAAGTATAAAATCTAGAAGTGACAATATATAGAAAAAAATACAAAAAATCCGGAAATGAGAAAATCCAGAAGTGACAAAATTCAGAAACGACAAAATACATAAATGTCAAAATCGGGTTGGGTACGAAATCCAGAAAGACAAAATCTAGAGTGACGAAATCCAGAAAGACAAAACCCGGAAGATACGAAATGCAGAAGAAATCCAGAAAAAAATCCAGAAAAGATATTCGCGCGTTTTAAAATTTTCAAATTGTGTATATTTTTTAAGACTTTTTTCTCGTGCAGCACGGGCGAAAAGTACTCACGAGTCGTGCGTGCTTTAGTCAGTCTACTTTGTTTTTTTTTTTCTCTTGAACTTGAAAGTCTAATTTCCTACTGTTCGCTAAATTTTTTTTCTCTTGAGAAAGTCTAATTTTTGTTTAATGTTAATTTTAACATTTGTTAATTCTAACTAATATTTTGTGAGAATGAAAAACGAGAAGAGAAAATTAAAAAATTCTACTTTAACAAATTATTTCCTTAAAAAATCTAAAAACAAAAAAAAAATGATTTAGAAAGAACACACTGTGTTGATCAGGTTGCTCCTGTTCCTGGTACTAATGATTGCGCTGCAACTTTGGTAAGGGGATCTGGATGTGAGTCACCATCAGATGCAAATATTAATGATATTAGAAATTTTGTTGGAGGAGAGCAATACAATGATGAAAAAAGATCATTTTTGTTAAATGTTATTTGGTATCCTGACAACAAATTTGTATTCCCACTTAGTGGAAAACGTAATTTGAAGTTTCAATACAGCTGGTTTGGCAGGTGGAAATGGTTAGTATGCTCAAAACATTTTGCTGGTGCTTTTTCCAAGTTTCGTGTTTTATTTTCTACGAATTATGGTGGTGTCGGATATCAACTGCTAGGAAAACTTGCCAAAACTGCTTTCTTTAACTGAAAAGTTGTTATAGAAAATTTCAATAAACATCCGAAAACTGAGTACCATAAAACAGCCGTTCTTTACGCACAAAATCGTAAAGCAATTTCCGAACATAGAATGGAACCTGTATTGTTGGAATTGGACTCCGCTCTAAAAAAAACAAAAAAAAACAAACAAACAAATAGTACAAAATCGGAGTAGATTGTCTCCAATCATAGAGGCTATACTTTTTTGCGGTCGTCACGATTTGCCGTTAAGAGGACATAGAGTCTCTGGTACTTTCTGGCAATTTCACGTTTTAGAGTCCATTGTGGAGATGAAATACTTCAAAATCATCTAGAGGTCTCAGGAAAAAATTCAACTTAATTGAGTCCAAGAATTCAAAACGAAATTATAAGTGTATAAAACATAATAGTTGTTCGTGCAATTGTTGCCAAAATAAATAGTGCGAAATCATTTTGGATTTTGTCTGAGAAGATTACTGATATGTACATATAGCTGATATTGAGGAATTTTCATTATGCTTTCGATATTTAGATGCCACTTCGTATAACATCAGAGAAGAATTTTGTACAGTTTGTACCTGTTACTGATGTGACTGGTAAAGGTCTTGCAAATGTTTTAATGCAAACTATGCGTAATCTGGAAATAGTTTCAAAAACCAAGATTAGACAGGGTTATGATGGAGCTTTAGCAATGAGGTACAAAAATATGTAAGCGATGAAAATACGCTAACTTTATATGTACACTGTGCTCATAGTTTAAACCTCGCTATTTCTGATGCTTATGAAATTTCATTTATATGAAATTATATAGGATAACTCGGACATGTATACAATTTCTTTAACACCCCAAAGCGTCAAGCCATGCTAAAAAATTCTATAGATGAAATGGCACCTGAATCAACAGCAACGCGACTAAAACAAATATGTCTCATACGATGGATTCAACGTAACCAGTCTGTCCTAGTATTTCAGGAGCTTCGAAAAGCTGCAATTTCTGCGATGGAAATTATTTCTAATTGGGATGATAAAACAACTTTTTCTTCTGCAATTCAGTTTCTATCTGTTATTAGGAGTACAAAAGTTCAAGTATCCCTTCATATTCTTGCCAAGGTTTTTGTTATAACCCTACCGTTAAGTCGATTACTAAAAACAATAAATCTGCATTTGGCAGCTGCAATCGGACTTGTAGAAAATCTTGAAGAGGTGCTAGATGAAACACGATGCGAAACACAAAGTAATTTAATACAATTTTCAGTGATGTCAAGAAAATATGTGACGAGCTTAATGTAGAAATACGAATTCCTCGTCAAACCGGAAGATAAGTTCATCACTGCAACATTGCACAGTTGAAAATCCTGAGGAGTATTATCATATTGCCATCTTCATTACTTTTCTAGATTCTACAAAGATGCAAGCTCATGATCGGTTTCAGAAATACAAAAATATATTGCAAAGTTTTATGTGACCTTTGCCAAATGAACAAAACTTTCCATAAGAGCACGGAAATTCTGCAAAAAGCATTTTAGAAAAATATAAAAGTATTACGAACTGTTGAACTGTTGAACTGTGGCACCATGCTTGAAATTCTTCGAATACACCAAAAAATGCTCATAATGCATTTTTAGCATGCGACGAATCAATTTCCCAACTGTTCGAAAATTACTTCAAACATTTGCTACACTACTGGTTACAACATCAAGCAGTGAACGATCTTTTTCAACATTGACACGAATTAAAACGTATTTACGCAACGCAACGTGTGAAGGTAGGCTAAATAGATTAGCGTTACTTAATAATCATCGTAATGTCGCGGTTTCTGCAGTGCAGACCCAGTTCTAGATGAACTAGCAAAATGTTCTCATAAATTAGAAATTCGCTTGTAGTAGGTAATTATGAAACGAAAAATTCTTTGAACTTCAGTCTTAACTTATATCGGTTTTTAATTTTTTTCAAAAAATAGTCCTTTCGCTGAACCTGCCATTTTCATTCTATTTTATAAGAAAAAAAATTATATAATTTTTAATATAGTATTAATTTTTCTTATACAACGTATTGTTACGAGCGTGGCTTTAGTTCGTTATTTAAAACATAATATTTCAGATATCATTCACAAATTCTTCTTTTATTTAATTATATTGTTTACTTCTACAATATTCACAACCAATTATCAAATCAACTCTTTAGTTATCGCTAGTACTGTACTTCTAATTATCGCAATCCAAATATTTTGCTTCGTTCACTACACTGTCTGATATAAGACTCGCTTCCTGGATAGTCATAGTCATAATCAGAGTCGTCCTTGCTCATTTAAAATAAATTGACCTAAATGTGTAGTCCTAACTAGGGCATGGTTGATTAATCGATTTTAGAGAAAAACGATTAACGATTAATTGTTCAGTTTTTGAGTCGATTAATCGATTAATCGATAATTTATTCATTTTATTTTTTGAGGTATTTTAAGTAAATATTAACTACTGCATTTAAAAAAAATAAAAGTGTATTTCAATTCAAATTAAATTCAATATAGAAAACAATAAAATATACATTATAAAATATTTAGTTTGGTTTTTTTTCTTTTAATAAATGTGCACGTAGGAAGCACAGTTTATCCAACGTATCATCGTTCAAGGATGTCCGGAGCTTCGTAACGAATAACCCTGCAGCGCTAAAACTTCTTTCCGCCTCTACTGATGATGGCGGCACGCTCAACAATCCATTATAAATTTTTTGAAGTAAATCAGTCCTTATTTTACTGTGTTCGTAAACCATCATTTCCCTTTTTATATCTGGTAAACTATAAGTGAATGGAGTTGTCGAATTGATTATAGGATTTTTTCTAGTTAAGAATTCCTGTAACTCATCTGCTTTTGAATATTTTGCTCGTTTTTCAGATACAACTTCTATTGTATCGTTTTCATCTTCGCAATCAGCATCGGATTCAGACGGATTTTCTGCGAGCGGTAACAGTAATCTATTTGCAAAATCTATAGCGGTATTAGCGAGCTCGTTTTTGGTTCGCTTTTTAAAAACAAAGTTTTCCTCAAACATACATTCCAAATATTTTATTAGGTCATCCAAATACAACAGTAATCCTTCTAGATTTGGGTTCCTTCTCTCATTAATTCTGGTATTTAATGAAGTGTAAAACTTATGCACTTTTAATTTTGTCAACAGAAATTGAAAAATTTTCGTAGCTTGCATTAAGTTACAATCTTTCCTGCCCAGGGTCAAGGAGCTTACTTCAATTATTTCCAATGATTCGACAACATCCGAAATTATATTTACTTCATTATTGGAAGGGAAAGTTTGAGCAACAGACAAATCCTGTAAAACTGTTTTTATGACGTCTTTCATTTCCAGGAACCGTTTAAGCATAGCCAGCAACGAATTCCATCTTGTGGAGGTATCAATTATCAAATTTAACTCTTTACCAATTTTAGTTTTGCAGGCTTTTTGTAGCACATCATTTTTAAAAGGAGATTTGCGAAACATTCGAGCTATTTTTCTTACTTTTTGAATAACCGTTGAAAAATTTTCAGCTATGGCGTAGTTTATGTGTTCTGGAGGATTTTCTTCCATCCAAAATTGAAGTTCACTTTCTGTTTCACTTTCATTTGAATCGGAATCATATTCTTCCCCTTCCCCATCCCCAGTGCTTTCATTTACCAATTGGCTTTCGTCATCTATTTCTTCAAACGTAGTTGATTTTTTTTTGTAGAGAACGTCAACAACTCCCACATGCATTCCGTGACTGTGGCAAACTTGATGGTAAATACCCATCAAACGACCCATCTTCTTCATTACAGAAGCGCCATCTGTCACAACTGCCACTATATGCTTTTTTAGAAGAATATCGAATTGACTTAATTTTTTTTCTACGATTTCAACTGCTTTGGATGCTGGCATTGAGTCCTTTATTCTTATCATGCCAAGCCCAAAAACATCCTTATCCTTAGTGTGAATATTAAGACACATATATCGACGATTGCGTTTTGATGTCCACTCATCTAAAGATAAAGAAAATCGTTCCGAAGCTTCGATCATCAATTTAAGTTTGTTTTTGAGAGCTTGTTGAAGTGTTTCTGCATATTCAACTACCAATGCTTTGATTCCTTTTTCTGTTAAAGGTATACATAAACCTTGGGCTTTCCATCCATTCTTGATTTCTTCACTATTTGCCAGTGTAGAAAACGGTATGCGATCTAATGCAGTTAGTTTAGCAAGTACGTATGCTGGGGATGATGCAGATTGTTTGGTAAAAAACGAAGTAATTTTAGATGTTTCCTTATTTTGATTTGATGTTGAAGCAACCACTTTACACAAATTATGTTTGTGTTCCATATGATACCTGTATGACGTCGTTGTTGTATGCAACCGAAATGTGGTGTCACAGTGTTTGCACTTTAAAATATTATTGTCTTTCCTGTTAATTAATAGATGAGTCCAAATTTCACTTCTCTTTTCTTTGGATTTAATCCAATCATTTTCTTTTTCCTTCTCAGCCATAGATAAATCTAAATTTAATTTTTATGATATATCAAAATTTTATGTAATATATTATCAAATATACCTGTTTGATGCGAGATAATTGAAAATTTTGTTAAGTTTAGTGATATTTATGGAGCACAAATATTTATATAAAAATATATTTTTTAATTTTGATTTCTTTAAAATGGTATATTTATGTAAATTAATCTAATGATACACTTTTATTTTAACCACTTTTCTAATGTTTACAAAAAGAAAACCAACGTAATACTGAACTGCTGTAAATTATAAAAGTAATGTAAATTGCAAAAAAAAAAAATTATGCATATTCCAAAGCCAAAGGCTACTGTGATAAATTTCTATTCCCAGAATATTTTCAACGGTTTTTTTAAATGAAATTCGCAGAAAATAAAACAAAAAGAAACAACGGAAACCGACAAAAAAAAACGAAATTCGCAGAAAATAAAACAAAAAGAAACAACGGAAAACGACAAAAAAAACGAAATTCGCAGAAAATAAAACAAAAAACGATTAATCGATTAAGCTAGAAATTTGTTCGATTAATTGAAGCATTCATGAGTTTTTCGATTAATCGATTAATCGAACCATGTCCTAGTCCTAACTTCCCTGTTAGGATTTATGGTAGGATAGATTTAACACTCAGGGTTTTTATTTTGGTTTCGATTTCACAATTGTCTTCATTTTGTCTTATTTTGATACATTTATTGATTAAAAAAAAACTTGTATGTTTGCTATGTGTTTGTTTATTACTACAGCTTCGCGCGCGTCACTAAGCTGTTTCCGTGGCGGTTCGCCTCCTGAATGTGAGAAGCCTCGTATTTATATTCTTCAAATTATCCTAGAATCTTTGAATATTCCGTTCTCCGAACCCAAAGTTTGCTAAGATGTCATTAACCTACCCAGTGAAGGAAACGTCTTCAGTAACATGTCTGTATATGTTTCTGTATAGTGTCTCCAATGAGACGATTACATTAAATGCACATACGCAAGAAAGAGAAACAATTTCTGGCTTGGTGGCATACATATATTAGTGAAGTAAATAAAAATCGTCCAATATGTAAAATAGTGGTATTATGTCTTGTTTGCGTGAATTTTCAGTGTATTTTAAAGGAAACCACCACAGTCATCTTGTAGAATTAATTGCGAAGCTACTCCTAATAATGTGAACCCATTATTTATAGTCTTAGATACTTCGGTTTCTCAAAAGAAAAGAAAATAAAACTTAAATTATTGAACGGAATTTCTGTAAATCAGGTCCTAAAGTATAATTACAGTGAACGTAGCGCAATCATCGCTGTACGTTTCTGTTGTTATTACTGGAAAACAAAAGCAAAGTCATTTGAACGAGCTAACTATACCGATTCATGTGCTGAGTTCACGGTATACTTCTATGCAGATACACATTTGAAGCATTTTCTTAAAACAACATATAAAGAGTTGTCTTGAAAGCATTTATGAAGGATTGTTTTAAAGACATTTATGAAGACAAATGTTTAGTAGAAATTTAATCAGCGCCATCTAGTTTTCACAAAAAACACAACATATGTCTCAAAGACAGAAGCGGACATGTCATATGAATTTGTATTTTGAGTGTGGGCAATACGTCTTTAATACTTGTCTTTAATGCTTTATTGGTATCACCGTCACTGTGTAAGATTCTTTCCATTTCCAACAGATGTCGCTTGTGTCACGTAACAATATCTATAATTTCTTTTCAATTTTTTTTGCTAAATTTTTTATTAATTTTTCTTGGTAAATTTTTTACTAATTTTTCTTATATAACTTTTATTAGTTTTTCTTATTATTCATATTTCTTAATACTTTTTAATTAGGTTTCTTTACAATTTTAAATAGTTATAGGTAATTGTTTTTTAAGTGAAATAAAATAAAATATAATTTAGTACGTAGTCCTAAACACAAATTTTATACCCCCCCCCCCCCCAGTTGTTGACAGTACATACTTACCAGTACTTCCCAATACTTTTCAGTACTCGTTAGTACCTTCCAGTACCAGTACTTCCTAGTACTAAACTGGTCTGGTAGTACTTACCAGTACTAAATAAGAACATACTTATCAGTAACTAATAAATAATTTAATTATAATTAGAATAATATTAGACGAGTAGGTAATGGAAAAAACACATCCAAGCCTCGAGGCTTCCTCGAGGTGTTGTCAAAATTTAACACGGGTTTTTAAATAATGCAACACAAAACCAAGCCAGCAGCTAGCCTCAAGTCCTAGACGCAAAGCGCGCTTTGCTTAATGTTGGAAGTTTTTCTCTCTCAGGCCTACTTCTGTCAACAAATGTACTAACAAATTTACAATGACAGCACCGAGCCCGGTGTTATCATTTTGTTTTCATTTCTCTGAGGCAAGCCTTGAGGCGAGCTGCGAGGAAGCCTGAGAGAGGCCAGACCTGAGCACTGACTTATAACAATGGACTGAGCGTATTGTCATTTTCCTATAGGACAGAATTGCACAAGTTTTATATTTTGAATATTAAAGTCAGAATTAGTTTAATCTCTTATAAGAGTGCTTATAAGCGATTAAAACATCACTTGTACAAAAGAAAATAATTTTTTTTTTAATTTAATTCGATTTACGGGTGTAAAAATTCATCTGATTGGTTGAGTTTTACATATTTTTATGTAGTAAACGTTTTAAATGGTGCTCTATCGGTGATATACAGAAACACAATATTTTTTGTGCCAAATGAAATAGCAAATCGCTCAGTCCATTGTTATAAGTCAGTGGGCCTGAGGCTTGCTTGGATGTGTTTCTGCCTTAAAGCAGCATTCGCTATTTTTTTTTTTTTTTTTTTTTCGTAAAAATGACAGCGTTTAGAGTGGAATGTGGAAATCTCTAAAGTTAAGAATGATTATAAATTCTATGAAATGGAATTCATTAATTTTTCAAAATTATATAATTATCACTCGAAAGAGTTAAACAATATACCATTGCTACAAATCTGGTAAAAGTATTAAAATAACACAGCAATGAAAATTACTTGTGGGAGACAATGAATTAATAGGATATTTTTCAACATAAAGCAAAGTTGAAATATTTATTAGAGTATATGGAAAAAAATAAAGAAGAATATAATATATGAGATGGACTTGGAGGACTGCTATGTAAGTGACATAAAAATGAATTCATTGACATCATAAAAAAATGTATGCGCCTTAATAATTATGGTAACCTAGAAAATACTTAAAGGGTGAAAAATTACTAGTACTTAATTAAAATTACTGGTTTTTATAAATGGGTAAGTGCTGTTAAGTACTGGGAAATACTGGGAAGTACTGGCAAGTAATGGACTGTACTGAAAACTTTACAATTACATTTCCAATATTTTTAATGGGACTTATAAATTTTCAAGTATCAGTAAAAAAATTTGACTTTAGTCTAAATATTTTTATTAGTATGAGTACTGGTACTTAAAATCAAACAACTCAGGAAATATAAAAATGGCTTTGAAAGCACGCCTGACAATTTTATTAGCACTGTACAAATTTTATGAATTATAATATAAGAAATCAATTTTGGAATCTGAGATTCAACTGTAAAATTCCAAACTTAATCAGGCGATAGTAAGAGACAGAGACAAATACAATAATATAATTCAGTCATTACAGAAATGTGATGAAGACATACATATATCCGATAGTCATCACTTACCTATTGACAATATTTGCAACTTAAGTTTCAACTTGTGTCAATGACATTTTCTGCACTTCATCGAATTAAAACTTATTTTAGATCTATAATGAGCGACAAATATATAAATTTATTTGAGCGAGCCCACTAAGTCAAATCTCTGTAATTAATCAAATGAAAATAATATAAAAATAACAGAAAAATGAGAGCTTGACGATATTTTTTCAAAAATATTTTCAACGCTGTACCTCCTTACACATTAGACTTACAAAAAAACGTGTGTATGCAAAGATATTTTGTCTTCTTTAACGTTGTTGCAGTTATTCTTGTCTTTGGATCAACCGTTGAGGATTTATTTAAAAAAAAAACTAATCAATTTTCTTCAATATTTATTGAAAATGGTAGCCTGCGCAGTTCACCTCTGCAATGACAAAAATTTGGATTTTTTATCAGGCTCTATTCCACTTTTCGTAAAGCTAAGACCTTTTCTGCTCCTACTCTCTAGATTATAATATTTTGCCATGAAAGGAAAAACTATTTTGATAATATTTTCATAATTCTTTTGAACTACGAAATCCAAACTGAATTGTAAGTGGATTCCTTATCAAACAAAATACACCGTTAATACCCTGTAAGATGGATTATGGGCGCTCCATTTAGAATACATAATGATTCCCTTGATGATCCTCTAAGTATTGCATCAACATTTATACGACGACTAAGGTTCTTATAGTTCAACACAGATTCTATCATGGGACCGTATAGAAACTGTGTTCGTTCCACCGATTTGGATACTGTCTCAACTGTAGAGAATTCAATACATCGTCCCGAGGTCGTTATTTCTGATATTGATTTTGCGTAGATGCTTCATGCATTATTGCACCGCGTATTTAACATGTTTAAATGGCACATTAAACAGAAAATCAGTAGTGTTCGAACGAAAGCAGGAGGTGGAGGAGGAGGAAAAGGGTATGAACGATGTGATTAAGCATGTTTACAGAGGGGATTTGCATATAAGTAATATGAGCAGGAAGAACTGGTCTTATTGAGAGGAAGGGTTTAATGATGTGAGCTTGGTGATTTTTTATATTGCATTTTATGTAGTATGTATATGAATGTACATAAGCTCAACGCGTATAATTTCAACACCACTATGTTTGTACGTCAGTTCTGTTGAATCTAAAATGCCAAAAATTATAAAATATTTAAAATGATGGGTAATCCAATTATAATTATAAAAAAACGGATGCCTATATATAATCCTTACACTTATACTTGTTATAAATTATGCTCATAACTCTCATGAAATAATTTGTAATTACAACCGTATCAAAAACAGTTACATTATGCTTGAATAAAAGTTTATCTGACGTTAAAAATCCTTGCCGAAAAAAATTTAAAATTGTTGATCAGTTATTTATAAGAATGTGAATATATGCATTATTGGGGTCAGCAGTATCCCCTTTTTTTTTCTTGACAAGCGATATTTTTTTTGTAAGTTTTCATAATGAAATGGCTGGATAAATACTGTTTTTCAAAAATATTGTAAACTAGAGGAAGCCCACCGGCGTTGACCGGCGATAATATAGATGCCTACATGTGTGGTGGTGGGGCTGAAAGATGTGCGGTGGTTACCACCTGCACAATATCTAAACTATCATCAGACTCGATCCTACGATTCCGTAATCTAGGATTTCACTATGTGTATGCTTTCTGTGTGTATTCGTATGTGTGCGTGCATGTGTGTGCAAGTATGTGTGTGCGTACATGCGTTCATGTGTGTGGGAGAGTGTAGGTCCATACGTCGGCTCGACGCGCTCTCAGGCAGTGCCCAAATATAAAGTAAAAATCGAAATTTTTGTATGGTAACCCTACTAAGGAATTGCCCGATCGGTCCCATTTTTCAACTTAAATTTCCATTTTTTTAAAAAAAAGCCCATGTAAAAAATTTCAGCTGGCTACTTTGACGCATGAGGCAGCGTTTAAATGTGTAGTGAAAAACTAAAGTTTTGTATCGCAGCACCAACAAAGGGTTGCCCGATTTAATCCACTTTTGGACTTTTATTTACAATTTTCATGAAAACGCCGTGTACGAAATTTGAGCTCTCCACGTAAACACCTTCTCAAGCAACTTCTACGTAAAAACCACAGTTTTGTTTGGCAACATCATGAAGCGGTCACCCAATTTAGACTATTTTTGAAATTTTATTTACTATTCCTGTGAAAACATCATTTACCAAATTTTATCACTCTGCGTCGACTCGTTCTCAGTTGGCCGTTTGGTACCATTTTCGAACTTAAATTTACTTTTTTTTTGTAAATGCCGTGTACAAAATTTGAGCTTTAACATCGATGTATAGCGAAAAACTAAAGTTTTGTATGGCAAAACCAAGAACGGATTGCCGATTTCAATTTTTTCCCCCTTAAAAACCTTATTCAAACTATTACAAACATTAAAAAAAAAATATTTGCCAACTCGGTCCAGCCATTCTCAAGTGATGCGATTACCAACAGCATTTCATTTTTATCTATATATATATAGATTTCGTGCTATTAGAGCCATTTGTAGATTTGTTCCCATTTGAGAATCATGGTCACTTCAGTAAAAAAAATCACTCAAGAGGAAATAACTTAACAAAATAATTTAAGCCGTATGTTTTATTAAGTCACCTGAAAGATTCTTGGTAGATACAAAGAACTACAAATATGTAGGCTATTCTGGTGTTTTTTGTTTTTTTTTTCACTGATCTAGGTACTTCCACAGATCAGTTTTTATATCGTTCTGCTTTTTCAAGTATACCCAAAAATCTCGCCGTTTACTCAAGATTGCTTCTTATAGTATTATTATTATAGTGGGAGATGTCGGCGGAGCTCCCGCCTCACCGCGACCTGTGAGATCTTTTGTGACATTAACCCTAAACACCTATTCGAACTTAAAGTCCTTTACAAAGCCTATAAAATATTTCGGGGCAATTTTTCCTACATGCTCTGGCAAGGAAAATGCGTTTCCTAGGTGCCTTAGCCTTATACGGAATAGAGCTTCTCAGTCACACAGGACACACACTTTTTGGGTATCCAAAAATAAGCTCAGGTCCAATAAATAGGGATTTAGCTCCTTCTTTGCCAAGGCGGTCCGCAATCTCGTTGCCCTTAATGCCCTCATGTCCTGGTACCCAAATCAGTGCCACCCTGTTTAGTTCGGCCAGTTGCTTTAAGACAGTAAGACAGTCCCAAACAAGCTTGGATTTAACGCATTAAGTACTGCTTGGCTGTCTGATATTATGTAGATTTTTACTCCACGAATTTTTGGTGAGGCTCCCAATACGCTTGGGAGATAGCATTTCGGCCCTGATATGCACACGCTTGCTCTACCTTCCATTTTTGACCCACCCCTGTACCATTTAACAGATCCTTTTTCAAATGGTAGGTCCCCTGATATCACCTTAAATAGCGTTTCAAAGTTATAGCCTTCGGCAGAACGCCTGAAATTGGGTTCCAGGTGGCCTTCAAGCTCATTGGCGATTTGGCAATAACTTGTCATATCGACTCACTAGAGCACCGCTGCAATGTTGGATGCCTTTCGCTCCTTAATCGCTATATGCATGGTCATTGTTCTGATAAAATATCTAGTCTAATCCCTTGTAAAATGATTCCAGCACGCAATACTCGCGCTGCAAACCGCGCACATCCTTTAACCCTTCAAATTACTTTCGGCCGTACAGTAAAATTCCGTGATGCTTTTTTATCCCGAACAGTGCGAAAATGGAACAGCTTACCATCTTCTGTTTTTCCTCCGGCATACAAAGGGAGTAGGTCCAACAAAGCCTCTAAGGCTTCAGTTGGGCAGTTACCCATGGCACCAGTTATTCCTAGACATGCAAGTCGTTGTAGTTTTTGCAAACTAGGTTGAGCTGTCTTTTGTTTTGTCTTCGGTCATCAAACAAGTGTAGCGTATGTGACCATTGGTCTTATAATAGGCAAGCTGTGCCAAAGAGCCTGCGGCATGTACATATTGGCTGTCCAGGGTAATGCCTAGATACTTAACATCCTTCGAGAATTCCACTATTGTGCTTATCAATAAAGCTTCCTTTTTCTCGTGAAAAGAATAATTATTGTCTTGTCAGGATTGGCTCGAAGTCCCATTGTTTGGCACCAGCCGCGAACTATTTTTAGGGAATTTTGCATTAGATCAGAGATTGTTCTATCATGCTTGCCCTGATGATGATGACTTGGTCATTTGCATAGCCTTGATTATTATAGCCTGAGTTGGTCAGCTCCTGTAGGAGTTCATCGATAAACAGCGACCATAGTAGGATGAAATTGAGTCCTCCCCTAGGTTAGCTGTGATTCTTCGACTTTCAAGCATAGATTTTATCTATTTTACCAAGGAAGGTTCTATTCCTTTTTTGGCAGCTGCAATTCAATGACTTCAAAGGAGGTATTGTCAAAAGTTCCTTCGATGTCTAGAGATGTGCATAGGGCAGTCTCATTGTCCTCCACCGCCTTTTCTAGTCCTAAGACAAGACTATATTGGGCAGTTTTGGTAGACTTCCCCGCCTGGTAAGCATGTTGATGTAGATGTAGTGGTGACTGCTTGAGAACACCACTCCTAATATAGTCGTCTAATACTTTCTCTATTGTTTTAAGGACAAATGAAGTTAGGCTGATAGGACCGTAGTAATTGAGTATTGCGGATGATCGCCCTCTCCCTTTTGATATAAATGCTGTCTTAACATCTTTTCACGTCCTAAGTATATATCCTAGAATCAAACTTGTTCTAAAGGTTTTGATAATATTTTCCAGTAACTCATTTAGCCCGTATTGTAGTAGGGCTGGAAAGATACCATCAGCTCAAAGCTTTAAAAAACTAAAGAATGTCATACTTTCCCAACAATTAACATCTTTTGAAATTTCCCAAAGGTTTTCAAGCTACGGAACCTGATCTTTTGAGAATTTAACTATGAAGTTGTCTTCTAAAAATCACCCTGCTGAGTTCATTTCGCATATTAGAAAGTCATCATCAATATCAACTGCTGCATCCGTGGCCACTTGTAAAATAACTTTGATTTTAACCCTTAACGGGACAGCTTCAATTACGATGTTGTTACTAAAAAAGTTGTTGTTTTCCGTGGGAGCACTGGCAGAGGGTATCAGCCTCTTTTGGAAACACAAATGTCTTCCTCGTTAGATTTACCCTTCGGAATTTTGGAAGGTGAAGAGTATTTGAGTGGGTCCAACCTTACGAAACAATTTTCTAACGTTTAGCTGTAGCCTGATGCGGTATTGGATTTTTCTTTTTGTGTAAATTAACATATAGATTCAATTTTAATCTCACGAATATGATGGGATAAAAAGTCTGCTCCATAGAGCGCCTTTATCAAAAAAATATGTATATTAATACAATAGGGCACAGTCCATATTTCAAAAAGATAATATAATGTAATAGATTGCGTTCCTGCTATTTCAAATGTGACACTCGCCGCCGTAATTTTATAAAGAATTAATGAAGTCTTGACAGCTATAAGCGTAATTAAAATTAAATTAATTAACCGACTCAACTGTATTCACGCTAAAACCTAGCCCAATCCATTATAGCTACAAACATAAGCCATTCCAATTCGAAGCTATAGAGGTTTTAACTTAAATTTCACACAAACATAAAGTAGAAATCGTGTATTCACCATCCACAAAATTCTTCGCTTCATCTTATACTCTGTACTTACGATTATTCGAGTTAGGAAAACGAAAATTGCCTGAAAGGTCGTTTCATTTAATTACTCCTTCTTGAAACTTTAATCGATATTGATTACTGCAGTAGGTATAAAACACAATAAACCTAAACCTGTAGATGTATGTATATAGGGCTTTAACGTAACATAATAACTTTTTCAATTAACCTTTGCTCGGGCAATCGATAACGAAGGTCTGAATATTTATCGCATTAATAATTAGTCTAATAATAATAATCACTTCCTTCTCCCTCATTGTCCTCCACCAAGATTTTCATTATACTTAAGAACAAAATTATCAAAATTTTTCCTAGTCATACCACACCATCAACAAAATGTTCCAGAAATAAATTTCAAATCTGGCAAAAAACTTACTTCTTCCCTAAATGATTTTAATTTGCCCCGATACCCTTCCGGAAGTATGCAAAATAAATAAATTACCCAAAGTCAGTGCGGAGACAGCACTGACAATCATATTTTCCAATTAACGTCACTTAACAGCTTTGAATTGAAATTGAATCATCAATCATTCTCGATTCGATTTTTTCATTTTGTTTGCTCTCCTTACTGGAAGAGACTTTTCCAAGCTTCGGAGCTTGAAATCTGTTCCGAATGGAGCTAAAATTTATGTCGCAGCCAATAAACACCGAATGGTGGTAGTCTAAGAGTAGTAAATTTCGAAATTTTTGGCAACTTCTGTCGTCAACAGCAAAAACTTGTCGGCACTTGGGGTACAGAAATAGTTGTAAGAGTGGCCCCAACAAGGGCACTTATGTAGAGACTCTTTCTAAAACTATCGAAGTTCTATGCCAACTTTCCAGAAGGAAACAATTAACGAATGGTCATTGCAAAAAAAAAAAACAAAAAAAAACGAAAAAGAATGGGGCGAACTTTGTGAGAAATATATGGAGAAGGGGTGATTCAAAAATTCTGAACTCTTGTTGAATTGCAGCATAAATTCGGCGCCAATTGGTTTGACCCCAAACATCTTGTGAGAACTTCATTTCACCTTAATGTTACGTTGCGTTCCCCCCTCACACCCGCATTAAGCGGTTTATTAGAAAAAAACATGCTAGTGAAGTTGGAGATCATTGACTGTTTGAGAGTTATAAACTGCTTGAAGTGGGTACAGACGTTTATTTTCTTATCATTAAAAACGAACTTTTATGCAGGTTATGTTCTTCTTTTCGGGCGGCCAGCAATACTCTGTGTGTCCCTAATTAAAAGACAACAACTCTACTCAAACCCTGCTAGTGCATTTTTATATTCACAAGAACGAGTATATGTATGTACGCATATTTATGTGTATATATGGGTTTATATTGTATAAACATATAAAAACGTACGAAGCTAGAAGGACTTAAATGCAGCCGTCGGTTTTATGCAAATATGAAAAGCGCATGAGAAAATTAAGGCTTATCCTTTATAATCCTGGTACAATGCTATATAGTTAGCCGGATTTCAACGCTCGAATTTCACTCATATGAAAACTGCTTATAGCAACAGAGAGTTTTCTGTATACGCCTTAGATTGGGTGCCAGGCATCATCTGTACTTTGAGTTTAGGAGTTGGGACGTCGTCGTTGAAAACTAGTTTTCTGACGGCATAGAAGGGTTGGAATGTCTGGATTTTGCCGGATTTGTAATATGTGCTTGAAATTAACTAGACAAATCTTTTATTTATCCGATGATTTATTTAACTGCAAAGTCCTGGACTGCACATACAACCTAAAGGCATAGGGAAAATTACTTTTTCGTTTAACTTTTCCCAACCCATGATTTGTCAAGATTTAAATTACTTTAACGGAGTTGTGGAGAGAGACCTTTAGTTTTATTTTTATTTGCAAAATTTATGAAATTAATTCAAAATTACTTAAAAGGAAAATTATGCTAGAGATAATAAATGTAAATTTCAGAAATGGGAAGAAATCTCCTAAAATAATTTACAAACAGAATGAGGCACTTGATGAATTCATAAATCTTTTTGTGAATTGAGGTGGTATAAATGAAATTACAGCTGCTTCAGTTATACGAAATATAACTTTATTTCGACGATACTAAATAACAACCTTCTTGGTGGATAATTAATTAACGGATGAATATAAAATTCTGTGTACACAGAACTGAAAGTCGAAAAATAATTGGTTAACATCGAGATAAAATAAGAGAATTCAATTATACAATGCAAGCACAAAAAAAAGGACTGATAAGAATTATAGAAATTTTATAGAATTGCAACTTTATATTTTTTGGATGAAAAATCGAAAGCAAACATATATATATATCATTTTCAGATTTAATTAAACCTTTTTCAGAAAGAATTAAACCTTTCAAGAAGAATTAAACCTTTTCCAAAAGAATTAAACCTATTAACAAGAATTAAACTTTCTCCAAAAAAATTAAACAAAATCCACAAACAATAAAACTAAATTCATAAACAATTAAACCAAGGATCTTTTTATTTATTTTGTTCTCTAAGACTTATAGTTAAAATTGCAATTTCAATTCAATTTCTTGCATTACTTTAACCTAAGTATGCTCAATCCTATAGAGCAAACATTATCAAACTTTAAAGGCATTACTAGGAGAATTCATACAAATATATCTGTATTGAGCACAGCCTTACTTCGGTTATAGAAAGAAGCGCGAAATAAATGCTACAGGTGCTGTAAATTTCATAATGAATATGATGAAAATTAGGTCTACATCGCGTGGCGACCCACTTTCTTAACCACAAATGTAAAAATCAAATAAGAAAATTAATTATTGGTTTAATTGTTTATGAATTTAATTTCATTGTTTATGGATTTTGTCCAATTCTTTATGGAAAATGTTTAATTTGTTATGGGTTATGGGAAAGGTTGAATTCTCTATGAAATAGGTGTTATTAAATCTGAAAATGCTATACATATATAAAAATTATCGATATTAATATCAATTAATTTGTTTGGATCTTGATCGTAATTAAAAAGTTCTGATTAATGGCGCCCCATTCACTTACATGTTACCTGCAGTTTCGGACTGCAGATGACATCTTTCAGTTCAAATCTGTTTTCATCCACCCACTAGTATTAGATCACATCATAAGTTTGTAATTTGACAGTTAAAAAATTTCAGATAAACTGACGATTATCACAAACCTACAATTGGACCTTCAGTCCATATCGTAATTAGTCTCTTCACGATTCTCATGCATTTCAGTTGAATTCTTAAAATGATTTTCTCAATAAAGAAAATTGTTATTCTTTTATCAAAATTACCATAAAAGAGTGAAAAACGTTTGTAGGTGAAAAATTTATTGTTTCACAGACAAAGCATCTCACATTAAGGTACTAAGAAATTTTCATTCCTTATACTTACTCCTTTTCTTTTAGCTTTTTGTCTGAATAGGAATCATCTTTCGCTTTCCCGAATGCAAAATGTCTCCTGTATACTTTAATATATTCCGAAATGAATGTTGCACTTTTATGAGAGCTATAATGATTGAACGAAAATATCAAACTGAACTGAAAACAATACAAAAACCTACAATTCTTCCACTACCAAAGATAAATGCCCGTGTATAATTTCGTGTGGTCAGTCATCTATACAGGTTTAATTTTTGAAGTGGTTTTTCGCATATACATATTTCTAGCAAAAAAAAAAAACACAATTTTTATATGGTAACACCACGAAGGGATTGTCAGATCTACTCCATTTTTGAAATTTTATTTACCATCGCTATGAAAACATCATGTACCAAATTTCAGCTCTCTGCGTCGACGCGTTCTCATTCACTGTCCAAATAAAAACTTAAAAACGAAATTTTTGTATGGAAACCCTACGAAGGAGTTGCCCGATTGGCCCCATTTTCGAACTTAAAGTTTCTTTTGTTTAAAGTCCGTTTGCAAAAATTTCAGTAGTCTAAGTGAGCGCGCTCTCGTTATCAAGCGGACGGACGGACGAACAGACCGACAGACTGACAGACGGACAGACGGACGGATAGACAGATATGCGAAAATCAAAATAACTTTTAATATTATGCGTGAGAGTCACATCCATAATTATTATCTATATGCATTACAAATGGAATGACAAACTATGATTTCATTATTTAGGGTATAAAAAGTAAATTTAAGTTCGAAAATTAGACCAATCGAGCAGGGTAGGGTTGCCATTCACTAAATGTTTGGGCACTGCTGAAAAACACGTTGACGTACAGAGCTGAAATTTTGTACGTGGCACTTTCAAAGCAATAGTAAATAAAATTTCAAAGAATGGAGTAAATCAGAACACCCCTTCTTCGTGTTGCCATATATAATTTTTTGCAATTTTTACGTATCCATACTGTGAAAACGATCAATCCTAAAACGTACAGAAAAAAAAGTTGCAGAAAGGGTGGCATTTTGAGTATAAACTGTGATAAGTCATTTTAATTCCAAGCATTTGGGCTTTTTAAATCCAATATGAAAAATTAGTGTTGATGACGTATTTTTAGATAAAAATAGTATTTATAAAAAAAAAAACGAGTTAAAAACTCGGAATTTTAACTTTGTAGAGCGTTAACTTCAAGACGGATGGGAGGAAAATTTATTGCCTATTGGAAATGTCCAATAATTGTCTATCGAACATATTTTAAATCATCATCATAGGGTGTAACGTTCAGGAGTTACAGGGTGATTTGTAAAAATATACCCAAATATCTTTAAGTACCATTATCTCAGAAACCGTTCGGATTTACCCTCCCCCACCCATACAATTTTTTGCTTGTCTAAGAATGACCTATCCAAAACCTTCGGGTGCCAGTCCGCTCACTGCATACACCGTATAGAAGAATGAGCTTCATTATTGTACGAATTTTCATATAAAATGGACGAGATAAACAATATCAAAAGACTGTACTTCTACAAGCTTAATAAATTAATTAGTGAAAACTTGTTAGCTTGTGTAACTGTTTTTAATTGGTTTAATATCATTCAGTTTTATGATAATTAAGAAAATTCCCGGACAAGGAGTGTTGCTTCTTTTTTCTATGAAACGAGAATATTATGTAATTTGGACGAAATCGCAATAAAAAATGCTCAAAAGGTAGTCAAAGTATTTGTTCAAAATATAAAACAGACCTTGGTGAAGTAACGACCGACGACAGGGTACATTAGTCACTAGTTGCTGCATAATTAATTTAAGAGGTCAAGCTTTGTGCCACCTAATATGATTTTGACTAGGAAAAATTTCTTGTCACCAGTATTTAAAACAGCGCCACTGAATTGAGCTCCTTTGATTAATTTCAGCGCCAAGAAATTAATCTTGATGGATGATTACTGTGGAATAGACTCTGCTTGATTTTTTATACTAAATCAAGTTTGATGCTTTTCTGTCCAATATTTCCACAAAAATGAAATTTGTTTACCCAGCTTTTAGGGATTAAGAGCGTTATTTCCAGCACTTAGACATTAACCCTTGTGTCAATGGATAAAATAAATGACGTAAACGAACCCATAACATACCCGGGTATGTAACCATATTTACGTATATATCTGTGGAACTGTTTCATTTTTTTGCTTTATATATAAGGAGAATATTTAGTCAAACAGTTCCTAAGAATTTATTTTTATGATTAGGCCTGTTTCAAAAGGTGGGTATGCTGCATATGGCTTACAAAACTTGGAGGCAGGATAATTGTTGATGGCAGGAATGCAGTTTTTCGAGTATTTCAAGGAAAATTTGTTTATGTGTTCATATTAAGTGTAAATTTTCATTCCTGAGACCGGGTTTTACTTTTTCCACTGACTGACAAGGGTAGCAAAAGGACTGATTTGATCATAAATCGCATTTGGAGGTATCGACCGCAAAGCATACCTCATACTGGAACTGTCTAATCATGGTCATTATAAGCAATATCGATACCACTCAGGTAATATATTCCTTTCGGACCGTCACTAATTCCCTCGTACTTGCGGTAATATTGTAGTTATAATATAAGTGAGTAGGCGTAGTTTATGCTTTTATCAGTTGTGAACTGCAGAAATGTTCAAAAGATCATTTCACTGCAGTTTTATTCACAGTTCAGTTAAAACCTACAGCGAAGTAAATAATTCAAACTTATTAGTGATTTTTTCGATATATAATTTTCTTCCGCAACATTGTTTGAAATGGAATTGGATGTATTAACTCATCGTACGCGATTTGGACTGTAATTATACCAGAAAAATAATGTCAAACCTTTTCTTCATATTCATTTATATTTTTTAGTATGAGTGCTGAGGAACAGAGTGCTTCTGTTGAGCGTTTACTAGATGAAATAGAACAGGAAGATGAATCAGATCATGAAGCGGTTCTGGATTCTGAACACGAGTTGGTTGATGACAATATATTTTCGGACGCGGAAAATGAAATTATTCCACCATAAGTAAATAGCGATACCGACGATAGTGATTACGATGAGCAAGCAGAGAATGTAGCAAGAGAATGCTCTGAGGAATACTTCGTTGCACGCGATGGAACACATTGGTACAAGGACGCTCCTGCATCCAGCCGAATAAGAAGTCACAATATTGCTCGCCAATTAGGTGGGCCTACAAAGGCAACGGCATTACTATCGACACTTAATACATTCAAAAAAATTATAACAGCAGAAATGTGCGATGTAATTATCAGAGAAAGCAACAGAAAAGCTCAAAGGAGCTATGCTAAGTGGAATGAAGAGCATTCGTCAAGTATACCGAAGGTTTGGAAACCGATTACTCCTTTAGAATTTGAAGCATATTAGGGAATTTTAATCACCTGTGGTGTTCATCATTCAAATTCTGAAAATACCTCAGATTTATGGAAAATGAGTTCATACCCTCTGTATCGAGCGAGTATGTCGTTAAATCGTTTCTGGAGCAGTTCAAGGTTTATACGCTTTAACAACGAATTATCACGGGCCAGCAGAGCGTTGACTGATAAAGCGGACCCTATTCGAGATATATGGGAAATGCTAAACGGAAATTTGCGGAAAAACTACATACCTCATGATTGTATAACCATTGATGAGCAGCTGTTCCCATACAGAGGAAGGACAAAGTTCACTCAATATATACCATCAAAACCTGCAAAATACGGTATAAAAGTTTGGTGGGCCTGTGATTCGAAGACATCGTTCCCGCTGACAGGTCAAATTTATACTGGCAAAATAAATAATCAGCGCGATGTAAACCAAGGAGAACGAGTAGTAAAAGATTTATTGCCGCGATACAAGAACTCTGGGCGAACTATTATTGCTGATAATTTTTTTCATTAGATTACCGCATGCCCGTTTATTGATATCGTGGAATCTTGGACTGGTCGGAACTTTGAAAAAAAATAAACCATACATTCCTACAGAAATGCAAGCTATACCTTCGCGTATACCGCTTTCTACCGAGTTTGGATTTTGTGACAAAACCACGATTTGCTCTTACGTACCAAAAAAGAGAAAATCTGTCCATTACGATAAAAGTGTTAGTGGTGTCCTCCAAAAGCCCGAAATCATATCCTTTTACAACAAATGCAAGGGGGGCGTAGACAATATGGATAAGATGGTAGGACATTGTACCACCAAGAGATGTACGTTGCGCTGGACCCTAGCATTTTTTTATAATATTTGGATGTGGCTGCTCTGGCAGCCTTCATTATATACGATACGCACAATCCTAACCAAAAGACAAATAAGAGGCGTACGTTTCTGCAAGATCTTGGTGAAGCCCTCACCATGACAGCTGTGCAGATCAGAGCAGCGAATTCGAACATTATGAGGAACTTCGGGACCAGATCTGCTATCGAATGCATGACGGGACACCCAATACCAATCCCATCTACATCCACGTCAAGTGAACCAGCAGCACGGGATCAAACAGGCAGACTGAAAGTAAAAGGTAACTGCGGTATTTGCAAACAGGAAGGTAAGCGGCGACCCACTCGAAAATCTTGCACAATGTGCACTAAGCCTGTATGTACAGACCATTCTACAGAATTCCGCAAATGTAAAAAATGTTTATCATAATAAATTCTATAAAAATTTTTAAAAATAAATCTATTCTTTTATTCCTTTCAATCCCCATTCCTAAAAAATGTATTACATACCTGGGTATGCTTTCAGCTTGGTAACGTATATTTATAAATCAGGTCTATTTTCTGAGGAACCACAGAATACGTTTCGAAATTTTATAGCATATATTAGCTACAAATAGAGCCCTTAAGGATAACTAAAGTGATGGATGAAAAATTTCAAAGATTAGATAAAGTTTTTTCATTCTCAAAATCGCAAACATACCCAGGTATGTAGGTATTGACACAAGGGTTTAGATATAAATAGAAATAGAACTTCACAAATAATTTTATTTAAACGACTTCACTTCATGAACGCTTGAACAAGAAGGCCGATTACCCTTCCATCAGACCTTTACTTCTGGTTTTAACGGATTGATTCTATTGTTATACTAGATGCAATTGGATGAAAGTTCGGCTTAGCAAATGAGTCAAATATATCAGAGTTATTTTATTTATTTATAAAGTTCTAACTATAATGCACAGAGACAGTGTTCCAATTATATATTACTGTATGAAAATTATTACAAATTAGTTTCGAGAGAAGTAAAAATAAAGAAAGGAAAAACAAGTCGTGTGAAACTATATATATATATTGTTTTTGTTTTTTTATACACACTGTAAAAAATATGCACAATTGTTGACACAAAGCTTACATATCTTTCCCTAAAATGTAGGGAATATTCCCTAAAATGTAGGGAATGTGGAGGTGACTAAAGAAGACATAATATTATAGCTAATACAAAAAGTAAGAGAGGGTGAAGAAAGGTGAGTTACAAGGATATGAAAGAAAATTCAGGAACGTGAAAACTATTTAGAATCTATTGAGAAAGAGAGGGGGTATTCACGCAATATTGCATCTAAGAGTGTATCGTTGTAAAAGATGTATTTGTTTACAACCCAGTAAAGTAATACAAGGCCTATGCATTCAAAATGCAATACAAGGGTCTTGTAATTTTTACATTCACAAATTGGTAGTGTAAACCGGCTTATATAGTTGTACTTAGGAGGTCAGATTGAACGTCAAATGTCAGGGGTGCAGCGGGGGGTCCTAGAAAAATTTTCGGTATGCCAATTGAAAGATCTTTTTGAGGACTATCACCTGGTGAACTTATATTTTATCTATGTGGTACTGGGTTGATTTAGCAGGGTTTTCAATTATATCTACCCGCATCACGGTTTTTCCCCCACAAAAAAAAGAGGTATTGCAAATTTGTGAGTCAAAAACTTTCTGGAAAACTTAATAAAACATCACCGAAAAACAAATTGTTGTGATCGATTTTCTTTTTCGGCCCTAAATTACTTAATAATAGTATTTGAAGTTCAGGAATTAGCTTTAATTATTTTCAAAATTCTAACTTTTCTTATGGGGTGAGAGGGGGACGGATCAAAAAAACAAACTTTGGATTCGTCTTTGGTTCGACAAACAAGGTGATTAAAATTATCTTACAAAAATTTAAGATGGGGGGTTGTTACCCCACTCTCTCAAGCCCCAAATATAACATGTGGAGTGTCTAATTAAAGCCCCCGCCGAGCTCTATCGAATGGCGTTATTCAATTTTCAATCCGTTATACTTCAAGTGTATTTTTTCCACCCTCTAAAACTTGATTACACTTTACCTGAAAACGAACAACAAAACAAACATCATTTTATCCGCTGAAATTATACTGAAATAGTGTATAATTAAGTAGTAATAATAAAAATAAGTTTGTGAATATCTAGAATGAATCTAGCACGGTTCGTCAGACTGCAAAAATGATTATAACCAATTTTATAGGATTTCATATTCAGAAGAACTTTTTAGTGCAATAAAAATGGTTTTTACAGTACCTATATACAAAAAACCTACAGTTTTATATTGCAACACCAAGAAAGGGTTGCCCGATTTTGTTCATTTTTGAAATTGTATTTACTATTTTTATGAAAATACTATGTAGACAATTTCAACACTCTACGTTGACGTGTTCTTAGATAGTATCCAAATATGTAGTAAAAAACGAAATTTTTGTATGGCAACCCTACGAAAGAGTTATCCGATTTGTCCCTGTTTTTTTTTACAGCCCATGTGCAAAATTTAAGCTCTCTAAGTACACGCGTTTTTCGAGTTATCGTGAGGAGGTACAGATGGACAGACGGACGGACGGAGAGATGGATGGACAGACGGATGGACAGACGGATGGACAGATGGACGCCTCTAGAGGCTATTCACTTACTAGGTGAAACCCCTCCCATATATATACGGGCTTGGGTCTGCAGATTCGTTCAGAGTTTGTTAGAATTATGCTATTTAACAGGTTAAAGTGCTGAGGTCTTTATCTACAACTACTACTGTAAATTATGGTGTTCCTCAGGGCTCTATATTGGGACCACTTTTATTTTATGCATTTATCAATGACTTACCGGAAGTTATTCAAAGCTCGAGTTTTCAGATGTATGCAGATAACGTCCAATTGTATATATCTAGGCTTGTAGGTCTCATTGAGGACTGCGCTGAATGACGACTTATACCGCGTTTGACTTAAATGCGACCAAATCAAATTGCATGATTGTTGCACGAACTAGAGTCGATACATCTGATTTTTCCACTATCGCTATTAACAATAACCCTCTGGTTCGAGTATACAAAACTTAATATTTGGGAATTATGCTTAACAGTAGCATGTCTTATTGCGATCATATCAACGCTGTCTTACAAAAAGTTTATTGTGCGCTTAGAAGGCTTTGGCTATTTGCTGCACTCCTCCCGATCTTGACTAGGCTTAGACTAAAAAAAGCCCTCATCCTACCATTTTCAGGTTCGATATCCTTATATACCCTTCATGGTTTCCTCTTGTTCCAACAAAATTATTGTCGCGTTCAATGACGTACAAAGTTTGTTTACGGCTTGCGACGGTATGATCATATCACTCCGTATCGCTGTTTATTATTAGGTTGTCCCCTAGAGCTGTATCTTAGCTATAGATTATTATGCTTCCTTCATAAATTAATTCAAATTAAAGAGCCTACCTACTTAACACATTTCACTTGTTCCTTGCACTCAACAAGACGGCTTGACTTACTAATTTCACGATTCACTAGTCTAATTGGCGAGCGTTCCTTCTTTGTTCAAGCCTTTCGTCTATGGAATTCATTGCCCGCTGATTTTCACCGTCTGAGCTCGGTTGACGTGTTAAGGAGGCGTTTATTTCAGTATTTAACCTGTAATGAGTCTTCGTAGGTATGTGTGTGCTCACTTGATTTGTATGTATGTTCTGCAGAATTTTGTTTCTTATCATTATTACTGTTTTTTTTTTTATTATTTACTGGTAGATATGCTTTTTATTCTATTTCATTTTATACTTATTATTTATTAATTTAATTTTAAGTTTATTAATTAATATGTAGTTGTATTTATTTGCCAAATTTTGTAATTTGTTGTTGTTGTATAAACTGAAAAGATCCTTTTTCAAGGTTTTGTTGTACCCTGCCATAATAAAGTATTGTATTGTATTGTATTGTAAATATACTATTTAGAATACCTTCTTCTTCTTGTGTATCTCAAAACCAGCTTTCCAATTCTTATAAATATTTTACTACTTGCATTTCTTTATAAAATCCTGATTTTCGGCCTAATTGAATCGATAAAAGTTCTTCTATATAGTTATTACTGCAAAGTGATGAATAAATTTCCGTTTCTTTACTTGTAATTGCATTTATTGTCTATGGCATTTAATTTTTGTTCTATTTTCAGACTTGAATACCTCTCTTTACCATTTTGTACGCCAATCGGAAATTTGAAATGCTATAAATCCCACATTAGTCGAAAAGGTTACTTTTTATATAAAATCGAAGGGTGAAAAAAAAAATTGCACAAAAATTCAATACAATACAACTAACCTTAATAAAATAAAATACAGGACTATAGATTAGCTTATTACTCATATTGAGAATCTGAGTGTAAGACAACATCTGAGACAGATATACCTACAGCATCACTACAATGCCTTCCTATAACACATTAACCCTCCCATATTAACGAACCTACATATAACCCAGCCAAAAATAAAATCAGTGGAATCCATTAATTTTCCATATTTTTCGACATCAGGAAAAGTTATGAGGTCCACTTTTCAGAGGACATAAACTGTATACGCTTTCCACAATCGCCGAAATAACCAAAGACAAATGATGCAATTATCTTCACAACATTTTCACCCGAAAATTATTGATGGTGACCATAATCATCAAATCGAACAGGCAATCAACAAAAACTGTTTCCCAGAGGAATTTCATAATCTTTTAGGTGATACGTCTTTCGATTTTCTTACACTCTTCTTTTCTATTGGATTTGTTGGTAAGTTTGTCGCTTTCTGTCACTTTTCAGGCTATTAGAAATAAGTAGCTGAGCTAGAAATATTCTGAAAATGAAAATATCTATTACGTATCCTGGAGATAATCTAATTGTTGTCTCATTTTACAAATAAATAAAATATTCATATGATCAACTTTCTTATATTTTGTTATCACCATAGCAAGATAGGAAAACATAAAAATAAAAACGAAATATCTTTCGGGATATCATTAATTTACAAACTGGGAATTGAACCATGCATGTAAGACGGAGAGATTTTGATGGGTGTTTCTGTATACTGAATTAATTAACGTTCTTAAATTAAGATAAAATAATTGGACTAAGACCAATTTTGTCGATATCTCAGATGAATGCCCATTAATATGGCCGCCGCCCCTCTGTTTTCAAAACGTTCTCAAATGTTCTCGTTAAAGCTGCTTTTCGCATTTCTGATTAGAATGGTTTTTCGGATGTTAGGAATGGTAATAACGAATTTCATAAACTTTTACTTTCCCATGAACTATTGATTATATTGAAAACGTGTTAGACTGAACCCTATCAAAGCTTACATGAATAATTTGAATACATACTAATATGGCAACGTGGCCTCAATATTGTTGAAGACTGGTGCACCCATCATGATATGACAGTGAACCCAACAAAGACCAGCTTGGTGCTCTTCTCCAAAAGATGTAAGCTTGTGTACTTTGTCCTTCCAAAGCTTTTTGGATACACTCCGCAACTCTCTCTTCATGTCAAGCATCTTGGAGTCTTCCGCGACTCGAAGCTGACATGAGGATTGTACGTAGAGGAAAAAGTTAATGCAGCTTCGAGGGTCTTCTTTCAATGAAGGAGAACCTTTTGCTGCACATGGGGCATGAGACCGATGTACACCTCGATCATGAGATCCATTCTTACATATGCCTCCTGTGTATGGTGGCCGAGGACGCTTATAGTGATTGCGATCCGGAAGCTGGCGGCCCTGCAAAGGCTTGCCTGCTTGGGTATTATGGGCTCCATGCTTTCTACGGCTACTGCTGCTCTTGCAGTCCCACTTAATCTACCACCCTTGGATCTAGTCATTCAAGCAGATTCCAAAAGGGCTGTGTGCAGGATGCGCTCATAGGGATGTTGGTAGGACGGCTAGACTAGCTCTTCTCACTGCTCTCTGGCGTACGGGCTTAACTTGGAAAACCCTCAGGCCAGTATGCCCCGTGACGCGATGGTGCCTGAGCTTCGGTTTGGGTGTCATTTATCTGTGAGCTTTTCTAGAAGGGAATCGAGAACTGAGGTCCGATATAAAAATTTTCACCGACGGAGTACTCACTTTGAAGATACAATACTGTTTTCTAGGCTGAAGTCTTCTCCATATCGATGGCAGGGAAGTTATCCCTTCATATACAAATCAAGAAGAAGGACATTGCTATCCTAGTTATATACATATATATATAATAATTTGAATTGAATTCAATTGAATTGAATTGAATATCGATTGTGCTCTTTTACCGTAGGTATTGGCGAAAACAATACCTCAGATTTGAATACGTTAGTGATAGAGCCCAAGGCCTTTGGAAAATAATTTTTGGGGAGTATACACCCAGTCCAATGCCACTGTTAGTTATAAAATCGTTTATATACTACACCAAAGTTCCTTGCTTGAACGGTATTGTTGTCGGTCTCTCAAAACGATCGGATAGAATTACAAAATCTAGTTTGGATATAATTATATCAGGTATTTTAAAATTACTTTAGTTTTACAATTCTTAAATGATCAGCCAGGGGCTTGAAGTTTTCCTCGCTTTACAACATAACAGCACTGGAGATTGATTTCTTTTTGACCTGCTCATATGCAAATTTAGTAAGAATTCCGCGCATGTAGTAGGACAAGTGCTTATGGCACCAGTTACTCCTAGGCAGGCCGTTGAAATTTTGCATCTGATCACCGATTTTTTTTTACGATTAGATTATGGTCAACATACAAGGTCTGCATATCATTTGACCATGCGACACACAACCTTGGATTATAGCCAATATAACACAGCTCTGTGCATCATCCTGGACATATGAGAAGCCACTTTTTTTTTATCAAAAGTGACACCTAGAAATTTGACCTGGTCTGAAAATGTTAAGCCTTTAGTATCTCAGGCGATATAAGGTAATCCAAACTTTACTTCTATGGAACTCTGATAACATGGGCTTACTAAGGATGACAAATATGCTCTTTTCTAATGTTCATATACACATTATGCCTTAACGTGTATGAATGCAATTATCCAGAGTATTATCAGAAAATAATCCATCATAGGCGTAAGTTGTGTAAATAGGCATGTTTTTTTATTTGTTGTGAGTTCTATTGGGGGATTTATTATGTGTTAAGTGAAACTTGAAATTTATTAATCAATGATGGAAATATAGTTTATAATCGAGGCACACAAGGAGTCTAAATAGTCCCGAAATAAAAATCGGATTGATGGAACTACAATGGAATAACCGACCTACATATCTGTTCGGTTTAAGCTCCATTTTGATATTATAAATTTATTGTATAGATATTCATAAAAAATACCAAATAAATATTAGAAAAATATCTGCATTTCTATGCTCAAATTATTATATTAGATTTAATCAGCGATAAATCGGTACATCAAAAACAGAGTAATTCAGTTCCGTATAGTACCGCCAACGACGGAGCTTATAGACTTTCTCTTTTTAAATATACGTTAGCACCAGATTCTGTAACGTATGTAGGAAATTCGGTGGTATAAGAATCATATATCAAGTTAAACTCAATAATCTAAACTAACCGAAAATATGCTTACCAGTAAAATTTTAATCCACGTGTAAAGCAATACCACGCTTTCTCCTTGACCTTACGGAAATAAAAATGACGACTGTGAAATATTTTTATACATTTTATCACTATAAAGCTAAGAGCTGTAAGCGCAGTTGAGATTTATTATGTATTTAACTGATTTAGAAGATATTATTAGATATTTTTCTAAAGCTACATTAATTTATTCTGGTAAGATTCCACGAAAGTTCACGATCTATGTTCAATAAACAGAAAATTTCCAATTAGAACAGGTTAATTTAATTTGTTTGCTTTAATTAGCATAGAGAATGAAATGCTCAGAATAATATTCAGATCGTATTGGAGTTAATATAATCCTCAAGATATAAGCTCAATTAGCTCAATATGTACGGGTAACCTGAGATAGAAGAAAGACTTTAGTGAGAGCTCGTAGGTATTTGTACACGGTTAAAAATTCGGAGCTAAAATTAAGACTTTTGGGTTTGTATATAATTCCATTCAGAAAAAGTTTAACATTAAAACTTACATAAAGTCTTAAAATTATTAAGACGAATCAGTTTTATATTGAAATTTCCACATAGTCTGAACTTAAAACTTTTAACATTCTTAGGTTTAAACCGGCAAGTTTCAATTTAAATAAATTATAATGAGAGCACATTGGTTTTAAATTTAAACTAAAAATTTTCTGAATTTGAAACAGTAAAGTTTAAATTTTGAAGAAAATCTGTGTTCAATCTAAACCAAAGTTATCTCAATTTGAGGCAGTGGAGTTGGAATTTGGAGAATATTTGTATCAATGGTTTTCATTGTGGTAGAATTCTACTTGAAATATTACATGGTTAAAAAAAAATGAAAATTTATGTAGTTTCAATTTTATTATTTATTATTATTATTATTTTTTTTTTTTTCAGTTTTAAATTCATGTATGTACACATATTAATTTGACATCTGTAGGTACCTTTGGTTATTTTGTGTAAATTCAAAATAAATCTTTTTTTCATTGTTTTCAATTTTGTTTTGTAAATTCATTAGTTGGATTTTTATATGCCACTGAAATTTGTTGAGATAAGTGTATTTTGGATATGCAAAAAATGTTTTATTTTTATTCGGTATGATTGAAATATATTGAAAATTTGTTTTGTATTTCAATTATTTGCGTGTAAGATTAAATACAAAAAATAATTTAAAAAACATGTCCATTGTTTTAATATATAATAAAGCTATCTGGTACCATTATTAATTGTTTGTAAACATAAATTAAATAGTATGAAATTGCTGATGCGTTCGGACCAGACTAGATATATGGAAATATGTATTTAAAGTTATTTACAAAATTAACATTTTATTATTCCTTAAACTAGTAACATTTCCAAGTTTAATTAATTTGTGCTTGACTTGAGAAAATGATTCTTCAGATTTAGATTTATTTCTCATAGAAGCTGGAGGTAATAACTTCAGAAGTGCTATAAATGATTTAGTTGAAATATTCCATTCTAAAACATTAAAAAGAAATGGATTTATAGCAACCAAACTTATTGTGATAACATTTTTATTATACCTTCGCAATCAGACATTTGGGAGTTATCTAAAATTTTGAATTTAACATTTTCATACCTTCCTCAATTTAAAATCATTATTATCTGGATACATTAGCTCATAACCAAATAATATCTAGAAAGTAAGATAAATATAAAAAAAAAAATTATTTATTATTTCATATGACACATGAACTAAATATCTATTCACAATAGTTTTACATAAATTTTAATAGATATTTACCATTTGTGGATCATAGTAGTAAAATTGAAAATTTAAAAACTCTTCTGAATGTTTTTGCTTTATATTTGACGGTTTTTCTTAAATTATTTTTAATTTCAATACTTTGCTCAAAAGCGACTGCCTTTTTTCTCGATAAGCCGCTATAAGTCGCAAACGTTTTCTCACCATGATGTGATATTATGCACTTCATACACAAATTTTTACTATCATGCTGTAAGTCGGGATAATTTTTTAAATGTGCGAGATTAAATGAAATGCTACTAAATGAATTTCCACAAATATAATAAAAAAACATTATTTTATTTTATATGTAATAACCAAATATAATAAAAATACTTACATGAAAAATAAAATGCAATCACTAAATAAAAAATCAACTTCACTCCACGGATGCGTACTTCTGAATAACAGAAAAAGGTATAAAAATAAAACTTTGTTGGTTTTAGTTCTTTTCTATGAAAAATTTCGGACTCATTTTAAATCTTTAGAAAAAATTGAGACTTTAATGAGTTTTAAGTAAGGAAAATAATTGTTTGATATAAACGTGACTGTTTACAATTCAGATTAGAAGAGACTCAAACCCTTTCGGTATGAATTGAAAAATAAGAGAAAATTAGACCTAATTTTAAGCTTTCGGGTTTACAAAGAAATTAAGACAATCACAGAGAAACTGGTATAAAAAGTTTTAAACTTTTACGTTTTCTTGTTTTTATACAATGATTTCTTAAAATACCCTAAAACTTTCTATATGTTTTAAAAATAAACTCAAATTTTTAACCGTATAGGTAAGTTGGTAAGCGCCTTAACTACAATCTCAGTGCTCGTGAATTCGAATCACACCTCGACACGGTGATGCCCTCCTTTCCGTCTACCTATAATTTACTTTCGACTTTTATAGCTTTCTGTACTTAGCAGATTAGCAAAATGAACTGCTTTAGCCTCCGTGGTTGGGATATTTCGTCCCCTTATCATGAAAAATCAAAGTGATTAAGGCAGAGACATATCGGCTCAGCTGAAGGTAGTTAGAAAGGTTCTTCATGTAGATCTTCAAACAGCACTAGCAAAAACAGTATCAGTCAGACGAGAATCTCCTCGAAATTGATGGGATTTAGAAATTGTAAGCCAATAATCTGAAATCTGCATACATTTAGCAGAGGATATTTCACTTAGTATATGTAGTAGGTATACACCTTTGGGTGATATGCTTACCCGATGTAGAAGTAAACTAAAAGAAGACAAGAAGACATTCCCAAAATAAATCAATAGGGAAAAAAACGACATCGAATTTAACTAAGGGCCCCATAATGAGTTAACAGTTTCGTTATGATACAAAGTTGATTCATATAAATAGCTTCGTTATTTTCCTTTTTCGCTAATCTGAAATTTATAGCTGAATTTAGTTATGGATTAAATTTGGTAGCGTTAGTCAGTAGGAATTATAGGGCAGCTATGTCCTTATTCCTATTGGTCGAGCAGTTTGGCTCCTTTCCTTGCCTCACCCTCACCCTCTAGTTTTTCCTCTCTCTTTCGAGGGGGCGGGGCCAAACATCTCGACCAATAGGAGCGCGACCGTGAGTATGTCTAATCCTGTACGACCTTAATGAGTGGCATTCTATCTAGTCGACTACGTGGCAGAGGATTATGTCTTGCCCATAGGGTTCCAGAGGGATTCCTTTTCTGTCACGTGTCTGGCTGATAAATTCCTGTGACGTCACATGTCTGGTTGGCTGCGCCGTCGTTGTCTTGTCTGATAAAGGTTCTATGTCATCAGAAAGTTTAAGGGCGACATTCATCAGCACCTCCACCACTCTCCTCATATTCCGTAATCATTACCCTATCTCTTTCCTGCCGTGCTGTGTTTTGTATTATAGGGTATCTCCTGAGCTTGTCATAAACTGCATATAATTTTTGGTAGATGGTGTGGAAAGGCTTGATGAGGTAGAACCTATAAGTTACGCATATTTAGCAATGCATTCTAATGAGACTAAGATCCCGATATAAGGCCCTTTCTACACGGTTAGAAATTTTGGTGTAAATATTATACATGAATAATATATATATAAATCCTTACAAAAGTTAATATAAACTTTATAATTTAACTTGTTATAGATTTATATATCGATAGAGTATAAAATTCATACCATGAATTATAGGTGGAACTAATCAATTTTATATATTACTTTTATATGTAATTCCATATTATATTCATTTATATTATGTTTCATATAAATTTTATAATAACTGGGATTGAAATAAATTATATATTTTGTATATAAAGTTTATACTATATATTGTATATTGTGAATTCATATTAATTTTATGCATAAATTAATAAAACTTCATATTTTATTGAAATTTTTCATTTAAATTATTTTGAATATATGTTTATTTCTGTATAAATGTACAAAAAAAAAACTTAAATATCAATTAATGATACTAACAGTAAGGTGTTACTTAACAACCACATATGTTTTGTTTGTTTTCCTCAAACTCGCGGAGTCATATGATCTGATAATTTCAACAAAACTAAATTATTTTCATCTAAGTTCTCTACTACTTCATACGCGTTGTGAAATTCGCATAAAACTTAAAGTATTGAATTTGTAACATAAAAAATAAAACTTATTTTCATAAAGTAGAATGCAATTAATTTGAAAAAATCTTATTAAACTTAGGTCGTCTGAAGAAGTAATAAATAGTCCAGGACGATAATGACCAAATTGTTCAATGGAAGAAACTGTTTTAATTTCCTTTGGTCTTATACATATGTCTTTCAAGTACTGAATGTGTTCATTAATGAGAGCAGTTGTAAGATCCATAATTTTACCCATTTTTATTAATGCATTGAAATTAAATGTTTCCCAAGTGGTTGCAAATTTTTGTTGATTCCGTATTGCCAAAGACTTTGATAAATTCTTAAAATTTTTTAAATTATTACTCAAATTTTTGAAATATTGATGGTTTGCTTCGTACAGCATTGTAGAATAATCTTTTCAGAACAGCGGTTAAAACTCTACTGACTGATAAGTTAACAACGAAATAGCATAAAGAATATATTTTCAAAGAAAGAACCGTTATTTCTTTCAAAGAAATGGTACGCACTTATAAATTCTGAAGAATTTTTGGCAAATATATACCCTAGGTATTATAAAATTTATTCCAAAGACGTATAAAGAACACATTGAAATCCTAACTGAATATGATATTTATAACAAAATCATATAAAGTATATACTATAAAAATATAAATAAAGTAAGTTATATGCGTATTTGATAGAGTTTATAGTTGCGAATATAAATTCTATAACATTTTCAGATACATTTCATCTTATATGCGTATAGAAATGGTTTTTATAGGAAATTTCGTATTAACGTTAGACTGACATTGTATACAAATGATGTATATATTCGACTTTATCGTTTTATATATGTAATTTGGAATAGAAAGACTTAATATTAAAAAGTATATATATTATTTTTATCTTTTACACCAAGATTCCTAACCGTGTAGTTAATCAGGAACAAATCCAACACGCTTAAATACCACCTTATGAAAACAATTTTAATTGAAGAAACAAAAATTTCTCAAAATGGTTACAATATCAAAGACGTAAAATATCCGGGATACGAATTAACGCGAAATACCTCTAATTAGTTTGCTAAATGATGTACTATTTTCTTATACTCCAAGCGCTACCTTAGGTCCTACCTGTATTAATGTTAACAAAATAACCAAATTAACTCTTAGAATAAGAATTTCCTTTTATATTTTAATTGGTTTAAATCCGCTTTTTGTTTCTTCTGTTTAACCCTTCTCCGTTTAAACTTTCTGAATAGATACAAAGGTGGCTTTTGTTGCTAAAGCTAAATTCTCTGGCCTTCGATCAGCTTATGTCATATTTACTATATACACACACCTATACGTAGTATTTTGTATTTTTTCTGCTTCAATTCTATTAAAAGAAAATTTGTGGCGCTATACTTTTCTTATATATGTTGGCATGATATCAGAGTAGACAAAAACGAAATAAAACTTCTTTCCATCTCGAAAAATTTAAAATTTATAGAAACTGCAACGATTCCCCCTAACTTGGCGAATTGTGCTATCTCAAAATCAGAGCCGCAATTTTCGTTGTGGTTTTTCTTTTATATCCCCCTTTCTTTATCAGAACATTTTCGCATAATGCATGTACTAGGCATCTCTAATATGACAAGATATCAGCTCGCAAACATATCACGTAAGGCCCTCATCCAGCCAAGTAGTCGAGTCGGTCTTGTTAGAGACACATCCACTCCAAAGCCAAAAGGGAGATACTTTTGTTAAGCTACAGACTATGCATAGGCAAAAGAAAGGGGCGAAAAAGATAGTAGCTCACAACATTGCTGGCAATTAAATCGTTCCCCAGGGATACGTTCCTTATCATCAAATACATGACCTCTTCCCTTTCCGAAAACAGAACTCATTTTGTGGAAAAACGCAACTCAAGAAAGGTTAAGTGGTGTGATACTGGCCCAACATGGCAACAAACATCCAATTTACAACAACAAAACAAGAAAAACCTTTGACTTGAGCTCTCTATTTTAGAAAGTACTTGGGTGCTTCCTACAAAATTCTCCCAGCCTTCAACATTATACCTTCAGACTTTCTGGTACTGTTGGTAGAAACCTCCCAATCAGTGTTTTTTTTTTACCTGCCCCCTCACCCCACCCCGCTCGAGAATAAGTACTATATATAATGTACATCTTTCTTTGATGTACCCAAAAACATCCTCAGTCTTGACTTCTGTCTATGTTTGCCTGTAATTGGAGATGAGAATTGAGCCTTGTTGTTCAAGGTTGCTCTTTTGACGACTCGTTTCAAGTTAAAGCTGTTGACTTTAATAAAGCTTTGTAAAGCTTTGAAGTTTGGATTGGAACGACCTTTGTCGCGCCAACATTATGATTTCATAAAAAAAAAAATGGGACTTACAGGGAACATAAGATTCTAGGTCACTGCCAATTGCAGACATACTTTTTATGTATTTACGCCCAATTTTGGTTTTAAATTTTTAATGAATGTTTCAAAAACAGTAAAAACACGAAAATGAAAACCACTCTCGCATCGATATTATAAAAAGAGCACCACCGATAAATTATTCTTCTGGCATCAAAACGGTTTTTGCTAGAAATAAGTATTTTTCTAGATTGAGCAAATTGAAATCTTGGGCCTTGAAAAAAAAATAGGAAATTATGTGGAAGAAGAATTTAAGTGCAAAACTGTGAGTATATATATTAGGTTAAGGTTAACCAAACTGGACCAAATGCAATCACCAGAAAAGATATTAAAACTCGTCAATAAGACTATCTAACGGAAATGTCGCATTTATTTCAATCAACATCAGAGGAACAGGAATATTTTGAGCTTATTTAAATATCTTTTTATTCTCAATGATACCACTAATTTTAGATTTAATTTTGCGCTGTAGTCTTAGATATTACGAGAACGTAAATTTACACCCTTTGAATTGAATCAAAGTTTTTTTTATAGGCAGGGGACAAAAGATCCTAGACACGGAGGCCAGGGTGGCCTATTGTGGTAATTTGCTAGGAACCCTCTCACTAAAACCTTCCTGTCCTCTTAATGAAGCGCAACAGGTCCTGGTGAACTCATCCATAGATAGGAGAGAAGACCCAAGTGTATCCAGCCTGCTCCGGGGAAAGGCCGGAAAAGTTAGATGAGCGTGAAGTGAGCTGTGTCCAACCCGAGTCCTGCATTGTTTCCTTCCTAGCCCCTAGAGAAAGTCAGAGGAATTCCTATTAGTCCCATCAAGAAAAAGTTCTCTGTACCTGCAAGCTCTCAGGTTCGCCCATCTCTGCTTATGCTTCATACAAACATCCATTTTGATGAGACACCCGAAAACCTAGGTGGAACCGCCTACGGCGCGTTCCGGTCCAGAGAAGGGAGAATCAGAGCCAGACCTGGCTAGAAAATTTCCTCTTTCATTCCCCATGATCCTCATTTGACCGGGAACCTACTGAAGGGAGACTTTGTTGTGGATACACAGCTTATCCACGGACAAAAGTCACTCAGAGCCATTACAATGTCCCTAGATCTCCATATCAAGAGCTCTCTTCGCCGCTATTATGATCGCAAAGACTATTTCAACCCAATGTCAGGTTCAAGAAAGTAAACACCCGCACCGGCACCCTTTATTAGTGAAAGAGTCGTCGGTGTGAAAATTTTTAGAGTGGACGGGGAAGGCTCGATAAGGCACTTCCTTCAGCCCACGATTTCCATTCAGGAAAACTCATAGTGAAGCTCTGGCACCATCATGTCAAATGGAATGCAGGCCAAAGAGTTTGCCCATTGCAGCTCACATGCCAATAAACAATTAGGAAAAACTAGTCCAGCAGTCCGCCCAACATTCTCATAAGCGTAATCTACACACAGCCTTTTTGGGATGTGCCTGAATGACAAGATCCGGATGTTTTGCAAATTAAGCAAATAAGCAGTAGCTGTAGAGTCCCATACTTTTCAGCACCATGATGAGTGAATCAACCAACATACACCAGAGTACCGGGGAGAGCACGCCACCCTGCGCGCAGCCTCTCTGTACCAGCACACTGAGAAAGGTCAGGCCGCCCAAATCCACGGTTAAATATTGTCGTCTTAGCATTTGTCGGACCCAACGCACGACAGTGCGGTCACCACCATGCTGACGAGCTGCCTCACATAGCAATTGACAATAACTATTGAATCTACCGCTGTTAGTTTATTTCTAAGGTTTTGTTTGATTCTGGTGACAATTGTTCAATATTTTTGGCATGTTTTTATTTATAGCTTGTTTCATTTATATTTATATTGGCTCATCATTAAATGTGTTGTAAACTATAACAGAGCCAAAAGAACGTAGGAACTAGTTTTCTTGATCTTTGAAATGTACTAAACCCATTTCAGTGTATTAAAAAAAAAACATTTTTTTTTTTTCATTAATATAGGAGGAACAGACCTGCGCATCAAATATTTTTCTGCTGTCTTTTCATTTTCTACACAAGTAAAAAATCTATTAAGTTAGCTAGTAGGACAGCAATGTCATTTCCTTTTTAGGGGTGTTAGAATAACTAGATAAGCACCCCTAAAATGAATCTAACAGATAAAATGTTGATCCTTTTGAAATACCATACGCAATATAAAATGAATTTGACCCGGATATAATCACCAGCACCGCAATGAACAATGGAAACAACAACAAAATATCTCCTCAGCATAATATTATCGCAAAGGTATTTTGTATTATTTAAATGCAACCCCGGTGACACAAACTCCCTTGAGTGGGTATAGAGGTGGCAGGTGGCATATTTAGAAAACAAAAACTGCACAGAAATCATGTCGCAACTTTCTGCTCCATTGCGCCAAATAAATGAAGCGTGTACGCTAGGTGATTACTATGTGACGAGAGAAAATGTTACTTGCAATTGCTTTTTGCAATTCATTTACAAAGATACTACTTTCACCTGAATGCGGAGAGAGTAAACACAAGCGGAAAAATCGCTGTGGAAAGAATGCCATATAGGACTATGAGGACATCACATATCACAACTAACAAGGAGCAACACAACATACCCCGAGGGAAAATTCTCTCTGCATTTCCTTCTATGTCGAGTACATGATGGCAAGTAAAAGCAAGTTTCATTCACTGTGGAAAGCCTCAAGACTTAGACAGGATAGAATATAAAATGCGCTTTTTCACCGTTTTTCCTGTAGTTTTGTGTAACATGAATTTTTCTACATTATTTAGAGGTCGCTTTAATTGAGTTGATTTACTTGAGGGCTTGCATTTCAGTTTTTTCTTCTACCGTAATCCTGCCATGTAAGGATATAGAAAGAAACTCTGAATTTCGAATTTCGTCCTGTTCATGAAATATTTCGAATTTCTGGAATTCCATGTCTCTATTACAACTCTTTTAGAAACTTCTGTCGGCTCCATCCATTGTGTATCTGTTTGTATATATGAACGCAATTCGCCTAGTCCGTTTATATGTAGAAATCAGGACCGGGATGATATCATTGAAGGAATTTCATTTAACATTCCTGAAACTCTTCAAATGCAGTTAAAAATTCTTGCAGCAAAATACACGTTTCATAAGAGCCAAGATCAACAACTTCTAGAAGCAATTTTGAAATGTACCGGGATTGCACAGCAACCAGTAGTAGAAGAATCAACGGTAGCAGCAGTGTCAAGTACAGGGTCACATAGAATGATGTCCATTGTAGAAGCACCCTCAAACCCGTATAAGTGAAGTGGAAGGAAAATAAAAGGGGAATTGATGCACTACTTCGGCTGCTTTTGAAAATTCGAAAATATGGCCGGGACGGGACGTCTATAATAATGGTGGCGTGAGGGCTTTAGAGAGGGATTCATAAAACAAACAACAAACAGCGAAAAATAAAATGGTTGCTTGCCATTGCATTAAGGGAAACAACGTTTTTGATGATCTTTAATGGTATGCAAACACAATGCGGTCCTTCTATAGTATACACTGCACGTTAAAGACCAAGTTTTTAATCATTATTTGAATTAAACAAAAGGATTAGTACAAAAAAAATGCCAGATATACAAAGCACACATGCGATGGAAGAAAATATCATGCAGGGGTTTGCATATGGATTTTTTAATAATCAAAATCAGTTTTAGTTTGTTAATACCTACCTGACATGGTTAAAGTCTTAGGAATTCTTTCTATTTCCAGAAAACTAAAAACAAATAATGGCGGCCAACAATGATGATTTAATTAATCTGTGAACCAACTTCCACCTACTGGTAAAAGTAACCATCCATTGTTTTCGGTTACCTTGCAGATATTTCATCCATATTCACTAAGTGCGTAAATACTTATCGAAGCAACTTTCATCTTACTAATTATTCCCCTACATCTTCACATTTAAATCACTTCGATCGTGAAACATTAATATGTTTTACTACTAATGAATCTACTGCTAAATGCACTTTGGATGAATTACCAACTTTTTCAACAACTTAAATATAAAAGATCTCTATGGTCCAAACATCGAAGATGTCTTTCCTCTATTAATCTTATGGAATTTAGAAAAGCCTCAAATAAGTTAACACATGACCTACACAAAACTCAGGTGAATTTAATCAATAACGTTGTTGACAGAGAGTTGAGATTCCTCCACTCATCAGACCTGATGGATCTAAATGCACTATGGATCCGGCCACTAATGATCTTTTGGCTGATGAATTTGAGAAGGTATTTTGACTGGAACCAAACTAGATGGACCTTTACCAGCCTTATAAAGTTGCTCATATATATCGGCTAGTACCTATAGCCAATTTTATATTTAATGAATCTATTGTTCTTGAACCGATTCTCAATCTAAAATAAAATGCTTCGCCCGGACCTGATGACAAGGGCGGATACAGCGGGGGGCGATCACCCCCTAGAGCTCAAATAAATCAAAATTTATACTCTAATCAAATGAAATTGAAAATATAATTTTTTTTTTTACAAAATACTGCTTCTAAATCTGCACTAATAAATAGAAAATAATTTTTCATTTCACTTATCACAAAGATAACACAAAGATAACAAAAGTTCTCTAGAGTTTCCCGTCATTTTGCAATTTAATTTAATTTTGAAATTATATTACGTTTATGTATAAAATTTAAAATTTTCAATGTACACAAAGAAAGCAAAGTTTGGGCAGTTCAAATTTTAACACAAATATAATATAATTTCGAAATTTAATTAAATGGGAAAGGAAGCGAAGCTTAAGTGAAGAAAGAAATTATTTTCTATTTTTAATTCGGATTTTGAAGTCAAATTTTGTTAAAAAGTTATTTTTTATATTTATTAGTTTTTCTTTTTTAGTGTTAAATTATTCTCAAAAAATTTAAAATTACATCATTTTCAGTACAAGAAAATTTTTTGTATTTTTTTGTGATCGAAAGTTTAAATAACCGGCCAAGTGCGAGTCGGACTCGCGCACGAAGGGTTCCGTACCATCGTACAAAATTTAAGACTATCCACTTTTTATTTTTCAAATGAGAGTAGACGTCATGTGAAAAACTAATCCTGTCATTTGAAGAAATAATCATAATACTGTTATTTGAAAAAAAAGAAGAAAACATGCCTACTTATGATAATTGAGAATAAAACGAGGAAAAAAGCGCCGAAAAAATTACGTTTCTTGTATGTGGGCCCCCTTTAATTTTTAAATTTATTTAATTTTTTATATTTGTTATTATATCACCAATAGAAATGCATAGTCTGTGAAAATTTCAACTATCTACCTATTACGGTTCATGAGATACAACCTGGTGATGGACGGACAGCGAAGTCTTAGTAATAGGGTTCCCGTTGTTACCCTTTGGGTACGGAACCCTAAAAATACGGGTACATTGATGAAAAGTCTGTTGTTTGAACGAAATGCAAGCTGCCTTTATGTGAGAAATACCAGCAATATAACAAGGCAAGAAGTGTAAAATGTCTATTTTATGTGGTACACATTTTACTATGCTTACGGGAAAAAAATCTTATATTATACTAGGGGGAATCCGTCGTTGCCCGGCGATAATATAGTTACCTATATGGGTAGGCGTGGGGTAGGGTGGTTAGAGATAAATAATAGCTTTCGTACTCTTGGTTTTCACTCTGTGTCTGTATGTGTGTGACTGTGTGTGGGCGAGTTTGCGTGCATACATTCATATGTGTAGGAGAGTGTAGCTCTCTACGTCGACGCATTCTCATGCAGTGCCCAAATATACAGTAAAACACGAAATTTTGGTATGGCAACCCTACGAAGGAGTTGCCCAATTGATCCCATTTTCGAACTGTATTTGCAATTTTTATGAAAACGCCGTGTTAAGTTTTGTATGGCATCACTAAGAAAGGGCAACCAAATTCAGTCCATTTTTGAAATTTTATTTACCATTGCTATGAAAACACCACATAGCAAATTTTTTGTATGGCAAACCTACGAAAGAGTTGCCAGATTGGTCGCATTTTTGAACTTAATTTAAATATATTTTTAAGGAAGTCCCGCATACAAAATTTCAGCTATCTACGGTGACGCGTGAGGCAGTGTCCAAATATATAGTGAAAACCCAAAATTTTGCATGCCAACACCAAAATATGGTCTCCCGATTTGGTCTATCTTTGACCTTGTATTTTCATGAAAACGCCGTGTACAAAATTTGAGCTCTCCACGTTGACGCGTTCTCAAGCAGTTTCCAAATATATAGTGAAAAACTAAAATTTTGCCTGGCAACATCAAAATGGAATCGCCCCATTTGGCCCATTTTTGAATTAGTATTTGCAATTTTTATGAAAACGCCGTGAACAAAATTTCAGCTATCCGGATCGAAGTGCTCTCAGGCTGTCTTCTATACCTCGACAACAGCTCCATGTATCGTCTCCAAAACTATCCTATCTTTCAAGCTGGAACCATCCAAACACATTCACAAAATTTCATTGAAATCAGCTTCGCGGTTTCGGAGATTAGCGTGTACAAATACAGTGACACGGAATTTTTATGTATTAAGATTAATAAAAGAACTCCGGCGATATCTGGATGCTAATTAAATTTTCATGTAGAAAGGAAAGTGAAGGCTATACAAGGCGGTCTGCAACTAATGGTTCAAGCTTCTGGAGCTAATAGCGGATGTTAGGTTATGAAAGAGCAAAATGCGGTTTTTAGGAAGGAGAGGGAGTTTATGATTTTGCTATATTTCGCCTTAACATCATGTAACACTCTTACTGTACATTCATAAAGGAATGAGCGAAATGATGACTAACTGTCCAAGCTGTCCAAGAAATACTTCACTCCTATTTTTTCAAACTTTACTCCGTTTTCCGCCAAACCGTTTTGATATTTAGCAGCACTGATGACCATCGAAATGTGTTTCGGGCTTAATGTTCCAAGTTGCGATATAGCAGCAAAGAATTGTTAAAAGTAGCTATCTACTTTGCCGCTCATTATTTAATGTAAATACATCTCGTAACAATATCCATACATTATTTATTCTTTTATTACTATACCTGCTAAAGAGGCCATCATTTTTAAGGTGTAAAGATAGCTTACATCTGAAATGTGTTTGAAGAAGTATGCAGTTTTTTTATATTCTCCCACTTGGATTTCTGGAAACTCGAGTTCTTAGGACTTGGCGAGTACGAATACCAAATTTTGAAAACTTGTGGAGTCCCAGCCGAGTATGGATCTAAATCTAAATTCAAATCATTAAGCGAAAGCGTTTATTATTTTAGAGTTCTATAACGTTTCTTATAGCTAAAGTTTTTGTAACAAAAACAACAAAAAATCGTAAAATCAGAATTATTTATTACATTACAAGATTTTCAACTGAAATTTCTGGTTGTGCCAAGATATTAAAAAGGTAAATATACTCAAATTTATTTATTAATTAATTTACATTTTATTTATATCTTTATAAATGTCCGCAGCAATTTGTATAATTTAAAAAAAAAATTATGTATTGATTTTTGCTTAATTTTAAAAACTTGGACCCGTCCAGTATTAAAGTCGAGTCCCGAATCCGAGTAACTACCCAAATTCTCCATACGTCCGAGTCGAGTACAGAATCCTAATCTTCCAACCACTGAAAACTGAGCATTTGTCAGTGTTAGCAACAAAACATTGCATTTTTTATCGCACTGAAAAAGTCATTATAATTTCTTCACCCTCGCAATTTATTTTTGATACTTATATCTATCGAAAAATCAATTTGTTCCTCTTAGTAGTTGAATTCAAATTTAGTGAGATGGTTATACAGGGTGGGCCAAAAGTCACCATGGGGTTTAAAAATAACTAACTTTTTCGTTTGTACATTGCTCCACACGCTGTTGACCGTTTCTCTTCATTCCTTTTTTACATGATAGCCAACTGTCTGTTCTTTATAGGTAAGCATGTTTCCCCACCCCACCTTACCCCTCCTTTTTTTCATCCTACCATATGTTACCCATGGTGACTTTTGGCCCACCCTGTATGTAGCATGAATAGCGGCAGCTATCACTATTTTTCTGTGTGTTCCATAGTTTTACTAACTACCCCCATATGTTAACAGAAAATTAACTGGATATAATTATTGTTTCCCTTATTAGAAATGTTTTGAATATAATGGAGTATTTTATGGGGGACAAATTCTATTAAAGTGTGCATAAATAGCGAAAATTTAGATTCCATAACCCCATCCAAAATTTATGCTTTGGATTTTATTTTTTCCCGGACGGGAATCGAACCTACACTTGTTAGAATCAGTCAATGATGGATAAAGAAGAATTTTAAGAACTTTTATTTTTAACGATTCTAAATCAAATTAATAAATACAAGAAGAAAAAACAACCGCCTCGTCCGGGGTTTGAAACCGGGACCTTCCGCTTGCCGGGCGACTGCTCTTACCACTGAGCTAACGAGACAGATGATTTTCCCTCTTGCATTTATCAGTAGTAACAAATTGATAACCAGCCACTTCCATCTTCGTTGAAAATAAAACTAGAGCACAAACAAGACAACATTCCGTAATTAAAAATAACTTCTGATTCTGGTTTTTTGTCATCTTTCTTAAAACATTTGGGCATTTCCAAGAAGACCTCAGGGTGTCTTTCCACGAATCTTGCGCACCACTTGGCTTTTAAATCGTAAACTGAATTTCCAAATTTTGCGGAACCTCATATATTTTGCATCTTAATCTCCATCAACTCCATCAGCTAATTTTGTCTGCATGCTGAATCAAGCAATTATATTTATCCATTTTCACACTCAAGCACAGAGCAAGGTATCATTCTAGATCGCGTTTTTTCATTGATTTTTTCTTATAGTAATTTTCTATAGTAATTTATAATAGTAGTCATATTATAGATTTAATGTATTTTCCAATATAAACAATTTTGGCTTATTACTATACCCTTGCAAAATGTAGCTTTGTTTAGGTTCGAACTGCTTTATAAAACAACTTAACAACTTTTGGCATTGTAAACTATCACTGATAAAATACTGATGTTGCTATTTACTACATTTCACTTATGTATATTTGCCCGACATTTTTGTTTAGACTTACCGCCATGCAAAATATTGGCAGGGTATATGAAAGCATACATAAAATATAGTAATCAAGTGTTATTTCATAAAACTAAATTGAAAATCTCATTAAATCTAATCGAAAACATGTTTGTTTAATTAATTATCTGTCTACACAAAGAACACCATCAGCTAATTGAAAATAAACTCTACACTTCAAGACACTTCAGAAATCTAGAGACAGGTTTTGATATGTTCTTACTTAATATCCATAATATTTTAAACTTATCGTGTTATTAAAAACCTGATCCTGAATATTTGCTGCCAATTAGTCCTATATATAGTCAAAAATATTTTTTTTCAATATTCAAGCAAGTAACAAACTACTTCTTTGTAAAGGTACTAATAAAATAAAGGCAGACAAGAATACATTATTTTACAAAAAAAAAAATATTTATAGAATATTCCCAAAAGTATAGAAATTTTAAATTGTATGCTAATTTATGAAGCAGTCTCGGATCGGAAGAAAGCCTTCTTGCCAAGGCCGTATATATGGAGTAGGTTTGAAGTGTTCAATCCCAACCCTCGCCGATAAATCAACTTAGAAAAAACGTGTGCAAAATAGATAAATATGTATATGCATCAGTCAACTTAATCTCAGTGCCCTGGTAGACAAATCATGATGAGCTCATTAATGAGCTCCTATTTATTCGCGTTTGAATCAAAGCCGGGAAAAAATCATTTATTTACTTATTCACAGATATTGTGCATGATATATTGCATCTCTTTCACTTATTTAGAAATGTATACTGTGTTTCTCTTTTGTGCATTTTACAATATTAGATGATCATTTCGATGAGTACATAATAAGTGTTACGATGGGCAGACAGCGCATCGAGAGGTACGCTACCACAAACATTAGTGAGTTCAGAGCTGTGGTGGAAGGGTCCATCATGGCTTATAGAAGATTATGCGAGGAAAATCTCAGTAGTACATATTCCCAATACAGAGACAGAGTTACAGAAAAAGGAAGCCTGCAGTACTGCATCCATCAAGAACGACACACTTGAGAATCTGTTTTCAAGAAAGTCTACGTTACGATTAATACTTCGCATCCTGGGATGGTGTATCACATTCATTATCAACTCCAACAGATCATCAACCAAAATATCAGTGAGATAGCTTACAGCAAGTGAATTAAAAGACGCCTTGAAGATATACATACTTACGATGGACGCAAGCTGATGCCTTCACAGAGGAGATTCAAGCGCTACAGGATGGAAAACAAATTGCCAATTCAAGACATCTAAGAAGGCTCAATCCTTTCATTGATGCGGACAAAATAATACGAGTCGGTGGACGGCTAGAAAATGTCATATGACATCAAGCATCCGATCATCCTGCCAAAGAATCATACCTTTGTGGATCTGCTGATTAAACACACCCATGAAAGACACTATAACGTTGGCACGTCACTTCTCCTCAGCATCCTTAGGCAAAAGTACTGGATTATATCCTGTCGCTTCTTAGTAAAGCGTCACATCACCAAATGCGTAATTTGTACTAGATATAGAAAAGCAACATCTAATCAGCTGATGGGCAATCTACCTTTTCATCGAGAGTCATTCACACAGGCCTTCGAAAATGTAGGAGTGGATTATGCAGGCCCATTTTCACTGCTTCGACATCGAGGAAGAGGAGCAAAAGTCATCAAGGGTTACATCGCACTATTTGTTTGTTTTAGTACAAAGGCTTGTCATGTAGAGGTTGTTAGCGATTTGTAGGCCGACGCTTTCATAGAATGCTTGACGAGATTCATTGCAAGAAGAGGCATTCCACTAAATATGTACAGCGATAATGCTACAAATTTCGTAGGCGCAAATAGGAAGCTTTGCGAATTATATCATCTAGTACATTCTCAGAATTACAATGTGTTGGTGGCAGATATTCTCTCAGATAACCACGTCACTTGGCACTTCAATCCTCCCTCGGCTCCCCACTTCGGAGGCATTTGGGAAGCGGGAGTGAAATCAGTGAAGACCCTACTGAAGTAGACCATCGGTGAAACACGCCTTACGTTCGAAGAGCTCACCACACTTGTCACGGGAAACGAAGGGATTCTCAATTCGAGGCCGCTTATGCCAACAACGGATGATACTAGCAGTTTAGATGCAATTACTCCATCCCAATTCCTAATTGGACGCCCTATTACAGCGCTACCCGAACCAGCCATGGTCAACGCAAGGATATCAACCCTAACGAGATAGCGTTTCGTACAAAAGATGCTGCACGATCTTTAGAAACGATGGCATCTGGACTATATGACCAGTATACAAAGTCGGCCAAAATGGACACGAATTGAAGCAAACTTGCGCACAGGAGACTTAATTCTAATAAAGGAGAGCAACCTGCCACCGCCGGCGTGGGTACTCGGACGTGTAATAGAAGAACATCCCGGACGAGACAATCTAGTTCGCGTCGTGACGTTGAGAACGTCAAAAGGAGAAGTCAAACGACCTGCAGCAAAACTTGTCAAGCTACCAATAAATTAAGACAATATCTTAATGCCGGGAGTATGTTTAAGATTATCGACATACAACGTCGAAGCAACCCAGGTCAATCAAGTCAACTAAGGCGTTTTTGTTTTCTGATTTAATAAAAAAAAATTTCGTTTAATGAGTTGACATTAAGCAGTTTTTTCATTTTCAATTTACATAAAAAACCAAAACAGTCAGTAAGCTCAAGGAGTGACGATATTGTACTGTGACCAGTGCGAAACCCCGACTGAGGATCATATGATAGTGATTAATCTGTTAAAAAGGTCTTCAATTTATCACAGAGTAGTCTCACAAGAATACGAGAGCAATAAGGAAGAATACTTAGAGAGCGAAAATTTTGCTTACCCTGAGGATTCGGCTTTTTATTAATCAATCCTTTGCATACTTTCACCCAAAAGGGAATATATATGTAGTAATGCAGGTATTAATGATGTGGGTCAAGTATAGTACAACAAAGAGTAAGATTATACGCAGATAACGAGGATCAATATCATCTACACTTAGGGAATCAGATTTAATTGACTTAAATGCTAGAATCACATCGATTGGGGAGACACAGCAAAGAGAAAAGCCTGCAAAATTAAAGTCGCGATTTAAGTTATGAGAGGAACCATTCGCTCCATTTCTAGATTCACAACTATAGGCTTCATCAAAATAGTTATCGAGTTCATCATGGTCTATGTCACACAAAATGTCTTCGATTTGCCCAAACCAAAATGCTTGATATTCTTCCAAAGCGTTTTAGGCGGTAAAGATGGATCAAGCCTACGAGAACAAAGACTTACTTTAGCATCATGAACGGCTTTAGTTGTTTTATTACGAAGCTTCCTAAAGTTCTGAAGTAAAAAATCGGTTCCATGAGCTCTTCAAAGCTTATAGGAATAATTTCTCTCACGAATGAGGATCTTAATTGCTTTATTCATTCAAGGAGGCTACCCACCTAATACCCTAGATTTAACAGGAGCACATGCATTAAACAAACATACAATTTCATTATTAAAAAACTCAACCTGAACATTCACACCACTTGTTACATACAGGGTTCCCCAGTTAATCGCAGTAACTCTAACTAAAAGGTTGAGAATGTCAATATTTTTAAAGTCACGATAGGAAAGTGAAGATGTACGCGGGACACCAAAACTAAAAGTAACACAAATAGCTTCATAGTCGGTAATTTCATATAGCCAGTGTTTCATTAAATCTGGTTTTTGTTCCTACCTAATAGCAACTAGCCTTAAAAAGTTTGTATATACCTATAAAATCGCTCTAGCATATCCTAATGAAAACTATTTTGCTCATTATATTAAGCAAACTTACAAAATAAGTCTCTAGCAACTTTCAAAGTGGAGAAATGAAAAGAAATATTGCAACATAATAAAACAATATGGTTCATATTAGAATATAGGTGCCTGTGATCTAAAAACAAAGCCAGACCGTAAAACTAGATTTCATAGGTTTTTACATTCTAAAATTGTTGTTTGCCAATCACCTGAAGGAGTCGAAATTATGTCTACAATATTATTACGAAAACATTGCTCATGTAGTTTTTCAGGTTTATACTTCCATTCCTTCTTAAGCAATATCCAAAATATATGAATATATGAAAATCAAAATTTTTGTATAACAATACTACGAAGGAGTACATCTCATCTACGAAGTTAATCTAAATTTTATCGTAAAATTTGTGTGCAAAAAAAATTTTGAGGTCAATTCATTTTTAAATTCTCGTACGTGCGATCAGACAGACTTTCAGCTGGACATAGATGGACAGACAAATTTATAAGCAAAAATCACAATAACTTTTGATACTATGTAGGGTTTTGCAATCCATTTTTCCGTACCATCATCTCTTTCTACAAACGTGTATGAATAAACATCTTAAGCCCAATGATTCCATCTAGGCTATACAGGATTTAAAATTAAATCCAGCCATCCGAACTCTTTGTTTCTAATGCTCAAAAGAGTGTGAAATGACCTGAAATTATGGCCTTCACCTCTATCACAATTTTAAATTTCAAAAAATTTACAAATTCAAAGTGAAATGAAATTTCTCCTTGAAGAATAAAAATCCATATATAATTATACATGGAAGGACTATATATACCTATATATAGGTTTTAAAGTATACACATACTTTCAAGGAAAAGAAAGCCTACAGAAATTCTGTGAAATTACTGAATCGGAAAATCCATAATTTTCTGCTCTACTAGTCGGAAATGCTCTAAATATGCTAGACGCATTTCAGTTACCTTTGAAAGCATTGCCACTTGGCTTCGTTTTGTTCTTATTTTATTCCTACATCCGTCTAACATCCGTTATATCTTATATGTCAAGACATAAGAAATTCACAAAAGACGGAAAAAACAGAGAAAGTTTTTCTTAAAAATGAAAAATTAGAAAATTTACAACCTGGTCCCAGCTTGTTATACAGCGCCCCGCAAGCAAAAACACCAACTAACTACTACAATACAATTGCAGGAAGAAATACAAAGCAAAAGCACTATAAAGCAGCAAGAAAATGTCCTGTTTATAGCGATAAGCTAACATTATTAGCTGAAAGAAAGTCATCTTCGTCTCGGCAGTCTCGTTAAGTCTGGACGCCTTTTCTCCTGATGACTTTATGATTTTCTGACGACTTCTCAACAGTAAAACGTAGAGCGAAGAGAATGATGACATTTTTCTTCTACGTTTTTTTTTTTTAACGGTTTAATGCCTTCAGGAGGGTAGTGGAAGAGACCTGTGATGAGGGCATGGCACAACGCTGTAAAAAAAAAATAACTTTAATAGCTGTACACATTACACGGGCACTCTGGCCCCAATCCTAGTTCTTTTAATAAATGTTGTGTCACCCTGAGAATTGAACGTGCTTGTTAAAGATGTAGTCTGTTTCGTGTCACACGAATTTGCGATAACGACGGCACTCTCAAGCATATTTATCTCAACTTTATAAAAGAGAAGAAAAAAAATTAAAAAAAAACTCGGACATTTCAAGGCTCCAGTTTCCAATGGCGCATCATCGGACAAGTTCATCAATCAGCAGCGAATAAATTAATTTCTTTAGCTTAGCTAGATTTTGAGGGATCGATAGAGGATTTACGTCCGGGAATTTTATCAGGATTTCCTAAATTTCTGATGGTATTCTGTCTGTCCTCAGCATGATACGCCTCTTCCTTTCAATTTTATCATAAACTGAATTCTTTACTCCTGACTTTGGTTGGCTTCACAACGCACACAAACCTGCTGATTTAAGCAGAGAAATTTAATAAAACCCCCATTTCCCCTTTTCACACCCATTCAAGTTCTCTTTAAGTGGGAGTTTTTGCTTGACTTTTTGTACGCCCCATATGTCTTAGCTCCTATACAGTTGATTGGCAAAGTATCTGAAGTAATTAATCATTCCCTTGGGGACGAATAAGAAATTCTCAGGATTGTGTCCATGCTTCCGGTAGGAGTGACTAACCGATGTCATAAGAAACATCTGTGATACCCATTTGAGCCTCAGAATTTACCAAATCGTTCGTCCGAAGGCCATAATGAATGCAGTAACCACTTATAGATAAATCGTCGGACACCAACTATGTACTTGTATCTCTGTCTCTGTCTTTCTCTCTATCTCTCTTGCAAGCTGTGCTGGTTCACACTTATGGGGGCCATGTTAAGGAACCAAATGGTTACGATGGTGGTGCCAGACTCTATATTATGACTACATCTGCATTATTTTAAAAGACATCATCTCTTGGTTGTCTAGTTTCAAACTGGGCACGTTTAGGTTAATAAAGTTTTTGAAACATCATCGTCCAATTGAGCGGTATGCATCTTCATTATGCACACGTTATTATATATATACATCTATTGATACATCGACCTCCCACTAGGAAGAAGAAAACAGGGTCAACAAGGATTGAAATACTCGTAAATGAGTGTAACGATATGCGTTTAACAAGGCACCTGCAGTCCTGTATACATACATACATACATATGTATATATATATATAGCACTGGACATTGTGTTCGTTTGGCTCCCTTTGAAATTGAAATTGTTCCGTTCGAACATTTCTTCTGGCTGAATGAATACCAATGCTGAAGCTTTAGTCCAACACTGAAATGAATTATTATTCTCAAGGTGAGTGTACGTAGTTTGACCCAAATTGGCTTCGGTTTGCACCTGTTTTTCCAGCACAAGCACTTAACTAAACTTAGTAGTAATTATATGCAAAAACATGAAAACGTGCCAGGGTGAGGTATTCTTCTGTTGAACTAACTAAGAACATTCTTTTCTATGTTACGCGTTAAGATCACTATGATTGGGGATGTGAAAGTCCTTGAAGGATATTTTTATAACTTTATTCCAAACATAAAACAAAAGTGAAGGTAATAAATGAGAAATAGATATATGTGCAAGGATATACTGTCGGGAATATCTGGTTGTGTAGTTTTTTGAAAAACTAGGTGAATCTGTCAGTAGATGTTTTGAAGGATAAGATAAGATAAGAAGTAGTAGATGTAATTCAATTTGAATTTATGTATGTATATTACTGTTAGTGTATTGGAATCAAATCCGAAGAAAAAACAAATTCGAGTTTTTCGTCATCGTTAAGCGGCAGAGTGGAAACATAAAACAGGAAAAGATAAGATGAACGGCACATCATTATTGATTATAATTAACCATGCGAAATTATTTCGAACTTATATCGAACCCCACCATAAATAAAGTGCAATACTTACAGGTTGTGACTCTTTCATTTTCCATTTCTACTATTACTAGAGGTTTATCAATTTGAAATAAACCGTCAAACATCTGCCATGCAAGATAATAAGGGACTAACCAAGAATGTCAGTTTAGCATAAAACTATAGGCTAAATTAAACTGGCCGTAAAGAACTTTACGAATTTTACTTACGAAATATATCGTATTTTTGTCCTAGACAGGCATCACACTCTGTAAGGGTTATTACCTTGAAATTGTTGTAAAAGCAAAAAGATTAACAAATGGAAGTTGATTTAATTGAAAATTTATAGACATTATAGAAAAAATAAGTATTGTCGATTACATTAATATTTTATTAATATCATTTGATAAACAACCGCATAGACGCGCACTTGTCATACTTAAGTAATTTTATGTTCATTGTGGTTCAGCCTTATTAAAGAATTTTGGACGGCGATGATCCCATCTCCACATGTCACTAGAGCTGAGATTCAGGCCCGTGCGCAAGAGCGGTTTTTGAGGGTTGAAACCCTCTAATTGGATCGAAGGAAAAAAAATCTTCGAGGTAATATCGGTGCGATACAAATTCAACAGGAATTGTGTTTGTTCACAGTGAATCGCAGCGAGATTTACGTCCCATATCCATATTATATCAGTCAGAATTGCTATTGCTATGCGTACGATAATTCTCGTATAAGTACGCGAATTTCAACTCAGGTGCGATGAACGAGGCAAAATGTATTCTCGTATGCAAAAGTACAAGAATTTTGGTGTCAAATATTTTCCAAACTGAATTTTCACGTATATTACTACGAAGAAAGAACAATAACAGATAATTTTAGAAAAATAAGCAAAACACATCTGGTCCGCATTAATTACCATGTTTACACCCAGCGTTGAACCATGGTTCAACTTGGGTTCAACTCCATGTATACGGGGTTCGAGTTGAAATTGGATCGACTCGACGCAACCACGCCTTGTTGGCGTAGTCGAGTCTAAATTGTATCCTACAAATACAGATTGAGTAGTCAAGTTAGCAGCCAACAGCTGGGATTTATTTTGTTTGCTCTTTACTCGTTTATTTAAACAAAATTTATAACTTTTATAACTCTATCACAAAAAATACCATAAATAAGGTGTTATGGTTAACTGTCACTTTAACTATATTTGGACCCGTTCTCAGTTACATCTTGCAACCCTGGATGCTCAAAAACACGCAACTCTGAATGTAAAAATGGTAAATGAACACATTCAAAGATTGCTGCTTTGAGTTTTCAAACCTACCACCCAAATGATAAGTGGTATCATTTTGGCTCTGCTCTAGTCGCATAAATCTGCTGCTGCAGTGCGACCTGGGGACAGATTCTGTAACTCGGTAAGTTTTGGAGATGCGAATTTTCGTTTTCCCTGATTAAAACTCTCTAATACCCTAGGCATATGGACAAAATCAATGATCATTCATTCGTAATTGATTTTTTTTTTTTTTTCAAAACTCAAGTTACCCAAGGTTTTATGAATTAAAACGAAAGTCCTGTCAATTTTTGTATGTAATTGACAGCACAATTTTAATAATTAAAATTCAAAGGTAAATCGTTTTTTGAAAAATCCAATTATGAACGAATGATCATTGATTTTTCCCGTCTACCTAATATCCTAGACATACGGAACATATCAATGATCATTGGCGGAACAATGGTCATTGCATAGCTCGTGTGTTATTGCATCATTGACGCAATGATCATTCGTTTCGTCATTGCACCAATTACGCTTCTACAAGCTCATTCATTTGAATTATGCATTGTCCTTTTGTCGATAAGTGCGCTTTCAGTACTGAGGAACTGCAAGTTATTGGAAAGATGAGCTCATCACTGGCAAATATCATTTGTGAAATTTGCTGATACATTTTTTAAGGTAAATTTTGCATATTTTCCATAGCGAATTATTGAAAAAAATTTCTTACATTATATATCTAATACAAGGCTCGAATCATTTTTCACAAATTACTTCACAATTCAGAGTTTTTAATTTACAAAATTGAGAATTGTCATCTGTCAAATCGAATTATCGTCATGATATGGTGTGCTTGCCTTACCAAGCAATGATCATACGATCAATTACGTAATTGTGTCAATAATCATTCTAGCGCGTCATGTGCCTAGGGTATAAGGTATGACTATCCATTCGCGATTCTCTACATACGGCGTTAGGGAAAACGTAAGAAGTATTGCAATATTGGAGGACGGCTAACTCGGTATGGGAGGGCCGTAGAGCATTATAGTTTTTCCGTCGGATTTAGGGTCTAGAGCAGGAAAATCTAGATGAACAATTTTTGGGGTACGGGCCTTTGGGGATGGGGTCGTACAACCCCTCATTAGAGGTAGTCCGTCACGTTTGGTATCAAATTGAAGAGGAAGAAATGGGTATTATAGTGGTGTCGTGTTTTTTTTTTCTTTTGATCATCTTAACTTCATAACTGACTTTTTACCGCTGAAAGACAGATTTTTTGGACTTAGGTCATATACAGCACAGGTCCTATATTTTGCATATATTTCTTCCGTTCTTTGTTTCATATTCATTAGTACTCTGCTGTTAACAGTTTTTTCATGGAAACTGAACTTCCACGACTCACCTGTTCTTCTTAATGATGAATTGAAAATATGTCCATATTTGTACCAAAATGCAGCCATTTTTTCATCTTAAGAAGGACTGATTCACTTATTTTTCAGTTATCTCCAAAACCATTTACCGAAGTCACAAACTAATTACATGTCTAACTAGGGGACAACATGTAGATGCGCTTGCATCCTACATACAAGCCTTACCTTGAATATTTAAAATTTTTAAAACACCTCTTCTGTACTGGAAAACGACCAAATTGACCATTTTCGTGTGATTTAAAATTTTTAGCCGGTACCTTGAGACACTAAAATCCATATTTCTCTGTAAGTATTGCAAGGATTTCCATAATTTTTTTTTTTTGTAAACATTGCCAGGATATGTAGAGAATCTGTGGCGACGCTTCGGTCTCGATTCGCCCATTTCCAAACCTTCGTCACACACCGTGTAAACCGGGGTACGTTCACCACCACACACGTTGTGAAAAAGAAAACAAAAAATATCAGTAGTCATTTTTTAGCCTTCTGTCAGTCGTCATCTAAAAATAAGAAAAATAATTAAAACCAAAAAAATTGAATGAAAATAAATTTATATCCGAACTATTGGAAAAGAAACTAAAAGAGGACTTTTGCATTTCTTTACGCCACATATGCCCTTATTTTCTTTATAGCTCAACTTCAAGGCCGAATGGAAACAACCCAACTGGGTAACTTACCAGAGTGCCCTTAAAGATTCAAGATAACAGGCGGTACCATATTCAGAAGCTCAAGCAACCTCATCCTGTCGGCTGCCGTCACACTGCCGTAGTGGTAGCGCTATCTCACTTACTGCCATTATCAGATTGCCTTCGCTGGGAGAATCTGTTTTATGGTATAGGCGTTGCTACGGCTCCACCAGTCTGTCGTGTGAGTATTACAGCCGACTGCTACCAGTCTGTCGTGTGAGTATTACAGCCGACTGCTTCTCAACACTGCGCGACATAGATGGTGATGTACTAACGGTCATTGGGACTGTGATAGTATCCTGTCATTCGCTTTCCATTATTGAAGCATCATTGTTCCTCCGTCATCACGGACACTAGAGTATATTAAATATTAATTTTCAGTGGTGTACTAAACCTCCAGCCTGTATAGGCTGAGAAGAATGCAACTGTCAAGTATCCAAGAAGATAACAGCAAATTATCCCGGCATTTGGTCATATTATCATAGGGACAATAAGACCGAGTTCCTGACTTCTATACAAACCAACTAGGGTCAATTCCTTTCTCCTACTACAGGAACACCACCTTACTCATCCTGGTCCACTGTGATAAAGGCACCAGTCTCAAGCTAATCTCTTATCCAACAGGAGATTTGTACTATTACCTAAAAAGGGTAACGCATCTCCTTGACATATACGCAAGAGGAATAACTACACTATCGCTTACACAATTGATGGCAATTGCCGTCGACAGATAACTGTCCCATATTCAAGAGCGAAGATTTCAATCGGGAACGACTATCAACCAGACCGCAAGCAAGAATAGATAATTGGTACCAACCAAATTAAATAAAAATCCATAATTTAATTTGAAAATCCTAGGTACCTAGGTACCTACACAAAACACAACAAAAACAACGAATACTGTCAATTGAGAAATATTCTTCTTATTTCTCCGCAACTAACACAGCCGAGAGTTTTGTCGAGTGGAATAGAGAGTTTGGTACTTCTCAATACAAATTCCCCGAATTACAGAATTCCGAGTGGAGAGTTAAGTGTCAATATCTTTTATTTCAAGAAATGTAACCCTTAGACAAGACTATACAAAAATACTAATAAGGCGGCTAATGAACCAGATATATGTTTTTCTCTGAGACTTCTTTAACCCTAGTGATGCTTTCCATGCATCATTAGAATAGCAGTCTCTCAGACATATTTCAGCGTTCAGTTATCGTTTATCTTTAGCTCGTGTAAAATAAAAAGTCTACTCTTCTGTTGACTTCATCAACTTTTATATTGAAGTGAACACGGCCTCGGTTAACGGTGGTGTCATTATCATGAAACACCCTTGTCTTCCGTTGACTCAAACAAATTATATTACAAAAGAGTTATTATATTATAAGACAAATTAATTGGTCGCCCAATCTACTATGTTTAACAAGCCTTTTGGCTTTATTCCTCATAAGGTCCAGCCAGGAGACAACAAAGTCCAACTCCCATTTAGTGGAACCCACAGTTTCGACTCTGAAACTAAGAGAAGAAGAAGAAGAAACATAACGTTTTGGTTATAAAAAAGTAAAACAAAATGTTACTAAATTGTCTCCAATTTTAATTTAGCCGCCATTTTTCATTAACTTTGCACTAAACCTAGTGTACGAGAATTACGACAATTTTTCACGATGTACGAGATTTTTGTAAGGTTGGTACGAGAATCTATTTGTTGAAGTCGACCAATCCCTTCTGAAGTAGTGACGCAGCAACTATCGAAAAATATTTCCATGTAAATGCACCTTAATATAATTAACTAAGAAACTTATCGACAGAAAATGTAAACAATGTTGAATCAGCTGTGGTGCGTTTCATATTACATTGTAAGAACGCTATTTTAAACCAAAAACTTAACCCATTATCGAAGAATATCAGTCGATTTTTTTTTTTTTTTTTTTTTTTTTTATAAGAAACTACGGTTGGAAAGTACCGATGTAAAAATCCAAAATGAAATGAAAATTTCGACTTCTCTTGTTTGAAATCTATGTCATGTATATAAATGGACTGACTGATCTCCTGTTTCATGTGGCACCAGTTTTGATTTCAAAAAGTATGCTCTGCCTAGCGCTGTGTTTAAATTATTTGGGAATTTACTTATATATAGTATGCATGTCACTGAGAATTACAGAACTTACCACAAAAGTATTTGGGACTATTTGTATTGTTAAATTTTAATTATAAGGCGAAGGAAGTGTTTTTTACAGGGCTGTTTTGGTTGGAAATACCGCTGATTCGTTACAGACGTATGTAAGTATCTACGATACAGATACTCATGCTCAGTTATTAAAACTTTGATTTCACCTGAGAGCCAAGGGTAACAACCCAGTTTAACAGTTCTAGTTCTTAAGGGAAAATATTTGTCAAACAGGTAATTAATTTTTTCACGAAAACTTCAACTTTGTCATCCACTAAAACAATCCGGTATAAATTATCCCATGATAGCGATGCACATTCATTGAGTAAAGCTGTGGTGTCAAAATTGTTAAAATCTCTAAAAGATATTAGCTTCTGAGCAGTATCAGGACTGTCAGTAAAATCGTATATTAAAAATAGTATAGATGAAATCCCAAATATCGACGACAGTGATGAAACTTGAAAGCTACTAATGAGATCCACAGACACATAAAAAACCACAAAAATACTAAAATAAATACATTCCTAAAACACTGTGAAAGAGTTAGAAATACATTTTTCAAAGAGAACCCAAACCTATATAAAACAAGATCTGACAAAGGTAATATGACGGTAATAATGACTAAAGAAGACTACATAACCAAAATAGAACAGCTGTTAAATGACGATACCACATATATATCCATAGAAAATGACCCGACCTTGAAACTTCAAAGAAAAAACAATAGACTCATTCTCAATATGGAAAACAAACACTATATCATCAAATTAAAACGAAAACAGCTCTCTACCGATACAAGTACATACCCCCGTCTGTACGGACTCCCAAAAATTCATAAACCACACATACCCATGAGACCTGTAATATCAACAATCAATATCCCAATTTACAATCTCTCCAAGTATATTTGCGACATCTTGCAAAAAACGATCTCTGACAGTACACGCAATATAAAAAATACAGATGACTTGAAGAAATTTATAGACAATATATCACTTAAACCAAACGATATTCTTATCTCACTAGATGTAGAATCATTGTACACAAATGTCGACATAGAACTAGAGCTAAAAACCATCGAAATAAAATGGTCAACTATAGAAAACTTGACACCAATAGACAAAGATCTATTTATAGAATTAGTCATGTTTTATGTGATGGAATGTAATTACTTCTCATACAATAACAAATTTTACAAACAAAAATACGGTCTAGCGATGGATAACCCGCTCTCAGGCATCTTGGCAGAAATGGCGTTAGATCATATAATTTAGGAAGCCTTAAAGAAATCCGAAATAGTACAAACATTTCTAAGAAAATATGTGGACGACATCATCTGCGCTATACCCAAAGACTTAGAAACTACCTTTGCCAATAGCTTCAATAATATACACCATCTGATTCAAATTTACAATGGAAAAAGAAATTATTAATAGCATCTCGTTCCTTGACATGCGATTACATAGAACAAGAAATCACAGCAGTAACAGACTGGTACTGCAAACCTTGTAGCTCTAATAGGATTTTAAATTATTACTCAAATCACCCGCATAATACTAAAGTAAATACAGCCCAAACCCTCGCAAACAAAATCTTCAAAATCAGTCATAACAAATTTTCAGAAAAAAAAACACCACAATAATAATAAAAAATAACTATCCACAAAATAATAAAAATCGCTGTAAGAAATAACCTTTTCAACAATTTAATACACACCCCGAACAACACAATAAAACTGGATAACACTAATCCTATTTACACAGCAATCCCGTTTATATATCCTTCATCCCTAAAAATCGTGAAAATCATTAAAAATGATAATAATCACATAAAAATAGCATTCAAGCCAATAACTAAACTAAATAAAAAATTACACAAAAACCAAGTATCCGATACCCACACAAGAAAAAAACAGCGTTATATACAAGGTCAAATGTGAGAACTGCAACACGGCATACATTGGACAAACATAAAAAAGCTTACAACAAGATTATCACAACATAAAGCATATGTCAATAAACAAGCACCACGATCCGCTCTAGCATCCCACGCAATAGACACAGGGCATGTGTTAGGTTTGAAGGTTTTATGATAATGAATAAAACACTTGTTTACTCTAACTATAATTACAACTTTATTTAATTTTAATGTGCCTTGCTAGAAACCACAGATATGGAAGATACTACAAGAAGTGAGATAATGGAACCAACAATCTGACAAAAAGCATGTATTAAAAAAACTGTCCTGCCATATAGGCATGATATCCGTCGTAGTGCTAAATACATACCACGTCTATAATTATTACAGCTTAGTTCACATTACTACATACGTATTCTTCTAATTCTAATTCTTTTTAAATCAATTTAATTTAATTGTGTTCACATGATTTAATTCATTTTAATTTATTTTCATTTATTTAATTTTATTTAATTTACTTATGTTGTGTATGATTAATACGTCATAGCATGTATTTTCCTTCGACAATACAAAAATAATCTTCATAGAAAATAATAGAAAAAAACGTGAACTTAAAGAAGCATGCCACATATACCTTAACAAAAACAAAGTTATAAACTTAAGGCAGGACACAGAACTAATAAATAAAGACTACAAATACATACTGGACAAACTAAAACCATAGTATTAGTCATTAACATTTTAAACATTCTCTCAACGACCGCTTAGTTACATATTGTCCTCGTAGCCAGTTAATTTTCTTTTCTGTTCTAAGTCTATTTTAATTTATTAATAATGTATTTTTCTTTTACTGTAATTTATTTTCCACGTTGTTTATGTGTTATTTATTATTATTTTTAAGAACCATTTATACGCGTCATAGACAGAAATAAGGTATTTAAAATGTTTATATTTAGAATATTTTTAAAAAACTTGAACTCATATGTTTATAATATATATAGAGCTCCTGAAGAAGGGCCGCACTTGGACCTGAAACGTCGTGCAATGATTTAGAAAATTAAATACGTTTCAACAAAACGTTCGGTGTATTCCTGAAAATAACCTTTCCAAAAAAAAGCAAAAAACAAAAACAAAAAAACAAGAAAACATTATCAATTAAGGAGGTAGATTCGAGTTGATTGAGGAAAAGCACGGTCAGAAACGAGGAATAGGTCCAATTAGGACGGACTAGAGGTGTTGTGATAGGTAGGGAGGCAATTCACAACGTTTAAGTACAATGCTTGCATTGATTGTGTGAATTCTACTGTTCTAGTGGTAGAGCCAAGAACGTTCACGTTGAAGTCACCACCTAATATTACCATAGTGTAGTTACGTGTAAAACGAGATATATTTTCGGCGAATTCGAAAAAAATTATCACTACTGAAACTGTCAGGCGGGCAGTAATTAGCGCATAGAAGACATTTTTCATATCCTTTGTACACCTCTAGGGCCAAAGACTCCATCACATTAGCACAAGATCGATAGATCACGGTATCCCCGAATATAACCATGTCTCACTCACAAAAACCACATGAACTCCTGATGCTAAAAACATTTCACGCATTTCATCGATTTTAGGACGTATACTTCTAGCATTTAAATGTACTAAAAGATAAAGATCCTCAGCATTACTCCTACTCTGTCCAAGTGATTCAGGTTATTATCCATTGATGCCAGAAGACGAGTAATAAGAAGCGAGTGCAAACGATGAGGCTGTAAATTTAGCTAAATGGCAAGAAAGATATGTAACAAACAAGCCCGGCCTCCCAACAGTCAAGCCACGCATGCAAGAATTTTTCCAACAATAGTAGAAGCATCCATCGAATCGACAGTGATCTGGTCTGGATTAGCTCTGGTAACACGAGCTGTAGTTGTTGCAGGGGTAGAGCTTTCAGAAGTTGCTCTTACTTTAATGTCTTTACGACCTTTCGCAGCTGACTCGGTTGCACTACCAGGCATTATTCACTACCGTTAACTAAGAGATAAATTTTTAGCGATACCTTTTAATCAGGAAAAAATTAATATTTTGTAGAAAAACGCTAGGTTTTTAATGATCGCAAACAAATACCGATGAAAATTTTGCACAATTAAACTGTCAATGGTCTAGTCTACAGGGTTAGAATGAAGTCACCTAATTTGGTTGGACTGGGTTCCATCACGACCTTCTTATCTTGAATTTCAAAAAAAATAGACCACCGATAATTTTAAAATAAAATGAAAACTGTGCCTGTTGCTGTCACAGTCAGCTGTGTTGAAGAAGTTTGAATAACAGCAGCAACATAGAAAAACAGTAGTGGTAAAAATAAAAAGTTTGAATGTAAAAAATTATCAAATTTTAATGTTCGTGTTTAATTTAAATATAAAAACTTCTATGATGTCTAATTCATAAATATTATAAAGGACAAAGTCTTACGAGTTTTTTACGGATAACGACGACATTGTATGACATGGTATTGACTTTCATAAAAAAATTTATACTGCTACCCAGGCAAATTTTACAAATAGAGAGAAAAGTAAATTAACTTAAACATCTGATTTATAAATTATCATTGCTAACTTTGTATTATGTTATAGAGTAAGTTTTTCAAGCGAGTTACGAGTAAAAGTCAGACCCGCTACCATATAATTACAAAATTACAGGAGTGGAAAAAGCGGTAAAGTTTGGTTAAATAAGTTCAAATTCAAAGCTTATTGTAAACTATGCCACATGACGTTAATACTAACTTTAACAGTATTAGAAAAGCATTAGCGCTCGGAGGAATACATATAAGGTAAAGTCTACAAAGGAAAACATATATACATATGTCAGAAATTACTTTAATTTTCCATGTCCTGTATACATACACATATAACTCTCATTACAGCCTATACCTACAATGTAATTTAAGTGAAAAATTTCCCTACGTTTAATACACCAATATACGTATCTCGGTACAGTTCACAACGCCTAAGCACTTGAAACTAGTCCAACTTTATTTCGAATGCCAGAAATTTAAATACAAACGGAGGTAAGATTGCACTGTCCATATTTTGTTTACTTATCTTATGTAGGGCAAAATGGGTTGTTTTGCAAAAAAAAAATATTGCTTTCTGCCATGAGTGATGCTTATACAGGGTGTCCGAGATGTCGACGTAAAGCCGGATCGGGTGATAGGCCAAATCATAATAGTTACCAGAAAAATTTAAAAAATATATATCTAAGTCACGCATTTTTTAAATTATAGTAATTTATTTTTTTTTTCTAGTAAATGTACATCCTGTGATGGTTTATTAGCAACTATTGCTACAAATCTTTACTTTTTTAGGGTTCCGTACCCAAAGGGTAACAATGGGAACCCTATTACTAAGACCTCGCTGTCTGTCCGTCTGTCATCAGGTTGTATGTCATAAACCGTAACAGGTAGACAGTTGAAATTTTCACAGGGTGTGTATTTCTATTGCCGCTATAACAACAAATAATAAAAATTAAATAAAATTAAAAGAGGCCCCCATACAAGAAACGTGATTTTTTCGGCTTTTTTTCCTCGTTTTATTCATTCATTATTATTATCATCAGTAGGCATTTTTTTTTTCAAATGATTATCAAATGACAGCATTATTATTATTTTTTCAAATGACAGCATTATTTTTTCACATAACGCCTACTCTCATTTGAAAAAATAAATAAAAAGTACATATAATGTTAAATTTTGTGCGATGGTACGGAACCCTTCGTGCGCGAGTCCGGCTCGCACTTGGCCGGTTTTTTTCAATTTTATTTCTCTTATGTAATCCCGAATAGTGCTTATGTAACCTGTTGCTTTAAATTCTAAGCCAACTGCTCTAGCTTGGAAGAAAATCTCACAATTTGCCGAGCTAAGAATAGAAAATTAATACTTCACCCAACTTTAACTGACTGCACTGAAAAAAAACAATGTACTACGCCAGTTTGGCAAGTAACTGTAAAAGTTGTCGAATTTAATAAGGATTCTAAAATGATACACTTGCTACATTATTTCTTAGATTAAGGGGTAAAAAAATTTTCTTCAAGAAACCCAGTTTCGAAAAATTTCTTTTTACCTACTAAAAATGATTCTAGTTTACCCAAAGCTTGCCTTAAGACAGTAACTTTAACATTCTAGTTTGACTGAGATGGACAGTCGTTCCATAAAGTGTGAGTGAGACAAATGGTGATGCAAATGAGTCAGATATGGAAAAGGCCATTTTATGAAGTGTGAGTGAGACAGATAGTGACGCATTTGAGTAAGAGATGCTCACTTTTTGTTAAATTTAGGATAAATTTTGCTTAAGTTTAAAATTATTTATTTATTTATTATTATTTACTCTACAAGGCATCTATGTACATTACACACACTTAATTAATTTTGTTTTGTTTTTTTTACACTATATGTCGTTCATCCTCTTTCAGTCCGCTTTGCTGGTATGAGAAAGGGGTTGACAGTTTGCTAACTCTGCATTACATAATGTATATTTCAAAAATTTTCTAACATAGTCAACACCACTTCCTACATTTCAGCTCAACATTATAATTCATACAATACGGAATACTTATGTTGATGAGTTAAGTTAAGTTATATAATGTTAAATAAATTAATACAATGTCAAATCACAAGATGAGTCATAATTCTACCACATTGAGCTTCCTGAGCTCTTCTACATTTAGGCTAAGTCGCAATCTACATTCAGATTTGTTTATGTATCCATTACATGTCTTTAGAAAAAAATAGAACATCACAGGCTCAAACTGAACAAGAAAAAAAAATATGAAAAGAAATCATCTATAGGTATCGTAGTCCACTATCACTACAAGCTAGCTGCTAAATTTGTCAATATTAATTATAAAACTTTTTAGTTTACTGGTGAAGTTATTTAGATTCTGCGGGTTTTTGATCTCCCGCGGAAAACTATTGTAGATGTCGCTAGCTGATGTCAGGAGTCCTGAACGTATCTTCTCTGTTCTGGCTGTTTCTGTTCTTATTTCTGATTTCCGTCTTGTGTTATAATTGTGGAGTTCGGCAGCCGTGATGAGTCCTAAGTTTGATTTGATTTGCATTTTGTATATGAATATTTCTTTCTCCACGAGAACTATTTGCTTTAGGTTGACTTTATTAGGTCTACTTAGGACATCCTTTGTGGAAGTTAGCCAAGGAATATTGTAAAGAGTCTTAAGTGCTCTATTCATAGTTGTTTGTACCCTGTTCATAACGCTATTTGTGGATTGAGACCATGTGAGTAAATTATACTTGATGTGAGATAGTGTGTGTATTGTATATTAGATTGGCTGTTTCCTTACTAAGTGTAAATTCCATTCTTTTAATTGCTCCCAGCAACGGAATAATCTTGTTGATTTTCGTATTTACGTGAGCTTTCCATTTTAGCTGTTCATCTAGGATTAGCCCAAGGTATTTAATTTCTTTTACTCTTTGTAGACTTAATGATCCAATCTTTATTACCGGATTTATGTCTTTTTTATTTTGCTGCCGAAATAACATACATTTTGTTTTTTCCTTATTTATAGACAACCTGTTACCATCCGTCCAGTGCTTAAATCTCATAAGGTCCTCATTCATGATTCTTTGTAGTTCCTCCTCCGTCTTCGCTCCATAGATGATATTAGTGTCATCAGCAAAGATATGATAAGCTCCCTTAATACCTGCGTTCTGGATGTTGTTGATGTACAACAAGTAAAGGTTGGGGACAAAGATAGAGCCCTTGGGTACGCCCGTACAAAGAATTTGCGCGTCACTATAAGCACCTTGTACTTTCGTAAACACTTTTCTGTCCTTTAGATAGCTTTCCAATAGTTTATTGGCTATGCCTCTTATCGCCAGTTTCAGCAGAAGCTCATAATCCACAGTGTCAAATGCTTTTTGAAGGTCGACAAACAGCGCTCCTACGTACAGTCTCCGACTCAGATATTCATTTATAACATGTATTGTCTCTTTTGTGGCTGATTCCGTGCCACAACATTCAAAATTCCTGGAATCCAAATTGTTTCAGGTCGTACCCTCTAGTTTTGATTATAAATCTTCTTAGCCTCTTTTCAATATCTTTCGAAAATATCTTACCCACGGACCTGAGAATTGCTAATGGTCTATAGTTACTGACTTCCTTTCTATCTCCACTTTTAAATATACGCAAGATTTCTGTCTCTTTCAAGATGTCTGGATATTTGCCTATTTACAAAGCTTGATTTATGAGGTCGGATAAGGTGGGACTTATTATTAAGTCCGCAGCAATAACTAGTTCTTTTGTCATGATTCCATCCAGTCCAGGAGCAGATTCTTTCTTAAGTGATTTTATTATACTTTCTATTTCAGCCGGAGTTGTAAGTTCAAGGAAAATTGACAATTCTTTATTGCTATTTGCAACTGGTTCTCTTGTCCCTTAGTACATTGCCAATATTGGAGAAGTATAGATAGAAAGTGTCAGCAATTGTTATACCCTAGATGAAATCTATAGGGTATACTAAGTTTGTCATTCCGTTTGTAATGCCTCGAAATAATGATGGTAGAGCAAAATGGATTGGACACCCATTCATAATATTAAAAGTTATTTTGATTTTTGCATGTCCGTCCGTCCGTCCGTCCGTCCGTCTGTGCGCACGATAACTCGAGAACGCGTATACTTAGAGAGCTGAAATTTTGTACACGGACTTTAAAAAAAAAAGTAAAATTAAGTTCGAAAATGAGACAAATCGGGCAACTCCTTCGTTGGGTTGCCATATAAAAATTTCGCTTTTCCGCTATATCGCTATATATTTGGACACTGCCTGAGAACGCGTCGACGTAGAGAGCTGAAATTTCGTACATGATGTTCTTACTATATTAGTAAATAAAATATCAAAAATGGACTAAATCGGGCAACTCGTTCTTGGTGTTGCCATATAAAAATTTCGGTTTTTTACGTATACTTTGAAAACGATCAGTCAAAGACATTTTTATTGTACCAAAAACTTCTGCATAATACGAAATCCTATAAAATCTCTACTATCAGTCCTATATATTGTTTCGAGAGTGTATCGAATATGATGAGTAGTATTCTGCAACGAGCTCAGAGTATGCGACGAAATGGTTTGCTTGAATCTGCATACACAAGTAATGGGCTTGTGTTCGTTAAAAAGAAAGGTAACCAAACACCGCTAAAAGTGACTGACCTTGGACAGCTGGAGAAAATTTTCGGGCCAACAGTTCGCGTATGATAATTTGTGAGATTTAAGTGTGATATCTTGAATTTTGTTTTTATTATTGTTTTAGTGTTAGATCTTAAATTTTATTTTCCATTATTCTTTCATTTAGTGTAACATCTTGAAATTTGTTTTTTTCATCATTGATTTAGAGTTAGATCTTAATTTCCTTTTTCTTTTTTTAGTGTTAGATCTTGAATCCTATTTTATTTTTGTTTGGCATAATATTTTCTTGTCTACCTTTTGACTTTCTATGGTTGCTTAGAGTAATATTTTTCTTTAAATTTCTGTGTTTGTTTCGTGTTTCTTATCAGTGTTGTGATGCTTATTTTTGGAATGATGTTGACTGTGTTCGTAACGGCTGCTCCAGGTGTATTTGTTGATTCAACGATGCACTGTGTTTACCTGAATATTTCTGCGTGCCTTTGTATGCCCTCTGTCATATACGGCATAAGAAGATTACCGACTTAAATGTAACAAGAGCGCTGCTCAGGATATTTGCTGCGAAAACTAATGGGTTTAACATCTGTCATTTTAATGCTAGGAGCTTAAAATCAAAATTTTGTGAAGTACATGAGATGTTTGTGGATGCAAATGTTCATTCGATTCTTATATCCGAAACGTGGTTAAAGAAATATATTTCGTCTAAATCAGTTGGAATTCCGGGATACAAATTGTTTAGGCACGATCGCGAGCATCGCAGGGGCGGCGGGGTAGCTATTTACGTTAAAGACTGGCTTAAATCTAGGATTGTTAAGAAGTCCATCAATGGCCCGATCGAATTTCTTGCAGTTGAAGTAGCTTGCTCGTCTGAGAAATTACTCCTGTTTACCGTTTACTCTCCACCGGGAATGTTTACTTTAAATAATGCTAAGGAATTAGAGGGCGCTCTTCTGCACCTCGGTCAAAGTTACTCCAATATAGTGGTGGGTTTAGATTTTAATGTGAATTTATTATATAGAAGCGCATCCGTGGACAGCTTTGTGCATTTGTTTCAGTCATGCCACCTACAGGTGATCAATAATGGCTTTCCAACTTATCACAATACCAATAACCCATCTCTACTTGATTACTTTTTCACAGCTGATAATAAATGCGTTCTTTTTCATAACCAACTAAGTCCTCCTAGTGTTTTTGACCATGACTTTATCTTTCTGTCATACAGTATTTGTTTTTATCCTACACCCAAGATAATAAAGTATAGATCATACGATGGAGTGAATGCTCAAAATCTACTTGAGGAAGCATATACTATGTCCTGGGACGCAATCCGTAACTGTGCATCTGTTGATGAACAATTAACATTATTTTATAAATTCATATATTATTTACACGATAAGTACGCTCCTATACGAAGTAAACAGATTACTCCTGGTCATATTCCTTGGTACTCTGATAAAATTGCACATCTTATTGCTGAAAGAGAATATTTATTTCGTAGATACAAATCTTGTAAGTCGAATGAAAGCTTTTTACAATATAAAGTAGTCAGAAATCGAGTTACAGCTGAAATTAGAAGTGCAAAGAGAAAATATATGAGTAGATTACTAAACCCTTCTCTTACCTCAAAGAAACTGTGGTCAAATCTGAAACAAAGCGAGGTATACGGCAAGGATCTACCTGTTTGTGATTTTGATGCCGACGAACTCAATTCATTCTTCACTTCATCCCATTCCATTCCATCACAACCATTTTATAATGTTGGCCTTGATGACTTTCGTGATGACTTCAGTTTCCGCTGCGTATCTCCAGAGGAAGTTATCTATGCTAACGCCTCTATCAAGTCAAATGCAACAGGCTCTGATGACATCTCGCCGAAGTTTTTTAAGATGTTGTTACCAGCTATTCTAGATAGTTTAGTTTTTATTGTCAACTCGTGTCTTACCTTTTCTCAGTTTCCACAAATATGGATAAATGCAGTAGTTGTACCATTGGCTAAATGCTCTGCTCCTGTATCCACTTGTGACTACCGGCCTATAAGTTTGCTTTGCTTCCTTAGCAAAGTTTTTGAGAAGCTTTTATATGATCAAACTCTCAAATACATATCAGACAATAACTTCCTATCGAAATTGCAGTCAGGATTTCGTGCAGGTCACAGCTGCGAAACAGCACTGTTAAAAGTGTCCACTGATATTCGCTACTCTCTTGATAATAATTTAATGACGACTTTAGTATTACTAGACTTCACTAAAGCATTTGATTCTGTTAATCATTACTTACTTCTCCAGAAGTGGCGCAAAGTATATAATTTTTCTAACACTGCCATTAAAATTGTTAGTGAGTTCCTATCTGGCCGTTTTCAGCAAGTAAAGATTGGCGACATTAAATCTAATTGGAAAAGGATCTCCAGCGGAATGCCGCAAGGCTCTATTCTTGGTCCACTTCTCTTTTCGCTTTTTATAAACGACCTTCCTGATGTTATAGAAGACGTGAATATCCATCTATATGCAGACGATGTGCAAATATATTTATCTAGTCCAATCGGCTTAATGGAGGATTGTATTGACAGAGTCAACAATGATTTAAAGAATATTTCCTCGTGGGCAGCTAATAACCAGCTCCTGTTAAATCCAGCTAAATCATCGTGCTTGTTTCTTTATACTGGTAATTTAAGTTCGGCGGATATTCCTAATATCTATTTAAATGACGTAGTATTGCCCTACTCTAGTAAAGTGAAGAGTCTGGGGGAAATTTTTAACGGCAAACTGGAATGTTGTGAACAAGTCAACTACTCTCTGCAAAAGATTTACGGAGCACTTAAACATCTACGACTCTCGGGTAGTTTATTGTCTATTAACTTAAAAATAAAACTTATCAAATCTTTGCTGATACCTCATTTTACTTACTGCAGGTCAATATACCCACAACTTGACGCCGAATGTGATCGCAAGATAAATGTTGCTTTCAACGATTGCGTACGATTTGTCTTCAATTTAAGGCGCCATGATCATGTTTCTGCCTACTGCTGCTCTGTCCTCGGATGCACGCTCAATTCTTATTTCGATATGAGAGCTCTACTGTTTTTCCATAAATTGTTGAGGTCGGGGGTTCCTTCATATCTGTATGAACATTTGCATTTTCTGCATTCTACGCGTCATGAAACTCTACTCGTTCCTCGCATGCGATATCTGGCTGGGCAGCGTTCCTTTTTTGTTTATATTTCTCGTCTGTGGAATACACTTCCATCCCATATCAGGGGGCGGGTAAGGGCGGCAGATTTAAAAAGCGTTTTAGCGCATCACTTTAATTTGTAGTTATGTCCATTCGTGAGGCATATGAGCGCAGTCTATCATTTGAAGGTAAGCATCTACTGTTATTGATTTATTGTTTCATATTATTATTATTATATTTATTACTTATAAATTTCACTTTTCACTCATTTATGAATTAGTTGTAGGTACATTTTAATTTTCGTATAATTTTCATACTTCCTTAGCTTTGAATAGTATACTATCTAAAAGATGTAAATCTTGTGTATATGGACCTAAATAAATTATTATTATTATTATTATCAACATTAGAACGCGTTTGCTATGGATCATTTCAAAGAAAAAGAGATAATTCAGGCAGTTTTAATTGCTGATAATAATGGAAAGGATTTGCGACCGATATCAGACGATATTTCTACGGCGCTTCTTCCTTTGGTTAATGTACCCCTCTTGGATTACGCTTTGGAGTCCCTTAATAGATGTGGAATAGAAGAGGTGTTTATTTATTCCAGCCTCTTTATTAACAACGTGAAGGCACATATAAAGAAACAAGTAGATTCAAAATGCTCGTGGTCTGTAAACATGTCAGTAGAAATCATTGGCTCAGAAGGTTGTAGATGCTTAGGAGATGCCCTGAGAGATTTAGATGCGAAAGGATTGATTCGTGGTCATTTTATTTTGATGGGAGCAGATACTGTAACAAATGCCAATCTTGTAGCAATACTAGAAGAACATACAAAATCTGCGAAATTCGACAAAGGAGCTGCTATGACCGTTATCTTCAAAGAAGCTTCGACAATTTGCAGGACTGGTGATGAAGTTATGGTAGCCCTTGATCCTGAAAATAATCGTCTTCATTTTCATCAAAGACTAAAACAAACTGAGAAAGAGCTGAATTTCAAAATTCCTCTTGATACTTTCTTAACAAATTCTAAAATAAGTCTCCATCATAATCTAATCGATCCACAAATTGCTATTGGTTCTCCTTCTTTGTTGTCACTATTTAGTGACAATTTCGACTTTGAGAGTCGAGACGATTTCATTCGGGGTCTTTTGATTAACGAGGAAATCCTAGATAGTAGAATTTACGTATCTATGCTTCCTATGGAACAGTATGCCCGCAAAGTGAGTAACTGGCTCTCATATCAAATTACTAGCAATGATATCATTAATCGATGGGCATATCCTTTGGTTCCTGACATGGGTATATGCTGCTTGTGGCAAAATTATCTGTATTTGAGAAATAACATTTATAAAAGTCCATTAGCAAACGTTTCTCGAGCTGTTCTTAAGGAGAATGTTGTAATTCAAGAAAATTCATTTATTGGTAGTGGATCTAGTTTATCTTCGGCAGTTATTGGTAAAATGTGTAAAGTCGGCAAAAACTGCATTCTTAAAAATGCTTTCCTTCTTGATGGAGTTACTGTTGAAGATGGATGTAATCTTCAGTATTGTGTTATTGGAACTGATTGCAATATCGGGAGTAATTCTGTACTTTCTGACGGTGTTGTTTTGGGTTCAAGGGTAGTTCTGCCAGCAAATTCAAAAATTACGAAGATTCTAGTCCAAAGTAGTGCAGATAATGAAAATATAAAACAGGAATTAGGAAATAAAGCATTTGTTATCGATGACATCGAACAAGTTTATGCATCTGATTCGGAAGACGAAGAATTAGAGCCGAATAAGGTAGGAATCCCAAAAATGACCAAATTAGCTTACATTTATGAAGACAGCGATTACAACTCTTCTAGTGATGAGGAAGAAACACAAAGTGGATCTCCTATTCCGGACGATACTAACATTTTCTTATCCGAGGTCATAGACTCATTGGTTCGTGGAGTCGACGAAAAATCTGATCCGAATTTCTTAATTTTGGAGATAAATTCGTCCCGGTATGCATATAATATGACGCTAAAGGAAGTTAATTTTTACGTTGTGAAAGCTATTTTTTCACTCCCTAAAATTAGAGAGAATGATGGAAATATTTTAACTAATCTACATCAAGTGCTTAGCCATTTAGGAGCTGTTGTGTCGAATTACATTAAAACTGAGGATGCAATGATTGACTGCTTAAAAGCTATTGAAGACTGTTGTAATGAGGAACCAGATCTTCGGGCAAAAGCTGCGCAGATAATTCACTACTTGTATGATAAGGAATATGTAAGCGAAGATGCAATTCTGGCGTGGCACAATGATATTTCCGAAGAATCAGATTGGATAAGAGACAGTTTAAAGAAGTTAATCGAATGGTTAATGGCTTCGAGTGAAGAAGAAAGTGATGAGGAGTGATATCAAAAATTATGATTATACTTGTAAAAACTAAAAAAAAAAAAAAAAATTATAATCATTTTTTCTGTGCGACAAACCGTTTTAGAAATATATGCGAAAAACCACTTCGAAATCAAACTTTAATAGATCGGTGACCATACGAAATTTAATACGGGCATTCATCTAGGGTATCATAAGAATTGGTCTTAGACCAATTCTAGCTTTTTTACTTGTTTTTGAATTAGTTTCAATTTTTCCAGAGTACCTTATTTCTTCAATAGTTTCCTTGCTCACTTGTTCTTTTTCTATAATTGCCTCAATAATTATTTTCCACGTTTTCCTAGAATCGGATTTTTCTTTTTGGAGCTAATTGTCTATATATTGTTGTTTCGTTTTCTTTATTAACATATTGACATTGTTTTTTGCACGTATATACTCTTTCTTATCTCAGTATTTCTGGGGTTCTTTTTCATTATTTTGTAGAGTCTTTCTCTTTTCCTCATTTCTATGATAATTCTAGCATTAACCCATCCATTCTTTCTGGATCTAACCTTTCTGTAAGTTATGCTACATTTCTTGCTTTCTTGTATCATGTCAATAAACTTCTCAACTGTCACTATTTCAGATTTTAGAATATGCTCCCTTATTTTGCTTCTATATTTCTCTTCATTCAATATTGAAATAATTCTAGTGGTCATCCTCCTTTTTTGTAGAGTTTTTTCAGTAAGCGCGACGTTAATTAAATAGTGGTCCGATATTGATGTAACCTCAACGCATGTCCATCCGAACCGTCTCATAAAGATCCGTAAGAACATGATCAAATATGGTAGCTGTAGTTTCTGTAACCCTAGTCTGGTGTTCAGTATCTATTTGATTGAGTATTTTAAAGTTATAGCTGGATTAAACAATGCATTCCCCATAAATGAAGTGCATGTTGGCATATTCGTGAGTGGTGGCACTACACAATCATACGATAGTCAAGGAGAAAGCAAAAGTCGTCGTAAAGAGATCGAAACTGTCCAAATCCAAATCACAAACAAATAAGTCCAATAAACGAAGCAAAAGGTCGTAAGTACGAAATAACACGAACGAATACGGAAATATGCTTAGTAAACGATGAAGCGTAACGTACTTATCTGTATTGGGTGTGGGCAATACTCAAAAACTTTCACTATCTGTCTCACTCACACTTCATAAAATGGCCTTTTCCGTATCTGACTCATTTGCATTACCATTTGTCTCACTCACACTTTATGGAACGACTGTCCATCTCAGTCAAACTAGAATGTTAAAGTTACTGTCTTAAGGCAAGCTTTGGGTAAACTAGAATCATTTTTAGTAGGTAAAAAGAAATTTTTCGAAACTGGGTTTCTTGAAGAAAATTTTTTTACCCCTTAATCAGCAAGTGTTATACCATTTTAGAATCCTTATTAAATTCGTCAACTTTTACAGTTACTTGCCAAACTGGCGTAGTACATTGTTTTTTTTTCAGTGCAGTCAGTTCAAGTTTGGTGAAGTATTAATTGTCTATTCTTAGCTCGGCAAATTGTGACATTTTCTTCCAAGCTAGAGCAGTTGGCTTAGAATTTAAAGCAACAGGTTACATAAGCACTATTCCGGATTACATAAGAAAAATAAAATTGAAAAAAAGTAAAGATTTGTAGCAATTGGCGCTAAAAAACCATCACAGGGTGCATATTTTCTCAAAAGAAAGAGAAATGCCTATAATTAAAAAAAAAAAAAAACTATTCTCGTAACTTTTATAATCTGGCCTATCACCCGATTCCGGCCTGACGTCGACTTCCAGGACACCCTGTGTATGTGTTATAATCATATATTATGCCTTTCAATAATTAATCTACATCCGTTTATTTATTTGTCTGTTTAAAAGAAGTACCCTATTTTGCTTCATTATGTATGTGCCCCCGTTTTCGCCCATAGACGGAGAAATGGAGTCATGTTTCCGCAATATTTTCCATTTACAAGTTAATCTAGTAAATAGAACAAAGCCCATACTGTTATAAAGATAATTTGAAGTAGTCAATCGAGACACTTCTTCTATAACAAAATATTTGGTGAGAGAAGCTTTATACTTATAAAAATTAAATTCCTCATTTTCCCCGGATTTCCCCTATACATAACTCGTATTGGTTTTCTTCGTTTCTTGAGCTTAAACTTCTAAGCAAAATTTCAGTGAAATTCATAAATGCTTAGAGGTCGCTTAAATCGAAAATTGGACATTTATGAAAACTGTTTCAACATTTTCTGTCATAACTTTTTAATTTGACAATATTTTCTCTTGATTCCGTTTTTAAATTTAAGGGAACTTAGTTATGAACTTATTGCAGTGAAATTCGTTTTAAAAAATTAAATTTTTCTATTTTTATAAATTTTTCAAAACGAAAATTCGGACCTGGAACTCCAATTTTTTGACCGCGTAAATTTTTTTGTAAGGAAAAGTACATAGAACGCGCGTATAATTTTCCTACTAGTATATTGTAATCTGCATGAGATTACAATGGGGAACAAAAAAAAGCAATTTTTTTCTGTGGCATTAGGTTTGACATTGATTTTAGTATACATGATCATTGTAAATACCCGCCGTGTAGTTAATTTATTTTGGCTGGCTCTGGCTCTCTAGAAATCCCACCTGGAACGATCAATTCAATATGGAACCCTTCAATATCTTCAAGGTTGATAAGCCTTCTTGATGACTCGGCGATAAATCGACAGTGTAGGTAGCTACAGCCAAGTATAAGTAAATGTGAAATATCATTTCCGATAGAGTAATTAGAAAGGATAGATAAAGCCGCCATTTTCGACAAAAAAGCATTAAGGGCAGATGTAGGATAGATTATTTGCGTCAATTTACAAAACCCGGCTTATCTCCAAAATTACGTAATTGATCCGGGTCTGGTTTTTTGCATTACATGACAGATACTCCGGCTCCAGGTTTAGCTGCAGTATAGTTAGAGTAGAATACAATAGGGTATAAGGACAATTACCAACGGACAACAGTTTTAAGGCCTATCTGAGAATAAATAAGACGTCGCAAGGTAGAAGCTAGGCAATATGATTTAGAGTCTTGAGTTCGCGATACCTAGGCCGGTGATCACATTCGGGCGGGTCATCAAGTTGCGGACAATCAAGAAAATTTTTGAATCATCCTACAATTGTGTTTTTTTATTTTGGAAAATATGAATTTTTCACGCAAACTTTGTATTAACGATCCCGATAACTTTTAGTACATATTATGTAAATATTGTCAAGAAATACATCGAAGAAACATTAACGATTTCGTAAAACAAGCTTACCTAGCACATTTTTGAAAACAGCTTTGACAGCGGAAATATGGCATAAAGCTTGTAAAGCTTGTGTGGAGTCTCTCCGATACTGGATGCAAAAGACTTAAATTTGGAGTGCCGAACCAATGAATTGGAATGAGCCAAGGAATCATCCTGATGATTGCTTTTTTTTTGTGCAGTAAATGTGCAGATATGAACGGGTACAAAAAGCGCACATGGTTTTATCCTAATATAAAGCAGCAATACCACATAAGGAAGATTTGCCAGTACCGATATTTACCCCAATGAACAATTTTTACTTTATTATGGCCACGGTAATGTTTTCACAACTCTTTATAAAACATACTGTTTAATGTTAAAAATGTTGCGCGAGCTTTAAAAAAAACACCTTATAGAGCTAACTGGGCGCACTGTTTAAGAGTTGTGGACACTAATTTATAAAGGAAACATAAAATATTTTAGCAGTCTGGGAGAAAGTTTTTGAACCACTTATATCTGCAACTTGGTTACGGAGATATTTTATAGTAGTAGTGAAAACTTTCTTCCTCTGCAGTCATTTGTTAAAACTTATATGTATTTGTGTAATATGGATCTATGGTTGTCTTATTCTTTCTTTATGAAAAATGTATTATACTTATTACTTCAGAAATGTTTGAGCACGAAAAATAATTTATGAAATCAGACTTTTTCACCCCACATAATTTTGTTTGCAATAATGTTTGCGTAATGTTTAAACATTAATTTTCGATTAATATTGGAATAAAATTTCATGCAACCTTAATTTTATTGTAAAAGTTATACTTCTATCTCGAAAAAATACAACGCCCCTACTAAATTAAAAAAATAAAAGAATTTAAATAAATATTTATTATTAAATATATTTTTAATGTTAAGTGGCAGATCGTTTAAAAATATTAAAAACTAAGAGGGTAATCCTTAAATTTTTTTTTTGTTTTATTCGCAAAAAAGATTTTCGTGTTAATAAACGAAAAAATTAAATGTTGTAATGTTGTTCGCTGCAATATATTCACTTTTTTTTATAATAAAATGGCCGAAGTTTTTCACCTCACTTTACAGCTCTTATAAAATATTTTAGATTCGTGTGAAATCTTCTGGATCGGACTTATCACAGTACACTACATATAATACATAGTTTTACATAGGCAAATTGGTATTTGTAAAAAATAGTTCTTATTAAAATATTTAATACCAACGAAAATAGCTTCCATTTTTTATAAAGTTGTCATAAAAGCTGAAATACAGCTTTCGAGTTTTATAAAGCGGAAATCAAGTCGCAACCAAATGGCTTTATAAGTGTTCTAATTAAATTTTTTAATATCTTTACGAAACTTTTCGACAACTAAATTGCTTCGGAAGCTAAATTTTTTTAAAGACCTTTAAAAAATTTGTTTCTAACTATTATAAAATACTTATAAAATAAATTAGTTTCCGGAGCAAATGTGTTTTATAAGAGGTTCGGAAAGAGCTCTCAGTGCTGCCTTATAAAACAATTTAGAACCGGAACTCAATAGAAAAACGCAGTACCTCTATAAAACATTTTAGTTTTCGTATAGCTGTTACACAACCCTTATGAAATAAAAATCCAATTCCTGCAATTAAATAGATGCAAAAATGTTCATTGGGGCATTTTTACAAATAACAAAAAATATGTGCCGGTCCATAAAACTATGTAATTTACACAAATGCTTCACCTTCGAAAATTGCATTTTGAGAACAGTTCATACACTACATAACCCCCTTAAGTCTTAGTTATTTGGAAGATAATCGATTGTAGATTACATCATAGTAGAAAAAATATAGCCGCGTGCCACTTTTCCTGACAAAAAAAAACTGACGCTCTCATAAAATTGAAATTCCGGATCAAAATTTTCGTTTTGAAAAATTTATGAAAGATAGAAGAATTCAATTTTTTAAAGCGACTTTCACTGCAATCTCTTTAATTTAGAAAATAAAATAATGAAATTTTGGATAGAAGTTTAAAATTACATTAGCTAAAAAATTCTGAACGAGTATTTGGACATTTAAAGACTTTAGCAAATCCATAAATTTTTGGGCCACCCTACTGTAACTTAGTAGTTTAGTTTGTAGCGGATAGACGTGTTGACACCCTCGTTCTATAATAAGGTACAGTCATACCCCGGTTAACGTTGCCCCGAACAACGTTGTTTCGCTGCAACGTCGGACATCTATTATAACCATACCCCATTGTAACGTCCTGTTGCTTCGGTGTAACGTTTTTTTTTTAAACCGTTTTTTCTATACTAATGCTAAGCAGGCGGTGGTATTTGAAAATTTGTTTTTGTACATTAATTTTCATTTGTTTCCAATTGCTGAAGTTTGTTTTAATTATTGTTTGTGCAAGAATAATGTTTTGTGTCCTTCTTTTCATATTTAGTTGGACATATTTTGTTTAATTTATACATATTTTACTGTAACTATTCACGTAAGTATATTTTATATATGTATGTAAGTAGTCACCACTACTCAGTTTCATATTTTATTGACAGTATATATCATGCCCAACAATAATGTTGCTAGTGCGAAGAAAATGAAAAGAAATCATTTAACTTTAAAGGTTAAACTAGATGTCATCAAACGGGTTGAAACTGCTGAACGAATAGTGGATATAGCAAACATCTTGGTATTCCACCAACATCTATAATAACCATTATTAAAGATAAGGACAAATACAAAAAATATGTCATAGATGCAGTACCCATTGAATCAAAATCGATAAAATCTAAAAGCACTATCATGGTAAAAATGGAAAAACTTTTGTTGATATGGATTGAAGATCAGACTCAACGTAACATGCCTTTAAGTCAAATATTAATTCAAGAAAAGGCTCTTCATATTTACGATGATTTAAAAAAAAATAATGGGGGACACTTGCGAAGGACAAACGTTCAGTTCAAGCCGTGGTTGGTTTGATAGATTCAAAAAAAGATCTGGTATTCACAATGTTAAATTGTTAGGAGAAGCAGCTAGTGCTGACAAAGAAGCTGCATTCGAGTATCTGAATAGATTTAAAGAGATAGCCGAGACAGGTGGTTTCAGTCCCCAACAAGTATTTAATGTTGATGAAACTGGACTATTCTAGAAAAAAATGCCAACCAGGTCCTTTATTGCGCAAGATGAAAAGGTAATTTCTGGACATAAGCCTGCAAAAGATAGGCTTACTTTACTGCTTGGAGGTAATGCCACAGGTGATTTTAAGCTTAAACCATTGCTGGTTTATCACTCTCTAAATCCTAGGGCTCCGAAAGGGTGTATTAAGAACAGATTACCAGTATTTTGGAAGGCAAATAAGACGGCTTGGGTTACTAAATCAATTTTCCATGAATAGTTTGTTGATGAACTGTCTGACGGTATGGTTAAAGTTGTATTTTTGCCCCCGAATACAACATCAATATTACAGCCTATGGATCAATGTGTAATTGCTAATTTTAAGCATTATTATCAAGTTTTCATTTTCCCAAGCTCTAAATGCCACTGACGGTGACACTGGCATGAATCTCAAACAGTTTTGGAAAGAGTTTAATATATTAAAAGCAATCAATTTAATTGAACAAGCATGAAATGCAGTTTCGCTAAATTCCATGCACGGTTCTTGGAAAAATCTATGGCCAGAATGCGCTGATGATTTCAGAAGCTTTGTAGAAACTACTGCTGATATTCAGCAGGAAATTATGTCACTGGGAAGACGTCTGGGTCTTACCGATTTGGATCAAAATGATATTGTGGAGCTAGTTAAATCTCATAATACTGAATTAACAAATGAAGAACTAATTGAATTGGACAAAAGCAATTTGGAGGATAAAGAAGATGATACGGATGGAGCTGAGGCTAAAATTTTTAAAATGGAGGAACTTAAGGATGCATTAACATATCTTGAGAAAGCTAAAGATATATTTGAAAGGTGTGATCCAATATTAGAACGATGCTCCAAAGTAAACAGAGAAATTGATAGTGCGGTAAGATCTTATAGAGAGTTGTACGATAACAAAAAGAAGCCTTCTGTACAGGTTACATTGCATCAATATTTTAATAACGCGCCGAGGAAAGTTGAACCAACGACTAGCCGTGGGTCATCCGCAATAACTATTTTTAGTTATTCATGCGAATCGTCTGAAGAGAGCATGTAAGCTCAATAAATGTTTTTTTATTACTTTTAATTAATTTAATAAAAAATTTTAGTTTTTGAATTTTATATTATTATATATTTTCCCTATAATAATAGTAATCAAGTGTTTCTTCAAATGAATTTAATAATTTTTTAAGGTTTGAATGTACATACCTACTAGTACATACTATTTTTTTTGTATTTTTATATTTAATTAAACAAAAAATTGATTTTATTATAAAATCATTTTATTCTAATAAAGAATTTTAAATCTCTAATAAATGATCTAATATTTCTTACTTATGTAAATTGGTATATTAGCAGTACTTTTTCTAACAGGATATTTAATTGTCCCGTATAACGTTGTTTCGGTTAACGTCGCATTTTTCTGGAACCATTTAACAACGTAAACCGGGGTATGACTGTATTTTCAAAAAAAAAAAAAAAAAAAAAAAAAAAAACTTGTATTGATGATGTCTTTTACAATACTATAATAATTTGGAAAAACAAAATGAAAATTTCGAAAATTTCAAGCAAAAGTTAACCATAACCGTAAAGAAATCTTAATCATCCTGTTCCGTGCAAACTGTTGGAGCCCCCACACACTTCTATAAAATGTTTTATTTACTGAATGAGAACTATAATTACCTGTTTTGGTCTTGCCGTTTAAATCTCTGAAATATATCAGAAAATAACTTTACTATTGAATAACGATAGTCGCGTTTAAGAGGCAGCATCAAATGCAAACGAACAGATTTTTTTCTTTTTTTTTTTTTACCTGTGCCCGAAAATAATAAAATTTTGGAAATTGTAAAACAATAAAATTAAATGATCATATATTGGTACATTTCTGGTATATTTATTGAACTATTCACCGCCAATCAATGCCATCATCGTAATTTTACTGATGGAGATAGTTGTGAAAATTTCCATAATTTCATTGCATACCTTGCATATGTTGTTATGAGATATTTATCGTATATCCACTAACTTTTTTATCGGTGTCATCATTTTACTGATGAAGTTATCAATGAGCACTTTCATGATTTCATTTCATACCTATCTCATCAAAAATATAATGTACCATCAACGTGGTCATTAACTTATCATTTTGAACAACATCTACATGGGGTCATGAAAGCTGGTGGTGTTGAAGGATCGGGTAGTAAATTATATATAGAAGGTTCACCGCTCAGAATTGGCTGGTCTTCAAAATGCACAACTTTTTCCTCAATATTTATTTTTGTTAAATGGTTATTGTCTGACTCATCATCTGAAAGTTGAAATCCATCAATGAAATCAAGGTCTTTAAAAAGATGCCTATTAAGTGTGCCTTGATGCCATTGTTGGGTTGTCATGCATATTATCCACATACATAAGTAGCCATTCCCAAAACTTTCTGTACGGCCTTATCTTTTACTCGTATTAATATATGTACCTGTATCTTGAATTAGATATTTTCTTACAAAGGACCATAAAGGTTGTTTTTTTTAAAGGCTGAATCTTGTGACTTGCGTGCGGTGGTATAGACTATAAACGAACATAATATTCCACCTCTTTGCAATTGATATGCGTATTTTGGGAGGTATAATAACAAATCTGAACGGACACTTTACAAATAGTTGCAGCCATGTTTACCCTGCATATATTCATTAGTTTTCGAGAAAATGTATTCCTTAAATTATGTATTATCTATTTTTTTTATACCGTTTTAGGTCAGTTAAAATCCCAAATTTTAAATGATCAAAATGTATTTAACTAATTCATTTTCTAGTTCTTCATACATCAATTACAGCAAAGGCTGTTCTAAAGAAGAGGTTTCCTCTCCCACGCTGTAGATATTAAATGGTTTTTTTTTTTTTATATTCTCCAAAAATGGAAAGCTCTGACTATAATTCATGAAATTCATAAACTAAATCAGAGCATTTTTTTATTTGATAGTCAACACTATTTTTTTTTTTCAATACTTACATACATTTACTTACTGTTATTTACTTTTAGAAATGACCCATTTTTTCAATTCTCAATTTTGCTATTATTCAATCGAATGTCCGAGTTTGAGGTGAATTTTTAAGAAAATTCTAGATTTTCTTTATTTGTGAATTGGGTTAGGTTAGGTTAGAATGGCGGCCATCTTAGAAGCACATACAGCCAGCCACACTTACATCATCTATGGTTCATTGTGATACTACCTTATTGGGATCCTACTTGGAAAAGATACCTCAGATTTAGGAGGTTCGCTGAAACCAGCCACCATAGTTGACGATCCTTACCAGGTCTATCAACTCTTTGTCTGCTAATTCTCCCAGTTCTCAGAAAAAGTAGCTACCAATTGTATTCCTCCTACGTTTCGTAAGGTTAGGGTATTCACACAGCAGGGGCTGAATGCTCTCAACCTTTTCCTTGTCCAAGAAGCTTCTGCAGAAATCGTTGTATTAAGCTTGCGCTCTGCATGCTTGCCAAAGAGCCAGTGTATCGTGATAACTGAAATGAGATTACGCACATCTCAGCAAACATTCAGTCTTCCCATCCCAAATTTCGGGCCACAACTATCTTGAAATCGCGCATGCGGTAAACTCCTCCCATCTGGGATTTTTCAGCTTACAGACCTGTACATCTAGAATCCTCTTACTGATTCCAGGGGCCGACCTACTGAATTCCTCTACTATAAGTACATGTATTCAGAGTAGAACCTTTTCTGGTCAGAACATCAGCTACCTCATTTCCAAGTATAATACTGTGACCAAGCACTCAACAGAGTCTCTGTGGTTAGCACCCAGTTACCAAGCTCAATGGTACTAGAATCGAGAGCTTTGATTGCAGCTTGGCTGTAAATACAATTCCTGATAGCTCGATTGCTACGCAAAGTACTTAATAATTTGCAAGCAGCAGCTTTGCTGCTTTAAAAATAGCTAGAACCTCTGCTTGGGGCACACTAGAATAGTCCGGTAGGTAGTACGATTCCCGTGTTTTTTTTTTTTTTTTTTATATTATTAGGCCAAGTTCAGGGGATACCCTATCATACAAAGCACAGCATAGCAGAAAGGAGATAGGGAAAGGTTTAGAGCTTATGAGGAGAGTGGCGCAGGTGCTAATGTATGTCGCCCTTAAACTTCCGTATATTGTATGCAGGAGGAAAAATAGTAGATGGTAAACTGTTCCACATTCGCACTGCTCGGGATAAAAGAGCATCACGGAATTTTACTGTACGGCCGAAAGTAATTTGAAGGGCAAAAGGATATTCGCGGCTTGCAGCGTGAGTATTGCGTGCAGGAATCACTCTACAAGGGATTAGAATAGATATTTCATCAGAGCATTCACCATGCATATAGCGATAAAAGAGCGAAAGGCATCCAACATTTCTGGGGTGCTCGAGTGAGCCGATATGACAAGTTCTTGTTATATCGCCAATGAGCTGGAAGGCTCTCTTTTGGACAATATCCAATGAAGCTAAGGCTGTGCGACCAGCCTCATCCCATACATGGCATTGTATTCCATTCCAGGTCTAATGTAGGACTTGTAGAGGAGCGCTAGATTTAACGCACTGAAATATTTCTTACTCCATTTCAGAAATTCAAGACAATTCGATGCTTCTTTGGCGACAGAGAAGATGTGATCTGTCCAGTTTAACTTACTGGAAATATTAAGACCAAGAATCTCTAGTGACGGTGAATCAGAATTTAATGCGCCATGAAAAACAAAAACGGGAGTGGTAAAGTTATGGTCTTGTTTTAATGAGATGAGAGAGCTTCGGGTCTTAGATACATTTAATTCGACTCGATTCGCTTTGCTCCAAGCGAGGATATTGGCAAGAGCGTTATTCAATCATCTAATCATACAATCTCGTCAAATACATGCGGCATTCTCCCTGGAGTCGCCAAGAGGTCCAAAGGAATAAGCGAAATCAAAGGTGGTGCCATCAGCGAAACTATGGATGGGATTGAAAGTAATGGAAAGCAGATCATTAATGAATAGTAAAAAGAGACTTGCAGAGATAATTGACCCTTGAGGAACACCGGCATTTATGGGATAAGGTTATGATGTAACAGTATCAATTACAACACGTATTTGGCGACTATATAGGAAACTTTCAATCCATAATAGAAGAGGAGGGGAGAGACCAACTGCTTTGAGTTTACCCAAAAAGGCTGGATGCCAGACTGTATCAAAGGCCTTTGAAATATCTAGGGAAATGATTTTGAACTCACCAAATTTGTGAAGACTACGGTTCCAACGTTCCGTAAGAAAAGTCAGCAAGTCTCTAGGTTGGCGTCCAGCTGGAAAGCTATATTGGCGATTGTTGATGAGATGATTAGTTTCTAGATACATCATTGATTTGGTGTTGATGATAGATTCAAAAACTATTGAAAAAATCAAAGTGATTGCAATTGGTCGATAATTTGAGAGATCGCTACCCTCTCCTTTCAAGCAGTTGAAAATTTTCCTGTCGAATAAGACAAGTATAATAGTTTCTGCAGAGGTTTAGCCAAGGATGAGGCATAGCTTTTAATTAACAGGCGGTGAAAACCATCAGGGCCTGCGGCTTTGGAAACGTTAATCCCTTTAAGGACCGTAAACACATCTCTCGTACGTATGTGCATTGGCTCTTGCACACATCCACACGGGAGATGCAAAGCAGGTGTTTGTGAAGTGGGTAGAAGACGAGAATTTGAAACTAATCTGGCAGCTAAAATATTAGCTTTATTCAGGGAGTCAACAATCTCATCACCATTATTAAGTAGTGAAGGTATAGAAGAACTGGTACAGTTGTTCCTGATGGTTTTGACCAGGAAACAAAAACCTTTGCTACCCTTGTGGCTTGCTAAGATTCTTTGTCTAATATTCTGGTCAAAAAGAATTTTTTCTTTCTGGATAATGGACTTACAGATGTTCCGTACAGTCATGTAGACTGGCTTTAGTTCCGGACATGGATGCAATTGATAGGGGCGACAAGTAGACTCTTACGCTTTTATAGCTTGGTTGCACTTATCGTTAAGTCAAGACCGATTTTGCTATTGTTGAGATCTGCTGCAAAAATACGGAATGTAGGTATTCCGCATGCCAAGACTTAGTATGTTACTAAGTTTTAATGTGCATCCGTCAACATCCCTTGAAGCAAAACAGAACGACTAGTCAATTTCTCTAAGATACTGATTCAGACTTTCCCAATCAGCATTCTTATAGTGCAAAAGAAACCTACTTGTAGGTGGAGAAGTAGGGCGGTACCGGATAAGATGTTAGCAACCAATCCAATAAATTAGGTCTATCTATCTATATTTGAGAGAACACTGATTACATCCCGGATCGAACTTCCACATGCATTTTCAAACCGTCCATAAAGGTGCATACATATATCAGTGTCATTTGCTACACGATTATCATCCCACTGCTCTCTACCAGGAATACTAGTATAGCATAATCTCCATTGCTTCCGTTAGCTCTCTGTACTAAGATTCTTCAGATGTGTCACTTTCTCTAGATCCAAGATCCCAAAAGTGTGGATAGATCTTACAATAGCGGTGTACACCCACTGCATTATGCGAGGGTGTATACTCCATCTTTTGTCAAAAGTTTTCTTGTAAGCATACAATGCAATGGTCGCCTTTCTGATGCGCTCTTTCACATTTGTTCTCCAGTTCAATTTGAAGTCTAGTATCACTCATAGGTATTTGACCTCAGTTTAAATTCATGAGTAATGGTACCCAGTTTTGCGGGAGCATAAGTTGTACTAACTCTCCTCCGTGTAAAGAGGACTAGCTCGGTCCTTGCGGGGCTAAGTCCCAGACAGAACTTATAGTCCAGTTAAGTAGCTTTTTCAATGCTCTTTGCATTAGTTCATTGATCGTCGATAAGAGCTTTCTCGAGACCAGGTAGACTAAATCATCAGGAGGATATGCTACCGGTTTTTTACCATCTTTATGGAATACCTCTAGACATCCTCCCACTAGTTTTACTGCTTCCAAGTCTGCGTTTAATAGGAGTTTATTGAGTATTGAGTTAGTTCATCTGCATATATAGGATTCAACTCCTACACCAGTCTGGGCATTCTAACTCATGAATCTATTCTAACATTTTTAAAGTCTTCCTCGTTATCAAGAAATGAACTAATATTGTATTCTTTTTTTCGATTGATTTTTCAATGGGTCCTACTACGTCGTGTAGTGCAGTTTCAGCCGATTTATCTCCATCAACCATTCAAAAGTCTTTACACGAAGCGATGTAAGGCTGATGGGTCTGAGATTCTTAGATATCATGTGCCCGCTACGGTCTGTGTTAGGAATGAAGATCACTTTAGTTTGTTTTCATATGCATGGGACATACGAGTAGAATAAACAGCTCCTTTAGATCACCATTAGCCCCGGAATTACAATTTCTTGTAACTTTTGCAACATAATAGGAATGATAGCATCGTTTTCCTTGTGAGTGATTAATAGGGAGTAAAAGATTGATTTGCCCAATCCATTTTCTCCTTGGTGACTATGTCCCATATAGCCTCTAAGTTTAGAATATCAGCGTACTCGTTATTGTTGTAGGTGTTGTCGGCTGCAGAGTTCTCAGGAAAATGGGTATTCAAAAGCAAGCTTGTGAATTAATATTTTGTATTTTTGAATTTTATATTCTAACGGGAGCCTATGTGTAAATTGTATGTGTACCATTGCAAAGTGGAGAATGTGGGCTATCAAACAAAAAAACTGCACTGCTTTAGGTTCGGAAGTTGTGGGCAGATAAGCAAGATCTTTTCCTTTTAGGAGGTTATGTAAGAAACACCATTATATTTCTATAGTATGGCAGAGGGGAACCCTCCTTTACAGGAACCTATAGCTTGGATTGATGTATACTAACAACATGTGAAATATTTTATCATATATAAGCGGGACATTTGAGTACTTCAAATATTCTTGACGTCTGTAAAAGCGTATTTTGTTTTCTACTAATCATAATTGATAATACTTAATAACTCCTCACCACCGCAGATATACCGATATAATTTTATATATTTAGATTGAATTAAATTAAATACTGTTTAAAGCATGGCTCATTTTCTGTTTTAACAAACTGTTTTAGATACCTTAAAACTAATAAATAACATATGCCTATATTGCTGCCGATGAAAATTTGGAACTATAATTTTCTCAATAAAAAAATAACATTTGAAAGATTATGTTCAAATTGTTCATAACAATCATTCGTGTGCTATTATAGGTTAGGTTAAGGTAGGTTAGGTAAGAGAGGTGCCGCAATACAACTAGTCTGCATCACTTAGACCTCTAGTGGGTCCATTGTGCCCATAAGCCCCATGGGATAACCTTTTCAAGCGGCCCCAGTTCAATCCTGCTTCCCTTGGGGAACTCAAGATATCTCCAACACTCTTTAACTGGATCCATCCTGCTTCTCTCAGGATATATCCAAATTCCTTGTTTTGCAGTTCCCCCAGACTTGAAAAGAAGTAGCTACCCAGTAGCCTACTTCTTTTATTCATCAGAGCGAAGCATTCGCATGTTGTGATCCCAAAATCACAACCATATACATATTACTTTCTGTGCAATTTCCCTAAAATCAAATATTTTCATATTGTGGTCTTAAAATACCACACCATATGTCCTCAAATGCCTGAAAAATCTTATTCATATTACTTACCTCCCATGAACTTTCCTAAAACGCATAGATAAATATGCACAAATATGTACAATTGCATACCAGGCATATTCATAATTACTTACCCTAATAATTCTCTTAACAAGTCTTAAAATGCACAAAAATGTACAAATATTCCTTTTTCCATAAATTACTTAACGTAGCATAAATATCCCACTTACGAAAATAAACAAAAATGCCTGCTCGACATTTTTGTATACACATAACTCATCGAGTTAATGTACTACATATTGCACATCGGTCAAAATTTCAAGTGCACGATCGAATTTCAAGGTCCAAGCAAAGAAATTAACAAAGGCAAATGTCTTGCCTGTTTCTTATCTTTCCGGTCTCTTTTTACCTTTTTGTCTGATTGGTCAGTTAAGCGAACCAATCATAAAAAGTATTATATACTTTTTGCTGATGCAAGGGCGTCAGCTATTTGGATGATAATAATATCCAACTGAAAAGAAGCCGAAGTTCAGGATCGACTTTGAGAACGATAGCACGGTCGGGAAGTCTTAACGCATTGATAACGAAATCTTAGTTGTGAATAATATTTTATTAGTAGAGTTTTTATTAGTGCAACTAATTGTGAAATCAGAACCAATAAAAGTTTCAAATAGGATATATTTATCAGTGCTAACAATTGTGAAATCCAAAGTCGTTTCAAAGTTTTAAATAAAATATTTTTTTATCCATTAATGAATGTTCTGAAATTCTTTAATTCCTATCCTGAACGTCCCCCTGTACTGCTCTTCTCCGCAAAAGGAAAGCACGGCGGTAAACGGGGTTACAACACGCAAATCAAGTGTTGAACGGATTCTATTTCCTCCGAGTCCTTACAGCTCCTCCAGAAATCATTCGCCGCTACCCCAGTCTTCTAGCATGGTAACCTATAGCCCAGACCCGTAAGGACCCCTACTAGTTTCCTGGTGATTGTTCTGCTGCCGTTAAATAGCTCTCTTGTCCTTTTCTTGTCATATGCAGGCCACAATTGCCTTGCAATACGGCAGCAATCCCTGTTGGTCCACTAGAGGTTTGCCTTTTGGTAGGCGCCCCTGATGATTTCCTCTTTTATTCCTCCGATTGTGATCCTCACAAAAGCTACCGCTGCGGAGCTATCCAATTCAGAGCCTTTTTTGGCCAACACATCAGCCATCTCATTGTCTGAGATATCCTAATGGGCGGGTACCCAGAATAAGGTCACTTTGTGCCTTTTAGCCAATACCTCAAGACTTATCTTGCATAACTGCACCAATTTTGATTTTATCAACACAGCATCCAGCGCCTTGATGACTGCCTGGCTATCAGTATATATGCATATGTGCCGTGAGGGCGCACTGCACATACATAGATATCAATGTTGCCGCCTGATAAATCGCTGCGAATTCTGCCTGAAAAACATTGCATTTGTCAGGCAGTCTATAAGACCCGTGCTACTGTAGATCACTGGAGTACACTCCAGCCCCTGTGCCTGCACTTATCTTGGAACCATCCATAAAAAGAGAAAGGTCGGATGCTACGATCAACTCTTTCATACCCCAGTCACTCCTGATGGGCATCATTGCATTGACACCCCCATCAAAAGTCAAGATTGGTACTCGGTAGTCTGTTTCTTCCCTGCAATAACTACAGTCTATCTTCTGGTGTATATTGGAGTGCCCAATACCCCTCTGTATGCTATTATAACTCTTTATCCATAAAACCACACACGAGCTGAACCGGTTGTTGTTTTTACTAAATAATCTTGTAAATAACACAGAATTCAGCTGTTAAATTCGTAATTTGCTTTATAGAACCTGAGACAACTTACATCTAGATGTGCAAAACACAAAAAGGCGGTCCAACTAAAACGAGCGAATGGCCCTCTAATAGAAAGCTCTACATATTCTCTCTCTCTCTTGCTGTAGTATGCCACATAAATTCATCGCAATGATAGCTTTCTTTGATTGAATAAAAAGTTAAAGAGCTTTCAAAAAGTGATCCGGGTTCATATGGAGATTTTCATATCTAGTTTTAAGTTGTGTCAGATAGAACCATCATTGTACCTACTTCAAACATAAAAAAACTGGATGTGTCAAATCAAGTATGATTTTATCTAGGTTGCAAAAACGCTCTTTACAAAAAACCACAAAACCAAAAATATTATAAAAGTAAATTCTTAAAATTTAAACTGTACCCAATCCATCTCTCTTCCAAAAGAAACATATGTATACTCCTCATCGAGGTGAGCATGGTACGATACATACTACAACCCTACATACTTAATATTATGAGTATACAAAGTGAATAAAAATTGGAGCTTCAACTTCTCATTACATGGTCTGCAAGAGTAAACCCTAGTTTATGTATATTTACGAGCCTCTCATTAATTATTATAAATGGTAAAATGAAATCTGCTAGTAACTTACTATGGACAGATACCGCAGGAAGGGATTTGTATGAAAAGCAGATTTATAACTAGTACGTATGTTCGTATGAATATACAAGGAATATTTAAATAGATCTCAAAATGTTCTTTTCATCTTATATTTGAGTAATTTTTAAATGCGGTTTACTGAAATATTTTTCAGATGCATTAAAATTTCATTAAATAATTTGAAATTCAGGCAACCGTGCATTTTGAATAGGTAATGATTTTTTCTATTTTTTTTTTTTTTTATAAGGGCGTCAGAGCCGTGAGTTTTATGCTAAGTTTTCTAGACTTCCGGTATTGTTGTTTGGCCGCCATTTTGAAAATAATGGTGTAAGTTATTCCCGTAACCGTGAGTCGGATAAAAATTTCGTAGGATTTTAGTAGGTTATCGAATTCTATGCAACTTTTATTCAAAAATTTTTAGCAAGAGAAAATTATTAAAAAAGTTTGAGCAAAATAAAATGAAAAACTAGACAATGAAAAACTTTGGGGCTTATTAACGTATTCATTGTGAGATTGTTTTCTTATTTCGGTCTTACTTTCTCTTGCTTCCATATGCTATGAAGAGAGCTTTTATAGACTTATTTTGGTCGATTAAGGGCAATTCCAAAGTAACACTATTATTTTATGACGCGTAATTTTAATTTCAATAAAAAGCAAAGATACAATTTTTCATATAAGTTAAGTCACAAGATCTCGGTGGCCAATTGTGATCACATCTTCGAGAGATAACACGGTCCGGAAACTTTTCCCGTAAAAGATCAATGGTTTCGTTGCTTGTATGGCACGTAGCGCCGTCTTGATGAAAGTAAACGTTGTCCAGATCAATACCATCCAATTCCGGCCATAAAAAATCATTAATCATCTGTCGATAGCGCAATCCATTCACCGTAACTGTTGCTCCAGCCTCATTTTCAAAAAAGTAAGGCGCGGGACCATAAACCGCACCAAACAGTCACACGTTGAGGATAGAGAGGCTTTTCAACAATAACTCTTGGGTTTTCCGAGCCCCAGATGCGACAATTTTGCTTGTTGACGAATCCATCGAGGTGGAAATGGGCTTCATCACTCAAGATGAGTTTTCGATGGAATTCCGGATCATTTTCATGCATTTCAAGGACCCAATCAGCAAAGACTCGACGTTGTTGATGATCGGTCGGCTTGAGTTCTTGGTTAACTGAACTTTATAAGCCTTAAGACCCAAATCTTTATGCAAAATACGGTGTAATGACGTTTGTGGAATGCCTAATTGCAAAGAACGACGAGGAATGGTCAAACCTGGGTTTTCTTCAACACTTTCGGCTACAGCAGCAATATTCTCGGCTGTTCTTGAGCGACGTGCACGGGTTTTATTCTTCGCATCACTAACTTGTTCCGACAGCTCGAATTTTTCTACCAATTTCTGTATTGCGGTCCGACAAGGTGCTTCACGACGACCCAAAAATGTTCGAGTTGTACGAACCATCTCTGCCACATTTTCACCATTTTTATAGTGAATTTTAATAATTTCAATCCGTTGTTGAATCGTGTATCGTTATTTCTACTTGTCAAATGTCAAAAGATGACAGCTCCAAAAGTGACATCTACCGAAATAGCGGGCTAATTAAAATAACACCTCTTATTGGAAAACCCTTTATAAATCTGATGCACTGTATATATGAAAAGTATTGGAACTGAATATCAACATGAGGGTAGGATAATTACAGAAAATTTGTTTTAAATCGAAAAGTTACGGATCACTGAAAATATAAATAAAAACGTTATGTCAAGTAACTGAAAATCCTTCAGTTATGGATAATCCGGTGGCTAAAAAACCGCAAGGGTTGAAACACTTTGAAACTCCATTTAAGGTGATCTTAGGGAACCGTTAACAATGACACACTGGGGCCCACCTTTTGAAAAAAGGATCTCTTAAATGGTACATGGATGGGTCCAAAATGGAAGGTATAGAAATGGGCATGCCACCTATGAACCGAAGTGCCATCTCGTACGCAATGGTACTGGCGGCCGCACCAACTGTTTCCTAGGCAGAAATATACGCCATAGAACTCTGCGCTTGTGGAATATTTCACAAGAATATGCGTGGAGTCAAAATAAATATAATATCAGACAGCGAAGCAGTACTCAAAGCGTTAAACTCCTTTAACTTTGAAACTGTCTTACTGTCTTGAACCAACTAACCGAGGTAAGCAAGTCGACGTTGAATTGGATGCCACGACACGAAGGCAATAAGGGCAACAAGATTGCGGACCACGTTGCAAAGAAGGAGTCAGATCTCTGTTTTATTGGCCCTGTGGCAGTTTTTGTAAACCCAAAAGAGGATTAATATGGCACACTGGGAAAATATTCCGGCTCTGAGGCAAGCGAAGAAGTTCATAAAGTATTCTCAACAGCAGACAAAATTATTCCTCACACTCATCAGAAAGGAGCTAAGGCCAATAACAGGCCTAGCACATAACGGGCCTATTTACTGAGCATTCCCTACTTACATAGATATCACCTTAAAAAGATAGGTAAGGTCGATAATGAGACTTATCGCTTCCGTATGGAAGACAATGAAACCGCTGAACATGTCCTATGTGAATGTGAAGTTCTGTGCCATCATAAGACTATGACATCTAGAAAAGGCATTCCCTCTACCTGAAGATATTACAAAGATCGGCCCAAAGAACGTCATAGACTTTACTTTGTTAAAGACCTTTTGTGTAAATGAGCAACTTATGGCATTTGTGGGGTAATGTTACTAAAGATCCCTGAAGTCGTGGTGACTAGATGAGTTGCAGTAACTCTATCTACACCCCCCCCCCCCCCCCCCCACCAAATAATAATAACAATACATCCTATGAAGATGATTTAAAATTTGTTAGATTGATAATCGTTACATCTTTCTAGTGATGTATAAATTCTTCCCATCCTCTTCTCCGTATTGAAGTTATGTATCAACAAAGTTAAAATCTTGAAATTTTAACTCGTTTTTTTTTTATTTACCTAATATTTACATAATAAAAAAACACGTTATCAACACCAAATTTTCATATTGGATTTAATAAGGTCAAAAGCTTAGCTTTAAAATAACCTATCACACTCTGTACCCTAAATGTAACCCTTTCTGCGTTTTTATAGTTTTTCTTAAGCAGCGAAAAAGTTCAATAAATGCCAGAAAGTAGGCAATTATCATTTGGGAATGAGCTTTTTAAGTCATATCGCTGGATAATAATCAAGAAAAAGTGAAAAAAAATGCAGAAAGGGTTACGTTTGAACACACTGTGTGAAAGTCATTTGGAAGCTAAGCTTTTGGACTTCTTAAATAATATTGATGATGTATTTTCTGATAAAAATAGTAGTTAAATAAAAAAAAACACTGAGTTAAAATTCCCAAATTTTATTTATTTATTTTGTTGAGCCATAACTTTAAAACGGAGAGGATGAGCAGAAAACTTTATAGACCATAGAAATGTCCAACGATTATCAATCTAAATTTTAAATCATCATCATAAGGAGTAAAGTTCAGAAGTTACAGGGTGAGCTATAAAAATATACCCAAATATCTTCAAGTCCCGTTATTTCAGAAACCGTTAAAATTTCTCCTCCCCCGCCCATACAATTTTTGCTTGGCTAAGCTTCACCTATCAATAGCATTCGGGTGCAAGATCACATACAGGACACCCTGTATATGTAACCAGAGATCACTTTCTCGATCCTTAGGCTAACTGAGGAGACAAGTTAGTTCAAAATATGAAATTTAATTTTGTTTTGTTTTGGATGTTAAAATTGTGAAAACCTTTGGCATTGCTCACACATTATAAATTTATTCCTAATTTTCATAAATTTAATATTCAACTTTTAAAACAAACAAACAAATTATAATATACACCACGTCACAACCCACGGAGTATACACTTTATGAAGAATCAATATTTCTTACTCTTCTATTTTTTTTTTAGTTTATCCGGCAACAACGAAAAAAAAATAGAAATACTTGTGTCCAGTTTCACAGTCGAGATTAAATCAAGGTTGCGTTTCACCCATCTCTCAAGTCTAAATGTAGTTTAAACCAAATCGGATTTCACAGTGCATTCTCTTAGTAACATTGGTAGTACTAGTTAAATGATGAAATAAATTAGTTATCGCCGCCATTGTGAAGCAATTTTTCTATCAATCAGTCGGTCAATCGGAAAAAGTAAACAGACCAGAAGGTAAAAATATGTAGTATATTATATTGACTAATTTTAAATATGCCTAGTGCATAAAAACTACCTATAGTAGAGTGTAAGGAAATGGACAAATATAGATTCGAAGACAAAGGGACAAAGTTCTTTACTTAAACTGAATAAAAAAATGATTTGGCCAATTTCTAATTACTCTCGGTCATCAACAGAGTTTTAAATTTAACTAAAAAAAAAAACCTTCTTCATCTCTAAGAATGTCGAAATCTGAATCCATGATAAAATTATTTTCTTGATACAAACAAACAACGTAAAGTGTCACACTTGCCAAATACTTTTATCTTGAATTTAAACCGATGGATGGCACGATTTAAACTCTAGTTTGAACCGGGATTTAAACCAAACTGTGAAACCAGAAACGAGGTTAAACTAAATATTTGGTTTAAGCTCAAACTATGAAACTGGCCATTAGCTTGTTTTCTATACGCTGTCCCCCTTGAATTTTATGTTTTATGTTTTGTAAGAAACTCCTCTTCAAAATGAATGTCGGCATTTCAAACTTTTCTCTTTTTTTATCTTGTGTTTATTTTTTTTTTTCACTCTATGATATTTTAAATAAAATCCGCTAGTTGTATTTTCAACAAAACACTGCCGAGAAGAAGGAGATTTGGTCCCTGAAAAATCAGGTTTTCATATTTCGCCCCCTTGACATTAGGCACTTCGATTAAATATTTAGACATTTAACAAATCGATCCCATTTTAGGCAAAATATAAACATGCATAATTGTTTTGCTTCGATCATTTATTTGTATCGTTACGAACGTGGCATTAATTCGTTATTTAAATCAAAACATTTCAAAAACTATTCAAAAAGTTCTTTCTTTTATTTAACTTTACTGTTTACTCTCAAAATTCATAAGCAATTATCGAGCCAACTCTTTAGTTATCGCTAGTACTGTACTTGTAGTTATCACAATCCAAATAGTTTACTTCACTGTCTGAAATAAGAGTCGTCCCCTGGATGTGAGTAGCGCCGTATTTATTCTCTACAAATTATACTAGAAACTTCCTGAATATTCCATTCTCCGAACCCAAAGCTTACTAGGACGTCACTAACCTAAAGTTGTTTCCATTTCCAACAGATGTCGGTTGTGTCATTGTGTTGCATGTAACAGTATTAATTGATTTGTATCCAGAGCTTTTATAATATTTGATTTAATTTCTATTTATATTAATTGATCATTGATGTTCGTTCTAACTTTCAAATTGAATTTAAATGTAACGATCCAGTTTATTTTAATATGACTCATGATCCATTGAACTTATTAGCAATTTTTATAAACGCCATTATTCTTCCCCTGTTCTCTTCATTGTTGTATTTGTTTGTGTAAAGGTCAAGTGGAAAAAATCTCTTGTTATTTATTTTATTTCTAAAGGCAAAAACTCTTGTCTGAGCAATATTGTTAAATCAAGTAATCTCTTAATTACATTTTCTAGCAACATTATTTAGTATTTAATTAATTAATTTTCACCTATGTGAAATTAGATTCCCCCCCCCCCAACCTTTCGTACGATTAATTAACTTCATCTTCCTGTGATTTAAAGTCTTTTAAGAATTTTATCGATAGCTTGACATTTGGAACAGATTAACTGAGTATGAATTTCGTTACTTCTTTTATTAAATTTTTAAATTTTAATTTATATTTTAAATTCTCTTCGATTTATGATAGAGAAGTGGGCCGAAATAGAGCGAGTGTGAAGCTACAGTAAGCCAGTGATTGAAATGTACCATTACAATTTCGAAATTAAAAGACGGAGTGGAAAGAGAGACTCTTCCTAGTAGGGTAAAAGTGGTATAGTCTTGACAATGGCGGTCCATGAATGAGGATAATAACGTGACGACTTTTACTAAAAATCAGCCTTTTGTTGACTCGAAATGGAATGGTAATCAGTTAAATTTGCCTGGTACGAATATCAAAGCAGTATAATTAGTTCGAACAATATGTATGCACACATTCAGAGAGAAGAATTCAAATTTCGTTATTTTAAGAACTTTCAAAAATCACCCTGTATTTGTTGTAGTTAAATCGAACTTTTTTTAAACAGATTATTTTATGAAAAGGGAAAACAATTTTTTTTTTAATTGGGGAGTGAGGCTTGCTAATTATCTTAAAATGTGTTTCTCTAAAGTGCGTTTTTTTTTATATTAATATAACTTTACAATAACTAATGGTTTTACGTCTAATAACCTATGAAACGGAAATAGCTTAAATAAATTTCTTATTTTATCTACTGTAGTTTTCTGTAAATCATTCAGAAAAAAAGGTTTTTTCTTTTCGCGTTATTGACGTTCTTAATATCGTGCACCATAACCTGTCGCCTTTATCATTTCTTCTCTTTCGCGAAGGCATGGAAGAATAAATTTTCTTTTAAAAATCTGTAGGAAATTACCAAATCAGTTAAATCTTTAATTTTTCTTGGTCTTTTGCGAGTCATTATTTTCTACAATTTACCCCATAAATATTCAATTATGTTAAGATCTGGACTATTGATAGGACATGTGTGAAGTCCCCATGCTTTGTATAAAAAAAGGGAGGTGCTGGTGTAATGGATAAGACTGGTGAAGACCAAATTTTTGATGTAAATATTTATTTTATTTTTTTCACAAAAAATGCCTTAACCTACAAATTCAATCCTTAGTTTTCTATTTGTAAAAACAATAAAAATGAAAATTATAAAGAAAATGAAACCAAAAACCTGGCGAAAATAAAATCAAAAAAAAATACGCTGATACTCCACTTGTATTAATCTGTAATATCTAAAAAATAAATTAGAATTTTTATTTAAGGGGAGCTACCGTCGAGTGGCATGAAAAATGCATGAACTTTGGAAATTTCTTTTTACATAAAATAAATACTTTTGGAAACGGGCTTTAACTTAAAATCCAACTTTATTTATAAGAAAGAAAAACAAAATGGCGGCTCCAGCTCCCAGCAAACAACGCCGTTCCAGCCGTTTGTAAAAAAAAAATATTTTTTGCCCTGTGTTTTTTTTGCTTCAACGGATGGAAAAACTATTACTAAATAAATTAGTGACAAAAATCGCTTGCTTCAACGGATGAAAAAACTATTACTAAATAAATTAGTGACAAATCGCTTCCTGAAGGCCCCGCAAATTGAATTTCGTTTTAATTGCGCAAAGATTTATGTGAATCGGTTCCGCAGTTGAAGCTGTAGAGCGCCCCGCGCGCTGAAAAACTGTGTTCTCAGAAAAACTCATATAAAGATTAACATTATAAAAAATCTTTGAAAGCTTACTTCAGCTATTCCAACACCATACAGAGGCCCTTCTTCATCCTCCAAGAACTGATTGTGCTGAATTTAAAGGTTAACGGTTTCCCGAAATTTATGAGGGCACCTCAGGTAGTGAGAAAAGATCTCCCCAGCAAGCGCACTCCGAGCGCCTCAGATAGCTATTTTCCAGCTGGCAGATGGTTCCGCTCTCAATAGGCTGTGATTTCTAAAATACTTTAGATATTAAAATATCCTTTTACATACGTGCTCTAAACACTTTAAGGATGATAATTATGAAAAAAAAAAATTAAATTTTGTCATCATCATGAACTGTATACTCTCCTTAAACAGGTTCATTTCTACCTTAGCTAGAGGAGCTGAAAAATAATTTAATTAATAATTTTTTTATTAATATCGATAAGGTTCATATCGCTGCCGATCTGTCTTGTTGACGGCTCAAATTACAAGTGATTTGGTACTCCCAACAGCTAGCTATTTATAGCCAGATATATAATAGGAGCTGTGCGTCTATTGGTCGTTTTTGCCTTGACGCTATGTAATAGCAGCACGTCGTAATGGAAATTTTGTGTTGATGTGATGCAGTGGAAATATCCTTTAAGTTATTAGCAAAACAACACAAGAAGATGAATAGTGCCCTACTTATTGGGTGATTCAGTTCATACTCAGTTGATAGAAACAACTCATCTTAAGCAAGATTTAGCAATAAATATATAATAAATAATTACAAAAATTTATAGCTTTCATTCCCAGCAATTCCAGGATGGAAAAAACAAAGACAATAGTAAAATGTGTTCTAAAAAAAAAAAAGAAAGGAACTAACATTAGGAATAAAGTATAAATTAATCAATATCAACCAAGATCAATTTTACGACAGGAAAACAAAGCAAATGTTCGTTAAGTCCAAAGGACCCGACTAAGCCTTAACGTATATAATGCATTTAAAGTTTCAAATTATATTGTAAAACACTAAGTTTTCAATTCAATAGAAGAACACTAATTGGAGCCTTAAATCTATCTAATTTTGTTAACACAATAATGAATACTTCAGTCTTATACAGGGTATTTCCCACTAGGAGGTCAATAGAGCAGGAGGTGATAGTACTCACCTAGAGGAACAAAAAATTATATGGCAGGGAGGGGGGGGGGCATATTAACCGTTTAGGAGTTATAGGGTATTAAGATAAAACCTAGTTTTTCACAAAACACCCTGTATCTTAAAAACTACAGGGTGTACGGCCACAGTTGAGTGCTCAGTGTATGCAGAACTTCATAGCCGTACCCTCTCCCATCAAGAGTTTCAGATTTTCTTACATTTTATTAGTATAACTTTTTTTATAAAAACTGTAAACTGTATCCTCCTTAAGTTGATCTATTATACGCTATATGTTAACTGTAGCCGTTAAACAGTTACTAAATCATAACCTATTTCTGAAATTAAATGATATTTTTTACAATAACGTGCTAAGGGAACAAATTATCGTTGTTGAGAATAGGTTTGAAAATAGGCTTGAGGATAGGTTTAAAGCTCATAACTCTTAAAGTGTTTCACATTAAAGAGGAGGGTCTACAGTTTACAGTTTTTATAAAAAAAAAGTTATGTTAATGACATTTGTGCAAAAATAAGAGAGGTTAAATTAAGAAAAAAGGTAAGAAAGTCTGAAATTTTTAGTTTAGACAAGCATAATTCTTGATGGGAGAGGAGTACGGGGCTGATTGAGCAGCTGTTGGAAAGGCCATGAAGTTCTGCATAAATGAGCTCTTAATTCTGAGCGTACGCCCGCCCTGTAGTTTTTAAGATACAGGGTGTTTTGTGAAAAACTAGCTTTATTTTACTCACCCTGTAACTCCTAAACGGTTGATACCCCCCCCCCCCTTCTGCCATACAATCTTTGGATCGCCTAGGTGAGTACTATCACCTTCTGCTCTATTGACCTCCTAGTTGGAAATACCCTGTATAGCAACATACAACCGCAGACAAGAAATACCCAATTATCGACGGTAGTATTAAGAAAGTGATGTATGGAAGAGCTCATAGCAAACCTCAATAACTAACTGATCTCGGCTAAATATATCATGGGTACGAACCAAAAATGTTTTTCAATATAGGCAAAAATTCATTTCTTTCTTAGAATTTAAATCGATCATATTTCTTCAGAATTCGTGCGCTTTATTGGTGGCTGCTGAATTTGGTTCGAATAAGTTATGAGTTGTGTCTGGGAAGTCTCGGCTTCGTGGAAGTTGGATTGATTTAGTTGCCTGGGCTTGTTAGCTAAAAATTTTATGAGCGTAGATCTAGGTACATCAGCGCGGATTTTTGTCTCAGGTCTTTCTAAATTATTTTCAATGGAGGAAAGAAATGATTTATTTCTTAAAATTGAAATCGACCATATTTCTTCAGAATTCGAGTGGTTTATTGGAGGCTGTAGACGGTCCGAAAAAATTCTGTCCACAGTCTTGCGGGATGAGTTGATTTTGTGATGGTAAAAGTTGTGGAGGGGGGAGGGGATTAGTACATTAATGTTTTCAATATCTTGCATTCTATATAATACAACAAACGTTTTGCTCTTACACTTTATGGTCCCCATTCACTTACAGATTATCTGCAGATTCAGACTGTAGATGGCAGCTGTCAGTCCAAATCTGTTTTCGTCCACCCATTAGTATCAGATCAGATCGTAAGTTTGAAATTTGACAGATAGAAAACTTAAGATAAACTGACGATTAAGCACACACCTACAGTTGGGTCTTCAGTCCATATCGTAATTAGTCTGTTCACGATTCTCATGCAATTCGGTTGAATTTTTAAAATGATTTTATCAAAGAAGAAAATTGGTGCTCTGATATTAATAGTTCTTTTATCAGAAGTACCAGTGAAGAGTAAAAACGTTTCTGGGTGAAAAAATTGGTTGCTTCACAAAGCATCTCACATATGAGGTTATTAATTTTTTTCCTATCAGAATTAGTAGTAGCTTTATAACGTTCTATTTATTCTTGATAAAGTTTTTCTTTCTTTTTTTTTTCTGTCATATTTTACTTCCCATGTTTCTTGTATACTTCAGAATTCATTGAATGTTGTACTTCAATCCATGTTGGGTATGATGAGAAACTACAATTATCTGACGAAAATATCCAACTGATCTGAAAATAATGATTGATGATGAAATTGTACACTATGTATGCAGTTTACAAATCTGCAGTCCTGTTATCTGACGATAAACTGCATGTGTGTGGTGTATTTATCTACAGGTCTACAGTCTGCAGTCCATGAACTGCCGATCTGGCTGACAATCTAATCGTACAAATTTTCAACATACACACGCAGATTACCTAGACTGTAGATCAAATCGTACGATTTGAACTGTTAATGGGTGGCGGAATTCAAATATATCTACAGTTCGGATCTGTAGATAATCCGTAAGTGAATGGGGGGCTTTAGTTTGAAATTTGAATTCCGTCCCGATATTTATTTTCATAATTCACGGCAGGGAAGCCGAAACCGCTGAAAGTTCTTGCAATGCAATTATTCGTTCTTTGACTTTAAGTACATACGCACTGTCGTTATTTGCATTCCACGAACTGAATTTATTTGAGTAAGTTGAACTTTCACTGTGCACTTACATATTATCGTCGATTTGCATTAACTTCCTACTGATCTTCCTTCTGGTATGCCGTACATTTTCCCTACTTGCAATTTTAATGCAATTTCAATGAAATTTTTACCTCAATAAATACTTTACCATATTTAAAACATTTCTGATGTGCGGAAAAAATAATATCTTTCGAGTCCATGTTTTGCTAAAATTTGCAATTTTCTTAAATACGGAAACAAAAAAATGCAAAATCTAATTTGGTTGTGCCGATTAGTGATGGCCCCTTTGGCGTTATTTCCCTAGATATGCGATTTGTACCCATGCCAATAAATTTCGTTAAAGTTTGTAATTTTGTGTGCTTATCCAACTATTAAAAGAAGTAAATCTTTCATTGTTTACCTCCATTCACCCACCCCTCACAGTCAGTTCATCCCGCAAGACGGTAGACAGACTTTTTTCGGACCGTCTACAGCCACCAATAATGCGCACAAATTCTGACGAAATATGATCGATTTAAATTCTAAAAAAGAAATGAACTTTTGCCTATATTGAAAAACGGTTTTGGTTCGTACCCATGATATATTTAGCCGAGATCAGTGAGTTATTCAGGTTTGCTATAAGCTCTTCCATACATCACTTTCTTAGTGCTACCACCGATATCTGAATATTTTTTGTCTATGATACAACTACATATTCTAAAATAGCGTTGTTAGCGCTTGCAATGAGTTCAATTTCATATTCTGAAAATTTTTGTTTTGATAGTTTTGCTTGTTCCACTTGCAAAAAAAGTGATTGAAAAAATGCACTTACTGGAGTGATTTTAGTAAATCCTTCCTTCGCAGCATTTATAAGCGAGGATACTTCACTATACGCATTTTTAATCAATATTTCTTCACTACACGTCGTTTTCCTTCTGCTGGCTTCGGGGACAACTCAAAAGAAGTACTTTGAGATTCTCCGGATGTTTTATATTCATCAGAATTGGACCCAGAATCTCGTCACATTCTGAGAAGTCCTCGAACATATCCGATGAAGGCATACTTTCCCCGTTAATGTTTTCATCGCAGTTGGTGAAATTACTTACAGTGCCAAAAATAAAATTGATAATTATACTGGAATGGAAAAACAATCAATAGTTAAAATATCCTTTATACTTTAACTTGTCATAAAACTGGATATAAAATTTCGATTTGCTCTGTGGAAATGATGCACTCCTAGATAGGCGATTTTGTGCGTTTTTCTCCCATTTCAATTTATCGCGTAAAGTTTTCCACCTGTTTTTTTGTAAGCTACAGTGAAATATGTAGTTTATAGAAAGGAAAAATTACTTTTATGATTAATCACCTTGTTGACCAACTTACCTGAAATGTGTAGTTCTTTAGATATTTCACGCCACTTATTTTCTTTCTTCTCTGAGTAGCGGAAGGAGCGACATGACTTATCAAATAATATTTGGTTATTTCTAACAAAATTAAATAATTTTTCCTCCATAGACATTGAATTAAACCTCTTTGACACTTTTAAAAGAATAGACGCCAACAATGAAATAAAAATTTCAGCTTTCTTTATATTGGCAATACTGAGCAGAAGCAGTTTTTTTAGATTTGATCAACTTTCAAGCTCTGCTTCTACTGCTGCCACTGTCTCTGCTTTCAATTTGTTAGTGCTCGAATAATTACATGCTTTCAGAAAAAAATATGCTTCTGTACTGTTTCCTGCTTTTAATGTGTCACGTACCAATACTGAGGAGGTGTTCAGCTTTATTCCTACAATGACTGAATTGATTGCAGTAGCATGTGCCTGCAGAGGTTTATTTGATTGTCTCAGATGAAACAACGATGATGAAATAGTTAAGAAAATTATATTATTTACTTTCCTATACATATATCATAAAAAATAATTTTAGGAATTGATTTCGAACTGAGCTAATATGGGGTTTTTGCAAATTAAATTAAAAAACGACAGGGTAAAGAAGAGAAAGCCTGATAAGAGCATTTAAGAAAAACGCAAGAATGAGCGAAAAAATACGAAAAACTAAAAGGCCCTTCAGGAAGAATTCTCAAAGACATTGCTGAATTAAAAACTGAGACGCTACCCAATTAATCAAAATTAGTATTCAGACGCCAGCAAATTAAATCTATTGAAGTTGATTTGTACAGCGAATATTACTCTTTTTCATTTTTCAAATTCAAATTTATTAAGAGAACTGTGAGATCTAGTCTCGATCGTGAGGGACGAGAGCCAGTATAAAGAAGAGCTCATTTTTATTAATACTTCAGTATTATATAATTCAATATGCTTCACCTAATATCACGAGAAGTCAATTAAAAGAAACTTAAAACTACTAACAATAATTCAAATAAAAATTCAATAAAAATTAAAAAAAAAAAATTAATGCTGGCCACGCAGTCCGCCACCGTTGTATTATTTGTTCTGAAATAAGAAGAAAAGAACAGAATTAATTATCTGTCAATTTCAATGGTGTAAATGACACTGCTACTGTGTGAAAAGAGAAGGGTAGCAAAATGTTCAGAGCTAGTGCGTGAGAGCAGAAAGGTAACGAAATGCTCTTTGCTCTTGCGTTCAAGCAGAAGGGATGCAAAATGCTCTTTGCTATTGCGAGCAAGCAGAAGGGCAGCAAAAAAGCTCTTTACTATCGCGTGCAAGCAAAAGGGCAGCACAATGGTCTTTGCTATTGCGTGCTAGCAGAAGGCTAACAAAATGATTGTATAGAAAGAATAGGACACTCAGATTATCTCCGACCAGAATTATCTTCTGTAAAAAAAGGTAGGAAACACGATTCTTTAAACTCAGATCACCTCTGCCAAAAGAATGGTGCCATCTACTGGATTTCGTCAGCTTTATATAGCCGATGGAACCAGTTATGTCTGTTTCGCCTCTTGGTGTTGCCCTAGCGACGATTGCTTGAATTTTATTTGAGGCGAAAGCAGCTGGCTGACGTAATGTCACTGGCTGTCATTATGAATTGATAATGTACAGAAGAGAGAAGTTAGTATGCTGCCGTATATTTTGTGCAGTTTTTTTGTTATTTGTTTACACTTATTTTTATGGAATAAGTTATAAAGGAGGATAAACCATAGTCACAAAATATGTGGGTGAACTCCTGAACTCTACTTCCAGCGGTAAACCATTGATTTGATCAACAGCAAAAATTTTTAGACAAGTATTACGTAGTTTAATTATTTAAAGCTTGATACTTTGTGGATATTTTCTTTGCCTTTTAGAAAATATTATTTTGAGCAGGAGGAGCTGCACTAGATGATTGGGATTCTGCCTGCTGAGTCGAAACTCCTGTAGATGCATCAGACAGTGGGAGATTCATCGTATGTAGGTCGACTGAACAAGAACTATTATACAAAGACACAAATCTTGTTTTATTTGAAGAGCAGAATATTCAGATTGTGAAATGGGTAGTGAATTCTGGAATGGACCGAAAGTAAATGTTTTTATAATAGCAGTTTTGTATATATTTGATCGACTTCCTCAACACTTCAGATACGAAAAAATATGAATCACTCGACGTATACATGATTTCAAATGTTGTGGTCCATTTCGGAATTGACCACCTATCCATATAAGTTTTGTATACTTTTTTAGTACTGCATACGACATTTAGCTCTTGTACCATCTATGGTAATATGTACCTACTTATAGAAAAAAGAAAGAAAGTTCAAACAATTAATGCTTGATTAAAACTAAAACAAATAATGAAAAATATAAAAAATTACAATATAAAGTAAAAGAATGCTAACTACTAAGATTAAAAAACTTATAAACACTATTTCTAATTGTAGCTAAAGTGTCGGTCTGGATCATGTCTTCTATCGATTGTGGTAAATCATTCCATATTCTAATAGCATGGTTGATCGATGCTCGAAATTTAACTTACAAATAAAAAAAATCACTAAAATGTTTTATTAATTTATACAAAAAATTAACATTAATTCACTATGTATATACAATATATAGTATAAACTTTATCAATAAAGGATATAACTTAATTTAAACCCAGCTATTATAAAATTTATATCAAACAAAATATGGAGTTCCATATAAAAGTAATATATAAAATGGATTAGTTCTTCCTATAATTCATGATATCAATTCTATTCTCTCATATATAAATCTATAACAAGCAAAATTATAGAACTTATATTAACTTTTATAAGGATTTAAATATGTATACATTATTTATGTGTGAAATTTACACCAAGATTTCTTACTGTGTAGTGACCAGAAATATTTTCGATTGATAAAAATCGATCAATAAAAATGGCGCGGCTGAATGCATTTGCATATTGTACCCAACCGATCCTTCAACTTAGTCGTAAAGACAAAATAAAGTTTTATCGAAAAATGTCATTATCTTATAAAAAAAAACAGCGATTATTTAAATGCTTGTCAAATGAGCTCTATGGTAAGGTGCTGAATAATATCTTGAAACACTGGATTTGTCGTAAACCCTGATTGTTCCTTTAGTAAGGTGGTGCAAAGGGTTAGTGAAGCGCAATGCTGCCAGGGGAGGATACACAAGATGTGAAAAGCCATATATGTGCACCGTGCTACTTTGTGCTGAGGCCTACCGTGCGTCTGAGTTATGATGAAAGTGCGTGTACCTTAGCGTAGCCTAGCGCGTATATGACTTAGTATGCAGATTGTTATTAGTACCTTGGTATGCTATAATACTACGGGCTGTAGCCTCAACCCTCTCCTAGCCTAAAGGGCGGATCATAACCTTCACGTGGTCCACTACTGTCACTTATTTAATAAGTGCTAATATGATTAAGCCCGAACGGAGTTACCAGTAACGTTTAAGAATCTGCATGCAAGGTCCACTGGGAGTATACATGATCGTACGAACATGATATACGAAAGCCATACCAATTGGGTAGCTGACATTGCTAACTTGGTACTACGGGAATGAAGAGCCCTAAATAGAGCTGCATTAGTAGCAATATTTGCCTCATCATTGGGAAGGCCCCCTTGTGGGAGCATCGTAGTGGCTCGTGGTAGCCCATATGCGGGCAGAGAGAGATTGTCTGAGTCTGCATGACTTAGGCGAACATTCTTCTCTAAACAGAGTAGTGTGTTCTTTTGACAAAATTGCATACTGCGTCCGTGAATTTGAGGGATGGTCGCTTATTATTGTATGCTTAGAGGATTGGCTCTCGGCGTGGAGTTGCGCTAAATCAACCGGGTGCCGTGACCCACAGATCGGAAGAGATTTTAGATAGGTCTCGCTTCGACCAGGAAGTCCAATGTCAAGCATGCACTGACATAAACTGGTACTCCTGAGACAGAATATAATATATTCTGCCTCTTGAGGGCGTTGATTGTCGCTTGTCTACTAATCCGTGCATTTAGAGTGCCATGAGATTAAGCTATAACTGGCAGGTGCTCACGTAAAATCCTGACAACTTTCTGTTCCTTTAGTAAAACACAAGTCTCTAAAACTCCTATATATTTTTGCGCATAATCTGCAAAGAATGAATCTTTGATTTTTTTCCATTTTAATTTTTTTTTTTGTTTGTTTTGTTTTTGCTATTTACTTTCCTGGCATTTTTTTTACCACTTTTAGGTCAATAGTTTTTAATTTGTGTTCAATACTTAACAAAAAATTCTTCTTTTGGCCTTAATGAGCACTTGCTAGTTTTACTATCACTAACTGACACTAAATGATTAAAAATATTTTATCTTCACATCATAAAAAATAACTAATGCCGTATAACAATGATTTTCTAAAGAATATTACTATTATCGTAAACCTACACTCTAATAATGCAACTGGATTTTAAAAATTCCGTTAAAAATTGCTTTTCCGATAACTTTTTTCCTTCTGTCAGTATATTTTGTTTTTATTTTGCCAAAGCTCAGGAGATACTCTATGATGCCGTAGCACAGCCTTGGCCGGAAACGCAAAAGGAGTAGGAAATTGAAGATTGTTGGGTGGAGCCTAGCAAATGCCTGTATGCATTATGCTTCTATGGTTGCGTTTCATAGCTGTGGGAGAAAACAGAGGATGGCAAACTGTTCCACATTCGTATTGTTCTTCTTATGAAGGATTCGTGGAATTTCAAGGTACGGTCGAATCAAAGGTATGAGGGTGAACTCGGGTGAGAGCTCTTGATGGTGTGCATAGGAAGAATTCTAAAAGGGATCATGCTAGAGATCTCGTCAGAAAAATAGCCAAAGAAGTAGTGATAAATTAGAGATAGACATATATCTACAGAGCTTATTTCAGACTAACAAGCAGTAATTCCCATGTTTATCTTAAGGAGAACAGAAAAGCTTCCTTAATTAAGCTTAAGAAGCAAACACTATTAGCAAATTATTAATGGACGCAAAAAAGATGCTGACAAAATACCAGAAAGCACAAGACTATAATTAATATCTTCCTATTATCATTTGACCAAATGTCCTAAAGCTTCACTTAATGATGGCCTAGAAAGTGTGGGTACTTAAACAAATTAATTTCTAAATTCTCTATTTAAACTTATTCGCTTCGAACATCAACAACCCTTACTACAACTTTGTAAGCTCTGAATAGAGGTCACGTAAACGGTATTACAAAACTTCCAGCGTTAAACTCGATTTTATTGTGTAGCTGTAGAATTTTGAACTTGTTCAAAAGTCATAAAAGTGAAAATCGATGTACCTACCTACATATGTATGTATGTATTACAAATCCAGCAATAGAAGAAAGTTGAGTGCGTTCATTATGTAGTTTAGAATTCGAATCTGAAGTCTGCCACTTGCTGGGATATCAAACAGTAGGTGAAAATTTGTTCCAAATATACTCACTACAATACAATACTGCTCGTCTCTTCTAACAAAAGAGCAGAGGTAAGTACGATGAACGTACCATAACGTAACATAACATAACCATGTTTTGGACAAAATGATCCACCACCCACAGTCCCATTTATAATCCATGCCTGATGTGAAATTCGAATATCACCTGGTCTCGCATCGTATCCATCCTGAGGAAACTACTCTTATGGTGGGATTTATTGAAAAATAGAACGAAACCCATCTCTAAGGAAAATGGATCCAACGGAAGCAGCAAATGGGACTGCATTTGAGAAAATCACCTTTTACAGGATATCAAGTTCAATCCACCCCACTCATATAATACTTTGTCGTTGTGTTTTCCATAAAATATACGACCACCTTTCCCTTCTCACCTTCATCATCGTCCGTTATCATCCATTGTCTGTCATGTAAATGAAGGTGGGAAAAAACAAGGGATTTCATTCCATTCACCTCACCTTCGCAAACCACCACCGCGACCATCATCAACCACCACAATACCGACATCAAGGTAAAGAGAAAAGTGTTTAATAGCGAATCAGGGCCAGGACCAGGACATAGAGGAACCCCAAGCGCACCGTAAAGGTTATTGTGACTGCCACAGAAATGATATATAGCTAGTCCCATCGGTTTTATGAAAATTTATTTCCTGTCCAATTTTTAGGCATCGCATAAGTAAGCATTTCCTTGTGGATAATAATCGTAGACAGATTAAAAGCGTGTATATTCTGGCCGTCCCGACGGCAGTGTCCTTTCATAGCATGTGATAAAGGAAATTGCCCGTTTGTAATGGAAAATTCCCTAAGAAAATAATACTCTCCCTCTTTCTGTTTTCTTGAAATTTTGTGAATATATTTTATTATGTTTGCTAACTTGTGGCATTTTTTTTCTATTCTTTTAGGTGGGAACTGAACCGACACTTTTACATCCAGCACATGAAAATCTTCAGTGGGCATCAAGGGACCTTTCCATACAGGTAAGAATGTGGTTTTTTTTAGAGATTCTTAGTCGGTCACTTATGATTTATATATATTTTATTTAAAGCTTCTGCCATCACATTATCACAAAGGGCAATTAATACTCCAATGTAAAGCTGATGTTAGTGACATTTACACAGAAACTACAAATGCACCTCTTTGGAGTTCTCGGAAGGAACCCATTCCAGAAAGAGGTGAGTAAAAATTTTTGGATTTAGGTACAATAATAGATATAGCCATACATAGATCGATCCAGTTTCTAAAATACTATATCGTCGTTTTGTCAGAAAACTAAAAAAGGAGGCATTGATAATTTTGTAATAATCGTAATTTTAGTTGCTTTTTCCTCTTTTCCTCTAACCGAAAAATTCAGTTTTATTTTACTATTTCTCAAAATGATAAAACAAAATTAAAAAGGATTAGATTATCCACCAATTAAGGTCATGTCACAAGATCATCTGGAATGCGTCGTAACGGATGCGAAACATGCAGAAGCGAATGCGTAGTTACTTTTTTGATGATTTGTTTTTCTTTTGTTTCTTTTGAGGAAATTATGATCTCGTGTATTATTGTTATATTTTACGTCTCATGCTATTTTTACTTGTTGTAGTTGCTCATTTGTAACTTATTCACTTTAATTAATTATGTTTTTTTTTTATAGTGTATCAGATAAGACTTTTTTGTTCTATAAGGTTAGCCTGCTTCGTGCTAGTTCATGCAGCGTGTGGGTCATTTTTTTTACGGAAACGATTGATTCATTTTGTTATATGTATTGCGCGTCTGTTCGTGCCACCTGGCGGCCTATTTGCTTGTTTTATTAATGAGTCATAACACATATCCTCTGAACAATGTAGGATCTATGTTGAATGTGTTTTGTAATAGATTTCAAGGTTTAAATATTTGTCACTTTAATTCACGTAGCTTGCGGGCTAAAATTGACGAATTACGGAATACTTTAAAGTGTCCCAAGCTTCATGCTATTGTTGTAAGCGAGACTTGGCTCCAAGATGATGTCCCAAACTATAAAATATTTCGGAATGATCGTTGTGGTAGAATTGGCGGTGGCGTTGCTATATATGTGCGACAGGATCATGAGGCCAAGACAGTTTGCAAATCTAGTGGCAGCTTGATTGAGTTTCTTTGTATTGAGGTCGATACAGGCTCTGATATATGTACTTTGGGTGTAGTCTACGCTCCTCCAGGTCAATTCAATTGTAATAATTCCTCCGAGTTTCTTATGTCTATCTCATCGATTAGCCAGCGCTGTTCTAACCTGATAGTAGGAGGTGACTTCAATGTCAACATCCTCAAGAACAGCATTAATACTGACCTTTTCTTATGCGATATGCTAACAGCGCACTTAAACCTAGTTAATACTTACCCGACTTATCATAACTGCATTAATCCATCCCTTCTAGATCTATTTTTTGTTTCTGAACCCTCTCTAGTGCTCTTTTTTAATCAACTTTGTCTTAGTTCCCTAGATCATGATATTATTTTCCTTTCTTGTGATGTAACAGTCAATAGCAATCCAAGCCTGTCTTTTTATCGATACAGAGATTTCAACAACCTTGACTTGGAATCCCTCCCCGCCGAATGCGGGTCCTATAACTGGTACGATATTTACATCCAATCGAATATTGATCTCAGGTTCTCCTTCTCAATCGTTCTATTCAGTACCTTTATGATAAGTATGTACCGCTACGCACTAGGGCAATACAAAGCGGCTTCTGCTCCTGGTTCCGCGCCGAAATAAAATCCCTGATTGCTGAGCGGGAATTTCGTTTTTCCAGGTATCGTAGACTAAAGACTCCTGAAAGTCGGAAGTTTTACACGCTCTTAAGGAACAAAGTCAATGTAAAAATTCGCGAGGCTAAACCTATGCATTATAAGCGTAAGTTTGATATAAGTGTTCAGCCGAAAATGTTATGGCGTAACGTGCGTGATGCTGGCATATATGGAGGCAGAACGGCTAAGTGCAACCTGAGCCCTCAGGAACTTAAGGAATTCTTCATAGTTGGTCATCAATCTCAGGACAATGATCAGTTGTTCTTGGCAGGCTTAGATTCTTCTTCCAGCTCTAGCGATTTTAGTTTCCGGGATAGAACTGAAGCCTTGAATGCGATTTTCGCTATTAAATCTAATGCAGTCGGCCCTGATAATATGTCTCCCCGTTTTGTATAGCTAATTGCGCCGCTCATTATTGGCCCACTTTTACATATCTTCAATACCTGCATTACGAAGTCGGTGTTCCCAAGAACATGGGAATCAGCTCACGTACTCCCTATTCCAAAGAAGGCTGCGGCTACAGCACTTGCTGATTATAGGCCCATCAACATCCTCTGCTTCCTCTCGAAGGCTCTGGAGAAGCTACTATACTGGCAGGTTCAACAGTACACACTGCAAAACAATCTTATAAGTGGCTGCCAATCTGGGTTTCGACCCAAGCATAGTTGCGAAAGTGCTCTCGTTAAAGTCACCACAGACATACGCGCTGCACTTGATAAAAGAGAGATTTGCATTCTGGCGCTTTTAGACTTCTCCAAAGCGTTTGACAGTGTTTGCCATGTAAGCCTGCTAGAAAAATTATTTAATAAATTCCATTTTTCGTGTCGATCTGTTCACTTAATCAAGGAGTTCTTAACCGGGCGATCACGAAAGGTTACTCTTGGAGAGTAATCACTCAAATTTCCTTCCTCTGTCTTCTGGAGTACCACAAGTCTCCATTCTTGGTCCTCTACTCTTCAGTTTATATATTAACGATCTGCCGGACATAATTCAAGTTGTCAACATCCACATTTATGCTGACGACGTTCAAGTTTATTTCAGTCGCCCACCTGGTCTTATCGAAGACTGTGCGGCTCGAATGAACGACGATTTACATAATATATACACCTGGTCGATTAACAATAAACTTGAACTTAATCCAGGCAAGTCACAGTGTATCGCCTTTTTCTTCGGGACTCTTGACTCTTCATCCCTTCCTCCTATTCTTTTGAATGGATCTTCAATCCCCTATGTGGATAAAGTCCGTAACCTTGGGGTCACCCTTAACTCCAATGTGAAGTGCTGTGATCTTGTCAACTCTAACCTATCTAAGATCTACGCCACCCTCCGTCGTCTATGGTTGTCCACTAAAATGCGCTGTCATCTTGTCAAGTCCCTAATATTACAGCATTTCACACACGGTTTACTTGTTTTCCCGTTACATGTTGCATTTAACGATTGTGTAAGGTTTGTTTTCGGCTTACGAAGACTCGATCATGTTTCTCACCTGAATTTTGCACTTCTAGGTTGCTCTATTGAATATCTAAAGCGTAGAGCATTATTCTTCCTTTTCAACTTATTGCACACCTCTCAGCCCGCTTACTTGAGAACCATGTTTCTACCCTTGAACTCTGCCAGAGGCTATAAACTGCAAATACCTCGTTTTCAGACCTCTGTACTTGATGGATCCTATATTGTTCAAATCACTCGAATGTGGAATTCATTACCACACAATATCCAGAAGGCTAACTAGATCGGCACTTTCAGGCGTCTTCTTGTAAATTTTTTGACGTAAGTAGTTTTGCTGTTGTGACCCTCACGCGCAGATCATATGTTTGTTATCGAAGTTATCTAATTTGGATTTATCTTATTTTATTCTCATTTCTATAATTGTTTTCGTAATTAATTTTTGTATCTTAATCTTACTTATTTATCCATAATTTATTTGTTATTAATGTTTATATTTATTTATTTTCCCATCTATTATCATTGTTGTAGTATTAACATTTAATTTAGTTTACTTATTTCTATTCAGTTGTATTACTGTATTTCCACTCTAATTGGTGCTAAGAAAAAGATATGTAAATCTTGTAGTATCTCTTCTTAATAAACAAATATTCTATTCTATTCTATTCTAGTAGCTGTTTTTTTAGTATATTTATTTGTATATTAGTATAGTATATTATTTAGTATGTATATTATTGTAGTCCCATTAGACATGCTACCTTGCGATTCCACCAATTTATTGGGCTGTGAAGTTGGCGTTGCCAAATTTTGTTATTGGCGCTGATCAATCTGGCCAACCTGGTTCGAGCTGGTTATCATCATTCATCTTTTCTCAGCATTTTCACCAGGAGCGTAGTCAGGGTTTTGTTATTGGGGGGCTAGTATGGGTCAGCCTGATAAAAAATTGGTTTTGTTTAATATTATGTAAGAAAACTATAGGTAAACTTTATATTTGTTCAAGATGGTTACTTTTAGAATTATCCGGTAACACAGTAAAAGTGAAAAAAATTTTATTCGTTATTGCATCAAACAACTTATTGATTTAGGGCAGCAAGTTTTAAGTCTTGATTTGACTCATCAACAGGTCCCAAATAGCGAAATTGAATGACTTTGAAAAAAATAAAGAAAAGTAGGAAAATGGAAAGAAATGCAAAAAAAATTTAAAAAATTGAGAAAAATACTCTTTGGAAAAAGTTGAAAAAATTAGATTAATTCGATTGAATAAGTTCTGACTATGAATTATATGACGCAAATTTTCCACATAACACCCAAGGATGAAAAGCCCATAAAGGATAAGCTTTCATTTAAGGGAGTATTCTAGTCTAGAAATTCGAAAAAATATATTTTTTTTGTTTTCATATTTTCAAAGTTTAACTATTCAAGAATATGCCTACAAGAGGATTTTTCAAAATGGTGGCTTGTATCTTTTATATTTAGTGTTCAACTGCATCCAGCTGCTAACAGTTGAATTCTAATTTCTAAACCACTTGGACTTTAAGGGGTAACGCTACTGTAACGGCTAAAAAAAAGGTTTTTCCAAGAATTTTTTTCTAGCGAAATTAAAGGTGTTTGAAAAAAACGTTTTAAGGGTATTATCGGGCATACATTGAACTTTATTGATAAATTTTTTACAGCGAAAAAAAAAACAAAATGGCGGCTCCATAGCCATCTTCCCGGGACATGTTTCGGAGCAAGTTTAACGCGCTTGGTGGCGACCTCCATTTTCAAATTAAAAAAAAATTTTTCTCGCTCGGGACCTTTTTTTTTCTTATTCTAGAAGGTTTAAACTATTTTTTAAGCCAATAAAAAAAAACTGTTTTTCAAAAAACTTACAGTGGCGTTACCCCTTAAACGCGTTTTTCTCGAAACTGCCTTTTTCAAGACGATGCCCACGATTTCTCAAGTTCTACTGGACCGATTTACTTGAAATTTTTTTGAAAGTCTTCTTTATAGACTTGCCTAAGTCCGGAACTAGCCGCATCCCCAAATATCAATTTTTACTATTTTTAACAAATTCGAAAAAGTCAAAAAAAGTGGTACAAAAATTGCTTTTTTTTTCAGGCAGCGGCCATTTTGTGAAAAATTTTTTTTGCAACTTTTCCCTAGTTCCGGACATAGCGACATTACTCTAGACTAATAATCTTTTTTTTTCGGATTGCTAGGCGGGTTGGAATCGTGGGCATGATCACGCGCCAATTTTTTGAGGCCCCCCACTTCATCAGCTGCTAATTTTTTTTAATTTTCAACTTTTTTAATTTTTTAATTTTTTTCTGTATTCTTGTAATGTTAATAAATAACTCATAAAAAAATGGATAGAAACATATTGATTGCCATTTTTTTACGGCACTTCAAAAATCACCTAAAATTCGGGCCTCTAGACTAGAATACCGCCTTAATAGTACCCAACCATCTTGAATAAATTTAAAATTATGATTCATTAAAATGGAATTTCCATGGGAATCGATAACACACATAAAATATGAAACTTTCTTTATTCACAGGATCATGTAAATAATCTTTAGTTTTCCATTTTTTTTTTTTTTTTTCGAAAATCGGTTCAACACTTTTTCAGCTGTAATTTTTTTAACAATGACATTCTTTATGTTGAACAGTGACATGTAAAAGAATCGTTCTTGAAGCATTCTATCGCTTTGAACATTTTTCAACTCATAACAGAAAAATCTCTCTCACAATCGTCGGAACTTAATGGGAGTAGGGCAGTGCTCTTTTCTAAAATGGTTTCTGAAAATTTCGGCATTCATCTTATAAGTTTTTAATTGAAGCATGTTTTCCATGACCATAGTCAGCACCCCAGGCAACCTCTCCGTTCTTCATGTCCAATTTCAGAAATGCGTCCGCAGTACGAGCTGACTGTAGATTTCGAAATTCTTGTCTCAGATTTACTATGATATCATGTATAACTGTTGTGTTGATATTCCAGTATTCTTCTCTGGTTACGTATCGGCTGGCAAATCTAATTTATTGGATGGATGGATTGAAAAGAAGTTGAGTTCCCTGAGGGGAGAGCTCTGGAACTTAGGCCACAGCAAGGCACATTGTTCAACCTCCAGACTCATGAGCAATAGCTCACATTTCTCAGCCTGATGCTTTAACAAAACTCAGGATTGGCCTCCAACCCTCCCTGCCTGCCTCGTGCAGTTCCACCAAGAAGTGTGAGCCAAGGAATTTATAACGCTTTCCGGAGAGGGGTAACGACTAAGAAGTGAGTCACCATTTTGGGCTCCTCTCCGCATCCTCTACATATAGGATCATTAACAGGTCTCATCTTGTGTAGGTGACCCGTAGTGAGAATTGACACAAGTGTTCTCAAAGTTGGCTTGCTCAATCCCAATATCTTTTCGTCAGATTTGGGTTAGGTTTACTCCTCAGTTCCCTAGTAGCTCTGCCTGAGGGATCATCCAGCCAAAGGCGACTGTATTGCCAGTCAGTCCAGGCCGAAATTCTAGCTGCAAGAATGTTTGGTGCAATCCCGATTGAAGAAGATGAATCCTCCGAGGTTGCACCAATACGATCGAACTCATCTGCCCTTTCATTTCCGCTGATATCACTGTGACCTGGCACCCACTCGACGAAGACCCTGTTACACAGCGAGAGGAAATTTATGGTGGTTTTGCACTCCAGTACCAGCTTTGAGTTTACGAAGGGCTTTGACAAGGCTTTTACAGCTGCTTCACTGTCCGAGCAGATGGCAATCTCCTTGTTCACTGTATCAGCGTTGAGGAGATATGTTTCCGCTTCAAGAATAGCCTTGACTATAGCCTGGAAAACAGTAACATGGTGTAGGGCGATTTCCACACGAGGCTCCTCACAGAAAATACCTACTCCGGCATTTTCTTCAGTTATGGAGCCATCTGTGTAAACAATAGGATTTGTTAATGGTTGATTAATGATTGTGACACCCAATCTGCCCTAGATGGAATTTTCGATTTCATTATAGTCTCTAGAAGGAGGTCGCTGTCCCCACTGATGTCAAGAGCAATGGATTGCCCAATCCCAATGATGTGGAGCTCTTGCTCCAGCGTGAATCCAGCTCTTCAGTTCTGATTGAGATGCAACCTCAGCGCTGCGATTGATGCCCCCTTCTTTATGTGTATCTGCACGGGGTATATGTTGAGAGCCCAAGTGCTGGTTGACTTCAGGGTGCTGGTTACGCTAAAAAGGCACAGTCTCTCTGAATCTTTAACAATGTCTTACGATGGTTAACGAAATCCATTCCTTTCCACCAACCCACAGAACTATAGGTTATCATGGGTCGGATGACGCTAGTGTACATCCATAGGACCATCACTATTGTTCTATGGCACATTGCGAAGGCTCTAATGTATTGCTTTTGCCCACAGTCGTCTCTGTGCAAAAGTCCTTCTGTTGACGCCTTCTTCTTGAGACTCTAACAGGTTCCAACGAAGTCTAGTGCTTTTCAGCAAATTGCTCGATGCTGTCCATATAGCGAGAATTGAGTAAAATGTGTGTAAGGAAACGACGAATACTGGTTTCGTAATAATCGATACCAATTCAAGAGCTTCAACTGTGTGCTTGTCACAGTTCTCAGTGATTTCGTTTTCCAAAGTCAATTTAATTACCTCATAATTTATCAGTACTGGTAGTACTTATACTTCCCATTTCACGGCTGGTATAGATTCCGAGTGTGCCCTGTAATTGTGAGAAATGAATATACAAATTTTCGAGGCCGTTAAAAAATGTCTTTGCTTGTGAAACATTGGAGCATGAGTCAACAACCTTAACAATGGATGTAAATTGCGTGAGGGTGAGTTTCTTTTATAATCGCCTATAGGCTTGGATTTTTACCAGATATAACGCTAGCGCCATCATAAGACTCGAAGAATCGGAGCATCATCAAAATGGTGTTTATTCAATGTGTCCAAAATTAATGTAGTTAGTTCTTGCGCATCTCTGAATGTGAAAAATTTTATAAAACCTATAAATATTTCGACTATGTCAGGACCGTTAGCATATCTTATGGTTATTGACAATTGTTCCTCGTTCATACTCAAAGAAAAAAGCCGAATGCATCCAACTACATATGGCATAACAGCTCAGTATTAAAAATTTCGTTATGCTTTCAATGTATTTCCTCATGCTTACTTGGTTGAAATTTAAGTGTAATTAATATAAATATATAATTAATTATGATTAATTGGATTTATAAATATTGTTTTTCTAAAGGTGGCACCACGATTACTGGTGGGGGGGGGGGGCTGTGCTGTCTCATGCCCCTACCTGGCTACGCCCATGATTTTCACTCCTTGGCATCGTAAAAAATATATTTGTAGTTTCAATAAAATATTTTTGTATTGTATTATATTGTATTGTAAATGTATCGTTACTAGAAATTCATTGAGAAAGTGGAAAAGGGCGAACTAATTTATAACAAAACGTTTAAAGCAAATTTGACGAATTTCAAATGTCATCGCGTACAATCTGACAACATATTTTTTCTAACCCGTCGAACGCGACGCTAATCCTACATCGAACATTTCAATCTAACTCTACCTCAAAGGGCGCTTGTTTCAAGAGAATTATTGCAATATCAAAAGGAGACGTAGTACCCAATACAAGCTGCATTGCTATATTTTTGGTTGCCAATTAAAAGTGGCAAGATCTTCGTAATTCTTAATAACTTTTATCACTTACAACTTTAGAAAATTTATTTTTGGATACGCATATCAGCAAGTATCAGCTATCAATATTTTCTTTAGCGCCATTGTTGTATTGTAAATAGCGCCCCAATCGATCATGAACATCGCCAAAATTTTTACCTCATAGTGGTTGAAGCAAAGTTAACTTAAGCACAAGTTAGGAAACAAGAAAAGATTTCCGCCTGTTTTCCATTTAAATTTTAATTTTTTAGATTTTATTCCCATATAATGTTCCCGCGCTTTTCAGAAAGCACATTGTGACTGAAATATTGAGAAATGCCACCAAAGTTGAACCCAACGCTGTTTACATTAGATCTGTTTAATGGGCTGCTCTAGCTTACTCTAGAGCAGAAAAGAGCAGAAACCCGTGTTTAATGAATTCTGCTCTAAGGTGAACTGAACTGTGTTTAATGAGTCTGCTCTAAAGTGCACTGGAGTAACATAGAGCATGATTTTCTGCTCTATCTTTTTGGAAGGAGTAAGTTAGAGCAGGCATTTGGCAACTCTAAATCATGTTGACAGTTCTGAGAAATATTCAAATAATTGCTTTTTTTTTGTTTTGTGGAAAAAAAAACTGGATTATTCTAGTGGAATAATTTTAATAATAATTTTGTTTTTGTGTGTGAAAAATATGTTTCTTTACATTAATCATGCATTAATTCAAACAATTGTGCTTTTTGGTGACAGATCTCAGAAAATTTGTATTTTATGAGCTGCCTGCTCCTTTCTGCTCTTTTCTGCTCTACTTTTAATTTGACAGTTAACGTAGTAAGTTGAGCTGCTCTGCTCTGCTCTACTATGAACTTTTTTCGAGTTCATTAAACAGAGCTATAGACGAAGAACAGTTCCATATTGAAAAGTAAAGGCTTCAGAATTTTATGTCTTTACCTACTCTACCAGAACAAGTAACACGTTGAAAACATGGCTTCTTGGACTTTTAATAATTATTCAAAGATATAGGCTGAAAAACCCTGTTCCCAACATAATAATATTGTTAAGAATTTTTTTAACAATAGCCATCATTGTCACTAGTTGTGAACGGAGCTTTTCCAAATTAAAATTAATTAAAAATTCGATTCGCTTCACAATGAGTGATTCAAGATTGTGCAATCTAGCAATTCTTTCCATAGAAAAAAAACTACAATGGTAGAAATTTACATAAAAACAACATGATTCATCGTAAATAATTTGATATTGCATTATTGTTGGCAACACCGTAAATTTTTTTACTTATTTAAACCACTGACTTATAACAATGGATTATTATTATCATTTTCCTATAGGAAGGAATGGTACAAGTTTTATAGTTTTCTCTTTCGCGCTATGGAGCTACCAAAACAAAATATCGCTTACTGAACGTTTTCTTATGCCATTTGATGTTTTTATGTTGGCTGCCCAAGAAACATTTTTTTTTTATATAGTAGTAATCGTATGGTTTTCATTACCAAATTATGTAATTTGAGTTATGTAGAATAGTACCCGAAACCTATTTATAACCACTATAAGTCTCTTATAGAGCTTAAATGAAGGATTATATAAAGGTTACCGTGACTTGATTTAGGTAACCTTATATAACTATAAGTTTCATAAAGTGAGTAATACAAATATTCTGATTACCTTAATATAACTTCTTATATAACCCTTATATAACCCATGGTGCTCTCGATTAATTTATTTTGGTCATAGAAGTGTTTATAGTAATGTGTCTGTTATCTTTATAAACTTTGTTTATGATGGCGATGGTAACGTTTCCACAATGCTTGGAATTTTCTTAGACTGATTACTTTTAGTGATTGAAATGTTAGGAAAATTACTTTTCGTTACTTTTATAAAACAATATAATGCAAATATTAACGAAACCTATCTTGACATAGAATTTCGATATTTTTTTTGTATTGCATTTTTATAATGTAAGGGTTTTATATGTTTACATTTTAGAATTAGAATTTTTAGTCATACACATTGTAAAATTCAGCTGCAATTAAAATTTTACTGTGGATATCATCATAGATACTTCCAAAAATTACAGATCGCTCCAAAAGTAAGCAATATTTAAGAATTTTAATTAAATATTTCAAAATTTAAAATTTTCATTTAGATGATATTAATTCATAAAAGTAACATTATATCATTTACAAATGTTATATATCTAAAATGATGTATTTTCTTCATATAAAAATAAAACGGAAGCTATACATATCTGCAATTTAAAAAATTGGCTTAACCAACATTTTCTTTTTTATCTGCTATGCACAGATGAAAAAATGGCGGCTTGTACTTAAATGAAGAAATTACCATTATAAAACTTCTAGAAATATTATATAAACTAAAGGAACTACTATGCCTCGAAAATGGTCCTTATATACCCCTTAGTCAAAAGATGTAACCTTTGGTAATGTTATATATCTTATAGTGACAAAAAACAGACTTTAGTGTTCTTATATACACTTTGGTTATATTGTGTTAAATAAATAAAAACAGTTTTATATTGGCTCCATTCGACACTAAAATTTATTTGTTTTTATAACTATCACCGTAGTTACTAAAGAGCCACCAAAAATTTTACAATATTTTATAGTGGGTATATGTATTACCGATAGTTCCCAATTTTATTAAAGTCACCTAAATTACTAAATGTTTTCGAGTTATATAAGGGTAACCACGGATATTGTAATAAAGACTTATTACCAATAAGTTATATAACGTGGTGATGAAAACAATTATAAAATTTTCTATATACCATCTCGTAATGGTTACTCTAAGTTGTATAGGCCGATAATTGAAACATTTCCAATACCAACTTATAAAACCTTTAGAAACTTAATTCCACGATAACCATTAGTAACCTTAAAAAACTCTAATATAACTATGTCACCAATTGGTAATATTATAAAACACTCATATAACCACTAAATGTATAACTTTTATATAACCGAGTAACCATTATACACTCCTTATAAAACTACCCATCATTATTACTTGAGTGCAGATGCAATCACCGCAGGAAGAATAAGGTAAAGATAGTGTTTACCATACTCCGTCTCTCTTGCCCATACGCAGGATTCAGGTAAAAATAACCTTTTGAAAATTAAAGTCAGAATGAGTTTAATTCCTTATAAACAAGATTTTCGGTTGTAAAATCTCATCTGATTGCTTGCGTTTTACATGTTTTTATGTGGTAAACGTTTTAAAGGCTGCTCAAGGTCTGATATACAGAAACATAAAATGTGTACCACATAAAATAGCAAATCACTCAGTCCATTGTTATAAGTCAGTGATTTAGACTTATCAGACTCTTACCAAGAATGCCGTTATGATTTTTAATCTGTCTCATATCATTGTTCATCTCCACATTTACTATTTGAATGCGCTAGTGAATATTTGCATAATATTGGTGGAAATTTATATATTTATTTGATTTTTAGTAGCGAAAAAATTCCTGGAATTACTTTTAAAATATAATAATATTATCTCTGATTATATTTAGTTATTTAGTTTTTGAATCTTTTGAAAAATACAGACATGGTAAAGTTTTAGGCGAGAAAGAACGAGCTGCAATTGTCGGTTATAAGAATTGTGGACTCGTAAGTTCGGCAAATTGCAAGCAAGATCGAAAGATCGAACATACACAACTTTCTTAAGTTGAACAGTATAATTATGGCAAATCATCGAAACACGAACGGAACAAAAAATAGAAGCGCGTCAAGTTAGATCAATTGTCCGTGAAGCAGCAACAAATAAAATATTTTCGTCAAAAATAGTGAATAAATTAAACTTGCCAGTAACAGGCCGACGGGTGCGGCAAGTTTTAAATGAAAATCCTAATATGGAATTGAAGAAAAGACTTTCTCTAACTGCAGCACATAAACAAGCAAGGTTTAAATTTGCTGAAAGCCATATGAGCTAGACAATAGAATGGCGAAAAGTTCTTTTCACAGACAAAAAAGAAGTTTGACTTGGACAACCCAGATGGCTTTCAGTATTATTGGCATGATAATGTAGATAGAAAAACTGTCCTTTGGATTTCCGCAGTCTGTGTGGAATAATTGGGTGAAGAAACAAGCAGTAATACCGTTTGATTTAGATTGCTTTTCTATACTTTATTGAAAACAGAATTACACAGTTTGACATTTGGACTTAGGCAGACAGTCATGAGCTGAATAGATATCTATGTATATGGATTAACAAATGTATGCGTGAAGCGCTTGTTGCCAACAGATAAAAGGCTTCAGGAAGAGGTGAGCATGAGTCGCAATTTCAGTGGGGGCAGTGTTATTATTTGGGCTGGATTTTCTGCTAAGAGAAAAACCAAAATTGGATTGGTTATCCGAAAAATGAACGCAGAAACGTACATCGAGATGTTAGAAGATGTAATGCGCTGAGGTAATATGCGGCATGGACTTCATTTTCCAGCAAGACAATGCCGCTATTCATTCTGCAAAGAAATTTAGCCTGTGGCTCACTCAGAAACAAACCACGAAACTCAATTGGTCTTCAAGGAGTCCAGATTTTAATCCATTTGAAATAATTGCAAGGCGCGTTTATGACAATGGAAGTCAATTTCATAGCATTAACGAATTGAAAATTGCAATAAAAGAAGCATGGTCGTCTGTTCCACAAGTAAAATTAGAGAATTTGATCCAGTCAATGTCGCGACGGATTTTCCAGTTAATTAAAGAGAACGGAGTTTCTACTGGTTACTAAAAAAGTTAAAACTATTTTTATAGCATCTGTTTTATATTTTTAAAGAAGATATTTATTTTTTTTTTATGTACCTTTCCACCATGTAGCAGGTGATATATATTTTGGCAATTTCATTGAAGACCTTTCTAATAAAAAAGTAAGAAAAATAAATATAGAAACTCGCTTACATTTTATCATTAGTGTATATAATCTGTTTAAACAATAGAAATATTTTTTTTTTATTTTTTATGATTTTGATTGACTTAGAAAGGGGGGCAAATTGGGAACCTTCACAGATGCAAAACCTCTACCTACGCCACTGGACAAAGATTTCCTACTGACCCCTAATTAAATGAAAGAAAGAAAATTAAAAATAAAAATAACAAATTTTACAAATAAGGACAGAAAATGTAAAAGCACAGATTACATACAACGAAAAACAGTGGCAAATGAATAATTTTCTTTCTTCCCGTAAATAAGTGAGAAGTGGCTTTTTAGTGAAATGTAATATTTAACTGTTTTTCGGTGTACATATTAATTAAATGATGAAGTTTGTATGACCTGATGTATGAAAAAATTCATTATTCTGAATGTTAATTGTTTGTTTAGTATTACATTTTTAGCTGCCCTTCTAGCTACTTAAATATAGGTTTCTGGTAATTCCATACGAAATCCATCATCAATTTGGTTTTTGTTCTGCTAAATGTTAAGTAATTGTAAGATAAGAATTACATTAATTTTTTTTTTTGTGATGGATGCTGCCTAAAAGGACTTCGAAATTCTTATAATTTGCCGTTTTATCTGTTTTGGTATTCAAAAAATTATAATTTTAGTTATAATTATAACAGATATGTGACTGTAGTTAAATTTAAAGATAAAAGTATAGTGTTTTAGGAAAAATTATATAAAAAGTGCCTTTTATTAGAAACAAACTAAGAATAATAAAAATATCCTTTATTCTTAAATATTTCAAAATGCATCCTGTTAATTTCTTTGGTTTTTTTGTTTTTAATATTGATGCTCATAATGTTGTTAGTAATTTATTAAACTCTCAAGTTAGAGTCGGAATGGGTTTATACTCTAGACATACAGCACGATCTGATGTATCATTAGTACTAATTATTCATTAAAATGCCGTGTGTCACATAGTATTCATAATTATAGCTCACAAATCAGATTATAATGAAATAAACTAATGAAGTGTTTTTTTTTTCTAATGAGGAAAATGTGCTAAAACGGAATGTATTTTGTCATATAATATAAATCTGAAACTCCGCTGTGGATCTGCCTATTTGAAAAATAAGAAGAAGAAATGCAAAGCACAAACTATAGTATCACCAAATATTTAATGTTATTTATAATGTTTTATCATTTCTAAATCGTTAAATTGAAAAATAACATAAATAAAAAACTAATTTTATTTCGTCGATTCGATCCATTTCGCTTCTTTACTGTCATAAGAATGTCAAAAACAGATTTGACAGTACAACTTAATTAAAGAAATGGGTGTGTGTCTGCAGATGCCTAATGAACCATTAGCTATGTTCCTTTGGGCTGAGTAAAGTACTTCGAAGAATTCTGCCTACTCACAACTACTCATGCTCTTGTCCACGAGTAGATGTGCTGACTAGTTTCGCAAGAATTTTCCGCTAGGTCCATTTGGATTCTAAATAGTTATTGAAATGTCAGATAGATGAGAAAATGTGTTTGAGAGAAAATGTTTAGAAAAAAAAAATAATAAATAAAATTATTTAACTCATCGAGAACAGGAGAATTATTCAAATGTATATATTATCGTTATGAAAATAAATACGGTAAGAACTTTTAATATAATAAATATCGTACAGAGACGAATTTTTATCCTTAAATTTTCTAGGTAGTAGATATTGCTCGGGGAAAGTAGCTCGGTTATTGGTTCAGTTTTTCATAATTTTAATTCCTGTAGCCTTCAATGAAATTAATTTAAGTAATATAGTTAATAATCGTAACTATTTTCATAAGAAACTTAATACAACAGCAAAAAAAAACAGAAATGTCAGGTTATGTTTTACTCTTGAAAACATATACTTGCGCTCCATTCGAAAAGTGCTCGCGAGTACTTTACACAGCCCAATGGAACACTTCTATTATGGTCTAATGAATCGTTAGTTAATTATTCATTAGGAGCGCTGTGTGTCATCTAGGGCATAAGGAAAGAGAATATTTTTCATCAATCGAGATCCAGTTATTTGAAAAAAAAAAAACTCAAAAAAAAATCTTATTTCTTCGTTAGTTAATACTTCTAGAAGTAATTTGTTTTATATACAGGGTGTTGGGTAAATACATAGGATGGGTTATGTTAATCGATTCCTTGGAGTATCCTGATTGCATCCTTAAAATCACTCTCTCCATCTCAATTTTCAAATACATATGTGATAATATTGAATCCCAAAAACATTTCTGTCCTACAAACGTACGGGTGAGTCGCAGAGATTTTTACTTAATCGGAAATAAAATATTTGCCTTGACTTTTTACTCACAGCTGTGTCGAAACGTAATTTTAACGATTTCCTGCACACATATCCTTGCATTTTGTGTGGATTGTAAAAGATACAGTTTTTGTGCATTCTTATAAGATTGAAGCTCTTCGAAATTCAGTTCAATTCAAAGTTCAAACTATAAAAAATTATGAATAATTCAAAATATTCAAATTTCCCACATCTTCCGCTCTTTTGAATATATTTTTCAAATCCATACACATACGGAAGTTATTTTCAACATCTTTAATAGTTCCATATGGGTTCAGTGCACTGCTATATCGTAGTTTAGTTAAGTATTATTGAAAAGCTCACAAACTCGATACATTGACACGAGGACATCGGATTTACCTGAATAAATGTAGAATATATGTATCTACATTATATACTCACAATACGATATGTCTGTGCATATACTCGTATATATCCGCGCCAGATAAATAACGCTAGCTCTAACAACAGGTAAAGTAGTCCTGTTATGAGCTCAGATGAAATGGGAACAAACAGCAAACTATTTCCATTAAAGATAGAAAATACACTCTTGTTGGATGGATGCAGATGGAAAAACTGTGAGAACTTTTTCAGCCAACACTCCACCCGCCCCCCACCCCCCGCCATCTCTACTCATATATATTTCTTTGTATATCAAAGGAAAGGGGTGCTGCATAGTCAACATTTCCATTTGCGTCGGTATCGGCATTCTAACAAAAACCTATAGTGCCACCGCAAAATATACACACCATCTCACACTATCACACACAACAAATCAAAGGGAAACGAGCACATCATTAAAATGAAAATGGTAAATATAGTTTTGAGTTTGACTCCTAAAAGTATACGAATCCACTTGTTGTTCCTTGTCAAAGGATAGCGCCTGAAATAGGAGCCATAACTTTGTGGATCATTCAGCTCGGTCCTGTGACTACTTTAAAAGAGGCCGTTCCATTAGCAGTGTGTATAGAATCTGAAATGCATTTATACTTTGTGAATTATTCGTCCGAAACATGCTACGTATGTAGGTAAATACAGAGAAATGGAAATGCATAAATATATGAATATTATTATAAAGGATGGATTTAATTTGGTGTCTGCCAAAGGACTCTAAGGATTTCCATCTCAATTCCATCTTTTTTAAATTCGACGTGTAAACACCTATTTACAAAGGTTTGTAGTCGCAGTTTAATGGACTGGCTGATTTTCAACAATGGAAACAGGTTGTGAAATATATCGAACGTAGATGGATGATTTGATTATAAAGGAATTGAATTTTACACTACTGTATCTCTTGTAATTAGGATATCTCTGTATACTCCTTCCCTTATAACTTGTAATTCATACTTTCGAAAATCAAAAAGAAAGATGGAGTGAAAGCAAAGCCTTACGGTACACCAATATTGATATGTCTACGAGTAACTCGCTTATCACAATTCGTTCAAATTAAACAACCAATCTATGCTAGATGTAGAGAAGAGGGAGATTAATAGAACAGTTAATAATCAGGCTTATGTTTGGAAAACAAATCATATCTTCTTACGTTTTGTGATACATAGTTATTGATTTTTGTAATAGCTTTGTTTCATTTTCGATTTTTGCATTAGCAGCATTTGAAAATCCATTTTGAAGAAATTGTTGTGCTTCTTGAATTCTCGACAGCTGCACTAGATCAATATCTCTTTGATGTATCTCTTTAAACAGGGTGTTTCCGTCTCAGAGATCAGAAATAGTATACTCACCTAGGCAAACAAAAAAATTTTAATGTTTCGGAGGTACAGGGTGATTAAAAAAAATCCGCTATGGTGTCATAAAACACCCCGTCAGTTCCTTGTTATACAGCCTATGAAGATGATGTTTATTTCAGATGATAATAAACTGTCTAAGCTTTCCAACGAATCTCGAACCATCACTCCACCTTTTCAGAATGTTACTTTTCATTTGATCCTGCAAATATACCAAACTAAATGCAACCGTTCTTAAAATAAGCCAGATTTTATTTTGTTAATTTTGCAACTGCTCTCCTAATTTTATGTAATCCCAACGCAAAATCTACAAAATTAATGAAACTATCCATCATAAAAAAAAGGATTATCTGAAGAATGGTTGCATATGTAGGTAGGTATATGAGTAGCCTCAAATGAAAGATAATATTCTGACGTTTCCAAATTTTCTTAGAAAATGTAACAGTTATAAGGCATTTTGGCGGGAAGTCGTTAAAGTTTAAAAAAAATAGATATGAATTTTTTCCAATCTTTTTACATTGACGTCCAACTAGCCACATGAGGGAGCGGAGTGATGGTTCGACATTCGTTGCAAAGATTAGACGGTATACTATAATCACTTTCATAGATTCAACAAAGAAGTTGCGGGTGTTTTGTGAAAGCTAGCATATTTTTTAATCACCCTGTAACTCCGAAACGGTTAAGATGGCCCCCTGCCATACAAGTTTTTTATCTAGATAAGTATTATCACCAGCTTCCCTTTGAACTTCTGAGCCTGTTCAGCAGGTAGGCCATTACAATCGATTTCTTCTTTACGTAAGTATCATACAACATTGTGTAAAATAAAACAGTTTCTGGTAACATTTTGCACAATTTTATCTCAGTATTTGATAAACACATTCTTGAAATGAATTATGCTGTTTTTGTCTTTGATTACTCTGAAAATTAAACCTCCTAATTTTATGCACACTTCTAGAAACATGAACCCGTAATAATTCTGCCATTTTAACTGTTCTGTGCAAACTAAGTTTATATTGACTCAACATTTTCTCAGTAACATCTCCATCAAGTAAGCAAAATCTTTCTTTTTCTGTATATCGCCCTGAGTGTAATAATTTTTAAAAAAATCTTGTGTAAATCATTTTCTCATTGACCTATTCTGTCTGAAAGTTTTACGTATATAAATGGCATCACCTCGCAAAACAGTATACATTTTATGAATATCGAAGCTTGCATTTACTCAAATTAGAAATAATGTCCATATACGGACTAAAATGATTATTTTGAAAGAATAATGCATTTGAAAGAGCAGACATTCTAATTTCAAAGTCTGATCAGATCCCAAAAAAGATTTTTTTTTTGTTTTTTTTTTTTTTTTTTTTTTTTTGTTTTTAGCGAAAAATTATCCGATAAAGCCAAATCGAACCAAAATTCATAATGCATTAAAAAGAACGGACATTCTAGTTCCAAATTCAGCTCAGATCTCAAAGCCGAAATCCATAACAAATTGGCTTTTTTACGCGGTTGAGTGCTACGATGGCATTAACGTACTCCTCTGAGCTAAACTCTTAAGTACATTCTATGAACTACATTACCGATGTTAAATTGAGCACAAAACTTTACGAGAAGGAGCACAAATAGAACAAAACAATTAGAGCCATTACTTCCTTCTGGCACTGCTGATTAGCTAGCGAGTAAACATAGGAGTTGAGTCCCAAAGTCATCCACTTGACATATACTGCAATTATCAGAACTAGTCTTTGCTATTTTCTACTGAAAGAAATCGGCTCCGGAAAATAACGCCCAACGAAATAACGCCCGAATGCGATAGGTGGAATAAGACCCAAAAATTTTGGGTTTTATTTCCAAATGAAATAAGGCCCGAAAATAAATGTGAAATAAAACCCAAAGTAGGTGAAAAAGGGTCCAACAAAAAAGTCAGCCAAAGCCTAAAATTCAGATCAATAGAACAAGTAAATGAAATAACGCCCAAAATTTTGATAATGATGTGTATAAAGTAAGAGTGCGTTGCGCGGGTCCGGAGCGTTCGAGTGGCGCTTTCTCGCGTTAGGGCGGCACGTCTTCGCGTTATATTTGATTTAAAGTAAGAACGCGACGCGCGAGGTAAAAAGGAAGGGGCCTCGGCAAGGGTGGCCCCCCCCCCCCCCACCCCACACGCAACTCGTTCTTTCTTTAAATTCAATATTAATGCGCGGACGAACTGCACTTCTTGTTGTCGCCCCCTTCCCGCCCGCCTCGCGCAACGCCTTTTTACTTTACACACATCGTTGGAAAATATTTCCTTCATTTTCTGAAATGATTTTGGGGCATTATTTCATCAGGATCAATTTTGTTTCTTGGACTTTATTTCATTTACTAATTTTGGATTTTATATCATTATGAAATAACGCCCTAAACCGATAAGTGAAATAAAACCCAAAAGTGTGAAATAACACCCAAAAATTTTGAACATTATTTCACATTTGACACGTTAAAATCTGTATGGAACTTTCGGGTCTTATTTAACTAATCACTTTCGGGCGTTATTTCCCGGAGTCAAAGAGATCAACTGATCTCAATTCGTTAGAGATTTAAAGGGTGGCATGCTTACATATAAAGAGAGCAATAAGAAACACACCTACTGCTTCTATGGAAGTAGCGCTGACTCTTACTCCTGTGGTTGGCGAGTATCTAGACCGGCAGCCGGGGGGGGGGGGGGAGGGGGAAATGGTCACAACTAAAATGTTGGTGGGGAAGAAACAAATCGGAAGGGGTCGCTTCTAATATTTTTTTTTTAATCATATTTACGTTATATCACAAAATCCAATTTTCGGTTAGATTTGGAAAACCTATCGATAATATTATCCACATCAATGTCGATCTTAGGGTGGACATTAAGGACTCATAACCAGATACGCCTTTTCGTGCAGAGATTGTAAAAATAAATGCTGACGCAAGTGATTTTGTCACAGGTGAAGTAATTCACTGAGAGTGAGCTTGCAGATTGAGTCACATTTGTTACTGACTACGAATGGATTTAATTTTTATAGTTTTGCCGTTAAAATCCTGAAGAAAAATTATAGAATCAATTTTAGCGGCAATCGAATCAATCCAACCGACGGTTTTCAGCTACCAATAGTGTATAAAAATTCGAAAGAAAAATTTTCAAGTAAAGAACAAAATGTATGATTACCAATGCTCATAAATATCTTTAGCGACCTGAAGCAATATACATAACTCTTTGAAATTACGGTCGGCTACCAGTAGTGCATGAAAAATCTCAAGAAAAATGTCAAATCTTTCCAAGAAAACTGAATGCTTGTGCCCTTGTTCGAAAGAGTGAACCACCAGAATCAATCCACCAATTTGTTTAGACCGTTGTCGGTGAATAGTTGTTCTTTAAAATTCTTAAGAACAATTTGGAAGTATATATCTAAGAAAAATTTGATGCTTCCCTACGAACGTAAATATTTTGAACAACTCAGACGGGTGGCTATACGTTGATGAATGCATGGAACTAGGGTTCTACTGGAAGAACCCTAAATCAAAATTCGTTAAGTCAGCTTGTATGCTTCTGTTGAGAGCTCCCCACCAAGTTGTCCTGTCATCGATTTTATGTCGGAAAACCAGATAGATAAAAATAAAAATCAAGATCGCTGACCAATTTCTTAGAAACAATAACAGTTTCAAATCTCGAAATTGTGTGCTTTTTTATCCTTAGGAGAAATCGGTGCAACAAAAATATAAAAGCATCTTTATAACTAGGCTGCTAAGCATTACGTACCATTTTCTAAACAATCAAATACTAAAATAAATATGCATTTCAACATTATTTACTATCCTGCGACAGGTATGATAGATGACTTTTCGACACTATATAAGACACTAGAAAATTCTAAAAAATCGTACACGTTTCAAAGATAAAGAACTACGAGCGAATGGCTATTATACCCACTCCAGACTCCACTATTACTACTCAAAAAAAGACAAACAAACGCCGAACTCAGCGCTAACTGTGGCCGCAGATCGGAAAAGTGCGTTGGAGAACCAACAATAATCGCTGGCGTCAGCTACACGTTGTGTCCGTACTGTTAAACTTTTACAACTCACTCTAGAGTACAGCGTCACACTCAATTCACAATTCACCGCGAAGGTGTGGTCCGTTTTTGTGGTGGTGGGGGGTGGGGGGGGTGTCATAACTCCCGTTACCCTCCCCTATATACGCGCCTGGGTTATACATTTATAGTCTATAGTATTTATACATAAAATAATACGCAAAATGGGAAGCTCCTCACTTTGTCCACCTTGTGATCTAGAAGTATCTAGCCAAAATGAGCCGAAAAATTCAGATGATCGCAGATAAAAATGTGTTTGATCAGACAGTGCAAATCAGCAAATTATGCACGATCTTTCGGACATAGATATATTTCATGACCAGGTGTGCAGATCTGATTGAAGACTTTGGGAAAAAAAAAACTTCGTTAATTTGTCAGTCAATTAAGTGGCACTCTAGACCCGTGAGTCCAAAGTGCAGTTGGCCTTCCAAATCAACATCTAGTCTGCGAAATTTTTTGAAAATGAAACGGTGAGAGCAATCGGATGGTTTTTTTTTATTGGGATTCCCCAATATTTAACCTCAATGGATGTGTCGTATTTTGAAACTAGAGAATTCATATCATTATGGATGGATGGATGGATGGATGGATGGATAGAAAAGATGTTAAGAAACCTAAAAAATCCTTTAAACTTAGGCCACAATACGCCCTCCAGATTTATGATGAAATTGCTCATAATTATATCATTATTAAAAAAAAAATTAATTGACATGTTATTTATTAAAGCTAGGGTACACATTCAATTCTATTACCGCAAGCAGAGACATTAATATGTAAATGCCTGACAACAAAACTCAACATATCAAATTTTTAAAATTATAAGTCTACCCTGATTTCAAGACTTTATTAGTCACATATTCAACAAACAAAAATATGTCAATTTATTTTCTGGAGAGGCGGAAAATTACTTATGTTTAAAAGAAATACTAACTCCTTTGGGAAAAAATATGCTTTTCTCACAGCATGACTTAAGTTATATACGAGTATATATGTATATTATTATAGCTGTTCTCTTTTATTTCTTTGAAAAGGAATCCTCTTGTGAAATCTTTTCATCGAAAAGACGTCATTACCCGGACTTAACTCTATTCACCATTTTACCAAGAATGCTCCATCCACATCGGCATCGTAAGCATCTCATCTCAACTTCACAACTCTAGTCTAAGTCAGCGGAGGAGACCAGAAGACTCTCAAGAAATTGTTCAGAGGAAGCTTAAGAACTGGAAAACTCCTTGAAACTGTTTAACTTCTTAAAAATAAATTATTAATATTCGAAAATTTTCTACCATCCTCTGAAGAATTGGACGAAAAAAAAAACTTGATAAACACTATCTCAATTAGGACACTGTAAATAGCTTTCACTGAATCTTTAGCCAATAGAAGCTTCACTTTGTACAAAAAGCTCAGGAATAATGAAATTTTTTTCAATTTTATAAGGGTGGAGAATTTAATAGGTATAAAGGATGGGGTCTTTTTTTTAATGTCTTAACAGAAAGGTTTTTGATTAAATTTTATTTTTTAGGAAAATGAAATAAAAAAAAGCAATCCAAAGATATGTTTTCTATGCCTATTCTTTAAGGAATCTATCCAGCAACTAGATTTGTGTAGAACAAAATAGTCAGTCGAGTTGTCAGGATGTTTGTTAATATGTAAACTATTTTAAAGCCAAACAATGAATTTTAGAATAGTTCGCTATCAAAATTTTTAATATGCAAAAAAAAACAACATTTGATGAGTACTTAGCTCTTGCGGTGTAATGTGTACACATTTATTCCACATTTCTCAACTCGGCAGTAGTTTGACTTTGTTTCCTGGTAGGTGATTTTTTTCTCACCGAAGTATGGCATGTGAACATATTACAAACTCGATCCTTCTAGAAATGAGATCTGTGGGGTGATTATGATCTTTTGTCCTCGCTTAGGCATATACTTTTCTCACATATTTTGACATTTCAGTTCAAATTTGTCGAAACTTTTACTTGCACCATATTCATTATGATTTATCCTTTCCTTAACCATAAATTGAGCTACAGGATTTTCAAATCGAATTCACCCTTTTGCAAATTAAATTAATCCTTTTGTAAATTAAATTCACCCTTTTTCAAATGGAATTAACCCTTTGCAAATCAAGTTCAGCCTTTTGCAAATCAACTACTTTTACATATATGTACCTATATGTAGAGTTCGACTTCTGTTGCCTAAGGGTTAATTCAATGAAGTAGCATAACACACAGTAGTTGACCAAACTGAATTTTTATTATCAAACTTCACGTGTACAACATATAGCTAGACTTAACTGTTTGACTGCTGCTTCCAAACTGAACTTGAGCTGAGTATCTGTACAAGATCAAACGTAACGAGAGTTCTAGAACTGAGAAGATAAATGAGTATTGCCAGATCTTCAGTTTCGCATTTCTGATTGTACTCTCAAACCACCTGACGGATCATTTGACTCAAATGATCTACTCCAACCTTTCATCCCATTAGCGGCTGCTGATCAACCTTCTGCACTACATAACGATCATGCTTCTGAGTCTTAACTATTTTATATTGTCCCAGATATTTCGGTTTTAAATTGAATCCAGCACGAAATTGGGCAATTTTCACCGGAACTAAGTCATTTGGTTTATAGATGCTAGAAGCTTTCCTTATCTTATTATATGCTCCATAATTTTCTTGTTGAATTTTAAGAATAGATTGCTTAAATTGTTGCCGTACACAGTCTCGTTCTCGTTCATATTCAGTCATGTTATCAAAATAGCTCGTAAATCAGGTGAATCTTGTGCTCTCATTTTCCAATCCAGTCAATATTCTGAAAGGTGCGAATTTCGTACTTCTTGTCGGCTTATTATTATTTATCAACTGTTGTACTCGGTCAACATGCTTATACCACGCTTTTGGCTCTTCGATTGAGATTTTTGTAAGTAACGGGATCAAAATACGATTCATCCTCTCCACCTATCCGTAAATGCTGGATATTTTCTTCTTCACAATAGTCTTTGAATAATTTGGCCGTAAAAGCTGTGCTCGATATGATATTATTCTTGTCGAATTCCCAAAAATAGTGGATTGTTTCCGTAAATGGTCTACTATTTCTCCACTTCGCGTATTTCTAATGAGATATAGCTACACGAATTTGGAGAAAGCGCCCACTATAATTAAAATATTGTCATAGTTTTTCTTCATCTTCTCCATAAGACCGATGTGGTCTATATGATACGTTTGTTAGGGTCTTACCCTCTTTATCTATGAATGGTAAAAACCCTTCTTGCCTTCCAGCCTTCCGTTCTGCCATAATGCATTAGATACAATTCTTGACGGGATGGAATACTTTAGGTCTTAGGTCTTCACTTAACTCCACCACAATTGGGATCGCACCGGGACACCTGGTCTCTACAATTGCAACTTGGGGGGCGGGCTGCCAACACAGTTGTCTTTGATTAGACAACCTTTTCGGATAGAACAACAAAGGAACTGTGGGGTAAACCTAAACCAAGTTTCACAAAATAAGCTGATAGTGCTGATCAAACCTAGCATGAGAATTCTGGTGTGTATTCTCACTGGGCACTGCTCTCTTAGGGGTCACCTACATAGGATAGGACTGATTGATAACCCTACATGGAGAAGATGAGGAGAGGAATCCGAAACGGTGACTCACTTTCATTGTCCTTGTCCGGCTCTCTCCGGAAAACGTTATAGATTCCTTGGCACACACCTCCTGGAAGAATTGCATGAAGCAGGTAACAAGAGTTGAGTGCCAATCTTATTGTTCGTAACAGCGTCTGGTTGGAACCTACGAACTTATTCAGGGGTCCTGAGGGTGAACAATGGACCTTGTAGTGGCCTACGTTTTAGGATTCTCCCCCCAGGGGGACTCAACCTTGTTTTAATCCATTCATAGATTTTAGATCAGTGATGAAATAATTTCTTTCAATTAACTTCTCAATTTTCATAGATAAAAAGTATCGTTGTCGATGTGCAGATTTTATAATCTCTTCTTCCATTGACACAGGGATTAGTTCTTTTGTAATGTATTTAAGCAAAATTCCATTTTTTGCATACAAATCGTTATATTCAAACGTTTCTAATATGTTTCTTACAGCTTTTAAATAGTCGTCACCCATCTGTGCCTGTTGGAAGCGGTGGGTTGCTGTATGGAGGATAGGCATAGCAACTCTCCCAAGTAACATCGTTAAGATTTTAAGTGCTGGAAATTTGGAATTTTTCCTACATGACTTGTACTATATAAATTGATCAATATTTAAGTTATCATATATTTTATATGAGTCTAATGAGTATAAGTCCTATATGAAGAATTTACTACTTGAGTATTAGTGCTATAAACGTGAGTATTCAGGACTATAATTCCTAGAGAATCGTAATCCTATATAATATACCTATATCAGTATAGGGGAATTTAAAAATGGGAGTACAGCTCTTGGAATATATGTTCATATATCAAGCTTCATATCAAAAACCAATCTCAAATCAACCCTTATTTAAAACCATGGGGAATAAGTAATTGCAGTAAGAATTCATTTTCGATATCAACACTCATATAAGTAATACTTAGCAAGTATTTAATGCACGTTTATATAGGATCAATGGGATCACTTCGAAATTGTGTTCCTATATCAAAATTCTCAATACACATACTCCGGACTGATCCTACAACTTGACTGCAAACACCAGCGACTAGAATAAATCGTCGTAATATTATACAAATAGAATCATCACCATCGGATGGCAAATATTGCCACAAAGGGCTCGAGTTTTATTTAAAACAATGTTTTCGAAATTTTATGAGCCAATATAGATTACGATTAACATAAACATACTGTTTGCCAATTTTTAAAAGTTCGAATGAATAATTTTGGCCTATATTATTCAATATTCATGATTTTTCTTAATGGTCGTCGAAATATATAGCGGCAATAAAAAGTCAAAAGATCAGGGGCGCATTAAGACATTTTTTGCCCCCTGGGCGATCAAAACCATTTCGCCCTTTCCCGGGCCCTCCTTTATATTTTTTAATATGAAGATACTTGAGTAAAGAAAAAACAACTTAGGAAATTCAAGATTTTTTTTTTATTTGTGACTAATACTGATACAAGGCTATAGATTTGAACTAAAAGTGAACATTCGCAAAAATGCTTATGCAGCTTAATAATTTTCTTTGTTTCAATGATACAAATCTATTTATAATTTCATCTTCAGAAATAGAATTCAAAATCTCATGAGAAACGTTGAATAGTCACTTGTTTCCTCATCTGCAAGTGTGTTTCTGAGATAATCTTTAATCCTTCACAATTAAAATGATTTTAGGGCATCCCATTTCTACCTAATAAGTGGGAAGTGGTAATGAGTTTTTTTTACTCTTTCGAGACCCGTATAAAATACAAGTCTACAGGCAATTCTCAACCTACTGTATATGAGCAGAGAAAATTAAATAACAAGTACAGAGGTACTGTCAGTTACTGCCCTAAAAGCTGAAGGCCAAAAACTCCATAAAGAAATTATCGGGAGTATAGGTACTGTGTGTAAAGTGTTTCGATCAGCAGTAACAGAGCGATCTCATCAGGACAGCAATGAACCCTGAAAACTGCCTGCTGTCTACGCTACAGTGAACTCAGATACCAATAAGTTGCTGGTGGATATATAGACTTATTTAAAAAATCTCTGTGTGAATCATTTTAAGGAAAATTGGTTGTCTTCACAATTAAAATGATTTTAGGGCATCCCATTTCTAACTAATAAGTGGGAAGTGGTAATGAGTTTTTTTACTCTTTCGAGACCCGTATAAAATGCAAGTCTACAGGCAATTCTCAACCTACTGCATATGAAAAGAGAAAATTAAATAACAAATACCGAAAAGATCCAAAATTTTGTCATATGCTATTTTTCTATTTGTTAGCTCTGTAACAGATGCGTCTATAATTGTAATGAAAACATTTACTCGCATATTCTCCCTTCCATCAAATTGTGTCTCATTTAATCTAGTTTCGTCGTCTTGTAGCTTTCTTTTCTTGGCCCTTTTGTTATTGATTTTATAATCCTGAAACCCAGTAATCTTTACCCCCATTTTTTCAAAATCATTGTAATTATTTCTCAGACTTTTTATAAATCCTAGTGATGATTCATATAATTTTCCAACTAAAAGGACGTCCGTATTTATTTTTTGTCGCGTATTACTGGTCTTATTAAAATGTATGAGAATGTAGTTCCAAAATGCTAGCAGAATTCCAGTTTCTAAAGTTTCCATCGTTTTTATCATGCCTCTTGATTCATTGTTACACTTTTCCAAACCTTCATAGCCGTCACACATTGCCTTTACTGCATCTGCTTTTGCTGACCATCTTGTCGTCGAAAGTTTTTTTTGATGAAATTGCATCCCTCAGTATCTCCCAACCATATGTTGAAGCAGAAAAGAAAGTATAAAACTCGTTGACAAACATAAAAAATTGTGTAGCACTCAAGCAGCATTCGGCAGAATAATTTCCTACTAAATTTAGCGAATGTGCAGCGCTAAGCTAAATCATTATGCTCCTTTATACAGGGTGGGCCAAAAGTCACCATGGGGTTTAAAAATTTAGTAACTTTTTCGTTTATATATTTTTTTTATTATTTTTTTTTAGATTATAAAATATACAAAATGGATCTTTTTACGCTAAGTATGGAAAATAATGTCACTTAAATGACCGCCGTTATTAGCTTCGCAATGATGGGCTCTTTTTAGAGCATTTTCCATAACATCTTTCAACATTTGTGGCTGTAGCGCTCGAATTTCTGCAACAATGTTGGCCTTGAGTTCAACGATTGTCTCGGGCTTGTTCACATATACTCGCTCCTTCAAATAACCCCAAAGAAAATAGTCGGGTGCTGACAAATCTGGCGAACGCGCTGGCCAATTAATTTCCGAATTTTTTTGAAATTATTCGCTGTCCAAAAATTTGCCTTAAAAGTGCCATTGTGTCTCGGGCAGTGTGGGCAGTGGCTCCATCCTGCTGAAACCACATCTCAGGTCTGTTTTCAAGAGCAGGACGGAAAAAATTATCTATCATAAACCGATACCGCTCTCCATTTACGGTTACAGCACTTCCATCTTCATTTTCGAAGAAGTAAGGCCCAATGATATTTTCAGATGTAATGCCACACCATACTGTACACCTAATGGGGTGCAATTGGCGTTGATGAATGGCTCTTGGATTTTCAGAACCCCAGAACCTACAGTTCTGCTTATTAACAAAGCCATTCAGATGAAAATGAGCTTCATCACTCATAATCAGATTTTCAATAAAGTTGATTTCATTTCTGGCCAACTGTTGAAATTTAACTGCAAAATTTAGACGTTGCCGATGATCTGCGGGTTTCAATTCTTGCACCAATTGCACCTTATATGGGAATAACAGTAAATCTTTTTTTAAAATGCGCCGTAGTGACGTACGAGACATCCCTAGCTCAGCAGAACGCCTTCTGGTAGATATTTCTGGTGTTTCGTTAACACTTTGCTCTACACGTTCAATATTTTCTGCAGTGTGAATTATACGCGGTCTACCGGTTCGAGGCAAATCACTTACGGTGCCATGTTGGTGGTGACGATCAACTAAGCAACGAATCATGGCTTCAGAGGGCGAAATTCTGACGTTAAAATGGCGACGATATGCTCTTTGCGTTAAAATAATTGATCGCTGATTTAAGTAATAAAATTCTATTATTCTGGTTCTTTGTTCAGTTGTGAATCTCTCCATTATTTATTCTCCAGATGTTATTTATATAATCTAAAAAAAAAAATAAAAAAAATATATAAACGAAAAAGTTATTAAATTTTTAAACCCCATGGTGACTTTTGGCCCACCCTGTAGGTGCTTATAATCCTACGTATTGACCAGACATATTGCTTGCATTACCATAAGCTTGCCGTCTGCAATGCTTTATATCTAGATCTAGTTCTCTTAAAGTGTTTAGAATAGTTTCCTTCATGTCCGAAGCTTTGTGCCAGACTCTACTTATGAATTTGACAAAACGTTCAGCCACTTTTCCATTCTGATCGTGTATCTAATTATGAAAGTCAACTGGTCTGTTCGGGATATATCAGGGGTTGAATCAACACTTATTGCATAATAATTACATTTTTTTTTGTTTCAGTTTGTATCTTTTCCCTGATCGTTTTTCCAATACATGCTTTAAATTCGTCACAAATAGTTCTGGAAATATAAGATACATTTCCTCTTCCTTGATTGGCCTTTAACTCCAGATGATTTTTAAAAAAAGGATCAAACAGGGCAATTAACTCCAGCGTAACTAAATAATTTCCTGATCGTTCTTCACCCAAATGTTCAATCCTATTTTTGAAAGATAAGTTTGTCACTGCTGCTAGAATTCTGTTTAAAACATTCTTAAAATAAACTTCTTCAATCAAGCATTGTCTTTCTAGAGTAGTGTCCATCCTGCCTTGTGTCTTGACTCTTAGAATGTATGTAGTGATATTATTTTTGTGATCAAGTGATCGCTCATAATCAACTATTCTCTCCAAATGCCTCCGATCATTGAAACCATAAATAAATAATTTGCACGGTAATCAGTATACCTTGTTAGTAGATGAAGAATACAAGAGCCAATCACGGCGGACAGTTTCGCCATTGACGAGTTGAATACAAAACATTTTTCTTGTTGCATATCTGGATTCATGTTCATAAACTCTCTTTAAATTTTTGAAATCGAGCTGATCTAAACTGAATATGATTTTATAATCTTATCAATAAAATTGTCGCTAACAAACATTCCACGTTGCAGAATCAAAATGGTCAAAATCAGAACAGTCATAATCGGTTTTAATTTGAGATACAAATGTTTCAGTGTTTGTTGTGTTTATTTGCTCTGTTTCTTTTGTTTTTGAGAAAATAGGAGTATCTGCTGAAGCTGAGGATTCACTGTTGTCTACATCTATTTGAACAGCTTGCCCTAAAAAATATGGACTTTAAATTTGAAATCTATGTTTTCAATCTGTGTTTAAGTTACCATTTTCGGTCTTATCCCTAACTGGAACTGGAATAAGAATATTTTTGTTCTCATCAGCTTCTTTTACAAAAAAAGTAACTAATTTTCGAACTTTCTTGAGAACTTCTTCTTCTCTTTTCTGTATTTCCTTTTCAAATTTTCGCCTTTGTAATACAAACTGGACATCTTTAACTGGACATTTATTTAATGGACTTTTTTAATGTTTTTTTTTTTTCACTTTAAAATCCTTATCGTATTTTTCAATATCATAAATACAGTAAATATATTTCACTGATTTACACTGCTCTAATAATCACTTTCTCTGCTAATTTCTTTAAACTTATTTAAACACTCTCCTTTTCGACATAATGATGTTGATACCGCAAAATAAAGTGACAAATTTTAGGAATAGTTTGTATTTATATGAAATAAGGGAACATGTACCTATTTAATAACAACAATAACCACTCTGAGGAATGCAGAATTTTTCCATAGTATTCCATAAAATACAAATATTCATTATTGGCTACCAGAACAACCTCTACGCCTACGCATACATTTTTAATGTGCACGTATTGAAACATTGAAATATCTTCTTAATCTTATAAGGTATGTAGGAATGATTCATATTAGACCAAGCATGATTCAGATATTTGTATTAGTGCATAGATAGGTACTTAACCAATATGATAGGCAATTCTCCCTTCTACCTGGGATGTGAAAGCGATGGCTTTATTCCGGCTATAGCGACTAAAATTTATAATAAAGCGAAACAATGGTTTAGATATTCTGACTTCAGGGTATTAACTATTTTACTACTTAACTTAGGAAATTTTAATGTATTCGTCGTCGACAATTTTATTGCAATATTGTTGCAATGTTGTTGCAATATTATTATTTTATATTATTCCAATGCTCATTCATTCATTTTTTATTATCCCAAAACTGCCACTCCTCAAGAAAAATTCAGAATCTTACAGTACTCTGCTTACCTTCAAGATTCAATAATTATGTATGGGAAAGAATTGCAGCTGCAGTCCATATTATTGTGGTCTGTGAGTTTGTCTATGGCTGTAATTGTTTTCGCCCTAAAGCATGCAATGGAGCGCAGGGCTGGCCAGACGAGTTAATTATTCATAATTATATGTCAAATTTAATTTACATTTGGCGGTATTATCAGGTGATCTGTATAATTTTCTATTTTTTTTAATAATTTTTTACTTTCTATTTTACTTTTTTACTTTCCATTTTCGGTTTCGCCCTGGACGATCGCCCAAATCCGCCTTATTGTTAATCCACAACTGTAAAAGATCTTTCAACGTTTATAACAACTTTTGTAGAAGAAGCAACAAAACTTTTGAAAGAAGGAATTTTGATAAATAATGAATATTATATATTATGTAAGGATTTGCTGTTTTATTGGTGATTTAACTGGTAGAACATTTATAAGGCCTAAAATAAGCGAAGCATTAGATAATATTTATGTCGTATTTTGAGTGAAAATTTGCTTTTAACTTTCCTATAGGTGTCGCTTATTATAATGGTCATTATTATTATTATGCAACTTCTCCTTTCAACTATATGGAACACTTTAAAAGCACAATACGCTGGCCGATCGAAATTCTCATCACAAAATAGGAACTTAACTGTTACATATGTATACGAATGGGTTTGTTTCGGTTTTTTCTCAACTAAGCTTATATAGCACTGCAAATCCAATATCGAAATATTTATTATCAACACAGCAATTTACATCTTTGTATAGGAATTTGTTACCTATATAAGCGTTAATTCCTGCTTATGTAGGTATTGAAGTTATAATATGAAGTTTTGCCTGTTATATAGAGATTTTTAATCTTTAAGGGAGCACTGAAATACTCATTTCAGATCCTATAAATATCATAGAAATATAAAAAGATCATCAAATAATATTAGTTACATAATAACAAATCAAACAATTTATTATAATTCAAACAATATCCATATATGTCCTAATATGCAGATGTATGAAAATAAACCTTTTTTAAAATTTAATTCAAGTAATTTTATTTCTTTTCAACAGATTTCAGAAATACTCCAACAATATTCGACAGACAATCCAAAAATTTCATAAATCGATCAAAAATTTTTAAATTTAATTCAACATTTCTTCTAGATAAAGATTAACGTATTCGTTATTCTATTAAAAAAATTCACCAATATCAAATAGATATCCGCCTTGCAGTTGCTGTATTCAAATTTGATGTCATATAATATACAGGGTGATTCAGAACAAGATAGTACCTTCCGATATACCACGCGATTACTTGAGGTAAGCTGATCAAAAAATTGTTCCACATATGCCCCCACCCCCCTAGAAACATTCCTTTAGGAGCTGTGGCCAATTGAAGATTTCGCCAATATTCGTGAACCCTGATGGGGCTAAATGAGGATAACTTTTGAACCACACTATAGATTTTGGGTTATTGTTGGTTTATTAAATAGCCAAGAATAGTAGCTGTCGAGAAGTGTATTACTCTGTATTTTTTAAGTAAGCATCTTTAAATTATTCTCAAATATTTCCAAAATTTTGATTTTTTTACAAAAGTTTTTGAAATAAATTTATGAAATTTGTGTGTAAAAAAAATCAATGTTTTGGAAATATTTACGAATAATTTAAAGATGTTTAATTAAAACATACAGGGCAATACACTTTTAGATAGCTACTATTCTTGGCTATTTAATAAGCTAACAATAACCAAAATCTATAGGGTGGTTCAAAAGTTATACTTATTTATTCTCACGAATATTGGCGAATTCTTCAACTCGCCACAGATCTTAAAGGAAGGTTTCTAGGGGGGCGGGGGTATGTGGAACAATTTTATGATCAGCTTAGCTCAAGGAATCGCGTGGTATACCGGAAGGTATCTTGATCTGAATCACCCTGTATATCATATCATATATAATATTGAGAAATTATTTTAATAGAATAACGAATACGTTAATCTTTGTCTAGAAGAAATGTTGAATTAAATTTAGAAATTTATGCCTTAATTTAAAAAACACGTTGAATCATATTTGAAATAAATATTAAATTTGTTGTTGATCGATTTATTCTAGATTTGTTGTTGTATATTTCTGAAGCATTTCTGAAATCTGTTGAACAGATATGAAATTACTTGAATTAAATCTAAAAAACGTATACAAACTCAATGAACAAAAGCACGATCGAGAGTTAACCCACCGGCTCGCATAACCATACCAACAACAGCTGGAGGTCGAAATGTTTCCTTAATTTTCAGCAATTAATATACGGGTAATAGTACGGCATTGAGTAATTCACAGCAGTCTACAATCAACTGAAATATTTGCTGTGATTTTCTTAACAGGGTTACTTCGGAAATTGGAAGACGATAATTTGGACGAAGTATGGTTGATTTTAGTCGACGGAAGTGTCCACAAAACGCATAAAGTGTGTGGTCTTGTTGGTCAGACAAGGTTCATTTCAACCACCATATTCTCCAATGCTGAACCTCATCGAAAAAGTCTTTTCCATAATCAAGTTTAATGCAAAAATATGTTTACTTATGGTTTAAATCGTAAAAATTTGGTAGATGTAATTAATAACTCTGTTCGAACTGAAAACCGCTATTGACTAGGTTATATGTACATATTATATTGAATTATTATTATTATTATTATTGTATGATCGGCATTCCGGAGTTGAGTTCAACTCTGTCAATGCTACTCGGTTGAGGAATTTTGTCCGTGTTTTCAGACTCGTGGATATCTATCGTTGGATGCATTCTACGACTATATCATACACAAGGGTCTCGCGAAATATCCATGGAAGTCTCGCAGGCTCCACAATCGATAGACTTTACGTCTCACCTGGAATACTAGAACATTTTGTTGGTGTCACTCATGAAGTTTGTTCCGTTAGCGATCACCTTCTTGTAGTGGCAACCAGCACTCTAGTTGAAAGAAGAACTGCATACTGGATATTTAACAACTATTTGCTGAATTCTGGCACGATTGGCAAGAGAGGAAAGCTGACTTTCCTTTTCTTAGTCAATGGTTGGATGTTGGAAAGCTCCAAATTCGATCTTTTATCGAAACGAATTTCAATCGAAGTGGATATCAAGCTTCTAGCTTGCCGGCCGAAGTATCTCGGGTGGCAGCTCTTCTCCCAACTCAGCCGGAGTTGATTCTTTATTTTAACAGAATAAAGGAACGTTTGGCAACACAAACTTACAAGCACAGCTTCAATCACGCTGGCTGAGGGAAAGCGATTCTCCAACCGAGTACTTCTTTCAGGCAACTAGACGACGTACTGCTTCTTGTGAAGTCGAATCGATAGTTGATGAATCTGGACAAGTCCTCAACGGACAACAGCTACCAGAATATATTCGAGACTACTACAGTAGTCTCTACTCTGAATCGAGATCGACAACATTCTCGACCACTCATGAATTTCTTGAGAATATTCCCACTTTTTCTGAAGACAGCAAGGAGCTCCTGGATACAGTAATCACATTGGAGGATATGATCGCTGCGACAAAGGATCTAAGGCGACACACTTCACCTGGTTATGATGGCTTGACTCCAGAATTCTTCATACGTTTCAGGGATTTATTAATTCCTGACCTTTTGGAAGTCTTCAATTCCGCGGTTGAGACATATTCAGACTTTCCTTCTAGTTGGAGGAGGTCTGTTATGCGATTGATTCCAAAGAAGGGAGATTTGCAGAGGATGGGGAACTGGAGGCCAGTAACCCTATGCAATGTGGACTACAAAATCATCTGCAAAGCATTAGGGGCGATACTCCGCTCAGTGATTGCTTCGGTAATACACCTGGAACAGTCCTCTATTGTGTTCCTGGTCGTAGTATCTGCGGCAATATCGAGGTACCAAACATTTATTTGCCTACTATGAACAGACAGGTACACAAATGGGCATGATTTCACTTGACCAGCAAGGGCTTTTGATAGCGTCTCGCACGAGTATCTCCTGACTGCTCTTGAGGCATTTGGGTTTCCTCCCAGGTGACTCGATATCATCGGGAAACTGTATAGAGATTCAGCGATTTTGATCAAGCATCAAGGACAAGTTCTGGCTCCTATCTCGTTTCATCGAGGTACCAGACAGGGCTGTCCATTGTCAGGTATGCTTTATGATCTTTCATTGGAGCCGCTACTGGTGAATCTTCGTCGAATGCTCGGACAATATTCAGTGCATCTACCATATACCAATGTGAGGCCTCTTATGTTGGCATATGCGGATGACCTTTCTATTTTCGTGACAAGAGATGAAGCTTTTCCGGTCGCTCGTGCTGTTTTCGAGCAGTACGAACGTATAGCGGGCTCTAAAATCAACCTTAGCAAGAGTCAATGCTTGCGGTGTGGAAGGTGGAGAGATCGTACAGATACTCCACTGAACATCCAATGGACTAATACTTGCCTGAAGTATTTAGGTGTGTATATCGGACGCGAGAGTAAATCAAATAATAGCCGCATCGCTCTTGAGAAACTCTCTAGAGTTGTAAACTCATGGCGTAGTCGACTGTTTCCTTTATCCCTAATGGGAAGGTCAGTCGTGATAAACTATTTGATTACCTCGTCCATCGTTCATCTGCTAAAGTCTGAGACGTTTGATGAAGGCTTCGTAGGTCTTCTTCAAGCAAAAGCGATAGACGCCTTCTGGTGCGGAAGACGATGGGTTGCTGAAAGCACGCTCTGTCTGCCAGTCAAGATAGGTGGATTAGGTCTCACTAACTTGGTTGTGAAATCAAGGTGTCTCCAAGTGCGTGCATTCCAACGAGTGTTATGCCAGAGAGACACCTTAATTTCACAACTGTGGGTGAATGTACTGGGAGGGATCGGCATAGGGGAGTACTACTACCTGCTATCTGTTCGACCACCCTATCCTCGTGACTGGCCGCAGGATTTAATTTCAACGATTCAGACCTGGGCAGAATCAGGCCAGCATTTCACCTTAATTGGAATGCTCCACGGTACACCCAATTCGCGTCGATTCCAATCACGTTTAATCCTGAATTAATAGATTCAGTGCTCAGTAATGCTCGAAGTTTTGAAGCTGACACGCATACGCTGACAGTTCTCGGAGATATTATTGATATCTCTGGAAACTGTCGAAAAAACCCTAACACTCCACAACTACACGACCTGGCTTCTTCTGCGCGGGAGAGATTTCGCCAACTAGGGACCAGTGACCCTGGCACTAAGTTGGAAGATGCTTTCGTTCTGGATAGACTGCCTCACACACCTTTCAGCACACTTACAACACGTGTGCTCCGTGACTTGCTTATGTCAATAAGACCTCCGGAGTATACAGGATACAATAGATGGCGAACACATCTCGGGGCGAATATGGGCGAGATGGTAGGGATAACTTGCAGAGTAGTCTGCAGTTATCCTTCTAGTTACAAAGATGCTGGTGTAGCATTCATCACAGTCTTATGCATCCTAATCAGTTGTCAAATATCGACCGGCGGGCTCAGAGGATCTGCACAGTTTATTCTGGTGAAGGCACCTTGTTTCACAGGTTCTTCACTTGTCCAGCTTTGCAGAGTCTGATGGAACTGGTGCGCGATAAGAGTCAGTTGATCCACCCGAATTTCAGCATTACCAGGACACCGTTTCTATGGGGGCGAAAGGTTTGTAGTCGGGTGAACTGTTTGATTAGCTTTGCTTGTACTACATAAGAGCCGGAGATGGGAATCAGAACACTGACCCACAACACCACGCACAAGCACTTAAGCGCCACTTCGTTGACAAATTGAAGAGACGTTTACATCTTGAATATCTGGCAACGAACGCAGACACATTCAACTGCACATGGCAACCACTATCGTCGGTGCAGGACGGAACTCTTGTCTTTCGCTGGTGATAGCAGGCCACAGCATTTGCAACACTAGTCCACGGGGCTTCTCCCCGCTTAGGAATCGTTGCACGTGCTGTGGGAAGGACAAGTACTCTGTTCGAGATGCTAAGCTGGAGGGATGATGAGGGCAGTTTGTAGAGGTCTATGATACAACAGGCTGCCCTCGCGGTACTCTATAACGGTATCGCGCAAATTTTTCGTTCGTTTGGCTATTAAGGTTTTAATTCGCTTTCGGTCTCGGTGCTAAATTGCAAATTTTTTTGTTGAAAATTCGTTCGTTTTAGGTATTCATTATTTATTAGTTTATTTTGGAAATTTGGAACCCCTTGGAACTGCCACTTACCTAATTGTCAAAATTGGGTCTGGTTTTATATTTTTGGTAAAACTTTAAATCTTTTTCAAAATTCTTGTGTCCGTTTTTAGTCTCTTTTGAGAATTTTGTCTTGTTTGTTTTCCTTTTTGTGTGTCATTTCTGTATTAATTGTTTTAATTGTTTCTAATTGTCCCTTTTGACTGTTTATAAGTTAGTTTAGCTAGTGTCTTTTTTACAGTTTTGTGCCTTTTGCCAATTAGTTTTAAGGAATATTTAAAAGAGGCAGAGAGCCTAAAATAAAAGAGATTTATTTACATAAAAAAAAAAATTATTGTATGATCTGCACACTCTTTTCATACATACCTTCATTGTATTAATTATAATAAAATTTTTGATATCTTAACATTATTTGATGCTGTTCAGGCAGCATAAAATACATACATATACAACAACACATTTATTCCATGCAATAATTTCCATATAATTTAGTCATAATATAATTTGTTCAATTTCTTGCATTCTTACATTTCTTCAATTCGAAGTTTCAAAATAATTTTGTATATTCAGCAATTATAAAAAATAATTCCATTAATTGTAAATAAGTTCAATTGACTCGCTTTGGAAATATCAGCATTTTTTTGCACAAATAAAATTTTAGCAGTATTAAATTTCGTCTGAAATTCTTTCCGGTGCGACTAAAAATGTACAATCAGTCGCTTATGTGTAATAATCAGAAAATTTATCATATAAAAAGTCGATAATGGAAAATAAAGCATTCATTAAGTTTTGATATTCAATAGAAACCTGTGGTTTTACTATACGTCGTCTCTATTTCATACACCGCGCTAATTATAGACAGTGTAATCAGTAATTCAAACAGTGTAACATTCCAAGAACCCTTGCACAATTCCTCAAGGTACTGGTCCATGAACCAGTGCCATATCTAAACTACGACAAGAGTCCAAGTCCAAGAACTTGTACTCTAGCGGAGAACAAAAGAGTTCCATCGCTATACAAACAGATGTTTTTTATGAATGTAATATACATATATGCAAGAGTACTTGATTTGCAAAAGGATGAACTTGATTTGCAAAAGGGTGAATTTCATTTGGAATATGCTGAATTTATTTTGTAAAAGGATTAATTTATTTTACAAAAGGGTGAATTTAATGTGAAAAACCTGTAGAATGAATTTGCAATGAATATATGTCAGAATATATGCCTAATAACACGACAAATTAGTCAATTGATTTTGAGGTTGTGACAAACATTTTAAACTACGATAAATGGATATTCTACACCGACTTATTGCCAGTTTTACAGTCAAGTTTAAACCACGGTTTAGTTTAAACCATCCTCCAAGTTTAAATGTGGTTTAAACCAAATCGGGTTTCACAGTGCATTCTTTTAGTAACGTTGGTAGTACTGATTAAAATGTGAAATAAATTAGTTATCGCCGTCACTGTATACTTAAAAAACCAAAATTTTTATATAGCAACACCAAGAAGGGGTTGCCCGATTTAGTCTATGTTTGAACTATCATTTATTATTGCTATAAAAACACAACGGACTAAATTTCAGCTCTGTAGTCCACGCGTTCTCAGTCAATGTCCAAATATATAGTGAAAAACGAAATTTTTGTATGGCAACCCTACAAAAGTGTTATCCGATTTGTCCCACTTTCTAACTTAAATTACTTTTTTTTTAACGCCCAGTATGCAAAATGTCTGATCTCTCTATTACGTTGTCGAGTTATCGTGAGGACGGACAGACAGACGGATGGATGGCAGGCGCGGTTCTAGCATTGAAATTAGGGGGGGGGGGGGGTTCATCTTACAAATTAAATCGAGCAAAAAAAACATCCAACACCGTAAGTCGGTTCGCATAGCCACTAGGAACTCCTCATTAAGCGGTGTGGAGAATGTGTCATTTTTTAGTATACTTTTTTTTACAAAAACTAATTTTTTTAATAGAATAGGGTGCAAACTGCAGGAGTCATTCAAGCCCAACTTTTCTCAGTTTTACACACTGGCATATATAATATGGACTGCTCGATATGCTATTTCATGCGGGTATAATTTTTTGTGTCAAAAATAGTTCATATGTCGGTGCCAACATTGAAAAATCCATTGGCGGAAAGTTGAAAAGTGAAACCTCTCGAATTTCTATTAACCCAAATAATTAATTTAAAAACATTTATTTCGACAAACCCACTTATTTATTTATTGTTTACAGCCCTTTCTCAGTTCGCATGTTACATAGAAAAGTGACCCAACTCAAAAAATGCAACTTTTCTTGAGAGCGAAAAAACGAAAAGCTGTACATAGAATTAATTCTAGCTTCACGTAGTAATTGTTTGCTAAAAATAGTCTGAACTCTTAAATTTGTTAGTAAATTTATTTCTGAAGATTTATATAAAAGAAATTTTAAGTTTTTATTACCGCATTTGGCGAGGTTAGCTGTTAATCCCGCATCCTCTTAAGTTGTGTCGCTTTTCTTTGTTGCGAAATAAATTTTTTTACAAGTTTTTTTTAAGTGGCACAACTCAAAATACGATTTTTAAGAATTAAATTCCGTATTTTGAACTTTGTGGAAAAATGTCATAACTCATTATAAAATTTGTAAGAAATAATTGCTGTTTTGTGGAAAAGTGACACAATTTAAAATAATACTGTTAAAATGTCGAAAACATATTTACGTTTGTTATGAAGATCGTCACAACTCAAAAAGTGACACTGACACACTGTTCTATGAAGAATATCTCTGTTCTTAAGTATCAGAAAACTGACACTATCGCTATCTAGCGGCAAAAACAATCAGATAGAAATATGCCAATTTCATGGTGTAATTAACTCAAAAACGACAAATTTTGAGTTAGGTCACATTTCTATGTGACGTGCGAATTAGTAGTTGGTGCTTAGATCGAAAGAGAACGCTATATAGAAATGAGCCCACTTTCTGCAGTGTATTTCTATGGACGTAGTCAGTCCATATTTTAAATGTCAGTGGTTTTACATAAGAACGCTGCAAATATCTTAGAATGTTAGGAGTGTTATATGCCAAAATTACCTGAAAAGGGCCTTATCTCTCTTTAAGGCGAAGAAATTGCCATCAGTAATTGATTCAAATTCCTCAGTTAAAAACAAAAAGTATTTCCCATAGAACGACTTGGGACAAATAAAAGTTTTAAATTTCAACCCAAGTCGTTTCAATAGAAAAAAGCCCCACGACAAATCTTACCTTTAGTATAAATACGATATGTATGTACATATATACCTACATACATATCGGGCGCATAAAATTTACTCGGTGAAGATTTAAACGATCAAGTCTTCACCAAAAAGCCTCCTTTCAGGAAATTGTCGCGAGCGGGTGAAACAATGTATGCACGACAGCAAGACGATGGTTTAATATTTATGAAAATATCAAATTTCATTTCAACCATCGTCCGCCGCGGTAGGCTGAACACTAATTGTAAACAGGTAAAGAAAATAAAAGTTGCGATAAGAAAAAAAAAATAAACGTTTTGTGAAAATAACCATAAGAGGAAGTTTGTGAAAGAAAAAGTTTGTGAACAAAGCAAAAGTAAAAAAATACATATATAAATAAAATAAAAGTGTGCGAGTTGTCTTAATCATAGCTTCCTGAAAGAGTGATTGCCTTCGGCTAAGGTAAGCCCCGAAATATAACAGGAGTTAGGACTAAGTTAAGTTAGGGCTCTGATGTGGTAGTGAGGGAGTCTGTTTCGTGGCTTGGAAAGTGTTTCTCTTGGATCACCCAAAGCTGAGGTCCGAAACCCAAATTCCGAGAAAAACCTATACACATACATCACATGCATACAATAGCATTCATTGAAATAAATTTGTATTTTTTTAAGTTTTGGAATAAATATTTTTTTTGAAGTTGAATTATATAAATAAAAAAAGTATAAAATAAAAAATATATTTTTTCAAATAACTCAATTAATTAAATATTTTTTCTTCAAATTTAAGGGGGGGGGGGATCCACCACTGATGGATGGACAGACAAACGGACAGACAGACAAAAAACTTTTAATATTATGCGTGGGTGTCCAATCCATTTCAATCTATCATCATTATTTTCATATGTTACAAAGGGAGAAATTCTAGAAAAATTTTAATTTACCTGCGGCTTGCGGACACAATCTCCAAATTTAAGTGTATTTAGTAGTATCCAAGTAGAGAAGCTATGCAAACATTGGTTAGGTTAAGCCACTATTTTTTAAGCTGATATCATGAATTTTTGGTTACAAGTCTTAACTCAATATACGAACATTGCTAAACGAGATATAAAATTTTATAGGCTTAGCCATTTTTTCCAATTTAATATATTTTTATTAATATTAATTTAGAAAAGTAAAATATGTAGAATTTTGTTCCTCAAATATTTTAGCCTGTACATCATACTCTGCATTTTTTGTCCCTCCTCCCATACAATTTTGGGTCCACATTGAACAAAGAGTCCTGGGTATAGAGGAAAGACGCGAGCCCTAGGACATCCGGTATTACTGATTCTAAACTCTTCTTTTTCCCACTGGAATTGCTTTCTCTTAGCCACGTGCAATGAAAATCTATAATGCTATGTTTATCCTTCTTCCATATATGATTGAGATACCAAAACTCAGACCTGAGTTATCCGATTAAATCAAAATTCTAAATTGAAGTTTTAATTTAAGTAAAAAAGCGAACAGAATGCAATTATTTAAAAAAATATCATAATTAAATATCTTTCGCATCTACGAGGCAAGGAAAGTTATTGAAACTTTTTGTTTGATCTTTGAGAATTTCCAATTTGTTGACGTCAACTTGAAAATTTGATTTTCTTTTTGCATCTCTATCTCTATCAAGGTTATAGCGAATACTGCCCAAGTTTTACAGATGCATATACTTTTAAAATAAAAGTTTAGATGCACCTACTCTCAAAATTCCATGCAACTACAATAATATCTTCACTGAGAATTCCACAAAATTCCAACTCTTCCAACTTTACATCTTCTCATTTCGAAGTTTTATTAAGGCCCGGGAGCAGTCAATTAGACTAAGAGCAGCTTTCAAGCGATGTTACAACAGTGATAGGAAGGATGAGTGCAACAGTTGTTGTGTGTATCACTGCTGACATCTTGAAAAACCTCAAGAAGAGGAGTTTCTCCAAAGATGAAAAGTTTCTTTAACACTCAGTTGTGACACATTGAGAACGGGCGACAGATCGGTATAGGTTTCTGTATAGTACTATATTATTTTGCCCTGCTATACCACCACAAACCGACAAGGACCAACTTCTTCGAATTTACCCAACTAATGTACGACCATGTGTTATTCTTTTGTATAAAATAGCATTCTTCTCTTGTTCCCACAAATAAGATTCCGTTCACTCCGCAGGAATAAGGCATATATGTACATATGCATGTATGTGTGTACATAGTTTATCAATATTTGTTTATCAAAACTTAGCCACTTATACTAGCCTTGCCCGATAGTTTTGTACATTCCCTAGAGAATTTGTTTTCTCTCAAAAGTTTTAATACTTTTTAAAAATGTTTACTGGTTCTAAAATGATGATGCTTCTCCAACCAGGACTAGATCTGATATGCTGTTATATAAGTAATGCTATTTTATCACGCTCTATACAAGATAGGACAAGAGGATTCAATATAGCTATGTATGGACATCTTGTGCAGAATTTATTGAAAACTTCCAACAGAGCTGATAGACAGCCACTTAAGTAAGGAAACATGCGATATGGTGTGATTCTGTTGACGTCCTTTTTGTTGCTGTGGAGTTAGTTGTAGAGTAATTTTGGGAAGATAACTTGAATAATTATGCATTTGTAAAGAATTTTCAAATTGAATTTTCAATTTCCTCACTTTGTGTGATGAAGTTTTCACCAAAATTAGATTTATTTCCTAAGGAATGTTTGACACAAACAAGGATATGTATGTGAGTATTGCATATTGGGAGTTTTTATATCTCTCAATTAATTGTTTTGGTATTCCTTAGTATGAAATAGTTGTCGAACTTATACAGTTAGCAATTAATATTTCTGATTTAAAACTTAACCATTGCTCGACAATGTATTTGAAAAGAATATAAGCAAGCTTATAGCACCTAAACATGATAAATGTTGTCAATTGCATTTTGCATGTTCGTCTGTCTGCCTGTCTGTCTGTCTGTCTGTTTGTTCGTTCTCACGATAACTCGAGAACGCATGTACTTAAAGAGCTGCAATTTTGCATACGGACTTTTAAAAAAAAAGTCAGATTAAGTTCGTAGAGTCGTCATACAAAACTTTCGTTTTTATACCCTAGATGAAATCTATAGGGTATTCTAAGTTTGTCGTTCCGTTTGTAATGCACAAAAATAATGATGGCAGAGCAAAATTGATTGGACACCCACGCATAACATTAAAAGTTATATTCATTTCTGCATGTCCGTCCGTCTGTCCGTCCGTCTGTCCGTGCGCACGATAACTCAAGAACGTGTTCACTTAGAAAGCTGAAATTTTGTACACGGACTTTAAAACAAACAGAAAATTAAGTTCGAAAGTGAGACAAATCGGGCAACTCCTTCGTGGGGTTGCCATACAAAAATTTCGGTTTCCACTATATATTTGAAGACTATGAAAACGATCAGTCCTAGACATTTTATTGTACTAAAGACTTCTTCAGAATATGAAATCCGATAAAGTTAGTTATAATCATTTTTTCTGTCCGAAATATATGCGAAAAATCACTTCAAAAATCAAATCTGACCATACGAAATTTTATACGGGCATTCATCTAGGGCATAGATCGGCAAAGTGTGGCTCACGAGCCGCATGCGGCTCTGGCACAAATATCCATGGGAAGGTGCGCAAAACATGCCGAGAATATCAATCGGGGTACGCGACGCGGGGGAGACTCGCGCGTTTCAACCAAGGATAACCTAATAAGAAGATTGGAAGAGCGCCGAACAAAATACGAAATTTTTTCGTGTTTTCTAGAAAGAAACAAGTAATCTCATATACTTATGCCTTTTGCATAAATGGGAGAAAAGAGCTTGGCTATGCATTATTACAGTGCGACTGAGACAACGAATTACAAACAAACAAAAATTGAGAGACCGTAGGATTACCTGAACGACAAAATCTTCTTGGATACCTTCAAAATCTTATCAAAGTCATTTTATTCGAAAACAAATTATCCATTTTTGCGCAAGATTTTGAAGGGCAAACAATGTTTCACTTTCCAAGTCTGGTACAGTCACTGACTTATAACAATTGACTGAGCGATTTGCTATTTCATGGGGCACAAAAAATTTTGTGTTTCTGTATATCAGAGTGTGAGAACCATTTAAATCGTTTACTACATAAAAACATGTAAAACTCAACCAATCAGATGAAATTTAATATCCGAAAATCGACTTAAATAAAAAAAATATGCTTCTTGTGTCCAAGTGATATTTTAATCGCTTATAAGGACTTAAACTCATTCCGACTTTAATTTTCAAAAGTTATTCTTACCTGAATCCTGCGTATGGGCAAAAGAGACGGAGCATGGTAAACACTATCTTTACCTTATTCTTTCTACGGTGATTGCATCTGCAGCCAACATATAAACATCAAATGGCATAAGAAAATGATTAGTAAGAAATATTTTGTGTTGGTAGCTCCAACTCTGCCATAGGGCGAAAGATAAAATTGTAAAACTTGTGCATTCTTTCCTATAGGAAAATTGCAATACGCTCAGTCCATTGTTATAAGACAGTGGTGGGTGCAGCATTACCAAGAAAATAGTTCCTCTATTGACAAACACCTTCATAACAACCATTTTAAATATGAGGGAATCATTTCTCAGCAGGTTTCAGGAATTTAAAAACAGCAAAGCGATTTTAGAGCTCGTCAAAAGCTCTCTTAATGCTACGATAACAGATTTGAAATTTTCTCCTTTTGGCATTGACATTGGTAAATTTGAAATAGAATTGCTGGATTTAAAGAACAAGGAAATATGGAGATCTAAATTTGAGCGTCTGTGTGTTGATTTGGAAATATTGGAGAAGAACAAATGTGAGCTTAGTTCACAACACAAGTGGTCTGCTTTGAAAGACCGAGAAGGAAGACATGATCATACTCAACGCCTGGAATAGTATTGCTGATTCTTATGATCAGCTGAAAAAAATCGCGTTTGCTGCTCTTTCCCTTTTCGGTTTTACATATTCATGCAAACAATCTTTTTCAAGCATGAACTTTATCAAGAGTAAACTAAAAAGTCATCTTATTGATGAGAATCTGGAATCGTGCCTAAACTTCAGAATGATTACATACAAATCTGACCATCTGAAACTTTCCAAGGAGATGCAAGGACTTTGTTCGGATTAAATGTTTGTCAGTCATTGCATTCATCTAAGGTGTCATAAGAATTGGACCAATTCCAGCTTTTTTACTTGTTGGAATATCGTACAGATATTGTCCATCAGCAAATCTACTATTTAAAATGTTAAATAAAAGTCATTGAGTCTCGTCGTTTGGAAGTCTGGAACTACTAGAAAGTCCTTCTTGTCTTGACCTACTTACTGTACGACTTTGTCTTGTAGTCCCTCCTCCTGTTTGTGCAAACTATTAAAATTTTAAGGAATAAGCGGTTGAATGAGATGCCAATATTCACTATATGCCAAATCTTGTACGTCAACCATATCAATCATTGAGAAGGACAACTATGAAAACTAATGACTTAAATGGAACTGATTCTTTTAAATAAAGCAATCAACCATAGAAAACTCCAATCATCACTAAATACAACTCATGTCCCAAAGATGTACTCACGTACGTTTTTGGAAAAAATTGAATTTAAAAAAAAAGAAATCTTTAATTTTTATTATAGTGATTTTTTAAATTTGTTTATTTAATTAGTTATATTAGCGAAAATGGAAAATAGTTAACTTTGAAACAAAAAAGAGATATTCTACCAAAAAGGCACATCTTGTTTTATTTTTCAATATAAAAATTATTTAAGGAATCTTTCGAAATTTAAATGGAACAATTTATTACCAGGTCCTTTTTATAGTTGTTGTCGATGCATTTTCATGGTAGGGGAAGGGGGTGGTGGTAGGGTGATAAGGTGGAAGTCTGCTCTCATTTAACCTTCTTTGCACAGTTCGCAGGATCAATCTTAATAAACTTCAATCCTCAAATATCCTACAGGCCTATCTTGCTGTTGTCTTAGCAAGTTATCAAATATTAAAGAAAAAAGATAAACTATCTGGTGCGTACCTCTTTGTTGCACTAAATGTACATTATATAGAGTTCTTCATGAGGTGTGATGGAATTAAGGTGACCCCATACGTGAAATCAAAATGGATAATGTGTCTTAAGAGCCGCTATTCAAATGGCAGCTGCATGCAATCGGAGGCAATTAAATTAGTGCTTACATAAATTATAAACTCAAAGTGGGGTTATTTTGTCAGTCCCTTTTTATCACAATTTTATGTGTGTTTTCTCTCATTACGCGCAGAACAGGTCATGGTGCAGATGAGTAGTAACAAAAACAAAAATTTCGAGACAGAAGTGCAAGTAAGCAAAAAGCAGCTTTAATAAACTCAAAATCCGATTTCAATATTTTTCCGTGTAGAACATAATGTATGGATAATCGTTCATTCCGTTATTATTCCTTGGTCTATACTTTCTACTTTCCTTTAAAACTTAAAATAGAACACAGGAAAATGGTTGAAAATCTTTAAAGCTAATCCTCTTCAGGAGGCATAATAAACAGGAATAACACCTGGTTCCGGTAATACCATAATTTATGAAGGGCAGGCATAATAATATCTTCCATGAGCCTCTAAGATTTAGGCATTTGTGAAAAATGAAAAACTTTTCCAAATAATATTCTCCAGGTCGTATATTTATGGGTAGCATAAACACAGTAAATTGATTATACACACCCACAATATTATGCTACAGCTGGAGCTCAGCTTTTGTACACCCACCACCAAAATTTCCTTTTCCATATTGAAATCACGTGATCCAGAGATATCCGCAATTTGTTGTTGTATCTTTTGCAACAAGAATAACAAGAGAAAAAAAATTAACTACAAGAGAGGTTGTCACGTAGTCGAATAAAATCCTTCATGACTAGGGGTGTTAGCACATTGTCCAGGAAAGTTATGACTCTCCTTTTAATAAACGCCCGCGTCTAGCGTCCATAAAAGAGTATCGTCCCTCCTCTTAATATGATATAATATAAGAGGAGGGTTTACATCCTCATACTACAAGAAGACTAGAGGACACCCCAGAAAATACTGACCCAAGTCTTAGGTTATGTTCACAAATCCTTTACAACTTCTGCTCGAATAGGAAGACGAAATGGAACCCATGCTGAGGTAGCTAATTTTTTGCGTGTCATAACTTAATAAAGGACTAATGTGCCCTTTATGTTGAATGAAAGGGAGCTTTCGTGTATACTAGCTCCTTCTGTTGCTGCTCCTACTCCTGCTTTTACTCCTACTCCTGCTTCTGAACCTATTCCTACTTCTGCTCTTACTCCTTTAGCTGTGTAAACAGAAGCTCCACTAACTTCATATCTCTTGTTCTTCTGAATGAACCGAACCGAATGGCAAGCAATGAAGATTTCTTCGAGAAAAGTTTACACAAAACACAAGTAACTTGGCTACCCCGCAATATACATATGTCGACCCCATAAGGTATATTTATGAGTGAGTTTCGTAAAGGAGCAGCTCTTATGGGTAAATGGCAAAGTTACGCGTAACTTGATTAAACAATAAACCAGCTTCTATAGGTCGTACATATCTACCCTGCAGAGACATTTGTTATGTGTGTGGGTGCTTATAGATTTGCTTTAATGAGAGCACATAGCGTTGTCGTCGACGCTAATCACATCTAATAACTTCGATTCACACTTACATTACTGCGAGCTGACAAAACTTCACAAGGACAGGAGTCTCGTATACTCGACACAATTAAGCGATAATTAAGGCCCCGTACATTTTATATGGAGAAACTTATTAAATATCAGAAAATTCTTCGGAGATTTTTCAAAATGTATACTAACTAGACACTTCAGCTTTAAATACTTCCTCCAGATTTTGCTTCCCTTAAAATCAACTAGAAAAAAAAAAATCATAAAAATACATTTATGTTCCCTTGGTGATGACTGATGACAATCTAAAAATTCTTCAACGAATGTTTTCTTTTATTTACCGATTGTTTGGTAATTTTCCAAATATCTACTCTTGCTAGATCGCGATGATGGTGGTAATAGCCCAAAACGAAATTGTCTGTTTGCTTAATGCTTGTTTCATTATCCATTAGTTTATAATGGACAAAATGAAAAGATTTATAATAACATGAATAGAAGATCTAAATAATTAAAATACTCCGCTGACTATAATCATAATACATAAAAAAAGCTTACTTACGAATCAACTAATGGCCAACCTCCAATATTGAAAACATTCATTGACGAAAGTAGTTAGAGTTCGAAGCAAATTTTTAGCGTGAACGAGGTGCTGGAAATGTTTACAATTTAAGACTTTCATATCAAAGCAAGAAGCAACAACACCTGGCTTAAAAATCGCAAAAATAGATTCACTCTTCTTTTAGGGGAAAATTCTCCAAGAGACTTAAAACTATACTATACTATATTCAGAAAATCCAAGGCTCTAAAGCAGGGATGCACAGACCGCGGCCCGTCGGTCGAATACTGGTGGCCCGCCAACAGCAAAAATAATACTCTCGTACATTCGAAAAATATTGAATTCTATTCCAGAATAAAACCAAAAAAAATATGTTCGAAAAGTAATTTACAAAATAATAAATATTAAAGTACTTTGTTTCTTTTGATATTGTGAGCGACGTCCATAAAACTTATGAAAATCATTCAAATACCGCGGCAGTTCATGAATGAAACGACGCCGCGGCCGCGCCGCCTCAAGCGCCCCAAAATACTAAGTCAAGTAACAACGCTTGCCGCCTTTATATAAAGTTCAAAATAGTAGAGAAATCAAGAATTTTCTAGCGCGGTGTGAGCAAGCGAGATAGCAATAGTCCCGAATTCCCGATTGCTCGCGTAAATACACGAAGCTTCCAGAGTCGGTTTCGAGATTTTTCGACTCTATACGCGCGGTATAAAAGCCACGCTAACCGCAGCGACCGACAGTGTTTTTGGAAGGCAATAGTTCTATTGTAGATTTTAACTCGACTAGCCGGTGTCATATATTTTGATCCACATTCAACGTAGATTTCCTGTTGCAGTGTTAACCCGTCAAGTGCCGTGTATAAGTGTTTTGTGAAATCGTAAGTAAAACTCTGTTATTAATAAGTGTTTCCCTATCTATTTAATCAATTATTTTTGGTAATTTAAAAAAGGATCGATAATTTAAGTAGGTACTGTAATTGTTTGTACGTGCTGTGTTAATCCTAGCCAGGATTAGAACGCAACATGGACAAGCCAGGACCTAGTAAAAAACGTAAGGTTAAAGATGAAAATCGGCAATTTCAAGAAATTTGGACTGAGAAATACTTTTTTGTATGGTCGCATAACAAAGTCGTTTGTTTAATTTGCAAGAATTCTGTTGCGATTGCAAAGGAATATAATGTAAAAAGGCACTACGAACGCAGCATCCTACTTTTACCAAGTTTAGAGGCGAATTAAGAAAGCAAAAAATGTTGTCTTTAAAACGGGAGCTTATTGGTTAGCAAGCTATGTTTACTAAACCCATTCAAGATTCAGAAACAGCTACAGAAGTTAGTTATGAAATTTCTCGAATGATAGCAAAGCGAAGTCGCCCCTTCAATGATGGGGATTTTGTAAAAGAATGCATAGAAATTGCCGCTAAGAAAATGTGTCCAGAAGCAGCAAAAAAGTTTGAGAAAATTCAACTGAATCGTATGACTATCCAAAGACGAATTATGTCTTTGTCAGATAGTATTGTGGAACAATTAACTGAAAAAACTAAGATCATTGAATTTTTTTCATTAGCCCTCGACGAATCCACTGATATTAGTTCCACAGCTCAACTTCTCATATTCATACGAGGTGTTACTCAAGATTTTGAAGTCTTAGAAGAGTTATTAGGAATGTGTTCATTGAAAGGTCAAACCAAAGGAGTTGATATACTCAATGTACTTTTGGATGAGTGTTCAAAAACTGATTTGGACTTATCAAAATTATCGGGAGTTGCGACTGACGGTGCTCCTTCGATGATTGGTGTCAATTCCGGGCTAGTTACTTTGCTGAAAAAGCATCTGCAAGAAAAAAACATAAACACTGAAGATCTCATGCAGTTTCACTGCATTATACACCAAGAAGCCCTCTGTTCTAAAAAAATTGAATTTCAAAATGTCATGAAAGTGGTAGTTTCGACTGTAAATTTCATAAAATCAGGAGGACTCAATCACAGGCAATTCAAACAATTCCTTGATGACATCGAAAGCGAATATGGAAATTTACTGTATTATACAGAAGTAAGGTGGCTAAGTCGTGGATTGACACTGGAACGATTTCTAAATTTAATAGAAGAAATTGGAATATTTCTGGCGGAAAAGCAAAGGGATGTCCCGGAACTTAAAAATCCTGATTGGTTGTGTGATTTGGCTTTTTTAGTTGACATTACAAATCATTTGAATGTCTTGAACACACGGCTTCAAGGCAAAAATCAACTTATATCTCAGCTCTACGCTCATGTCGAAAACATATTTACGTTTGTTATGAAGGTCGTCACAAGTCAAAAAGTGACACTGACACACTGTTTTATGAAGAATATCTCTGTTCTTAAGTAACAGAAAAGTGACACTATCGCTATCTAGCGGCAAAAACAATCAGATAGAAATATGCCAATTTCATGGTGTAATTAACTCAAAAACGACAAATTTTGAGTTAGGTCACATTTCTATGTGACGTGCGAATTAGTAGTTGGTGCTTAGATCGAAAGAGAACGCTATATAGAATTGAGCCCACTTTCTGCAGTGTATTTCAGTCAGTCCATATATTAAATGTCAGTGGTTTTACATACGAACGCTGCAAATATTTTAGAATGTTAGGAGTGTTACATGCCAAAATTACCTGAAAAGAGGGGCTTATCTCTCTTTAAGGCGAAGAAACTGCCATCAGCAATTGATTCAAATTCCTCAGTTAAAAACATAAAGTATTTCCCATAGAACGACTTGGGACAAATAAAAGTTTTAAATTTCGTTTCAATAGAAAAAAGCCCCACTACAAATCTCACCTTTAGTAAGATTTGTCGAAAATAAAAATACGATATGTATGTACATATATACCTACATACATATCGGGCGCAGAAAATTTACTCGGTGAAGATTTAAACGATCAAGTCTTCACCAAAAAGCCTCCTTTCAGGAAATTGTCGCGACCGGCATACATTCTGGGTGAAACAATGTATGCACGACAGCAAGACAATGGTTTAATATTTATGAAAATATCAAATTTCATTTCAGCCATCGTCCGCCGCGGTAGGCTGAACACTAATTGTAAACAGGTAAAGAAAATAGAAGTTGCGATAAAAAAAAATAAACGTTTTTTGAAAATAACCATAAGAGGAAGTTTGTGAAAAAATGTGTGAACAAAGCAAAAGTAAAAAAAAAATATATATAAATAAAATAAAAGTGTGCGAGTTGTCTTAATCATAGTTTCCTGAAACGGCGTAGAGTGATTGCCTTCGACTAAGGTAAGCCCCGAAATATAACAGGAGTTAGGACTAAGTTAAGTTAGGCCTCTGATGTGGTAGCGAGGGGTCTGTTTCGTGGCTTGGGAAGTGTTTCTCTGAGGTCCGAAGCCCAAGTTCCGAGAAAAACCTATACACATACATCACATGCATACAATAGCATTCATTGGAATTAATTTTTATTTTTTTAAGTTTTGGAATAAAATTTTTTTTTAAGTTGAATTATATAAATAAAAAAAGTATAAAATAAAAAATTATTTTTTCAAATAACTCAATTAATTAAATATTTTTTCTTCAAATTAAGGGGTGGGGGGGGGGGGGGGGGGGGTCATAACCCCCACGACCCCCCCCCCTGGATCCGCCACTGTTAGTACGTATCCTTGCAGACAACCAATGCATTCTCAAGGAAATTAGACTCTACATACAGCGAAGAATCAAGGATGCTCTGAGATTTTCTTCAATGCCTCAAAGAACTAGCGAGGAACAGCAAAATTATCATCACGTATGAACTCTGAGGCATGAAGGGGGTTAAAAAATCTCTGATATTCGTGCTAAATAGTTAATACCCTTTATTTGACCAGAACTATTCTGTGGGACTCAAAGACAGCGAAGACAAGTGAAGATATTTATCAATGTCTAATGTAGAGAAGCAGAAAAGTCTTTTAAAATCGAAGCGCAGAATAATCACAATGACCTTCATGTCGTTTCATCTTAGAAGCAACAGAAACCTCAAGGATTCTACTCTGTTACTGCATTGCAGCGACATGACGCAGATTGCTTCGTTTGCGCTTTACCAAACAAAGTTTTAAATACTAATCCCAGGAGCCTAAACCGGGGATGGAATTAAAATAAACAGATTTACAATAAATATATTTGATTGCGAAGCTATACAGCCTACATATCCCATATCCTTATTAACAATCTAATTAAATTTTCAAAACTATTCAAAAACACAGCCTCTATTAAGAAAAGGACCATACAAAATTAATAAACAAAACAAAAAAAGCAAAAATCGTTAAGTTAAAATCAATTCCGTAAAGCATTTTACACTTTTCATCAGTCAGCATCAAAATCCATATTAATGTAAAGCACCTCAATTGATGAGGTGGAACGAACAATTCTCAATATCATTTTAAACATAGAATACCACTTAAAACCCCAATAATCAAAATCTCTACATAAAAAACAGTAAGTAATCGAAATCGAAGAGAATATTTATAACCTATTTATGACCTTCACAATTTACTATGTCGCTACCTAAATATCGCCATTCCTTTGCCAAGTTGGAATTTTTCAATTCGTTTCTGGCATTTTCTTAACCCCTGAGGCTAAGAATTTTACATCGTCCTGAATCGTGCCAATACTCTGGACATTTTAGCATGTCGTCGCCACTTCGGAGAGATAAAAGTACAAGCCCAGAGTGCAGGTATATACTGCATATCTACCGCATGGACACAATTCACTCGGGGGCTCTAATATTGGCACACGAAAAACTCTATCTCTATGAAACAAGCCCCAGGACTCTGGATACAAAATCCATTGAATAAATTTTCACCACTGGCAATACAATTTTCACAGCTGAATGCCGGATTTTTCCATATTTGAAAGTCTCTTAAAAATCTGGCGACAAAATTGTTAAAGGATGTTGGCCGGTTGGAAGGACCGAGACAATGAACAAGTTAGCTATATAATAGGAGGGAGGCAAGTGGGTAAAGAAAGGGTACATTTCAGATTTTCTGAAGTTACTTTCAAGTAGAATTCAATATCCATGAAGAAAATTGCAATAATTGCCACTTAGTGGCCCCCCCATTCATGTTAAGTGGATGGGAAATCAGTGGTTTGGGGTTCCATTTTCGTATATTTACCACTGATGCGGTAATGGTATCTCGAAACGATAGATAGCTACGCCAACAACGATAGGAAGCTTTGCAGACTGAATTATCTTAACTGTTTGTGTGTGCGATATGAACTGACTGAAAAGGCTTGTTTAATTTAACATCGCTAACCTAAGGCGTTGAAAACTTTCTAGCTTGCATTGCGGAGTTAATGAAAATTGGTTTGCTGAGAGAAGTTCTGCAATGGATAAATAGGAAAAGCAGCTGTCCCGAAGGCTCCACCAGTCGAATGAAAGGTTTAGTTTCGTATTTTCACTGTAAGGTGAAGCTTATCTGCATTATCTCAATTATTTTTAGATCCAAAACTTTTAGGTTTAGGTTTATTGTTTTTCTTCACCTAGAAAATTTATAATGAATTTCAAAGAATTTAAAATGAAATTGAGAATATTTATAAAGAAGGTAAATCTATAGGTGTACACTTACTGACAGCGTTAAACTATGATTTCGAATGTTAATAAGTTGACTATAAGTATGTTTTTTTTTTTCACTACTACTTTGATTAAGATATGATTTTTTATCGCTTTACAAAAACTGTCATCTATCATTAACATCATAGGCTAGAGTGGTGGGCATTAAGTCGATCGCAATCAACCGGTAGACCGTCAAGACATTTTTGGGTGACCGTTTTTATTAAGACGTAAGACGCACATACTAAAAGAAACATATTTATGGAAAACTGACGCCAGCTAGACTGGAGAATCGGCTTTTCAGAATCGACGCGACTGTGTTTGAGGGTTGTCACTGAGGTGAAACCTGAAATAAAGGAAATTCAATTTGGTGACTATAAATGCCAGCAACCTGATGAAATGGTAGAGAAATTAAATAAATACTTTATTAAAAGCGTACAGATCATAAAAGAATCCATACATGCGCCGTTGCCAACCGTACGGTTTTGGCCGTATTTGTACGGTTTTTCTGGCCCTTGTACGGTGTACAACCAAGACCACTGACCGTAAGCAAAATGTACGGTTATTTCACTTTTGGCACAAAATGTACGGTAATTTACGAATTGAACCTTGGAAGAAATCTAAACGCAGACCACGGTCGAGTACGCAACACAGCTACAGCTCAACATAGTTAGCATACGCGAAGAAGAACAATTTAGATTTGTCGTGTTGTCAGTTGTTTTGTTATGCAGTCAAGTGATAATTAGAGTTTAGTAGAGTTAATTTCATTACTTTTTCTAATGTTTTCTGGACTTCTCGACTCGTTCTCGTTCTGATTTCTGGACTTCTTGTTGTTGTGCTTGTGTTACTAACTGCTAGTGCTAAGTCTAAGTTACTTTCTTTTCTTTGTTTGTTTAAAACAATCGCTGCAAAAGTGCAAATTGTAATAATCACTTTCGCACCGATAAACAATTTTGCAAAAGCAAATATAGATATAAAGGGCTTTCCAATAAGAGGTGTTCTTTTAATTAGCCCGCTATTTCGGTAGATGTCACTTTTGGAGCTGTCATTTTTTGACATTTGACAAGTAGAAACTACGCCATTAACAAAAATGGAACGATACACGATTCAACAACGCGTTGAAATTATTAAAATTCACTATAAAAATGGTGAAAATGTGGCAGAGACGGTTCGTAAAACTCGAACATTTTTGGGTCGTCGTGAAGCACTTTGTCGGACCGCAATACAGAAATTGGTAGAAAAATTCGAGCTGTCGGGACAAGTTAGTGATGTGAAGAATAAAAGCCGTGCACGTCGCTCAAGAACAGCCGAGAATATTGCTGCTGTAGCCGAAAGTGTTGAAGAAAACCCAGGTTTGTCCATTCCTCGTCGTTCTTTGGAATTAGGCATTCCACAAACGTCATTACACCTATTTTGCATAAAGATTTGGGTCTTAAGGCTTATAAAGTTCAGTTAACACAAGAACTCAAGCCGGCCGATCATCAACAACGTCGAGTCTTTGCTGATTGGGTCCTTGAAATGCATGAAAATTATCCGGAATTCCATCATACACTCATCTTGAGTGATGAGGCCCACTTCCACCTCGATGGCTTCGTCAACAAGCAAAATTGTCGCATCTGGGGCTCGGAAAACGGTGCGGTTTATGGTCCCGCGAGGTCATTGGACCTTACTTTTTCGAAAATGAGGCTGGAGCAACAGTTACGGTGAATGGATTGCGCTATCGACAGATGATTAATGATTTTTTATGGCCGGAATTGGATGGTATTGATCTGGACAACATTTACTTTCAACAAGACGGCGCTACGTGCCATACAAGCAACGAAACCATTGCTCTTTTACGGGAAAAGTTTCCGGACCGTGTTATCTTTCGAAGAGGTGATCACAATTGGCCACCGAGATCTTGTGACTTAACACCTTTCGACTTCTTCCTTTGGGGCCACGTGAAAGAGAAGGTCTACGCCAACAGCCCAGCGTCGATTCAAGACCTCAAAGATGGAATTCGTGAGGCTATCGAGGACATAGGGCAGCCACTTTGCGATTTGGTTATGGAAAATTTCATGAAAAGGATATGGTCCTGTAGGCGTGGTCGTGGTGGTCATTTGGCTGATGTTATTTTACATTATTAACGGCATACCTTCCTCTTTATAATGAAATAAAGATCCGATCATTTATCTCAAAAAATGGCATTTTTCTTTGAATATCAAAATAACACCTCTTATTGGAAAGCCCTTTAGTTGAATTTTATTTTACTGTCAAGAAATGCGGAATAAATATATCAAACTAAGCTATTTTTACGACTTAGTCAATGTTTTCAAAGACAATATAGATTGGGCAACAGCAAAGATAATATATGAATCAGTTCTAGAGTCTTTTAAATCGCATAATGTACCGTTATCTAATGTAATCGGTTTTGGATTAGATGGGTTTAATTCCATGGTGGAAGAGCATAACTCTGTTATGTCTCGTTTTAAGCAGGATTATCCTGGAATACATATCTCGAAGTGCATATGCTATTCTTTACATATATGCGCAAGCGAAGCAGCCAAAAAATTACCGGGAAGGTGTCAGGACTTTGCTCATGATATTTATGCTTCTTTTTAAAAGCAGTGCAAAAAGAAAAGCAATATTTTTACAGTTTCAAAATTTTTTTGAAGTAAAGTCTCACAAATTGTTAGCCCCATCACAAACACGGTGGCTTTCGCTACACGAAGGAGTCAATCGGTTGTTAGAACAATGGAGTGCACTTCGACTTTTTTTTGTTGATATGAAATTTTCTCAAAATAAAATATTGCTAGTGTTGTGAGTGTTTTACGAAATCTGAACGATCCTCAATTTAAACTTTTTTACTTATTTCTGGATTGGATTCATGGCCGCATGGGCATCATGTACGAAGACATATTAAGATCATTCTAAAGTATTGAATACATACAAAGAAGGAAGATACAGACCAATTGAACTCAACATTTCAATTAAATGACAATCAGATATATTTAGGATCAAAAGTTTTGACTAAAATCCATGAATCAGAAACAACTAAATGATATGATTCTTGATTTTAAAAACAAATGCCGTAATTTTTGGCACGCATCTTGTTTGAAAATAAGATAAAGGTATAACTTCTCGAACTAAGTTATGATTAACTTGAATTACCTCAATATTAAACTTACATTAAGCTTGTAAACTCATACCAATATTCCTTCTCTTATTAAACTAAACCAATTACTTCCACAATGCTTAGGATCAATACCAATTCAGTTCTAATGAAAGCCAAGCAGATATTTTTTGGCATAACTACTTAATTTAAAAAATGATGATGGTGTTGCTCTTTTTCCTAATTTATCCAAAATTTGTTTTAAATATTATTGTCTTTGCCTCATTCGAAAGCGGAATGTGAAAGGATACTTAGTGCTGTTAGTTTAATAAAGACCAAGCTAAGAAACAGGTTGAATATTCATAGTGTAGCTCAAGTACTTTTACCCAAGCAATATGTCCGATAATCAGGAAGTTGTGTCCACTATTCACCGACTACAGAAATGATTGGTCGATGTAATAAAAGTATGTATTCAATTGAAACTACAGTTAATAAAAACATAGAATCGGAAACCTACCTACCTACTTAAAGCTAATTGCCTTCTGGCTGAAATAAGGCTTTATTTTGTTTTATAATATAATAACTTAATAAAATACTATTGATAAAAACATAAATTTCTGAAACTATTGCTTATATATGAAAAGGTTTTAGAAAAAGTGGTTCAAAAACAGTTAGAAAGTTACTTGGAAACAAATAAATTGATTATATTAGAACAGTCTGGATTTAGGAGAAAACATTCCTGTGAAATGGCAATTAATTGGGTAGTGTGCCAATGGAACGAAGAAATAGATGCCTAAAATAACTTGTTGCTGTGTTTTTAGAATAATCCTAATGTTAAAACGAGAGAAGATATTATGTATAGAAAGCAGGTAATACTTAAGTCTTATAGTCAAATATTTTAGCCTACTCTAGAAATTATAAAATACTTTCATAATTTTAAATTTTTGGGTGGGAATTATGTAAAAAAAATAATTATCATTAAATCAATTATCCCTGAAATGCCAAATGAAATAGGTTCATTAATAATTTTTCTTATGAGACTGCAAAAGAAGTAGGGGAGCGGGTGGCTAGTTGTAACAATTTTTAGTTTTTTCAATGGGGAAGTCAAAATATTGAGTATTTTCATGATGGAGTACTTTTAAATGAGAGGACGTCTATTCAGGTATCAATTAGAATGATAATTGGGCTTAAATTAATAACAAATGCTCGTATAAATGACTTTTTGTGAAAGTAGTAGCATGTTACAACTTACCCCGCTCTCGGGGCAAGTAGTAACTGGCGTGAGGCAAGTAGTAACAACATAATAAAATAAAATATTTGTATGAGTTTTAGGCATTTATTGTAAATCAATGTGAAAAATATTACTTATAACGGATTTATAATAGGGTTAACATTTAGAGACCTTTATTGTCTCTTAGTCTTTTAAACAAAATAACATATCCATAAAAAAAAAACAAAATAATTTTCAAAGATTAACATAAATTTTGGTCATTGAACTTGTATAGCTTTAAAATATACCTAAATCAAATGCCTTCTCTAAATTCAGTCTTCATCAGAATCACAGTTCACACAAACGTATGAAACAGGATTGCCTTTTACACATTTAACGTGTGACCACAATTTGCAAATCAAACATTCGAACCACTCTTCTCCGTCAGATCTGCTGTATTCTTCTCCGCAAATCAAACAGAACCACTCTTCTGTTTTTGAATCTGATTCGTCATTCAAAACCGTTTTCCTCACTTTATAAATCTTTCGTTTTTCGGTCGATTATCCTTTTGCCATTCCTTTACCATTTCCATTACCTTTTCCTTTGTTTTTTTCTTTATCTTCTTGCTTCAGTTTCTTTTTCATTTTCTCTTCGAATTCTTTTTCTAAGGCGTCTTTTCTGAAGTGTCAGTCAATATAGCGGATGTTCGCTTGCGTCCACCTCTGGTAGATTCTTTCCTAGATGGCGCTTTAGGTAGTGGTCTGATTTTTGAGGGTGAAAAATCTATTGATCTCTTTTGGATCTCTGACGGTCCTAGAACTGGTTCACTAGATTTTTTACCTGACATCTGGTTAATACCATCAGTGACGCTTATGTCCAACTGCGGAGCTGATTGTAGCAATTCGGGGTCTTCGAGATCAAATGTCAAGTCTCCTTCACTTTGCATCGAAGTAGCTTTTTATGCGACAGTTTCTGCTCTAGGTTACTCCAATTCACTTTAGAACAGACTCACTGAGCACAGTTCAGTTCACTTTAGGGTACTTTATAGCTGTGCTCTGAATTCATTAAACATGTTTTTCTGCTCTTTTCTGCTCATTAAACAGAACTAATGACAAACATAAGCACTCACATAAAAACATGGAGGGGGAAGTTGTAACATGTTACAATGTGCCCCGGAGTTTCGTTACAACTAGCCCCATGGCAATATTTTGAACATTTTTGTTTATTGAAAAAATAGTTTATGTTATTTTCAAATGAAAGTAGTTACATATGATAGCTTAGTATATTGTCTACACAAATTAATAGATACTCATTGCAAAAAGACATTGCAGTAACTTAGAATCAAACTTTAGGAACTTAATTTTGTTATGTTACCTGGAAAAAATAGTGCGCCTACTCACAACCACTCACTGCGCACAACGCACACAGGCTGTGCTTACGTCATAGGCCCTGTTATAAGCAGCAGATTAAGTGTAAATTGGAAACAAAATATTCGAAAACTGCTGAGTAATAAAGCTGTTACTACTTACCCCTGTTACTACTAGCCCCCCGCTCCCCTACATAGGTACATATTTATTTGAGTAGACCTTTTTTTTTAGCTCACCACACCTATGCCACTGAGTGGACCGCAACACCTTGAATAAATTTAGAAGTAGCCCGTACCCTGGAAAAGCCTGCCCACACCTGAACTAGATCAATGTTTCCTAAAAGATATGTTGCGACACACTGGTGTGTCGCGGATGGGTTCTAGCTATGTCGCAAAATTACAAACAAAAATATTATAATTTCATTAATCGGGAATAATTACTAAAAAAAAATAATATTCTGCATTAAATTTTTGATTTCAAATTTACGGAATGGAAAAACACATGATACAAAGATTAACAAGATATGGCCGACTTTTCTGTCAATTGCATGTCTACGTCATATGGGGACTATTGACATTCAGTTAGATCTATCAAACTTATCAAGTTGATATGATAATTGCAATTTTTGACAATGGTACAATGTCCTGATCTGTTGGAGAATCTTGAGAGAAGGGCAGTAGGAGAACACCTTTAATTAAAATAAATGTAATGACAGTGAATGATACAAAACTATACTCAACGTTCTTAAGACTAACTTGCATGATGCTATTACGGCTTCAATACAGATGCCTTGGAATAATTATGGGTACAGGTAAGATGTAATTAATTTATATGAGCAACTATCAAACTATAAACACCAATCCTGTTCAATTTGCCGGCAATCTACGGGATGATAAAGTGCATCGATCCAGCAACGCCGGCTGTTTTCTGGATATCCAAATGGGTTGATTATAGCGACAAGTAAGGCTTGGATAACAACTGTGTGACGAAGGAATGGGTGCCATGTTCAATAATACTATAAAATTAATTATGCTGCCTGCTGCCAAATGGCATAAATATTCACTTCATTGTTAAAGATGAAAAGGAAACATACATGACAATCGTTGGATACCCTTCAGTATTGGAAAAAAATATGAATAAAACATATCCTCTCATGCCTTTTTCACGAATTATGATTTTAGCCAGCACTATTATCTCTACTCATTAATACTTTTAATATAATAATATAAATATAATAATATACTTTGTTCGCTATCCATCATAAATTTCCAAATATGTAAAACACAATTGTTCACATCCAAATTTCACTCATACTCGAACTTCTGAGCTAATGAGGCATGCCTATTCGTCATAAATATGGCAAAAATATACCTCTGTATGTAGTTATTAAGCTATATGTCCTATAACCCTTCTTCGAATGCTTCAACCTTTGCTGGAAATGTGTGCGGTGTTCTACTTGGTGTAGTAGGAATCATAAATAACAAATATATATATGACATTTTCTTGCCATCCACACTAATTTACGTGCAATTTATTTGAGGATACCAGGCAACTTACTCCCATGATCGAAGGATAACGTTTTTATGGTAACATAAGGGTTAACCGCCCCCTCCCCGTACAGACAACCGATCAAAGCAAATTATAGTATATCATTGACTATATCTAATCTCGACCTTTATCGATTGAGATGCCAAAGTTCTCTTTAGGCCTTTTAGTTCGAGATATAGAATCTAGATCGGGTTTTTCTTTAAACTTAACACCCTCCTCCTGTGGATAAAAGCTTTTTACGCATTTTGATCAAAAAATTCTCAATAAAAAAATCTATGTAAATAAATGATATGTATACTTACCACATTTGGAAAAAAATTTTAAATTTTTAAGATATACGTATTCTCACTTTCGACATTTCGAATTTCGAAAAATAAATAAATATCAGTTCAGTAATTATAGGGCCCCTTCAGCATGTCCTTAATGCGTATCTAGCATCGTGCTCTTTTCCAATGACTTGGAAAATAGCCAATGTTTTACCAATTCCTAAACGCGCCACACCTGCATCCCCAGCCGGCTTTAGACCGATTAGTCTATTATGCTTCTTCTCTAAGATCCTGGAGAAATTAATGTACTTGTGTATAAAAAAATCTAATCAGCTCGTGTCAGTCAGGCTTTCACTCGCATCACAGCTGCGAAACAGCTCTACTCAAGGTAACAACTGACATTCGCACCTCTCTTGATAATGATATGATATCCATTTTGCTTTTATTAGATTTCTCTAAAGCATTTGATAGTGTTTATCACAAGAAGCTCTTGATGAAACTGTCTTCGCGATTTAGTTTCTCCCATTCTGCCATTCTTTTAATTAAATATTTTCTGTTCGGTAGATCCCAACGTGTAATATTGAATAATGGACATTCCTCAGATATTTTGCCCCTTTCTTGTGGTGTGCCCAGGGGTCTATTCTTGGCCCCTTATTATTCAGTTTATACATAAATGACCTCCCAGAGGTGACACATGACGTGAAAGTTCACCTATATACCTATAAGCAGATGATGTCCAGCTTTATTTGAATCATCCCATAGGTCTTATCGAAGATTGCTTAAGCCGCATTAACTGTGATCTCCAAATAATTTACTGCTGGATAATCGACAATGTTCTTAGTCTTAACCCTAGTAAATCCCAGTGTATTGCATTCTATCCACGACGATTTTATCTCTCTGCATTGCCAGAAATTCTACTTAATAGCATCAATATCCCATATGTTAGTAGGACTCGAAATCTTGGAGTGTACCTTAATTGCCGGATGAGCTGCTGTAATCACATAAATGCCATACTATCTAAAATCTATGCAGGCGTTCATGGTCTTTGGCTACATGCTAGTATCCTGCCACTAAGCTTACGTATGACTTTGGTCAAACTACTCTTGCTCCCTCATCTCACTAATGGATAACTTATTTTCCCAGCCTTAGATTCTGTGTGCTCTAGAATGCTCTAGAACTTAAAGTGGCATTCAATGATTGTATTAGGTTTATTTACGGGCTGCGCAAATATGATAATGTATCCTATTACAGTCTCTCATTGCTGAGCTGTTCTCTAGAGACATATTTGAAATCTAGGAACCTGGTTTTTCTTTATAGGATATTGCAATTGGGCCAGCCTCCTTATCTAGCTGATTTTCTGCAACCGTTACATTCCACCGGGGGTCGCAAGTTGCTGCTGGAGCGTTGTCGAACTACTAATCTCACTGGTTCTTTTTTTGTTCAGGTTATTCGCCGTCGGCACTTTCAGGCGACTTCTTCTCAATTGTGCGATTTAGCTGCTCTGCATTTAAGCCCGAGATCTGTATTCATTCATTTGCATGTAATTTTTTTTAATTTTTGTTACTTTCTTGTAATTCATATATTCTTTTAATATCTCTTCCTTCCTTTTTTAGCTTTTCTTTGTTCCTATTAGGCATATATTTTTTTTTCAACTTTTCTTAATGTTAGTAAATTTAACTTTGCAATTTTCATGTACACATATTTTTTTCTCTTAGTTTAGTTCTAGTTATTTTAAAGTAGTCTATAAGTATTCTAGTCCCGTTGTTATACCTTATTTTTTATATAGGATACTATTAAAAGATTTTAATCTTAATGTATCTGGGGCAGTAATAAAGAATAATTGAATTGAATTGAATTCTTCAAAAAACACTAAATCATGAATATCTCGTTAACCAAAACAAATTCTCTAGACTTTTTGATTGCAAATTGATATACATTGTAGACATCCACGAGCCAAAATGATATCTCACAAAGGCATTGGGGCCTCATCAACCATTTTTCAGGCAGAAATACGCGACATACAACTCTGCGGTCGCGTAATATCAGACAGTCAAGTAGCACTTTAAGCGTTAAACTCGTTTACTTTTGAGTCCAAGCTTGTTTGGGACTGTCCTAATATCTTAAAGCAACTAGCCGAAGCAAACAAGGTGACACTGGTTTGGGTGCCAGGACAAGAGGGCATTAAAGGCAACGAGATTGTGGGTTACCTTGCAAAGCAAGGAGCCATATCTCTATTTATTGAGCCTGAGCCTATCCTTGGACAACCAAAAAGTCACCTCTCATCTCAGATCAGACTTTGAGGGACAGAATTGAAAAGGCACACTGGGAAAATACCCTAGGGCTGAGACAAGCGAAGAAGTTTGTAAAGTACACGCAACAGAGAGCAAAATAATTCCTCACGCTCAGCAGGAAGTAATTAAGGCTCATAACGGGCCTATTTACTGGGCACTGCCCACTTAGGTATCATCTTACAAGGATGGGTAAGGTCGATGATTAGACCTGTCTCTTCTGTATGGAAGAATAGCAAACCGCTGAACATGTCGTGTGTGACTGCGAAGCTCTGCACCGTATAAGGCTAAGGCACATAGGAAAGTCATTTCCATTGCGAGAAGATGTCGGGAAAATTTCCCCGAAAAATCTCTTAGACTTTATAAAAGACCTTAAGTTCCAATAGGCACCCTAGGGCATTTAGGGGTAGTTTCACAAAAGATCTTACAGGTCGCGGTGATTAGATGAGAAGCGGAAACTCTGTCCGCCTCCTGCACTAGAAATAATAATAATTGAATAAAATGTTCGTATAGTATAAGCTGTACTTATTCTTATGCGTAATTATCTCCTGATAATTAGCAATCATTATATCAGAATTTTTAAGTAGGAAGAAACACATTATACTCTGTTTCTTCTTTAAGATTCACAAGCGCATCAAGGTATAATATTTCCCACACGCATAATTTATATAAATCGCTATAGGTTAGATAAGAGATCGATTAAGATAGTTTTAATTTAGATTCCTTATTAAATGTGAAAAACGATGGTATCTTGGTATGTATCTTCATTGAAAATTTATTTTCTGTTGTGGCCATACTTCGGGAGCTGGTGATAACCAAAGTGGTCCTCTCCACGGGATAGTTAATTTCTTTGGACTTATTCCTTTTGTTGCTGCATCTGCGAGATTATCACGGAACGGAAAATATTATCTCCAAATATCTTTAGGAAACTGGGCTTTTTTTTTTTTTTTGAATCTCAAGAGAGCTAAACACCCATGGGGCTATCGTAGTAAGTAAAGAATACCTAGTTCAAATGTCTATAAAACCCATTCTTAATGGCACGTGTTGAAGAATAAGAGCAGAGAAATAGAAATATAGTAGCAGGCGCGTTTACAAAGCGCCACCAACCTTCGCGGTTAACAGGATATGGTACGGTTTAATTTGTATGGTTTGTTTGTCTTCTTATGAGTAGTAATAGTGGATTGGTTATAATAGTCATTCAATCGTAGCTCTTCATCTTTTAAACATGTACAAATTTTTTAGAATTTTCTTCTTCTTGTCGAAAAGTCATTTATCATACCTGTCGCAGGATAGTAAATAATGTTGAAATGCATATTTATTTTAGTATTTAATAGTTTAGAAAATGGTACGTAATGCTTAACAGCCTAGTTATAAAGATGCTTTTATATTTTTGTTGCACCGATTACTCCTAAGGATGAAAAAGCACACAATTTCGAGATTTGAAACTGTTATTGTTTCTAAGAAATTGGTCAGCGATCTTGATTTTTATTTTTATCTATCTGGTTTTCCGACAGTAGACGGCAGCGAGAAATTCGCTGTCAAAGCAGGTATTCGAAAAATTGGAGTACAATTGCAAAGACAAGCGGTGAGCGGCGATTGTGAAAAAAGAAGATACTGAAAGTTCATTTGTTATTTTGAGCGTTTTGAAACAGATTTTTATCGAGAATATTTTGTATTATTTTGAAAGAATTGCAATGGACCAACGTGTGGAAAGGGAAAATTTAAGATACAAAAATTAACTAAATTAAAATCAAACTAAATGCCAAAAATATCACAACTTTAACATTTGTATTTAAGCGCCACAAAATATCCATCCAAACCATGTCTTTTTTGTCAACTCGTCTATACACTTGTTGTCTTGTATATCATACATTATTTTATGATTTCGCACTTCCTCAATTAATTTTTCATCAAAATCCATTGTTTTGAAATTGACGCGACGTCTTACTAGCTGACAAAAGTAAATGCCACAACAATTTCATTAGTTTGATTTTGTTGGTAGTACTGCAGCGACGACGGAAAAATTAGAAATTAATCAATCCTGACGGTAACTTCGTCAACCGCTCACCGTCACCCGTAGTAATTTGAGCATTTTCATAAGACGCTGTAATTTTAGAAGTTTGACAGAGGAATTTCTTTGTCGTTTGCCGTTGCCCTTTGCAATCACTGACTTATAACAATGGACTGAGCGATTTGGTATTTCATGTGGTACAAATATTGTCTTTCTGTATATCACCGTTAGAGCACCCTTTAAAACGTTTACTACATAAAAAACATGTAAAACACAACCAATCAGATGAAATCTTACACCCATAAATCGAATTAAATTTAAAAGAAATTATTTTCTTGTGTCCAAGTGATATTTTAATCGCTTAGAAGGAAGAATAACTTTTCAATATTAAAATCGGAATGATAAACTGAATCCGGCGTGTGGGCAAGACAGACGGAGCATGGTAAACACTACCTTTAATTCTTTTTGCGGTGATTGCATCTGCAGCCAACATAAAAACATCAAATGGCATAAGAAAACGTTCAGTAAGCGATATTTTGTGTTGGTAGCTCCAACTCTGCCGAAAGAGAGAACTGTAAAACTTGTGCCATTCTTTCCTATAGGAAAATGGCAATACGCTCAGTCCATTTCTACTGTTATAAATCAATGGTCGCAATTGTTTTTAACCCTTGACTTAACTAATTATGTTTTACGGTTCTTCCAGTAGAACCCTAGTTTCATGCAATCATCAACGTATAGTCACCCGTTGATTTTTCATAGCGACACTGATTCAAGCCTGAGTTGTTCAAAATATTTACGTTCGTAGGAAAGCATTAAATTTTTCTTAGAAATATACTTGCAAATTGTTTTTAAAAATTTTATTGAATAACTATTCACCGACAACGGTCCAAACGAATTGGTGGATTGATTCTGGTAGTTCACACTTTCGAACAAGGGCACAAGTATTTAGTTTTCTTAGAAAAATTTGACATTTTCTCTTTAGATTTTTCATGCAATACTGGTGGCCGATTGATTCAGGTGCCTTGGCTCATCTGGGTCGCTAAAGATAATTATGAGCATTGGCAAGCAAACATTTTGTTCTTAGAACTTTAGTTGAAAATTTTTCTTTCGAATTTCTATACACTATTAGTTGCTGAAAACGATCATTTGGATTGATGCCAGTAAAATTGATTCTACAATTTTTACGGCAAGACTATAAAAATAAAAACCATTCGCTTTCCTCTGCCTGTGGTAGTTGCCGTTTCTTTGCTTGTACTTTCGTATTAATTCAAGTAGTGTTGTTTAATTAACTTCACGTTTACTTTTAATTTATAGGAGAAGAATAAACTTGCTACACTAGTTAGCGATGGAGGTAGAAATAGTAGCAGAAGACTGATAAGACCATTGAAAACTTTTTTCAGAAGAAGAAAGATCAGTTAAGTTCCCATCAAAAGAAATAGTCAGTGACATTTCATGCACTTCTACTCCTATTCCTACGAATGTGAATCAAGGTGCAAGCTCTTACTCGCAGTCATTTACTTCATCCGTGACAGAATCGGTTGAGTCCTTAATGCCTGTCCACTCTGAGATCGATATTGATGTGGATAATATTATCGACAGGTTTTCCTAATCAAACCGAAAATTGGGTTTTGTGATATCTAACTTGATGATTAAAAAAAATTTTAAAGCGACTACTTCCCCCTTTTTCCTCCGCCCTCGAACATTTTAGTTGTGACCCCCCCCCCCCGGGCTTCAGGTCTACATACGCGCCTGTATAGGAACACATAGCATAGTCGACATTAGAAGAGAACCAAAAACAAATTGAAGCCACCTAGACGAGATCATCTGAAGGTAGAATGTCTATAAGTGAATTCAGTTTTTCATATCTAGTTGATTATGAACAAATGGCACACAAATCACAACGATGGATACGTTTTGTGTCGTAATTTTATAATCACAAATGTGACTTCAAGATTCCATTGGTGTACACAAAGCGCCTTCTAAGAACACATAGAGCTCCTTCAGCAACAAAGACATTAACTGCTTGAAAATAACGATCTTGTCGAGAAACATGAAGCGCCGAACAGAACAGCTCTGAAAATTTTTCCACAAAGCTAATTTTCAATCACGCATCTTTTTTTAGACATCAGAAGACAACTTACATTTCCATATTAGAGAGCGTTTAGACGAGTCAGTCTTTCTGCAGGCCATGATATTTTTAGGAGCATTCAATTACTCATCAGTCACTTTCTCAGTAGAACTTAAATAAATTTTGGAGACAAAAACACACTTGGTATTTTTAGCCAGTCTCGGTGTTGAAATTGTCATTGTATTCTCTATAGCATTATTGTGTGTACAGTTATAGTTAAATTTTCGATAGTTACTCTGCTTAGTAACCGCTTTTCTGCTGTAGGGAAGGAATATAAGGAGTATACGAAGATAAACCCCTATTTGTTGACATTATTTACCATGGAGCTGATAAGTTTTGATTTTTGGAGACATCCAGACGATATCGACATAAACTCGCAGCTGTACCGAATATTATTGATCATTGAAATGAGTGATAGGTTATTAGTATTCTAGGAGGAACAGAGTGAACAAACCGCACATCAAAACCATCACCATAAACTATGTACTATGCATAATTTGGCTCCAAAACCAGTCTAACCAAATCTGTAAGCATAGTAGCTATATATACAGAAATCTAATATTTTATAATCCTGTATGTATTACAAAGGTTATCACAAAATTTAATATACCCTTGTTGATACCCAAGGAGAGAATTATCGCAATATTTTTTTTTTTTTACAATATTTTTCATAACACAACTACCACAACACAATATACTTAAAGCACAACAAAAACGGATACAGATACCCTTAAAATTACCGAAATTACCACTAAGCACTAAGAACTGATGTAAAAGGCACACTTTGCACGTAGAACATAAACAAGGTCCTTTGTAGTTGCCTCACCTTACAGGATTCTGGTTTACTTAATATCAACCCATTGATAACATAAATTTATGCATGTACTCATATATTCCACAACGATTGCCATGAAATGTTATATTTTGTTTATTTATTTTTTTTTTCTTGTATCCCCTTCACACTACATTTTCCCATTAAAATTTAACCTTTAGAAATTCACCTATACCCATACGAGACATTAAAGTCTAAATCTGCAATTAAAAGCCTTGATAACGTCGTTTATGTTCACGAAACGACCAAACAAATCAATTCAAAGTTCTAGCTGACTGCTGGAGTTGAGGTTGTTTTCATGGCGTCTATAGTATCGTCACAGACGATTATTCCTGCAATAACAGTAAAAAGTTGGCTCTTCGGAAAACCCACCCCCAAAACACCCGCCCCAGTTATTTGAAAAAGGTCACAGAATACAAAGCACATGGAACACATTGAATACAAATGTCCAACATCAGGTCCTCAAATCGTGCATAAATCGCAACATTTGTATAGACGATGGCAGCCATAACGACAGAATAATAAGGACATTTACAGTAGGTAGCCGAAGGCTCGTCGGTAATTTACAAATCAGCAATGAAAACAGATTGGGCAAGGAAGTGAACGTCCTAATGAGATTTCTTTCAATACAATCCCATCCAAATTGAGTCTGATCTGAGCGGGTGGTAGTGAGGTTTTCTTTAAACTTCCAGTATAGTTCCAATTTAAGGTAAGCCACGCATTTGATTTAGGTAGTTTAGGTAGGGATATATATATATACCTTGCGATACCATTTCCATTTTAGCACGTTGTTGTGACCTATATTTCTGTGCGGATTTTCTCGCCACCCATTTCGGAAAACTTTTTCAGACTCAGAATATTATTTATCCCGGTTTCTATGTTATTTCTTTCAATTTCGTTGTGCTATTGTTGCTGGTGTTGCTGTTTTTGTTATTCTTCATGGCCTAAAATCCCAACTAATAAAATTCGTATGCGTGCAGCAGCACCTCTACCATTTTTCACCAGAGTACAAAAAAGCCCTATTCATCTATAAAAAAAGAAAAATTCTAGAGCTGAGGGTTCACAATAATTCCGGAGGCCCAAACAATTATTTGATCAATAGAATCCCTCTTAGGGCTTTCATGATGCTCTAACAACATCTAAATGGACATTGAAATCTTTCTATTTGCCACTATGGATGTAGGTATGTATACGATGAAGTTGAATAGGAATCGACTAGTACTGATTTATTGCGTGAAGATGGTTTCTGGCCATTGATATTGATATAACGTGCTAAAAGCCATTTGTTGTAATATTGATGGGATTAGCAACCATTCGGGTAAAAATATTCCAGAAGAATAAACTTTTACTTAATTATCTTGGAAAAATATGAAGGTGAATTTCTTTCGATTCCATCCTTAAAAAATTTCTCATACTTCTGTGAAAAAATATCGTAACACATTCGTTTTTATATCCTCCAGATATTCAGAGTTCAGATATTTAAGCATTTAAAGAATTTTAATGAGATCGAAATAAATTACAAAATACGCTCTTAGCATATCCTGCATGTTATAAAAGTAGACTGAAAGAAGTATGCCGAATCTAAGTTCGAAAACACATTCTCATATCAGTTGGCTTCGTTAATGGAAATGAAAGTAAGACGCATATAGATGGCTTTGGCAGTCCATTGTGTTGACATGAGTGAAGTCATTGAAGTGATTAAATCATTTAAATCGGTTGCGATGTATTCATATGGAGTTCCTTCATGGTTTTTTTAAATATTTCTCTCTCATCTTTAACGTTTATTTGACAATATCAGAATTTCATTGTCGTACGATCACCAGTGTCTGAAAGCAGTAACTCGAACCGCAAAACTTAACTTAAGTGATTACAGGCCTGTAAGTGTATTGCAGTGGTGGATACATGGAGGGGGGGGGTTGATCGGGATGATCGCCCCCCCTAGAGCTCTGATCGCCCCCCTCTATAGCTCTAATAAAAGGTCTGTCTGTTTACTTTTGAGTAAAAATCTTTGCGTAAAAATCAAGTAAAAACTTTTATGCGGTAGAGGGGATAAATCAAGAAAAGTTACCAGACACTTTTCGAGTAAATTTTGTTTAGCTTGTCATGTGTCAAAAATTTGGCTGCTACCTTTCCGTCTGAAACAGAAAACAATTAATTAGTTTGAAATACGTTTTAAAAAACCCACCCTCTTTAATATTTTTTTTTTTTTAATTTCGACTCTTTAGATTATCATTTTACATTCTTTCGATAACCCAACAAACGGCTTAACCTCAAAATTAATACTTTTGACAGTTAGCTGATTGCATATCAAAGTTACACATCCTCTTGATCATGAGTAAAAATGTGCAACTTTGTGCAAGAGGGGAAACGTATAAATTTACTCGATTTTTACTAGTTAAAAGTAAACAGACGGTTTGTGAGTAAAAATGCGTAAAAGTTTTTACACCGAGTAAAAACTTTCGAGTAAACAGACAGACCTAAAGTCAAAATTTATACTCTAATCAAATAAAATCAGAAAATATATATATATAAAAAATCTTTTTAAAAGAAACTGCTCTAAATCCACACTAAAAAATAGAAAATAATTTCTGCCTTCATAAAAATTCTTTGAGTTTCTCTTCATTTTATATTTTAATTAAATATTAAAAGTCTATTAACATTTATTTGTGTATAAAATTTAAAAATTTCAAGGTACAAAAAGAAAGCAAAGTGTAAGCAATCTGATGTTTTCAAAAATCAACTTTTAAATTTTTAGCCTTCAAAAATAAAAACTGTGTATGATAGAAGTTTTTCGCTTTGCTTTGTTTCATTGATGTTCCAATTAAATGATAAAAAATTCAAATTATTAGAAATTGTATAATAATTATCGTTAACTAATATAAACCTGAAGGAAAAACGAATATGCCAAGATAAATTTTATTAAAATTAATTACTAGCACGTACGATTTTCTAAAGGAGATCCAATAAATAAATATTAATGTTATTTTATGGTATCAGATAACTCAATGCATTCGAATAGGCTATAGAAATTCTTAGTAGAATCATACTACTTATACTACTACTCTGCTTCAATGAATTACAACATCTTTTTCAAAAATTTATTAATTTATTTTAGTCTAAATAAAGCATGAAAATATGTTTTATCCTGCTTAGACAAAAAAGGCGACAAATCTTTAATGTTCTATATTTTTTTCTTCGGTGGCTGGAAGATAGTATTTTTAGAGTTCGAAGAAAACCTTTTTCTGGTCTCATTAAGACGTTCGCTTTAAAGATACGATAAATCTCCCGGCTGAAGTTTTATATTTCAGCTTAAAGAGATCACCTGTTCCATAAAGTGAAATCGTCAGTTTTGAAAACGAAACGCTCTGGAAATTAAGCTTAGTTGTTCTTTTAGCAAAACATTTGAAACCAGTTGAGTTTATTTCGATTACTCGTAAAATCACATTTCAATATTTCATGCTGCTTAAAATCCTAAGCAATGATAGTGGGCTGTGATTTCTGTATGCTTCAAATATTTATCTAACACTGTAACATTGTTGAATGCTATTCACTTCCTGATTTTACGGTTCTGAAAACTTCTGAATAACAGACTTGTTTTGTTTGTTGTCATTCAAAAGTCGAAATATAGCTGTCGAAGTTAGTCTGTTTTTGTTTTGAGGGATACATATGAATCATTCCACAGAAATATGTATATGTTCGCCACGTGAGCCATTCAGTATAATTTTTGTGAATAACTTTTTAAGAACTGATAATAAATCATTTTCTGAACGGCCGCTAAGTACTTCTGTCCACACGGCGCAATACGTTATGTTTTTTTGAATTTAGTAAAATAATGTAGCAGTTAGATTATATGTTCAATTTTCGGTTATAATAAAACATCGAAGAAAATACGGTAAATTGAGGATACTCTGCAAATCGTATCATATAACAAATAGTATTGCGGTCAATGTTCGTTCCATCAACTTTTCTTTCATTTTTTAGTAAAATCTTAACGAAGTATATTCATCTTAAATACTACAAATACATATTCAACAGACAAAACAATGTGAAGATATGCTCGATTCTTTATCCTTAACCCATTGTTCAACGCTAAGAGTTATTGATAATGTACAATGCGCACAAGAATAATTATCAATTTCTGCGAGGTTATCCTAAATATAGAAAAATGTTCACAATAAATTTCAAAATTTTAAAAAATTGCTGAGGAGGTAATCAGTTATATTAGCCTACTGCCATTCCCGTAATTTCTGACGTTAAACTATCAACGTCTATTTTTCATTGTATATGTTATGAAAAATTCTATTATATGCACTCACGATATTATACCCTAGATGAAATCTATAGGGTATACTAACTTTGTCATTCCGTTTGTAACACCTCGAAATAATGATGGTAGAGTAAAATGGATTGGACACCCATTCATAATATTTAAAGTTATTTTGATTTTTGCATGTCCGTCCGTCCGTCCGTGCGCACGATAACTCGACAACCCGTATACTTAGAGAGCTGAAATTTTGTGCACGGACTTTCAAAAAAAAAAAAAGTAAAATTAAGTTCGAAAATGAGACAAATCGGGCAACTCCTTCGTGGGGTTGCCATATAAAAATTTCGTTTTCCGCTATATATTTGAACACTGCCTGAGAACGCGTCGACGTAGAGAGCTGAAATTTCATACATGATGTTTTTACTACATTAGCAAATAAAATTTCAAAAATGGACTAAATCGGGCAACTCCTTCTTAGTGTTGCCATATAAAAATTTAGGTTTTTTACGTATACTTTGAAAACGATCAGTCCAAAACATTTTTATTATACTAAAAACTTCTGCAGAATACGAAATCCTATAAAATTGGTCATAATCGTTTTTTCTGTGTGACAAACCGTTCTAGAAATATATGCGAAAAACAACTTCAAAACCAAACTTGAGTAGATCGGTGACCATACGAAATTTAATACGAGTATTCATCTAGGGTATCATAAGAATTGATCTTAGACCAATCCTAGCTTTTCTACTTGTTTTTTATTATAGATACCTCTACATGCCTTTGAAATATTGGTAATATTCCTCAAAATTCAATTAATCGAATTAAATCCATTAAATCGAACAAATCGTTTGTAACTATTTCCACTGATTGTACTTCCCCTGCTTCCTTTATTATACCTAAATTAAAAATAACACTTTCCACACTCATATTTTACCTTGCACAAATAACTTCATAGTTAAGCGCGCGTATTCTTAACTATGAAGTTTTTAGCAAGATCTGTGCATCGAAGATAATATGTTAGCGATATAAATGCCAGGCTTACAAATTGAAGTTTTGTCGATCAAGTTCTATACTTTGAAATGCACCCGCAATTAGTAGCAAACAGATACAGATAGTAGCTATACTTCATTTTTCGGGTATGCAAGAATTTTTATTAATTTTACGATATTTTCCTTAAGTTTACGAAAGTTCATGTAATCTCTCTCTAAACAATGTGTACGAAATATTTTTTTACATTTTATATTATTAAAAGAAATTCACATTTCGTAAAAACTACGAAGCAAGCTTTGACAATCGTAAACGTACGTGCGTTCCTTTTTTACGAACTGCTTTATAAATTTTTAAAATATGTTTGTTAAAATGCGTTATGTATATATATATATATTTCTTTAAATTCGCTCAGTCATTTCACCACTCTATGTATGATATAACAATTAACAATGAGCTCACATAACTTGTAGCCAAGTAATATACGAGGTGTGATAAAAAAATTCGGTGAATTAATGTTTATAGCAGCAACTTCTGGCTCTATATCCATTTGAAGCTATTCGTCTGATAGTCTGATTCTTTCAAAAAGTCAATGTAAAGGTTAAACAAGTTGTGACTTGTCAGTCGGCTTCCAGAGTAGGAAGAGTAACGTCATGTTTACCGTGTTTGTCGCACATTATGGATTTCGAACAACGTGTTAATATTACATTTTGTTTTAGTTGGAAGAAAGTGCCAAAGAAGCTCAGAAGTAGTTATAATTAGCATATAGAGATAACGAACTGACTCTTAAGACTGTCAATAAAAGATTTGACCGATTTAAAAGCAAAAATGAGTGGATTGAAGACGAGCAATGGTCGCGACGTCCTTGGACATCAAAAACACACGAAAAGTGGAAAAACTGGCAAAACGGATTCGTTCAAACAGGCGATTGACTATTCGAGAGTTTTGAGTAAAACTGAACATCTCGCCTGAATCCGTGATAAGCCAGAAAAATGGTTCAATGGCTTCCTCTTTTATCACGACAACACTCCGTGCCACACCTCGCTCTCTATACGCGAGTTCTTTGAAAAAAAAAAAAAAATAAATCCTGTCTGTCCACATCCATCGTAACTCTCCGAATTTAACACCATGCGACTTTTGGCTCTTACCAAAAATAAAAGCTGCACTAGACGAAAAACGTTTGACACCTTTTTCGACATTTAGAGGGTAACGATAGAGCAGCTGAAGGCCGTTTCGAAAGAACCCTTCTTTCTTATTTCCACTTCTAATTTTGAAATTTTTTAATCGCCCCCTAGAGCAAATTGTCTTGTTCCACCCTTGGTGTATTGTGATATCTATCGACAGCACTTAAAACCATATCTATATATTCCCAAAAATTAGAGTACTTTTTAAATCGTTGGCAGTTGGGTTTCTGAGCTTTTCATAGTTGCGAGACCGCGTAGATTTTTAGATTGTAATGACTTCTTTTTAACTTCTGAAAAGCTTTTCTACAGCATCAACCAAACCAATTTACTAACAAAACTATTGAGAATAGCCGTTAGGGATAAATTCTGGGGCCACTTTTATTCACACCTATATATCAACGACCTTCTTGATCTTATTCATCTTATTCCTCTATGTATATGCAGATGATATTCAATAATACTTGAGTAAACTGATTGGTCTTTTAGAGGGCTGTGTAAGATTAAGCATTTTAGTATAATTCATAATAGCTCAATGAGGTGTTGTGATCAGATAAATCAAATAATCCTACAAGTTTATAGTAGACGATGGCCTTCGAAGACTGTGGCTATCAGCTACAATACTAAACCAGATATCTACGCTTGTAACTCGTTAAAACAACTACAGCAGCAATTGCTTCTGAGAAATCTTCTAATCTTGAAAATGGGAACAATAAATAAAAAAACACTAGCGGAAACTACAAAACACTCCGCTTTACCGAAAATTTATCATGACTAGTCTTACGAAAAAGAAGGAAAAAATAAACAAGTTCTTCTGGGAATTGATCAAAGGATATCTCGTACAGCAGCATACATTTTTGCATGTTCCCACAAGGAGGGGCTCTAATTATATTTTTATGATCTTATACTACAAAATGTTCGTAAAAATGCTCTCTGAATTGGAGATGTACAAAGTTTGTTTCCTTGCAACAAACATTAGAATTAAGGATATGAAAAACGGAACGACAAAAATTTGTTAGACATATTAAAACTTGAAAGCATACAGAGTTATCTATTGGACCTAAAGAAGATAGTAGGCAGAAAACCCCGCCGAGCAAATGCATCCTATAGACAAAGAAATTCGGTTAAGCGAGTCGGACTCCGCACCAGAACTTTATCTACGAACAGTCAATCGAATTTCAGAATATTTAAATCTAATCCAAACTTGCTTATGATAACTGAATAATATTCGAACACACGGACGCAAGAGTAATTTTTTAAGAGTGCGTCTTATTAATAAGAGTTGTCTTATAAGTTAACACGGAAAAAACATTTCTTTCCAGCAACTATGAGACTGAGGAATAGGGCTCCAATTTTCCTGTTATAAATGATTGAATGCTTACTAACCCTGATTATATCAAAATTTTAGTTTTAGAAACCTAGAAGATCAGGGGAACGACATTTTTCCGCACATTTTCCCCCATATCTTTGTAACCAATTCATTAAAAATTTTTATTTTTTTTTTAATCCTTGAAAGTAGTCCTCTTAAACGATACCTCACAGGATACGAAAAATATATGCTTTTTTTAGGTCGCCCAACCCACCCCCATTGAAATTAAAAAAAAAAAAAACAATAATAATCTTTGACTGTCGAAATATGTGCACATCACAAAGATTTGACATTTTGCAAAATTTAAAACTCCTACGTCACGTGTATAGTTCACGAGAAAAACGTCTGTGACAAAGAGAGGGACGGACTCACAATAAGGGTTCGATTCTTTCCTTTTGTTATATGGAACCCTAAAAACAAGCCCTTTTTGAAAGTTTCCAACCAACTTCGCATTATCGGAAGTACAGTGATATCACTATGCACGAAAATTTCATTGCGAAGAATGTTTTCAATTGTAATAAACCTCTTATGAACTATAACGGAAGGAAGTAGCTAATACAAATATATATGTATAATTCGAAAAGTTGGACCATGAGGAATGGTGGTCGTATGGGATATTTTAGAGTCACAAACTTAAATTTCGTAGAACATAGAAAATTTTGCACGTAATTGGAATGAACTCTACCTTAGTGAATGTAAGCTGTATTGATTCAAAATTTTTTTTATCTAGACACATATTTATATCTGCCGACTTCTTCTAATATGAGATGAAAAAAAATCTTATAGAAATATATAAAAGTACGTACACGATTTTTTGTACTAAGTACAAAAACTATTCTCAGGAGGCCGAAGTTATTTAAATTACTCTTACCAATTTTTATAATTGGTACAGTTTCTTTTTATTTTGAGTTTACTTTGTGCTGCTGTTCATTACATATTCCTAACTTTTCCATATTATTAACAATTAAAAAAGCTGGAATTGGTCTAAGACCAATTCTTATGATACCCTATCTATTTGAATGTCCGTATGTGATTCCGTACGGTCACCTGTCTGTGCAAGTTTGATTTTTGTAGTAGTTTTTCGCATTTATTTCTAAACCGTTTCATCGGAAAGTAAAAATAGTTATAACAAAGTTCATAGCATTTCATATTCTGTTGAACTTTTCAGTACAATAAAAACATCTAAGACTGATCGGTTTCATAATATACGTAAAAGGTCTAAATTTTTATATGGCAACACCAAAAAGGGGTTGCCCGATTTAGTTATTTTTATGAAAACGTTGTGTACAAAATGTTAACTCTCTACGTCAACGCGTGCGAAATTTTTGAATGACAACCCTACGAAATAGTTTCGAACTTAAAATTCCTTTTTTTTTTCAAAGCTCGTGAACTAAATTTTCAGTTCTCTAAGTATACGCCTTCTCTCGGAAGGACGGACGGACAATCGGACATGCAAAAATCGAAATAACTTCAAATATCCATTTTGCTATACCATCATTATTTTTATATGTTACAAACGGAATGACATATACCGTATGATTTTATTACCTAGATTCTAGGGTATAAAAAGTCGCTTTTGAGCTTTGACGTTTTAGATTTCATTATGGTACACTCAACAAAAAAGAAGTCGTATGTTAATTTTTTATACTCAAGATCAGGGATGCTCTACCCGTAGGTCGCGTGCCACGTGTAGCTCGCGGTAACTTTTGATATGGCTCACTTTATTAACTCGTGCATGAAATGTCTAAAAAATTATTTGCTCTATAAAATACAATACCGCTGTTAATGGCCATAGTTGTTTAGACATTTCTTTAAAGAAAATACATTAATTGTAGGTATTAATTTGGTTAATTATTTGTATAGTTTTCGGTTTTATCAAATTGTTGCGCCAGGGACCAAGAATATTTTCGCTTCTAAACGACATCACGCGGAGTCCTCTTCATGATGTCCCAATGCTGATTTGTTAAATGCGTGACCAGCGTTGCCGCAAAGAAATTTAATCGTGTACCACATACTATACGAAAAGGTACCAAATGAGCCAAAAAAGTACCACATCCATTAAAATTAAAAGAGCTACACTAGACAGTGCAGTACACTTACTCGTGTATGAAATAGATAGTTATAATATAGGTAGAAGAACAAAGTTTAATAAAAACTATCAGGCAGACGTATCATCTTTATTATTACAACAATAATTCAACATAAATCATATAATAATTTCTTCGGTGGAGCGATCAATTAAAATATAAATTTAAATGCAATGCTTAAGTCGTATTCAGCATCTTATGAAATTATTCAACCTAAATTTAATATTGGAGCAAATATAAGGCTTAAAATTTGATTTGCAACCAACCGAAGTAGAAATTTTAAGGTAGAAAACACTCTCTCTGCAGAACCACTACTATGAGGAATGCTTAAAAGATGCAGAAAAAATTATGCAATATTTGCAAATACTGGCTGATTCATTATGTTTTTCAAACTTTTTGCATTAGCCCAACATTTTGTGGATTCTATATCATAAAATTGCTCTTCAAAATTAAATTCCATAACCTTCGCGAAGCTCAAAAAAAAGTAGCTCACTATCGCAATCATATATGTAGATTAGACAATCGTTCAATTAAAACTTTAAAATGTGATAGAACTTCGGTTAGAGATTTATTTAATCTGAAAAAATTAGGATCAGTATTTTGGATTGCATTTAAAATTGGATCACCAAATTCAAATTTTCTTTTAATTTGACAACAAATTTCTATATAGAAATTCTGCACATTCGTTAAAAATTTACCTTTCTCATCTACTGCCAAATCATTAATTAATTCCGCAGCTTTCAAACCAAAATAAATTTCGTTTAATATCTTCAAATTTTCAGGTAAAATGTAATTTTACTTAAATTGGTTTTCTGTTCAACACACTCTTCCTTTACGAAATTTTTTAAAATCACTTTATAAGAGCTGCTTATATGTAAAAGAAGTGTATTGATTCTTGGGGATTGAAAATATACATTTAGCTTTTCTATGATTGACAAAATATAATCTAGAAAGTGAAAATACAATTTGATACCAGGATCACCTAACTTATTAACGAGTTTTCCAGCATTACTAGGTTTATGTTCATAAGTCGCAACTAAAAAATATTGTTTCAGTACATTCCAATTCTCCAAAAATCATTTGAAAACTGCCACAAAGGATAGCCATCGAGTAGGAATCATTTTTTTAATTTTATTTTATTTAATATTAAAATACTTCTGAAAAACTTTTAATTCATTTTGCCTTTTGTGGCTATTTTTCAAAAAATAATATACTCCCTTTGCTAGCTTCACGATTTCATTAGGAAGCTTCTCGCAAGCACATTAAATACAAACATAAAGTGAATGTGATGAACAAGTAATCGAAAAAATATATATTTTTTTTTCTTTTAACCGAAATTGTACACCACTCCTATTTCCTTGCATAGCGCTTGCTCCATCTGAGCCAAAACCGATTACATTATATAAGGATATATTCAGGTTTTGTAAATAATTGACGATAACATTCGTTATACCTTCTGGAGAGGAGTCAAATATTTCTAAAATCTCTAGAAATTTATCTAGCACATCATTTCTTTCCTTATCATAAAATCTTGCTAAGATAGCTATACATTTTATAAAAAATACATAAGTGGACTCGTCCACTGTTAAAGAAAATTTATTAGACTGTATTTTTTTCGCTATACTTTTCGTTGCATATGGTTCTATTTTATTTATTAATACTTCAGTAGCTTTCAGTCTTCCAGATTGCAGCTTGCTGCAAATTTTTTCATCCGGGCATATTTTCTTTAGAAATCCGGGTAGGTGGTCCATGGTCCATGCTAGGCACTTTAATAATGCTGTTTTTCTTTTTTATTGGCACAGTTCACAAAAACTTGCCATACATTGACAGTTTTAAAAACTTTTTCGTTTTTCCGTTTTCGTGCCTATTTTAAGTGAACTATATTTTTTACTAAGGCCTTGCCACATATAATGCAAATTGGCTTATTATTGGCAAATTTGAGCCAGGGAAATTCTTCCAGCCAACTTTGTTTTAAGCTCCGACATAAGGTATTTTTTCTTTAAAAAATTAATTACATTATTTACATCGCTTTCTTGTAAGGAACATCTGTAACTGATGTGTTGCTGTTGCAAGAGTCGAGGTCTGAATCAGAATACTCTAATGATGAATTAATCGCGATCTCGATATCGTATCCGAAACAATATCTTTTGTAGAACTTTAACCAAAAATCTAAAGAAACAGAACTTAATTTGCTTACATATTAATTAAAAGCGCCAATACTTATTTTTCCATAGCGGCAAAATATAAAACGGGATACTTTTTCTATTAACATAAGCAGGCAGAGCAGAAAGCAAACGCACGTGGAAATTGCATACTTGCGCGCGGCACTTTAAAATTGGAATACATCTGGTTACACTGTATTTTATTAATGTTAATGGTGCCTTTATATTACGTATAAGAGGAAATGCAAATTAAAATACAAAATAAAAATAATATAGAGTGTACCATTTTCAAGGATTTCGTACCACAATAGTACATTTGTACCATAACGGCAACACTGTGCGTGACCAGTGTTGCCAATTTAGCCACTTTTTAAAGCATTTGACCAGATTTTTTTTACTTTTAGCTATTACCCACTTTTTTAACCACTTTTTCTTTAGCTCTATTTTCATTACAGGCATTTTTAAGAACTTTTCCAAATTTCTACCCAGAGTTTACAGTTTTTAAAAAAAATTTAAATAATCTATACGGGTAATACATTCAAATATTTGTATGTTTGGATGGATGAGATTAGATACCATTGTTATTAAATATGTGTATACATATATGGGAAAAGTAGCGAATTCGTAAGGTTCAAACTAGAAGGAAGCTTTATTTGATTTCTTTATTGAGGCAAAAATTCCATGCTTACAGTGTGTAGCAAAAAATCTGTATCGTAAGGGATATTTTGGGTATACCGAAATTTTTTCCACGAAGGTCAAATGCTGGGTTGAGTTAAGTTGAGAGACACTTGAGATTTTAAAAGTATGTGATACTCGTTGGCTGTAAATTGAACCTGTCATATCTCGCATACATACTAGAGCAATGGGATGAATTATCGTTACATTTTCAATTGTCATGAGAAAGAGAATTATAATATTTTACATACAATGTACACAGACCCAACAAATCAACTTTATTTAATTTACTTAAAAAGTAGCTGTGAAATTATTCGAAGGGGATAATATCGATCCCTTAAAAATTTTATCTTGCCTTACGTCTTTAATTAAGTCGCTTTGTGGAAAAATCCTGATATCAACAATTTACATCGGATTGACTTATTTTCCTCAACCGTTAAATATCATATATGTAGATCCGTCACCGTACCTGGGTTATAGTTTTGAGTCTGCTTTTCGAAAAACTACTATAACGGCTAAGGAAGAAATATTAATTAATAGAAGAGCTTCAACAAATATTAAAATATTGAAAAAAAATTGCAGTATTAAATGTAGTAGGAATCTTAAAAGTTGTTACAGGTAAAGAAATAATAGAATTGCGGAAGTTATGGGGACCGAAAAAGTAATTATTGACAAGATTTTAAATTAATGGAATAACATTAATTTTATGAATAATACAAGTCTTTTTTGGATCGAGGTATCTAAATATAAAGATGCTGCCGACAAAAATCAATTTAGCGAACTTTTTGCGTTAGCTATTTCACTGCTAAAGGTAGGGTTAGAATACAGAAGATGAGCTGTTCAGATTCATAAACTTGGGGAAATCTAAACTACGGAATAGAATGAATTTGAAGACACTTAATTCAATAATAAGAGTTAAGAGTTCTTTAAAATTGTTAAGGAAAGAAGATGTCGTTAAGGTTATAAGTACAAACGTTTCTTAGCCACTTTTTAACAACAAATTCTTGAAATTTCTAGCCACATTTTATGTAGATTTTAGCCACGAAGCTTAGCCAAGAACTGGTAACTCTGTGCGTGACGATGGCCAGTAGCTACGGAGAGGGCAATGAGATAGGTTCGTTGTGTTTGAAATACGCTTATATACAGAAATTTTATTTATCTGAACTTGTGCATGAACTAACAAGTTATATCATCCAGGTATAAAAATATTGTTCTATTTATGTTAGTCACTATTATATATTAGAAATTCTTTTGTAGTTATCCTAATCATGTCGGCACAGGAACCAGAGAAAAAGGAAAAAAACGTGTATACAACTATAATGAAGAATGGGAAGAGATATATTTTCTTATGCATTTTAAGAACAAATGTATTTGTCTGATTTGTGGTTCAACAATTACTGTTGGGTAAAAATACAACATAGAACGACATTTCACAACAGTTCATAAAAAATATGATGCTGAATATCCTCCTAACAGCAATTTAAGAAAATGTAAATTGAAAGAAAATAAAACAGCATTAATTGCCCAACAATCTTTGTTTCCCAAGCCCGTGAATAAATCAAAAGCTGCTAATATTGTATCTTTTAAAATTCCTCAAATGTATACTCGCAATGCAAAAAAACCTTTCGAGGATGGTAAAATAATTGAAGAATCAATGAAGAGATATTATTTCAAGAATTTAAAAATAAAAATGAAATTATGTTATAGCTATCCAGGAAGTTCTATTATTCACAAATTCAGTAACTCGTAGAATAGAAGCAATGTCTGTGAATATCAAAGAACAATTAAAAAATGATTTACAAAAATGTGTTTTTTCTAAGTTTACAGTGTAATGAATAAAGAGATATCTGTAATATAACACAAATAAATATTCTTATAAGGATGGTTTTCAACGAATGCTCAGCAAAGGAATATATATGTACTGTCAGTTCTTCAATTAAAAGGGAATACACGTGGGTACGGCACGGCATATACCAAGTTATTAAAAATTGTATTACAGAATTTAATCTTCCACTTCAAAAACTTGTATCCATAACAACAGATGACGCACGTGCCATGATTGGTACTGCTGTTGTTTTCATCACGTTTTGTAAAAACGTTACTGAGTTGCCAAATTTTTTTCAGTACCACTGTATCATTCATCATCAGATATTATTTGCAAAAGTCCTGCATTATTAAAAATTGTGAATTCTATTCGGGCCAGACCACTTGAGTGCAGATTATTCAAAAAGGGAGCGATGAACTTGATGCTGAGTATGAAACTTTAATGTTACATTCTGAAATTAGGTGGGTTAGTAAGGGGAAACGAAAATTATGTAGAACTGTGATCATAGCTGATTATGTGATTCAGCCTTTCTTACAGACATAACAACTAAAATTAATATACTGAATTTTGAACAGGAAAAACTACTATTGAATTAATAGGAAGTGTCACCGCATTTAAATCAAAATTAAATTGGTGGATAGCCAAATTAAAGGAGTATAACTTTAGTCATTTTACAAATTTGGAGTACAACGTTAAGAAATATGAGAAAATTGAAACAAATAAATATGAACTCAAAAATGATTTTGATATTTTATTTTATGATTTTCGTAAAATTGAGCCAATTGCTTCATTCATTTTAAATCTTTTTGTTAATACTAATAATTCTGAAATATCACAATAAATTGCAAATAAAAAAGCTACTAATTTAAAGTGGAAATAATAGATTTTTGATCTGATCTATAACTGAAAACAAGGATATCACAAAAAGATTTTTGGATACTCGTAGATAAGAAAAATATCCACTCTTAAAAGAAACTTTTCAAAAGCTACACTCCTGCTTTGGATTAACTTACCTGTGCGAAAGTTGTAAGTGTGTCATTCCGTATGTATCGCATAGAAATAATGCTGCTGGAACAAAATGGATTATAAACCTACGATTAATATTAAAAGTCCATGTGTCTGTCCGTCTGTCTATCTATGCTTCTGCCCGTCTACCTCTCCGCACGATAACTCAAGAGCGCGCGTACTTAGAGAACTGAAATTTTGTGCACATATATAAATTCGAGTTGAAATATCAGGAAAATCCGGCTAATTCAGGGCGAACCGTTCTAGAATTAAATACATAAAAATCCTATTTTACAATTAAACTTGTACAGGGTGCTAGCCATACGAAATTATGTACCGGTATTCGTCTAGGCTATCGTAAGAATTGGTCTTAAACCAATTCTTGCTTTTTTAATTGTTATTCTTAAAAATTTAAATCCACCAATAAAAATTTTTCAAAATAACACAGAATTCGTTGATTTCGATTATTTCAAGGCTCTCGAAATGGAGATGAGTAGAAGTAATCCTGTGACGATTAATCATCAAATTTCAATTCTAATTAACTTAATAATCATTTAAAATAACACCTATATATATACAAATACATATTCAAACTTCATTTCACATAAATAAATTCTCCAAATTTTCTTTCACAGTTACATCACCCAACCATAGCAGTAGGATATGTCAATCGACTGCAACAGCCATGATACTACTAGGACTACTGAACTTGGCAGGATACATCTGCAGATAGTCTGCTTATTTAATGTTAAAAATAATAAACATAAGTTAAAATTAAAATTATCAATGAAAACAAAAAACTCATCAATTACATAGATCAAAACCGAAAAGATGAAAAATTGGATGTAAAAACAGAATATAAAAAATTATACAAATATTACTATAAACAATAGTGAATGAAAAAAATAATACGAAGAAGAATTGTTTTATCGTGATTAAATTATATTTTGTTCTTTGAGTTTTCTATATAAAGTAAGCTCTTTGTACACAAAAAAGAATTATAATTGAAACGAAAAAGTTGTTTAAAACAACACAACTTTTTTTTTTATTTTCCAACATTAAAAGCTAAATTGAAATTATGAACGAAATTTAAAAAAAAAAACTCCAATTCTTTTGTTAACAGTCATCATATATGACAATTGCATTCCTAGCTTAAAGCTATAGGAATAGAATATGATCATTAAAAATAATTTTTCCTAATTACAAATTAGGAATAATACATTAAATGTAAAGCTGATGAAAAAAATATCTCTTTTTTTTATATTATTTTATAAGAAACATAAACAATAAATGTGATGTAATTAATGCTAAAAACAAAAGAAAAATTATAAATATGTAAAACATAAGGTCGCTGTTAAACAAAACCATTATTCTAGGTTTCCATTAGGAAAAACAAGAAATTAAAAGGATTTAAATATTGTAAAACAAATGATGAATATAGAGTAAATCGCTTAATACGGCAAAAACGCTATATTAATTATCAAGAAATGTGTAAAAGTTATAACAGAATTTGAGGGGTGTATTATGTGTATGGCTTGAAACTGCACTTAGGTTACTGTTAGCATAATTTAGTCATTTATTGGACCTGTTATTTATTATAGATATCAAGTCAATACTATCCTGAAACTTCAGACTTATTTTAATTTTTTTATTTTATATTTTTCAATATTCGAAGCATGATATTTTCCATTGAAAGTCGTTTTGTTTTAATAAAAACTTATTTTATTGTATATTATGAATATTTTACATATTATATCAATGTTCAAATTTCGTCTGTTTATAAGAATGGTAATATTGTATTGTACCAACTAAAAGAGAACATATTGTACAGTGTTGGCCAACCTGAAGGTATATAAACACAAAATTTGTGACTGCAATGGGCGACTTTGTTGTAGGCATAGAAGCGATCGGCTTTTGAAACATTAATACATTACATTTTGGTAGACTTCCAGTCCACACTTTATCCTCACTCCAATCTGATCCATTTTGTTCCAAATTGATCCCATTAAGCAAATCGCATGAAAATTCGGTCATTTTCCATATACATAAATTCTGGCGGGTTTACTTGGATATTCGTATAATATTTGTATAGATATTCGTCTTTTTGACGAAGAGAATCACGCCAAAATTCCACGTCTTTCGTTGTAGTAGTAGTGGGATTTAAGCATGAAAGTCCAACAGATTTCCTTTCAATAATTTTTTATTGATTTTTATGCCATAGATGAAATCTATAAACCATACTAAACCGGCCCACACACGATACAACTGTCGGTCCAACTGTTGTAACAATTCATGTTAGCTTGCAATCGTTATATGGTGTGTGGGCCAATTTTACGAAGTTTGCAATGATCGCAAGATCACTTGGATGGTTGGATTTGCATGCAGGCAAACCGTTGTTGTATGTACTACATATATATGCGATGAAAGAAATCAGTCCAACAATTGTATCGTCTGTGGTTTACCATACAACTGTTAGTTCAACGGTTCTACAACAGCTGTTGGACCAAAAATTGTATCATGTGTGGGCCGCTTAAGATTTTCATTCCGTTTGTAACCAATAGGAATAATGCTGATAGAGTAATATGGTTTGGACACCCACTTCTATTATTTCAAGTTATTTCGATATTTGCATATCCGACTTTCCGTCTGTCCAGCTATAAGTCTGTCTGTCTGTCAACTGTTTACGATTTAATGATTTTATTTAATGATGGAACGAAAATTCAACACATGGTTAGAGTGTTGTCATTAGAACAGCATAAGCAACAGGTACTGCGTCCGCGTCAGCAGCAGCAACATCATTCGCGACCGCTTCTCGCGACAGGTTTAACTTGAGAACGCTTTCACTTAGAAATTTTTCCTTTTTTAAAAAAAAATTGTAGATTTACTTTCAAAAATGGGGCAAATTGGGTAATTTCTTCTTAGAGTTGCCATACTTATATACATTGCCTGGGAACGCGTCGACGTAGAGAGGTGCAATTTTGTAAACAGCGTTTTCATAAAAATAATAAACTCAGTTTCGAAAATGTACTAAATCGGGTAACCCTTTCTTGGTGTTGCCTTACATAAACTTAGGTTCTTAATATATATTATGAAAATGATCAGTCTTAGGGTATATGCACAACGAGGCGAGCCGAGGCTATATCAAGAGTTGAAGAAATAAAATTATTGTACGCTGTACTATGAGAGTGTTCATAGCAAAGCTGTGGCAACGTGAGACACCCCGACGAATCTAGCTCGAGAATGAAATTTTTAATTTTTTCGCGAGGTTCAGTGCGCTAATTTTGATAACTGGCATATTCTTATAGGTTTTTTCTTTGATATAATTGAAGGGCCCTTTACTCATTCTATTATACTGGAAGAATCTATGAGGATTAGTATGTAAATCTTCATATAGGTATGTGGATGATGGAGTTCCCCAAATTCTAATCGCTTGTTATTATGACCCCCCAACCCTATACACAAGCAAAACTGCAGAAAGGGCAGGACTAGAGATGGGTAAAATTGGAACAACCTAGTACTTTGGAACAGGTACACATCTGTCCCAATCGATACCTATTCCAACTTTTTCAAAAAAATCTGTGACAGTACCAATACCAAATAGTCTCATATTGCTCCTTCAGAGTAGCTGTGACAGTACCAATACCAAGTCTCATATTTTCCAATTATGTAGTTTATAAATTCCAAATAAATCTTTGACTGATGCTATACATTCACACACTCACACTACACAAGAGCTTTTAACTTTATGCAACAAGAAGTTAAGAGTACGATATCACAGGGTAGGGTGGCCTGGCTAGTGAATGAAATGTATAGTACGAAGCCAAAACAGAACTATCATGCAACAGTGATAACGGGAGAATATTGGCTTATAATATATATATATATAATATATTTAATCAAGTTCATAAAATTTAATACCACAAATAATCATAAGCAAGCGCAAACGCTTCAAAGCTGCTCTCAGCAAGCACTCTTGTCTTGAATGCCTCTTATGAGATTAAGGAAGAAGCACTACAATTATTATTCAAAAAGTTCATTAAAGCTTTCGAAAAGACACATTCAAAAACTTCTTCGGCCATCATTTACAGCGCTCCCAGAGCGCTTCTTAAGAGCAGCATTGAAGCGCTTGCCTCTGCAGACAGCCTATGTTGAAAAGCAATGAACTGGGATAGGGAAAAAAAGCGCTACGATCTTCCAGGGAAGCGCTTCAGAAGGGCTCTATCTTAGAGCGCTCTTTTTCCCAGTGGGATCGTATGACACAATAGATACAATATATACTATACAATGCAGTTGATTTAGGCTGCATTATATTCTACTTATGTAGGTATAACATATTTTTTATTGCAATTTACCCAGTCGTGTATCTGCATAGAAGCAGGTATCGAAATTCCTTTTAAATAGATTTGAATAATCTTGAAATTCTAGGAAAATTTATGGTAGAAAATATCTTTTATTTACAGGTATGTTTCTGTAATTCATATTTTACTTTTTCTGTAGGTATCTGTCGAAAAGAAACTAAGAGCTATGTTCAGTTTCCGTATTGCAATTTTAATATTTTGAGCGTTGATTTCTTAAATAAATTTAAATGTATAATATTATTTTTTTGGGTAAATAAAATTTCACCGAAGAATAAAATCATAATGTACAGAGTTGTTGCAATTTTTTTAACACATCTTTTGTGGACCCCATATCTAAAACCAATCTTCTTTTATTATTTGGACCAAAATTGGGATTTATGACTGATACTTTGGAACAGATACTTTAGATACTTGGAACAGGTTGGAACTGTTCCATTAAAATGTCCCAATTATCCAGGCAGGACAAACAGAAAATGATTAATATTATATCCCTAGAATGGAAATTTTGGCAGTTTTTTTTTTTTTTGTGTTTATGATGAAATCTCTCCCTAATAAAGGGTCCGCCATCTAACGTTTTTTTTTTCAACTAGTGCTTATTTCATGAATGGTAACATTTAGCTCATTTCTGATTTGACAGATAATTAGTTTTATTCTTCCGCTGAACGAATATGGTTGTGTATACGCTTGAACAACGCTGGGAAATATTGCGACATTACTTTGAAAATCATGGTAATATTGCAGAATGTGTGCGAAAATTGCGTACGGATTTTGGAAGAAGAGAAGCACCGTCAGCTCCGTATGTTCGTTATCTTGTGAAAAAAGTGAAAGAAACTGGCATCCTCATCGATAAACCAAAGCGTGAAAAGCCAAAAACAGTGCGTACACCCGAGAATATTGATTGTGTGGCAGAAAGTGTGCGTGAAGCGCCATCAACATCAATTCACCGTCGTTCTCAACAATTGAACATTTCGGAGACATCATTGAGACGAATTTTGCATAAAGATCTTGGTATGATGCCATACAAAGTCCAATTGGTTCAGGAGTTGAAGCCAACTGACCATCCAATGCGTTTTCGCTTCGCTGAGTGGGCCTGCGATCGACTTACAGAAGATGCCGATTTTGCTAAAAAAATCATCTTTTCGGATGAAGCTCATTTTGATCTTGGCGGGTATGTAAACAAGCAAAATTGTCGCATTTGGGGCACAGAAAACCCGCACGCATACATTGGAAAGCCGATACACCCAAAACGAGTCACTGTTTGGTGCGGATTTTGGTCCAGAGGCATAATTGGGCCATTTTTCTTCGATAATGAGCAAGGAGTGGCCGTTACAGTCAATGGCAATCGTTATCGGGCCATGTTGAACGAATTTTTGTTCAGGAAAATTGAAGAGGAGGATATTGGCAACATTTGGTTTCAACAGGACGGCGCTACGTGCCACACAGCCGAAGCTACACTCGATGTTTTGCGCGCATTTTCAAAAAAAAAAAGTTATTTGGCGGACCCTTTATAATCGATGGTTTCTATACTCAATTTTATATATTGAAAGAATCTATCAGTATCAGTCCGTAAATCTTCATATAGATGATGAAATTCCCCAATTTCCAGACTTTCGTACTTATTGGGTAGCAAGTAAAACAGCGGAAAGTACACTTATGTGAAAAATGCAATATTGTTGCATTACTTGGCAAACACAAAATTTCTTCTTCAGAATCTGATGATATAATTTACGCCGCTCTCACTTCGCGATTTACTAAGAAACTGAACGCCTCGTTGTGAACACCTTGGCTTGCCTCGTTGTGCACGTACCCTTAGTCGTTTTTATTGTACTGAAAAGTTCTTCGGATTATTAAATTCTATGAAATTGGTTATAATAATTTTTACTGCCTAACGAAACATTCTAGAAATTGATGCTAAAAACCACTTTAACAATCAAACTTGCATGTAGATTGGAGGGTATCGCAAGAATTGCTCTTAGACCAATTGTAACTTTTTTGTTTTATTTTTAGGGTTCCATACCCAAAGGGTAACAACGGCAACCCTATTACTAAGACTTCGCTGTCCGTCCGTAACCAGGTTGTATCTTATGAACCATAATAGTTAGACAGTTGAAATTTTCAGAGTGTGTATTTCTATTGGCGCTATAACAACAAATAATAAAAATAAAATTAAAAGGGGCCCCCATACAAGGAACATGATTTTTTCGGCGTTTTTTCCTCGTTTTATTCTCATTCATTATTATTATCATAAGTGGGCATTATTTTTTTTCACATGACGCCTACTCTCATTTGAAAAAATAAATAAAAATTACACATAGTGTTAAAATTTGTACCATTGTACGGAACCATTCGTGCGCGAGTCCGACCGGTTTTTTTTATGGTATTTATCCAATATATATAATAACTTCTAAGTACTTAGAGAATTCGAGGTATTTCTAAGGCTTTGCCTATATATTTTTTATAAGCATTTTCACGTAGTTCAACGTGATTTCAATGTTTTTCCTTAATCATTCAGTACGTTTACATAAATACTTAAGTACTTGACTTGAAATCCAGTTACAACTCAAGTAGGGTTTTTGGTTGAATTAAATCCAATTACTTGACTAGAAATTTACTTGAAGTGACATTTTACCTTTGACAACTCGGCATTAGTTTCAATACATAGGTACGGATTTTTAGATAAATAATTTGAGACTAGTGCTAAAAGTCACAACCTGAACTATCAACAATAATTTTCTTCTTGTTCCTCCTTGCCTTTTTCATAACTCGAAGATGAAAAATGTTCATGAACTGAAGTTGCGTTTACATGAATTTTGTTCAAGTAAATCGAATAAAATTTTGCGATTTACTGGACTCAAGTCAGTGCGCGTTTACATGATATTTTGATTACTTGATCTCTACTTGAAGTATACTTCAAGTATTCATGTAAACGTACTGATTGATAAAGAAAGCCAAATGTGAAAAATTCATTGCTGATATTCCCCCACAATGATACATATATGTATATGTACATAATGCATTGTATGTTACGGCTACTGTTAGCAGATAGGATAAAGCTATGTTTATCCAAGTAAACTTAGTATTATCCATCAGCTTTGGAGTCTAGATAAAGTTCTACTACGTTCCTCGCGAGTCGCGACAGACAGCAGCCCACATGCGACTTTTATTAACATTTCAACAAAATTTTTTAGGAGTTGAAATGAAATGGCTTGAAATGGCTCAAATTGCTTTTACTTCAATAAAAAGCTAAATGAGTTACAAATGCAAAAAAAAAACCAAGCAAATCTAAGCCCACTTAACAGTATCGCCAGTTGAAACTGTTTGATTTTTGTTACATGAGTGGGAGTGGGAGATCGAGAAACTAATTGGTCCTGTTTTTATGTGCGTAATAACGAAATTTTCGACATTTGCATATTACCCATTTTGCAGTTGGGCATGAAGGAGAACATTGTATGAAAAAACGAATGCAAAAAAGCATACAAAAATTTAACTTGAAATGCTATTATGCACTCAAATACATGGCTGGAGTCCGCAAATTCTCTTATTGATAAGCTGTGATTAATGTGAAATAGCCTTAGAATAGTTTATGACAAATCCCACCATATCCAGTCTGAAGGAAACATAAAATGAGGGTCAATTATGGCATACAATATTCGATCATGATATGAATTAGAAATGAAAATTGCAGGTGACGGTCAGAAAGCTTGAGGTTCATGCAACTGATGAACATCATGAAATAAAAATCGAACTCCTTAAGGAGGATTTACATTATGATGGCGTGCATTTTTTCCACAAATTGTGAAAATTATTGAAATTTAAATGCTGTCGAAGAATCACTGCAATTACTCAAACATACGCTGCCCTCTAGTTTTTATGGTAAAAACTGCAAACTTCCAAACAGTCAAATTGGAATATCTGCTTCCAAATCATCTTCAATAAGTTCCGAAAAAGAGCGGATGCGCTGCTTCCTGCTTCTGGAGGGGGGAATACTATCGAAAAATATTTAATCGATAAATAAATATTTAAAAACTTTTTGCAACATTTAATTTCAAATTTAAAACGCACTTTTATTTTCTTCCATTTTGACAGGAAGATAATTGAATAAATATTTGCCATAAAATTGTAGTAAAACATTTTGTCAGTAGCCAAAACTGACAGATTAGGGTTGTCAGTAACAACAGTAATAGTAACTTTTTATGGGAGTAAAATTTTCCAAACGCGCACACATTGACAGAACGAGCTCTGGAAAATACCCAAAGGGCGTTTGCTTCTCTTGTCACTCATAATTAAATTTTCGTATTCGATGTTCTATATTCCGAACAAGTCCTTACAATTTTTGGAAAAAAATACACGCTATCATAATGTAAATCTTTCTTGTTTTAGCACTTGATTCAATATGCTATACATAATAAGGCAAGTATCGACAGAAAACTTGTACAAACTTTATACAATTTCGAAAAATATAGATTCAAATATTTGGCAATACCCATTTAATGTAACTTTCAATATCTAAGCAAAGTAAAAATAATTTGTTAAGTATCTACCTACACCGAAGTCATCTTGAGTTTTTTTCTTTAAAATTCTCAATTAAGATGCAAAACATAAACTTCAGTTAGCTGTAGGTAAAAGAGATTAAATATACAAATCAAGTAGGCCTAAAGAAAAGTCTAGACCGCTTAAATCAGACGAATGAGAACCTGGTCACTTATTCTACCGACAAATACGTCTTCAGAACTTCGAACTGTATAGCATTTGACGCCATCTTGTTAGAACCACATATATGCTGTAAACATTGTTATTCAACATTATGCAAAAAAAAAATATTTGCGGCATTGAACGATATTGGCCCCCAGTAACATTCACGACATTTCCTCTACACCAAATGGCGCACCAACTCTACAAGGGAATATTGTGCTTATTTACCACTGGCTTATAACAATGGACTGAGCGATTTGCTATTTCATGGGGCATAAAAAATATTGTGTTTCTGTATATCAGAGTGTGAGAACCATTTAAATCGTTTACTACATAAAAACATGTAAAACTCAACCAATCAGATGAAATTTAAAATCCGAAAATCGACTTAAATAAAAAAAAAATCCTTCTTGTGTATTTCTATTCCATTCACGGCAAGCTGCATTGCCATTTTCTTGAAGTTGTGGTATGAGTTTAATTTTGTATGGAAAGTATGCAAATTTTTTCATATAGAAATCGCAAAAGCATCACTCATCGTGGTGCCTGAATTTTCAGTCACACTCTCCCTTATATTTCAATTGCATATCGCATTTGCTTCTTTGAGAACATACTACATATAAGTATACCAAAAACATTGCGTAATTTACCTAGCATAAAAACATATTGTTTCAGTGTCAAACACAATTTTTTTACTTTTCCAGTGTCTGAATATATGTCGCACCCCTATTGTCGATTTTAAAAGCTTAATTTTCCTTGAAAGAATAGAATAAAGCAAACTTAGAAATTAATTCAATCTTTTAGCACCAAATCACAATAGGTGAACAAATTAATGTCGACAACCACATCCGATTCAATCAAACTTTTATTATTGAAACTTCCTTCCTTAATAGAAGAATTGAAAATAATTTTCCACTGCTGTTCAAAGAAGACAAATGTCATTAAAGCTTAAGCTAAAACTTCAAAAAACAAAAAATAGTATTTAAAAAAAAATAAATAAAAAATGATTTCTTAAGTTTGTTCAAAACGTTCCACTTGTCCAATCCACTAACCTCTTTTATAAGTTCTCAGAAAAAGATTGAATAGGAAAGTCCAGCCTCCAGTGTCGAAGTCATTCCCATTCCTTCTTCTTAAGGACTTTTTTTCCTCTATTATCACTTCAATGCTCTTTTCTGGGAGTTGCTTTCTCATTTATTTTTTCTCTGGTGGTAATTTTCACCTTTTCTCGAAAATGGAAACTGGTCGCAAGTTTTCTCCTCTCTTAACGAGGTTAACGAGACCATAAATCTGTGCATTAAGGATGGGACTGTAACACTCCTTAAAATATAATTTAAAGGATCCATTCAACACTATCATGATTTACTGAAGTTAACTACTTTCTTTTTGGGTGCGCAGTGCGGCCTTAGAGCCAGGATAATATGGAGCACCCAATTTTATAATGCGTGTCATGGTGTGATGTAGGGTAAGTATAGTTCTGGGGGTCAATTACCACCAAAGGAGATATTATTAAAAGCAATCGTAAATAAATGGTGAAAGGTATAGCATCGATTTCTGGTAGATCTCAATCGTATCTTATATTCGATTCTTAATTGAAATGGAATTCCATGAATATTTACATTGTGAAAAAGGTTTTTTTTTTTTAAATGTGTTGGTGAGGACTTTATTGTACTGTAATGAATGCTTTTTCATTGTTATTCTTATCATTGGAATCAGCCTGAATAACAATTACGTGGCATATATGTATGTAGACCTAATGTCTTCCACTATAATGAGCTATTTTATCAGGCATCCCGGACAAAATTTTATTGATATTACACTCGGATGCAATGAATAAGTCATGCTTAGACAAGCAAAAAATTGTAAGGCGGGGATCTTATTTCCGAAATATGGACGTTATATAATTTTGAGTCATTTTTAATAGATAATATAATGCTAGAACTTTTTTCCGTGCACCCTGTATGGACGCTTTTTGTGTCATTCGAAAGACAACCCCTTTGCCCATAATCTGTATAATACCTCCGTACTCCATTCCATCTACAAGTTGAAAAGGATCAAAGTCGAAAAATTGGAAATTTTTATTTTTTTTTTCAGTCTGAGATTAAGTTTTTAGAAAATTAAAATAGTGACTATAATATTTTCATAGATAATAAATACATCTTGAAGTGTTATCTTTCATTAGATATACCACATGTTAAAACCTACCTCCTACCCCCCATCTTTAAATAAACGACTTTTTATTATCCAACTTCATTATGTATTTTAAACAATTTTTCTCAGATGCATTTATGTATGAGTGGAGAGGGGCATCCCCCCCTCAAAGAACATCTTGCCTGACTCGGCGTACGACAATTATTTTTTTTTTATTTAATGCATTACTAATTTCCAATAATTTTATTTAGTTATTTCAGTTATTCAGAATATTTTGAAACATTAATCTCTAAAAGAGTGTATAACTCAATATTTTTTTTTTTCAAAAATAAAGATAGGGAATTTTGTATTGACCTGCCTCAATAACAAATTCTAATTTAATATCGGCAATAGAAACTCACACTCATTTAAAATAAATTAATTAATTTTTATAACAATATTCATATGCTAACAGTATCCTAGAGAGCTTTCAATTACATTCTAATAAAAATAATAAAGCGCACCTACATCAAATTTTGAAAATTGTTCACAAATGCTTTTGGTTTAAACTGATGTTTAAGGAAAAATTCAAAAATTAAAATAATACCATCAATCCTGACATAAGAAATTAAAAAAAAAAAAAAAAGTTAAATTATAAAAATACATATTTGAAAAACAATAATTACATAATGATGTAAAAATTAGTAATAATAAAAAGAGAATTCCCGAAAAATGGGTGAAGCGTTCTAGGGTTAAAACTTTTGTAACATGTTGAACGCAGTACCGGCTGTATTTGCCACACGAACATAGAGCAATTATAACAAAACTTAATCACAACATTTGTAAATAACTAATAAATATTATACATTTGTATGTATGTATGTAAGGTACGTGCTAACATATATATATATATATATACATGTATAAAATGAATAATTAAAAATAAATAAAACAAAGTAAAAAGTTGCTTATAACTATATCATAAATTTTCTGGATAAAGTCAAGCGATGTGTAAAAGATAATTGACCGGTTTAGTTTTGTAAGTAAACGTTAGCGCTTGGAAAAAATAATACAAAACAAACAAAAAACAACTTGATTATAGTTTATAAATAACCCATTCGTGTTTTTTAATGTAAATACATTTTAATAAAAATTTATTCATTCCGGTAATATTTCTTTATTTACATACTCCTCATAAGTACATAAACAGGTTTGATCCCCCTTTGTGAAGGAAACAGAGCGTAGGAAAATAGGAGAGAGCAAGAGAAACAAAAATTCGTTTGTGAGAGCGAGAATTGATAAAATGCTTCTTTTCGGATGTAATTTTATGTACTTTTTCTTCTAACACCCCGTAACTTTCTTGATATTGGCTATCAGAATCAGCTTAACACAAGCATGCGTTTCATCACTTAGTCAGTGTTAGTATTAGTATGTTAAAATAAACATAAACCAAACACCGGATGAAATGACATGCAACATACAACAAAAAATCAAAAATTAAAAGAAAATTCAATTGAACAAAGATATTAAATATTATAAGACGTTTTTTTCAAAACATGCTTAGAAATGGCAAGAACAAAATGCTCAGCCATATTATTAACAGTAATACACATGCGATTAACAGGTTCATACATGCCAAAGCTAGACCTAGAGGAGTTAACATGCAACAAAGGTAGCCTTGTCAAATTGTGCCTACTATCACGGAAAGAGATTTTGTTAATTAACAAACGAGAATGAATATTCGCGTTTAAGAGATGGTGCACAAAAGTTACATCGGCAACCATGCGGCGTTTCTCAAGTGTCAAGTGAGTGCATATTTAAAAGCTTCAAGAGATCCTCGCAGGGCCGAAGAATTAATGAATTACTCCATGATAGGTGCCTGAGAGCAAATCGTAAGAAGTTCAACTGAACAGACTCGATACGGTCAAATGTGTATACCGTAAAATGGAGACCAGACCTGGCTAGCGTATTCAAGAAGGGGTCTCACAAAGCAAGTGTACAAACGCAGTGTAATGGTGAGATTCGAGAGCTTTCGGGACTAACGTTTTCTAAAGCTCAAGATAGAGCTGCTCTTGGATACCACGTAGTTTATGTGGGAGATAAAATTCAATATTTGGTCACATTTGACACCCAAGTCACAGACAGAACCCACACAGCGAATCGAGAAATCCGAGTACACATAATCATAGGTGATTGGTTGCAGATTCCTGAGGAAAGTCATAACCCCACATTTGTCGATATTCAGTACCAAATTATTGCTTTGCTTATTGCACTAAACCCAAAATTTGTGAAGGTCATCCTGTACCTGTTCACAATCGTGAACAGATAAAATCTAAGCGAAAATCTTAATGTTGTCAGTATAAATCAAGACTTTGCCGTGCCTAACAACAGACGAAGCCTTCAAGACTCTAAAGATGGAACGGCGAAAATAGATTTGGTATGTTCGGTTATCTAAATAAGAGGAAATCTTAACTTTTCCATTTTAAACAGTATCACGGAGTGAGATAACTTGTCGAAAGCTTTACTAAAGTCTATATGAATACAATCTGTCTGGTCGCCTTTTGCAAACCCGTCAATAGTATCCGATATAAAACCGAATAAGTTAGTGGTTTTAGACCTGCCCGAAATAAGGCTATGTTGGTTTGAAGAGAGAAAATTCTTATAGGAAATTGATAGTTGAAAATAAATTATAGATTCAAATAATTTGGGCATACAATATAATATTCCAGTAGGCCTATAGTTAGAGATTTCATTTGTACTACCTTTCTTGTGGATGGATCTGAAATAAGAATTTTTCTATAGCTGAAAGAAGCAACCATTATCGAGTGATTTTTGAAAAATAATTCACAGCGGAGCTGCCAGGGTAAAGTAGCATGACTTAAAGAAGGCTGGAGGAATCCCAAAAGGACCCGGTGTGAAATCATTTGAGAGCCCATTAATATTATCAAGAATATCCTCCTTAATTCAAGTAGGTAGGTATATACATACCGTATCCAGAAAATTTGTCTACTGACAATTCAACCAAAGAAAATTTATACATGAAATACATCCAATAACAATTCATCTATTAAGCAATTTGTCTGTCCTAAGTTAATTGGTCTAATGACAATTTATACATAGAATAATTCGTCCAATATTCTGGAAATATCATAATGAAGGTTATTTGTTTTAAATAATTTTTTTTTATGATCTTATACAGGGTTTTCCACCTACGTGGTCCATAAAGCAGTAGGTAATAGTACTCACCTAGCCAAATACAAAATTGTATGGCAGGGGGGTGGGGTCCATATCAACCGTTTCAGAGTTACATGTTGATTAAGAAGAAAATCTTTTTTTTTTTCACAAAACACTCTGTTTCTTAACAAGTAAAGTATGTACTGTCTAAAGGTGATTGTATGCAGAACTTTATGGTCTTTCCAACGACTGCTAAATCAGTCAGTACAGTAAACCGTACTCAAAATATTTTTAAAGGTCGGCATTAGATTCATTGTTTTGGACAAATATTTGTCCATAGTTTTGGATCAATTTTCCTTGGATAAATTATTTTAGGTAAATTTTCCGTAAACGGGTAGGTACATGCTTGGATTTAAATGGAAGGTAACATTCTGAGGTTTCCAAATCTTGCAAGAATACGTAACAGTTATCCGGTATTTGGCCCGAAACACCTTTGAATTTTAAAAAAATTTGGAAAATCTTTACTGTCTATAACTGCCGACTGGAAGTGGGGAGTTGGTTAGGCATTTATTGGAAAGCTTAGGCGGTTAACTATCATTTGATCTAAATATTGCCTTCATAAGATATATATCAAGAAAGTTGCAGGGTGTTAGGAGAAAAAGTACAAAAAATCAAAAAAAAAAAACGCTACCACCGAAACGAAATATTTGACCCTCCTCCCTCGCCTATAAGATTTTGTGTTTCCCCTCGCCATTTCCTATCTTCCACATATTGTGTGCTTTGAAAAGCGGCAGAATGTTTATTTGTAGTGTAGTTTTAAGTGTAGGTACTGCTATTGCATATTGCGTTACTTTGGGTATATGGTAACTTTATAAATTACCGAGCACCATCTGTTGAAAACCATCAATAAAAGTCTCCCTGAAAGTAAAATAAATAGCAAAATCAGAAGAAAAAGATTTTAATTTTAATTATTTTATCTTACTTAAATCCTTAGTTGTAAACAAACTATGCACTACAGCAACTCGATAATGCAGTTTTAAATGGAGACAATAGCAGACAAATTTTATCCACATTCCACATTAATTAACGGAGACCTGAGAAATAATCCAATTATATGGAATTAATTGATCAGCAATAATATAATTTATTCCAATCAAATTTAATTATATCAAATAATTTCTTTAGTTAAATTAAACATATAATTAGCGTATTTGTCAACATTACAATATTTTTAACTAATCTCTTGTCATCATAGTCATGACATGAAAAGAAGCAAAACTCAAGACCGGCAATACATATCATGATCATAATTTGTTGTTGCTACATAGAGCTTCAAAACCCGACGGTATTTTTGTTAGTACAATGCGTAATTTAGAATTATTTGTTGGTATCATTCGCATCTCAGAAGCAATATAAGCCGCATGCTTGTTTGAATCGGCCTCTTTTTGGCATCGAGCGCTCTTTGATAAAAGTAATTGAATCGGCTTACTATCTTTATTCTGGGAATCGACTGGGATAAATTTAGTAACAAATAAACTTTATTTTCGGTATCGACTGAGTTAAAGATAGTTATTCTGGGTATCGACTAGAATAATGATTACTAAATAAAATGACTTGATCTTGGGTAAGGAATGAGATAAAGATATTTATTCTGTGTATCGACTAGAATAACCGTTACTAACAAAATAACTTTATCTTGGCTATCGACTGAGTTAAAGATAGTTATTCTGGGTATCGACTAGAATAATCATTACTAATAAAATGACTTGATCTTGGGTAAGGAATGAGATAAAGATATTTATTCTGTGTATCGACTAGAATAACCGTTACTAACAAAATAACTTTATCTTGGCTATCGACTGAGTTAAAGATAGTTATTCTGGGTATCGACTAGAATAATCATTACTAATAAAATGACTTGATCTTGGGTAAGGAATGAGATAAAGATATTTATTCTGTGTATCGACTAGAATAACCGTTACTAACAAAATAACTTTATCTTGGCTATCGACTGAGTTAAAGATAGTTATTCTGGGTATCGACTAGAATAATCATTACTAATAAAATGACTTGATCTTGGGTAGGGAATGAGATAAAGATATTTATTCTGTGTATCGACTAGAATAACCGTTACTAACAAAATAACTTTATCTTGGCTATCGACTGAGTTAAAGATAGTTATTCTGGGTATCGACTAGAATAATCATTACTAATAAAATGACTTGATCTTGGGTAAGGAATGAGATAAAGATATTTATTCTGTGTATCGACTAGAATAACCGTTACTAACAAAATAACTTTATCTTGGCTATCGACTGAGTTAAAGATAGTTATTCTGGGTATCGACTAGGATAATGATTACTAAATAAAATGACTTGATCTTGGGTAAGGAATGAGATAAAGATATTTATTCTGTGTATCGACTAGAATAACCGTTACTAACAAATTAACTTTATCTTGGCTATCGACTGAGTTAAAGATAGTTATTCTGGGTATAGACTAGAATAATCATTACTAATAAAATGACTTGATCTTGGGTAAGGAATGAGATAAAGATATTTATTCTGTGTATCGACTAGAATAACCGTTACTAACAAAATAACTTTATCTTGGCTATCGACTGAGTTAAAGATAGTTATTCTGGGTATCGACTAGAATAATCATTACTAATAAAATGACTTGATCTTGGGTAAGGAATGAGATACAGATATTTATTCTGTGTATCGACTAGAATAACCGTTACTAACAAAATAACTTTATCTTGGCTATCGACTGAGATAAAGATAGTTATTTCGGGTATCGACTAGAATAATCATTACTAATAAAATGACTTGATCTTGGGTAAGGAATGAGATAAAGATATTTATTCTGTGTATCGACTAGAATAACCGTTACTAACAAAATAACTTTATCTTGGCTATCGACTGAGTTAAAGATAGTTATTCTGGGTATCGACTAGAATAATCATTACTAATAAAATGACTTGATCTTGGGTAAGGAATGAGATAAAGATATTTATTCTGTGTATCGACTAGAATAACCGTTACTAACAAAATAACTTTATCTTGGCTATCGACTGAGTTAAAGATAGTTATTCTGGGTATCGTCTAGAATAATCATTACTAATAAAATGACTTGATCTTGGGTAAGGAATGAGATAAAGATATTTATTCTGTGTATCGACTAGAATAACCGTTACTAATAAAATAACTTTATCTTGGCTATCAACTGAGATAAAGATAGTTATTTCGGGTATAGAATAGAATAACCATTACTTACAAAATAACTTTATCTTAGGTATCGAATGAGATAAAGATATTTTTTCTAGATATGGACTAGAATACCTAACTATTACTAGCAAAATAACTTTATCCTGGATATCGACTGAGATAAACGTGTTTGTTTTGGGTATCGACTGAAACGAAGTCTCTTGTACCGGGAACAACTAGAACAAGAAATCAATAACCAACGAATTTGTTTTGCGTATCGACTGAAACAAAGTCTCTTGTTCCGGGGTATCGACAAGAATAACAAAATTTACTAACAAACCTTAACTTCGGTTACCGACCGAAGTGAAGTCTAATCAAAGTCGTAAAGTCAAACTACCGATTAAAATCTGGTGAGTACGCTTAAGTATTTTTAACATTCTTGTATCCTCTAGGTTAGTTTTATTAATTTTACTGATTTCATTTTTGATTTGAGCTTGAATTTTACTGATTTGAATTATAGTATAGATATATAATAATTTCTTTAGATTTATACATTTATTAGTGAAAATAAACTTAACTAAGTTTAGTTAGTGTTTGCATGAAATAGAAAATTAAAATATATGTACCATTATACAGGGTTCTCCAATAAGATGTGTTATTTTAATTAGCCCACTATTTCGGTACTTTTGGAGCTGTCATTTTTTGACATTTGACAAGTAGAAACTACGCCATTAATAAAAATGGAACGATACACGATTCAACAACGCATTGAAATTATTAAAATTCACTATAGAAATGGTGAAAATGTGGCAGGGACGGTTCGTAAAACTCGAACATTTTTGGGTCGTCGTGAAGCACCTTGTCGGACCGCAATACAGAAATTGGTAGAAAAATTCGAGCTGTCGGGACAAGTTAGTGATGTGAAGAATAAAACCCGTGCACGTCGCTCAAGAACAGCCGATAATATTGCTACTGTAGCCGAAAGTGTTGAAGAAAACCCAGGTTTGTCCATTCCTCGTCGTTCTTTGGAATTAGGCATTCCACAAACGTCATTACATCGTATTTTGCATGAAGATTTGGGTCTTAAGGCTTATAAAGTTCAGTTAACACAAGAACTCAAGCCGGCCGATCATCAACAACGTTGAGTCTTTTCTGATTGGGTCCTTGAAATGCATGAAAATGATCCGGAATTCCATCGAAAACTCATATTGAGTGATGAGGCCCATTTCCACCTCTATGGCTTCGTCAACAAGCAAAATTGTCGCATCTAGGGCTCGGAAAACCCAAGAGTTATTATTGAAAAGCCTCTCTATCCTCATCGTGTGACTGTTTGGTGCGGTTTATGGTCCTGCGGGGTCATTGGACCTTACTTTTTCGAAAATGAGGCTGGAGCAACAGTTACGGTGAATGGATTGCGCTATCGACAGATGATTAATGATTTTTTATGGCCGGAATTGGATGGTATTGATCTGGACAACGTTTACTTTCAACAAGACGGCGCTACGTGCCATACAAGCAACGAAACCATTGATCTTTTACGGGAAAAGTTTCCGGACCGTGTTATCTCTCGAAGAGGTGATCACAATTGGCCACCGCGATCTTGTGACTTAACACCTTGCGACGTGAAAGAGAACGTCTACGCCAACAGCCCATCGTCGATTCAAGACCTCAAAGATGTAATTCGCGAGGCTATCGAGGACATAGGGCAGCCACTTTGCGGTTTGGTTATGGAAAATTTCATGAAAAGGATATGGTCCTGTAGGCGTGGTCGTGGTGGTCATTTGGCTTATGTTATTTTCCATTATTAACGGCATACCTTCCTCTTTATAATGAAATAAAGATCCGATCATTTATCTAAAAAAATTGTATTTTTCTTTGAAAATCAAAATAACACCTGTTATTGGAAAACCCTTTATTTTAACACTAAATCGGCGTTATTATTTTCAGTCTTCTGTTCGTAACATTTTTTTTTTTTTAGTGTTCTTCTCTTTATGTACAGAACAACATCGCACATAGATATATAAGGTATATAGCTTCAAAATAAAAATACAAACAAAAAAATGCTAAGGTCCGCATAGTAAATAATACTATTTGTTTTTAAACACTATTATTAATAACAACAAAATTTCGTTCACTGCAGTTTTTTATGGAAGATATTAAGTATTAAGAGCTTCATTTAGCATTTGAATCAGAAAAATGAGTTGCTCCGTTCGGGTGAGTTATTTTCGTATTCCATACAAACTATGAAATAATAACTTGATATCGTCGTTTTATATCAATATCAAAGTTTCATCCAAGTCGGAGGTTGTCGGGTCCAAAACATGTACAATTTGATTGTTTTTTTTTTTTTTTTCCATAACTTCGTTTAAGGAAGAATTTCGTCAATCCAAGCAGATCTTTGGAACAAGAAACAGTCATGCTGATTGGGTAAAAAATAAACCATTTAAAAAAAGATTGAAATGCTGACCAAGTACCTATGGCCAATCAACGGAAATTTATGTGTTGAAATGATTGACAATAACCTGGAAAAATTAATTGAATGAAATAAAAAGCCAAATTCGATGCATTTTTCTAGTAAAATTTGAATGACACATTATTAGGAATCGCATTTCCAACAAATGTCATTAAATTGGTGCATTTCTCCCTTGAATTGTCTGAATTGGGCTTTTTCTGCGCTTTTTTAGCCGGGCATCTTCCTTTAGCTGGTATTTTATTAGCGTGCTGCTTTGTTTGGATTTTTTCTGGATGATTTTTTGGGCATCTTCGAAGCAAACAATCACAGTGGGCCAAACTTGACGACCAGAGCCATTGCCGCATCACATTGTCAAGTATAAACCACACAACACATTCACAATGCTCACCTTAACGATTGCCATATTTTCGTTTCATTTTCTGGCGGTATTCACTGATGCTAAAAAAAAATTTTTTTGTTTTTAATTTCAAGCCACTGAGTGCACAACATATGCTTTGCGTTCACGCTCCAAAGTTCGCTGTCACTGAAAAAAGTTTTGCCGCGCTCGCACATTGGCGGCGGTAGTGGTTAAAACTAAAAAAAAAAAATCGCAGTTGGCCGACCTAGACGACAGGCCAACTATGACAACATTCCCCTACACATTTTCAAATTACCTGCAATTGTTTTATTTTTATTTTTCTTATTATTATTATAAACCACAAATTTCGTATCGGCAGAGACCTTATACTCTTCAGTACGGTTGGTGTCTTGGTTTACCCTAACAATTTCTTCTAAATAGTGTTGGCAATTTATTGAAAACCATTTAAAAGCATACTATTCTTATTTAGAAATTTTCTTTTCTACTTTTCAGGTTTACTATTCTCATTTTCAAGTTTTCAACTCCATTTTGAAGTTAACTTTTCCCATTTTCCAATTAAAATGGTATAGAATTTATATTTGTAGTTTTTTTTTTAAATCGATCACTACGATTGTAAACATATTGTTGCGAGCGTGGCCTTTGGTTCGTTATTTAAAACACAATATTAAATACTTATTATACAAGTTCTTTATTTCACTCTAATCATACAAAATTCATAAACTTTCTATTAATCAACTCAACTCTAATTATCGCTTATACTGTACTTTCAATTATCGCAATCTAATTACAACACTTTCGCACGTTTATTACTTTCACTGCAACGTCTAAGACAAGATTCTTCTCTGGCGATGACAACTGTTATATTTATACCCTAGAAACTCTCCAGATTATTCTCGAGTGTTCTATTTTCCAGAAGCTTCTTGACTGTTCTATTCATTCTATTCCTGAACCTTCCTGTAGATACCATAATCAATTCTCCGAACCTGAAGTCGTTTACTTCCATTGTCATTAGATGTCACCAGTTGTCTCTTTCTATTGCACGTAACAATATTTGCTGTCATTGTGTGTCACTGATTAAATTTTTGTAAAGTTTTGATACAATTACAAATAGATAGTTTTGTTTCAAGTTTCGTATATCACTTTCTATCCGTTTCAGCAAAATAGTCCCTATTTTAGTAATGTTTCTTTTTTTTTCTTAAATAAATGAGTACTCTTCCATCGAAAATTATCGCACTCTTTGTCTTTATGCTTTTACTTGTCATTTATCAAATTGCACAGAATTGTCCAGTACAGAGAATATGTCGAGAAATTTAAATAGGAATGTCAAAGGAACAAATACGAACAAATTCTTACGCAATTGCATTAACATATTGTTATTTAAAAAACAAAACAATTTAAGATGTTAAGTCCTCTATGAGTACTGCAATTCACACATCTACTATAATATGTAACGGGTTATATGGGTTTTGAAGGTTAAAAAAAAAAGCATATTTCTATAAATTTTTTATCTAATAGTACTACAATATGTCTATAATATTTTCCGAAAGTTTCAAGTCAATCGTAGTAAAAGTCTAGGAGAGTGAGGCTTTGGAAATTATCCTCATTAGGCTAGACCGGCCGGGAACGAAGCAAGTATATTGAGGCAGCTGCTTAGCTATTGTTTATCTGTCTCTCTTGCTCGCTTCTCTCACTTTCTAAGGGTCACCTACTTTAAATATTTTATTTTAATATGCCCTGGATATTGCAGCTGCAGCAGGATCTTTGCTTTATGGAGCTGGTATCGACGACTCTATGTAAGTTAATAAAAACAAAAAATTTATTTTTGGTTTTATTTCTACTTAAAACTTTAATCGGTTTTTTCTGGTGGATATGATTTCTAAGAAGTAATGCACCGATCTTATTGAAATTTTGCATACCCCTTCAAAATAGGATTGACTAGTGACTGAATGAAATTTTTTTTATTTTTCGATTACAACTAATTTTACAAGACTATACGTAGTGTAAATTGTACCAAACATTGTACTTTTTTGCATACAACTCTGCTAAAAATTCAAATTTCAATTTTTTTTTTAATCCTTCCATCAGATACGAGCTATACTTATCTATACTAACAGAAATAAAAATTTTCTTTTTTTTTTCTTTTGAGATAAAGCTATCATGAGTTATCCTGACTACCACGAGGACACTTTTTGTAGGGGTCTCCGAAGATCAGGTTACACCGGCTGAATTTTTGAATGAAAATTTTGTAAAAATATTCATTAAATATTGCTCTTTTATATGCTTAAAATTATTAATAAAATAATTTATTTATTACATTTAAAAAAAAATAGAAAATATGCTCATTTTTACCCTTCGAAACCCATATGTAACCCCTTCAGAGGTCTGTTAAAACTTGGCTTTTATAATTATGGCTTTGTTCACACAACTTTAGGCACACATATAGCATTTCAAAGTCAATGAGTGTGTACTCAAAATGAAATTCTATTTTATGGAATTTTTCAGTAAAGGGTAAGTAGCCTGAAGTCGAACAATTCAAAAAATTTCTAATTAATAAGCTCACACTGCATCGGCTCGGCGAAAGCTCCAATCCGTACCTAAATTTTCCGGTCTTTCATTGAAGCCCACCATTGAGTTGATCTCCCCATCTATGTCAAATGTAAAAAATGAATTACGACAATTTTTAATGGCAATTCCAAAACAGGAGGGGGATTATGAGGTCAGGAACTTTCACTTAAGAATTAATTCCAGCATGAAAGGCATAAAAAGTTGAAAGCAAACTTTAAACAATTTCACGGCCTTTTGAGGTCTGGAGGGGAGCCAATGAGGAGAATGAAACCCGCATAAACAGTAATTAAAAATAATATAAAAAAAAACAGATGGAACTAGGAGGCAGGAAAAAACTTTTAATATACTCCAATTCTAGGACCGAGGGTTAATGGTTTCGCCTCTTTTGAAATGCTAGAACAGAATACCGTAGAGCGAGGTAAATAGATGCAATTAAACCCGGAACGGAACGCTTTCATTTTCAACCAGAGACTAGAGCCGACCAGAAACAATTCGCAACGCCTGCTCCCATTTTGAAGGCATTATGGTCGCAATTCAAAATTTCGCTTGCATGAAAGGCTCTCGTTGATGAGCTCCTCAACCTATGAATCGTATCGCTAGCTGCCTATGTTTACTCTTAGTTGTGTCTCCTCTATTTTACCTCAATGGCCTTCAATTTTTCATTTTTTTTATTTTAAAAGTCCTATGAGATATTGCTATGTATAGAAAACATAGTAAAGCAATGAATAGTGGGCGTAATTCTACGGAAGGAGGAGGTGGAATATAGTGAATCAAAAGACTTACAACTTCGGGCTTTATCATAAAATCCTTTGGAATGGGCAGTATGACTGCATGAATCATAGAAAGTTCTTCCTGTTGTCGATGAATAGTCACCTCCTTGCTCTTAAAATAAATTATGGTTTTATATCGTTGCGTGGCCCTGACCCATCCCGTAACACCAAGATTTCTCAATTGAAAGTGAATGAATGCAGTCACAATAATGAGAAGTCACGGTGTCAGCACAAGTACTCCTTCCTGTCGTTTAGTTAAGCCTTGCGATAGTAGGTACATAAGTCAGCAATTTTTCCCTTATAGTATAAACGTGCGCGGTAATTACTATACTCTCCTAGAGACTGAGCGATATTTCCCTGAAGGGATTCATATTATTTCCTGTAGCTAGCGAACATGGTGTCGATCCTTGCCCTCCATGAGTACAGAATACTCTTTCGCCTGTTGATTGTAGACTGGTTGTGCTGGGTGTATGGGTGACGACGCGGTATGGTGAATGGTGAGCTACTATAGGTTTTCAATTCGCGTGCAATGCTTTCCTTTCCCTCGAAATCTCTTATTCCATTTAATAACGATTGCAGGGCACTCATAGTGTAGAATTTTATGCTAAAACATAGACGCTGGAAATTTAGTTTTAGTTGTGGCACTTAATGCACTCTCAGCCTGGGAACATTTCAAAGTTTTCATAGTTTGCCTGACGTGGATGGTTCAGTGCAACTACGAAAGTTAGGCAGGAGCCACCAGACTTAAATGTTCAGAGAAAAGCGGCATTCACTTAATGTTTACGTCACGAACTTTCTTTTGTATTTTAGTTTGACTAATTACGTAAGTTTTTAGTAGGAAATTTCCAAGCACAGAGCTAAGCTTGCAGCTGTGACTCAAAGTAATATTTATTAGGTAAAAGCCGATTTCAATTATTAACTGTCACCATTGTACGAAAGAACAGAGGGCATAGATGATGAAATTTGGAAATAAAATATTGTCAAGAGTGGTCTGGTCAGAATTCAGAGAAAGACTAATTCAACACTAAAGGGCGCGTTTTGGCCGACAACCGCTACCAGACAATAAAATTTGGTCAGGGTCACCAAAAATAATGGGAAACCCTGAGCCCTCCAGCCAGATTGAACCCACCAAAACAACCTTAAGTAAACCATTTCTGTTGGGGCGGTTGAGAAAATGTGAAGCCTGAATGTATCGTGGAGGAACCAGAACTTTTTCAAGTCAATTTATCTGAACATTAGGATAATACATCGTCCACCTCACTGGCAGCCAGGTTTCAGACGGCAACATAGCTGTGAGTCGGCATTACTCAAAGTTATGTCGGACATTGGCAACGCTTTTGACAGAAATCGGATTGTCATAGTTGTGACAGCTGCAAAAGGAGTTAGTGATGCGCAATGCTACCAAGAGAAGATACAAGCAAGGGAAAGTCTGTAGCAGAAGATGGCCCATAATGACATACCATTAACATTTTACCTTGTGGATCTTAACCCATTATATTTAAGAACACTTACACATTTAGCAGCTTAAAAGTGTTTGCTTTCATGTTTTGAAAAATGTTAAACATTGAAACAAAGACAAGATTTTTTTTGCATTTAAAAAAAAAGATCTATGTGTTATTTTTGCGGCGTATGTTAGTTTGCCCTTGGCCAAGGTATTCCATTTTACTCAAATATACTTAAGGCCGAAAAAACACAATAATAATCCGTGTAAAAAGTACTTCAGCATTATTTTTTTTCTTTCTCCACTAATCCGCTCCAAGATAGTTCTGGACACTGCTATTCCTGTTGTCGGCTGCAAAACAACTGGAGAACAGGGATGCCACTTTGCTACAATTGTAGCAAAAATGATAGTCTTTTTCATGTCATTGCAAAAATTCTACTTTGATACCTTTTTTCTATTATTCTGTCTAAAATGCTACTTTTACATAAATTCAGACAATCGAGTTTATTAGATACTCAACGTAGAGGAAGTTCGAAATAAATTTTCTAACAAAATATTGGAGTTTGGAGAATTTCAGGATTATGCTGGTGTAAAGCAGAAAAAAGTCCTTGACATAGCTCCAACGAGCTGGCTATCTTTAAAGGAAGTTCTTGACAGAATTTTGGAGCAATGGCAAGCTCTTCAATTATTTTTTATATCATCTTCGTTTTTACTTTTTGTCACAAATCTTTCAAGTTGTAACTACCTACTATTAACTTAGAGTTTCAAGCAAAAAAATTTAGGTTACATAATTATGCAAAACAATTGAGACAAATTACAAGTTAATTTTGTCGTTTTTCATTAAACCTGACTTAATAAATAACTAAGATTGCCTGAATGACATTGACCTACAGCATCAAGAGAATTATTTGCCGCTTAATGATATATACGTCAGTACAAATGCTGATTTATTTATTGCAGAAAAGGGTTTAGTGGATTCAGTTTTGACAACTGTAAGGTCACACACCTTTTCGTTTTATGTTGAATTGTGTAGTCTAATAAGAAAACGCTTGGATTTGAAAAGCGACGTTTTAAAACACTTGTGTTGTCTAGATCCCGATAGAGCATGCAAATGTAACGATTCTATTTTGCCATTATTAAAAGCATTTCCAAATCTTTATAAACATTCTGAAGTAGAAAAAATTAGTACACAAACGCGAATCTTAAAGGTGCAATCGAATTTAAATCAGTTGACTGATCCTGAAAGTTTCTTGACTTATTTTTCGACTTTAAAAAACTCATTGGGGCAATAATAATTTTTTTAGAGCTTTATGAATTCCGTAATTAATTTAATGTGTCTAACACACAGTTCTGCTGCCACTGAACGAGTCATCTCAGATCTCCAACTAACTAAAACAAATAAGTCAAATAGATTTGACATAAAGACCATTGAATGCATAATGTTTCAAAAAGCCAAGTAGAAAGTCAAAAAGAAAAATACTTTGTCTGGACACCGTAATTACATAAAGCAACTTAAAATCGCGTTTAATAGTCATAAATATCGAGATAAAATATTTAATATACAATATATATGTACTTCCTAATTTATTATGTACTGTAAAATGGAATGAATTTATTTAAGGAAAAAAATCAATATTTCAACTGAGCTCTACATATATTTTCTAATTCTGCGACTTATTCAGTTTTATTTTGTATGAATTGTCGTAATTTTTTTTTTTATTTGTTAACAGAAAGAGATTTTACATTTTTTTTAAATAAAATGTTACTATTAATTTATACTTCTTTCTCTTTAAGATTGCTAATTTTTGCTACTTTTTGTTTTGCAAAAATTTGCTACTTTGCTACTTTTCCCTACGAGTCTTGCGACTTTTATTCCTACCTCTTGTGGCAACACTGCTGGAGAACACTATTGGTCATATTGTTCATATTAAGAATGCGTCGGATCAGTGCTGTCGTTTGGAAAATTTCAAGAGTAGTACAATTTGCTGCCAAAGCGGAGTACTTTCGGAAAAAACGGAGTACACGACTAACGAAATTTAATGAATTCACATTACTTAGAATGGGATGTCCAGAAATCATATTAATGTGAATAAAACTCATTTTCATTAAAATGATTCATATTTAGATATTTAAATAAATATCTTTATATGTCTCCTATTATGACATTATTTATATATTTATTTTATAGAAACAACTGGTTTTTATTTTAAGATTTTCCCATGAATTCCTTTTTTCAGCAATAAGAATTTCTTAAGTTTAGTTGGCAGCTGTTAATTTAAAAGATTCATTAATTAATTGATTTGATTCAGGTAATCATACTTGCATGAAGTAAAAAGTTTCTGTCATGAAAAGCTATTCTTGAGAAAAGCATACCTGCTTCTGAGACAATTCACATCTAGATGTGAAAACCTTACAAAAAAGAGATCGAATTAAAATGAGCTAATGACCCACTAATACAGGGGTGGCCAAGACGTTGACCGCGGTCTACCGGTCGATCGCGTATACGTTTTTGGTAGCCCGCGAGAGTAAAATCAATTGAGCAAATGTTACAATAAATTGTCATTTTCATATAATTGCGCCGCTTCACGTGGCGTGAGTAACGGATAACCCACCCCTCGCCAACATGGTGCCAAGCCAAGTCTTCGCCTCACCCATCGCACGCTCTTTATTTCTCCCGATATCTCTCTCTCTTTATCTCCTGTATTAATAAAAACTGCGCCTTTGTGTTCTCAGTTAGTGCACTCAGCTAGTACGGTATTTAGCTCTGACGATGGTTTTGTTACGTGGTGATAATAATAACGACTAAAATGAGCGGGCAAGTTTGTCGAGTGCGGAAAAAGGTTACCATTATCAGAGGAATTATTTACTTTTATGTTCAAGGATAAATATGTTTGTTCTATTTGTAACTCAGGAGGTGTAGTACTACACAAAAAAAAAGCATTTTAAAACTACACACACAAAATACGTCACTGACTTTCCGGTTGGAAGTAAAATCTAAAAAATAGAAGAACATGAGTTAAAAACTGGCTTATCTGCACACAGCAATCGGTTTTTACGAAGCCAGGCACAAAATTAAAAACAGCGACATTGGTATCGTAAAAATAAAAAGGAAATTCTTTTGTAAATCGCCCGCATTTCCCTTCCTCGGGAATTCCAAATTTTCGCCGAGCAGTTGGAGAATTTACACGAGAAGTTCGAAAGAAGTTTTTGGAGCTCGGCTAGAAGTCATCAGTTTCATAGTGTTCCCTTTTAACGAAGGCATTAACATTGACAGAGGAAGAAATTATAGTTGGTCCGCAATATCTAAGTATTTTTCCAAATTTGGACTATTCGGAAGCATCTACAGATTTTTTTTAGGAAAACTTTTTGCGTTTTATTTAAAACTGACGGTAGACCGCTACAATATTCTGAATTATAATGTAGACCCCGCACTTCAAAAGTTTGGCCACCCATGCTCTAATAGAAAGTTCTATACATTCCTTCTCTCTCTTGCTGTATTATGCCCACTGACTGACATATATAATATGGACTGCTTAACTTTCTATTTCATGTGGGCCGGTGTCAACATTGAAAAAAAATCATTGGCGGGAAGTTAAAAAAATTAGTACGTAGCTCGAAAAGCAATTATAATAAAACGTTTCGAATTTCGTCTGCACATCTTATCAATATATTGCCTTTGGTAAAACATTTTTATCATTAATAACTCTAAATAATTCATTTAAAAATATTTGTGTCGACGGACCCACTTATTTATTTGTTGTTGGTACTTGGTGCTTAGACCAATATAGCAGTAAGCCCACTTTTTGCAGTGCATTTCCATTAACGTAGTTAGTCCATATTATACATGTCAGTGATTATGTCACATAAATTCTTCGCAATGATAGCTTTCTTTGGTTGAATAAAAAGTTAAAAAGCTCTGAAAAAGTTATCCGAGTTTATATGGATATTTTCTTATCTAGTTGTATGTTGTCTGCGCCTGCATAAAACAAATTAATATATAAAAAAAATACATAAATTTTATCATTATTTTCATTTGAAAACTTTTGAATTTTCAAAATATTAGTCAGGATTTTAATACAATCATAATGCAAAATTGTATTGACAACTTCAGTCGCTTTAGTTTTTCTGCATTTCAAATCTTTAACAATATTTGAATCAGTAATGTACAGAAATAATTTTGGTAGAGGAAAATGCATAAAATTAAAAGTTATTTTGATTTTTGCCAGTCCGTCTGTCCGTCCATCCTCACGATAAGTCAAAGAACACGTGTACTTAGTTTCCTATGGCCTTAACAAAAAACGTAAAATTAAGTTCGAAAATGGGACAGATCGGGTAACTCCATGCAAAAATTTCGTTTCTCATTATGTATATAAATATTTGGACATTGCCTGAGAACGCGTCGACGTAGAGAGCTGAAATTTTGTACATAGTGTTTTCAATAGTTAATATAATTTCATAAATGGACTAAATCGGGCAACCCCTTCTTGGTGTTGCCATATAAAAATTTAGAATTTTTACGTATACTGTGAAACGATCAGTTCTATATGGTCTTCATGTACTGAAAACTTCTTCAGAATATGAAATTATATAAAATTGGTTATAATAATTTTTTTCTGCCCGGTGAATCATTCTAGAAATATTTGCGAAAAACCACTTCAAAAATCAAACTGGCACAGATGGATGACCATACAAAATTACATACAGAAATTCTTAGACCAATTCGAGATTTTTTATTTGTTTACAATAACTTTAAAACATATTTTACAAAACCCCCTGTTATTTATAAGGCTTCGTGCATACAGAGTAAAAATTTTGAACACACTTAGTTTGTTTATTGTACGTGTTACCTTTTGTGGACGACAAAACAGCTTCCATAGAATTTCGAAGAATGTTTTCCTGACATATTCACCGGCCGTGCTCTAAATCTATCGTTATACTAGAAATTATGTTTTCTTTATTATATATAGGTATATTTGTTGAATTTTCTAGGAATTGTTCTAGATTGCCTTTGATCTTCGAATACATTTGCCATATTCATATTGCTTGTACCACAACCACTACATTTAGAAATTTTAATACTGTGTCTGCAATATTGCCAAAAATTGACATACATACATTTTGGATGCCTTGACATGTACTTCTCCATTAGCGAAAGTGATTTTGATCACATTAGATCTTTACTCTGCCCTTCACAGTTCTGTATGAAGTTCTGTTTCCCCGGTAAATATGGAACAGTTAGTAATCTATATATCTGAAAGAACGTTGAGGTCATTATAAATAATGGTCGATACTTATTAGGGTCATTCACAGGAAATCGATAAAAAATCGCACTTTCCCAACCCAACCATCACTACTCTCGTTTTTCTTTCGCTGAAAGTTAAGTAGTTATGAGATAAGAATACAACTATTTATTTTTGTGCTGCGCCGCATGCTGGTAGAAGTAAAGGACTCTAAACTCCTTAAAATTCGCCGGTTTTTGGTCTGCTGAGTTATATTCAAAAAATCATAACTTTGGCTCTGACTATCACAGAGACATGACCTTTAGATTATTTCAAAGATAAAGGAAAATTATAAAAATAGATGGCTTTAAGAAGAAGAAAAAATTAAATCCTTTATCCTTGAATATCTTCAAATGCATTCCCTTAATTTTTCCTTGCTTTATTTTTAAATTATTGCTGATGTTAATAAATGTTTAAATTTTTAAATTGGGATCTCAATGGGTTTGGAGAGGAGAATTTTTTTTTTTGTTTGAGGTCTGGTTTTTTGGGAAAAAATGTAATACAAATCCATTTTGTTATCTTTGATCCCATAAGATTTTTTCACCAAGGACATTTTTTGTCTTTCAAATGTGACCCATTAACAGTCCATTAAACAAAAAAACAAATGATCTCGCCCCGAAAATCAACTTTACTGTCGAAATATTTCCTTATTTTTTCCACAAAAGAAGACAATCTTAATCGTCGTGCTTAAAAATTTCCACAGAGATTGTGTAAGCTGTCAGTTCCTTGATTTTTTTTTTTTTTTTAAATTGGGAACTCAAGTTTTTTTCTTTGTGTCACAATTCACAAATTTTATATTGTTTTATTACAAAAAATCAACATTTTTTACAACACTTAAATTAAAGTAAACAAATAATATAGTTAAATTAAATCACTAAATACCTTCGCCGAATTATAAATAAAAACCACTGGACTTAGCTTTTGTTAGAAGGAAAATGAAGAAAATAGGAAAGACAAGCGAAAAGGCAAAGAGCGATTAAAAACAAACGTTTTCTGGACTAGAATAGAGTTTATGGAGTTCTTCAAGTAGAAAGCGTGGATTACTCACTTCATAAATATCAATCACAGCGGTTAACGAACGAATCATAATGATATGACTAGATAGGTGTAATAGGCTAAAACAAATCAGAGTAGTACCAAACTAACTTTTCAACCGGACTTAGTAGATTTTATTACTAAAATGTACTACAAATGTATAGTTTTAAATGAAAATGAATAAAACCTTTTAGATTATTTGCTAACAACATACGTATATAGGAGTTTTAAGTATTAAGAAATGAAAACCGGAGAGCTTTTATAAAAGAAGTAGTACCGGAGAACGTTATTAGTTTTAGGAGTACAAATACTCCGATCGGAGTACAAACGACAGGTCTGCATCGGATACTTAGATTTCGTGGAAAGGCCAATGTGTCGTTTTACCCAACTATGTCATTATAGGCTACTTCCGTTATATATGCTTCGTGCTGAAAAATTACAGCTACTCTGATCAACGATGATTGTGCGTATTTAGAGTGAGGCATACACGTACATATATAGCCTAGTAGTAGTCTTGGCTTGGAACTAGTACTGTGATATGCTATAAAATTACTGGCTTTAGTATTCGTATCAAGCCTCTCCTAACTTGAAGGGTGGATCATACCCTTCACGTAGTCCACTTCCGTCACTTTATATGCTAATATGATTAAGCCCAAATGGAGCTAACAGTCTCGTTTAAGGATTCTGCATGAAGAATCCACTTGTAGTAAGTATGGCCATATAACTTCATGCATTACGAAGCCATACCCACTGGGTATCTATACATTGCTAACTTGGTAATACGGGATTGAGGAGCCGTGGATACTTCTACTATAACAAAACTATTCACTTCAACATGAAAAAGGTCTATGGGAGCATCGTAGTGGTTGTGGTAGCCCATATGAAGGCAGAAAGAGAATGTCTGAGTCTTCTTTGAACAGAGATGTATGTCCTTTAAATAAATTGCATCCTGCACCCAAGAATCTGAAGGATGGTCTTAGATATTTGGCTTTCGGAGTGGAGTTGCGCTAAAGCAACCCGGTGCCGTGACCCACAGATCGGCAGGGATTTTAGATGTATCTCGCTTCGACCAGTAAATTAATGTCGAGCATGCACTGACATAACTGGTACTCATTGGGACAGGATATACTCTATCTTATAAGGGCGCTCATTGTCGCAGTGCTATTAATCAGTGCATTAAGACTGCCGTGGAATTAAACCTTCATGGCTAGGTATCCACGTAAAACCCCGACAGAATCTGTGATACTAGTCCTTCTCGATTTGAGTAAGACGTTCGATTCAATTAATTATGATAGACTATACTTCTTAAATTGTGACGGAATTTCAGTTTCCCGTCTACACCTATATCCCTCATCAAAAATGTCCAGCTCTGCCGCAGCCAATCGGTAAAGTCACTCAGTCATTATTATGTATCACTCTAATTCTCTACTGTGGTATACATCAGGTTTCTACTCTCTACCTTTACGGTGATGACATCCAAATTTACATAAATAGGCCAATTGGTTTTATCAAGCTTCAGGTCATCGAACTTAACGATAACTTAGACAGTATTATGATTACGCTAATCGCAATCACTTAATTTTAAATCTAAGCAAATCGGATTGCCTATTTGTGATTAGAAGAGGTTATGACTTAACGGCTGTACCAGTAGTTAAAAATCTGGACACTTGTCTAAATATCAAGTTCGCTTGTTGTGAGTATATTTCTAATACGGCTGAAAAGGATATTCGGCTCACGGTAGCTTTCAATGACACACTCCGATTTACACTCGGCTTGCTCAGGATTCTTTCCTTGGATGCTCTCTCGAAGCATAAAGGGAAGGCTGAAATACTTGTATACCCTGATCAATGGCAAAGAACCTGCTAAAACATGGTTTTAACAAGCGAAGTTACTGCCTCAAGTAACCTCGTCTTCAGCCCGTCACCTCCGCTTGACATACTCAGTAAGTCTACATACGCCAGTGCGAGGGCGAGTTCCACTCACTTTTTTAACGAAGTGGAACCTGAGAAATAGTCAAGTTGAGTATATTTTCTGCATTGTGATGACTTCAGCCTGGCAGACAGTGCTATGTATGCCCTCCAAGTGAGTACTCCAATGCAATGTCCAATGTCAGGTTCAAGAAATTAAACACCCGCACCGGCTCCCTCATTATTGAGAGAACCCTCGAAGAGAATTTTTAAAGTAGACCGGGGAAGGCTCAATAAGTCACCAGGCATCTCCCTCAGTCCACCATTCCTCTTCAGGAAGACTCACAGAGAGCCGACGCAACGCTAAGACGAGGTTACTTGGAACAGTAACTTCGCTTGTGAAAACCATGCTTTGTCTCCGGAACCGTGTTCAATCTCTAAGCTTTCACTCGACACCGTATCTTTCTCTTACTTTCTACATGTCATTTGTTAATTAAACTGCTTACCTATTAGCTTTCAACGGGCTGATTCCATCGAGATATTCGTTCGACTTCTGGCTTCAACTCGCATACTTTGTTATTTGAAACTGTATTATGATTGGACCTCTTCGATTTCTCAACTAGATTTTTTTTTAAATAATCATACTTATTATTGTTATCCTTTTTTCTGTATTTTGTTTTTTCCTAATTTCTTTTTTTTTTACCATTAAATCTATTTTTATTTTTGGTCTTCTTCGCTGTAATTTACATTTGCTCTTGTTACTTTTACTAACATTGTATTTTGTTTACTGATAAATCTTCGAGTTATTTGTCTGTTTTTTTATTTTTATGGTTCTTTCCAGAGACATATCTTACACACTCTTAATATTTAAAGTTGTTCTTATGCAAAAAAGTTAATTATAGTATATTATATCTATACCTCTATATATCTTAATATATAAAAATCAAGTCTCACTATGTTTGTACTACACGCTAATCTTCGAAACCGCCGAATGAAATTTTGTGAATGTGTTTGTTTGGTTCCAGCTTGAAAGATAGGATAGTTTTGGACACGGTAGATGGCGCTGTTCTCGAGATGAAAAAACTGCCTGACAACGCATAGATGTGTAAAGCTGAAATTTTCTGCACGACGTTTTCATAAAAATTAAAAATACGTGTTCAAAGAAGGACAAAATCAGGCAACTCCTTCGTAGGGTAGGTCACACAAATATTTTGTTCTTTAGTATATGTATATATTTGGACACTGTCTGACAATGAGTGCACGTAGAGAACTGAAATTTTGTACGCGGTGTTTTGATAGCAATAGCAAATAAAATTTAAAAACATACTAAATCGGGCAACCCTTTCTTGGTGTTGCCATACGAAATTTTGGATTTTCACTATATATTTGGAAACTGTCTGAGAACGCGTCGACGTGGATAGGTCAAATTGTATGCACGGGGTTTTTAAAAAACATGTAAGTTAAGGTTCAAAAATGGGACAAATCGGGCAACTATTTCGTAGGTTTGCCATACAAAAATTTCTTTTTTAACTATATATTTGGGCACTGTCTGGGAAGGATTCGATGTGGAGAACTAAACTTTGGTACATGGTGTTTTCATAGCAATAGTAAATAAAATTACAAAAATAGTCGAAATCGGGTGCCCCTTCTTGATGTTTCCATTCAAAACTTTAGTTTTTCACTATATATTCGCACACTGCCTGAAGAGGCCTCGAGGTGAAGAGCTCATTTTTTTGTACACGGCATTTTCGTTTTCATGAAAATTGCAAATACAGGTTCAAAAGTGGAGCAAATCGGGTAACCCTTTCTTGGTGTGGCTATACAAAACTTTAATCTTTCACTATATATTTGGACACTGCCTACCGCGTCAACGTAAAGAGCTGAAATTTTGTAAATAGGTCATTTTTAAAAACAGGGAAATTTAAGTTCAAAAATGGGACCAATCGGGCAACTCCTTCGTAGGGTTTCCATAAAAAAAATTCGTGTTTTACTAAATAATGTGGGCATTGCTTGAGAACGCGTCGACGTAGAGAGCAAAACTCTCCCACACATATGAATGTATGCACGCTCACTCATACATACACACACACACACACACATACACAGAGTGAAACCCTAGAGTACGGAATAGCGCGATCGAGTCAGATAATAACTTAGATATTATGCATCTATGACTACTCCTTGAAGGACCAATATAAAATCTAGTGTGCACTCACAAGGGACTTGAACCCCTGGTGCAGTTGTCTCACTCTTATATGGGGCCATATTTGGAATTCAATCTGAGTAGAATCGAGTGGGGTGTGTAAAACTATAAAGATGAAAGAAAAATGAAACAAAATTTCACGAAATGTGGTAAACTCATGAAAACTTTGGTCGACTCTGTAATTCACGACTGTTTTGTCAATTTTTGGTGTTAAAATTCGTGGAATGTTGTTTAAATTTCCATTCGCCTGTATAGTTTTACACACTTGATTCAATTCTTATCCAGTTCCCAAATACGTTATGGTGTAAATAAAGTTGTTCTTACAATACATGCGACTCTTTTCTTTACTATGTTTACACTATAATCCGCCACATCTACTACTCCGATAGTAGTTTGGTTTTGGTGGGGGCGGGTTAATGAAAGAGTACTTTATATGACTGATAACCGATGATTCAGATTGATTACATCTATCGCCATAAATGAAATTTTAACGCAGAAGATAATTTCAAGTGGTTGGATGCCAGATAAATAGCTTCCTCCTGAAGTAATAGAAACTATAGAAAGAAAATGCCCAACCATCGAACTATGTACGAGTATATCCAATCTATATCAGTAGATGGAAAGAAATTCAATTTTCGTTGCTTCGATAGCATTACACGCATTAGTAGAATAGACGGTCAGTACTGATTTGTCAATTTTACTGACTACAAACGCATTGTTTTCGATCAACTGACTAGTCAGTTCATTTTATTAATGTTGTCAAATTCGTCTTCTGTATGCATTGATAATGATTTTTTCTTTATTCAAACTCTTTTCCATTATTTTTCTCTAACGCCTAGTACTAAAGTCCGCGCTGAACTAAATTTTAGCGGGTCTCCAATATCATTCTTTAACAGCTAAAGTATGGCAGCAGAGACTCAGAGAAAAGATACATTAAAAACAAGAAGAAGAAGAAGAAATTTGCAATTTTTTTGTGGAAATATTACGCGCGGTCATAACATTTCTAAAAATAAGTAGTTAAAATTATTTGGAAATATTAAAAATATAAAAATAATATGTATAATGTTTACAAAAAAAAAATTGATATTGAAATACGGCCACGACAAGAAATCCAATTCATCCGTACTTACAGCAAAGACGTACAAAACTACGTTAACTATAAAAATCCGGTCAATAAATTTATCAAATCTATCAGAACTGTGACAATAAATATTTTTAGCGCGCTAAAGAACGGCCCGGGCGGATAAATTCCTCTTCTATGTCCGTCATTTTCTCTACATAATAAAGAATTAAATGTATATTAAACGCTTTTCACTCATTTCCCACTCAAAAAAGAGAAGAGTGGAAATATAAACATACAGTTCCACTAGCATCTACCTTTTATTTTCAATTTCTGCCATCTTAATTTTACATTTGACAGTTTATTGACTAGTCTGTAGTGACTGGTGAGAAATCTAATCAGTGAAAAAGATTAGACAGTAGGAGCTTACACGAGCCTGTGTAGGTGTCAAACGCTGTCAGTGGCAGTTCTACTGACTCTTGTATTGTAAGCCCCGACCGTGCGTTCAGGTGTACACACCGATCTGCTTTTTAACACAACGGTGTGCACATCAAATGATTGAAAAAGTAAGGATACCAACTGAACGGTTGGTGTGCACTTCGATTAGAAATGTCATTTTTGGAAGTTCTTTAAGAGTAACTACTCTAAACGTCAAAACTACTAAGCGCACCGAGCCACTACACTAACAGACCGTAGCGTAAAAATGTTCACACCGATGTGCTGGGGAAATCACAACGCTTCGGTCGCCTGAACGACATGCTGTGTAAAAATGTGACATTATGTGACATTCTGCGTGCGGCTGAACGCACGGCGGGTAAAGGTACTCACACCGTCTCACATCAAAAACAAAAACCGAAAAACTCAATTTATTCCACTTTTCTTTCACGTGGCCCCAAAGGAAGAAGTCGCGAGGTGTTAAGTCACAAGATCTCGGTGGCCAATTGTGATCACCTCTTCGAGAGATAACACGGTCCGGAAACTTTTCCCGTAAAAGATCAATGGTTTCGTTGCTTGTATGGCACGTAGCGCCGTCTTGTTGAAAGTAAACGTTGTCCAGATCAATACCATCCAATTCCGGCCATAAAAAATCATTAATCATCTGTCGATAGCGCAATCCATTCACCGTAACTGTTGCTCCAGCCTCATTTTCGAAAAAGTAAGGTCCAATGACCCCGCGGGACCATAAACCGCACCAAACAGTCACACGTTGAGGATAGAGAGGCTTCTCAACAGTAACTCTGACAGCTCCAAAAGTGACATCTACCGAAATAGCGGGCTAATTAAAATAACACCTCTTATTGGAACACCCTTTACATTCGCGAACACAAGCCACTAGATGCACGCGTCTGGACGTGTGGGACTCACGAGAAATTTTTAGTAAAGGAAAGCATTTCCTCTTCTTGGGCTGAGACGTGCCAGCACAATATGTAGTTTCTTATATGATTACCGAAATTAATTATGTGCGTGTTCAATTAAGTCATAGTTTTTGATATAACCAATAACTGTATCACAAATTCACAACATGTAATGATTATTACATTATTATATTATCACCTCAAATCGCAGGTAAACATCTCCGTTCTGCCGTCATATCGGAAATTTCAGAAATTTCGCAGTTTCAAAATGGCCGGAGCTAATTTGCTTGCTATAGTATTAGCCATAGCCCACACAGGGGAGGATATTGGCACTTTTTAAGGATGAGAAGTATTCGGGGGTAGGAAAAAGTCCATGCTTCAAAGTTTCGATATGGAGTATGGGCAGCATACCAAAACTACAGCAACCCGGCCATTTTGAAATTGCGAAATTTCTTATCGGACGGCTGCACAGATGTTTATTTGCGATTTGAGGTGATAATAGAATAATTTAATAATCAGTACGTGTTGTGAATTTGTGATAAAGTAATTGTTTATATAAAAAACTGTGACTTAATTGAACACGCACACAATTAGTTTCGGTAATCATATAAGGAACTACGCGAAAGAACGTTATTGTTATGGCACGTCTAAGCCAAGGAAAGGAAAATTCCTTCCTTCCCTAAAAAGTTCTCATCTGGGTTGGGCCTAAGTATGCTGCCCGTACTCCCGATTGAAACTTGGTAGCACGGAAGTTTTCCTACCCTCGAAAACTTGCTACCGGTAAAAACTGTCGAAAAACTTCCGCTCGTGGGCTATGGCCAAATTTGATCAAATCAAATCTCAAATTTTGTGGCTCGTAGCCTTTGAGGAGAGAACTAAAGGAGATGACATCCCATAGTAAAGTATATGTATGGCAGCCAAAAATTTTCGCCATCTTGATTTTGGCGGGGTGTTTGACTGTCACTTTTCTATAAACAAAGAGCCGCGAAGTGGTTTGGCGCAGAGACGTAGTTACAAATGGATAATTTACTTTTTATAGGAAATGGTTAATGACTATTGGACTAAGTGATAGTAATATAAAAAGGATTTATATGTGCTCGAAGATTTAGATACAACAAGCCGTGTTGAGGAAAATGCTTTAAAAATACTTTTGTGGTAAATTCGGTAAATTCCACTGACATACATATATAAGTAAATTCGCAAATAATTTAAATATATCGTAAGAGAGAGCATACTCTTGCTGTAATCAAAACTGATGCCACATGAAACAGGAGATCAGTCAGTCCATCAGTCCATTTATATACATGTCAGTGGGTGGTGCGGAAGATTGTACCGAGTTTTTAAGAAATGTGTTTGAATTTTCGCGCCATTAATTTGTTGTGATATTTAAGGCATCAACAATTTTTAACGCCTCCTCTGGCACCTCACAAAAACAAGAAAAAGAACGAAATGCTACGCTTTTTCATCACATGTCGCCTCCTTTAGTTCTCTCCTCGAAGCTCGTAGCCCCAGTACTACCAACACTGAAGTGTAAAAATGGTAGGTTATTCAATATGGCAGGAGGTTTGTAATTAATCAGAATTTTGTTAAATTTGTTTACCTGTGAGAACCATTTTATACTGGGCTGTAATAATTCTGCATAAAAATAAAATGGAAGAAAAAAATATTAATTAAATTAAAACACATACATTTATGCATAACAATTGGTCAGTGGCGTAACCCCCGGAATATAATACAAGCCATGAAGTCGCCGAAGGCACCGATGCATTAGAAGGCCTTAGAACAAATTTATCGATTAGCGTTTGAACAAATACAAGCAACTTTTATATGAATTCTCCTGCAGTAAGACAAGGCAAGAAGACTGTGTATGTCGCCTGCTGCTGACCGGCCCGCTGCTCTCTTTTTTCGGCGTAACCCCCGGAATATACAAGCCATGAACAAAGTCGAAAGAAGAGAGCAGCGGGCCGGTCAGCAGGCGACGTCCACCCACAGTCTTCTTGCCTTGTTTTACTGCAGGAGTTTTTCATATAAAAGTTGCTTGTATTTTGTTCAAACTATATAATTTCCAAAAATTTGTTCTACATGCTATATTTTTTTTTAACTATTAGAAGGAAAACAGATTTAGCTGCAATTTGTTTTAACTTCATTTGGCTGTGGGAGCGACAATTTTGGGCTTTAGGACCTGTTTAAGATGAAATTTTAGTTTTTCCTCCATGACGAGTATTCAAAAAGCAGTGAGAGTGAGCTCTTCATGGCTTGTATTATATTCCGGGGGGTACGCCAGTGGCCGTGAATGTAACTTACCCGGGCGGGCGTTACACCTGCAAGTACAGCTTGTATGCAACTTGCAGTGCCATCCTTCTTGCACGAGTAATCCAACTGCCATGCAACTTTCAGTGAACTTGCATGGTGAAAAATCGTGGCAGCTGGGAGATAGTAATTTGACATTTATAGAGTTTTCAAAATGGCGGAAACGAAATGCTTGAGAGAAATTCATAAATTTATACTGGGAAAATGAAATTTTCTGGGATCATTTGCAATACATCATTTACCAACACCTTCATCTTCCTTTTTTCTGGGGTTTTTATCATTGTGATACTTCCTTTATTGCCATAATTTTCCAATATACTCAAGAGTTTACGTCTCAATGCTATTTTTTAAATGAACTTGCATGCAAGCTGATAAGACATCAACCGAACTGCCTTCCGCTGTCAAGTTAAAAATCGTGTTAAAAGGGAGGCTTGCATGCAAGCTGTACTTGCAGGTGTAGCTTGCAGGTGTTACTTGCTTTCTGCAGTCGGCCACAAGCCTTAGTGGCTTGTGGCCCGTGGACTGAGGCCGTGAATGTATTTTGGGCCTCAGAATCGGTGCAGCAAGCAGTATAGGAAACCTTGCAACGCTAAGCTTTTTTTATAGTTCATGTTTATTTACAAACAACACCGACTTTTTCTTTTGTGCATAATTTTAATTTAGTCGTTTTACTTAAAAAAATAGATTCGGAGGAAATATGAGAAATAAGTAAGATGTGAAATTTAGTTTTTACCTCAGTATGTTGATAGAACTGTTGCAGCTTGCATCAAAATTGAAAAATTATCCAACGCACGCAGCATGCATCAACGCATCATGCATCTAATACGTCGATTACGTATTGCACCATATGATCACAGCTGCTGCATGCTGCAGCGATTCTGAATTGGCCTTTATCCGCCACGCCCCGTTCGTAATGCGAATCAAATTTAAACTAGTTTAGACTTTTTTAGATTTATTATTAAATTTAGTATTTAATAACGTACACCATTAACTGGAATAATGTATGTAAATTGCATTTAAAATTTAAAAAAGAGTCATATCAAACTAGTATTCAAATAAAATCTCAATGAGTTTTCTATTACAAAGCGCATTTATTTCCAAAATGTGATGATGACTTTTACTGAATATAATTTGTTTACCTGTTCGCTTGAATGCAATTACACATACGATACTTTTATTTTAATCATCAATAATTATAAATAAAATTTATATAAAATGTTAAATTTAGTTTAATTTACAAAACATAAATTCAAAAATTCAGGATATTTCCCAATTATATATTTGTGAACAAATCAAATAACATTTTATGTCTAAATGTTGGCTCAACTGCTCCGTGATATTATCATTCAATTCCTTAAAAAAAAATCCATCATGGCGGTTTGTTATTTGCTGACAGCTGTCCAAAGCCAGTAGGAAAAGGTGTAGCTCGGGTCGTTAAACTCGTTTTTTCATCTCAATTGGAATTACTAAAAACAATCTAATCGAACGGCGAAGTATTATTTAATAATATTATGCTATAAAATATTTAAAGACATTTAGATTGTGTTGGTAATTTGTGATCGAAGAGGAAAACTTGGCGACCGCTATCGAAATTGTCAGTGTATCCGGTAAGTGCTTGTGTAGTGAGAATAATTGAAATTTGTGCATCCTCTGAATTCTATTTATAGAAATTAAGATCAATTTTCTTTTTATTGTATAATTTACAATTAAACATTGGTTTTGCTAGTGTATTGTTTACGAAGTTTCCCTGTGAAAAATTCACACAACTCGAGAATCTTTTGTATCCAGTTAGAAAGTTGTAACTGATTGCCTTGGGGTCCCAATTTTATCATTCTTATGATGCATCTGTAAAGCTGGTTCGGTTGGTGCTGTTTACTTTTGGATTGGCATGAAATGTGTGAAGGCCGGATTTTTGCAACTGTTGACGTTTTCCTTTCCTAGTCCATTGGTCACGTCATGTTCTGTAGTGGCTGTACAGCTGCTAACCAAATCTTTATTGAACCAGTATTTTCGACGGTACACAGAGGCTGTGAGGTATTTGCTGGCCATTTTTGTGCTCCAGTTTGCATTTAGCTGCTGTTGCTAAGGGACTGATTTAGATAATTCGAATTAACCTACTGCAGTGCAGTCATAATAGATTGATTTTTCTTTTTAGATTTGTATACTGCCTGAAAGTTGAACTAAATAAGCCAGAAATACGGTCAAAAGAGTTTCTTTAAAAACTCTTAATATAAAGATATATTTTTAGCAAGAAATCTCTCAAGGAACACGTATCGATTTGTCTCAATCTGCCAATTCTATAAAATATCTAATAGTTGCTCCCGTTTTTAGTAACATCTCTTCTAAAGATTCAAAACATTTTTATCATTATCTTTTGAAAGCTTAAGGTCCTTAAAATTATAGTTTTTTTAAAGCTAATTATTATAGGGTAGCACTATCGCGTGCCATCCAAACTAGTGAATTATTTTGGCTCAACTATGTACATCCTATCTTAATATCTCAACTGCTGTACCCAACGTTTATGTACGTGGCGCTGATGCCCGGGTTGTAATAAAGAGACTGAATTTGAATAGTTTCGTTTTTATTACGACTATACCAATGATAGCTATTAACGAAAGCATTTATTTATTTGTGTACCCGTACCAAAGGCACGCATAGCGCTGGGCACATCTTAGAAAGTTACGTAGTAGATTTACACTTCAGCAAAACAAATAATAAAATAATGGGAATAACACTAGCATAGTACAGTACAGTATAGCATTGTCCAATGCGCAGAGCACCTAGCAGGTAGATTTACAGGTACAGGTATAAAAAGTCCTGAGAATTAGAAGTGAATATGATAGTCAGAGTTGAGAGCAAGTTTAGAGATATAGTACATCGAGTTTTAGAATTAGATTAATTTGATTAATATGGGTTAGTTGCAGATAGTTTAAAAAAGTTCTATATATATAGTTGAAACTTCTAATGGATAACATGTAACAAAACTAATCCCGGAACAAGAGGTTGCGAGGCAACTAGTGTAAAAATATAATGCAAATCGGAGACAATATTGAGGCAAAGATCATTGCCAGGATAGAAGGTGGAATGCTGTCAAGAAGTTCAGAGCTTCAGATTTAAATGAATTTAGTGAAGCGCTGCGTCTAGCCTCATCTGACATAGGGTTCCAAAAAACGGCCCCACTGAGAAACACAGTTTTCCCACCGAACTGCGTATGAACTAGAGCTGAAAGTATCCGGATAATTTGTTATCCGGAATTATTAGGATCCGATTTCTCAAATCCAGGTATCCGGATAATCCAGATCCAGACTAAGCAAAAAAGTTTCAAAATTTCCTCCAGCTTGCATATGTCATACAAATATAATAAAATTTATATTTATTATTTATATTTATATATATAGTTCGGATCCAGATTCGGATAGTTCGGATCCGGATCAGGATTTCAGGAATCGGATAGTTTGCAGCTCCGGGTATCTGGATCCAATTTTTAGCTCTAGTATGAACCCTGGTGAGGGCAATTAGTTCAGTGAATGTAAGTGTTGCTTAAGATTTACGTTTACTACGTTGCAATTAGGAATAAAGAAACTAGTCGAGATGGATTCCAAGGAACAGCGTAATGGAATTGCGCTCAGGCTTATTATTATTATTAATAAAGGGGGATGCTGACAGAATTCCAGCCTGTCATGTTGTCACCGCGACCTATAAGATCTTTTGTGACATTACCCCTAAATGCGCTAGAGCGTTCATTCGAAATTAAGGTCTTTGATGAAGATTATAACATTCTTGGGGGCCATTTTTCCGACATCCTCTGGCAGTGGAAATGCCTTTCCTAGATGTCTTATCTTAGCCTTATGCGGCACAGAGCTTCACAGTCACACAGGACATGTTCAGCGGTTTCATCGTCTTCCATACAGAATCGACAGGTCTCATCATCGACCTTACCCATCTTCTTAAGATGGTATCTGAGGCAATGCCCAGTAAGTAGGCCTGTTATGAGCCTTAGTTCCTTTCTGCTGAGTGTGAGGAATTCTTTTGTCCTCTGTTGCGTGCGTTTAGGCTTACGGCCCCAATTGCGCCGGGATCAAATAGTTTTTGATTCCGTCGCAATTCAGTCGGTGCAAAATCATAGTTTAACGTTTTTTTTTTTGTTAGTTTCAAGTATGCAATTATTTTTATTATATTTTTACAATGGGTCATCGAGTGTTTTTACGATTGGAACATAACTCGTAGGAAGGAAGACAAGTAGACGAGGCAATAGAATGCAATTGTAGAAAACCACACTAAGAGTAATCGGGCCCATCCCAATTGCCGGGTCGCATTAGCTTCAGACTGAAAGACTGCAGCATACTGATGGCCACCCCGCGAATTTACTTACATTACACCGTCCGAATATAAGGGCTCTACATAGGTTTCTCTACGACGATTCCGGGTAAAGAGTTATAAAGTTATAAATTGATTACCAGGTCAACAATATAGTGTTCACGAATGAATGAAGATTGGATGTTGCACATTCAAATTTATTATTCCTGCTTACGTACAACCACGAAACTGTTTTTTTTTATTTTACTGCTAAACTTAATACGAACCCGAAACAAATTTATGGTTATCACTGTAAAACTCCAACGAACATAGCTGGGCAATAAGCTTCAATAATAAAATAAGGATAGGAAGCAATACCATTTATATTTAACTATCATATCAATATGTTCAATTGCTTTTGAATTGATCGATTTAAGACATTTATTACAATTATCGTCAGTATACATATTAAAATTAAATATTTCAAGAAAATGTAGAGAATTCCAAATCGAGTGGAGAGTGCAGGCTGTCTTGGATCAACATTTAGAGAGGTGTTGTTACAAGTGTTACTAGCATTTTATCATATAAGTATATTATTGGAATTAAAAACATCAAAATGGGTGACATTTAGTATCATTTTCTGCTTTCGTTTTACAGTCCGATAAAGAACATTCATAATATAATAATAATAATACTTTATTAGTTTAAAAACACTTCATGTACACAATATTTACTTATTTTATATTTTAAAGTTAGTTTACATATTACTCTTAATATATTGCAAACTTCCTCTTTTAAAATTATTAAATCTTGTTTTAAATCTTTTGGTAACGCGTTAAACCCTTGTAAGCCCTTATATAACAGAGAATTCTGCGCCATGGTACTTCTTCGTAGATTCAAACGAAAGTTAACTTCAGCTCCTCTCAATTTATATGGTTGTATGTCTGTTACTAGGTCTAATTTACTGCGCAAATATTCAGCTTTTACCTTGAATATGAACAGCAATACACTCATTTCAATTCGCTCTTTTAACCTCATCCACTTTATTGCTTCTAGCATCCATCTTATTGGTGTATACCTGTTGCATCGTAATATACACCTCATCGCTTTGTTTTGTAGCTTCTGCATCCTCTCGATCGCTCCTTGTGTGCATAAGAATAATATTGTTGAACAATATTCGAAGTGTGGTCTAACGATACTAATGTAAACATGGATAGCTGTCAATTTTGATAATTTTTTCCTTATTCTTTTAAAAAAGCCTAACTTTGTTCCAATTTTCTTGCATACGTAATCCACATGTGCATTGAAATTCAAATTTCTGTCTAATATTACTCCTAAATATTTCATCTCGTTTACATTTTCTATCGGCTCACCATCAATTTCAATTTCGATATCACAGTTTGTCTTTAGTGCCATAAATTTTGTTTTTTGCAAATTCAGCATTAATTTATTCATTTTTAGCCATTTACTTAAAGCCTTTAAATCCTGATCTAATGCCATTTGACTTGAGGTAAGTTACTTCCAGTTATATATATTAGTGTGTCATCCGCAAATAAAACAGGCTTTGCTACCTTAATCACATTTTCCATATCGTTAATATATATAAGAAACAATAATGTTCCAAGTACCGATCCCTGTGGAACGCCTAGTGATATTTCCTTTTCTGCTGAAATTAATCCGTTTACTTTTGTTCTCTCTTTTAGGTAACTTTCAAACCATTGAGATTCTTTTCCCAAAATTCCATATTTACGTAATTTTTTCAAAAGAATTAGTCTATCAATCGTTTCAAATCCTCTTTTGAAATCCAAAAATACAGCTATTACAAACTTGTTTTTTTCATTTCCTCTTTCCATTCCTCTATGACTAGATTTAATGCTGTTTCACAATTATGTCTTTTTCTGAAACCTGAATGCTCTCTCATAATAAGGTTAAGTTCCTCTAGATACTTTTCAAGCTGAAGCTGAACAACCTTTTCTAAAGTTTTGCTTAATGTATTTATTGGCCTAAATTCTTCACATTTGTTTGTATTTATCACCTTTGGCACGGGAACTACAACTGATTCCTTCCAGCTGCTTGGACATTTTCCTTCATTTAAACTCGTATTTACAATATTGACTAGCTGTTCACCAATAATGCTCCAATTGTCTAATACAATTTTCGTATTTATTCCATAGCAATCTTTCTTCTTATTCATAGATTTACAGATTTCCTTAAGCGATTGGACATTGACATTTTCGAATTCAAATCTGCTTGAGCACTGTTGTATATTGTTCGCAAATTCTACTACTGGTATAGAACTATTGAGTTCGTTTATGCTTTCAATAAAGTAATCATTCAGTTTATCCGCAATTTGTTGGGAATCTTTTACCTTATCTCCTCCATATACCATTTCCTATATTTCGGACTTCGTTTCTTTTAACACATTCTTTTTCAGATGTTGCCATTTCCTCTTCTGCATACATGCATTATCTATATTTGTTCTTATATAACTATCTTTGGTTTCTTGAATTTTCCAATCAACTAGTTCATTACTAATTTTTGCTTTTGCATACGCATTCTCTTTTTCTCGCTTTATCACTCTTAGTTCCTGCGTGAACCATTCACTCTCATTATTATTTACAATTTTTTTAACTTTTTCCATGACGCTTCTCATATTTGTAATTAGACCCTCCTCCGCACACAAATCTAAGTCATTAATTCTGTTTAAATTTGCAATTCCAATGTTTTTAAGTTCATCACTGAAACGTTCTCTATCATAGCGCACATACTCGATTTTCTCACTACTCTTAATTCTTATTTTATTATTATTAATTTCAATATCAAGGGTTTCATGATCACTTATCTTGTTACAGTTTATCTTGACACTTATATTTTTTGAATTTGCAAACACATAGTCAATTAATGTCTTAGAAATCTTTGAAATTCGTGTAAACTCACCCACTTTTTGGCTTAGTCCATTATCTTGAGCAATTCGTTGAATTTCATTTTTATAAATATAATTATTGCACCAATTTATGTTAAAATCTCTTACAAGCAATATATCATCCGTCCACTCATCAAACACACTCATCCATTCATTGAAACGTTCACAAAACTCACGTTCCGAGTAACTCGGTGATCTATACGTAAAAGCGATCATTAGTCTTTTATTATTTAAAGAACTCTTTATAACCATCCATGTCTATGTTTTCTAAATCTCAAATTGCCACTCTTTCCTCAGATATATAACCACACCTCCCGTACGGTTTGAATTTGAGTCACAACGAATCAGTCTATATTTGTCCAAAATCACTTCACCATCTTCAATCTCCCTTTTTAAATGGGCTTCCTTTAGCATTATGATTTCATATTCCCCTTCATTTATAAAATGTTCAAGCTCCATCATGTTATTAATTAAACCTTGAATATTTAAATACACACATTTAATTTTTCGTAATTGCTAAAAACCTAATCGTTTTTTCTCCATTTTTAGTTTGTTTATATATACCGGACATTTTTTGCTCATCACATTATGATTACTCTCTAAGTTAAGCTTCAATCTTTCATTAGCTTTTTCACAGTTTTTGCATTTTTCAATAATTACATCACTTTTGCATTTCTTTGTATCGTGTTCTCCTGTACATTTTGCACACACTTCAGTTTTTTTTGCATTCTCCCGATTTGTGATTGAAACCCAGGCATTTAAAACACCATTTAACATTATTTCCATCATACACATTTCACCTATCCCATCCGATATTAATTTTTTCATTTTCCAGAGCTTTTTTAAAACCGTCATGATCAACTTCAATTATTGCACTATAAGAATTCCTTGTTTTTTTGTAATTCAATCAGTTTCACTAATTTAAGTTCATTTTTCTTTAAGTGATCATTTTGACATCTAATTTGCTGAATTATTTCATCTTCACCCCATTTATGCTGTATTCCTGGTATACATATATATTTTTGGTTTACGTAGCACTGGAAGTTTAACTTCATATGCATTACCTAATTTCTGCTCTACTATTGTCTTTATTTTAAGGGTTTCCTCTTTTGAGTCACTTTCTATTGTTACCACACCATTATGATTACTTGACATCCCAGTAAATTTGAAATTTGTGGGGTCAACACTCTTTTGAAAATCCTCTTTTGTTTTCATTGCATTTTGTTTAACCTTTGGTTTTATAATCAATGGGGGTTCACGTTTTAATGTATCCGCACATGTCGGCTTGTGATTTGTTGTTTTTTCGTCTTTGGATAATTGTTTTAACTCATTTAAAATTTTTTTAATTTCGCACTCTTGAACGGTTAATTTTCTTTTATTTTCCGTAACTTCACTTAACACACACTCAAATTTCTCCAGTACTGTTTTCCTATAATCGATACATGTATCGCACATATACAGAATATTTTTCTTTGTTAGCACACTTTTTATATCATAATCCGATAGATTTACACATTTAACACAAAATTCTTTTCCACAAGTTCATTTGCATCTAACATTTTGGCCATTTCTAATTATCTTATCACATTTGTCACAGTTCGGTGGCATTTTTAAATGAAATATTTACACCGTGCCATTCACCGTTCGTGCTCAAACCGTTGAAATTAGAAAACGCAATTTTCAGGGCAAATAAGTAAACGCCGTAACTTATTTTTTAAATCGAAATATCTGTAATGATTTCGAATCCGAATTTTAAATTTTTGCTTTCCTTTACTTTTAATATTTATCAAATTTTCACAATATAACCAAGAGTTTTCTACTAACGACTTGCCAGTGGCTGTCACACACACAGGGATGACCCCTCTTCCATTTTCTCTCACTATCTTTAAGAATATTCTTTCTTAGTTTGGTTTTGTAGTATAATCTGCCTGTTTTCTGATTTCCAGTTCCAGATAGATTAGTAAAATTTCAGGAGATTTGAAATTTTCCCTAATTGTTTTGAGAGGAAACTATTTCTCGAATACTCAATACGCCGTTTCAAAGAAGAGTCAGGGGTATTGAAAATGGAAGACTAGCCATCTTTCTTAAAGTCTACATTAAGGTAATCGTGCTGATAGGCTAAGTAATCACAGTAGTTCTTCCATAAGTTAGTGGTATGACATATCAAAGGATACAAATAACAATTCATGATTAGAGAAACTTAATCAGCTGAAACTCGAAGTGAGATCAATAATCAATCACAGAGGACTATGCGAATTAGAAAATTACTTAAAAGTTAAGAGGTTGCAGACAAGTTGTACACAACATCATCAATTAAGGTACGAGAGAATTCATTCACCAATCTCTCCAGCGCATCAGAAGGAGAACCAACAATTGTCAAAGTGACTAGATCTATCGAGATCTGTTGTTATTTGAACAACCCGAATTTCCCACCTGTCATGAATGATAGAAAAGTCAATTGAGACTGCAGGGTATCGATTACAAACACATGCACATAGCAACGCTTCCGCCTATTCTGGTGGCTCTCACAAGCATTCATAGCCGATAACCAGAAATCGTAAAATTTGGACATACATATATCCTTGATGTTGTTTTAAGTGTTTTAACTTCTAGCATAACTTAAAAATATTAATAACAATTGAGATAATTCTTTCTAACAATCTCTTGCATGACAATTAACAAAGATCTCTGGAGATCTCTAGAGACCAAACTTCAAAATTCGTGTATACACTTCGGAGACGAGTCTCTAGATACTTATTTTATTATGGTCTCCGGAGACCTAATTTTTTTGGTCTCTTGTCGTCTAAATATTTTGGAGATTTTAGTCTCTGTAAACCTTAGGAAGAAAATAAAAGTCAAAATTGTATTCTAACAGTATAGATCGATGAATGACCAACCAGGTCCCCAGCTTTAACTGTTTCTCATTTTGTACTCCAATAGCACCGGAGATCGCAGCAAATGTAGGGGTTGAAGGTTTAGGCTTTTATGGCTGCTGTATGACAGGTTCTCATGGGACCAGGATCTTTTTAAGCAGCCTCAGCCTTCTTTTGATTAGTTTTTGGCCACCATACGAGGGCCGTATAGTTGACCATGGGTCTAACAACCGTGGTGTACATCCAGTACATCATTTTTGTCGTCAGACCCCATGTTCTGCTTATAAAGCGATGACACGTGTAGAGAGATCCCACCGCTCTTTCCGCCACTCAGGACAGATGCTAGTTCCAGATCAGATTTTTATCTAGAGTGACCCCCAGATATTTGGAGCCGTTAGTGGAAGCTTTGATCTTCTCGTGAACAAAACGATAACCGTTTTGTTTGGGTTTATGCTGAGGCCTCTGTTTAAATACCACGTGCGGATTGTGGAAAGGGCTTTTTGCATGAGGTCGGATATGACTTGATCATGGCTGTCCCGTATTGTGACTATTATGTCATCCGCGTAGCCTTGTATATTGGAACCCGAACTGGTCAGCTTCCCTAGGAGATCATCAATCACGATCGACCATAAGAGTGGAGAGAGAACGGTCAAAATGTTGTTGTACTGTTTGCTACTTTCTTTTAGTTATATTTATAGTATTACATAACATACATAAATTCTGTAGCATCTTCTTCTTCGTTCTTGGGGTAAATACTGTTTCGATTCTGACGAAATAAATATGTGTTGCTTCCAGAGTTATAGAAGCATTAAAAATGCTTCACCCGAAAATGAAGGACTCAGTATATTCCCCTTAGCGCCACTTTACGATATTTTTCTTCTGAACACTGAAAATAAATTTAATCGCCCTTGAACTATCGATACCCATGTTGTATTTGCAATTGTTTTTAGTGTTAAAAAATACTAAATTAAAATATGTTGAAACGATCATATCCTAGTTGTTAAAAAAAAAAAGCTCCACATCAAATGGAAATAATTGAAGAATTACCAAAATTAACATCATATTTTACACCAGGAGATTCTGTAAGTAGCGATCAAATTAATTCTTTACACGAGTCACATCGACACAATATTGAGGGAGCTTCAGAGCCCACTTCTTCTAAGCCAGCTTCTTCCGAGCCATAAAAAGGAGAACAATAAATCACGTAATTTAGAAAGTAATCGTCTCGACAGCAAAAATACATCGACTTCATCGACAACTACTTTAGCCGAACAACAACTGTCTTTAGCCATAGAAAACATTTCAAACGATCTTGGCGATAATTTTCATGAAATATTTACAGAAAAGACATGCGAATTTGGGATTAAAATGCTTCTCCCAAGCATTCACAACTTACATGGAAGCAGATGGTAGATCAAAAACTAGAAATTTTAATAAAACACTCTTTCATCGTAAATTAAACGACAATGAAGGTGTTGAACGAAAATGGTTGGTTTATTCACTTTCGATGAAATCCCTATTTTGATTTTCATGTTGTTTATTCAACCCTTTTAATATATATAAGCTTCTGTTCTCGGAGCGGATGCAACGATTGGAAACATATTAATCACATCACTTTGGAGCACGAGCTCAGCACAAAGACATACATATGATGACTTATCTCGCACGAAGTAGAACTGTTGGTAGAGTAGATATAGACTTGCTATCTCAAAGAGAAGTTGATTACTGGAAAAATTGAATTAAATGGATTATCGCAGTGTAAAATTGTTGGCATCGAGAGGGCTTCCATTTGGTGATAACGAAACCCTTGGGTCTATCAACAACGAAGATGAGATGTATGGAGTTATTAAGTGAATTTGTATCATTTCTCGTAGATCATTTATAAAATTATGGGAATCCCGGAAAAGGACACACTTCTTATCAGCAAATATTTATAATGGGAAAACAGGTGCTACTGAAAATTATTAGTGAACTTAAGTCAGCAAAATATTTTTCGATTAGTGTTGATAATACACCCGACCTATCTCATATTGACCAGTTGACTTTTATAATTCGATACGTGCAAGACCTTATTCTCATTGAAAGACTTTTGAAATTTATACATATTTTATTTAGCGGATACAGTCTTGAAATTTTAAGAAAATTATTATTAGTATTATATCCCCATAAAGGACCTTACAGGACAAAGCTACAACAATGCGTAAAATATGTCAGGAAAATATCCTTTATTCCATATGCGGGACAGTCTCTTAACTTGGCGCAGGGCTCCATGGTGTTGGCATAAATTGATAAATTGACATAATATTTAGGTTCAAACAAAGTTCTTAGAACACTTTCTAAAACTAGACGGTTTGCAGAGCCGATGCACTAAACCCTTTACATCGAGGTTATAAACAAATTCGAGTAGCCTGGACGCGTCTATCAGTGGAAATACCAAGCAGGCACGAGAAACTAGAAACAAAGCTGTTAGTCTGTCCAGAAAAACTGGAATTTATTATTCTAAGAGAAATTTGAAGTACCATATTGGGAAGAATAAACAAAACATGTAAAAAAGAAACCATAACAATTGACAATTGTTTACTTCGCTCACGGCGACATTTTTTGATGGTTCTGCATCATCTGTACAATTAAATGGCAAAGAAAAATTAAAGGTAGAACATTTTTTTCTTCCAATAATTGATCCTGACCCCTGGCCGTGCAACTAAAACAGCGACTAGATTCCTACAAGAAAATCAGCCAACAGTTCGGGCTCTTATCGCACTTTGAATTCAGAATAGGTGAAACATAGTTGCAAAGAATTTGCTAAAATCTACCACAACGACATTAGCGCTGAAGAACCAGAGAAGGAGTGTCTGCATTCAAGAGAATATTTGGAAGCTTCCTACATTAGTGAGAATGAAGAAGTATTAGTATTTCAGAACCATAGAATCTTATAAGAGAAGTCAATAGTTTTCGATATTGTCGTTTCCAAATGTAGAAACAGTAATGAAAATCTTTTTATGCATGATGGTAGCAAACTGCAGTGGGGAACGTTCCATCTCAAAATTGCAAAGAATAAAAAATGACGTGAGAAGTACAATCCTTCAAGAAAGATTAAAGAAATGAAATCAATTCTGAATCATACATATTACGCCAATTGATTTAGAACTTGATATAGAATCAATTTCGAATCTTTGCCAGGATTTGAAATTTTTTTTAGTAGGTACTACCGGAATATATGTTAAATATACAAATAACTCTGCCCACAATTTCAATTTCATAATGCTACCCTGAGCTTACCTTCATGAGTGACTCTGTCGAGGTCAGAAGATCAGCGTCTATTATTCATATCGAGCGGCACTGAAGTAGCTTGTGGTCCCGACGCTAGGAGCGAACTTTTAAAACGAAAGATTAGGGACGGCTACATTTCAGAAAATTCCTAATTAACAAAATCTAAACAGATTGTCTCGGAATACAATTAGATTTCACTGCTCACGGGATTTTCAGCTTTTAATAATAATAGGACATGAATTTCTCTCATCTACATTACTTTAATACGTTAATTAATTGGGGCATATATCATACTAACAATCAAGGTTCCGTTTAATTTAATACTACCATTAATTTACTTTCCTATATAGGGCATTTTAAAAATTAATACAAAAACGGGCTAAACACATCATTAATTTTAGGTACAGATTGATAAAAGGCTTAAAAAAGTAGAGCTACTATTTAACATGAATCATACGAATAGGTTCATTCATTCCAGAAATATGATTTTTTGAAAATAGCTTTCATCTTAAAGTTATGAATTTTCTAATCTCTCTTTTCGGGAGTGGTACGTGGTAGGGAGATATATAGAACTATGGTGACCTTTTTTCTTATTCCATACACACTGTGAAATTTTCATTGATATCAGAGACGGTCGGGTCCAGAGGTAATTAGTTCATGTGGAAAAGATAGCTCCTGCCATAAAAAACTAAAGTTGAAGATTTTGTATAAAGGCGTTGAAGTACAAGTTCCAAGTATTGTGTTTCTAGAGCCGGTAATAAATGCTTGTTTTTCTTTATTCCGATTCCTATAAATAAACATATTATATACCCCTCTTTTTCAATTGTGCTCATCTTGGGCATTGTGTTAAAAGATCTATTGTAACTCTATAAATGGCACCGACAGAATGGCGTTCTGCTAGGCAGCTTAAAGTCATGTTAAGCTTTGTTATACACGACATTGGAATTATCGGTATAGGGTAGTCTACACAGACGAAGCGTTAATTGAGAATTAACGTGAACTCAATTATTTAAACTTACAGGTTTCTCATTACAAATTAAACTTGTAATTTGAGTAATATTATACTTACTGCAAAATAATTGCGTTCACGTTAATTGACAATTAACGCTATGTCTTGCTGGGGTATAGTCTCTGGAATTACAATACAAGCCATAAAGTACGACTTACATACATAATAATTGCATAGGCGATCAGTTAGCCGACTGAAATTCAATTGGTGCTCATTGAGAGCAACTAAACTAATGATGTCAAAAACAGTGTAGCAAGTATAAAAAATTCATGAAAATTATTTCATTTTCAGGAAAAATTACAGCATAAAATGCAATTTCTTGTCTTGAAGTGTGTTTTGATGTAGAAGTAGTTTAGTTTTCTTTCAATCACCATAATTTGTTAATACTTCAATTTCTTGTGGGTGCAATAAATTAGTTTCGACCTTGTAATTAAATTGTAGTTCTTCTCCATTAGAGCTACTAAAATTTCAAGACATTATAAGTCCATATACATACATACAAATACATAAATTTGTAAGGAAAACGCCTGCGTCATGACTTGCATTGCATTCTGGAGGCTACGGACTAACTCAATAACTATTTCTGCATGGAAAGATAGATGATTTTTTTATGTCTTTCTATAAAACCGCTTTGCTGTTTATTTCAAATTCGAAATTTCAGAACTATGTACATTTGTTTTGCCCTGTACGTCAGTATAAAACTATGTATTACAAAAGAGGAAAGGAAATAATGTTTTTAAAGGAATTCCAATAGGGGCTCGAACTCATCACTGTGAACGAGCACACACATTGTTTATAATTAGAACCATTTAGAGCAATAGAGAACTTAATTCTGACCATGGTTTGTTGAAAGGTTTATTGGAGATTATGCACTAGATTCCATAAAATTATAATGAGCGATGTCAAGGCTGTCTACAATTTAAAATTTTGCTACTACCGACCCTATAATATCCACTTTTAGAATCTCACACACGTCTCTTGTATTGCCTTCGTCATCTCTGCACTTTACTTCCTCTACTCTATATATAGATTAGTTTTATTTCGCTGAATGCAAAGCTTTGAACTTTTATAACAAATACATCATAAAAATAAAAACATTAATTAATTGATGACATCAGTTTTCATAAAAAAATAAGCCTATCAAATCAATGTTAGTGAAGTATTTCGAGATCCCTGTAGAAAATCGAATATTTTTATCGAATCAACCGGATATTTTAGACTTATGTTGTGGGATCCAATGATCGAATATGAAAGCAAAGTTGTGGTCAGCCGATAAAATATAAGAAAATGTAAATTAGACTAAAAAGTCAAGATTTTTCGTTTGTTTTTTCAATCTTGTTTTGAATATTATAAAAACAAAAATCACTTGTCAAGTCATGGCGTATTATAGAAACTTCCGGACACCTATTAATCCTGTCAGTTGGGTTCTAAATTCACAAGGACGTCCAGTTGTAATAAAAAATTCTATGTCTTACAAGAAAAATACTAAATGATGGGGAAACTATTCTTCGTACATTCAACTCTGTTTTTTCTTTTCATTGGTTGATTTTTACAAGTCAATGAATGCTAATAACTTGACTTCCTTTAATCTTGCTTCATACATACATACATACCTACATATACAATGAAAATCTTAAAAGCGAATTAATAATTTTATTCAGATTTTCGATGTCTAAAATGATTTCAAGAAAAACTTGGGACTTTTCTGAACTTCAGTTGGTCAATATTGAACCGACACGTCTTGTGTGCGAAATCGCTCAACATTAATCTTGCAATCTCTGATGACGCATTCAGTGCAAAGAAACGTGGTGAAAACTCTAAATGAATTAAAAAAAAAGAGAAAGTGATTTGGTGATAATTTCTTTCTTAAAAAAAAAAAAAACTCATTAATTTCTTCGTGCTTAGTAGAAACAGCATCGGATTCATAATAATGGTATAATCTGACCTCTTACGACTGCTTTTTTGTTCCAAATCAAATGTCAAGTTAATGCAATTGCGCTCTGCGTGTAAGAAAGCCAAACGGGAGTAGAAAATAATCAACAAATTAGAGATTTCTTTTTGAAATTATTCAATTCACTTTGAGTTTCATTCAACAGATTCAACCTCGACTGGCTTGGTTAATTCAATGTCAAAAGACAAATCAAGAAAAAAACATAAACGGTACTTAAGCTTCTTTCATGTGCATGCAAATTTCTCACGGAAAATTGATTACGAAATTTTACTAGCCTCAGACAGGTTGACGGTTTAATGCTATTTTATAAGTGTTGACACGAATGACACTTTCGTATTTTTCTTGTACGCCTGGAATTATAATAATCAAGGCACTGTTTAGGTGATTGAGAAAATAAGTATGAATAATGTGTTTCAGTTGCAAAACTTCATTGTGATAAGATACTCAAAAGCTTCCAAATCTGGTATTTGTAGAAATCTTGACATTTGATTTTTTTTTATTTATCAGCTAATTTTAGAGCTATTTATACTGCCACGCAGTATTCATTATCTTCTTTCAGTCATGGCTACAAAATACTTTTTATAATTAATATTAATTAGTTTTGCTTTTCTTATTTAAGACTAAAACAAGTCTTTCAAGTCAGATCTTCTGAGTTTTAAAAATGTTTTTAAATTTAGGTGAATTGATATGATCTTTAGGCTCTTCAAAAACGCGGATATTATACGGCGAATCAAAAAGATTTAACTCGATTTGTGAATTATTTTATGTATATAGATCTTATGATAAATTTTGTCCGCGAACCTAAGAAGCCAATAATAAGTACGTTAATATTCTGCAGTGGGAGAGCTATGTATGCTATTTGCCTCCATTGCACCTGCAAGCACACATTGATTGCAAGGGACAAATTAATTCAAACCAGGAGATTTTGTTGATCATCTTATAGAATTTTCTACGAATAATGAATGTTATATCCAAAATCAGAGTCTAGAGTTTTTTTTTTACAAAATTTGAAAGGTACATTGCAGAATAACGTATAGTCACCACAGTATTTCCCATTAGAGAGAACTCTACCGATATTTGTCTTAGTTTTCGTTGACGTCTACTTGCTGTCATAACTTTGAAGGTGAGCTCAGGCCTTCCAATAAATATTTTTGTTAACTTGCTTTGATTTGTATGCAGTATACTTGTCTATGCCTTCATATGGTCCTTCGTAGATGACGTAGAGACGCATCGATCATGTAGTCATTACCAACGAATCATGAGTGTATTGCGTACCCATTTGTAAATTATTTGAAAATAGAACTCGTCAATTATCGGCCTATGTCGAAAGTGATACAGAATGGAATTCCATATCTTGCAATCCACGGTGCAATGACAACACGTACAACTATTTCTATGGATATGCCGGCTATCTGATAAATCCTTCTCAGTGGTGTTTCCATACTAACCCTGAAATCCTTGGACATGCTCTTCATAGTTATGCTTTTATTAGTTTTATCTCAGCGGGATTAATAAATATGAGATATTTTGATATTTCTATTGCACTTTAACCAAAATATTTATGATACATTTATAAAGATAATCATAAATTGGAGAAGGGCAAAAAGGTGGTGCAGGTAAATTTTTCAGTAGTTCTTACCAACCTTCCAAGGAAAAAATATAGTCATATACGAAAATGTAGGTAACTGAAGCCCCAGAAGCCCCACAAAATATACTGTAAAAAGTCGATACAAATTTGACAACTATTAACGCCCTTCCACGTACTCATTTTATTATCATTTTTTTGTTTACAAAATATTAATTCTTCCTTTCACAGACCTAATATTATAATTGGAGTGAAAGAAAAAAAAGATCTGAATTCCAAAAACCCTGAAGTGTATTCAATAAATTTAGAGTTACATTTTCATCAATTCCAACAATACTTTTTTTTTTTCCTAAAATTAGACTTTTAGAAGCCTTATTCGATTTTCGACAATTGGGAAGGGACGAGGCAAAGAAAGCAAAATAAACCGTTGGAAAGCTGTGTATTGTTCAGTAGTTAGTAGGATACCAAACTAATTTTCAGATGTCCAAATCCAATCTTTTCTCAAATATTTCGTTTATAAGAAGTTTCTTGTATTCCTCACCGTTCGAATTTCCAAAATATATTTTTGATAGAAATAACTGAATCTACAAAATCATGCGCCGGAATCAACACCATATTCTATCAAATAAAAATATGTCGCCGTGACATCAAAATTTTCAATAAACTTTCAATAAATCGTGGAAATAGAATGGAGTTCATCAGGACTTTCCACGATAATTTTTTTCGTCCGAAAATACGACTTGTCTCAACTTTCTCTACTTAAGGCTAATATTTTAACCTTTTTCTAAATTGTTCAAGTATTTCTTTTTCCCATAGTAGTAATAGTATGACAAAACCAAAACTGGGGAAATATACATAAATGGAACTTATCGCTACGTTTTAATTGGCAAAATTTAGCAACCACTGCATTTACAATTGCTAGTGAAGCACTAGAACGCATCAATAATTATTAATAATTATCTCTTAATTACATAAGCAGTAGTACTTTTTAAATTGAATTTAATCAATTGACGGGAGTGAGTAGAAATGATTTATGTGATTAATAATTTATTTCCTATTAACCCCTTAAGTAATTATTAAAAACTCATGCTGGATTCTCTGATGTTTTTCGGAATAATGAGAACTTTATTTGAGTGGAATTTTACATCTTACAGCATCTTGGGCAAAGCTAAATTTATCTTTTGCAAATATATTCAGCAGTGGTCTTTTCTGCAAGTATCTCGGGTGTGGGGATTTTCGCACAAAATACCCGCCCGAGTATACTCGGGTGTAGTCCTTAAGCGGTTAAAACAGTTTTTTCTTGGTTCAAATGAATCTGTGAGCGGTTTTATTGATGAAAATTATTTTTGTCTTATATACATATATAATATAATTTATTTTTCTTTAGCTGTATATTAACAAAAGGCCATCACAAATGTATTCAATCAAAGACATTTTAATTAATTTTCAATTTTTTATTAAATTACAAACTTGTTTTACTAAATTTTTTACAGTTTTCATTTATCTCTGTTCAATTTGTAGATGAATTTGCATATTTTTGTGGTAATCGACCTAATCGAAAGCGACTATCCGGATTCGGTTTACTGGAATACCAAAAAAATCGAATAGAGGATTGAAAATATCCGAAAGAATTTGCGAGCATTATTTGTCATTGACACTTTGGCTGATGCCTTGATTTTTTGATATATTTAAGAGTGGTGTTGTGAAGACCAATTTTAGCATAAATATTATCATCAAGAAAATTTCGATATTTCCTAAAGTAGTAAGATTTAAATAGTTAGTCATGTATAGATTTTGTCCTTCAGTTGGAAATCCAATATTCCTCTCTATTGTACTATCGACAAGTATTTCAATCTTGTACGCAGGCGAAATTAATGACCTGGATCATAATGCCATCTATTTTCACTAAGTACTATTGTATTGCCCGTAGTTAGAACGTTCACGAAAATTAGAATTTAGTGAAGACTGAAATGAATGCACTGAGAATTATGGATTAAGATCAGTGTTCTATTTCTTTATAACAAAAAACACTGTCCATCTCCTTTTAACATTCAATAAACTGTCACACTTAGTTTTTAGAATTTCCCACTAATTATATTAACATCAGATTATGTATCACACTGAAAAACACACTTATTATCAGAAAATTGTAATGCACAATTTGTCAGGAATGTGATATATTATATATATATAGAATGAAAATATGATTTATTTAATATATGCACCCAAAATTACAATATATTAGATTTAAACTAATGTTAAGACTATTTGTTTTAATCCTTTATTAGAACAACTCTTTATTCCCATCTAGACCAGGAACAAAGTGTTAATGTTAGTAAATTTGATCTCAGTCAAGACCCGAGATACAATATGCTTTAAGTCAATCAATATCCGGCTTAAAGTCTTATCTTCTTCAGTCAAGACCCGAAAAAAAGTTTATGTTAGTAAAAGAATTACCCCAGTCAATGCCCGAAATAATATTCTTTAAATCAGTCAATGACCGACTTAAAGTGATACCTTAACTTCAGTCAAGACTCGAAGTGAGAATCTTTATTTCAATCAAAAGTTAAAGTGTTTTATTAATAGGAATTGTATATCAGTCGATGCCTGATATAAAATGTTAGTCTCTTACCTAGCCAACCTATCCCAAGCGGATGCCAACTGCAAAAAGGGAGATAGAGACCAGTCAGCTTGTTGTTTATATAGCCATTGCTTACACACGACACCAATGATGGAATAGCAGGAATAACAAGACTTGGCAATACATCTGTGCCTTTTGTTTCAGAACAGATGCATTGTAGAGTAACAAATACAAGTCAGTTTGATTTCGACTTTCGATCTGTTAATATGGAGTGGAGTAACAAAGAAAATCGTGTTACGATAATAGTGTTTCATAAATGCGGAAAGAGTCGTAGTGAAATTTTCGAATTGGCAAAAATGTTTGTTTACCGCGCTATTGATCGTTTCCGTCTCAAGTGGAAGACACATCAAGAAGTGGTCTCCCGTCCTAGTGCGGTTGTAAAAGCAGACGACAATGGATTCGTAGAAATCCCCTTCGAAAATAGAAAGTTGTGTCCAGAGATTTGGATATTTCAACGAGATCCATGTCGAGGACAGGTTTTCTGTGGAAGAGGTGAGAAGAAGCGATATCTCTTTGCTTCTTCTCACCTCTTCCATAGAAAACCGGTATGCATACTGCATCAAGAATACTCGTGTGGGATGGCCCAATGGCCACACCGTTTAATGGCCTGTATTTAAGCAAAAGCCGGTCACTTTAAGTGACAACTTTTCTTTTCTATTTATTATTAATGTGTGATAAAATAAATGAAATCATTTTAAATACGAAAGGCTTCTTTATTAAATTTTTATCACTTCTTATACTTGCAACAGATCTTATGGGAGGACTAGGTAAAGCTCAAGCCAACATTGGCCTCTAGTTAAAAATATTTTGCATAAAAAAGATAAATGTGTATTACCGAATTTAAAAATTTTGTGGATTTCTGTATGTTGTCATTGTCACATACTTTGCAAACGTATTAAATGGAAGGTATTAAGAGAAAAGTGATGAAACGCATAAAGAATTTTATATTTAAAGTTGGAGCTCACTTTTGCTACGAAATAAAAACTTAATTTTAAATTGTTCTACTATGATGCGAAATATCTGAAACAGTTTTTTACATTATTGCTCTAGTGTTAAATCCAACAATTTCATATATCAGCGCTGGCGGGAATGGTTTGTATCGGGTGCTGCTTTCTATCCCGATTGTTAGTGGATTATTACCTTAACAAGTTAGCGGTTCTTTTAAGAGTTGTTTTGTATTAAAATAATTATTAAATGTCTTTCTACACATTTTTTTTTATAGTTTTCGAAAATGTTTTGAATTATATCCTTTTAATTTTTGTCGACACGGATAACTCGACAATGCTTTGACTTAACAAGCTAAAATGTTAATAACAAAATTTTTTTTGGAAATTGTAATACTGAGTTCGTCAATAGATTAAATCAGGGGTACCCATACAGAAATTGTAATTTTTCATGATTATTGCGATAACAGTCAATCAAACATATTTGTTATGTGATGAAAAGTGTTTCGGAATAAAAGAATCTATAAAATTGATTAGAATAATATTTACGGAATAACAAATAGTTGGTGATAAAAATGATATAGCAATAACAATCTAGCAAGCAAATCTTTATCATAACATTTCGAACAAAGACACGAATGATCGGGTACTGGGTGAAATTTCTGCTTTTATCTTTATAACTTCTTTATTAGTTACTGATTATGTCTAGCTTGTAAAAACAATGAGAATTTTCTCTGAAAAAGCAGAGATTTTTGGCAATAAACAAATGTAGATGCTTCGAAGGAAAAGGTCAAACGATCACATTTTTTTTTGGTGTGGGACATTCCAACATCCTCAAGGAAAATCTTTTAGTCATAACACCTTGAAGATGTTCAAGGTGTTATGACTAAAAGATTTTCCTTCCGAAGAGGTTACCAGGTAACCAACCATTAACGAAAGAAGCCAGATATTAGACAGAGTGAAGAATGGCAAAACAGACGCAAGGGTGGTCGATCCTGAAGTGGAACTCTGCATACCGCTTGGTATGTCAGCTTCCATTTTTTAGGTAGAAGTCTATACTATAGAGATTGGAGTTCAGGAATGCTTAAACAGGGGCTGCAGGAACTCGAACATCTACATTTGCTCAGACATCCAAGCTGCGCTCCTGGCCCTATCCTCTCAAAAGAGTCGAAACTAGTATTAAACTACCATTTGAAACTGTAGCTGATGTCTAGGAACAAAATTCTTTGGGGTTCTGAATACGAAGGAGTGGATGGTAATAAAAAAACGGACGAACTGGCTAAAACTGAAACCGGCTGTCCGTACTCGACATTTGTCCTACGATACTGCCACTTTAGGGTAACTTCATAAATGGGAAAACAGGCAACTGGGCCTGCTCTGACGTAGTGCGCCCGATATGGGGCATGTGAAGGAACTCTTCACCCCCTCTTTTCTCCAGAAGCGAAAAACAATTCGTCTTAGCAGATAGTCACTCAGATTGTTTACTAATGCAGGCACTGGACATGGCCCGTTACGTTATTTTTTTTAAAAAGATAGGCATGTCTGACGGCGAAGTTTTTCGACTCTGCGAAGGAAAGTAACGAAACCTCGATGCATAATATGTATATCCCGTGCTTACGGCTTTAAGGTTGAAAATCACTTAAGAAACTTTTATATCTCTAAATAAGGTTTACAATCCCAATCCCAAGGGCTCGTTGAAAGACTAGATCTTACCTAACCACTTAGGGGAGAGCAAAATGGATCAACTCTTAATGCAATGTCCGCATGGTCCTAGTGGCTTAGTCGCTCCTACTCCTAACCCAACCTAACTTGTTCTTATATCGAACCTGCGTGCTGATTCTATTTTCTTATCGTATATTTTTGTCTCATATTCTGACATTGCACCACAATTTAGACGAATTTGGTTTTCACCATAGTTTATTTTAATTTAACAAGTTTGTTAACTGCCGCTGAGTTGTCACAAAACCTTTGAATTATGTATGGTTAATGAATATCCAACACCTTCTTACACCTTTGCAAGTGCTAAATCCGATACTCTAAGGAAATCGATGATGAAAAAACAATACAAAAGCACCGAAGGAAATAAATTTTTTGTTAAAGAAGCAACTTGTTTCAATAAATTTACTTTCATACCGGAGCATTGTGAATAAAATAATTTAAAAAGAAAGAACACCACTCACAATTGCATATTCATAGCTGTTCAAATATTTAGTTTACTTAGTAATTCCATAATTTTATTGAATCAGAATATTGCTACTCATCATTACATATATCTGGTTGCATGCGAATTAGTCATTGTAAGATATATTTGTTCGGTTTATATGTTTGTAGTCGTTATATAATATGAGCGTAAATTAATTTTCTTTATATCACTTTCCAGAACTGAGTGTACTTGGACATTAAGAGTAAGTGCCTACATAATAACCTTAATCATATTTTCATTGCATCAATTCTTTTTAATTATTTTGTAATATCTCCGGGAAATGTCTTAATAGCATGAAACTATAATTTCAGAGGCGAATGGTTACATTCAATACAGTTCAATTACATTTGATAAATTTTGTAAGTTATAAATAAGGAATATAAAAAAGTTCCTTAATTTAAAATAATTTTTCTAAGGTCGAAGCATTTTTAGTCAAAGACCTATCTATAATGATCACTCTTTAAAGCGACTTTATTTTACTATTAAAATAAAAACAAGAAATGAGTACATAATAATGAAAAGATATTATTATGTGTAATATTGCAATGTGAGCTTAATCAGATGAATTTGAGTCATTCTTACATTTGCAGGTCTTATTATTAAGCAAATAGTTTTTGATAGTTTTTATTTTTTGGAGTGATATTCGCACTTATCAGTTGCATCCATGTCCAGAGCTGAAACAAGTGTACAAGTCTGCAAGTCCACTATCCAGAGAGAAAGACAATCTTTTTGTCCAGAGTGTTAGAAAAAGACTCTGTAAGCCGCAAACGCAGCAGCTGTTTCTGCTCTCTTGTCAAAACTATTAGGAACAACTCTACCAGTTCTTCTCTACCTTCACTACTTAACAATGGTGAAGTGGTTATGGACTCCCCGGTTAAAGTTGATATTTTGGCTGCGAGATAAAAAATTATCGACCAATTGTAATCACTTTGATTCTTTCGGAAGGATTTTTAATCTATCATTAAATTTATCCAAATTAATGAAGTATCTAGAAACCAATCAAATCATCAACGATTGCCAATATGGCTTCTGGTCTGGTCGTTCATCGAACTGAATAGTCTTCACAATTTGGGTGAGTCCAAAATTGTTGGCCTATATATTTCAAAGTCCTTTGAACTTGAAGTACTTGGTCCCTCCCCTCCTTTTCTATTATACATTGAAAGCTTTTTTTTTGTCTAGTGGCCTAATACGGGTTGTAGTATAAGCCGGGTTAGATGTTCAGGTTTGTTAATTATTGAATATATTTAAAGAACGCTAAAAACGAAACAGTTAAATGTCATCAGTCGCATAACCCCAGGGTGATATTGCCAGTACATATTTTAACATTACGGCAGAGATATCCACTGTTTTTTTTTTTTAAAATATCTTTTTTTAATTACGTATATGTAGGTAAGTGGACGCATAAAACTACACAAATTCTTTCCATTTATATGTAAAGATTTATTTCAACATAAAATGAACTTCTGGTATGACAATTTGTAGCGACGTACAATTTCTACTTTGGCAAAAAAAGTCACTTGATTAAACAAAGTAAAGGTAGTCTTCCTTATTACTGCTTGAAGTTCGGATCCAACTGACATAATGTGCAAGCAAGTGCCGTCGGGCACGTATAGGTCACAGATTTATCGACGTTGGCAATCCCACCCGTGGCCATTTCACCCGGACTTAGCCTATTAGAAGGTGTTATTTTTTTATCCTGTGCCCTTCCTCTAGCATGCAATCTGCGAAGATTAAAGAGCAACATCCATCAGTGCTTACATGTTCCCTAATCCCTCGTTTATCTCCTTCCTGTTTTGCATTATAGGATACTTGACGTTGGTTTAATAATATTAAAAAAAAAAAAAAAAATCCTTTTCTTTCCAATAGATGAAGTTTGAGGTGTTGGCATCTCGACAGTTTTTTTTTTTAATTTTCTGAACAAAAATAGAAAATGAAAATGCATTCTTAAAATTGGTTTTATTAGTTACAGTCCTAATTGCTGCAGTTCTAATTGTCACAACAAAATTCAAAGTGAAGGGTACATCCTCGTTATTTGTATGTGTTTACTTTGGATAATAAATACTTATAAAGGGTGCTATAAGAAGTCGCTATCTTGAATTTTATTGCAAAACCCGGACATCTATCTATCTAATTTATAATCAAAATATAAAATTAAGAGAAATCGTTGTGTGTCACATAAACAACAACAGCAATAACACAACAGATAAATACAAATAAAATTTAAATTAAATTAAATCAAAGAAATGATCATAAATATTTTCTACTTGCTACACAAATTTCAAGTAGCACTGAAAAACGACAAATTGTTTCAATTTTTGATGACTTTCAGAGTAGATAAAACCCAACATTTTATTGTTGGTAATTTAAAGCATTTTTTCAACCAAACAGTTCAAATTACCCTTGTGAAAACTTGACCTATAAAAACGTAAAATTTCACTTTTAGATTTTATTATTTCCGCTCCGTTCATAATGAACCAAACCAAACAAATAGCCGAAATCACAAGTTTGGTTTGTGTAATAAAATTTGCGGTCGTAACACACCGTACGGCAATAACTTTTCAATTTCTTCCGTAATTTTCACCCATGACACATTGTACAATCCGCGACAAATGTGCTTCTTAAAGACGCGAAAATCCCATTACGTGCTTAACAATAGGAACTGGGGAAATCTCACATGCTACACATATCGCGATTATATTGTTTTATGGGTGAAATGAGAACGGGATGGATCAAAAGGGCTCCTCCAAAACAACCGGTGCGATGGTTGGTGAATATCTCTTAACATTTTTATGTACATACATATAGCAGCCAACAAGTGCTAGTTGCTTAGTGTTCTAAGTCATGAACATAAGCGAAAAGGCGGCACGAAACTCTTGAGGAAAGTCCACATAAATCGTTTTCCTTTTTGGTTAAAATGATATTCATAGATGTTTTCCATAAACGTGAAAATTGTTTTGGTAAATTTTGCGTAATAAAACTGAGAAAATGTGTTACCAGTAACTGAGGCTGGCGCGCAATGACTGAAAAACCCTAAGGAGGCATTCTAAATGTTCCATATAAATTGCGGTTGCTCTGGGTAGTGTTGCTCAATTTGTTCTCATCTTATATCTGCAATATTTACAAAAGGTGCGAAATTGTGAACGAGAAATATACGTACCATTTTTCTTCTATACATACATACCAGCATTTACATATGTATATACGAGTACATATACCACCTGAACAGCGTCGCACCATTATGAATGCCAATTAAATATTCAAAGTTAAAATGATAATTTTATTGATGATAATCTCAGAGTTGTTATTTGCTCTCATATGCCTCTCGGTGTCGTTTATTCGAGAGATTTCTTTATAATTTTTTCCCTTAGTGGCTATTTTGCTTGCTAATGGCGAATTATCACAGTTCATTGAATTGCTTAATGTAAATTAGTTCATTTACAGGCCTAAAATATTAATTTTGCACATGTCAACGAATTCGACACCCGAATAAATCAAATGTTTTGTGTTCCCCCCGATTATGATTATAATTATTTTAATTTCGGAGCCGTTTACTATTAATGAATTTTTGCCACTATTTTCATTGATATGAATATGTAGCAACACAAAACATTGGAGAGGGTGGGTGGGGGGGGGGGGGGTTTGGAACTGTTGCAGCGTATGTTTTTGAAGTTCATTAAAATTTGATTTAACTAAAAATTATCAGTAGATACTACATGAAAATTATTTTGGGAACTCAATAAAATATTTAATTTGTAAATGAACTGGTTTTATAGTAAATAATAATTGCTAAATTCTCTTCTATTGTTTGCTAGTTTTTTTAAAATTAAATCAAAGTAATTAATAATTCATTTGTGATAAAATTGCTAATTGCTGATGATTATGCAAAATTACAAGTATACTTGAGTGCAGTGAATAGTAAGTAATTGTAATTAATTAACTTCACAATTTTTAAATTATCAAATAATGGTTATCGCTCAAAGAGCGCCATGAGAAATATTCTGTCTGTGATTACAATTTTTTTCTTTAGATTTAAAAGTTTTTTACTGATTTTATTTTTTGTATCTACAAATAAAAATATTTCATAATTTTCTTTTCTTTTCTAATCAAGTATAAAAATTATTTTTGGATTTCTCCAATATAAGTAGAACAAAAGTAATTTACACGAAGGGCTAAGTTTAGTTCACCTTTAATTAATTAATTAATTTTAGGTACATCCATTCTCACCAGAATACTGTATAAGTAGTCTTTTTATATTATATACATACATAAGTAGTGTTTTTTGTGTCTGATAGCCAGAGTATAGCATAAATACCATAATGAAATCACATTTTTTTTTAAGAGGGACAAATAAGGTTAATTCGGAAATTTTTTGACGATACAGTTCATATATATTTATTCAGGTAATTAGCATATAATAAAAGGACATTTGAGGAATATTCTGTAAAATTTCACAAATGAGCCATTGACAGCAAATCTTCGCAGACGCCTAAAAAAGTCACGTTACGGTGAACCGCATAACCCATCACTGGATCATTCGAAATAAAAAAAAAACCAAAAAGATTTAAGTTAGACAAAAAGAACGAAGCAGCTGCTAAGAGTTCCTACTGAGCTGAAGGAGACTTACAACTCCATACCTCCGGTAGTTCTGCTCTAACCTTCAAATTTTAACACAATAATCTTGATATGTTGACACATTCATATGTAACAAAAATAAAAAATAAACAAAAAAAGGCAACAAAATACAACCCCCCACCCTCCTTAAGGGTGACAACAATAACTTGTAACAAAAAAAAAAAGCTTCTCATTAAGGCAGAAGAAAATTTATTTCAGTGAAATTACAATAATAAAATCCCAAAAAGGGAGTGTACATTTATATGAGGTTAGAACGGAACGCGTTATTTTTGTGGTAAAATAGTAATTTTTTTTTAAATAAGTAAAAAAATACTTCTTTCAAAGGGAAAATGAACATCATACAGGAATTCGTTTAAAAAGAGCGATTTGATTACGCGCCGGATACATCGACTGAGTTTTTATATAGTCAAAAGCCCTACTGCCTTCGGAAAAGCAACTAAGCATCACATTGCAATATGAGCGCGCAGATATCTAAAAATGCTGATGTAATGTCTGTGTGTGCGTTTGTATGATGATTTTTAATCCTTTTTAAAAAGAAATAAATTGGAAAGGCGTATGAAATAGTTTTCTCATGGATTCGATTTACAGATTTATATTTTATTTTCTGTAACTGTAATTTTTAGAAGGGAAGGTGGCTTAACATGACACCACTTTTATTTTCTATCCAATTTCTAGCAAAAGCAGATTTGGAAATATATTTAGAAATGGAAAAATGGTAGAGCAAAATGGATTGGACACCCACGCATAATATTAAGTTATTTCGATTTTTGCATGTCCATCCGTCCGTCTGTGCGCACGATAATTCAAGAACGTGTTCACTTAGAAAGCTAAAATTTTGTACACGGACTTGAAAAAAAAAAGTAAAATTAAGTTCGAACATGAGACAAAACCGGCAATTCCTTCGTGGGGTTGCCATACAAAAGTTTCGTTTTCCACTATATATTTGGACACTGTCTAAGTACGCGACAACATAGAGAGCTGAAATTTCGTACATAATGTTTTTATAGTAATAGCAAAGAAAATTCAAAAATGGACTAAATCGGGCAACCTCTTCTTAGTGTTGCCATATAAAAATTTAGGTATACTGTGAAAATTATCAGCTCTAGACATTTTTATTGTACTAAAAACTTTTTTAGAATATGTAATCCTATAAAATTGGATATAATAATTTTTTTTGTCCGACGAACGGCTCTAGAAATATCTATATGCGAAAAACCACTTCAAAAATCAAGACATAACAGACATAATACCATCATATGATTGCTCACGATAATCTGGTTCAAAGGAAGTATTACATTGTGCACTATTTATAAAGTAAACATTAAATTCATTCTAATCGAAACTGCATGAATTATTAGCCTTAATAATAATGGCTGCCTCTTTGATATTCCTCCAAATCATCCCAGTTGGTAGGTTTGGGTCGAGTTTGGCATTAAAGTCGGATAATTTCGAATAGCTGAAACAGTTTTGTTACGAAGTCTCTTATAGTTTGCTTTTAACTCAGGACCTCCAAACCTTTTCCAGCAATTGCAAGCAAGATTTCGCTCCATAATTAGTGCTCTAGTGTCATAATTGAACCAAGGAGACCGAGAAAAAATTTTTAATGAATACTCAGGGCACAAATTTATTATATAAATTAGCTACACCCGAACTACAGTGGACCTGGACCTGGAAGTCAACATCTGCGGTGTTGAACATGGGAACCCAATCACACTTTATTCTTCTGGTAAAATAAGAAACTTTTCAAAAAAAAATAAAAATGAGCTTTGTATATGTATGCATATACATAAAGTAAAAGAAAACAACAAAATTGAAGTAAGCCTTCGAGAAACGAAACTATAAACCATATCTCTGAAAAAAATTATTTTATAAAAAATTAATTGCAGCAAAGAAGTTCGCAAATGTAGGTTGCTGGGTTTCTGGGTAACTCAGCTTCACAATGTACCCATTTTGACCAATGCATTCACTTCACCCACGGCTGGTTCCTTTGTGCGTTCAAATTTATTTTTTGTTTAGCTCTTTTTGCTGCACGCCGTTTTTCTATTAATTGTTTAGCTGATTTTGTTTGAAACTTGAGGCTCTTTGAGGAAATGGGGGCTTCTATTTGTATTTGCATTTTATTGGAAAATTCTCTTTATATTATTACGACAATTTTACTTAAGGCTAGTAATTCAGTCAAAACAATTCAATAATTAAATTCTTATATTTATCCAACTTCCTTTCTATTTTACATTCTTACCAAAGCATATTAAGCATTTTTAGACTGTTTACCATTAGCATGTGTTTTAGTTTTTTTACAAGCTTTAATTCTGAAGTCATCTTTTTTTCTTGAATTATAACTAACTATTTCATTAATATATTGTATAGAGCTTATCAAATAATTCGGTAACAAATTGTACTTAAGTTTGAAAATATAAATTAGGACTTTGAAACGAATTCTTTGTTTTACAGTCATCCAGTTTATAGCTTCTTTCATTTCAACAACAGGCGTTAATCTACTACACTTTAGAATTATTCGCATTGCTCTGTTTAGTAATTTTTGTAGTCTATTTAAAGGTATATTATTTCCGAAAAATAAAATTGTAGCACAGTAATCAAAGTGTGGCAGTATAATAGTATTATAAACGCATATTGCTGTTTTGAAGTTCAAAAAACTTCTTATTCTTTGCAAAAACCCTAGTTTCTTAGCTATTTTACAGCAAAGTTTATTAATGTGGGGGGTGAGAAGCTTAATTTATTATCTTCCATTATACCTAGATATTTAATTCCTTTTATAACATCTATACTAGATCCCTGAATAATTATTGCTAAGGGTTCCTTGCTATTTATTAGTATTTATACAGTTTGTTTTTGACACATTTAGCCTTCATTTATTCATGTTGACCCATTTTGAGATACTTCCCAAGTCCTCTTGTAATTTGTGTCTGCATTCGTTGAAGTCGTTACCAGTTATGTGCACCAACGTGTTATCAGCCAATAGCACTACTTTCGAGTGTTTTACCACATTAGGAAGGTCGTTGATTGACAACACAAACAGTGAATTACAAAGAAATGCGCCTTGAGGCACCTTAATGTTACATTCCATAGGTGTCGATACAGTAGACTCTAGTTGAACTACTTGCGTCCTATTATCTAAGTAGCTCTTGAACCAGTCATTCTCTGTTGGCTTGATACCATATTTGCTTAGTTTTTTAAGCAAAACACTGTGGCTGATTGTCTCGAATGCTCTTTTTATACCCTAGATGAAATCATAGGGGTATACTAAGTTTGTCATTCCGTTTGTAACACCTCGAAATAATGATGGTAGAGCAAAATGGATTGGACACCCATTCATAATATTAAAAGTTATTTCGATCTTTGCATGTCCGTCCGTCCGTCTGTGCGCACGATAACTCGAGAACACGTACACTTAGAGAGCTGAAATTTTGTACACGGACTTTAAAAAAAAAAGTAAAATTAAGTTCGAAAATGAGCCAAATCGCGCAACTCCCTCGTGGGGTTGCCATATAAAAATTTCATTTTCCGCTATATATTTGGACACTGCCTGAGAACGCATCGACGTAGAGAGCTGAAATTCCGTACATGATGTTTTTACTACATTAGCAAATAAAATGTCAAAAATGGACTAAATCGGTCAACTCCTTCTTGGTGTTGCCATATAAAAATTTCGGTTTTTTACGTATACTTTGAAAACGATCAGTCCAAGACATTTTTATTGTACTAAAAACTTCTGCAGAATATGAAATCCTATAAAATTGGTTATAACCATTTTTTCTGTGCGACAAACTGTTCTAGAAATATATGCGAAAAACAACTTCAAAATCAATACTTGAATAGATCGGTGACCATACGAAATTTAATACGGGCATTCATCTAGGGTATCATAAGAATTGGCCTTAGACCAATTCTAGCTTTTTTACTTGTTAAATCTAGAAAAACTGCAGTGTCAATCAACTTTTTCCATTCTAGAACAACAAAGTTCAGTGGTGATTCAGAAATACCTGAAATCAACAACCTTTCCGTTTTCTAGTCGTCGATGATGTGCCAGCAACTGGAAGTGGTAATATATCAGCTGGTATGAAATTAGTACTGCTATCTGGTGGGGGTGTTGTATGTCTATTGTGATCAAGGCATATTGTCAAAGTCTGAGAAGATCCTGCCATATGTGATTTATGACGAGGTTTTGTATTCGAAAGCTGTCTTTCATTTCCTAAAATTACTTCATAGTTGCCTGCATTGTCGTCATTTGTAATATTAGTGGTTGAAACATGTAGTCAGAAAACACATCCAGATTGATAGGGGATATTCCAGTCGTTACATACCAGCTGGAAGCAATTTCGTACGTGGCGGCTTTTCCATATGCTGCTGCAAATATCTTTACTATTTGGTATTGATTGATAATTCGCTTCGGGTTGGTTTTTTGGTCAATTAAAAATTATAATATGTTTTCAGGGGTCAAAAATATGTCACATCCAGAGATTATATTCTATACAAGAAGCAAAACTTTTCTTTCGGGATTGGAAGAAAGAAAAATGTTGCAACCATTTTAAAAATAACTCTCCAGTCTTCCAGTCTTTTGGTTGCACTAACCTTAAAATTTCTGTCGGAGGAATGAAACTTCCAGCGGAACTCATACAACACACTTGCATTACGTACTGATCTCTTTCAACAATTGTTAACGCTCCAACTGGCTTTTTTCCTGTAGTTGCAAAAATTTTCAGGGGGTTTTGGGACAGTATTTAGTGTTGACTCATCTACGTTCCAATTGCTCCAAGAACTTTTGAGCGCCATTGCTCACGCAGCTGATGTAGGTGCAGGTTTTCTAAGTGGGATATCTTTGTTTCGTGTTTAGTTTATCACTAGTTATACCAAAAAGCCTTGATTCTATATACTATGTAAATATTATAATTTTATTACTTAACCATACACTTCTGTCGGATCATCAATTCATTCGAAACCAGCTTCGGTAGATTCGATATCTGCATGCTAATTAAAACCAATTCTTTTTGCTTTTGAATTGAATTCCTCCAAGTTTTTTTGAATTTTTTCTTTGTCTTTTAATTGTTGATATTGTAGAAATTATGGCGGCTTTCTCCTCGATACTAAAAATTGTTCGTTGCTTAGAACACATTTTTAACGCAAAAACAGCAAATACAGAAATAACGATATTTGCAATAGACCAACGCACAATCAGGCTGTCGAAAAAAGCATTCAGAAGATGTACAAAACTAGCTGCGAGATCTCAATCGCACAAAATTTCGTGGAAAAAGATCCACTAACGTCTTTGTTTTTTCTTCTTCGTCGCTTTATCCGATTTTTTTTCCATGATTAAGAAAAAAGGGATCGTAAAAACCGATGGGTTGTCTTAAACCAATGTCATTATGGACTAAGAGCTTTCAATCCTAAGTGGGTATCGTCAACCATAATCAAATTATCATGATATTTAACTAGCCACGTATCTAGTTGGGTTGGTTAAGCGTAAAAAATAGATTGGCGATGTGTATGATGCGCAGATTTATCCCCCTTTGTCGCTGTCTGCCAGGGTGTTTAGCTCAAGATTTTTGTCTGCCCTTTCGTATACATATAGAATTTTGATAACTTTCTGTAAATATTTGACGTAAGTTGTCCTTATTACCATCTGCCATCACTTTTGCGACAACCCAATTGTCTGTCACTTTTACCATTGAACATGAAATTTCATCATCCTGCTACCACACCAAAAAGCAACCTTTATGATATCACGCTTTTCAAGCCTTCGCGACCGTCCCGCAGCGCCTTCCATTACTGGAAGCCAGGCAGATTTCCGAATAAGTTATCAACGGTGTTAAGAGAGTATGATAAAACTGAAGGTTTTGTTTATGAAATGACGTAAGTATTTTGGTCACCAGCTCTACGTCTATTATAAGCGATATGTCGTTATAAGTAACCGATTTCAACTGTATTTCCCTTAGATTTTCTAAAACTAATCGTTTCTGGACGCTAATGTAGTCACTAACGCAGTCAAAAGTACATCGGGTATAAAACTGCTGCCACGTTCACTCCAAATGTGATTTTTCTGAAATTAACGTCAATTTTTCATTCTTTTCTTAGCATTACCATATGGCGTCTATCTCTGGTGACGTTCAGTTGATTTTGCTTGGAAATAGTGCCAGATAGGGGAACACCCACTATACAAAGAGAGGCTGAAGATGGATATCCTCTCTGTGGTGACTTTTAATGATTCTCAAGGGTATTATGTAGTTTTTAAGATACAGATCAAAGTTAGGTTTTTTTTTTCATACGGGTGGAGGAGCTTTTGAGTCATTTTAAGAGCTTCGCAAAGTATTTTATGACGCCTGAATACTATATTTTATAAAATTCGGCTTTTGAAACTAAGATAAAAATATATAAGAGAAGGATCAAAATACCTAATAAATCACATCAAATGCCAGAAGAATTAGCGGTTGTATGACTAATTCAAATTCTCCAATTTCTCTTACATTCCATATATGGCAGTAAATAAATTCAGTTATCTTTGGCGGTCATCTAAAAATATCTCTTCATTTGCTGTAAGTATATGCAAAAAGACAACTGGACAAGATCATTTCCAGTTGCTCCATACATAAGGTTAATTTTTACGGGCGCAAGGTCGCTCTTATCATTGCCAAGCCGATGTGTAAACAACGACGTTATACTATACCTACAGTGATCGGTGATATGTGAGTGAATACCTCATAGTTTAAATATGTACGTGCGTAACTCTCAAGACTTAAATATCATATAACAATTTTAGTCAATTATCTAATATTCCAAGGTTTTGATTAATGATTTTATCTAAAGCTGATTAAATTGACCTCCGCAGTGATAAGGAATGATATCTTGAGAATTATTAATTGGAAGTGTTTAAATGGTTTATAAATTATTTCTACGATGAAAGCTTGATTTTTTGTTTCTTTTTAAAGTAAATTAGCATTAGATTGAAATTTTTATAACAAGTGCTTGTTATATGTATTGCGCTTGAACGCTCTATTTTCTTCTGACAATATATTATCGATTTGTTACTGTTTTTATGCAAGTTCTGATGAGATGAATTTTTTCTAGTGTTCTATTTGTTCCAAACTAAAGCATTTCTATCAATAAGGGAGTCATTTATTTGTTGTTGATGTATTAAAATATAAGGATTTGTTACAACCCAAGGTGTTCCATAATAATTGGAAGTGTTTTGGGGATGGTAATATGGGTCGAGATGTACAAAAAATTATATAGAAAGCGAGAATGAGATTTTTAGTCTTTCGAGACCCCTACAATATACGAGTTTACGGACAATTTTCAATCTACTGCATATGAGCAAAGAAATTTAAGGACATGTGCCGAGGTACTATCCGTTGTTGGCTTAAAAACAAAAATCAAAATTTTATGAAGAAATTTTAGAGTGTACTGTGTGTTTCGAACAGCAATAAAACCCTGAACTGTCTACTGTTTACACTACAGTAAACCCAGATGTCCTCCAAAATATGGTGGTGGACATATAAAGATTTATTTAAAAATGAAAATATGAGTCATTTTAAGGAAAATGATTTTTGGGCATCTCATTCTAACTAAATAGGAAGCGCCAATCAAATTTTTACTCTTCCTGATGAGATCGAGCTGTAGGTACTGCTGATAGTATAGCACATAGTATACTCTCAAAATTTCTTCATGAAATTTTGATTGACAGTACATTGGTACTTGACTTTTGAAAAATTATTTGTGGGTGCAAAATTTGTCGTTTTTGAGAGAGTGGTGGGGGGGGGGGGATTAATACCATGATATGTACGTCATTACATTCTAGTTCAAAATGATAACTAACCATTCAAGCTTTCCAAAAAATCCTCTTAATTGGCTCCCTACTTGCACATCTCGCTGATATTAGTAGTACCACTCCTAAAACTATTTCCCATTTATTTTGAAACACCCTGTGTAATAAGTATTGCGCATTAATATAATTACCCAAAAATGTAAATTCCAAAATTTTACTGCATTTGTCTAAGGTAAAATTTGATGCGTGAGATATACAGGATGTCCCAGGCTAATATGATTATATTTTGCCAAATGATTCCTCTCGTCCAGACAAGTAAAAAATTGTATTGTGAGGGGCAGCAAAATTTCACCCTACCGACTTGCCTATATTTTCTTATCCTTAAAACGCAGATGGTATAAACGGCACTTGATCCGATATACCAAGGCTAATACAGTTGCCTGGCTTGCTAGCTGTTATGGATGGTGGTATAAATGGCACTTTAACCGAATACCAAAAGCCTGAAAAACTAGAAGGGTTATGCGATACTGAATAAAAACGCTTTAAATTGGATTAACAACTGATAATTTGTTAATTACTCGCCGTGAATTTATATTCAAATTTTGCTAACATTACTACTTATTCTACCAAAAAACACAAGAAAGCAATATTCAATTAAGAATTTCCGATACTGCTTATCTACCGAAATTGCAAGATGCATGCAAAATAAATTCCTCAGCTATTGTCAACTTTCTTTAGATTATAATGACTAAGAATTTATTTTGCATGAAGCGAGGTGAATGAATTTAGCGCCAGGTGATTGAAATTAGGTTTCCTATTACAATGATAATATGAACCTTTATTCATGCTTGACCTACATGTAAAATTATGAATTAATGGTATATACATATGTATATCTTGTTTTCTTACAATTTCAATTAAATTTCTTTATATAAGAATTAAGATAGAATTAGATTAATCTGCTATGAACATGCACAATTTAACACACCTTATATCTTGAAAATTGCTGGGTATACGGTCCATTTTAAGACGGTATTTTATGCAGAGTCTTAAAGTCTATCTTATGAATGTTGAACCACCCCGCACCCTTTCCCACTTCAGAGTTATGACGCTTCAAATTCATTTTTTTTTTTTTTTTTTTTTTTTTTTTTTTTTTTTAAATACTCCCACTAATATACATTTCTGTTACAAAATTTCTACAACCCAGAGTCTCCTCTTTAATTCAACCTACAGTGCGTTGCAAAGTTATAGATGCACCATGCAATAGTGCGGTAGCCCATCTCTGTAGCAAAGAAAAAAATTTGTGATGGAAAAACACATTTGCCTTCTTGTTATCACTGACACCAAAAAAGGTTTGCCGTTAGAACGGTAATTGTGGAGTGATTCGATAAAAAGTTGCACTTTGCGTGTTTCATTATTATATACGCACTTAACTTTATTTATGATTGCACAAAAATAAATAAATAATTTTTATTAATAATCAGTAGCTCCACCTTTGTTCGCCACGATGTTCAGACATCTTTTTGACATTAATTCCACGAAGGTCCTAAGCATTCTGAAGTCAAGGTTAGTCAAGCAGCTTTAACGGTATATTTAAGATTATTGATGGTGTTTAATTTCTTGGCACCTTTATAAACTGTTCGAATTAACCATCCCACATCAGGAGAACGGGTCGGATAGCTGAGAAGGTTGATATTGTACCCAAAGAACCATCTTTTGTAAAGTGCTTTATGCGGATCGCAGCATTATCCTGTTGATAAATTAAATGATCGGCAGAATAGTGCGCAAGATACCAAAGGGGTTTTTTTCTGAGAACTTTCCGATAATCCAGGCTATTCATACGATGAGAAAAAAAAAGACAAATTCTACAGTTCCATGATCCTTAAAGGTGTCCCATGCGATCAATACATGCCTCAAAAATTTCATGTTTGAAAATTCCGGAGATCTCTCCGCAGATCCCTCCAATATCCCCACAGTCCATTAAGGCTAAGTTTTTTGTCATCTGAATAAATTATCAAAAGGTGTAATGACGGTCCAGATGGTCTGTGCGGATCTGAAACAATCTCCCATATGCATCCATGGCTTATTTGGACACGTGTCAGAATATTCGGTTGATTCACGTCTTCCGGAAATTTATTTATTTTTTTCGCTTAGAACATACTACACAGTCCTTTTTTGGACTGGACCTCTTGCATTAATTTTATTTTCGTTTTCACTTATATCTCAAAACTTTCCCAATAATCTCCTTCTTTCATGTTTTCTCAACAATAAATGTTTCTAGTATAAAACAAAATTCACTGCAACTTTAAACACAGAATCTGCTAGCCATTGAAAGAAAACTACACTTTATAACTATTTTAAGATTTTACTCAGAATAAACAGTGGCGCAATAGCAGCGCCAACGGAGTTAGTGCACGCTTACGGAGTGCAAAGGGTTAATTGTCATTTTTCTTGAAGAAAACTATATTTTAAAAGTTTACAGGCCTCACCTGAATCCCATATTACAAATTTTACTTTTTCACCTAACCGAAATGGAACAAAACGCAACATTTTTCTTAAATAACTACACCAATGTTCATCAGACTACTGACGTGTTGAATATGTTGCATACAATCACTAAATTGCAAATTTTTACACCAAAAACAAACAAAAATTTCGTTTCGTTAGATATATTTATTATTAATTATTATTATTATTGTCAAAAATGGGACAAGTTAAAAATTTTTCTTTTTTGTTTCACCTTTTAGAAGCCTTTAAAAATTCTTAGTATCCGTTATTATACATTCTCTATTGAGCATTTAATGTTACTTCATTTTGCTATTTTAACTGTTAGTGTCTAGTTTGTTTTTATTGTCCCTATTAACTCTGTTATGTTTGTAATTTTTTAGATTAGTTAGCGTCTTTTTATATACACATTATAGAGCCTTTTGCCAACTATTTTTAAGAAATTTTGAAAAGAGTCACAAAATTAAGAGCATATACACATAAAAAAAAATTATTACTTAAGAATACAGAGTTACATATGTATTATTACATACAAACATATTCTAAACTAAATAACGTTAAATATGCGAAACATCTTCAAAATGTATTATTTTTAATGCAGAGCAAACATCTGTGTTTTATATACATTTTAAGGTCTGTCGTCCTTAAAGCTCTTCTGTTACTGTTAGGGCAGCTTTTTAGATTCTCCTTTTTAGTTGGTCTTCAATTGATATTTCCACTGAATATTCCAGCTCTTTCAAATATCTTGGCCGTCAAAGTATGGTTGCATAATGTTCGAAGATTTTCCTCCGGTAATTTTTCTGGAACCAGTTAAATACTTGCCACACTATATGCTCCATTATGTTGGTAGAAGATCTTAGTCCTTGTTGCTAATGGCATATTCTACAATAATCCTGGTAGATCATCTCGGAGAAAATCCAAATAATTATCGCTGCTTTAATCTTGGAGAAAGCACATGTGGGCCAATCGACGTATTTTCTACAATGCCTGCACAGACGATTACTACATACAAACCAATATTTCTTTGATGATCAATGAAAGGCATGAGGATTTTCTGCAGCCCATATATGTACTATATGTTAAATACGAAAGTTTGTCACGCCAGTTTTTGTGAACTGGTATTTATATGTCCACAAAATAAGGTATACAAATATGAAGCCTACGTTATCGCGATCCAAGATCCATGTTGTTGGTTGCTGCTAATTTAACTGTGTCTGTAATATGCTGTCAATTGAGATATTCGTCAAAATTTGTTTTCAACTTTTTTGTTATAAATTAGCGTTTAAAATTTTCAATCTGACTCCCGCTTAAGGCGGTCCTAACTGTTTGAATTTTTTTCCCGTCACTGTTCTATGGTAGAGATGTATTGTCTGGGATAAGTATTATAGATTCTTTTTCAAGCTCTATTGTTTTTTTAAAGCCGAGGCATAATATTTATTTAATTACTTTTACGATATTTTTCCATGATGCTGCTCTTGGAACCGCATTTTCTTCTCTACAGAAGAAATTAAATAGAGGAAAAGTCTGTCAGCAAAATTTTATATCTTCTTCTTGAATACTGTAACTCCAATAGGGAAATACTTTCTCCGGTCCACACATTTTCTTTTGTTTTTTTTTTCGATTCCGGTGTCATAAAATAGAGAAGACTTACAATACATTTTTCAAATGACTTTCGTATTTTTTTTTCTCATAAAAATATATTAAATAATTTTATTGATTAATTACGCAAAACGAATCCATATATACACAGATAACAATTATCTAAGAGAAAAAAGAGAAAAGTTTTTAATATAATTCAAACTAATTTGTTTTGCGCACGTAATATTTTGCAAATCATACCCTTCAGTTGGCAGGTGGAAAAATATTAAAAGAGGAAAACGTAATTGCGTGGAAATTTTAATTTCTATTCACGAGTTATGGGAAAAGAGCCTGTCGGTTATTAAAATAATAAACAAAGTTCTGTTGTGTGGATACATTTTTATGGTTGTGGAAACAGATATGTATCTTTTTAATTATTATTTTAGATAAAATAAATAATTTTGGAAACAATATGTAAAATATTGAACATATCTTAATAATCGAATGAAGTATTGATTGATTCAGTTCTCCGGTTGTTGTCAGTTTTACCTGAATGATAAGTTTATCAGTGTTACTTAAATTTTATTGCTTGTGTAAGTCGAGGTGAGATGATACATTTTTTTTTTTTTTTAATTTAATTTTCACGATACTATTAACAACAAAACAAAGGAAACGAAATTAATTCATTTTATTTTTTAACAATAAAAGAGTCACATTTATGAAACACCACAGCTTGCTGCGTTGAAAACACAATTTTCAGCGCGGTCCTTTCTGCAGTAGACGTTAAAATTGATGTACACTCCAAGACAAAATGATGACCCACCCAAAAATTTTACTTGTTTCTTGAAAAGGAGCAGGTACAGACGTAATTTTTATTGCTTGTTGTAAAGACAATCTTTGAAAAATGGTATATGATTTTTTTCCTTTGAAATTAATTTTGAGCAATTATCTATTGTTTTGTACAAAAATAGTGCGACAAAATGGTAACCCACCCAGGTAGCAGTTATCTTCGGAGAAAACCATTGTGCACTACTGCAGAATGATCTGAATATTCTTTTTGATTTATGCGCTAAAAATAATCTACATCTTAACATCAAAATGTAAAATTGTTACTTTTCATAGCATCTCTTGCCCTATCTTGTTTGATTATAAAATTAATTACGTTATAGTTTCTCGAACAAATGATATTAAAGATTTGGGTGTTATTTTTGACACTAAATTGGCGTTTACCTCACACATTAACACTATTATGGGTAAATCGAGACGTAGTTTAGGCTTCCTAAAGCGGAACTATACTAACAAGGAGAGGGTCCCTACTCGCCATCGCCGATTTCGTCCAAATTCACAGTATAAGTGGGGCTTGACTAGAAATCAAAATGACGCAACTGGGAGCTCCAGATAACCATGCGAAACCAAAATAATGGATAATGTAGGGGAGCCTAGGGTTTTGAATGAAAATGCTCAAATTTGCAAATTTTCGCGGGAATTGTCACGGTTAAATTGCAATAGAATTTGAACGTAAGCATCAATTACATTAGGGTAAAATGTCCACCACAGACAAGGTATGTAAATTGAATGTTTGCTAAGGTCGCCAGTAGATGGCGAAAAGTGGGTATGCAAAACTTCTAGATTTAATTTTTTTTAAATAGGTAAATGACATCCGATCTTCTTCAAATTTTGTAGAGATAATCTCTTAATAAAAGCGCGCATTCTTAAAAAAGTTGAATTAATCGAAAGTTGTAGAAACACATTTCGAAATGAATTTTTCATACAAAATGTCCGTCAAAAATTAAATTTCGCAACTTAATCAGAAGGGGAGGGAAAATATATAAAATTAGAAAGAATATAAAAAGACTAGCAAAAGGAATTTTTCAAATCGGATAATATTTACCCCCACCTCCCTCAGAACACCCGAAATTGGGAAATGAGAAACTTTTTCTCATTGGTATATAGGAATGACCTTTTTCACATTGAATTTGTCATTCGATTTTGATGAGATTTTGTGCGAATATTCCACACGGATATTGGAATATAAAATAAATACCCCCATCCCGGAGAAATATTTTATTTTTTTTTATTTTTTTTTTTTTATAACATGTGGTGGGTTGCTACTCTGTATCCCACTGCCGTACAATTCTCGTAATAATTTCAAAAAATCATAAAAAACTCGAAATAAATTTAACAAAAAGAATTTTGAAAATCGGTTGGAATTTCACCGAGAGATAAAGGGTGGTAGCTTTACAGTATATGCAGATAATTAATTTGAGTTGAAAGTAATTTAGCAAACCGCGCAATCTCATTTTGGAAAATGCTCCGAAACTAATTGGGATAATGACTTTTGGTTTTTTGTATATGAAAGATAACAGATTATATATAATTGTAACGAAAAGATATGTTGCGAATATACCCACCAGATGATAATTATCAAAATTTTTTTGAAAAGTGTTAATTTTAACCCCGGACTCCCCTACATTATGCATTATTTCAGTTTCGCTTGGCCATCTGGAGTTCCCACTTGCTTTCCTTTCATTTCTAGTCAAACCCTACCTATACTGTGAAATTGGACAAAATCGGTGATGAGACGAGTAGGATTGTAAGGCTTTCAAAACATTCAGGTCTTCAAGACATTATATAGTACTTCTCGCTCGTGAGATCCATTCTTGAATATGCTTCCATTATCTGGTGTCCATATTACATATTATAACATATTGATCATATATTGAATTCATTAAAAAAAAATTTTCAAGATTTGTTTTATGGAAAATAAATTACCAAAATGACAACTTACCATCATACATTGTGAGATGTATCCATCATACATTGTGAGATGTATTGCTTGGTCTGTCTATTCTGAAACTTCGTTGCGAAATTTCCTGTGCTTTATTTGTCAAAGATATACTTTCGCTTAAAATAAAATCGTGCCAATTGCTTTTAGTAAATCGATACATTCAAGTGATCTGTTATATGCTCCTCAGCATAGAACCAATTATGGACCAATTTTAAATTGTGTATCTAATTACAATTTTTTCTCGTCATTTATGTTTGTATTTCCACAGAAAAATTTGAAAGTATACGTAATTATTAGATTTTTTTTATGACAATTAATTTTATTTTTGGATTAAGGCAATAATGAACAATTTTTGTTTACGTAATAATGCTTTATCGTCGGTTTCTCTGTGCCCTATTGGCTGGTTACCTAGGTATATATTGCAGGAATCATGTGTTGACCTCAACAGAAACAGTTTTGAAACCGAAATCATTTTTTTTTTTTTTTTTTTTTTTTTTTTTTTTTTTTTTTAATGTCCGTAGGTGGTAAAAGTAGTCCCACGGTATTGAAACAAGTTTCGATAGAAATATTTTTCGCCTTTTCCCGGGACGTAATTGCAGGATTTTGCTAATTTCTTCAAAGAAAAAATTGAACCTAATGACAATTTACCATAATCAGTTCCTTATTAAATTTTCATTGAATTTTTCGCTAAGTGTGCGCCGTCTTCCAATTTTAATGTGAGTAGCTATTTTCGTCCCAAAATCCTCTGAAGTCGTTTTTATACCCTGATGAAATCTATAGGGTATACTAAGTTTGTCATTCCATTTGTAACACCTCGAAATAATGATGGTAGAGCAAAATGGATTGGACATCCACGCATAATATTAAAAATAATTTTGATTTTTGCATATGCGTCAGTCTGTGCGCACGATAACTCGAGAGCGCGTTCACTTAGAAATCTGAAATTTTGTACCCGGACTTTAAAAAAAAAGTAAAATTAAGTTCGAAAATAAGAGAAATCGAGCAACTCCTTCGTGGAGTTGCCATAGAAAAATTTCGTTTTCCACTATATATTTGAACACTGCCTGAGAACGCGTTGTCATAGAGAGCTGAAATTTGGTACCTGGTGTTTTTATAGTAATAACAAATATAATTTCATAAATGGACTAAATCGGAAAACCCCTTCTTGGTGTCGCCATATAAAAATTTAGTTTTTTTACGGATACTATGAAAACGATTAGTCCTAGACATTTAGTCTAGTCAGTAGGGTTGGGGGAGGGGGGCTCCACGCGGTCCGTCATTTGGATTAAAGGTACCAAAAATTGTTTCTCAAACATGTATGCACTCGTTTCTGGTAATGCGTCATATGACTCATTATAATAAACTGTAAAAGTTGGAGGAAAAAAATTCAGTTGAGTGTCGTAATTTGAGGAAAATAATAATAAATTGGCGGATTTTCAGATTAGTGAGTAAAATTGTAACAGAAATTGTTTTAACATGTTAATTACGAAGTTTTAAAATAATTTAAGTAAAAATAATAACAAAAACCATTATACCTAGAGGACCGAAACTTTCAGAAACAGAAATTGCAAAAATTGAAGTACTGTCCAAATTGGGAATGTCAAACCGAAAAATTGCGGGTGAAATTGGAAGATCACGTTCCTTGGTAAATAACTTCATCAAATTGGGAAGTCAATATGGGCAAAAAAAAGCATCCAGGACCAAAACCTAAGATAACTAAAAGATTAATAAGTGTGATCGTTCAAAAAGCGTTATAAAGAGAAAACCCCAATTTGTAGCATTTCATCGAAGATGAACTCCGAAAACTACACTGATCTCTTGGATGAAGTGTTAATTACCTTTTCCGAAGACGTTATGGAAGAACAGTTTATCTTCCAACAGGATAATGCGCCAATTCATCGTTCGCATCACACCTTAGACTATCTAAAGGATCGTAATATTGAGGTTATGGAATGGCCTGCTAGCAGTCCTGACAAACCTGATCGAGTTTTTTTAGGGAACTCTCTCGCGTCAAGTTTACGAGCAGGGACGTCAATTCAACAACTTTTTAGATTTAGAAGCAGCAATTCAAGAAGCTTGGAGGGCCATTTCCTTTGAAACTCTTCAGGGCTTGATAAATTCCATGCCGGACCGCATTTTTGGAGTCATTTCTAACAAAGGTGGCAGTACGAAGTATTAAACTAAAAAAATTACATTCAGACTAATACACATAAATTATTAATTAGAATGGCTTTATAACCATTTCTCTTAAAAGTGAACTGATTTTTACTGTTTTTCTTTTCTTGATAATTAAGTTACATTTATTTTTATTTTTGAATGGAAATATATTTGTTACGACACAGGAAGTTTCAATTTTTTTTTTCTTTAAAAGGGTTGATATGAAAATCCTGACGGCTTTATAGCTATTTCCTCCACTGTACCCAGTATTTTAAAAAGTACATAGTGTTCGGTCACTTACAGATCTCATTATATGCAGAACTTCATGGCCTTTCCAACGACTGCTCGACCAGCTCCGTACTCCTCTCGCCTCAAGAGTTATTGTGGTTTAAACTAAGAATTTCGGATTTTCTTACCTTTTTATTAATGTAAACTGTCCACTCTCCTCCTTAATTTGATCTATTATATCTATGCGCTCAGTGTAGCCGTTAAACAGTAATTAGCTCATAACCTATTCAGGTCCTACCGAAATTAGACGACATTTTTTTTTTTTAATGAAGTGTTTTCAGTCACTAAGGGCATAAATTATTTTTAGTTTAAACCATCATAGCTCGTGAGGAGAGAGGAGTATGGTGCTGGTCAAGCAGTCGTTGGAAAGGCCATGAAGTTCTGCATACCATACACCTTATACTTTTTAAGATAAGGGTATTTTGTGAGAGACTAGCATATTTTTTTAATCACCCCGTAACTCCGGAACGGTTGCGATGCCGCCCGCCCCTTGCCATACAATTTTTTCTATGACTAGGTAACTACTGTCACCTCCTGTTCGTATACATTTTTTTGGAAGAATTTTCACGTTTCCGCCGCTGTAACTCGTTACAAATCAGACTTACAAAAAAGTGTTTTTACAAAAAATGTAGGGAATTTAGTCTTCTTCAAATTTATATTTTTACATTTTTGTCGTAGGATCAACCGTTGAGGAATTATTAAAAAAAAAAAAAACAATTTTTGGTACCTTAAATCCAAGATTGCGGACCGCGCGGATCCACCCTAAGGGTTTAAACTTGGATTTTTCATCGGGGCGCGGAACTGAATAACATATATAAAAATCACAACTACCCCAGTTTTTGAAGGGCAAATGCCTTATTTAGTCCCTATTGACTGGACTAACTATTATTGTACTAAAAACTTCTTCAAAATATGAAATCCTATAAAATTAGTTATAATACTTTTTTTCTGTCCGACGAACCGTTCCATAGAAATACAGTGAAAACTCTCTTATATATATCAATTCACTCTCTGTAACGAAGTGACTCACTCTATAGCGAAAAATTCGCAAAGCAATATTTGTGATAGGTTGCCAGATGCTCACAAAGGTACCGATATTATCAGGAGTAAGTACCTTAAGTACAAAGTATTTCGGTTTTGTGAGCTTCTTTTGTTTATTTTATGATAACTGCCCTTATTGACCACTGACTGACTCGGTGCTTATCGTTTTGAACCAATGGAAACGATTTGCTGTCCTGTTGCTGTCGTTTCAATGTAATTCAGTCTTGAGGTACCACCGAGTCAATCAGTGGTAACCTGATGTCTGATATCTGTTTATTGTGATTTATTTTGTAGAAAAAAAAAAAAAAAATTTTTTATTTATATAAGCTCTTTATTTTTGGCCCTTTTTTCTGGCTCTTTTAAAAATTCCTTAAAAATAGGGTGGCAAAAGGCTCTACAAAGTGTAAACAAAAAGTCGCTAGCTAATCTAAAAGTTATAAAAGGTCAATAGGGACAATTAAACAATTAAAACAATTAGAAAAACTAAAAAACAAGAGAAAAATAACACAAGCAAAATTTAATAGTCCCAATTTTGACAATTGGGTTTGTGGCAGTTCCGAGAAGTTCCAATTTCCAAAATAATCTAATAAAAGTAATGACCTAAACGAACGAATTTTCAAAATAAAATTTTGAAATTTAACACCGAAACCGAAACCGAATTAAAAACTTAATAGCCAAACAAACGAAAAATTTGCGCGATACCGTTATAGAGTCCCGCGAGGGCAGCCTGTAGTATCATAGACCTCTACAAACTGCCCTCATCATCCCTCCAGCTTAGCACCTCTAACAGAGTACTTGTCCTTCCCACAGCACGTCCAACGATTCCTAAGCGGGGAGAAGCAAATGTTGCAAATGCTGTGGCCTGCTATCACCAGCGAAAGACAAGAGCTCCGTCCTGCACCGACGATAGTGGTTGCCATGTGCAGTTGAATGTGTCTGCGTTCGTTGCCAGATATTCAAGACGTAAACGTCTCTTCAATCTGTCAACGAAGTGGCGCTTAAGTGCTTGTGCGTGGTGTTGTGGGTCAGTGTTCTGATTCCCATCTCCGGCTCTCATGTAGTACAAGTGAATTGTAGATTTGGCCAGTGTCAACACAAAGCTAATCAAACAGTTCACCCGACTACAAACCTTTGGTCCCCATAGAAACGATGTCCTAGTAATGCTGAAATTCGGGTGGATCAACTGACACATATCGCGCACCAGTTCCATCAGACTCTGCAGAGCTGGACAAGTGAACAACCTGTGAAACAAGGTGCCTTCACCAGAACAAACTGTGCAGATCCTCTGAACCCGCCGGTCGATATGTGACAACTGATTAGGATGCATAAGACTGTGATGCAGCAATTTGAATGCTACATCAGCCTAGAAGGATAACTGTAGACTACTCTGCAAGTTATCCCTCCCATCACGCCCATATTCACCCCGAGGTGTATTCGCCATCTGTTGTATCCTGTATACTCCGGAGGTCTTATTGACATAAGCACGTCACGGAGCACACGTGTTGTAAGTGGGCTGAAAGGTGTGTGAGGCGGTCTGTCCAGAACGAAAGCATCTTCCAACTTAGTGCCAGGGTCACTGGTCCCAAGTTGGCGAAATCTCTCCCGCGCAGAAGCAACCAGTTCGTGTAGTTGTGGAGTGTTTGTGTTTATTCGACAGTTTCCAGAGATATCAATAATATCTCCGAGAACTGTCAGTGTATGCGTGTCAGCTTCAAAACCTCGAGCATTACTGAACACTGAATCTATTAATTCAGGATTAAACCTGATTGGAATCGACGCGAATTGCGTGTACCGTAGAGCATTCCACTTAAGGTGAAATGCTGGCCTGATTCTGCCCCAGGTCTGAATCGTTGAGATTAGATCCTGCGGCCAGTCACGAGGATAGGGTGGTCGAACAGAGAGCAGGTAGTAGTACTCCCCTATGCCGATCCCTCCCAGTACATTCACCCACAGTTGTGAAATTAAGGTGTCTCTCTGGCAAGATACTCGTTGGAATGCACGCACTTGGAGGCACCTTGATTTCACAACCAAGTTAGTGAGACGTAATCCACCTATCTTCACTGGCAGACAGAGCGTGCTTTCAGCAACCCATCGTCTTCCGCACCAGAAGGCGTCTATCGCCTTTGCTTGAAGAAGACCTACGAAGCCTTCATCAAACGTCTCAGACTTTAGCAGATGAACGATGGACGAGGTAATCAAATAGTTTATCGCGACTGACCTTCCCATTCAGGATAGTGGAAACAGTCGACTACGCCATGAGTTTATAGCTCTAGAGAGTTTCTCAAGAATTTTTTTTACTCATTCCTTATAACGAAAGAAATTGCTCGGTCACTTGGGTTTCGTTGTAGAGAGTATTCACGTATATGCGAAAATCCTCTGCAAAAATCAAAATTGCTCCATATACGGACATTCATCTAGGGTATCATAAGAATTCGTCTTAGCTTAGCTTTTTTACTTGTTTTCCTTTAGTTTGATGGCATGAATTAAGTTAACTCCGTTTCTTCGATATCCGAGGAATATAATTTTCGATTGCCATGTTAAGATGATGCAAAACACTTGAAAAGCTTGGTTCATTTTAAGATGCTGTAACCGCGAAAAATCTATTTCAGAGAGAAAGTTGTTAATAGCATCGTAGTCAGCGCGCTTGACAAGCGCTTATTGATTTTTTCAGCAAGTTGGGGAACTTTCTTAATTTTCAAGTGTAGAAAAAGACGACAATGATTAAAAATTTCTTAAAATACATAAATCAACTTTTTTCCCATTCATATTATTTAATACTTCTGTCATTGTTGTCGATCTATTCAGCGAATTCAACTAAAAGTTTAATTTTAACTGCAAATCAGGAAAAATCATTAACTTTGCCTAACATGGTGTAATAAAAGCCGTGTAACTTAACTTGGATATGAAATAGTACATAGTATCATTTTTCACTTTTTAAATTCAATCAAAAATTTGTACCTGCCCTATTAGTCATAATTTTATCTAAAAAAAAAAAAAATGCTACTTGGGATACATGCAACTATTCCTTATCTGAACTTTGAATTGCCCTGATTTTATAAAAACAATTTGACGTCAACAATTCATTGATATCTATTTTGATTGCATTTAAAATCAATTAATTATTGAATGCTGAAAAATTACTCAGAAATCAGCTGATTGGCTCTTCTCCATAAGAAAAAATTATATTCCAGAAATCGACAATATTGACATTGCATTTGAAAACTCAGAGCTTTTGTTGCCGATTGAGTGGGGGTTTTTTCTAGAGTTTTTAAATCAATAAAAAGCACTTAAATAAATAAAACATATTCCGTGACGCACAAGATCACTAACGATTAGAGTTTACGAGGGGTGATCAAAAAGTAATGATAAACAGGTATTTCTAATAAAGATAAAAATCCAAAAAAAAATTTTTTCGCTTCTTCGGTTCTTCACTACTTCCCAGCTAAAAAATTGTATAAATAGGACGTCATTTGGAGGAGCTACATTCATTTGAATACCAGCAGTCGGAGCGACAACACGAAAATGGAGAAACACGAAGTGAGATGCGTCATCAAGTACCTCTGTTTGAAAAAAAATGTCTTCCAAAGAGATACACGCTGATTTGGTGGAGACACTGGGGGACTCTGCTCCTCCATATTCTACGGTGGCACGGTGGTTCAAAGAGTTTAAGTTGGGTAGAACATCCACAGAAGATGAACATCGCGAGGGACGCCCAACCTCGTCCCTCACTGAGGAAAATGTGAAAAAAATCGAAGATATCGTATTAGCAGACCGAAGAATAACAATCAGACATTTAGCTTAGGTCACAGGGATCTCATATGGCACCATCCAAAGCATTTTGACCAGCAAAATGAATATGAAGAAGGTCTCCGCGCGTTGGGTACCGAGAATGTTAACGGACGAACAAAAGAAAAAGCGAGTTGACACTTCAAGAGCCAATCTTGCAAAGTTCCAGGCTGACCAAAAATATTTTTTGTCTCGATTTGTGACCATGGACGAGACATGGATCCATCATTTTGATCCTGAGACCAAACAACAATCGATGACTTGGAAAAGGCCATCCTCACCGACGCCGAAGAAGTTCAAAGTCTCAAGCTCGGCGGGCAAGGTTATGGCGTCCGTTTTCTGGGATGCTGAGGGAATCATAATGGTTGATTACCTGGAAAAGGGAGCTACTATAACGGGCTCCTACTACGCTGATCAAATAAGACGACTGCGAGAAGCCATAAAGGAAAAAAGACGGGGCAAACTCCGAGCGAAAGTCATGTTTCATCAGGACAACGCTCCTGCACACAAAGCCGAAGTTGCGATGGCTGCCATTCGAGAAGCAGGCTTCGAACTGGTCGAACACCCACCCTATTCTCCAGATTTAGCCCCCAGCGATTTTTATTTGTTTCCTCGGCTCAAGGAACACCTCAGGGGCAAGAAATTTGAGGATAATAGCGAGGTGATGGCTGCTGTAGAGGCATTTTGGGATAGCCAAGATAAAGATTTTTTTTTAAAGGGTATTTTAGGTTTAGAGAAACGTTGGACTAAATGTATCGACTTGTTAGGAGACTATGTAGAAAAATAAATTAAATTTAAACTAGAATGCGTTGTTTTATTATACTCATTATCATTACTTTTTGATCACCCCTCGTATATTTCAACTCGAATCTAGTTGAAGTCCGTCTATTTATCATATTACAACATGAACAACGTTTACCTTGCTTCTACTGAATTTATTTGTGGTTTTCAGTCAGTTGATTACCTCACAATGTAATATTAGCACTTCATAGATCAGAATTGTCGCATTTATTTCTTCTAATTTTTCTAATAGGTGTCTAATATGATCAAAACATAATGTTTTCCATACGTACAAATATGTATATTACAATAATGCATAGTTAAGCTAGTAGAGTCTGGTCCAGTGTGGACAAGCTTTAAAATTTCCAATGTTGTGTGTTGTTTGTTGGTTGTTTTGTTTTTATTTTATTTTCTGATGGAAATCGGTCTAACCTTTCACTCGCGAAGGCGGCAGCAAAGGGGAAAATCTAGTTTTTGCCGTTTGATTCGATCAAAAGCAAAACTACATACATTTCCATAATATGATGTTGATGACGTTCATTGCGTTTCCCTCTCTCCCCGGATGCTATAGTAAGCCCGCTTGATCAGTGATGCTAAAGTTGATTTGATACTACTTAGCTAGCACTACAGAGTTTCTGATTGTATCCGTGTCCACTATTGCGATTTCTGCTCTTCGCGCTGGAGCTGGCTTTCTTCTTTTAATAAACTTTTTGGAATATAATTTAAAAAACAAAACAACTTCTTGCGCGTTTCGCTCATTTTTATTTTCATGTTGCTCCACGACTCTTGTTATAACGCGAATAACTTCACTTTCAGTTTCAGTTTTAAGCTCAACACTCTGTACCGTGCGATGCGATAATGCTGTAATCGTTTTTTCTTACTTTCTCGGTTTTTATTTTGTTATCGAATCTTATAATTTCGGGGCTAAATAACAAGTTTCCACTTGGAACAACTGATCGAAAGACGCATATTGAAGACATTTTCTACAGCAAAAACAAAAATATATTAAAAAATACGTATAAGAAAATGCATTGAAAAAGTTATACTAACTTGGCATAGTAGCGCAGTTATTTTTCATGGTGTTTGTTTTAATAATAAAAAGAAAAAGAAAAAAGTGAAAGACAACATTGTTGATAACATTTTAACCGATGAGTTTCTGTTTGCAAACGTAATCCACCGCCACCACCCCTTTGTCATACAAATTATTTTATCATCAAGTAGCGACAGAAGGAGTACTATTTGCAATGGCAGCAGAATTACTGTGACTAAAGTTGTTTGTGTTTTTTTACTCCCGAATTAGTTTATTATCACTCTCCGTTTTTTCTATCCACATCAAAATATTTGTGATAAGTGTTCCTTAAAGTTTATTTTATTCGAGAAAAGTTGCAAAAAAAATTCTCTCGTCGATTCGATGATACTGTGACAACAAAGCGAACATACATAAATTAAAACCAACCAAAAAGTATAGTCAATTTTATGAGAGCACACAAAATATATTTTAGCATTTAATTTATTCAGTTTTTTCTTCTCTTTGCACTTGCAAAATAAGCAATTTTTTTTTCTTTACGAGTTGTTGATAAAAAGTGAAAATATTTTGGTTTTTTTATGTAACATTCGCACTTTTATAATATGTACATATATGCGTGATTGTTTTGTGTTGTGTTGAAATTTTTATAGCCCGTGAACATATCCGTGAACACACATTATTATATATAATATGTAATAAGTTACATGGCCAGTTGTTTTAGATTTTTGCATCATTTATTACCAATATCAACATTTTAATCAAATCAAATATAGAGGTAGGTAACTCATGTTTTTTTCTTTTTTCTTATTCAATAAATATACATACATATTATGTATTTTCGACATAATATATTTTGTGACGTGAAAGGTGTACCTACATATATACATATTACTACATACATACGTATATATAATAAAAAGTTTTCGACCCAAACTTTCTTCAGTTGAAATATTACTAGTTTTTAGAAATTAAAAGCTTAACTGGAAATACTATTAATACTTGTAAACCATGATTCAAATTAAATTAAAAAAAAAAAAACTAGAATTGGTCTAAGACCAATCCTTATGATACCCTAGATGAATACCCGTATGTAATTTCGTGGTCAGTGGTCACTCATCAGTGCAAGTTTGATCGTTGAAGTGGTTTTTCGCATATATTTTTTGAACGATTCGTCGGACAGTAAAAATGATAATACCAATTTCATAGGGCATCATATTCTGAAGAGCCTTTCAGTACAATAAAAACGTCTAGAACTGATCGTTTTCACAATATACGTTAAAAACCGAAATTTATTATATGGCAACACCAAGAAGAGATTGCCCAATTGAGCCCATTTTTGAAATTGTGTTTACTATTTTTATGAAAACGCCGTAGACAAAATTTCCACTCTCTAGTTTGGTACGTTCTTAGGCAATGTCCAGTCCAAATATATAATGAAAAACGAAATTTTTGTTATTGCAACCCTACCAAGAAGTTACCCGATATGTCCCATTTTCGAACTTAATTTTACTTTTTTTTTTTAAAGCACGTGTGCAAAATTTCAGTTGACTAAGTACATGCGTTTTCCAGTTATCGTGAGGACGAACAGACAGACGGACCGACAGACGGGTGGGTGTCCAATCCATTATGCTCTACCATCACTACCATCATTATTTCGAGATGTTACAAACGGAATTACATCTAGGGTGTAAAAATCAAGAAAAATGTAATAATTTTCCAAAGATCAATTATTGTGCTTCCCTATATACAAGCCCATCATTTTAGCCACTCGCCTGCTTTGATAACGTTCTTTTGTTAAATCGTTGTTAGTTGTTTTTATAACCAATTTCATAGATTTTTAAGTTCTCTTTAGTTACATTAAAAACATCTTTTCAGATTACACATAAAAAATCGCAATTTGTGTATGGCAACTCTACGAAATTTTACGATTTCTCTAACTTTGAACTTATATCCTTAATTTATACGAAAGCGTCACTTATAAAATTTAACTCTCTACGTGCTAGTACGTACTTAAGCAATGTACAAATATACAGGGTGTCATAGAGTAAAGAAATCTTTACTCTACTCTGTTACACCCGAAGGCTATGGATAGGTCATGCGTAGACAAACAAAAAATTGTATGGGTGAGGCGGCGGGCTGACGGTAATTTCGAGATAACAGGACTTAAAGATATTTGGGTATATTTTTATAGATCACCCTGTAGGTTCTGAACATTACACGCTATGATAATGATTTAAAATTTGTTAAATAGATAATCGTTGAAGTTTCCCAATGGTACATATTTTCCCTCCTCCTCACCGTTTTAAAAATATGGCTCAACAAAGTTAAAATTTCGGAAATTTAAACTCGATTTTTTGTTTTTATTTAACTACTTTTTTTCAAATAACACGTCATTAACACCAATTTCTCATACTGAATTTAAGATTCCCAAAAGCTTCACTTTAAAATGGCACATTTAACCCTTTCTGCGTTTTTTGCACTTTTTCTGTATATCCAGCACACCCATGGTACAAAAATGAACGAGTTCGAAAGGAACTTGTGCTGAAAAGTCATTTGGTGACACATTTTTACCAGCGATGAGTTTTACGTGTTATTAAGTGAACGACCTTTTGAATTGTACAGTGTTAAATTGCAGAAGCAAAGTTTAAATATTTAACGAAAACAATAGTTTTTTCGTGTAAATCACTTGGGGAAAAGTAATTAAGTACTATGGGAAAACAAAGAAATTTCCAATTAGAACATTATTAAAAACGAAATTAAAACGAACAAATGTACTACCAAATAACGTAAGCACCCAATTGACAGTTGAAACGGCCAGGCCTTCCTCATCTTTGTACCATGGTTAAAACCAAGTTTTTCTATGGTAATCCTCCGAAGGAGTTGGCCGACTTCACCAATTTTTAACTTTGATTTGCGATTTGCACCTCTCTACTCTACCTCAACGCATTCTTCACTAGTTGCCAAAAATACTGTGAAAAGTTAAATTTGTATATATGGAAACCATTCGAAAGAGTTGTACAATTTCCCGCCAATTTTCGAATTTATCTCTAAAATTTTTATAAAAACAAAAAAAGCAGTGTACATAATTTAAGCCCTATAGTCTATACGCGTTCTCAAGTTATTTGTGCGAATAGGAATGGTGATAAGCAAGATTTCACGTAATAGGGCGTTTACACTACATCGAAATCACGTAATTTTGATGAAGTGATTTCGAAATTACTGTAGGTGTTTTCACTACCGCTGAGATGATTTCGTTTGACAGGTGCTACACTTAAATACCAAATTGACATGTAAAATAATTAATTACATAAACAAGGCTTTTGCAATTACAAGGATATATTGTCATATAAATGTCAGCAACTATTAATAGGATATTTAATTTAATTTTAAATTTTCTCCTTACAAATTTATTGACAAATGTATACAACAGATTCAAATAATACAGTTTGAGAAAAAGTGGAAACCGAAAATGGGCGCGTTCGGGCAAATTTTAGCGATTTCTGACGTGATTTCATTGAAATTACGCAAAAAATGAGATGATTTTGAGTTAGTTTTCTGTACTAGAAAGTACGTGATTTCGAGGGTGATTTCGTCGAAATCATGCTGAAACAGCGAAATTACATGATTTCGATGTAGTGAAAACGCCGTATAATAAATTCTAACAAAAATTTAAAGTTCTCCTCCCGCCAGGAAATTTTTTTTAACGCAGTCACTATTCTTCCTCTTAAACCCAACGAGGTAAGAACTAAAGGAGATGCAAATGAGAAAATATCGCGTACCCAATTCTAAAGGCGGAATTACAATGGACGCAACGGAACGCAACTGAACGGAGAGAAATGTCAAACCGGTTTTCTTTATATGATTTTCAAATGGAGTTGCGCACAGTGGACGGACGAAAACGCAGTCGTACGCAGCAAGTTTAATAAAATCTGAAATTAACGCAACTGACGGATAAACATAACCTCAAATTAGCTTTGAGATTGTTTATTTTGTTCCGTCAATCGCTCAAATATCACAAAGTGGAAAATATATTTCGCTAGTGAATTCAAATGGGATATGAAAGCGAAACATCGAGCGGGAACAAATGTTGAAAACATTGTATCACTTCGGATTCACTTTGCCCTTCTTTTCGATAAAATGTGATAAATTTAAATTATTTTTCAAAGTGAATATTAATCTACTATAGTAACGATAACTTCAGCGATTCACAAATGAAATTTTTTCTCAATTGTTAGCGATATCAGCATGTCTCATCTACGTATGAATAAAATTATATTATATTAATATTATATATATATTAACCTATGCTTTTAGGTACCTACCCATCTAATCCAGTCTCCTATAAATGTAGCCTCTCATTTTACCTTAATGTTAATTAATTGTAATTTTAAATGCTCAACTTTTACAATTCACTGATAGAAACACAAACACGACAAATTTCTAATCTGTTCATGTTGAAATGGAAGAATAGAACGGAAAATCTTGAAACTGTAAAATTTTCAGAAGTTCGGGCACAAAACAGCGCACATGTGTTTATCAAAATAGAACAGAATTGATATTCGCGTTCGTTTCGCTTTTATATCGCTTTGATAACATATCAAAAATTTTTAGCTCTGTCGCATTTACTCTCATGTTTCGCGTTGTGCAACTCTATTGTCGCTTAAGTTTCACTGTTGTGGACTTTTGCCAAATTGTTTGCTGGGTAATTCTCAAAGTATGTCTGTGTACAATGTTGGGTATTTTCAGGACCCCAGGCAACATATTACTGCTTTGTATAAATTTCACAGTCAAAGATATCCGGATAAAAATTCAAATAACAGAGAGGACAGAGAGAAAAAATATATACCTAAATTGGAGTTTTTTTTTTATAATATATAAAAATGGGGTCCCCGAACTAGCCCGCGTCGTAGTTTAAGCTTATTCACCCATTTGAAACTGTCATGCAAGTGTAATTCGAACTGACTTTACTGTAGTCATTAAACTAATTGTTAAATTAGCGGAAAAATATTCTACCCATATAAAACAAAACATAAACGCCACATTTTCAGTTAATTAATTCACAATATTGAGAAAGTTCACAATTCCCCAGTGCTGCCATCTTTGAAAAATATATTAAGCTGACAGAACAGTGAAATTTAATTTGATTAATCTGATTGAGTTTAACTTATTCTATGAGCAAGCTTAAGCTCGAATTTTGCATCTAGCGCTTAAAATTCTTTTAGATTTTTCAGTGGTAGCATATCATTTCGCGATAGTCATCTTTCATAATCTGGTGCACAGGTCTGGTAGTAGTAATCCTTTCAGAAACTTGTAAACACATAATGTGATTGTATATGGCTTTTGTAGTGATTATTATACCAATGCCATCTGTAATCATCCTAACCATTCAACTCAACCCCTCCTAAGACGACAATGAATATTTAGCCCAACATTAAAATGTGATTACCTGTGGCCAAAATCAGGATGAGCTCGGTGAAACGTTTCAATACTAGGATCCAGAGTTCGTAATAAAAATTAACAAGTTTTCGTTACTTTTGATTGGCAGGTTCGTGTCGAAGTTGTATTTCGCACAAAGACTATTTTCTATGGTAATGATCATTACTATATAGGGATGGAAGAATCTCAATCATCTGATTCTTTGATTCATAATTTCGAAAAAGAAATTTGTACGAAGAAGACGAATTTTTATGGGAGACATCAGTACGAGTTTGAAAGCAAGCAACCATGTATGAAGTAAAAACGCGATGTTATTCGCAATATTAAAAAAATTTTTAAGTATGCCTTTTTTGGCCAAAGTTATGTTGAAATTGTTTTGGGTATGAACAGCCCATTCTCGAATATTATCAGGAAGATTCTGTCAATATTCTGCTCTATTGTGCCCAGTTGGTAGTAACATTTAAAATTTGCTTTTTCGTCATATGCAACAAATTTATTTTGAAATTTCTCCTTCACCAATACTGGCCACAGCAACCACATCTGCTCCTTTTGATATGTCGTATCACTTTTTCGGCTGGCAAAAGTCCGTTTCACACCGTCATATCTATTCGGCCGAATTTTTTTCATAATTAGGCTTACTAGCTCCAGTGTGAGAACGACATTGACGCTTCTTTTTAACTTATGATAAGGTTAAAGATGCTGTGCATATTATGCTTATTACACAAATGAACACGTTTTTCTTAGTCGACATTAAAAAAGCTCGTGAAACGATGTATACCTAATAAGTTTTTGGAGAAGGAAGTGAAATATGTTGAAAATAACTAATACTATATTATTTATATAAGATTAGCATTTCTTGTTTTAATGAATACATTAAACTGTTTTTTCTTTATAATTTAGCATCGTACATTCATATTTAGGTATGCCTGTAAGATTCAATTCCAAATTTACCTACAAGAAATAATATTTTAGTAATTCAATAGTTAAAATAATTAATTACATCAATTATGAAAAAATTTCATTAGATATAAATTTTTTTTTATTGTATCAAACGATTATACATAATATACGACTATATGTATTCTCAACAGAAGACACTCGACTCTCACGGTACAATGACCTTTAAATAAGGCGGAAGCATAGAAAAAAAATAAGAATATGAAGGCCAATGTCATGTTATACATAATTCCTGTGTGTATTTATGCAAAAAATAACTGTAATTCAGGGCAAATTATTTTTTACTGAACATATGTACATTCGTGTTTTGTGTTTTTTCAAGATTATTTCCAGATATGTATTTAATTTAGCAAGTCGCTATGTATCAAGTCAAGTAATCAACGAATTTTAGTTCTAATGATACGAAAAATTTTGTCATGGTCATCGAACTTTCAAATGTTTTTTGAGTTATGAGCAGTTTACCGCAGAAGTAATTATTGGAGTTGGCTTTAATAGGATTTACATGTGATTATATTGTTTAAGTATTGAATGATGATTGTGAATAAATATAATTATTTTGGACATATGTAGATTCTGAATTCCAAAAGTATAAAAAGTGTGAAGGCACATTACCCTATAGGTTAGGTATTGCTCACGAAATATCGCTTTTGTATGCCAATGGATTTACACTTTCCATTACTCATTTGAAATTTGCAATAACCTCCAAAAGTCTTTTATGTGGTCTTTTGGTTCAGCTATTTTCTTTGCTTTCATATAACAAAAAAAAAAAAAAAAAAAAAATGACAGTACACCTCACATTGTAATCAATGACTGTTAAACCGTTCAGTTAGCAAGATTTCATAAAATATATTCATGTCATGTCCATACTATACTCTTCTCCTTCATATTATGATTCAACTGCTGTTTTAAATCATAATAAAAATGCTTGTAAATTAATACAAAAACCAGAAGATGAATTAACATTTTGTCTGATTTGTTTAGTATTTTCGAATCAAAATACGTGTTTTATTTACAATATAAATACCAAAATTATATTTTTAAATGTTAAAATATTTTATGAATTTTATATTATGCATAAGTTCCCTTTAATCGAGTCTCAAGTGTATAATTTTAAAGAAAAACGAGCTGAACTTTCCGAAATCGATACAATCAAGTTTTTGATGAAATCTTGTACACAGATACTATTTGAAGAGACAGAAATTATCTCTTCTCCTTCTTCTTCTTTTTTTATTCGCGGAAATATAATTTAGAGATCAAAAAAGTTATTTAAAGTTTTCTCCTGCAGATTTTACTGAAACTAAAACCATTTTTATCCAATAATTCATTTATAATAGCCAATATTAATACAATTTAATTCAAAAACTCTAATTTGCTCATTGGACAAAACAAATACAATTTCAAATGTTATATATGAAATAATTGTTGTATTTTTTATATTAATATTTTAGACCTACTTTGATAATAACCAAAAACTGCGTTACATCAAGGTGGACCTTCAGTCCATGCTCGTTATATTTCTATAATAATTCTTCTATTAACTATTTCCCAAAGATTTTCTATAAGATTCTAGTTAGGTAATTGTGCTGGCCATTGCAAAATTTTAATCCTGAGGGTGTGCTTCAGATCGTTACCTGCATTTTGGAATGTCTATTTCAGTGGAATTCCATTCAGCATAAAGAAACATGACCTCTTAAAGAATCTTTTCATATTGGAAACAATCTATTATGCCATCAATTTTACGTATTAATTGAACTCATGATATGCTCTGACCTACGTTCCCTGATCTGATCACTGTTTTATATTTCGTGCTTATATCACATATGTATTAATAGGTGGAATTCGCTCATCAGCTAAGGAGTTGAATTGTATTTTTTTATTAAAATTCATATGTTTTGTATTTTCGTTGTTTTCCTAATTCTGCTTCCCTAATTCGCGACACAACAGATTTATGGATACGATCTTTCTCGGAAATGCATTTTTCAGAAAAACCGTTTTTTTGTAATCATTAATTATTCTTTATTTAAAACTCACTTTCACTTTAATCAACATATTTTTGTTTTTAAAGAAACGATTTCTCCGGAACAAAAAAATGTTTGTTGCACAGAAAGAATATTGTTCAGGAGAAAAATTCCGACTAGGATTTTTTCTTTTTTTTTCCTTACTTTATGGAGCAAAAATTATGTTCAGATAAATATAACGTTCCGTTTATTTTAATTCCATAAACACTCAATAATACTGTTTTTGTCATAATTACAAATTTAGTAAGAATAATTTACATATTTGTTTATTAATTCTTCCGATTCTATCTAATGTAAAGAACTACGAAATATAACTGAGTTGAGCGTGTGTCTGGTTCGAATAACTATCAAGCCTTATGTCTACTACAGAAAGAAGTTTGGAAAAAAGCGAGTAGTTTAGTCGAAAGTGGAGATGTGGCGAGTGAGACGGAAAAATAAATTGAAGTGTAAATTGAAATTTCCCCAGAGAAATTCATTAAAAATTCGTCAAACTAGTTCTGAAGAATATGTGCTGGTGCATTACTGTGGTGGAACAAAACTCCGCACAACTTCATGTTGTTGTTACTAAAGTCCCCTTAAATTTCGTTAATACTTCATCATAATAGAATGCCATGAACTGTCTCTTTCCTTCCAGAAAATTAACCAAAATCACTCCTTTGCAATCCTAAAAAACAGTAGCCATCACTTTGCGGGTCGATTTTTGAGTTTTAAACTTTGTTCATTGGGAAATGATCTCTTAGTAACCGGTGCTGAGACTGATTTGTTGTTTGGATCATACTAATAAACCCACTTCTCATTGCGCGTAACAATTTGTGAGTAAAAATCATATTAATATTCTGCGATCCTATTCAAAAAGGCAAGAGCAGGATCCATTCGTTGCACCTAGTGCTCTGGACACATCGTTGGATACCAACGCGAAGAAACCTTCGACAGACGGAGAAGCTTGGTCAGAATTGCATGCATTCTAAGCTAGACATTTAATAAGTTTTAAATATGACGAAGCCAGCTATAAATTAGAACAGTTCCTGTACTTAAGGAATTATAATGCATCCGTAGAGTTAGGAACCTGTTTCAGGTGATATTTCCATATATCACGACTTCTCCTCCTTAATAATTTCCTTACTGTCAAAAGGACATTCATTAGTAGTGCATTTATTTGATTGACAACTGTCCCTCTGAATGCTTTTTTTTTTTTCTTTAGAAAATAAGTAAATAAGTAAAAAATTAAGCTTTAAAGTAAAGGAACAGACCTAATGACCGACACAAGTTTTAAATATGAAAATTGAAAAAAAAAACTACTTTTTATTTAGAACCCGGCCTTCATAAAACATCGTCGGCCTGCCGCTGAAATGCATGAGGAAGCAAAAATTCTAAGAATTTTTTTATGATACACTGACCCAATTTTTAATTTTTTTACTCCTATTTCGTCATATTATTCGTCTTCTGAAATTTACATTTTGCAATACTTAGTTGATTTTTAAATTTACGAAAAATATTATTTTCTACGTGATACATGCCGATTATTTTTGCAGCAACTGCCTGCGCAAGCCGACTTCTATAAGCCTGAATGGTGTCGATATAGTAACTATGCCTCGGCGTCGTCGCCATAGATTTGTAGCTCAGAGAAAGTGAGGAAGTTAAATAGACGGTTTATGAACATTGAGAATAAAAACTTGCCAAATAAATCCCTAAAACACATCTTAATTGATTGAGAAAGTCCTTGCAGAAGTTAAAGATAAAATGCGACGTATTAAAATACGACAAATACGAATAGAATAATGATGTACCTATAATTTTTCTTGGTGATTTTAAGAAGTATAGTACCACAATTGTGACCTGACCCAAATTGGTGGTGGAGAAGGAGATGATTATATTTTAGATAAATTGAGTCTCAGTCTTATAAGCTCCGGAAAGTCAGATTACGTATGTACATGATGCATGTATTCCTCATATGAACGAGAAGATTGGTAAGAAAAAGGCGAACCAATTTACAGAATCTAGAAGAGATAACATCAACATTTGTATCGTTGAAATGTATCTGCAAAAGTATATTGAAGATATCATTGACACTCATTCTAAGACCGAGTTAGTTCGTTTCACATGAAACAAGTTATTCGAGCTTTGTTAACTTCTTAGCCCAGGTGGGACTAGCTTGAAATTGAAAGCTTAAATCAAATATCTGATCCAAACTGAATTGGAGCATTAATCATCCTTTTCTTTTCTAGGTCTTTAATAATGACGTTATGATCAGGGTTCGTATTCGGTGTGCAAGTAGGAGGAAGAATTTCTTTGTTTTTTCAAAGGCAAGAGCATACAATTTACGTTACCAAGAACTTTGCATACACATTAAGGAAAAGTAAATCAATATGTTGCATTTCACTTAACTCTAAAACCTCAAAGGGCCAAAGAGCCACCTGCCTAGGAATTACAGCTGCTTTGCACAAAATTCCAAGCCAGCTGCGGCTATGGAAATTATACTCTACATGAATATCCCATACAAGAAAAGCTCTATGGTAAAAAAAATACTGGAGCTGGGATTTCTCGGAGGGCCTTACTATACAGAGATCCTTTTCGTCTACCGAATGACTGCAGTGTATTGCAGCTGTTCAGTTATTGTCTCTCCCTAACATATCACACAGACGGAATCCAATCCCTGAATTCTTCTTATACAATGAAATCACAACGTGGTACATGGAAAGAAGGCTGTTGATTTACTTACCAGGGAAGATTCAATTAAAAATGCCTTTTAAGCGGATTAATTAGTAAGATCGAAATTGATTTGAAGTCCATTCAGCTTGCTATGTCCATAGGTTGGTAAGCCAATTAAATGCGTAATCTTACGACATCTATGTCCCGACATATTTCTGTAAAAGCTGTTTGGGCGAAGAAGATGTCGTGAAAATTAGGCACTTGTTGTGCGAATGCCTCGGCTTGGCTAACGGAAGAACTAATGTACTACGCAAGTTATACTTACACAATTTGGAGGAGCTTATGTATTTAGAAACTTCCGAACTTGTTAGATATATAAAGGTTCGGCCTCTTCTAGGTTTCTCTTAACACCAGGAATTCATGCGCCCATGAGCAAGGTATCACGGTCCAAAAGTAAGGAAAGGCTAGCGGATTTCAAGATCTACAGCCGTTACTCTAACGTAACCATTGATTGATTTTAGTGTCATGATTTGTATGTGACTGAGCGTTATTAAATTATGATCGAAGAGGAAAGGAAGACACCTTTGATTAAGAAAGCGGAACTGTGGAACGATAAATTTCTTTAGTTAAAGGTATTTAACTAACTCGACAGCTTACATACAGAACTCACTAAATATTTGTCATTTTCATTTATCACAAAATAGATAATCCTCGTCACATCTATGATCTATCTTTGTTGTTAAATGAAATTTGCACAGTTCCGCCAATCCCACTCGCTTTGTTTCATTGAAACATGTTTTAGCCGAGTATATTCAGTAAATTGTCATTAATGCCATAGAATAGAGAACAGGAGGAAGAAACCTAGGGTGTTTTTGTTTTTGCTTCGGTGTTAACCCTCAAGTCCATTTGGTGTTCGATTTGCCAGAGTCAGGCACTCGTGACTCTCGAAGCTGTCACTTCGTGTTTTTGTTTGCTACTTGGGTTAACCCCGGGTTAACCCTAGCTGCTCCTGCTCTTGACTAGGAGCACCCCGGTTCTTGTTTTGAAATGTCAAAGAGAGAAGAAGAGGTTAGGAAAAAGTTTGTGATTGGTACGTTTGACGTTTATTGCTTCCTTTGCGCAAAAACACGAACCTGGCCCTTCGGCTAGTGTAATGACATTTTTGTGACAGTTCTCCTGAATATATTTAATTGTGAGAAGTTATTTATAAAATGGGTGAAGACAAATTAAAAAGGGCATATAAATTTCAAGTGACAAATGTCAACCTCTTACCCCATGAAATTTATAGTGGAAGTTCGGGGTAGCCCTGGGTTTTTCAAAAAACAAGATAGTGTAGCCTTGGGGTGCCCTAGGTTTACCCTGTGTTTTCATCGAACAGACCTAAGGTGTCAAGTGTGTTCAAAATTTCTCCTATAAGTAGTTAGCTCAATTTCTTTGCAAACTTAAAACTTCTAGTGAAATCTTTTTTGCGACTCGGTGTAACCACCGCGTACCGCCACCGAATCTGTCATTTCCCGGCTCTTTTCTTCCCACCACATCAATAGGGAAGAAAAGAGCACGAGAATGGCAGATTCAGTGCCAGTGTTTACACCGAGTTGCAGAAAAGAATTCAATATAAATTTCTGAAAATAAATGTAAATAGAAAAATTTACAATAATAATTTATTTAAGAAGAAATTCGCAATTTTTATATAAGCTGTGCTCTTTTGTGTCCGCAAAACAGAGGAGAACAAAAGATACACAAAAGAACGCCTCATACATTTTCATAGAAAGATTTAAATGAACGGAATAGTAAAGTACAAATAGTTCGCTTCAATCGACAGAACAATTTGCTCTATCCAGTATATGGGAGTTCTAGAACAAGGTACACAAAAGAACACAGCTATAATCATTTTCATTTATCAATTTATTATTTTATAATAAGCCTTAGCAATAGACTCCAAAAATTGTCAATGCTTGCTTATCTTTTCTTTACTGTTGAGAGTTATGTATAAGTTAGTAAATGGGAATTATTATTCTTTGCAACACAAAATTTTGTACATATTTAAGCAAAGTAATCAACAGATCCGTTGTGTTCGATATGAATGATGTTTATATGTTTCACGAGTTTTGCATACGTCTAGCTTCCCCTCTTGCATGAATTTAGTTACTGTGTCATTTTTGCAAGTAAAATTGACAGTTGTCATAAGAAAAGTTTTTCTTCCTCAATGGTTAACATAGTTAATAGCAGTTTTTTTTTTCCTTAAATCCAATTTTTATCAAAGCTATAAACAAAACTCAATTCGCAAATATCATTCCATACTTCTTTTTTTTTAAAGAAGTTGCAGGAAAATGTTCGCGTACGTTTCCCTCACCATGCGCGTAAGTTTTTACAAGAGAAGAGCGCGGTCAGACCTATTTATGGTTGAAATTAAAGGTGAATTTCCCACTTTTTCCTGGGTTTCTTTCTTATAAACGCAGTTTCCATATAATGCTGTACGAATGTATCGCGTTATAGGAGGGTTGACATACTTGCAAGGCATATAATTGTCAGACAACCAACCAAGTATGACTAAAATGCATGTATTTTTCGTTAAAACATTGAAACTTTTATTACAGAAGAGATTTCGTGAATTTAACTTTTTTAAAAGTCGAAATGTCATCGTCATTTATTCAAACATGTTTTTTCTATGTAGTTCTAACCTCCAGGTTACACGAGGGAGTATAACTACAATGCAAAATATGCAACAGTACTACTTGCACGTATAAACTACTCAACTATCATGATAAAAGCTGTAAGGTTTTAGAACTGAAAATACTGAAAAATCATGTTAGTTCAGGTAATAATTAATTGATAGTCATTTTAGTGTTCATAAAATGGCGTAAAAAAAGTGAAGTCAATCAGGGACAAAATGTGATATAGATATTTCCAGTCTAGCATCTTTTTAAAGTTGACCTAAGTGGAGTGTTGACCAGTTCGTCACTATGCAACACATACGGGGCATAATGACGAAGGACTCGGGGCACAATAACGAATTATGTTTAATACATGAAATAACACCTTTTTTTTATCAAAACATATTATTATTAATTAATGACCATAATGAGCCTTGCCGGAATATGGTATTTACAATAAAATTATATATTCTAAAATGGAGAGCACCTTGAGTTTCGAATTCGAAAAATGTAAACTGAAAACATCTGATATCTTACCTTTAAAACAATTCCTGGATTTCGGAAGTTTTAGGATACACAGGTGTTGACATTCCGTAAAAATATTATTTTTACAAAATGCTGATTTTACAGTTTTTGAACAACCAACGTTCAAAAAACCGAAAAATTCACAGTTTGCGAAATGCTAAACACAATAATTGTTTGAGTAATTTTACTTGACAAAAAATTGTCTTCTAAAACCATTCTTCTCTAAGCCTATCAGAATGAGAAAATAGAAAAATGATTATGCCCCGTAAAAAGCTCGTCATTTTGCCCCGTAAAAAGCTTGTCATTATGCCCCGTAAAAAGTTAGTCATTGTGCACTTCTTCACTTCTTATGGCAAGCTCCATGGCAAATAATTATGGCCAGCCATCGCGATGCCCATAAATTTGACATTTGATCACAATAAAAATGGCGTGAAGGGAAAAATTCGGTGTTTATGTTTAAAGAGGCGATTCAGAAATAATGATTTTGTGCGTTTTTATTTTATAAACTTTTGATATAGTTAGAGACAAATTTTTCTCTGATGATTTTCACTTTCTTCTTGTATTATTATTTCTTCAAATGAGGATCCGCGCCATGAATTGCCCACCCTAATAACATTTGATAGCGCAAGCCATAAATTATGGCGATGGCAACAGATATGGCATGTATAGAGGCTGTGTTAAAATTTAGTCATTATGCTCTGCAAAAAAAACTCATACTGCTGCACCACAGTAGTCTTTTTCCGACATGTTATGCAAAATTTATCAAAAACTAATGTCAAATATATCATTATCCCAACAAACTACACACCATAAATATGTATACTAGACTTACTCACCTTTTAAATCAAAGCTCCTAAAATATTTCCTCAAACACAATCTTAGGCAAAGCTAAAACTTTTGCGTGTTATAATTGCAAAATTCGTCTGCTCTTTTCGTACAACAAACATAGAGTAATGTGAAAAAAATGTTGATCATATGTTGGCAATACTTAACCTGCATTCTGGGTATCATAGAGCGAGTTGACTGATTACAGATAATATTCATTCGTCACTATGCCCCGTTCGTCATTATGCCCCTGACTCGCCTACATATAGAACGCACTCCTTCAATTAAAGAATTTGTACCGGAAAAGTAAGTGCTTTTGGAAATTACATCTAATAATACTAAAACCTAAAATCTCTTATGGCAAAGCCTAAAAATTATTATTTTCTTTTTCGTTGTTTTATTTATTTCAATTACATTCTTCTTTTTTTTTTTTTAATTTTGTCTGCTCCCTCTATCTACCAGAAATTAACGTTTCATTAAAATTTTGACAAATGAATTCGCATGGCAGTAGAAAAATTAGCAAAGCAACTTATCTCCAGTTATCTCCCGCTGTCAAAATAAAATCTTATTGGAGGGGAGGCTTGCATGGCAATTATATTTGCACGTGTAACCCTGAGATTGTATAAAGTTCTCGTCAAGCTTTATACACATATTAAGAAGTTAGTGTTAATGCATCTTTGAAAGCAGGTTAAACAAACTTGATATTAAACTCGAAATGATTTGGTCATGTTTATCTATTTATTAAATATTGTGCTGACTAGATCATCTGCAAAGCCCGGATGTTTAATACGATAACTTTATACTAAGGAGAAATAACCTGCAGTCAACAAGTGTAATTAAAATACTCAGTAAAAGCTGTCCTGTTATGATCGTGAACGTGAGACTTTATAACAACATAGCACTTGTGACGCAAGACCTCTGTTACTCCGTATGAAGCTTATCCCTATCTTTTATTGTAAACAGATTAAAGGTGTGTTATAAAATATTTAAATATATCCATAACTTTATTTTGATTACAAATATATGTATACATACATATTTATATATTTGCAAATATTAAAATGCTATAGATTCACAGTAAAATATATTCTCTTCTTTTCAGGCTGTTGATTACGCACCATTTATTAGACAATAGCTGTTGACAAGTACACCACACCAGAAAAAAGTATGAATCAATGAAAACAGATCCCGAAAAACTACAGTCACAAATGAGTAATATAACAAGCTGAAATCTTAGTAGGAATAGCTGCCGTCAATGAAACTTGAATGAAAAAATTAGATCTTCTAGTTTGTAAATAGATCACCAGTACGGCATCAACAATAAATACACCCTTACTTCAGAACTGTTCTTCATTATAAATATACATACTTATCTACTTACTAAATATCTGTGAATCAATACAACGATCATGTTTAAGAATTAAAACCAACATCAGCAGCCATTCGATCGTATTGTGGCCGTCGTCTTTTGATCTTCTAAACATTATCCTGCTTTCTTCATTATTCGGAATTAATTTTCATGCTCTCTCGCGTTACTGAGATACATACTTACATATAACATTAGTTCCGAATTATCAAAAATAATATTGTTTTCCTTTTTACTTTATTGTAAATGAAAAAGATGAGTCGTAGTAGCCGGAGAAATACTTTTATTCCTCCTGGACTTTCGTTGCGTCGGCTTCTTCTAGAGGGAGCCAGAGCTGCTAGAGGTAGTCCACCATTGGGACAAAGATCGTGTGATGTTGAAAAAGGTGGTGTAAAACATGACAAAAAAACAGGTGAAAGCTCTGGAAGCAGTGGAAATAGGGTAAGAATATTTTAAAATCAATTTATTATTACTTACAGAACCACTTGAAATTTATTTAGACGTAGAAATTCGCTGATAAATATATTTAAAATAGTTCTATTTACATCTTAAATGAAAGCTCCCGAAATTGATTAGAATGTTTATTCATTATTTCTTCTAAAATTGATAGCAGCAGATAAATTAATAAATTAATGAGTTACGTCAAAAATGAGTTAGCAGCCTAGCTTAGCTAGCCACAAATCAATGCGGGAATAATTAGCAATTTTTTGTATTTTGTAGGTCTGATTTTTTGTTTTCAGTTGTTGATATCTTGTGAATACGAAAATTTTAATAATTCTTTGTCCATATAAAAATGAAAATTTGTGCAAATTAATAGTTGAGTAAATAATTTCAAGAAAATTTTTTTATACCGCTTTGTGGTTATATTTTTTTAATATTCCTTGGTATTTATAACGAGCACTCTTCTTCTAGGGAAGGACTAAACCATTTTCTCAATATGTATTTTTTGTACATTGCATGTCACAATACAGCCTTTACCTCAAGTTTTTCGAACCCTATCTCCATAAATAGGATCATTCTCCTGAATGTTTGATTGGCTCATGAATCTTTTGTCAAAAACATTTTATTAAGCATAAGCCAGAGACCGTAAATAACTGTTATTTTTGGCGATCATCTGAAATAGTCCCATCAAGACTGCATACTTGAGACGTAATGGCAAATAGTTAATAATTGCTAAAAAACTTAAGTCTCATAATAAGAGATTAAATAGTTTTTTTTTATTTTAAAGTTAATTATAACTGTCAAAAGACTTTTATTTATTTAAGTCTTATGATAAGAGTCCGAAAGATCTTTATTCTTTTTAGTCTTAATAACAGCCTTAGTAGACTTTTATACATTTAGTTCAGTGCTAATAGCTATCACAGACTTTTCTTAATAAAACGCTCTTGATAAAACTCCCATAAGGCCTTTAATTTTTTAGTCTCAAGATAACTGTCATAGAAGACATTTATAAATTTCAGTCAGTCCTATGATTAAAGTCTAATAAGACTTTTACCTGTTCAATTTGTCGATAACAGTCTTATCGGGACTTTTATATTTTACAGTCAGTTATAATAGTTATAGAAGACTTTTATTTATTTAAGTCTCATAATAGATGCATTATCTTTTATTGTTGCAAATCTTGGAATATAGTTTTGCTAATACGCGGATATCCGGATACCCGGATCTGTGGATTATCCGATTCCTGAAATCCATAATCAATTACCAAGATCTGCTGCAATGAAAAATCTGTTATAGATCCATTATGAGACTTAATAAATAAAAGTGTTCAATAACTATATAACTGACTGTAAAATATAAAAGTCCCGATAAGACTGTTATCGAAAAATTGAAAAGGTAAAAGTCTTATGAGACTTTTAGCATACTGACAGAAAATAAAAGTCTTCTATGACCTTAAGACTAAAAATCTTATGGGAGTTTTATGAAGAGAGTTTTATTAATAAAAGTCTGATAACTATTAGCACTGTTTCATAGTCTGTGTTTAAACCAAATATTTAGTTTAAACTCGGCAAGTGGGTTTCACAATTTGGTTTAAGTCCCGCTTTAAACTAGAGTTTAAATCATGCCATCCCTCGGTTTATATTCAAGATAAAAGTATTTGGCAAGTGTGACATTTTATTTTGTTTGTTTGTATCAAGAAAATATTTTTATCATGGATTCAGATTTAGACATTCTTAGAGATGAAGAAGTTTTTTTTTTTAGTTAAATTTAAAACTCTGTTGACGACCGAGAGTAATTAGAAATTGGCCAAATCATTTTAATGAGTGGGACGACTTTGATTTTTATGCTAGATTCCGTAATAAAGAACTTTGTCTCTTTGTCTTCGAATCTATACTTGACTTGTCCGTTTTCTTGTACTCTACTTTATGTCTTTTTTTATGGACTAGGGAAAGCAATAGCTCAACTTCACTTCTACTAAAATTTGCAGCCCTTTTGGATGGTGGTATATTTAAAATTAGTCAATATAACTACATATTTTTTACCTTCTGGTCTGTTTACTTTTGCCGATTGACAGACTGATTGATAGAAAAATTGCTTCACAATGGCGGCGATAACTAATTTATTTCACAATTCAATCAGTACTACCAACGTTACTAAAAGAATGCACTGTGAAGCCCGATTTGGTTTAAACTGTGTTTAAACATGGAGGATGGTTTAAACTAAACCGTGGGAGGGTGGGACTGTGAAACTAGCCAAAAGACTGTTATATGAGACTTGAAAAATTAAAAGTCTTTCGAGACTCTTATAATAAGACTTAAATAAATATCTTCGGTAACAGTTATGACTGTAAAAAAAAGACATTTAATAAATAACTCTTATCTTATGATCTAAAATTTTAAAAGTCTTTTATAACAGTTACATAAAGATAAAAAAAAGGTAAATTTTAACTATTATTTCAAGATATTTTAAAAAGTCCTATAACAATTACGGTCCCTAGCATATAAACTTCAGTGGACAATGTGTTAATTTTTGAAAGCTAAGAAAAGGGTACTTTATAAAATATGATTAAAGCACGAAATAATTGCAATTACAGCAAAAATATGCAAATTACAATTTCCCAAAAACCATCGAGAGAGGAAGTTGTCTGAGCTCAGACACAGAGTTCAAAACTGCAATAATTTTGTACAAAATAAAAAATCTTTAGCGTAGGTACTTAAAATTAGGCTGCCGACTTTTACATTGTCAATGTTTCGCCTCTTCACAAAGTAATTAATTGTTCTCTTAATCAGCTGCATAATATTAAAGTCACTATAAATTAATCTGTTGTAGTCAAAATATTTTCTTTTCTTTATTCTTTGTAATTATTGAAAGCAATACTATTTATTTTTAGCACATGATTCATTTACTAAGTATTTTCATGTGATAAAAAAATATCTTTGTACACGTGAATAAAACTCACGGAAATTTTAAAATGATAAAACTCATTAAAACAATTTACCATCTGTGCAAACATATTTTTACTTCTATTTTTTATCTTCAGAATAATTACCCGGATTCATCGTCTCAATTATCAACAACACCTCCTCCACCTTATAACACATCTTCCAGCAGTTCACAGCAACAGAATTCGAGTAATCAACAGTCTCAACAATCTCGGAACCTTAACTCTCCACTTCGTAGTGAATCAAATATGTATTGTACCATTTGTTATAACTCCCCACCACCTGATTCCTACTTTACCTTGGTCACCTGTAAACACACTGCATGCCGCACATGCCTAGAGCGCTATCTTAAGAATGAAATCAACGAATCAAGGACTGATATTGGTAAGTTCGCTAAGCATTTAGATATTTACTTGATTGTACTAATCGCCTTTTCATTTTAGCTTGCCCTCAATGTTCTGAGGCAATGCATCCGAGTAATATAGAAACTCTTCTCAAGGATCACCCTGAAACTATCAGTAAGTACGAAGATTTTATGGTTAGGAGATTTTTATTGTCTGATCCCGATTCGAGGTGGTGTCCAGCTCCAGATTGCAGGTATAATTGTTTTTCTCAGCATAGTCTTCTTTAGTTTCTACTGTACAACTCATTTTTGTTTTTAGTTATGCTGTTATCGCAACTGGATGTGCATCTTGTCCAAGAATACGATGTCAAAGACCAGGCTGTGGCGTTAACTTTTGCTATCACTGTAAGGCTGAATGGCATCCGGATCAAACTTGCGATGCTGCAAGAGCATCTCGACAGAGTCCTACACGTGCTCCGTCTGGTAGTATAAGCCAAGACTCTCAGCATCGTGATGATATCAAGCCTTGTCCTCGATGTCAAGTTCTTATTGTAAAAATGGATGATGGTTCATGTAACCATATGGTTTGTTCTGTTTGTGGATCAGAATTCTGTTGGCTGTGCATGAAAGAAATTAGTGATTTGCATTATTTAAGGTATTTGTAATCTTATTTACGAGATTTATTGTAATTGTTCATTATGTATTAATTATATTACAGTCCCTCTGGCTGCACATTCTGGGGAAAGAAACCCTGGTCCAGAAAAAAGAAACTATTGTGGCAACTTGGAACTCTTGTTGGTGCTCCTGTAGGTATTGCACTTGTAGCTGGTATTGCAGTTCCTGCAATGATCATTGGTAAGTTCTTGACTGTTTTTAAGTTTTATAGAATTGCGTAATTTATCCCTTTTTATACCTTAGATGATGAAATCATAGGGTATACATAATAAGTTTGTCATTCCGTTTGTAACACAGAAATAATCAGGGCTGTAAATGAGCGGACTCATTTGTCATATGTACTCATCGCTCAACACTTGAGCGGTGGGTCATCGTGAAACTTGAGCGAACTCACTGGTTGAGCGGACTCAATCTTGAGTGTATTCACTGCTTGAGTGCGGAGGAGAATATGATTTAATTAAAATTGAATGAATTGATGAATTCAATAATCTCGAATTAGTGCGTGGGCTGTGGATAATAAACTGTTGCTGAAACCAGGGTTGTAAATGAGCGCACTCATTTATCATATCAACTCATCGCTCAACTCAGGGTTTGAGTCCGCTCAACACTTGAGCGGTGGTTCATCGCTCGAAATATGAGCGGACTCACTGCTTGAATGGATTTAAGCGGACTCATCGTTTTAGTCGAGCGGACTCAAATCATATATTAAATAACATAAAGGAATCTGATTTACTTAAAATTGAAACTGAAATTTCAATCAAATAAGAAAAGCTTATAAAAAAGTCATTCATTATATTATATTATATTAATTTAGCTTTTGCTAATTTTCTTAGCCAACATTTCTTCTTCCTCTCAATATAATATACAACTGTACTTATTCAATAATGTGTAAAGATCGTATGTTATTTTCCCATAGGTACTTGAAAACGATATGATTCAATTTATTTAGTGTTAAAAATTTCTTTTGTTATGACCATTATTATTGTCATTGCCTGATTTTATATCTTAGATGAAATCTATAGGGTCTCTCTATAAGGTTGTCATTCTGTTTGTCACGCATTGAAAAAAAATTCTTTTCGAGCAAAATGGACATAATTGGTTGAGAAATTTATTATTTCCAGAATAAATGAAAGTTTGGAATGTTTCGGCATGAATACGAAATCCCAAAATAACAATCAAGCTACGCCATTTTGGAATTCAGATTGTGAAATGACCAAAATTCAATGGAGGGTCAGAAATTTTTCTTGGAGTATAAAGTATAATTTTTCAACAAACAAAACCTCAAGCGTATTTGAAAACAAACGTTTTTCGGTGATGAAAAGTCTTTTTTCCGAATACAACACAGCACTGCCTAGTAGTGCTTCGGTACAAAGATTATTTAGCATAGGAAAACCAACGTTAACTCCTAATAGATGTCGTCTAAATGACGAAAGTTTTGAAATGCAAGTGATGTTACATATCAATGGAAAAAATATAAAGTAAGACGCTTATTCTATGGAAAAATGTAAGTACAATTTCTTTGAATTGAATTATAACATTTTCAAGTATGGTATTTTCCTTACAGGTTTTACAAGTTGTTGAATTTGTACATTATATTGAGAGGAAGAGAAATGTTGGCTAAGAAAATTAGCAAGAGCTAAATTAATATAATATTATTATATTATATTAATTTAACTTTTGCTAATTTTATATATTTATATTTAATCAATGATTTTTTTGTGAGCTTTTCTTATTTGATTGAAATTTCAGTTTCAGTTTCAATTTTAATTAATCGGATTCTCCTTATATTATTTAAAACATGATTTGAGCCTGTTTAACTTAAATTATGAGTCCGCTCAAGCAGTGAATCGGCTCAAGTCCACTCAAGCAGTGAGTCCGCTCAAATTTCGAGCGATGAACCACCGCTCAACTGTTGAGCGGATTTAATGATTGAGCGGACTCACTGCTTGAGTTGAGCGATGAGTTGAGTCCAAATTTGAGTCTTTTACATCCTTGGAAATAATGATGATAGATTTTGATTTTTGCATGTCCATCCGCCCGTTCTCTCGATAGCTCGAGAATGCGGTTACTTAGAGAACTGAAATTTTGCACACGGAGTAAATTTAAATTCGAAAATGGGACAAATCGGGTAACTTCACCCATACAACAATTGCATTTTACTGCATATTTGGACAAGTCAACAAAGAGAGTTGAAATTTTGTACACGCCGTTTCATAAAAATAGTAAATATTCAGTTGAAACATTTCTAAAATGGACAGAGTCTTATTTAGATAACAGAACATATAAATTCTTATTCCGCCATTCTATCTCTAGAGTCTTGAAGGCTTCGTCAGGCGTACCTCAAGGGAGTCACTTGGGCCCGTTGTTCTTTATTCTGTCTATTGACGACAATGTCTCTGTGGTGAGGTACTTGATTTATGTGGTGAGGTCTTGATTTATGCTGACGATGTTAAGCTTTTCACTCAGATTAAATCTGTTCACGACTGTGTACAGGTACAGGTTGACCTTCAAAAATTTTACAATTGGTACGAGAGCAATAATTTGGTACTCAATATCGACAAATGTGTGGTTATGACTTTCTATAGAAATCAGACACCAATCACTTATGGTTATGAGTTCTCGGATTCCTCGATTCGCCGTGTGGACTCTGTCTGTGACTTGGGTGTCAAATGTGACCACAGATATATGGTATGAAAGTAGTTCTATGCTGGGTTTTATAAAACGTTGGTCCCGAGAGTTTTCAAATCCTACCATAACATTGCGTTTGTACACTTGCTTTGTGAGACCACTTGTTGAATACGCTAGCCAGGTCTGGTCTCCATTTTACGGTACACACATCGACCGCATCGAGTCTGTTCAAAGAAACTTTTTACGATTTGCTCTCAGACACCTACCCTGGAATAATTCATTAATTCTTCCACCTTATGAGGATCGCTTAAAGTTTGTGAATATGCACTCGCTTCAAAAACTTCGCATGGTAGCCAATGTAAAGTTTGTGAATCAACTAATAAACGCAAATGTTGATTCTCCGCTGTTACTTAGTAAAATAGTAATAGATAGTGGACACAATTTGAGAAGACTACCTATGTTGCATGTTAACTCCGCAAGATCCAACTTTTGCATGTGCGAACCCATTAATCGCATATGCATTACTGTTAATACTAAGGCTGAGCATCCCTCCTGTGGGTTCCTGGTCACATGGGGATCATGGGGAATGAAAGGGCTGGCTCCGATTCTCCGTTCCTCGGATCGGAGCCCGCCGTAGGTATTGCCATCTCGAGTATTGGGTCTCTCGTCAAAGCGGATGTTCATAGGAAACATCAGCAGAGATGGGAGAACCTGAGTTCTTGTAGGTGTACAAAACTGTTTCTTGATGGGCCGAATGGGAATATCTCCATTTTCTCATGGGGCTCGGAAGGAAACAATGTAGAACTGTGGTTGGCATCATCACCGGTCACAGCTCACTTCACGCTCATCTAACAAGGATGGGAGTTGTTGACAGCCCTGAGTGTTTGTCCTGCCTGGAGGGAGAGCCTGAGACAACCGAACACTTTCTGTGTGAGTGTCCGGCCTTCGACGGAGCAGACTGGATAATCTAGGGTCTCCCCTTCTATCTGTGGATGAGCTGAAAGACCTTCCTCACCAAGACCTGATGCGCTTCATTAAGAGGACAGGAAGGCTTTGGTGAATGGGATTCAGAATAGTACAATGGGCCGCTATGGCCTCCGTACTTGGGATGGGTTTCTCCTGTTCCCCCTGTTTTCAAAAAAAAAAAACAAAGGCTGAGCATTTTGTCGTTGACGTTTCTAAGCATGTTCTAAAAAATCGTCTATATAATACTTAGTTCTGTGTTTCTATGTCGCATTGCATATCATTCATCCGGTGTTTGGTTTATGTTTAGGTTAACATACTAATACTAACACCGACTAAGTGATGAAACGCATGTATTGTTGACAGTTTATTTATTAAACGTGTCCATGCAGCAAGCTTGTGTTAAGCTGGTTCTGATAGTTAATTTAAACATTTGAAATGATATGTACGTCGAGTGATTCATATTTTTTCGTATCTGAAGTGTTTATGAAGTCGATCAAATGTATACAAAACTGCTATTATAAAAACATTTGCTTTCGTCCTGCTCTAAAACATGCTATGGTCCATTCCAGAATACACTACCCATTTCACAATCTGTATACTCTGCTCTAGTGTGGCATGCGGCATTTATTTCTTGTGCCATTTATGATAGTATGTACAAAGTGTCCCATAATCATATACTCCAACATATAACAATCTATTCCTTGGAGAGTACTGACCAACATTAGTTCCGACCCTCTCCATATACCACCTGTTCATCCTTTTTTTAAGGACTTACTAAAAGCACTATTAGTCCTATCAAGGACATCGCAGGCTCATATATATACGAATTCATTTGAAAGTAATCACAATCGGCATTCCAATGGCATATTAATTTTTTACATTTCTGAATTGGTGTTGGAATTATGAAGGTCTTCTGGGGGACGATCAATTCGAAACTAAGGGCCTGTCCGGATCCAAGTCTTCGTCTTCGTCTTGTTATTACAGCTAGTGACGTAACATCGAGACAAGCTCTATCCGAATCCATGTCTATGCCACCGAGCTTTGCTAGTTTGTATAACAGTTTTGATATTTGGTTAGCTTGATCACCGAGTCAAGGTTCGAGTTGACTTATTTAAATAGACAACGTATTGTGAGGTTATGTTTGTTTGCTGTCTGTGAAATCAAGCTGAGCAAACGAACGAATTCGGAGAGGTTAGCTTCGTCTTCGTCTAATTATTATAATAGCTGAGCTTGTTGTGTTACGTCACTAGCTGTAATGTAATAACAAGACGAAGACTTGGATCCGGACAGGCCCTAAGCATACCAACTCTTCTCATTTCTCGATATAACCGGACTTTTCATCACGGATAATAAAGAGAAATCAAAATAGCGCTGGAAATATTATTCATACGGTATAATGGAGTTTCCGGTTAATCGAATCAGGCATAATCGAGTTTAGACTGTAATTTCAAAAATAAACTAAATCGAGCAATCCCCTGGTGTTGTCATATAAAAATGTAGGTTTTTTACGTATATTGTGAAAACGATCAGTCCTAGACATTTTTATTGTACTAAAAAGTTCTTCAGAATATGAAATCCAATGAAATTGGTTATAATCAGTTTTACTGTCCGACGAACCGTTCTAGAAATGTATGCGAAAAACCACTTCAACAATCAAACTGGCACAGATGAGTGACCATACGAAATTACATACAGGCACTCATCTAGGGTATCAGAACAATTGATCTTAGACCAATTCTAGCTTTTTTACTTATAAAACGAAACTGTACTCCTCAGACCTACTCTTCGATAATGAAAGGTATACTCGAATTAATATGGAAATCTGATCTGCTTTTTCATTCCCAATAAATCCTGGACGTTGCCAAATACTGAGATCAACTTTAGGGTGTTCTTATACTCTTATACTAGAATTTATTTGCAAAAAAATGAGATTATCCCTGTAACCTGCTAAGAGGAAGGATAATTAAAATTTTTATTCTCTACAAGATTTTTTATATATGTATGTATATAGGTATAGATGAGGGTAACAACAAGTTCAGCCTGGAAATATTTCAATATTTAATCTCAGTTTGTTAACTAGACGAGGTTGGGTTAAGTTAGAATGGTGTCTGCTATTACTCCCAATTGGATGAAGTGTTAACTTCTTCATTTGCTCTTTGTCTATAGAACTTCTACACAAGGCGTTGAAAAGCATATTTTCTTATTCACCCTGTAACTCCGAGATGCCGCCATGCCATAACATTTTTTGTTTGCCTAGTTGAGTACTATCGCTTCCTGCCACCATGACGAAAACACCCTGTATTCAGTCCTCTTCGCTCGATTTTTTGCAAGCTTACATAGCCCCTTTCTGTTTTATTTTAGTGTACTTTACTTTATCATGACTCTGCTTTTATTTGCTTCATGGCTGACGAAAATTGTATTTTTCTACCATCCAATTTTAAGCCAACATCTCTTTCGTATTCTGGATTCCCAATTATGCTGTCAATAGAAATTAAGCCGCCTTAGTTAACAAAAGTTGCTGATTGGTAGAATTTTGCCCACTTTTTAATAAACAAGAATGTATATTTATGGTAAAAAATGTAGAGTTGATTGAATGAGTTTGTTTAAACTTATAAAGTGCAAGTGAATGGAAGAGATGATCGGATTACTAGACATGTTGAACTCTTCGATATGATAAGGTTATTATTCTTGACATGTTTTCTCTACTTAAGGCTATTCCTTATTGATCTTTTAGTGTTATTAGGAAAAGCTTATTATATAAATACATAAAGTTTTACCAAGAATGAGCCTGAGTAACATAGCAATTCATGCATTGTGTATCCACTGCAGAGCCAGTTAAAAAATAAACTTTTACTCGCTTGACTGTAACTTATATATTTAGTGTACCCATGTTGATTGGTATTACTATCATTTGATCACTTGTTATCTTGTGGCATCTACAAATCTCATTCATTCCTTTTGTAAATTTTTATCTAACCTACATAAACATATAAATTTTCAGGATTCTTTTAAATAAACATGAATTTTTCTTTTTCAGGTATTCCTGTTTGGGTTGGAAAGAAAATTCATGCACGCTACAAAACAGCAACAAAGCACAAAAGAAATTGCGCAGTATTAAGTGGAGTTGCTGCATCGGTAAGTTTATAAATTTTTCAAAATTGTTTTCATATATTTCCTGTAAAGTTAATATAGCGTTTAAGGCTGATGGTCGATAGATAAGACATTGGCTCAAGACTATGAGTCTGGGTACAAATACCACGGATGCATTTACTAATACATTCTACTGACTATAAAACCATTGTCGGAGTGCTGTTTCACTGGTTGGTTGGTTGGAAGCCTACCCGAAACTGCAGTACTATATTACATCAATTGAAAGAAGAACTGCATTGAATATTAAAAAAAAAAAAAAAAAAGCATTCAGGTGATAAAAATTTATTTTGGCTCTGCTTAGACATTGGCTTAATTTTCTTCAGACAATGAACAAATATATTCTGAATGCTATCTAAACTGTCAGCATTAACAAAAATTCATCCGTACCAAATGTCAGAAGCGGTACTGACGAATTTCAGAACCTGCTGCAATGTAAAGAAGATTACGACTAGACTGTAACGAATTGAATTCGTAGATAACAAGAAGAGTTTAAGATAAAAAAAATCTATTGTTCATTATCGTAATTTGGGGTCAAATTGATTTCTTAGAGATGAATTTAATCACACAAGTCTTGTAATCTATTTTCTTCTTCATCGCTAGAAAATTCAAACTGTTGGCTGTGTTGGCAAGTTTGTTTAATTTCTCCAGAACTGTGAGGAGCACTTGTAAAATTTTGTAGTCTGTTTTATATATATATTTTTTATATAAATCGAATTAGAGTTTTTTTATATTTTTACTTTTAGATATATTTTGATACGACTAAACCAATTTTTGTGTTGAGTTGAAATTGATCAAACATGTATAGAAGCTTTAATTTAGAATAGTAAAAAATGGTGTGATCAATGTGCCCCACTTAAGGTGAATTTGATCATTTAAATTTCCAACGCCATATTGTTGTTATTCCTTTAAAGATAAAATCTCGATATACAGGGTGTTTCCTCCATTGGTGGTCCGTAGAGCGGGATGTAATAGTACTCACCTAGTGAAACAAAAAATTGTATGACAGGTCGGGGAGGGGGGGGGGGTCGGAGTTACAGGGTGATTAAGAAATAATGCTAGGTTTTCACAAAACACCCTGTATTTTAAAAAGTAAGTAAGGTAAGATAAACCTTTTAGTATTTTAGCATAGCCGAATTGCGCCAAGACTTTGTAAGTAAAGCATAGTTTTCACAAGCGAAGTTACTATCCCAAGTAACCTCGTTTTGGGACCCTCACCTCCTCTTGACATACCCACTAGTTTACTTGCGCCAGTACGAAAACGAGTTCCACTCACTTCAACGAAGTGGAATCTGAAAAAGAGTCAAATTGAGTACGTTTTCTGCAACTGGTATTTTTTTTACTTTATTTAAGTAGTCTTTAATAATATCAGCTGGTGTGGAACTTGTTTGTAAAACTTTAAAGTTAAGAACGGAACAATTGTGCTCATGCGTCCGTTGGAGCAAGTCAGAGCAAGACCATTTCTGTTTTTGACGATTGCCCACACTCCTAAGAAGTATTTTTTTTATTAAGAATCGAAAAAGACCAAAAACAAATGCTTAGGTATTGAAATAGTTAATTTTATTAATTATCCTATCCTCGTTAATTAAAATAATTTCTAGTATAATGTCAGTTGCTTTTACAATAAGATTAATATTTATAGTGTCCTTAGATAATCCACTTCCCGTTTTTGTGAGAATACTGGAAAGAGCACTAAAAGCACGTTCCACTGAAACCTTCGGTTGATGGTGCAGCCAGAGCTACTTCCGCTAAACTGTGCAGATCAAGATCTTTTCGATTTTTGTATTTCCAATTTGCTCAAATTATTTTTATCGAAAGGCACTCAGTCGCTGTAGCCAAGTTTTTATAGTTTTTGCTTAATTGTATTCTTCAGTTGTTGTCTCAGCCAAATTGAGCACCGTTCCTGAAAATTCGATGAACCGCTTTATTCGCTTTCGCTCTTTTTCAACTCCTGACTTGACAGGATTCAAAACAGGAATAATTCACTTTCATTCTTTTCCATTTTTGAATGAATAATGCCGGCATTTTTCCATACTTTTTAATTTTTGGACTCATTTTAATTGATTAATTCACGATATAAAACGCATTGGGGTTCACTCATGAATGAAAATGAATTCAATTATCACCACGCACCCTGTTTTAAACTAAGAATTTTTGACGTTCAATTTTCATCTATACGTTTCTTTTTCATATCAAATTTTTCACTCATTTCGTAAACAGAAATGGTTCAAAAGTAATAAAAGCAAAATTTGTAATGTTTTTTATTTACTGCCCTCCTTAGAAAGGAATTTGAATAAATATTAAAAGCATTTTTTTGTTACATTGTTTAAACAAATGGATGTTTTCATTAATGCATTATTATGCATGCATGGTTGCCGTATACATTTCAATCATATTATTTACTATATAAAACTTAATGCATGAATGGCGTTTCACTTTCCATTTCTGAACGCGCATTAGATATCATGTTAAAAAACGTTATCACCTAACAATACCGAAATTAAGGTTGCTATTGTACGTAGTTGTCATGAAAATATGCTGAGGAAAACTATTGTATGTTTACGACATTTTTCTATAAGCAAGTTGCTTTTTATAATGATATTATAACTTTCCAATTATTACATTCCACGCACAATCTTGCCACAATCATAAGCACTAATAAAAACGTATCCAATAATGTTTTAGTGTTGTTGTTTTTTTAAGTTTGTGTACAATTAGCATTGTCGTCTATCACTTTATCAATTGTATCTTTGCTTTGCTCTGATAATAATTTTTCAAAAATATTTTTTCATCGCTTATAATATTTTGTTTTTTTGTGTATTTACTTTATATTGATTTTCATTGTGATTAGCAAATCTTATTAAGATAAACATTAATTTTTCTGGTGTTTCTAGATTTTTAAAAAATATTTTTGGCAGTTGTTATTTGATAAATTTTATATGATTAAACATTAATTTTGTTTTTGTTTTTAAGTAACTTAAATTGATTGGATAAATTGTATTTTGCATAAATTTGATTTATTTTTGCTCTTATTTTTATCCTTGTGTATATTTTTTAGTTAGTTGTCATTTAAGAAATCCGAACTCAAAATTCCTCCCTTGTAGAAATCTTCTAGAACATCCAAAAATCTCTGCTCAGCCTCATTGTTTCCAAGTGCAATGTCCACTGATCCAATGCAAAGTAAGAGAGCCAAAAGTTGAGATTTTCTGTTAAAGATTTTTTTTTTGTTAAATATTTTTTAGTATTTTATATTTTTCGTTTGAATTAAGTACTTACTTGTAATCCCTTCCTAATTTTTGTCGTGAATATTCTAAATCTACTTCAAGATCGATTCCAATTTTTGATAGATTCATTTTAAGATTTTCATAATAAAAATCTAATAACTTTCTTAAGCTCTCACGTCGAATTTTCGAAGGAAGTGATGAAATTAATAGCAAAGCTATATCATTTGTTGGTCTGAAATAAATGGTTAAAGTGGTTAAAATTATTAAGTAAAACAAAAATTATTTATACCGGCTGTATGTAACCATTTGCCAATCTAAAATTACACAATTATCATTTTTTGTTTTGTTCAATGGATCTCGTAACAGTAAGTTATTGCACCAGAAATCTGTATGTGTTATCAGACCCATTGGCTCAATGGGTTGAAGTAAACTTTCAATAATGTCTCGTGTTTTACATCGAATATTATCCAATGCTATCAATTCATGTTCATGTCCACCCTTTTGTTGTAAGAATTTTGCCAATTGTGGTAAACCTTGCTCAACCAATTGTTGATAACTATCAGATGCTTTTGTTATTTGAAAAAGGAACTGAATATTAAAAAAAAAAAAATGTGAAATTTCGTATTTAATTTTCGAACCAGTCATACTTACTGGATATTTTTCATTAAGATCAACTTTATCTTTGAATTTCAAACCCAACGATAAGGCGTGTACTGATGATATTGATATTATGGCACTTTTAACTTCTTCTAAACTTAATCCTTTTGTGAAATGTGCTGACTTGTATCCCAATGGTCTCATATCTTCCAATACCAGAATACTTTCAGGTGGTTCAGGGCTACTATCATGTTGTTGATTTTCTATTATGGCATCTAATGAGTATGTTGTATGATAACATTTTGGCACTGGAATTATCATTGGTTGTGCATTGGTAACTATGTGACGTTTTTGAAATTCTAACAAATCTGGTAAAATCTGAAATGAAAATTTTAATAATTATCTTAGAAATTTAATATTTTTCAATTGAATACTAAAAACAAAAAGTGTTAATCGTAGTTTTAATATTGAGGAAAAGATGGATGCTTTATAGTATAATTCAACTGGTTAATAACAAATTCACGAAATTACATCATCAATGTATGCAGATTAAGATCTACAATAACTGAATTAACTCTGAGCTCATAAAACGGTGCATTATAGAATTATTTTATTTAGGTACGAATTGACTAGTTTAGGAGAATTGCGTATAATAATAAAAGAGAAAATTCCATTACATCTACTAATTCTTAAACTAATAATTTATTGCGTCTGTCTGGTCCAAAGTATCAAACCAATTGAACTTTTAAATCACTTACTTTGCCACCGCTGTGTAACGCCAATTGTTTTTTTTTTTTCTTATTTAAATCTTGAATAAAAATAGATTTAATTATCTTACAACTAATGTATTATGTGAATGCCAATTATAGACAACTGTTGAGACTAGAATTTATTATGTTATATCAATAATGTAACGCTATCAGTCCAACAGCAGTTGAAAATGAATTTTTTTTTGTATTTTTTTTTTTAATCATTCATCCAACTCCTGCACATATCCTACCACTTAATTTATATATTTACCTATCCATAATCAGACTATCAACTATGTATTCGTAAAACACTCCACTGAGTTACAAGCAGAAGTCAAGATTTCAATATCCCTAGATTTATGTATATTGTCTTTACTAAAATATTATGATATGTATTTTGTGCAACTCTCCGACGCCTAACCAACAAAAAGATAAACACAGATACATATATAAATATATATTTTTTTTTCTTCAAGTGAATTTACTATAAATTTTTTTTTAGCTAAAATTAGTTGCTGATTTAACTGTGCTATATAAGACCAATCCATCAAGCAGCAAGAATTTTTATTTTCTAAATCCTTCATAAAACAATGAGCGAATGTGGTTTTTTACTGAACACTTTCCTTTTAGTACTATGTATTTTCGGCAGTCAGATCCACATCAGATGCATATTTTTCTCACAGAAAATTGAATATTCACTAATTCTGAGCCTACTTTCAGTTAAGTTACGTTTTTTTTATTATCCAAAAGCGGCAAACGATAAGTTTAGTTAAACAAAATTTGTCTATCATTTTTAAGTATGGTTTTTTAAGCCCTGCTAAATGTAATAAAATTTATATTCATACCTTACTCTACTCAACTAAATCATTTAAAACGGAATCATAACCACAATAATCTCGGTAATATTGATTCATGTAAGGAATATTTGTGGCAAATTGTATTGTTACAGTTTCAAATAAGCTTTAAATAAATTCATACCCATTTTTTCATTAAAACGATAGCGATAGAGATTGGTAAATTAAATCATTACACACTATCACATTTAGAACACGTCTGTCTTGAGTTTACGCAGCAATCGAGTTGAAAATAATTTTTTATGCTTGCAATATGGTAGTAAGTAGCCTTAGGAGAATGTGTATTTATTTTGGATTTTTTTTTTCATACTTTATTTCAAGGAATTATTACTATGCGACTTTTGCACTTGTATGATTCGATGCGACTGGCCTAAAGGCATACGTTTTTATGGTCAAAAATAAAATCATAACTAATTACTTAATTACTTATAAATAGCTTATATTGACTAATTATCCCAAGCTCTCCTGTTTTCCAGGCAATCGAAACTTTTGAACCAGATATATAAGCATCGATTTTTTTTTCTTTTCGAACACAATGGTAAATGTTGTTATTGCAATTGTTAATTAAGAAAAAATTAATTTTCAATTTGTAGATAATCATAATCATACTTTCGGGATCCTAAGCAATTGCTAGATTCTAACATAGATATCTTGCTGAGAAAATGTGCTTCCCTATGCGATTTTCCTTGCTAATTTTTTATTTTTTAAACATGTATTTGTACAAAATGCATTTACAGCTTAAGAGCACTGGCGGTAAAAGAAATCTCATAATGGTCTACTGAGATATCAATGGAAAATATTTCCCATTTTTCCTCAATAATAATTTTCTACCGAACGCAATTACTACATTATGTAGATACATAGCTTTTTTAATAGAGTTTCTGTTTATCAGAGATTTATTATAAGCAGTACCGACCAATAGATAAATACGGACTTCAATTGAACAACTTTAAGCGATGAATATGTTGTGGTATAAGGTTGTGTGACTTATTCAAAACTGACCTATAGAGGCAAAACATATACATGAGGGGGGTTTTTTTTCCTTTTTTTTTAAACATATGCTTAAAATTCATTGAAATTTTATAATGATAAAGCATATAATAATTTTGTTATTGAATTAAAATTAAAATCAGTGTTTATAATTGAAATTAAATTCAATGTTTTATCGTGTGCTATCTATAAAGCGTTCTTAATTCCCTCTTGTACTAGATTTTTAGGCACAAATACAATGATTTACAATACTTTCGCCACAACTAGAATTTGACTACACTAAATATTAACAAGCTAAGCTTTTTTTTTGTAATGTACATAGTTCCAATATAAAAATGAGTTGTTAATGAAGATTAAACAAAAAAGAAAGAAAAGCCGATAAAACCAACACAACAAAATTTTTAAAAAATTCATGGTAGGTGATCAGAAAAACCACTTTGATGAGATATTCTCAAAATTAAATTTTCTTTCACATTTAGCAAATTTATTGGAATTATTTGCCATGAATTTCTGTCGACTATTTTTCCTGTATATGTACTTAATAATTATCGCAATTCAAAAAGTCATGTCGAATGCCAATATGTACGAATTTCAATTTTATTATTTCATCAACTAATGAATAATTGGTGTTGTAAATAAACTGATTAGTTTCCCGCAGCTCATGACGACTAAGCTGGGGTACTTCAAAAAGCGTAAAGAAATTCGATACGTACGTTTAACTTGGTCTAACTTGACGACTCACGCGTTTATGGGCTTGGACATGGCTAGTTGATCACTATTGTGTAAAGAATAATTTTTGTAAAATCATAAGAATATCGCCAAACTATATACACAAAGGAAACACTCTATCAAATCCTGCTTTTGCTGAAGGTATGGTATAAAATGTTTATCACTTTTTGCTATTATTCGTAAATTCTCTTAAATTTGAATGAATTTTCAAAATTATACCCAACATAAATAGGAAGAGAATTCACTGCGAAAATACTTAAAAATGAAGCTTTCACTTTAAAATGTAAATATTACTTGGACCTGAGCTCTGAACAAGGCATATTTTAATACCACTGGCTCTCATTGTTGGTTAATGGTGATTCTATTGACATTAACTTACTAATTGGAAAAAGTTATTAAGAATTATAATAAGAGTAATATTTCGGTGACCAGCCCACTGCTAACATTGTTGGTAGAATAAAAGGCACTTTAAATGGGCCCTATTCTGTAATTTTTCATAAAATAATCTTTTATGTTATTGTGTGGTGATAAAATGTCTTCTTCATAAAATGAAAATAAAATATTTTAAAAAGGCGTATTCTATCGTGGTTCCATAAAATTATTTTATGGAATCTTTTTTGAACACGTAACATAAAATATTTAGTCCATTGTGCTTTTTGAACAGTTGGTCAATTGACATTTGCGTGATACTCTATCAAATCACTCACTAAATAATCATTTATGAAAGCAGTTGCTTTCTTAATAGCTCTTGATTTAGTTGGCTATAAAAGTGGTAAAATATGACAACTCCTGACTGGAGTCCGTAGAAATGCAAAGCAGCAGAAAGATATCCATTCCGTTCACTTTGAGATTCCTAAATCAAAGTGAACGGAATGGATGTCTTTCCGGTATGAGGCTCTAGTTAAAGTATTTCAATTTGTTTTCTTACAACAAAACATTTTGGGTATAAATTAGAATTATTCATAAGTTTGCAAAATTAGTTTACAAATCACAATATAAGAAGTTTATTAATTATCCAGTCTAAACAGCTTTTAAAGCCTAAAGTTGGGCAACTCACATGGATCGTAGGAATCGCGAAGATATCGTATCCTATGATCTCTTCTGCATAAAATTAAAACCTAAGACAAATATTGTGAACTTTTTATATTTTGCTATACCAAACCAAGTGCGAATTTCCACAATTTCTTACAAAATTGTAATTCTTATATATGACGATGGACATCTTAGTTTTTAATTAAAATTATTTTCACACAACAAATGTTAATTGACGCATGTCATTTTCATAAAATGTGCTGCTTAGGATCTTTTATGTTATCTTCCATAACAGGAAATATTTTATGATACGCTGCATAAAATAAAAAAAAAATCTTGGACAGAATAGGATTTTAGGGAGTTATTTTATTTTAAGGCATAAAATAACATAAAATGATAAAATTTTACCAACAGAATAGGGCCCGGCCCATTGGGCCATTCAGCCCAAGTTATTCAAGGCAGTCCTCGAGCTTAATATTTTGGAAGAGGAACGGAGGAATATAGCTTGTTGTTCTGTATGAAACCTTGGATCGCATTGATCACTCAACATTTTAAATAATCCTTTATTTTTACATTCGACATTTTCATGATGATGTCATTTTATTGTAAATTTAAAGATCTAAATTCAAAGCACAATTTCTACATTAGCTTTTGATTTAGATACAATGTCACATGGCAGGTATTATGTCATAAAAGCAATCACTAGAACCATTTTATGGAACATTCCATTTCTTTCGTAATTAAAGTTACCCGACCCGGTACAGTTGAAATTGCGTTTGGATCTTGAATAAGGCGTCTTTTTATAACTTTGTTATTTCCATTTTATTATTATTACTATTATTTTTTTTCTGTTATGTTTTATAAAATTATCATGATTTGAAGTTTATTTTTCTTTATGGATGGATTAAATCTTCTTATTTTTTCTTCTATTTTACCATGCAAATAATAAGCTTATTTTAGATTACATATATCGCATAAACCTATCATTAGGAAGATATCGCATCTCGAACAAAGTTTCTATCTAAGGAAAAATCTTCAGCATGCCCATAGTGTATGTACAATATACATATATTTATATAAAAAAGCAGGCAGAACCGTATTGTTTAAGTCTCGAATTCATAATATGATTTAATAATTTCATAAGCGGAACTTAACGGTACATTAGTAGGTAGTATGTAATCAACATACATATCGTGAACCTAATAGTTATAAATATATCGTCCTATACCATGATACAAATATAACAAGGTATGGCCGATCGAGAGGAATATTTTGTGTTGCTACGTCATGAGGAGACAATGTCATTTCTAGCGAATTTGTTTTGAGTTTTTCGTATCGAATATATTAAAATATTTAACAAGACACTAGTTTCTCCGTTTAAATCACTTCTGGAAAAGTAATAATGTGCAAGTGTGGGGAAAGCAAAGAATTTTCCAAATAAAAAATTTTTTTTTGTCGCCAAATGAGGCAAGCAACCAATTGACAGATAATTCGGCCATACCTTGTTAATTTTTGTATCAGATCCTATACTATGTATGTATACTGCCTGTTAGGTGGGCGGCACAGCAACATATAATTATTCAATGGCTGTCGTATTGATACGACTCATTAAACATTAAAATTTAAGACACAAATTTTTACTCGACATGCGATATCTACTCAGCTATAGATTTTTTAAAACACATCGACGAAAAAATTTGGTACAGTTCAATTCTGTCAAACTTTTTCGCCACATATCTCTAAGCATATACACACATAAAAAAGTCATTTTAACGAAAAATGTGTTGACGAAATTGTATATCTTGCTTAAATTGCTTAACTTTACCTACCAACTTCAAAATTTTTTTATAAAAACATGAAAGATTTTTCAAATTCTAGTTCGATACTCAATTTCGAACTTAACTGTCGAAAATTTCTATTCAGAATGGAATTTTTCATAGTAAATAAAAGGTAATTTTGACAAGGGAATACATGTACGACCACAGATTGCAGAGCTTTTATATCTTAATTTTTAAAAAAAAAAAAAATCATCAATTCAAGTTCTTGTTTGATAATGAAAGGAGCATAATACAACAGTAAATGGTCCAAATTTTGAGTCAATTAGTTTGGTGCATCATCACCTCGAAACTAATCAAAATAAAAAACGGGCTTTTTTAGGATTCCGTACCCAAAGGGTAAAAACGGGAACCCTATTACTAAGCCTCCGATGTCCGGCCGTCTACCTGTCACCGGGATGTATCTCATGAATCGTAATAGGTGAACAGTTGAAATTTTCACAGAGTGTGTATTTCTATTGCCGCTATAACAACAAATAATAATATTCTCATACATTACTATTATCATGAGTAGGCATAGTTTTTTCAAATAGCAGCATTTTTTTTTTTCAAATGACTCCTACTCCCTTTTGAAAAAATAAATTAAAAGTACATAGTGTTAAATTTTGTACGATGGTACGGAACTCTTCGTACGCGAGTCCGATTCGTACTTGCCCGATTTTTTATAATAATCATCTAAAACTTAAAAATCGAGATCTGTAAATCTTGATCATCTTTACGTAGTTCTATCAAACAGTGAAGAAAACTTCTCGAATTCATAAAGAAAAAAATTAAACAAAGTCGTGAATTTAGCGCAATTTTCGAGCTTATTTATTAATGAAAATTGAAATAATATATAAATTCCCATTCAAAACATGCATAAATTTCGATACGATACCTTGATTCTTACCAAACTAAGTTCACGCGACCTATTTAATTTATGACTAGATATTTTTTAATGCACAAAAATAATGTTTCATACAATTTAACGCTATTACTTACTTGTGTATAAAATTTAATTTCACGTAAATCAAATTGTGCTTCAGTTACGAAGTAACGACTAAATGGATCGTGCGGCAAAAGTTTGATAAATAAATCTAAATGTTGTTGTTCACTTTTAAATTCATAATCAATAGTAACAGCAAGAACTTCACTTAAATTGCTGACACCATTTGAGCTTCCACTTGAAACATTATAATCCTGTTAAAGAATCAAAGATATAGATATAATTAATATACTTATTATGATATTAATTAAAAAAATCAATTCTAATATTGTTTCGACAAAAATTTACTTTTACAACAAATTCTCCATTCTGCTTATGGTACTCCCTCAAAAAGTCTTGAATCCATTCGGCATTTACTAACCAATTTTCACTGCTACATGAATCGTCCTCAGTATCTGACATATTTTGCTTCTGCAAATAAAAGTGAAAACTTTCTTCAGATATACAATAAAAAAAAACGAACTGTATGTAACACAATTGATTCAGCCTATACTATCGACTTCCTCTAATGAAATTATCCATTAAAATAAACTTAAAATTCGTTTAAATATACATGACTTTACCGGGAACCAATGATCTATTTTGAAAAATTATTGAACCGTATAAACATGGAAAAAGTAGTCTCTTATAAAAAAAAAGTGTTCTGCTATACAAAAGACATGGTTGGATGAACTTTTTCGCCATGCATATTAATTAATTTACATACGAACGCAAGGCAACAACACTCTGCTTCACTTAATGACTTTAAAAATTGTGAAAATCTAAGGCTTGCTTGCTTGCTTGCTGATGATGATGAACTGATATCTAACAAAAATTTCTACACAATGCTATATGGTGCGTACCCGATTGTGCGACAGTTTTCCGGGAACATATTAAAGGCGTGTCATTATTGTCTATCCGCGACTCTATTGTGATCATAACAATTATCGAAATGATGAATGCTTCGTTATAGCTTTATTAATTCATTATCATTGGCACATCGCAACAGAGTCGCGTAATATGTATCAAATGTATATTTTCGTAACATTAAAAAAAAATTGACACTGTTACCCGTACAAAAATAAAAAGAATATTTGGGTCAATCATATTCGTTTAGAAAAGGAACTTTTACAGGGAGAAACAAACGTATAATTTCTTCTTATCGACACTTATAAAAGGGCACTTCACAAAAAAAAAAAAAAAATCTCAGTCCCATCAATCGAACTTTTCCGCCTTATGCGTATTCGTATCTATCGGATACGCTACACGCTCATAAAATCACGAATTTCCTTCCCAGACGTCTAGACGCATTGGGCTTTTTCATTACTTCCACTTAAGATGGAAAAAACACTGAGTTAATCCATCAACTCCCGTATGTAACAGACGACCATCAATTTTGTTTTTCTTTTTTCCCCACCCCTCTGAAACTGCTTCTCTGTATATAACTTACTCAATTGGATAATAATAATTTATAAATCACAGATTTCTTCAATTATAAAAGAAAAATTAAATTTCACCACTGAAACTACTTCAGACAAGGAATAGCAAACTGCACAAGCACCACGTTGATTCTGTGGCTGTAATGTTCTTTGACTGGAAGCTATACTTCATGTTTTAAAAAAGTAACTCCAAGACTCCAGTTTCCAGTTCATAATATAACGAGAGACTTGGGACCGCTGTGCTTTGGGTGTTTTCCTTGGGTGTATATATGTAGTACGCCCAGCTTTTCTGCTGTATTTTAAAAATCGCAGCACGACATTTGTCCCGCATTTCCCCTCCGGAATAAAAAAAAAAAAAACAATTTGTTCTTACCATTGCAAATGACACTACAGAAATTGGAAAAAAAGCTTATTTTTACTCTCGACGACCTTTGTACGTTGAGCTTCTTCCAGAACTTTGTAAAATGAAAGTTTTTTCCTTCCAAGACCAGCAACGTATTTGATGGGTCGATCACCAGAGAAAATCTCTGCGACAATGACCTCGCCCACTATTTGCCTGGAAGCATGAAGAGAGCTTTACAGGTTCTGAAGGGTTCGCGAAATTTTAACCTGAATTTAAGGCGACGACAATTTCAGACACTGCTTGACCCAATAAAACAAGTTGTGTGTAGTACTATGGATTTATCATTATAATTTCCAACTCTTCTAGGCGTTTTACCTTGCGTGCAAATTTTCCTGAGAGTCGTATTTGTCAGGAAGGAGATTTGACGTAAAAAAGGGGAAAACAATATATCGAAAAGGGCAAAGTTTACGTGAAAGTGTTTTCAAGTTTATCGTTTCGTGTTAGATTAATTGATAGTAAATTACGTAACCTTGCTAATAGAGAAATTAGCTGGTAACTGTTTTCTATTATTTTCGAAAAAGTGATTGTATATTGAGTGAAATGGAAGAGAGAGAATTAAGAAAGATTTTTATCTAAATAGGCTTAGAAAATTGTCTTCTTATCAAAGCAATCAGTATAATATATTATGTAGGTATAACAGAAGAAGAAAAGAGAGATGAAGGATAGTCACATCAGAACAGAAGTAAAAAAACAAAATACATGAACTTATGCTTGCAGAAACTTAAGCAAAGCTTTCCTTCAAAATTAAAAAAAAAAATTCTCATCTTAGCTGAAGGTCAAGATTCAAAAACATTTTTTTTTTATACGAAGGTTGAGCAGAGTCCTAAGTATTAAGGTATTGTAGTAAGCTCACTGCAATTTTCCTGTACTTGTGATAATGGAAAATATTTAGGTTCTTGTGTGGTAATTTTTTTAACTGATTTTCTACAGAACATATAGTACATATGTATAACAAAATAAAAATATCTAGCCTATACCTGTCAAAGGCCAAACAAGCGTGCAAGAAAGTTCAATCGTCGCAGCCATACCTTTCAGTAAGAATAGGTATTTCGAATGACATTTATTTTCAAAAGATAAGCGAAACGTACTCTATGTTCAGTAATGCCGTTGTAATTGTAGCTCTGTATTGCTTCTTCTTCCTGAACACCAAAAGAATCTTCTCTATGGACTAAGTTTGATGCACATACATACATATAAGTTTTTAATTCCTCCCAGCTGGAAAAGCTCGGAGCGATCCAAAGACAGTCGGTTTGGAGCGCTCCTAATAAGCTCCGAAGGATGCGTAGTAGAAGCTTTTTAAGAAAATATAAATTGCGAAGCGTCAAGTGCTCTAAAATCCCTCCAAGTGTACAATTAAAGGAGTTTGGGTATAAAAATGAATTATTCATATACTCAACTATCTCGTAAACATAACTGAAACTTCTGAAAAAGCTCTCCTATACTTCTAATTGCTTTCAAAATTTTTTCAGGAGCACTCAAATGGAGTGCTGACCTCTGCTGACATGCAATGATAAAAAGAGAGATGCAAAGAAGTACAAAATGGGAGCGAATTAATTTTCCATAGGAGCCCTCTTTTATAGCTTTTGGAGTATGTACTGCATTTCCCGCTTAACTTACTGATGTATGTTTCGAACAAGCCCTTTAACGAAAGATTCAATCATTCAGGCATCAAGTGGCCTATTCCAGAATTACGAATGGTTTTTACGAATTCGTTATATAACGAATGGTTTGCATACGAAAATAACGAATAGGTACGGATTTTAAGAATACTACATGCACATTCATTTCGAATGGTTTTGACAGCTTAACGTATACGGAATCTGCTTTCGTTATTCAAGAATAGGGCCCCATGGCTCTGACATTATGCTCTTAATACCGTAGACAATTCCGAAAATCACCAAGTTAAAAGTGTTTATCCAAAGACTCTACTAGCTACGTACTCATATGTGTATATTTCACTTATGGGGAGAACTACAAAAGTGAGAAAAGAGACAATTCGCTGGATGTTCTGTGGCATAACGCGCCTGGTATGAGGCAAGCGTAAGAATTTTTCTTCCCCTCTCCCCTCCAGACGGCCAAACTAATTGGTCTTAGCAGGAAATCGTTATCAGGCTGTTTATTAATGAAGTCACTGGAAATAGCCCTTGTCGTTACTTTTTGAAGAAAATAGGCAAATACAAGATTGAACGGTGTCGACTATGCGAAGAAGAAGACGAAACCTCCAACCTCTATATCATATGCGAATATCCCGTACTTGCAGCTGTCATGTTGCAAATCACTGGAAAAGCATTATCAAGCCGTTGTTTCCATCAATCCTTTCTGAGAAATTCTATAGATTATCGTAAGAAATTGTCAGAATTCCTTAAAACTCTGGTATTACTCCAAGCAATATTATGTGTTTTATTAAATCTTACGTCATTTTTGACCCGTTAACAATTTTTGTTTTCTGTTTTTACCTTAGATAAAGTCTATAGGTTGTACTATGTTTGTCATTCCGTTGGTAACGGATAGAAATAATGCTGGTAGATCAAAATGGAGTGGAGTAATATTAAAAGTTATTTTGATTTTTGCATGTCGGTCTGTCCGCCTGTTTCTTCTCACAACAACGAGAATGCGTTTTTTTGAAAAATTTGCAGATTTAGGCCTGAATTACAATTACGACTAATCAGTCGACTGCGACTTTGCCTAAATGGTAAATGCAAGTGGCAAGATAAAATTGCAACTTCGACTTCGACTGCGATTGAAACTAAACTTTGCTCAAAGTGCAAAGTTGGTGTCGGCTGCGACCAACTTCAGTTCGATCACAGTGGTCGGCACTTCTGAGTTTGTTGGCAGTTGAAGCATTTAATTTAAATACAAATTTCACCTCAGCGTCGACTTCGACTGAAAATCAAGTCGTAGTCGACAGATCAGTCGTAATTGTAATTCAGGCCTTAGTTAGAAAATTAGTCAAATCGTGTAATTCTTTTATAAGATTGCCATACAAAAATTTCGTATTTTATTAGATATTTGCACATTGCTTGAGAGCTGAAATTTTGGACATTGCGTTTTTATAAAAATTGTAAGCACAAGTCCAAAAATGTACAAAATCGGGCAATCAGGCTTACAGAGGGGTTGACCACATGAAATTGCATACGGGCTAGGGTATTGTACGAATGGGTGTCTTTTTTTCTTGCTTCGAATCATCGAATTGTTTGATTATTGCCACACAAAGTTCTTTCGATTTCTTAGTTCTTATTTATTTCCCATCATGACCTACATAAAACCCCATTGTATCCGGCCAAAGTCGCTGAATCTTCATATAGCGAGAAATTTTATATATTTATTCCGAAGTTTCATTTGAAGCTAACTACTTTATCCCCGAACCTGATGCAATTATGTACCATCTTTGTTTGTTCGAACGCCTACTGTTTTTGTGATGCAATTTCTCTTTCCCATTGTGTCCAATCACTTTAGCAGTTCTTTTACAGTCTAAAATATTGTTTTGAATTTTAAAAATTAATTATGATTCATCAAAATTGGGCTAGAGATTCACGTGTATTTTGTTGTCTATTTTTGCTATTCATCTAACAGGAATTTGTGGAACCCATATAACCTTATGTTGAGGGTCTTGAATTCATAAAGAAAATATTGTCAAATCCAAGTTGTAACTTTATACTCGAATAGGGCTAAACTAGCCAGTTGTGTAATCACGGCTGTCAAGAGTGCCATGAACCATGTTACTTTTATCATGAGCTTAGTATAACACCTTAATTCGTCCTTTATTTCTTCCAACATGCAAACAAGTCCGATGCAGGCATAGCTCAGTTCAGTTTCCATATCGGAAAGAAATGAATTCTCTAACAAAATTTTTGGTTCAATGAAAAAATTATATATTAGCATATGTATATGAATAAATACAACTTATATCAAAATCAATTTATACTCCTCCCATTACCATGTCATGAAAGCATTTGGAAACAGATTAAAACAACCATCATCTATTCTACATATATACTTCAATAAGGAAATAATTGCTGTGTTCTTTTGGTGCCGAATAGTGTCCTGTGAAACACAGGAGATTGTGAACTGAATTGATTTGCAGGGTGCGCATAGAAGAAAAGGTTTTCAAAGTACAGAGAAAATAATCAAATTTCCATGACTTGAATCCTTACAAAATGTCAAATTAGAACTTGATGAATTCTTGACAAAGTTTGACAAGGAGTGCTTTTCTTTATTTTTTCTGTAGAAGGAATAGAAGGAACAGAATACTGATCACGTGGTACAAGAATATGCGGAACAGAAATTATTACGTAAACAGAAGGGAATAAAAATTTGACAGTTGTGCACCGCAAAACTTAATATCACCTGGGGACCATCTTATACAATTTTAAGATCCTGAAAATAAAATATCATTTGACGTTTGTCCAATTGTATTCCATTTATTCCAACTAAGGAGGTAGTTTAAAAAGAATACGTTCAGAATATATAACTGCGAATAAGGAAACACAATGAAATAAACGGAATGTTCCGAATGGGTAAATAAAAACTATTGGTGCATTCTGAATATTAATTAAAGTCATGACACCATGAATATTTTCTCTATACTTTCAAAAAAAATTATACTTCTATGCACCCTACAAATCAATTCAATTCGCAATCTCCTGTGTTCTGTAGAGCACTTCTCGACACGAGAAGAGCACAGCTAATGAGAAGGGTAATGGCAGAAACACATCCAGGCCTCGAGGCTTCCTCGAGGTGTTGTCAAAATGTCCAACACGGGCTTTTAAATGATGCAACACAAAACCAAGCCAGCAGCTAGCCTCAAGGCCTAGCCGCAAAGCTCGCTTTGCTCAATGTTCACAATTTTTCTCTCTCAGGCCTACTTCTGTCAACAGATGTACTAACAAAATTAAAATGACAGCACCGAACCACAGTATATTCTACGGAGCCCGGTGGTATCATTTTGTTTTCATTTCTCTGAGGCAAGCCTTGAGGCGAACTGCGAGGAAGCCTGAGAGAGGCCAGGCCTGAGGCTTGCTTGGATGTGTTTCTGCCTTTAAGGCAGTTGAGTTGACTCAAAGAGTCGGCTCTTATTAGTGAGCCGACTTTTCAGGAGTCATTTGACTCGTGGCTCTGGTGAGATTCATAGATCACAGGGAACCGAAACGTCTCGAACTTCAGCCAGAGTCAAGACGACTCAAGACCTATAACAAAACAAGACGGAAGATAACTCTTGTGGGCAGTGGAATTGCAAAGACATCGGACACCGCTATCAGGATTGCAGTAAGGGACACTTGGGAATATTTTGCTACGGGTGCAGGCGTCCCGGAGTGTTGAAGCCTAATTGCAAAAATTGGCAGAATCGAGGGGGAAACCCGAATCCGAACGCGATGTACTCTGGGGTCAATCTTACACCGCTGAATCCTACCATGTCCCTTGGACCACATATTTCCAGACCTACGAATATATTTAACACACACCATCTGACTTTCGTCTCAATTGAGACTCAAACTGATCCGACTAGCTTCATGTCCCCTGATACCGATCGTTGCAAGGCCTCCGTACCCACCCTCACGCGGAAACAAAAACGTAGCGCCAGAAGTAAAATCTATTGGGACCTAAGGCGTAAAATAAACAAATCGGTGATGTCAATCATACTTAGGGACAGTCATGACAGACGTCCTCATCTAATTATACATATACTTGATACAAAAGTGAAGGGGTTGTTGGACAGCGGAGCCTCAATTAGCATTCTAGGTCAGAATTCACTCCCCTTTCTCAAATCAATTGGCGCTTCATACAACAAGATTCAATCCTGCGTGCGGACAGCTGATGGAGGCAAAAGCGCGATAGTGGGTTATACTGACCTACCGGTCAAATATGCTGGACAAAGCCAAGTAATTCGTTTTTATCTCGTACCCACCTTGCGTCAAAGATTGTACCTGGGGATCGATTTTTGGGATGCCTTCGGCATAGCTCCATCCCTATGTGAACCACTTAGTGTAGACGAAGCTGTAGTACAAAACCCACCTCAACATTGCCTTACAGAAGTGAGTGTGACGTATTGCTCTCATATTTCATACGGGCATTTCACTCATAGTATAACGTGCGTACACGACAGCACAGCACTAGGCAGAGCCGATAGGCACAGATAGGCAAGGCAATAAGTAAGAAAAAAAATGTAGTTTCGTTTACTATTTCCTTTTCCTTGTCTTCTGGTGCTGATCATAACAAACATTTTATTCAGATATATACATATTATTTATCACACCGCATACATAAACATAACAGGTATAATCTTATTGACGGGAGTCGATAAGTTTCATCAACAACGAGTTGAGCTCAAAGCAGAGTTGCAAACTTGCAATACATTTCGAATTCAGTGACTCGCTTCAGCAATAAGTTACACATTGAGTGGGAGTTGTCACGGCATTAGAGTGTGGAATCGTTGAATGAGTTTGCGATCTGAAGAGCCACCTAACTCATTTTGAGTCAGGCTCATTGAGCCGGCTCTTTTAAAAGAGTCAGATTCAATGAGTCGACTCTGTGAAAAGATTCACTTTGCCCATCTCATGTCACTCAAGTGTTTAAGTTCAAGTCATCCAGTAAGAATTAAGTCCAGATCTTCTAGCTTGATATACTTAATGGCGAACCACTGAGTCATCTCGGTCATTTGCTAGAAAATCTCACATGTCAATATTAAAGTCTTAAGAAACCAATTATTCATATTATAGAGTAGTCTATAGCCTGATGTATTATAGCGTCATTAGTTTTATAATGACACGATCTTCAGCCCGATTGATATCAGTGTTGTAAGATCTAATTAATATTAAACGCTCTTAACACCCGGTGGCATTTTTCTGTTTCCTTCGACGACGTCACATTTAGCTAATTATAGTTCTCAGTTGGAATTTTCATTCTTTGATAGACGAAAGGGTGCCATTGACCCTTGCTTTTCACTCCACCAATCTCTTTGCACTATCCTCCACAATTTTCTTCTGGGTCCCTTACCCCATATTCTTTAAACTTTAAACTCATCTCGATTGCTTGTTATACATCTGCACTTACGTAAATTGTAAAAATAAATTTAAATAGAAAGTATATTAACGCAGATGATTCCTATTCAAGCATTCTTTTACGTACCAGTTATATCTAACACAAAACCGACTTGCCTTGATGAAGGTTATTTAAAATTCTTTAATTAATATCTAAGCATATCCACACGATATATTACTTGTCGTAAAACTTCCAGCATGTTTCCATGCGTAATTTCCAAAGCTTTCGAAGATACAAAAAAAAATCGATTTTCTCCAATAACTTTTAAGTTTGCGCATGGACCCGTTATCTCTCCTGCAACAATTCCTTTTAAGATAAATATTGGAGAAGTATATTTAGGGTGAATAAATATAAAGAAACTATGTATATGAAGTAATACTTTGGTTGTGAATCGTAGATTAAAATGTGCGATGGTTTCACAGATACCAAATGGGCAATATAAGGAGAGGATTCAGGAGAGGAATTCAAAAGGTAGATATTTTGGGCATAAAAGGATGTTCAAATCAATATCTCGTGCTATTGTGAATTTTAAATGAATTGTGCAAGTGTTAAGAACAACCTTTGAAAAGCGTGTAATATAATATGTATGTGTGTATGTTTGTACAGAGCCATTGAATAAAGTGAATAAATATAAATAAGTAATATATTATGTACATGAGCCTTATAAGGTGTATTCTAAGGAAGAAATAAGTCAATAAAGTTTGAGATTTTAGATAGTCCTCTGCTCTTTTATTTCAACTTTTCGTACACAAATATTTTTTTTTTAATTTTACATATATAACGGATGAAAATTGCGCCAATATATTCATTATCATCTAATTTCTCTCAGTATAAGGTTCGTATTCTCCTTGCAAGCTTCAATTGAAAGCCTGCTATTTCATACATGAGAATTTGATTCGTACTAGTGTGCAACGAATCCAATTCCTAGCCTAAGTGTCTCTAAAGCTCTTCATTGAACCTATAAAAAAAATTTTAAAAATTCTGCGCCAATGTCTATTTACAAAAGTTGCGTAGAGGTTTATTATGAATTAGAAAAATTCAGAACCATACAGCAATACTGCCTTAACGTCAGAGATGAAATGTCACAATTCTTTTTGTTCAGAAATGTATATACGGCATATAGTTGGGTCTTGTACATACAGTCCCTAGAGGGCCCATTGCTACTACCTGAAAATTTTGTCTTTTTTTTTTTATAAACTAACGTTTTTTTTTAATGATATAATACATTTGATATATTTTTATTATCATTATTTTGTTGCCGTTCTCCCTTTATTTTTAAGAACTTCCTCTATTCTTCGGGGCATACTGTCAATGTACTTTTTATCTGGATCACTTTGCGCCAGATATTTTTAATATTTTTATTGAATGCTGACTTGTTAGTGTTTGGCAAACTTTTAACCTTGGATTTCAAGCTTTTGCATACTACGTTTTCTATATCGTTGAGATCCGGTGACTTTCCTGGCCATGGAAGAACTGAGACCTGTTCCTCTTCAAGGAATTTCTTAACTTTTTTTGCCTATGGCACGGTGCATTATTATCCATGAACCGAAACGATCCTGCATGTTCTCGTAAAGACGCTATAGAGAACAGGAATATGTCTTTACGGACATGAATATTTGGTCCTGTCTTATAGTGCGTTCTATAATGTAAATTGGTCCTGGTCCCTGGCCAATTATTGAAGGCTATACCATTACAGATAATGGATTTTTTGTCGTTCTTAATAAGAAGAATTCTTTATACCTTTTTCCTGGTCTTCTCCGAACGAACAAAAACGTTTCCGACATAGGTTTAACGATACACTCATCAGACAAATGAAACTGTTAAAATTACAAAGAATAATTAGCTCTTTTATTTAGGCTAATGAATAGCGAGTGAAATTTTGATGCTGTTTCACCAAAGTAAATCTAGTTTTTTGCATACTTCTTGTTAAATGTGGTCGCCTGCAGAGCAGGTTTTCAACTAAAAGTCTGCGTTGAATGGTCCTCTCAGATATATCAAGTACCACTCTCCAATAAAGCACTTCTTATTTATTGCTCTTTTTGCAATAAAAGGGTTGTGTTTTACTAGCGATAAAATTTTTCTGTCCGCCCGTGAAATTGTTTTACGAATGACTTTACGATTTTCCATTTTGTTAAATAAAGGTTCCACGTTTTCCTTTACAGCCTTGGAGAGTTTAAGTACTGTAGGCAGGCTTACGCGTTCTAATATTCCGATCTTCTTGAATATTTCTGCCTCGCAGTAGTCTAACAATCTTTTCTTTCTGTGTCCTCTTCTTGAATTAAAAGTATTGAAATGGTCAGACAAAGAATTTAAGTACATACAAAGATGTTTAAACAATTTATTTAAAACGGAAATTGTTTTTAGAAAATATCCAAATTTTCCGCTAAAATTTCACACAAGGAAAGAACTGAAATGATACCTTCAACATAACCTTCGCTTTTATAACCGATCGAGGGATTTTACAACAGGCGGCTTATATAATTAGACAAGAGGGGTGTACGAACCATTTTAAAAGGAAACTATGCATAACCAAACCACTTTTTGACTTGCCCAGGCAGGCTGGTAATTATGAAATTTTCAGGTGGTAGTGGTAGCAATAGGCTGTCCAGGGACAGGTTTTCCAATAAGAGGTGTTATTTTGATATTCAAAGAAAAATGCCAATTTTTTTGAGATAAATGATCGGATCTTTATTTCATTATAAAGAGGAATGTATGCCGTTAATAATAGAAAATAATATCAGCCAAATGACCACCACGACCACGCCTACAGGACCATATCCTTTTCATGAAATTTTCCATAACCGAATCGCAAAGTGGCTGCTCTATGTCCTCGACAACCTCACGAATTCCATCTTTGAGGTCTTGAATCGACGCTGGGCTGTTGGCGTAGACCTTCTTTCTTACGTGGCCCCAAAGGAAGAAGTCGCAAGGTGTTAAGTCACAAGATCTCGGTGGCCAATTGTGATGACCTCTTCGAGAGATAACACGGTCCGGAAACTTTTCCCGTAAAAGATCAATGGTTTCGTTGCTTGTATGGCACGTAGCGCCGTCTTGTTGAAAGTAAACGTTGTCCAGATCAATACCATCCAATTCCGGCCATAAAAAACAATTAATCATCTGTCGATAGCGCAATCCATTCACCGTAACTGTTGCTCCAGCCTCATTTTCGAAAAAGTAAGGTCCAATGACCCCGGGGATAAACCGCACCAAGCAGTCACACGTTGAGGATAATAACTCTTGGGTTTTCCGAGCCCCAGATGCGACAATTTTGCTTGTTGACGAAGCCATCGAGGTGGAAATGGGCCGCATCACTCAAGATGAGTTTTCGATGGAATTCCGGATCATTTTCATGCATTTCAAGGACCCAATCAGCAAAGACTCGACGTTGTTGATGATCGGCCGGCTTGGGTTCTTGTGTTAACTGAACTTTATAAGCCTTAAGACCCAAATCTTTATGCAAAATACTTGTGGAATGCCTAATTCCAAAGAACGACAAGGAATGGACAAAACCTGGGTTTTCTTCAACACTTTCGGCTACAGCAGCAATATTCTCGGCTGTTCTTGAGCGACGTGCACGTGTTTTATTCTTCACATCACTAACTTGTCCCGACAGCTCGAATTTTTCTACCAATTTCTGTATTCCGGTTCGACAAGGTGCTTCACGACGACCCAAAAATGTTCGAGTTTTACGAACCGTCTCTGCCACATTTTCATCATTTTTATAGTGAATTTTAATAATTTCAATGCGTTGTTGAATCGTGTATCGTTCCATTTTTATTAATGGCGTAGTTTCTACTTGTCAAATGTCAAAAAATGACAGCTCCAAAAGTGATATCCACCGAAATAGCGGGCTAATTAAAATAACACCTATTATTGGAAAACCCTTTAGTATTCAAGTAGTCCAGTCACTTATATTTTACCGAATGCACTATTCTTCTATAGTTATTGACGGTACTGCCTTTATCGTTAGAATTGGGCCTTTCATAGTGTTAAAGCAACAGCAAAAATGTAAAAATTTTGACCTAAGTTGGGTAAAAAATATAGATCTCTTAAAAAAATTTCAAAAATAAATAAAATAAAAGGATTTATACAATATGGGTTAATTATTTTTCTTCTGGTCAGTTACTTGCGGACTTTTTGTCATTACCGTAGCTGATCTTTTTATTTTTATTACCTGTAGTATTTTTTGGAAGGAGGATATGAATTGGTTGTGCTTTATCTCAAATGAATATAACGAACCCATGATCTAATCTATGAACATTTTAAAACAGATTTTAACAATGACCAATTCAAATCTCAACTTGTCATCTGCTCTGTCAAAGTGGACTGACATGATTATTTCTGAAATTTTTGTGTTAAATTAATTAAAAGATTTAATTTGGATTATTTTTATAAAGTTTAAGAAAGAATTTGTATCTATATATCAATAAAGAACATTTATTACGTTTGCCAGTTCCATAATACGTGTGTATACAAATACAAGGAATATGACAGAAATATGTTCCGCTCCACTGCTAGAAAAAGTCCAAAACTGATCGAGTACAAGAGTATAAGGAGGATAATTTATTACTATCAATCGACACTCATATCCATCATCATTGATTCTTGTTATAGCCGCCAGAAAAGTACGTTTTGGTATAAAGTCGAATGGGTAACATTGAAAAGTTAGCGCTTTGTCCAAATATGTAAAAGTTTTTCGAAAACTTTGTAGAGAAAAGTTATCGAAATGTTATTGTAATGGTTGCGGTACTTAATTATTTAGATGAAGTCTGAGTATAGGAATAACTTCGGCAAGCTTCCAGCTTTAAAAGAAGGAAGAGGAAAGCAATATGTAAGGAATGGAAATAAAATTGATATAATTTCAGGTATTGTGCCGCGGCTGTTGGGTATAGTCCCGAAATTCAATAATGTAACGGTTAAGTACATTTGAGTCCACAAAGCCATCGCTAGCATCTGGCTTGGCTAAGACTTATCAGATTATTCCATGCAAAAGCGGATTTAGACACAGACCGACTAGGCTAAAGCCTAGGGCGGCCAATTTGTGATGATACAAAAAATAGTGTACCTTCAAATATTATACAAACAAGCAAATTATCTTAAATAAAATAAACACAACATTATTGAACTAAAATTGTTGTAACTATTGTCATAATTATGATGATGGCAGTTACAGTAAAAGTCCTCTGCGCAGTGTACAGTGCGATCGCGGCACCAATAAAGTTCCACAGCTCTTAGGTATTCTGCCCCTTATGCATAATCTTCAATAAACCAACCAACCAATGGACCGAGATCTGACGTAAAATTTAATGATATTGTTGTTATAGGTAATAATTTTCAGCCTAGGGGCGGTATATACCCAAATCCGTCTCTGATTTCATGCATATGCATATTACAAGATACGGGCCACGTAGAACACTTAGGGCAAAGCCACTCGTGCGCCGTATGCTGCACTCATTTTTGACCGCGCGCCATGAGAGTATGAGAGAGTACATACATATAATGGAACTGTCCACACGAGCTCCCCGCGACCAAAACGACGCGACGTGCTGTGGACGTGCGAGCCGATTTTGTCTGGAGTTCTACCCTCATTTCTCGCAAAGTAGAGCGTCATGAGGACTACTGCCAAGCATCTGCATTGCCACACGAGCTGTAAAATGGTCCTGCGTCATTTGAAATTAGAAGCGTGGTGTTTTTGATATGGTGCAAAAGTTTTAAATTATGAATAGGAAAATTGATGTTGATAGAAGAGATACGCCAGAGATCAGATCTTCGGGATACTAGCAACGAAATATACAAAGATCATTATAAGACAAACGATAATAGTTGAATAATTTTTATGAAAATTCATTCAATTGAGAATGTTTCAAACAGAAATGCCCGGTGAAATATCTTTTTCACTGTTAGTGGATGCACCCCAAATTTCTTTCTAATTTAGATCAATCATATTAATCAAATAGCTAATAGAAAAGAGCAACACATAATTTTCCGTTATGCGAATAAAATTACGCTCGTGTGGTCCTGTGATATTCTTGAAAGGATTTGAAAGGGCATTTAGGTGACTACGCTTCCTTTGAACTAAAAAATTTCAAACTTATATTTAAGGTGGAGAAAATGATTTTATGGCGGAGGGGAGGGGCTAGAGAAAACTTGTGATCAGGGGCACCCCAAAAAATTCATTGGCATACTACATACTACCCTACAGCTTTTATATTTTTCAACTTTAGGTGATGTGGCACCGTCAATGGTTGTACACTATGTGTTTTTCTTGTCGGTTCTTGTAATTAAGATACTACTTATTTACCAAACACCCTGTGACATAAAGACAAATTTATATTCTCTGTAAGTCTAGAATTTTATCCATGAAATTAAGCAACAAATAGGGAGTGATTGATGGGCAGAACGATGTTATTTAGATATTAGCCCATTTTTCTGCTTTGGGTATAAAATTCATACTGACGTTTATTTGGCTTTGGGAACTATACTGCAAAGTGTAACTGGCTAAGGAAATTTTTATTAACGTATGACTACCATCACTACCCATCACCTCTGGCGGACTTATAATGCTTGAATGTGCCAATCTTGGAACATATAACAAACAGGAATGCGAGTATCATATAAAATTCGTGTACATGAGTAAAGTCAAAATTACTCCTTTTAGCTCAGAGAGATTGGTGATAACGAAGAACACAAAATGCAAGCAAAAAAAACCTAATAACAAACCTTCGAATATAGAGAGTACAGGAAGTGTAATAAGCCAAATTCTGGTTGGGTTAGTATCTGCTGCCGCTGTAGTGAAAGCTCAGTACAGTCGTGTAGTAGAATCAATATAGAGGGTGGGGCAACAATATATATGGTTGAAAATACTGCAGTTGCTCCCACCGAAAATGCTCTTAGTCGTGATCTTAGTCGCTGCCACTGCTCTAAGATTCCCAAGGAGTTTCTCAGCTGTCACAAACGTAAACAAATCTTCAACCAACAAATATTTCATCGTTTTTGTTATTAATTTCAATTTAATTTAATATAAAAATGTGTGTAAAGTATATAAAATAATATTTTATAACTATACTTGCCTAAGAAATGATTTCCCACGTATATTTTCACCAGATTCAAATTGTTGCAAATTAGGAAACTTCGCTTGACAGCTCAAAATATATTTGTTTCTTTCTTCAATATAATTCTGACCTACTTCACGATACTCTGAAAAATCCACGCTCAAGCACACGAATTTCCACTTCCTGTTGTCTCTATATTCTAAGTATAACAAGCGGAAGCTTATGTGATTAGAAGAGTTATTAGAAGAACTTGACTGCTACATGTTCATACCTGAAATCTGTCTAACACTAGAAAACTTGAGCTCAATACAAATATTGGTCCAGCTTCACTTAATTTAGCTTATCAGCATTCCTGTGTGTTATCTATTCTAACGTGCCAAAGATCAATTTTACCTTGTTGGGGGCTGACATATTTACCTTTCAAATTTTATCCTAGGAATGTGGAGCCCAGAGAATAGATTTTGGTATATTAATTTTTTATTTAAATGGTTTACAATTTGAAAGTTTGGAATGGATTTTCGATCTGGAAAGAGCCGGCTTATCAAACAAGGCATTGAAAGTCGTGTGGTATTCGGAGTACATCGTTATAAGAAGCACTCATCTACTAACCTCGGTCATTTACACCTAGGTTCTCGGATTTTATCTAGTTTTTCTATCTAAATCCACAATGTTTTGTAAACCTGGTTTCCACCGTCATGAGTGTCGATATTACGCGTGTAAGAAAACAGCAGGATGTTACTCTTTGCCATGTATGAACGATCTTGCCCCTGATGTGGTGTGAAATTTCAAACGTTGTTATTATGGGATGGGTAATTGCAAACTAATAACGTCGTCAGAGGAATGACTAGCTTGATGTACTGGGGTGTGAAGCATTAATTGATACAATGAGAGATTTTACAAAGTAACCGGCAAGACTTCGAGCTGACGCAGAGGGTAGATCTAACAACAAGTAAATTCTTTTGATCGTTTCGAAAATAAATCCGATAGCGAAACTAACATCCAGTACCTCCATTCTCAAAGATATTATTGATTATCAGTCATCTCTGTTATGAAAATGATTAAATATTTTTAATTTCTAATTTAAACCAAAAAATCTCCAAAAGTGTTATTTACACTAAAAAAAATATGTTCTTCTTATTTCAGGTTCTTGTATCACCAGTGCTAGCAGGACTAGCAGTTGCCATCGGGGTACCAATTCTATTATTCTATGTCTACGGTGTCGTACCTGTTTCCCTGTGCCGAGCTGGATGTGGAGTATCAACAACGCGTGATGGCTTCAAATTCGAGTTCGATGAAGAAGAAGAGGACAATCATCTACGAAATCAAGGAGATGGAGCAAGTGTTGATGCCGTCTCTAGAATCGGAGCAACTAGTATAGGTGAAGTGAGTTTAAGTGTGGCCAGTGGCAGCCATATTGGAGTATCTGGTCAAAATACAACATTTGGTGTCGCACATGCTTCCAATAGAGAATCAACGACTGCCCTTGCCGGAAGTATAACCGGTCATCGATTAGAAGTGCAAGCTGATGTTAGCTCATCTGAAACTGCTTCGGCTGTGACATGTGTCAGCGAAAAATCTGGGAATACTCTTAATGATACAGCATCAACACGTGCTCTAGCCGGTTCTATTCTTAGTTATAAGCAGGTAAATTGAGATGTTTATATTATGCCGTTTATCATAATTCGTCGTTTTTCAACTATATTTTTTTCCCATTAGCAATTAGATTCTTCAAATGTTAGCGAGGATGGTGTATCTGAACGGGTTCGTTTTGATAACACTGTATGTTATGTGATTGACGGAAAGAAAGACTGCTCTGATGTGTGGTATACTGCGCCATTGGATCAAGTACGTATTTTATTGTATTCTATCTTCACCTTTTTTTTTTTGGATTGATAAGAGCTGTCGATGTCACTTTTATTCTTATCGTTCCTTCAATTAACTGATTCTAGATGAAACCGAGCTAAATCTTGATTTCTGCCTAATCTGCACTATACACAAGTGGAATAATTTCCCTCTACTGCTTTTCCTTTGTCACACAAACCAAGTACGTTTAGGCACTCTAATCAGTTTCAACTACAGATTTCGTGGGTTTTGGCGTGAGTTTTAGCTTAAAATTTATTCCGTTGGGTGTTTTGAAAGATGAGAGAGTTTTCGATGCTTGATTTTCGGCAATCTAACACCACTCTAGCGGCAGAAAATAAAGGCAAATTTTGACAATTTATTTTTGGGATATGAAAAAAAGGAATAGGATTTCTTTTGAGAGGGTTTTTGAACACATAATATTAAAGTATAAAAAAAAAAATATTATAATTTTCATTCAAAATGGCGGCGACAGAACCCATCTTGAAAAACATGTTTTTTTTTTTTAAATAGCTTCACGGGTAAAACTGTTTTCTCGTAAAGTATAAGATCTGGAACAAAAAACCAAACAAAATTATAATCTCTATATTATTATCTATGGGACTAGTACGTAGATTGGTTTTTCTTATCAAATTTTGAAAAATTGGTGCACTTTCGAAGAAATAAGTAGATTTTTCGCCCAAAAAATAAGCAGTAATTTGTTTATAAAAAGAAAAGTTACATGTAATCAAAAAACGGCTACATTCTTCCATAGAGAATGTAATTGTGAAGCTACTATCAAAATATGCAAAGCTGTTCGATTAATCCTTTCTCCCAATTTGAAAAAAAGTGGTTTCGAGAAAAACGCGTTTAAAGTTGTACGAGCACCTTGAAATTTTTTACCTTTAATCTGCAATTGCTTACATTGCTGCGCTTATTATTACATTTGTGCACCCTAGTGAATGGTGGTAAGCTCAGAACGCGTTCCGAGGCGGCGCTATTATAGCATTTGCACACTGGTGAATAGTGATGAACCTTTTAAAAAAAAGTTTTTCCTACAGGGCCAACTCCATATTGTTTTTATGACAATAAAGTATTTTTTAAGCAAAAAAAATCTTAGAATGGGTATTACGTTACCGTTCGTTAATTAGCAATCGGAAGTTGGGAAGTTTTTGGGAGAAAATGTATACCAAGACTTACCAACCCAACTCTTCTTATAGCTTATCCGTTCTTTATACTTATATCGAGCATTTTCATAATCCACGATAGCTAGGTAGAGAGAACTCGCACTCTGTAAGTTTATCTCCTTTTATCCTCATGGTGTGACTATTAGTCTAATTTGGCAATTCGATTCGATCACAACATATCGATTGTGTAAAATTTGATAGAGAATGAAACAAAATTCCACGAGTCTCGACAGCAAGTACCCATAAAACGATCATGAACTATTCAGTCGATGACGTGTTTTCTGGACTTTTGTTATGAGATTTCGTGAGATTTTGTTTCTTTGCTCATCATAACGTATTTTTTTGCAAAGATTTCTAAGTTGTCTTTTTCCAGATATTCTACAAATTTCCTGTGAAGTGCTTTAAAGAAGTGTACCTGCCACTTCTGCGATTACTTTTGATCACTGCTTTGCTACCTTCCATTGTCACCATTTTTGATCGTATTCTTCTTTCCTGAGCGTTTCCCCAAGAGCGTAATTTGGTACAGTGTTTTTTTTTCACTGTTCCACGTTGTCTGCTTCTTATATGCGGTCCGCTATTTATTTTCTAATGTCACGACTAATAAAGCAGTTAATAAAAGCACAATATTTAATCGTATCAAACTCGATTTATTTTATTTTTTCTTCCACTTGTTTTTTTCCTTTATTGTTTATGTATGATTTATATTTATCCGTTGCACTATCGTCTGATCGCACTAGAGGGATGTCTGACCTGCAAGAAAAAAGATGGGATTGAGTATAACGAAACTCAGTGGGTTTGCCATTCAAACTACTTTTTTCGGTCTTCGATCAAAAGTTGAAGGGACCTTTATGATTGATCCACCAGTCATTCACAATAACGGCATAGTTCAACGTTATTGTACAAATAGCATAGATCTTTTACAAGAACGAGTACAGACCAGGTTCCTTAGACAATAGCGGCATGAGTCAACGCTATCGTCTAATTAAGATCATATCCTCTGAGATCGAGTACGAACCAGGATCACTCAACAATGTGGTATAAATCAACGCTATGTATCATGCGGGATCGAGTACGGACCAGGATCCGAAGATTAATAAACAAACAAAGGGGAGTGCTTTAGTTATTTCGTATAACCCCGTGAATAATCAGGAGCACTTCCGTTGAACTCGCTTCACACCAATTTTTTACCCGTCTACTTGCTATATGAACAATCACACATTCATTAACTATACACACAACCACCATTTTACAACATTTAACCCTTTAAACACGCGTTAACTACACATTAAATAATTGTGCTACACTATACTATTCTATATGATTCTATGATGTACTATACCAACTTTTCTATTTCATATATTTGCGGAATTCATTAATTTAACTGTCTTACTCGTATGTACTTTTTCACGGTCACTGAATGTGACGCGATTTCTTTTCTAAGTTTCCTTATACCTATCTAAGCAATATCCCTCGGTACTATTTCGAGGTATGCACATTTTTACCATTTTATTGTGGCTTTCTTCCGAAAAATATTCTTTACACAATATGGTCCCGAATCTATTGCGGTCTGTCGCCTCACCGTCGCTGCCCAAAGTATCTCTACTCATGTTTATGAAAATGTACATGTATTTCACACGACAGACCCCTTGCGTACATCCCTGTGCAGCTTGGAGTATTTGTTTTGTAATGAAGTTAACCCGGGGACTAACCAGATAGTACAGCTTTCATGCAAGCCTCCTTTCCAACGCGATTTTTAACTTGACAGCAGAACAAAAGGCAGTTCGGTTGATGTCTTATCATCTTGCATGCAAGTTCATTTAAAAAATGGCATTGAGGCGTAAAGTCATGCGTATATTGGAAAATTATAGCAATAAAGGAAGTAGCAGAATGATAAAAACCCAAGAAAAAGTTAAGAGGAAGGTGTTGATAAATGATGTAATGCAAATGATCCCAGAAAATCTCATTTTCCCAAAATAAATTTATCAAATTCTCTCTAGCATTTCTTTTCCGCCATCTTGAAAACTGTATAATGTCAAATTACTATCACCTCAGCTGCCATGGTTTTTCATCATGCAAGTTCGCTGAAAGTGAACTGCCAACATGGCAGTAGAGGTTACACGTGCAAGAAGTATGGCAGTGCGGCTTACATACAAGCTGTACTATTACGTGTAACCCCCGGGTAATGCTATTTTTTATCTCTGGAATGTTCGTTGCTACTGCTGCGTGGTTTCATGACTATCTCTATCAGAGTATAAAAAATATTCTCCATCCTGGCAAATATATTCATCTGCATAATGCACTGAGTCTGATAATTGTTATGTTATATAGGTTTATTTCTCTTAGAATAGCAGCCATTTTATCAAAATCAACTCTCTGTTCTGAAGCTCGGTTTGTCGAATTCCCACAGAGGTTTTTTTCTTTTTTTTTTTTAGGGCCCTCATGAGTTGCATGTCGAACTCTTGCGGAAATCACCAACACTTTCGGTACTGTTATAATCGGGTTGTTTTAGTACTTCTCGTCCAAAAACTTAGGCCCGAATTACAATTATTACTTCTCAGTTGACTTCGCCCAAATAGTAAATTCAAGATTAAATTGCAACTTCGATTGAAACTGAAATTTGCTCAAACTGCAAAGTTGGTGTCGTCTGTTCAAGTTAATGAAAAAGTATGGAAGGAAATCGGCCAAGTCGAAGTCGACTGATCAGTCGTAATTTAATTACAAATTTCACCTCAGCATCGACTTCGATTGAAAATCCAGTCGAAGTCAACTGAGATCTCGTAATTGTAATTCTGGCCTTATCGTATGGTAGGGGAAATATGTAAAAGTTATGGAAAAGTACGCGCAGGATTTTCTTGGAACTTGTTAAAAACTAAAAGAGGAAGTGTGGAATGACAGAAGTAAAGAGAATTTTTCTTACTGACAGCTGTACAGTTTTCCATGCAAAAATGATGGAGTAGCTAAAACCTTCAGGTACATGCAAGAGCGGAAGCTGTGAAATATGCAAAATTCATGTAAAGGCTGAAACAGATTACACTTTAGAGCGCGGCGCGACATCGCGGCAAAATGAACGGTGAAATTGTTTCGCCGCGCTATGACCCAGATTGCAATAAGAGCGCAGCAGTGTATATTCAGTTAGCGTCGAGAAGCTCGTTTGGAAAGAAAACCAGACATTTGTAATAAAGTATCTCTTAATCTAAAACTGAAGAATTTTATTTTTATTAAAAAAAACCCTACGTGCTGGGCATATCTGTAAGCTCCTATGTGCTGGAGATCAAGGGAAAACATAATTAAGGTATACAGTCCATATCGATCATTTCATGTAGCAGTGTATATACAGCGCTCTTATATTGGTACTACATATTTTCATGAGAAGTTGCCTACTCCAAATATAATTTTTTTGTTGGTACCACTGAAAGTGAGCAGCAAATTTAGGATTAGAAATGACTATGCGGCAAAAATTTTCGCCGCGCTGTCGCGCCGCGTTCAATGCGTGATGCACAATAGGAAACACATGTTCTCTAACATTTTGCCGCGTTGTCGCGCCGCGGACTAAAGTGTAATCTGTTTCAGCCTTAAGTTTCTTTGCACGAAAAAGTAAACTGACGAAAAGTGTGTAAGTTCGTACAAATGCATTATAACGCATTGTCCCAACAATGAGTACGCGAACAGACCTATGTATTAACGCCTTTGGAAAATAATACCCTCGGGGCCTTCCTTATTGTCATAACTTAACCCCAATTAATATAATATCACTTTGGAATAGTGTCGTGAAAAGTATTATTACGCCAACCCAACAGGTCGTTAAGGACAGCAGCCATATGAAATCTTTGCTTTCTAATAATTTATTTGGCAACAACATCAATTTATAGATAAAGGATGCCGCTAACTTATGCAACGTATTGGTTGTAATTTATAATAAATCCAATTTATTCTGTTTAATCATAAAAAACTCATCAATTGAATAAACAGCATTTCCTTTTTTATTTAGGATCCAGCAGCTGACAAAGCGAGTGTTGGCAGTAGTCGCTCATTCCGTAGCTCGGAAAGGTCATTTCGTGATGATGTGGACTCATCTAGTTCATCAGGCGCTAAAAGATTGGCTTTCGGCAATCGAATACCGAAATTGAATGCATCAACACATCGGACTCTCTCTTTGGATAGCAACACTGGCTCCAATAATATCCCAGAGAATGTTAGCCTGGAGCAACAAGCTGAAGAGGAGTACAAAGAAAATTCGGAAACAAAACCATCTCCATCCTCACCTTCTTCGAAAGTAGAAACCGCCACATCAGATAATAGCACAAATTATTTAAATAATTCTAAGCATGAGTCTCCAGTGAGATTTGCCGAAAAAAATCAATCAAAGGCATCAATCCTTAGGAATTTATTTTTCGCTCAAAGCGATAATAGCGGCGACAGTAATAAGGACAACGATATCGGAAAAGTTTAAAGAAAAAAGTCCAAACCCTGAACCTTTATTTCAATGTCCCCCGCAGTTGTCTTTAGTGTTATGCTTTGAAGCATTCAAAGTTGAGAATTTTGCTTATTTGTGCATTTGTTTTTTTTTTACTATGTATATTTAGTGGAGACTAGCAGCTAGCACTTGGGTGATTACTGAAAGGAGCCACTAAAAGTGATTAAGTGCCAACGTTTATTTTTTTTTTCAATCATCATCGATTTTCTCATATTGTTTAGTGCTTGATTAAAGACTGATCTACAACAAAAAAAAATGAAAAACAATGAGATTATTGTCGAAGTATGCCTAAAACCTTCCGGGACACCTCTTTTTCTGTTGCATTTTATATAAAACACATAATTCATTGAAAAGCTCACAAATTAGGTATAATGGATGGATTGAGGAGTCTTTTCCGAGCATGGTATTAATAGCCACACGAGGAAGGACTGAAGATTTCATCTGCTGTGGTAGATAATGAATGGAAAATTCAAAATCTTAAAAAAAACCCCCCTAATTGTAAATTGGCCTAAGTTATGTATGTAACTCGTCGTCACTATCACATTTAAAAAAAAATAATGAAAAATAAAAGAAAAAAAAACAAGAAAATTTTTTTGTGCGCCCGTTATTTATACATATATACGAATTCGTTATAGAAACGAGAAAATTATGTTCGCCTCAAACTGGAAATGAATTATTAATTAATAATTATTTGTAAAATATTCAAAATAAGAATTGTGATTATATTTTAGACGCAGAGTTACTGAGTAAGCATCAAGAGAGAAGAATAATTGCTGTCCTTGTGAAATATCTAACAATAAGCTGTTTACAAAATGAAAATGAATAAGATATTTTAAATCTACACAATAACTAGATATTTTATGTTTTATGAGATGCCATTGCCAAAAATGGACGTTCTTTGTAAGCGCTCTATCTATTAAATAAGCCAATCTGCATTAACCCTATTCCATAGTGCTTCTTCTATCTAGTTTAGGAATTATAACAAACCTCAGAACCGTGTAAGAAAATCCTTTCTGTTTTCTGTTACATAATAGTGGGAAAAAGCAGAGTTCCTCTCTAAAAACTAATTTTCATCTTATGTAGATTGTATGTACATAGGTGGGAGGGGGTGGGGGAGGAATGCTTTATTCGGATGTGTTATGTTAGACAGAATGTTATCTTTTTTTTTCATTGTCAATATTACACATACTACGCAATATTGTTATTATTCTTTTTGTATAAGTAAATAAATACGTACGTTTCAATTTGAAGTTTTATTTCGATGGCAGTAATCGACGATAATGCCTAATTCAAGAAAGCAGTTTGACATCCTTAAGCTCCAATTGATTGTATTAAAAATCATTTTTTCGCAGGCTGAAAGAGGCAATCTCCAATGTTATCAAATTCCGTTAGGGTTTGACATTTATTTATTCACCTAGAGCTAAGAAGTTTTTTTAATGAATGGAAAAAAACATTAGAAAAACTATTAAATTCCACAATGTGAAAACACCTCATTGCACTGTAATATAAAGCATCTAATTACATTTGTCTGCAATCTATTTATTTCATTTTGCAAGAGCTGGATAATGCTTGAGAACTACTTAACTTATTTGCTATGTCTTTATTATAAAAAAAAAATATTTCGGGTAGGGTGACAGACCGCAGAATCAAACCGAAAGCTGCTTGATCACAAGCAATGAGATGCTTCCTCCTGGCTATACCAATTTAGATCAACTGGCGCAAATTAAGACAAACACAAGCCTTGATAGGGTCTAAGTTATTATGCATTTAAGCTTTTAAACTTATTTATTAGTGACATCTGATAACGAATTAATAAATTCACTCTAGTCCGCTGTAATGAAATGAGCTTTATCCGATTGCGCACTTGGCAACAATTATCAAATTCAGATTAAGAACTGGATAATCATGGGACTCTTAGCAATACTAATAACTGTTGAGTAATAGCACGAGGAGACCGTATGGCCATAACCCGAGTAGGAAATATTCGTTTGAATTGAAATTAGTAGAATGTCGGCGCTTTACCTCAACCTTTCAAGTGTCAGTGAAATTATCGGGTTTAAGTAGTAAAGTCATAAAATTAAAGTCGAGAGATCTAATTTGGTGGAAAAAAGACTATTGGTGTCAGTCCTAAAATGTGACTAATGGAATGCTATATGCAAATTTAAGGTGTGGATTCAAAATTCCTTATTGAAATAGAAAATTTAAAAAGCACATGTATCTAATGTTTCGTTCTAGGACGATTTTTTCATAAACCAATTCGCTCAACAGAAGAATGTTCGTTGTATAATTAGAAGAAAAATTAAGTAAAGTCCCAAAAGAAAAAGGAAACCACCTCTTCAAATAAACAATTAGATTTTCTAGAACCATCGATTCCTAAACTCTCCCAACGATCCACATCACCTATCCTTCCTTTTCTCCTTCTCCCGCCCTCTGATTAACAACTAACTCCAAAGAGAGAATAACATACACTACGGCTGATATAGCGCATCATCCGTAAAGGTAAAGACCACAAAGAAACGAAAAGTTTCAAAGAATACCAAGGACAACTCTCAACAAGAAGACAAGAGACGACATCAAATCGAACTGAGAGCTAAAGATGAGCCCAAAGGATTAAAAGAAGACAATGAAGAGAACATCGAGGGAAAAGACGACAACTGAAAGAGGAAAATGTCGCAAAACACATTTGATTTGAATAGATTTTCTTTACATCTTAAAGTGCAAGTTGCAACTTCACTTTTAAATTTAGATAAGACGTTTATATCAGCTCCGGAAGGGGTAGTGTTGTTCAACCCCAAAGGATAAAATCCACCAGTGAGGGGGTGATTGGATTTTTTTTTTGTACGGCATCCACTCGTAGTACAGCCATTAGAATTCATAGGTTTTCTAATAATTTAGTAAATCGGGTAAAAATTAGTCCCACAGCTGCGACCCGACCGACATTCAAATGTATTTCGTTCCCAGGAGAGGGGGAGTACTTATTAAATTATTACTATTACTTTATTGGTTAATTAGATTAAAAATAATCGGCCAAGTGCGAGTCGGACCCGCGCACAAAGGGTTCCGTACAATTGCATAAAATTTAACACTATGTACTTTTTATTTATTTTTTTCAAATGAGAGTAGGCGTCATGTGATAAAAAAAATGCTGTTATTTGAAAATCGTTTGAAAAAAAAATACCTCAAGATTTATAGATTGATTAGCGTGAATTATTATCGTATAGGCATACTTACCTTAAGATTTAATGTTACATGCATCTACAAACCAAATGGTAGAATCGGCCAGGGAGTTAAAACCGTGACTATGAATTATCGAATGTATATAGTACATATATATTGCTGCGTTCCTTTTCTCGTTCTGAATGATTCTGTATGAATCGACAGAACGATGTCATAATTTCATTCTGTGCTCATAGAAAAGGAACGAAACAGAACCATTTCAAGTGTTTGACATTTCTCCATTTGATAAAAGCAAATATAAATTCGTAAAAAATGTTTATGAAAAATAAAGCAATTTTCCAACAAAAGCAACGTAAACTCAACTATTACCACCTCGTACTAATTGTAAGCAACCCATTCACGAATACAAATTAAAATCGTTCTACTTAAATCCGGAAAAAACTCAGGTGCATTCAGAACGATTCCGAGTCCGAAAAATGCGATGACGATATCGTTCGGCCCGAGAAAAAAGGACGACATAAAAATTCATTCTGAACGAGAAAAGGAACGCAGCGTTATATCTAATGACTTAAATCAGAGCTTGTAAAAAAAAAAATTTTTGTTCATCTCCCTTCATAACTAGTCCCAGTCTATTATTAAGTTATATTTTCTACTACTGCACGGGTGAGTTAATGGTTAGACTACAGGGGATATGATCGGAATAGTACTTTTGAATCACGTCAAAGGAATCTGCTCTGTTGGGATACACATGAAATTAGTCCTCAAGCGTGTTGGATCGTTCAAAAGGTTATAAATTCGACTCAAGTACTGTGAATGATGACTGTTTCACTAAAGACGCTACTTCGCTCTTTCTGGTCATCAACAGGGATACTATGAAAAAATTTCTTACTGCCGTCAGTGTCATTGGGAGGATTGGGGTACAGCAGTGAAGGCAGACCATCTGCGCCTTCATGTAAGTAAGGGTAAGTGCTGTAAGGACCATTTCAGGACTGAATGTGGTGCTTGCTTTTTTTTTTGTGTAAGGCATGCATTTTCTTTTTGTATGGACAGTGACAGCGGCAGGATTTCGGATACCCACCCCATTAACTCTCTCACAATAGCCTAGGTGCTAGCGTGCCGCCATGTGTTATCGCGGGTCACTGAGTGAGATATTAGTTCATGCTGACAGAATTGAATTCACGTCAAAAGGTAGGATAAATTCAAAAGCGTCAAAGCTTTGCGCATCATACGGCATCACTGCAGCATCGTGATGCGCTGTTGCTTCTGATGCTGTAGCACTGCATTGCTGATGCTTTCTCCTGACATTTTTGAACGTCAATTGTCAAATTGTGTTAATCATTAAAAGTATAAAGCAATAGTCAGCACGACAACGTCAACGTATTAATTAATTCTGCATTGGAAAATGTGGAACCTTGTGCCAGAAATTTATTAAACTCAATTTTAGAAAGAAAAAGATCTTTAAAAAGAAGGAAACTAATTCTAATAAAATCATTACAAAGTCGAAGAAGCATACCAAAATGATTTCGAATTAATAAACGAACAGCGAACGATGATTACTAAGATTTTCATGGGGTGGTCTACTGCATCGTCCCATATACTTTATCCAATATGTTGAAGCATCCCGTCCTGTTTCACGATTTCTTTTTTTATTCTTTTATAAGTTATAATCAAATTTAGATATTTCCTTGTTATTTTTGCTTTGGGATTCGGAAATTTGTTGTCTATAAGCTTCATTTCCTGTAACAGTTTTCCCCATAACACACTTTTTCTTCCCACTGCTAAAGTGCTCTTCATTTTGCAACCTAACGTTTAATAATAATTTAATTGGGTCGTCCGTCCAATTTACTTTCTGTGCACTGGAATTACAATTTACCTCTCCTCCATTATTTGGTTATTTATGCTTCTTCTTCTTCTTCTTTTTCCAAAAGACAAATAGTACAACTATTCGTCAACATATAACATGAATGACGCCACTTGGCCAGCCTTAGTATTAACTGTATTGCCGCCCACTTATATGAACTGGCTCCCCCGCAAAGCCAAACAGATGCAGGTGAAGCGCAGAATTAGATATTTGTAATGTAGATATAGTTATTTTATGTTGTATGATGTTGCTTGTATTGTAACTCTATTTAGGCCGACGGAAACAAGTATGTTTCATCATGATAATGAAACTACCGTTAACCGACGCCAAGCTCCATTCACTGTTAGAGTTGAAATCAACTCAAGAGTAATCTTTAATTTTAATTTATATAAACGAGCACAAAACACTGAGGACCACAATGTATTCGAGAGACTGCAAGTCCAATGATGCATGGAAAGCATCACTGGGTAAAAAGGAGTCTCAAGGAAAAACCCTACTCTGGTCCAATAGTCTAACCGAGCGGATTAGATGGAACATCCGACCGCGATGAAGAACAACTTGAAAATCGGGTTATTTATGCGCTTAGAAGCCGAAATGACAGCTGCATCACAACAAAAACATCACCTCCTGCCATGATGCGCTTGTTTCTTGATTTTGACGCATCAGATGCGTTCGTGATGCAAAAGTGCACTTTTGATTCAGTGACTGATGACATTACGATGCATTTTTAAACTCATGTTGATGCAGATGCGGCATCATAAACGCATCGCTACATTTTGAATTCACCCGTACTCACTCGAAAGTACATCCATAACAAATTTTCGTATACTAGCAAAATCCAGCAATCAACATTTTTTTGCTGTATCACGTGTACGAGTGCAGTTTCGTAATTATAACAAATTTGAGAGCATACCAGCAAATTATAAAAAAATATTGAGTGTGCCAGCACCGAAAACGCAATACCTTTCGCTCTATTATTGGGATCAGCCTAATAAGTAACCTCAATTGGGTAGATAAAAAACAAAAAAAGGATTTTTCATGTTATACGATAGGGGCATAAATGATGTCGCAGTCAGCTCTGACTTTCAACAGCATTATGCAAATTCTACTGTTTTTTTGTATTCAGAAGACCCTATCGCGGTGATCTACGCATATTTCTAAAATATCAATGTAAGTTCATGGCTAGCTTTGTTTTTCAACTTGGTAATACGCCTCCTGAGCTAAGGATGGTACCTTGATTTTTTCAATATGGTCTTTTTAAGATTTACGTTATTCTGAGTCTCGCACTCACCCATCTTTATAAATAACTGAGGGCGCTGGAGGTTGTCTGCCCATTAAGTTTTAATATTTAACAGAAAAAATGTACTCAAGCTATTTGCAAGTTAAGCTATTAATAACTTTGTTGTGCTGTGCGTTTATTAGCAAAATACGGTAAAGCATAATTTGAATTACTTAGTATAAAATAGAATTTTTGATTACCATAATTTAGGACCTAGCCATGTAAGCGTATTGATCAACTTGCTTATTTCTATAATTAAAGCAAGTTTCAATTTTCCCATCACTCCCTGGACTGAAGCCCTCTTAACGGCACTGGTTGACTAAGATCTGTTCCTCCGCTTCTTACAGGTCATCTTAGGGACATTGCGAAATCGTGTTTGCGATGTCGCAGGGTGGATGGGGAATGGCAGTGAAAACTCAACAGGTATATCTTCGACAGTAAGTAAGGGTAAGTGGTGTTAGGGTCCCTTCTAGACAGGATGTGGTGCTACGTTTTTTTTTGCAGGCACGATATTTTTTTGTATATGGGGTGTGACAGCGGCAGGTATTTTGTTTATCCACCCCACAACTCTACCGCACTAGCCGAGGTACTAGCGTGTCGCCATGTGTCAACGCTGTTCATAGAGTAAGCTGTTAGCTCATGCTGATAGAATGGACTTCACGTCCAAGTATACTTACTCCTATGCCACTAAAACCCATCCGCACAATTCTAATTAATACTTACACAAAACCCAACTCAACTCAGCTTTCTTTCGTTCACTTATTTGCTCGCCCTGAGCTCGTAAATAATAAGGCAAACGTTTTGAAAGAACCTTCGATTTTCATGACCAAATAAGCCATGCTCCTTCCAATCGGCAGCCCCGTTTTATGTATACGGAGCTGTGTCCGCCATGTTGAAGAAGTCGACATATACTCATTCTCAATACGGGCGATCGCTCTGCCCGAATACATGTGCATGACGAAGGCCTGCTTAATCACGTGATCTTGGGAGTTGAGCTGATTGATAGTCTTTTTTTTTGGTTTGGAAGAAAATATGGCAGCACGCTGCCGGTAGGAAAAAAGGCAGTTTAGTTTTTAGTTTTTGATGGGAGTTCAGAGTAGCATGTTCAGTAGTTTACGAGTTGTAAAACAAATTTTTTTATTTTGTAGTAATTGTGTAATAGAGATTGCAGGGAAATCTCTTCCATCGCGAATCGAATCGAATTGTATAATAGAAAAATGAACAGTTAACATTTTCAATTGGTTTTGGGTTGTTTGTGATATTCCAAACGAATTGTTTGTATTAGCTACTGAATACATACTTATTTTAACGGAAAGAAGAATGTATTTGGAGATTTGGATAAGTCAGTGATGGTGTGGCGTGGTCTATCTTTTCACGGCGCTAAAATGAAAGGGGCACTGAATTGGTAGAAGCTGGCTTCCGATGATTCAGTCAGGGTGAAAGGAGTCGTGAGAGCCCATTCAGACCTGTACAGGGATGATTTCTTTTTCTCTCTCTCTCTCTCTTCTCTCTGCCACATAAAATTTCTATTTCCTCTGATTATTTGTCTGTCCGTGGTCTCATTCATAGTGCACATCATATTAAACACCAATGGGGTATCGCGACAAGGAGCAGCAATGCGCCTGTGCACCTGAATGTACATGTGTATTCTATTAGTAAAACCACCTTATAAAACGTAGATGCGATTAAAATTTGTTAGACCAAGAAGTAATTTGTGGCTCATGGATATTGAGGATGTCCACATGCGTACAAAAATATTAAATTATTGAATAATTAGGCTACTATAACCATTTACATCATTACAGGTATCGGTAACATGAATTATTGCAATTTTTATTTATTTTTTCCCGGACAGGAATCGAACCTACACTCGTTAGCATCAGTCAATGATGGATAAAGAAGAATTTTAAGAACTTTTATTTTTAACGATTCTAAATCAAATTAATAAATACAAGAAGAAAAAACACCGCCCCGTCCGGGGAGGTTGTTTTTTCTTCTTGTATTTATTAATTTGATTTAGAATCGTTAAAAATAAAAGTGAATTATTGCGTATAAAAGCATACATTTTGTTTTTTTGAATAATTAGATTGATTTAAACCGCGTGCATTATACATATATTTGTAATATCAATTATCTTATTGTATTCCTGAAATCCTATATATCCTATGCATATCCTATGCATTCTTCTTCAATAGGGAACTTCTTATTGCTCTGCATATTTCCCGTATGACTCCTGCTCCTGCACACACAAATGTCAAAAAATTTATTTGGGCTCTATGAAAGAGATGGAGGATAAACGCAGGCAAAGCTATACGAAAATGTTAAATAAAAATAAAAAAATTAATTTGATTAAGACACAGAAAGGAAAGTGTAGTCATATTGAGAGACCAAAGCATTTTTTTTAGTGATTTTAGCTACCGCTTTTCACGAATAGAGCTATATTCAGCGGTGCAGTACAACATTACACTACACACTCTACAGTGTAACTTGCACTGTCCAATGTATAATTGCGCGAAATACAAAAGAACAGCTAATATGTATGTCCAGCTAGAAAGCCAAACTGCTACTGGGTAAGGAAATGATCCCGTCTTAAAAGGATTTAAATTTGTTTCATCATGATTTTTTCAAAAGCCTTCGCTACAAAAGTTAAAGCCTAAAGACACTCCACTATTACTGAGACGAGAAATGAATTCTTGGGAATAAAAAGAACCGAGGCCTCCTCCAAAGTCAAACTGATTGGAAGTAGCTTGTGGTCAAATAAATGTTGAAAACTCGAGGTACAATGGTGCTACTATATATATATAGCAAGATAAGCTTAATGAAGCTCGAGGATGAATTGGCTATCTAACCTTTGCCAATTACAAGAGTAATCAGATTTTTAAAGTTATTTTTTTTTTTTTTTTTTTTTTATAGAGGATAGCTAAGCTTGGAGTTACTAGAGTGGTTCCTGTCGCTTTTGCAAATTGGTTGGTGATTTGTGGTCCAATTTTCCTTGTTTTTTTTTTAATTTTTGGGGCTTCTGACTTTGTTTGTTACGGGTTTATTTTTTCCTTTGTCGTCCGTAACAGGACGTGGGAGTGCTTCCGAATTGAACGGGAATATCTCCAACCCTCAGAAGTGTGTATTAAATTCTTGTACTGGAAAATTTAATTATACAAGAGATAAGATTTAAATACGTCTTATGTAAAAAAAAACAGCTATCAGATTGCCTTTCAAATTTATTTATTACACAATCTTCAATTTTATCTTATCACTTCGAATAACTCGCCAAAACTGCCCACCGTACCTTTCTTCTTGAACACTTTTTAATCTCCTTTTTGCCATTATCATGTATTATGTCGATATGTCGGAGGTAAACCCCCTAAAACAGTTATTTAGTCATATGGTCATAATTACCCATCACATGATTGCTTGGCCGTGTCTCAAATACAATAGTTGAATTTTATATGGTAAATTTCCCAGAGGAAATTTTGTAAAACTTATCTAGCACACTCCAGCATTAAGTTGTAAATATCGAATATACGAACGCTTAGTTCAATATAAAACGTTTCTTCTTTTATGTTTTTTGTATTTATTCGAAAAATATAAAAATCGGTTGCCAAACACAAAATTCAATTTTAATAAAGTAATAATGCATTAGGTAAATTTTCAAATTTATTTATGCCTCCTAAGACATATTTGCTGGCATCTATTTTAAAGTATTTAGTTTGTTTTCATAGATGCCACCATTTTTTATAGAAAAGAAAATTTCGAATATTTAGGCCGGAGATTTGGAGAGAATAGTTTTTATCTCTATGTATACAATATAGAAATTTTCGTAGTAAGTACTTTTGTCCTCAGTCCTTTTTAAGGAATGAAATTTTCTTTTTATTTTTTTTTTATTATTATTACAATATTTATTATTCTCTATAAATTAAGGCGGAAAGAATTTAATTTAAACTTTTCTGTTACAACTCAGGCCTATAACACTAACTTTGTGTAAATATTTCCAGTTAAATTGATTAACAATAATAAAATTAAAGTGGAAAAAAAAGCAGAGTAAGATTAAAAATTTTAGTAAATAAAAACTAACTAGTAGAAAATTAAATTAAGCCTAAAAGACAATAGCTCATTCACAATCGACTTTTTTTCGCAGCAGCAGCAGCAGCACTACTACTACACTTAGTAAAATATTATCTCTAAACAAAAACGTATTCTAAGACTGGACATCCTGAGGGAATAGGTTTAAATGTGGAATAAAATCCGTAACCTCTTTGAATACAAGCTCTTTCCATTTCTCAACAGGCAGGTCCATATCTTCGAAGCTTTGATCGTAAAGTGCTGATGTTGGTTCATCATTTGGATCAGCGTATTTTTCCATGTATCTAAAATTGAAGAAAAAATAAATAAATTATATAAAGTTGAAAGGTTTGAGAAAATTTTCGTTGTTTATTATAGTACTTGTGAGCTAAGGCCTGCTCAGCTGTGATCCTTTTCTCCGAATCTAATTCAAGCATTTTTTCCAAAAGATCAATGGCCAGTGGATTAGCACCTTTGAAAACTTCTCGGAAATTCCTTTTCTTCATAACCGGTAGGGACTTAATATAATTTCGCGCCTGCAATTTGAAAATAATGTAAAAAATAATTCGTATTTGTAATGTTATATTATTGGAATGTAGCTAGAATGTATTTTTCCGTAATAAAAGATAAAAACTAATCCTACGAGGCAAAGATCAAGCAAATATAAAATAAATTGCACAAAGTACCACTTTTCAGATAAATTATACTTGAATCCTTTATGTTATAATGGGCTTGTTTGGCAGACCAATCGCCCTACTTAGTTAGGAAATAAGTGAGGCAAGAACCATTTACCTCGTCTTTTAACTCACTTGAATTTCACAAGTCATTCATAGTGTTAAGCATGGTTTTCACAAGCGCATTTACTGCCCTAAGTAACCTCGTTTTCAGCCCTTCACCACATCTTGACATAACCACTAATTTACTTGCGCCATTATGAAAACGAGGTCCACGCATTTCGACTCTTAGCAAAGTGGAACGTCAAAAATAGTCAAGCTGGAGTTTCCACTTCACACCCTGTAACTTTCTTGATGATTCCATCGGAAGTAAAAAAAAAATTGCTAATTTTTTCAAATTTTAACGATTTTCTCGCCAAAATGCATGCTAACTATACAGTTTTTTTACAAGATTTAGAGACTCCGGAGTGTTACCTTTAATTTGAATATGCACATGTACCTACCTATATGCAACCGTTTTTAAGATATTCCCACTTCTATGATGTGACAGGAAGGCTGATTGGCCATTCATTGAAATGCTTACACGGTTTGCTATTGGGTGTAAAGTGGGAAAAGTACTAAAAATCTTTAAACACCCCTACCGCCAAAACGTGGAGTCTTACCCCTCTACTCCATATAATTTTTTGCTTGTCTCCACCTCAGCTATCAAGCCCTTGAATTATGCGGACTAATAGTGAAACACCCTGTATAAACAAAAATTTTATTCCTTAGATCCAGTTTTAGACAGGTGAGTATGAAATTTGTAGGTAGGGTGGGTGTTGCTTCATTCCTGCCCCCAACCATCATCTTACCTAGAAGTTTTCGTGAGGCAGAGGCAGTATACTGACTCGTCTAAACAGAGTATTAGGAATCAATATGCCAGAAACATTTCTTATTTCTTAGTATTTTCTTCTCCGAATTTGCTCCTCATTACATTGCTGTACAATTTATGACCGTTTCAATATTTAATTTTTCACTTGAAACTATTTTCTCTAAAAAAAAATCTGTTCACTTTTCAAAAGTTCCACACCAGGTGCCAGATTCTGTAACACGGAGAGTTGGGGAGATGAGAATTTTCATTTTCCCCGATTAAAACTCCCGAACTCTCCATTAGCGATTCTCTAGCATACTTGGGGAGTTAGGGAAAAGTGATAAGTGTCGCAATATTGAAGTGTGGGAGGATCGTAGAGCATTGGATTTTTTCCTGCGGACTTAGGGTTTAGAGTACACAAAAATATAGGTGGACAATTTCTAAGGAGGGACTTTTGGAGAGGGGGGGTCGTACCACCACTCATTCGAGCTTGTCCAAAATACGTCATGTTTGGTATCAAATTAAGGAGGAAGGAGCGGGTAACCGAGTGGTGTGCTTTGTTTTTGATTATTTTATCGTCATAACTGACTTTTGACAGCCGAAAGACGGAATTTTTGCACTTGGGTCACCAGTTTTTTTTTCATGTATTTCTTCCGTACTTTGTTTTATATTCATTAGTACTCTGTTGTGAACATTTTTCTAATGGGAAGTGAATGATGAGTTGAAAATATGTCAATTTTTGTACCACAAAACGGCCATTTTTTCATCTTCAGAAGGACTGATTCTCACTTCTTTTGCAGTTATTTCCAAAACAATTTATCGGATTCAAGAACTCATTCATATCTAATTAGGAGACAAAATGTATATGCGCTTTCATCCTACATACAAGCCTTACCTATATTTAAAACTTTTATAACACCTCTTCTGTACTGGAAAAAGGCCAAATTGACAATTTTCGTGTAACTTTAAATTTTTAGCGGGTACCTTGAGACACCAAAATCAATGAGTACGTTTAGACCGCAGCTATTTAGAACTAGTTTTAGTAAGTCGACTTACGTAGGACTAATCAGGCTGCCGTTTAGTCCACTCGTATTAAAGCTTTGACTGTTGACAATTTGTCAGATATGCCTACTTCTTTTACGAGAAAAATGAGAAATAATATTTTAATTTTGTACAACAGAGAATAAAGCATAAGAAAAAAATTAAATTTTCCAAATTTCTAATTTTTTTACCATCCATTACGGATGGAATACTTTCTTCAATAAGTCGAAAGTCTATAAAAAAAATTGTCCCTCCCTTTGACCAGTCGCACTTTTTTCCTTCTTAATTCCACTCATTTTCATTAAAACAAAATAGCAATTCTCTCCATAAATGAATATAACGCATTCAAATTTGTAAACAATTCCTTATTTAAGGTTTATGTCTACGTTTAATACTAATTTTGTAGGTCAATACGGTCTCAACGGGCTCAATGTTTCTCTGAAAATATTCCATTGATTTCCATTACCATTTTTTTTTAAATATAGCCAGAATATGCAGTGAATCCATAATTCAATTTGAAAACTCCTAGGTTCCTAGGTACTTTCATAAAACACAGCAAGAACAGACAATACTTTTAGTTGAGAACTCTTCTTTTTACTTCTCAACAACTAAAACAGCCAGGAGTTTTCCGAGTGGAATAGAGTTTGGTACTTCTCAATACAAATTCCCCGAATTACAGAATTCCCAGTGGAGAGTTAAATGTCAAAAGAACTCTTATCTCCACAACTCCATAGCTCTCCGGGTTATAGAATCCAGCCCCGTACAGTCCTTACTATCAGAAGTGGAATCAAGATGTTCATTGTCAACAGAAGAAAAATTATTTTTTATTTATTTAGGTTAAGTACAAAAAATTTTTTTTTTGTAATTTATCTTCTTATATTTTTGACCAAAATCTTTCAAATTCCTAATCAGACCATGCATTGCCACGCTTTTGTAGGACGAAATCATCAAATCTTAAACCAACATTTCTTCGGGTATCTTTTTTGACCGTTTTGCGAGGATTGAAATTATATTGGGAGTACAAATAAGTTTCCGCCGTTTGACAATAGATGGCCCCACCAGTAAGTTATGATTGACATTTTCAGATGTAAAACGTCATATCGAAAGGCTGGACATCTGCCAACACCATAACGTCGAAGTATTCGTATTTGTTGTATCAGCATTAAATTTTTTTTTTCGCGCAAAAATGTCGAGCTTTGAGCCGAATAAGCTGCAGCTGAGGCGCGTTGATCGCTTGTAGAAGCATATGGTGAGGCTGTTTTAAGTGAAAGAAGTTATCGTAAGTAGTTTCAAAAGTTTAAGAACGGTGAGTTAAGAACGTAGCTGAAGTTCGAAAGTATACGAAGACGCGGAATTGGAAGAAGGGAGATTCGTGCCAAACGCAAGAAGTTGCACTTACAATAGAAGTGACTCAACAAGCAAATTCACATCGTTTAAAATCATTGGGAAGAGAGAGAGAATTGGGTTCCATATGAACTGAAGCTGAGAAACGTTGAACGCCGATTTTGCACATGTGAAATTCTGCTTGCCAGACTTAAACAAAAGGATAAAGAAGAATTTTTAAGAACTTTTATTTTTAACGATTCTAAATCAAATTCATAAATACAAGAAGAAAAAACAACCGCCTCGTCCGAGGTTTGAAATTGACTGATTCTAACAAATGTAGGTTCGATTCCCGTCCGGGAAAAAATAAATTAAACAAAAGGGTTTTATGCATCGTATAGTCACTGGTGGTGCGAAATGGATCCACTATGATAATCTAAAGAAGAGGAAACCATGAGGACCACGTGACCATGCTTCAACGTCGACAGCCAAGCCGAATATTGGTGGAAAAAACCCATGCTGTATATTTGGTGGGATCACCTTGATGTCGTGTATTATGAGTTGCTTAAACCGAACGGAATCATTACTTGGGCACTCAACCGGACACAATTGATGATATTGAGCCGAGAACTCAAGGAAAAACGCACCCACTACTCCAGACACGACAAAATTATTCTCCTGCATGATAATTCTCCTTCGCATGTTGCAGCGCCGCCGGTTAAAACCCACTTAGAAACACTCAATTGGAAAGTCCTACCCTACCCGCAGTATTCTACAGGCATTACGCCCTCCGATTATCAGTTGTTAAGGTCGATGGCGCATGGCATGTCTGAGCAGCACTTCAAATCATATGAAGATACCAAAAATTGGGTCGATTTGTGGATAGCCTCAAAAGATGAAGCGTTCTTCCGACGCGGTATTCCTGGACTGCCAGAAAGTTGGGAAAAAATAGTAGCTAGCGATGGACAATACTTCAAATCAAACCTAATGAACCGTTCTTAATAATAATAATTTATTAGTTCATATAAACCTTAATTTGACAAAAATATATTATATAGATTTCAATTAAAGCGCTGAACATGTCCTGTGTGACTGTGAAGCTCTGTGCCGCATAAGGCTAAGACATCTAGAAAAGATATTTCCACTGCCAGAGGATGTCGGAAAAATGGCCCCCAAGAATGTTGTAGGCTTCATTAAAGATCTTAATTTCGAATGGGCGCCCTAGAGCATTTAGGGGTAATGTCACAAAAGATCCTGTCTGCATCCCCCGTTATTAAAAATAATAATATAATTTTCCTTAAATAATCCAAACATCTTCTTTTAAAATTAATAAATCTATTTTCACGCTTTAGTTCAGTTAAATAGCTGTAGTCCGTTATACAATAATGAATTTTGTGCTCTATTACTTCATCTGCTGTCCAATCGATAGTTTACTTCTGCATCTCGCAAATTGTATGGTTGTACATCGCAAACAAGATTCAGTTTAGTCCTTAGATATTCAGGCAATTGTCCTGTTTTCACTTTGAATATAAACTTAAACACATTAAATTAAATTCTCTTTTTGTAGTTTATCCATTGCAGTGCTTGTAGAATGTGTATAATTCTTCTGAAAAACCCAATTTTTTTCCTAATTTTTTTGCAAATATAGTCTGCGTGCTGTTCATAATTCAACTTTCTGTCTATTATGACACCCAAATAATTGATTTTGCTCACACTTTTTATTACTTCTCCATCAATATAAATTTCCATGTCACAGTTCGCATTTACGATCATTAATTTAGTCTTTTGCAAGTAGGAGCTTGTTCATTCTTAACCACTTAAAAGATGCAAATCTTGTTTTAGTTCATATTTCGCTTGATGTATGTCATTGCCAGATATATACAGTACAACAAAAGCCCTGATGATGTCCTGATAAGACGAAACGCGTTGGCTGTTACATTATATGTAAATTTAAAATATACATGTACGTTGTGGAAAAAAAACAAGTAGTATTTTTTATTATCTTTTTTAAGATGGCAATTAAAAAAAACTCTTCTCTAGCTGATCAACATGCGTTACTGTTGGTATTGAGCTATTTAAAGCTGTTACACTATCAATAAAATAACTATATGAGCGATATGTTAGTGCTATCACAATAAATGCCTAATTTTTTATAAAAAACTGCTGAAACTTCCTTGTACTCCCAATAATAATTCAGATAAATTGCTTACATATTCTAAATCATGAAAATTTGTAAGCATTTCCAATGTATCTATCAGTTCAGGCGCGGCGCAAGGCAGGCTCAGCGCTTTCGCCGGAACCAGGCCTCGCGATTTACGAAAATTACCCAAATTAAAAAACATCGATTTTGATAAACTTGTTACAGAATGCAAGACATTTTTTAGTAGCGATGATTCAGTTTAAAGGAGTGACAAAAATCACCAAAGTCCAGTGTAACTCCATAAAGTCCTCATACCCTGGAAACTACTTTAGATAAAAAAAACTCAGAGAAATTAAACTACATCAATAGTATTTTTGCAAAAGTCATACATGATTACAGATTTTGTAATTTCATTGAATTTGTTGCCCCTTGAAAAAGAATTATGGATGCAAAAAATAACTACATAATATTTTATCAAATTTGAAATAGTTCACGATACAACAGGAAAAGGACTATATGAGGGGAATATATCAAGGAGTACAAGCAAATATATTACGTGTAAATCCTAAAGCGTTTTACGTACCATGCCGTAGTCACAATTTGAATTTGTTATTGGGAGATATAGCAAAATCATCAAATCAAGCACAACATTTTTTTTTGTGATTTATAAAAGATTTGCACGATATTTGCAGCATCTCAACATCGCATTGGGATGTTCTAAAAATAACATGTTGAAAAAATTACACTTAAACCATTATCAGAAACTAGGTGAGATTGCCGTTTTGATAGTGTAAAGGTTATTCGATTTCAAGTTCGACAATTTCGAAATGCCTTGATCGAAATTGGCAACAAGGCATCTGACAATAAATTGAAAATTAAGATTTTGTCTATACCGCGCAAGATAAATGAATTTGAATTTATTGCCAGTCTTATGATTTGGTACGAAATATTATCAAAAATTGACATCGTCAGCAAAGTATTGCAAAATCAAAAGATACAAATCGATTTGGTCACGAAGCATCTGAAAGGTCTTAACGCATTCTTTACGGAATACAGAAATGAAGGATTAACCAAAGCTATGATCGCAGCAAATGAAGTTGCAAAGGAAATGGACATAACACCAGATTTGAAATAATCATACAAGGGCAAAAAGTGGAAATTATTCGATTATGAAGAATAGGACAAAGACTATTTCAGTGTACATTACTTTTTAAAAATAATAGATACTGCGTTAGTGCCTATCCTTTAAAAGTTGCTGCTGCGCGATTGCTCTTGCAAAATTAAATCTATAAGTCACTCGGAGAGCGGCGCGGCGCGGCAATACATTGACCGCGTGGCGATTCTGGAGATTACTCAAAAACGCAATTTCGCCACTGCCACTGGCGGCAAGATTCCTTATTCATTCGCAATAACTCCTCCATACAATTCGTTAATCGAGCCTCATCACTTTTTTTTTGTTTTTCTTTAATCAGAGCTACTAATAACAGAACTTGTACATCGGAACTAAAATACATTTGGATAAAATCCGCCGCTCCCGGTGTATACACTTTATTTTGCCGCATACCACCGTGCGCTGCTCCCGGTGTGACCAGGGCTTGAAAATAAAACAAATATTATCTGCGATCATCCATAAGCCAAGAAGAGATTTTCATCTCTGGCTATTCTGTCAATAGAAAGTGAAGTAGCAAATTCAATCGATTTTGATGATGTTATCAAAGATTTGGCGTTGAAAAAAGCGACAAAAATTATCTTATAAAAACATCTTATAAAAAATATATAATATGTAACAGTATTTGTAAATAAATAATTCCTCGTTGTAAAATTTAAGTGTGGGATTTGAATGTGTATTCAGGTCATGTCGCAGCTATTAGGATTTCAAAAGCTTTCTCGTAAATAGTTACAGACTGGACACTTAAGCATTCTCGAAAAATGATCCAAATCGCCTAATTCGATAATATAAATGGTCGAATTTGAAAAATTGAACTGAGATTCTGTTTAATAAGAAATCTATTTGATATTTACAGCTCTAATTGAGTACTGATGAAGAAAGAAAAATTATAATTTATATTTTTGTGAGATAGAAGACCTAAATACCAAAGAACCATAAAATCTCGTTGTTACAGAATATTTCAACCTCAAAGCATATTATTTTAGCATAAATCTAGCAAAGTAATTGGTATTTAGTTATCTCAAATACTGGGGAAAATGTATGTAATTAATTGCATGCAATCTAATAATATTAATTACTTAATATATTTTCCCAAAATACTAGTAATTACCTACCTCCTCACTTGTTATTTTTTTCATTAGTTCTGGTTCAGGTGTACCACACAAGACAAGAATTCGTGTTAAATGATCGAGATCTATTGATTTTGTAAAAAAGTTTCGTAGCAAAAATTTTGTTAACAAGTTAAGGTGCTAATTATTATCAAAAAAATTTAATAAGTTTTTCAATTATATGATGAGAAAAGGGGGAAAATAAACATAAAAGTAGGACAGCAAGATATTAAGGACATTCGATTAAAGGTGTGATACGTATAAATCTTAACTGAGGTAGCTAGGATTAAAAGATGATGAATTCTTATTATTAGTATTAGTAAAATCTAAATTATTTACAAAACGAATAGCATAAAATTAGAACAAAACGAAAAAACAAAAAAAAAAGTAATAAACTTACACTTTCTGATGAGATTTTCATCATAAAATCATCAGTTGGTGTTCCCAATACTTCCATTATTAAATTTAATTGGTGAATATCTAGATATCATCGGGACTAAGGCATAAAATTACATGCAACAAAAGATTTCTCTTAGTTTAGATATTTATGTAACTTAATGTGGTGAGATTTATAACATTTTTTTTTTTTGTAGAAAATGCACAATTTGTTGGAATTTCGATGAAAATTCATACTCTTAAAGGTATAATTATAAATAAGATAGATGAGGGCAAACATAAATCTACGCTTTCATTTTAAATTTTATGTTTAATTATGAAAATAGGTACATGGTGTCCCAAAAGAACTCTGTAATATATTACGAGCATTGCATTTTAGGTAGTGACCGATTGATTATTATCTTTTTCGATAGATTTGGTATGACTAATAAGTGAACCAAGCGTCAGCGCCCGCGGTGAATGTGATATGAGAGGCTGCGAAATAGACAAAAAAAAATTTTGAAGTCATAGTACGCCCGGCGTTTATAAACAGTTGTCATCATAGTGAGTTGAAGAAAAATCGTCAGTTGCATCGCGGAGGGGGATTATGTGTCAACTGTTCACATGAATTGGTAAAAAAAAAACGGAAAGTAAAGTAATAGTAATAAATAGCCTGAGAACGTGTCTAGTTAGAGAGCTGAAATTTGGTACATGATGTTTTCATAGCAATAGTAAATGAAATTTCGAAAATTGACTAAATCGGGCAATCACTTCTTGATGTTTCCATAAAAAAATTTTGGGTTTTTACGTATACTGTGAAAACGATCAGTCCTAGACGTTTTTATTGTACTGAAAAGTTCTTCAGAATATGAAATACTATGAACTTTGTTATAATAAATTTTCTAAGGAAATATTCTAAGGAAATTTTCAGTACAATAAAAGCGTCTAGGATTGATTATTTTCACAGTATATGTATGTAAAAAAACTAAGTTTTTATATGGAAACACCAAGTAGAGGTTGCTCGATTTAGTCCATTTTCGAAATGTTATTTACTATTGTTATGTAAACACCATGTACCAAATTTCAGCTCTCTACAACGACGTGGTCTCAAGCTATTACTATTATTTTACGTTTTTTTTTTTTTTACAATTTCATGAGGGCAGCTGACGCATAATCCCCACTCCGCGATGTAGCTGACGATTTTTTTTTTCAACTCACTATGATGTCAACTGTTTATAAAAAAAAAGATTCAGCCGGCGTACTATTACTTAAAATTTTTTTTTTTTTAACTTGCATCCACCCACACCCAGCGCTACTTGAGCAGCTGACGGTTGGTTCACTGATTAGCTGTACAAGATCAATTATCGATATCAAAATCAGCCGGCTTACTATGACTTATTCATTTGCTACCTCCCAGACTGAAAAAGATAGCTGAAAGTAGAAGTGATTTTCAGTCGAAAATCCTATATACAATTTTTTGAATTTCGGCTTAGTTTTGGAGAATTTAATTTTTTAATTTTTTTTTTTTTTTTTAAAGCTCATTGCTCGCACTTGGTTGTTCTTTAATAACTTTTTAATTCTGACCTTTTCTTCGGTGATTTCTTTTATAAGTTGTCAGCTAATAATCAGTCCTTATTATGGTTATCCCCTTTTAACTCGGGTGATATTTTTTCTAGAAGCTTGATATATTTTAAAGTTGTAAAATCTGAATTAAGGGGTATTTTTTCGCGAAAACAAACTACATGACCTGCCGTTTAAATACTTGAAAAAATATACTTTTGTTGTTGTTGTTATTGCTTTTACATATAACATGTTGGATCACTCAGTGGCGTGGCGTGGACTTAGTGCTAGGGAAACTAACAAGATTATAATTTTACAAAAACGTTTAATAAAAACAATACACGCAAAAGTTATGGCAGCGGTTCTAATAAATTATCTGTACCCCTTTTGTTAGCTGTTTCTTAAGCACCCTAGGAGTTATTTTTTGAAGAAAATAGGCAACTACAACAGTGAATTGCGTCGACTGTGCAAAAAGGAAGATGAATCCTCAAAGCATATGATATGTACCACTCTAGGGTAGGACACTATAGATCAACTCTAGTCGCGGTGTCGCCTTCATGTATTCAGTATTTGAGCTCATTCTTGAAAACGAAAGCCAGGAATATCTTATACATTTGTAAAGTAATACAGATAAGATTTTTACAGAATAACAGAATATAGAATTGATTTTCCTGAGTTACATATGAGTACGGTAGATCAAAATAACCAAAAAGGCAGATTCGTGATTATGGCATGACGGCGACAATAAATTCTAAATAAGCTAAATTAAAATATCAATAATTACTTATTTGCTTATTTGCCTCCGACTGTACTATTTTGTCATCAATATCATATTTCAAGCCATCTCTTCACTAAAGTAATATTCCTCTATCCAACTTGAAATTCCCATCAAGACCTTACTATTTCCTCTCGCTCGCGCATCTTAAACATATTTGCCTGCCTACAACCGACGTGCTTCTTAACCGACCTACCCCGAAAGCGCAAAAGCACTTGACTTGACTTGACTAACCGACCTACCTACATGAAATTGATAGAATAAAACCACCTCCAGTTGAAACAAATACAGCGTCGATCATAAGAAAAATATTATATATATGAATAAAATCAACCTAATACGTGCGCTACCAGTATATCAGTGTTTGTAGCTCCCATAGAAGCATCTTTTCAATTGCATCCCTGAGGGTTAGAACCATTTCTTATAGAGTGCAGCAACACTATAAGTGACGAACGAGAAACAAAGATGTGTGACGTCATAGGTAGATTCCTGACGAGTTCGAATGCCATACATTTTGTAGGATGTTGTTCGATTGTTAATGGAAGCAAAAATAAAACCACCTCCTCAAGTCTGTGGTGTCCGTTGTGATATCATAGGCAGAGCCCCGACGTGTTCAAATGCTATACTTTTCGTTGCATGTTGTTCGATTGTTTTGTTTTTGATTGTTTTTTCAGACGGGAGGTGATTTTATTTTTATAATTGCTTCTCTTTGGTAGTTTGCAGTGAAGGACGAATAAGAAACCATTAGGGAAAATATTTTTTGATGAATATATTTTCTAGAAAATTTTATATTTGCTTTCATTTTAATTTATTTTAATTAAATTAAATCGAAAAACCTAAGAGAAGCAATACTTCCCTTGCTTCCACTGGTATCAATAGATAATGCGACGATTTAAATTATGATGTTGACCAGGTAATGAATTTTGGGAAATTTTTATGTATGAATTATATACTATTGTATTTAAACATAGTCAAAACAATGTCAAAGTGTTATGATAAAAAGTCTTGAGCTACACGGGGTGACTACCTTGCCCCATTACTATTCAACTTCACTGTGTAGACAGTAATGAGAGATACTGGAATGTGAACAACCATAATATGGAATAAATAAACACATCAAATCCGTACGCTGATGAGAATGATTTTATAGGGCAATCAGCAGTTAAGGAGGAGTTTACGGATTTGTAAGGCAGTGCTGGCAGGAGCTATAGTACATTAAAATCAAGGAGTTAAAGATGAAATTCATATAAACAATGCATTTAATTTCAGTTGTGTCCCAGCAAAACCCTCGAGAAATACTCCCAAGCCATGAGACAGAATCCCTCACTGCTACATGAGAGCCCTAACATAGTCCTAACATTCTAAAATATTTGCAGTGTTCTTATGTAAAACTGACAAAAGTTTGTAAAATAGAAAGGAATTTGCATAAATTTAAGAATTTAATTATTGAATTGCTTAAACAAAATTACTAGCCTTAAGTAAAGTTGTCATAATAATATAAGGAAAACTTTCCAATAAAGCACAAATACAAATAGCGCCTGCGCCCTAAACTACTATTCATACAGAAAAATTGTCTTCTGATAATCTTAAGCCTACTTTCTTATCTTCACAACAGTATAAAATTTTTATATTTTTCTTATCAAAATTATTTAAAAAAATTTATCTTAACCAAATGACTATGATCCCTCAAACAAAAAGTCTTAACTGTATAATAATTTCATATGTGAATGTGCCGTAGTCCAATGAATTCGAATGGATCTGCCTGCTGATTCCGACTCCGGCCGCACATACACTATTGCAACTATTACTCAGCTGAGAGTTATTGAGCGCAAATGGTAAGGATACTTTTTAATCAGAACTACTTTATTATTTGGTTAAGTAAGGAATATAGTAAGCGTAGCGTTTGAGAAAGTAAGGAGCCTTGGTTAAAATTACTGGAAGAATGTTTTCGTGTGTAGTTTAGGATTTCTGGCATATATAAATTCAATGTCTAGCCACTTTTCCATAAGAAACTAGCACGCAGACATATGGATTTCTGTTTCATGGCTTGGGAAGTATTTCTTGAGGGTTTTGGTCCCAACAATGACTGTAATAAAGCAGTATCAGAAAACTATTTTTATCCATCCTAACAGTAGATGAAAAGCGTTAGAAGTATTCGAGAAAAACAAAGAAAGGACGTTATTGAAATTGATGGCAGTAACTATTTAGTCCAACGCAGTTTTATTTATCCATTCATTTAATAAAGTCTCTCACCTAAGTGGTTGGACATCATTAACAAGAGATCTCGAGGACTACAAGAGAGTGCATACAGAGGCCAAAATATTTAATGGTTTATAGCTTCAAGAAATAAGTAAGAATGTGATACTTACAGTTGACAACATCTACTGCACACTGTTTGAGATCTCACATATTTTATATATGTATTTTATTGCCTATTACTTAGAAAAGATCAAAACAAAAATTTAAAGAGCGTACCGCACGAAAAAAATAAAAGATCGGGTAGGTTAGGTTAGAGTGACGACCATCGGAACGAAAATGCGATCAGCCTCACTTAGACCATCTATGGTCCATTGTGATGCCACCTTATTGGGACTCTGCCTGGAAAATATTCCTCAAATTTAGGGGATGTGTTGAAATCAGCCACAAGAGTTAATGAGCCTCCCCAATTCCCTGTCTAATAATTCTCCCAATTGACAAAAAAAAAGTAGCTACCAAGCGTATTGATCCTACGCTTCGCAAGGTTAGGGCATTCACACAGCAGGTACTGAACGCTCTCAAAGCTCCTCCATTATATGGAACTTGCATGTGCTCTGCATGATTGGCAAAGACGTATTGTCACGTGATAACTACAATAAGATTTTACACATCATTACGGTTCCTCCTTAGCACAGATTATGTCTTCTCGGGAATATCTGGGATCATAGCTGTCTAGAAACCGTCTCCCTATCTGCGATTTGCCAGCTCTCTTCGCTGCTAATTCTAGAGGCCAACATCTGGATTCTTCCGCTAGGCATATATATTCATAACGGAACCTTTCCTGGCCAGAGCATCAGCTGTTTCGTTTTCTTGGTATGTCATTGTGGCCAGGCACCCAGTAGAAAATAACTCTATGGATTAGGTAAAAATGAAACTTGATCATTATACATACTTAAATTTGATCAGCATTTAGTCACTAATGCAACCCACATCCTACTTTTATAACAAGAGATCATATTCAATAGTTAACCAAGGAAAGTGGAAAAGTTTTGTTTAGATGGGTCAGTAAAGGTGCGTTTTGAGGTGCCTCAAAATGGCCTTCATGATTACATCAGTCAACTTGCTGCCTTTCAGTTGTTGAAACAATTAACACACATACATTACAATGCTTGAAGCTGGAATGATCACGTGACTGATAGCATAACAAATAAAAAGTCGTGCTGCCTCAAGAGTTGCTTGCGCTACCTGCGAGTTTTAAGCTGCACTGCGTTCCTGACCCAAACCATCATTAATAACATAACATAACATTCATTATACCTTAATCAAGCAGGACTAATAAGATAAATGGAAGGCATGTAACGAGGCAATCAGTAAGCTCATTTTCTTTAGCATATAAAATTTTTAATACTTTTGTTGGGTTCGTGATGATGAAGCTCATTTTGTATTTGGTTAAGATATAAAACGGCTACAAAAAATCACATTATAAAGGGCATAGAGATAGATTCAGCTCATTTACAAAAAACCAACTCATTGCGCATTTTCATTAATGACAAAGAAGAAGTAAATATTAAAAGGAAAACAAATGAACATAATGAGTGTACAAGATCTGCGACAAGTATGTATAGCTATGAAAAGGATACGATCCGTTCCAGGGAAAAGTGTTCGCCCTGTTAAAAGTTCAGCCATAATACATCCAACTGACCAGATGTCCACTGTTTGATTGTAATGCATCCAGTTGAGCATAATTTCTGGAGCACGATACCATCTATAATTGATTAAAAAAAAAAACATTTTTTTTTTTGTTTAATGCATTACGATGATGAATGATCTTCATACAAAATATAATGTACTTACCTTGTTGCTACATATCCAGTCATTTCATTTTCTGTTGGACGAGCTAAGCCAAAATCAAGAATTTTAAGTTCACAGTCCTCATTTACTGCAATGTTAGAAGGTTTCAGGTCCTTCGGAGGATATTATAAATAAATATGTACAATACAAAAATATTTTATCTCACCCTGTGTATAATACCAGCGCTATGAATATATTTAAGACCTCGTAGAATTTGATAAACCAAAAATTGGACGTGATCATCAGATAGTTTTTGTGTGCGAATAATATTGTTGAGATCGGCACCCATTAAGTGTGTAACTAAATAAACTTGCTGAAAGCTTTCCAGGGAATTACTTCCCGGATGAAAGACATCTAGTAGGCCGATCACGTTTTCATGGTTCATGTGGTTTAGCATCCGCAACTCACGATACGTTCGTTTTGCGTGAACAGCTGATTGAAAGGGTCGAGCTAATTTTTTTATGGCAACTTTTATATTGTGTTTCGTATCAACTGCTGAGCTGTAATAGAATAATTTTATATACTTATTGAAAAAAAAAAAAATGATGAGAAAATTTCTTGATGTATGGGGAGCGTATATGTGCCGGGACCTTCCGCTTTCCGGGCTTCAAGCCCCGGACTTGCCAGTTGTTTTTTCTCTTGTATTTATCAATTTGATTTTGAATCGTAAAAATAAAAAGTTCTATATAATTTTTCTATTTTCTCTATGACCGATTCTAAAAATTATAAGTTCCCGTATGGGTCATTCGAAATTACACAGACGTATTCATCTAGTGTATAATAATGTTCGGCAATATGAGTACTATTCAGAGCGATTTAAAAATTACAATGCACATTGGTTCCGGGAATTCCCGAATATTCGTCAATATTAAAATATTATATGGACAAGTAAAAAAGCTAGAATTGGTCTAAGACCAATTCTTATGATAGCGTAGCTAGATGAATGCCAGTATGTAATTTCGAATGGTCACCTATCTTTGCAAATTTGAATGTTGAAGATGTGTTTCGCATATATTTCTAGAACGGTTCGTCGGACAGTAAAAATGATTATGAGCAGTTTCATATTCTGACGTTTAGGACTGATTGTTTTCACAGTGTACGTAAAAGACCTAAATTTTTATATGGCAATACCAAGAAGTTACCCGAATTAGTCCATTTTCGAAATTTTATGTACTATTGCTATGGAAACACCATGTACCAAATTTTAGCTCTCTACGTCGACGCGTTCTCAGGCTACGAGCAGCTGACGCATAATTCCCCCTCAGCGATGCAGCTGATTAATTTTTTTTCAACTCACTATGATGTCCTGTTTATAAAAAAAAATTTCAGCGGGCGCAATATTACTTAAAAAAAAATTTTTTATCTCCAGCCTCTCAAACTCACACCCACCCACCCGTTCACTGACTAGTTGTACGAGATCAATTATCGATATCAAAATCAGCCGGCTTACTATGACTTTTTCATTTGCAACGCTACCTCCTAGATCCGATAGAGAAATACAGTAATAGGTCGACATTTTTATGAAAAATGATACTCATAAAACATCCATTCGATTCGGATAATTTAATACGAATATGATAATTGGCGGGTTCATTGCTAAAGAGAGCTAAGTCCACTTTTATAACTGATAATAAATTGATTAGAGTTGGTATTGTTGCTGTGAAAAAATGTACAAATCCTTGTCAAGCATTTGGTTTTTCCCCTTCTTGCCGGCTTAGCTTTTAATTTTCAAACTGGAATTATTTTTCTATTAAAAGAATTCACGTTTTTTGTTCGCGTTTCGGTTTTAACTAATTTTTTTCAATTTATGGACTTGGTTCACTTTAGCATTGAATCCGTCAATTCAATCAGTGATTCGAAGCAGACTTAAAATTCTAGATTCAATTACGACAACTGCTCCGAAACGGATAAATTGCTTCTATCTAGCGAGCTCCATATCACAAGAGGAACTAAATTAAGTTAAATATTTCAACAGGTAAGTATCCCAAAGGGAATTGTCAGCCTATACTAGGATGAAATGTTTGAACTAAAAATAGCCACAAACATTTATTTTCTTAGTAGATCTACCATTATGTAAAACTTCTTCAGTGCGAAATTTCTCTCGTGAGAAAATTAAATCATTAACACTAAAAGGCACAGCAAATTAATGACTACATTCAGAGAAAACATACAATTAATTCACCGGAGTCCCATAAAACCTAATTAAACGAACGTGATTAAATAAACGAAATGACAACGCTCAGTAGGAGTTAGTTATAATAGAAACTTGTAATTCGTAAATCACCAGGGTACATTGAGGGTTACTAATTAAGAGCGGGCAGATGTTATCTTTACGCATTTATCATCATCATCAATCAAATGTAGTTCAATTGATTAAGAAAACAATTAATTCAGTGTGATCTAATTGAAAGAGGTCAAATCTAGAGTGCGCTTTTGTTTTTAAAATTTAGAAGACACGAATGCTAAGACGATTTGGTTATATGTATGCAAATAATTTGGAAGTTTCAGTCGTTAAGTTCAGGCTAAAATTCTTAACATAAAACATGTTGGGACTTCAGAAAATATTTATAAAAAAGAAAAAAGAGCCCGCTACATGAACTTGTGATGAAAATGGAAATTGTTTATAAAATGTGGGAGGCGGCGATTTATTTCCATCCGATTTAAATTGGATAGATATGAATTCGATGAAATGCAACGGTAGTCTTGGCTGGTTCTGATCAACTTTATTAAAATCAATAAATTAATTCTCTTGATTGTACACACACGCTGACCAAAATTTGCATATTTTCTGCGAGCAATTAACTCATATGCGCGTGACTCATTTCATTTAATCCAAATTCAGGGTGAAGTTATTATTTTCTTCAGGGTGGAGACAAAGCTTTGTTCCCATTTTTTTTTTAATCTGCCTGCGTTCTTTTCATTTTTAATAGATAATAAGTTTTCGTACATAAATGCTCTTTCTTTATTTTAATTCTATTGAATTTTTACGTGAATAGTTTCTCATTTTCGCGAAATCGCCGCTAGAAAACTCGGGAACGATTTTATGTTTGTAAATAAATGAGTATTTTAAAAACATTCCGAAGGAAGCAAATTCGAAAAGAACATTTGTTACCGATGATCCAGAGGAAGCCGGTAAAGCTCAGGGGAAAAATTAGAGAGTGAAAATGTCTTCTTAGGAATTAGCTGAGTTGTGCTCAGGCTATGTATACGAAAGATTATATATTTCACCTAAATTTTAACTTTAAATATGCGAATCTCAGCCGAAACCTGAAGAAACTAGCATCGACTATACTGTAATAAACTATGATTTATTGACCTAACGATACCATAAAGTACATCTGTGACAGCTTACAACAAATATGAGATTTTTTATTTTTATCTTCCATGTACCTCTTACCAGAGGTGCATATTAGAGGCAATTGTACTAAACTTTTTCAGATTTTCCAGCATGTTCAAGCAAAATTTTGTTATACAAGATGTGCTCGTCTTAGGTGTTACACCCGGAGGCTATGGCCATTTGTTATGGTTTCAAGGGTGGATTGCTGATGTACGTGTAGTTCAGACTATCAGCAGTAGCTGATAGCTCTCTCCGTGACAGCTTGTGGTGCGTGCAGGCAAGTACACTAGCATCTTGGGCTAAAAAGCGGAGAATGTGGGGTGGGTAAACCAAAAGGACCTGCGCCGCCACGTATTATATACAAAAATGATCGTACCTAATAGGCAAAATAAGTAGGAGCGGCATATGTATCACACAGTCCGGAAGGGACTGCACGCATTACTTATCTTGAAGATTTGTCGAGTATCAGCTATCGCGATCCTCTGTGTTTTTCCCCGCCCTCCCATGATACCGCCAGTATAGGCTTGCGATGTAATTAAGCCCTATGATAATTATTTAAAATTTGAAAAGGTCCAAAGATTATCTATCTAACCTAATTGAAATCATCATGATAGGGTGTAACTTTCAGAAGTTACAGGATGATTTACAAAAACATACCCAAATATTTTTAAGTCCCGTTATCTCGGAAACCGTTAGGATTCGCCTCCCCTATCCATACAATTTGTTGCCTGTCTAAGCATGAGCTATTCATAGAATCCGGATGTAACACCCAAAACGGGACACCCTGTATATAATTACAGTTACTTAGAGATATAGCATTACTGTACTTGACCTAACTCCCACATTTTTCCTTCCTTCTTCTACAGTACTTCTACATGTTGTTATATGAAAAGGATGCGAACTAGATGATATTTTTGAATTTGTGTATGTACAAGGTAAAGGATAAGTAATAAAGCATAAAGCAATAAAGATCATACTCGGGCTCCTGCTCTTTGATATTCATGGGAAATGTATTGCTGCAAAAAGTGCACTAAGACTTAAAGAGTCAGGCTGTCGGACAACAGCAGACCTTGGTCGCAGCAGAATACTGAAGTTCTGTCCTGGGGACTGTATACGGGGAGCTACGGAATGGGGATAATGGAGATGTGGGAGTGGGAGCTGGGTGAATTCAGCATTGCCTCAAATGCAAGAATCGTACCGCCTACTTCAAGGCGGAAGTTGTTGCCATTAGCAAAGCAGTAAGGCTGCTGACAACTACTTATGTTATACCCAGTGATTGAGTTATTAGGATATGTATTGACAATCAAGCTGTAATCAAGACCCTGAACTCGAACACCATTAGATCGCGCTTTGTGCAACAGTGTCGCTATAAGCTCGGGAAACTGGGTGCTAACCACAGGGTTATTCTCTACTGGGTGCCTGTTCATAGTAAAATACTTGGAAACGAGGCAGCTGATGCTCTGGCCATAAAGAGTTCCTGCCTAGCGAAGGAACCCAAAGATTGGCTCCTAAAATCAGTGAAGAGGATCCTAGACGTACAATCATATAAGCTGGCAAATCGCAGATGGGGAGAATTGACCACATGCGTATTTTCAAGACAGCTGTGGCCAGAGGTTAGTCCTTGGAGGACCGAGTCTCTGCTGAGGAGGAGCCGTGATGATGTGCGTAACCGTATCGCAGTTATTACGGGGCACTGTCTCTTTGGTAAACATGCAGAGTGCTTGCAAGCTCCATACAATGACTTCAGCAGAAGCTGTATGGATGAGAAAGAGGTTGAGAGCGTTCAGCACCTGCTGTGTAAATGGCCTAACCTTGGACGACTAACAATTGTACCCCATAGATTCATGGGAACCCATCCTTTTAGATTCACCTTAAGGAAACTTGGGGTGCATATAAATTCTGTTCCCTGCAGGTCCCGCGCAGCTCTGAGAAGAAGTAGCTACCAAGTAACTCGCCCCCTTTTGGTCGCTAGAGCAGGACACTCGTAAAGGTCATATCATACTCATTCGATTAACCTGGCTGTCGTAGGTGATATTGCCTTTTAGAGTTCTGATGGAATTTCTCACATAAGATATTGCATGTGAGCTATTCTTTTCGGAACGCTTTTATTCTAGCTCAGCCGCTATCTCAGTGCCCTCGATATTTCTATTGCCATGCACCCAGCATAGGTACCTTGTGACGTATGGAAATCTCCTCTAGGACTGTATTTGCATAGTTGCACCACCTTTGATAAAGTTATCGGATTTTATCGGATGTAAAAATTATGTTATTCGCTGATGGTGCATTACTTTACGTAGCCCAAGCTGATATTAATTTATGTGTTTTCCGGATGGAAAATGCCTTGGAAAAAGTAAATTTATGGTTGAAAATGAATAAGCTGAAGTTAAATGTGGGAAAAATCTAAATGCATCGTATGTGGTGGTGACAATATAAGTGGTATGAATATGAATAACACCGTTATAGCCTGGGCGTCAGAAACAAAATACTTGTAAAAAACAAATTGACTGTTTATAAAAAGATTGGTAAAATGTTTTTTTTTTTTTTTTTAATTGAAGTGGCTACGGCAATACAAATTTATAATGTCATCGTGCAAAACAAGGCGATGAGGATGCTACTTTGTTGTAATAGATGCACCACTATCTCATTAATGCTGAATACTATTCAATGGATAAGTAACCCTGGCTGGCGTTCCTGGATACGAAGGAGTAGACGGTAATGAAAAAGCGGACGAACTGGCTAAAGCCGGAGCCGTCTGTCCGTATACTGGTTCCTACCCGACATTTGGTCTACGAAGAAGCAACTGAATAAGTCTGAAAACGGGAAACTGGATCTCCTTTAGTGTAGCGCGCCCGATATGAGGCAGGCGAAGGAATTCTTGAACCCTTCTCTTCTACAGGGGCCGCGCCAACTTATTGGACAACCGCTCAGACTGGACATGGCCCCTTCCGTAATTTCTTGAAGAAGATAGTGTCGCGTTCATACCGACAAAATCCCAGCGGACTAATTTTTCTAAGAATGCACCCCCTTTTCTCGCCTCTGAGGGTAACACGAAGAGGGTTACTTTATTCGTTTAGAGCAGAGCAATTACGAAGGAACAGCATAGTTTTGCATATCGACCAGCGAGTAAAGATAGTTTGCGGAATACCGCCCCCACTTTACCTCGAGACAGGGAATTTAAATAATTAGCAGGGCGCCAAAATTCTTAGATGAGGTAGATGAAACCTCGATGCATATTATATGTGAGTGTCCAGCACTTGCACTGGAGGAACACTTATCTCTTCAAATAAGGCTCGTAATTTAACCCCAAGAGCAATAATTGACCTCGTTAAAAGATTTACTTTTGCCTAACCACCTTAGAGGAAGGCACAATAGATCAATTCTGGTCGCGGTGTCCGCACGGTCCTAAAGGCCTAGTCTCCCCTACTCTTAACATTAACATCCAATGGATGAGCGTGAAAGAGAAGATAACATTTAATGTGTTAATTTTTGTATTTAAAATCAAGAATGGTATTCTGCCGGGAATACTTTAACAAGTATTTGCAATATGTAAAAAACGTACAATCAATATCATTAAGAAATGCTGCAGAGTATAGCCTAGAGTCGTTTAGACACAAAATTCTTTAATTTATCGTTGACTTAAAATGTGCAATCACCTTAAATATGATAAAAATGATACAAATATTTATCGTTTCAAAAAATACTGTATTGAATTTATAAAAACGAAAATGCACATTCTTTGGCCATAATTTTTAAGATTGTAATATGTTTATATGTTGTTGTTGAAAGCTTCTAAACTACCTAGTGTGCTAAATCCGGAACTTCGGAATGGTAAGAACAAAATCAAAATGTGTGCGAAAGAGCCGGAGCGAAAAAGAAATCCCTACTTTCCGGGGCTTTTTCAAATTTCGGAATGGTATTCAGAAAACGATCAAAATTCAGAAAAAGTCTTCAAAGAATTCGGATTTTTCTCTGATTTCTTTCTGCATTTTGAAGGTATTTTTGAGACATTTCTTATGTTTAAGTTGCACTGCTATTTTGTGTTCAGAGTTAGTAGAGAGAGGTTGGTGATTTTCTGAAGAATGGAAAAGGAATTGGTACGCATGCAATTTTTTTTAACAATGAAAAATGTTGTATTATTTAATTTTGCAAAAAGAATATTTTTCAACTCTTGGAGTTTCAGATCTGAGCACATTCACCAAGACCATGATATGAGTGCGTGGAGTCAACTAAGTCCGACGTTCCCTCGTGCGTGTTGTTTTTAAAATTTCATTAAGACCAGTGCAGTACAGTGAGGACTTCTTTAAATTTATTTATAATATATCTAATCGCAATCTTTCAATAATAAAAATCCGCATCGTTTCTAATAAATCAATAAATTATTAAAACTAAATAACTAAATCTATAATCGCCAAGTTATGGGCTTTTCTATGACCTATTGACATTCAACAAGCTAGCAGCACAGCACGGTAATGTCTTTAGTGTTTCCCATCAGAGATCAGTGTAAGTTCATTAACACTTGTGTGAGTACTGAAAGCAGCAAATAGGCATAACACTATTGCTGTTTTGTTCATCTCGCTGTGTCGTTGAATGCTGCTGGTGGCGCAGAAAGCTTATGTGTTGTGTGTGTCGCTCTTTCTTCGGATTTTTTATTTATTTTGCCTCTGAGCATGCAGAATTCTATTTTAGATTTCTGCAACATTCGTGGTTTAGAAGCAAATCGTTTTTCGGTATACTGCCACCTTAATTAAAAAAATCTGCCAATTCTTGCGATAAGTGAAACCAAGGTCGTTTCTGATGCTGATATTAATCAGTATCACGTCCCTGGTTACAGCTTGGTGCTTCTTTTTTTCCCAACATAGAGAGGTCGCATTGCATATATGGAATGATGTTGCCTTTACCGTCCTTAGGACATTCCTTCCGCCAATCCAAAGTTTAATTACATCTGGATTCGGTTTAAACTCCACAGGCACATCATTTACTTTTGTTTCCTGTATCGCAGCCCAAACATGTCTGATGGCGATACGGTATCCGCTTTTGACAATATTTCTAACAATACTGATCATCTGCTTTCTCTCTCTCCCCCTACTGAAACCATATTAGCTGATGATTTCAACGTCCATAACATACCGTGGCTCAGACATTCTTCTACCACAAGAGAATGTGTCAAACGAGATTGTATGACTAGATCATTGAATAACGATTCTGATATTATCCTCGCTTGTAGCAAACCGAATCGTGTCAAATTCAATGCATCTTTGAACCAAAGCTGTTTCATCTCTTTAAAACAAGATCACCATTTAACCACTCCCATTTCATTTGATGGGCTTTTATTTCAGATTTGGCATTAACATTTCCAGTAAGTTAAACTGGACAGACCACATCTTCTCCGTTGCCAAAGAAGCATCCAAATGTCTTCGATTTCTGAAAAAGTGTAAGAAATATTTCAGCCCATCGAATCTAGCGCTCCTCTACAAGTCCTATATCAGACCTAGAATGGAATACAATTAGCTTCATTGTCCAAAAGAAAGCCTTTAAGCTCATTGGCGATTTGGCAATAACTTGTCATATCGACTCACTCGAGGATCGCCGCAATGTTGGATGTCTTTCGCTCCTTTATCGCTACACACATGGGTAATGTTCCGATGAAATATCTAGTCTGATCCCCCGTAGATTAATTCCCGCACGCAATAATCGCGTTGCAAGCGGCGCACATCCTCTCACCCTTCAAAATACATTCGGTCGTACAGTAAAAATCCGAGATGCTTTCTTATCCCGAACTGTGCGAATGTGGAACAGTCTCCCATTTTCTGTTTTTCCTCAGGCTTACAATCTACGAAGGTTCAAGAGTGACATACATCGGCACCTCCGCCACTTTCCTCATGCCCCTAATCCTTTCCCTATCTCCTTCCTGAGCCCAATAATAATTAAAAAAAAAAAACGTTGAAGGCCTTGTTGGCGAACGAAGTTGCTAAACATTTCACCTGGATGGGACTGGGGCAAAATATTAATAATTTTTCGATTGTCTCGGTTTTCAAAGGTATTTGAAAATAACAGTTTAATGTTGTCAAACGTTTGATATTATTGTTTTATTACAGATGCTGCTCTTACCTTATATCCATCAGCAAGCATGGACGACATAGAAAAGCGCCTGAAAGCAGTATTTTATAATGCTTTCAGCATCATCGACAACGCATAAAAAATTGTATCCAATAAAAACGTACAAAATGTAAAGTATTTATCGTTTTTATCCTTACAATCTATTTATTTTTCGAACTGGCAAAACCCAAATCTTAAAATGTTTTAATGTCATTATTATTTCCTAAAAATATCCAATTTGAGAATAATAATGCTTATTTAAACAGTTTCCAAACATTTTTGAGTTTTTACCTGTTCGGAACGCTTTAAGTCGATTTTTTCATTTGTTCGATTTCTTATTTTTAATTCGGTGTAAAATTGTTTGTTGAAAATTCTTTTCTTTGGGTAATTATTTTGAAATTTTAGAACTTCGTAGACCTGCGTCTTTTTTTCCATTTTGTTGAGTCCAGCAGTAAATTTATAATCTTTATTCCCGTTATTGTATAAAACATGTATGTATAGTTTCAATAACAGTAGAGCAGACTGTAATGATAATAGGCCCAATAATTGTAGACCAGACTGTAAGTGGCACTAGGTTTTTGCTTATGTTCTGTCAGTACGTGATTTTTACTTTTTACATTTGTTAATAGTTGGTAGGAAAAATGTACCGCAATTTTGAATTCTTTGTGTATCGTTCACTCACTGACTGTCGCCACGAGAAGAGGTTGAGTTTAAATTGAATACGCCAAATAAATTGTATTTCGCATAGTTGTCGCGTGTTTTGATTGAACAAGGATAAATTGCAAAAAAGCTTGCAATTTAAACATTGGTCCTTCAAGCCGGATTTGTGGAATAACTTTATTTTGGTCGAAATTGGGGTTAACCTTTATCAAAGAGGACGCCATTACCGTGGAGATTGTCGTTTGTTGTGAGTGGGTGCGTTCACTGACACGATAGCGTCTTGTAGCGTAGTAAACATATGTCAAAAGAATTACTTTGACAGTTAATTACTACGCTACCCACTTTGCCACGGTGAACGAAAGAAAGCGTAGCGTAGTGTAGTAAAAACTTTGAATTTTTAGAATTGGAGTTTTTTAACATAAAATAATAAAATATGTTCGAAAATGTACGTAGAAATATTTAAAATGAATAAATACAATACAATGATCCTAGAAGATTTAATATTGCTATTTTCTTATAATTTCCCAATCTGGCAAACTGTCTCCTAACCTAACAAAGATTTTATTTAGCGAATCCATTCCTTTATACTTAAAGGCTTTAAATATAGTGTAAATTCCTGGCGGATTACATAAATCATAGATATAAAAATGTGTGAAATTTATTAAAGAAATAATAAACACTAAACCAACAGAATCGTTCTATGTAGGGCATGAAGAGAACAAAACTAGTCCATCCTACTAGTACTAGGCAAAACAATAAAATTAAAATTGCGATTTTTTCATTTAAAATATAATAAGATAACTGTATAAAAAAATACGTTTAACTTTGGCATGACCATTTAATTGTATTTATTTACATAACTTTCTAACAATCATTGAAAAAAATATAATAAATGCTTGAACTGTATAAGCTAACCTATAAAGTTGCAATGTTATTGTCGTTCTTGCATCCATATCCATGGTAACACATCACTTCGCTACATTTCACTATCCAAAATACGATAGTAAAAGGTAGCGCGCTAAAAGTCACTCTCAGTGGACTCAGTGAACGCAGAAGAAAGCGAAAGGAAGTGTTTCGGTAGTGTTTATCTGTCATTTTTCGTGCTCAGTGAACGCACGAAAGCGTTTGGTAGTGACAAAAAGTCACTTTTTGCACGCTTTTTTTCTGTCGGTGAACATACCCAGTATCCAGAGTCTGTTCCTGGAATCGTACGACTTAGAAGATTGCAATTCTAATGATCGGATTTTACCTGCAATAGATTCGTATGATTCGTAGAATCACGTGCATACATCAATATAACGTTCTGGTAAGAAACTCTTGCATTGAACAGTAAGTAAGTACAAAGGTTCTACTACTTGCTTTATGATAATATATAATCATATACATGTGTGATCGTTCCATACGGCTGAGGCAAGAAATTAAATAAGAAAAGCTTGCAATTTAAACATTAAGAAAAGGTAGCAATTAAAAATAATCTGGCAATACATATTTGAAGTGGTGCAGGCTCAGTTCTTGCGGTGAAGAAAAATGACAGAGTGAAATACTTCTGGTGGTGAAGGGGAAGAATCGTCATCAGGCAGAGGTGCTAATTCAGAATTGGCGACATTGAAAAGTAAACGTGCTTCTGCTCAAGGTAGCATTACACGAATCAAGAATTTAGTACAAGATAGTGGAGCATCGTTAAGCCTCTCCGAACTTTAAACGAGGTGTCCAGTGTCCAGTTTAAGAAAATTGTTAGACTCTGTCAATTCTCAATTGCAATCGATGTCGTCCATCGCCACAGATACGGATATTTTGAGCTACCGAGCTCGGCATCGGGACCGCAACCTGGAAAGAGCGCTGGGAGTTCTCCCGTTACTTCACTTTCGTCCTTCGAACCTTCAAATAGGCTGCCGGCCCATGGATTGCACACCTCCTTGGCGACCGCCAGTATTTACATTAAGGGCAAGTGGAGTTCCTTTATACCCTGTCGAGCTGTTTTGAATTCGGCGTCTCAGTTAAACATCCTTTGTGAGTCCTTGTTGAAGAAATTGAATTTAAAACGATTTCGTATGAGGGAGGAAATTCATGGTATCGGAGACATAAGCACCAAGATCAATTATAAGACAAATGTTGCTATAAAATCTCGTTGTGCAAATTATGTGACCAATCTCGAAATGTGGGTCCTGCATTCAATAGCTGACAGTCAACCGGAAAGTGCAATACATATAGATGATTGGAGGATTCCAAAGAACATTTAGTTGGGCGACCCACAGTTTAATTATCCAGGAAAAATTGATATTTTGATTGGAGCTTTGGTTTTCTTTGAATTATTGTGCATGGGCAAATAAAGTTAAAACAGAATTTACTAATCCTACAAAAAAACTCTGTTAGGTTGGGTTGTAGCAGGTCAATGCAGTTTCTCGGGAAATCATCAGGGATTGTGCAGTATGGTAGCCATGAATTCGCACTCCCCGGAGGAGGGACTTCTGAAAATATTAGAGAGATTTTGGAACATAGAACCATTCAATCGCCACCTAGTAAAGCGCATTTTCGTGAAAGTTGTAAACGGACAACTGAAGGTCGTTTTATTGTAAAGTATCCCCTCTTAGGGAACTCATATGAAATTGCTACTCGACATTTCCTTTATTTGGAAAAAAAATTGGACAAGGACCCTGAATTGAAAAGTCAGTATGCGGCTTTCTTAAGAGAATATCGTGAGTTAAAACACATGGAGGCTATCCCCGCAGAAGAAGTGCATTCGGTGCGATATTATGTTCCTAATCACTGCATTGTAGCCCAGATTCGTCGCTGGAAGAGGGAGATGTAGAAAATTGTTCTGTGATAATGCAACAAATTATTCGAATGTGTACCTAGTATGGGATCGACTTTCATCATGCACCACCTCGCACCCCTCATTTCAACGAACTAGTCGAAGCAGCAGTAAAATCACTGAGGCACTTATTGTATCGTACAGTCGCGGAAGCATCTCTGACGTTCGAAGAGCTGACCACCCTGACAGCACAAATAGAGGAGATTCTAAACTCTCGCCCACTAACATCACTTTTGCCAGATCCAGCAGACTTCAAAGTTTTAACGCCCTAGTATTGTAGAACCAGACGCTCGGGAAATGAAAATCGACTTGCCTCGGCGTTGGCAACGTCTTCGAGTATTGCAGAAAAATTTATGGACCCGATGGAGGAAAGAATACCTAACAAATCTTCAAAATTGTTAGAAATGGTCACCAAATACTCGGAATGATGCGATGGTGTTCGTTGCTGACGAGGATTTGCCACCACAACGCTGGTAGCTAGGACACATTGAAAGGGTTCACCCTGGTCCGTATGGTCACGTGCGAGTAGTAGATGTCCGAACGAAGGCTGGTTTAATTCGTCGATCCATCCACAAGATATGCCCATTGCCCGTTGAGGAAGCATTGTGTTGAAATACTACGTATTGTCAAGGGCGGCCGAATAGCAGTAAATTTATAATCTTTATTTTCGTTATTGTATAAAACATTTATATGTATAGTTTTAATAATAGTAGAGCAGAATGTAATGACACTAGCCCCAATAATTGTAGAGCAGAATGTAATGATACTAGCCCCAATAAGTGTAGACCAGACTGTAAGTGGCACTAGTGTCAGTACGTTAATAGTTGGTAGGAAAAATCTACAGCAATTTTGAATTCCTTGTATATTGTTCACTCACTGACTGTCGCCACGAGAAGAGGTTGAGTTTAAATTGAATACGCCAAATAGATTGTATTTGGAATAGTTGTCGCGTGTTTTAATTGCAAAAAAGCTTGCAATTTAAACACATTTCTTAGGTCTTTTTCAAATTCTTGTGTCGGTTTTTAGTCTATTTTGAGAATCTTGTGTCGATTTTTAGTTTCTTTTGGGAATCTTGTGTCGTTCATTTCCATTTTTGTGTAAATTTTTTTTCTATTTGTTTGTTTTAATTATTTTTAATTGTCCCTACTGACTGTTTATAACTTTTATTTTAGCTAGATTATTTTTTTTCCTTTTAAAGCCTTTTATCTGAGTCAATTAATAACAGTCTACTTATATATAAACAAAAAAGGTATTATGCTAGATTTGCTGTACTGAATAAAAGGGCAAAAGGATGAGAAAAATCACTCCACTGGTTCTATGGAAACTTCAAAAAACACTTTAATCCGGAAGCATTGAAACCTTAAAAACTTTCCAATTTTTTTTTTTTTTTCTTACATTAAATAACTTAGCATGGACAGTGGCATCTATACATGAAACATGAAATGAAAACCAGTTTCTCTTGAGTGAGAACCGCATCAGCTACATAGATTCACGTGACGTTTTCTTGTTGTTTTTTGTTTATATAAATAAAATGAAACTATTTCAGTGAATGAAAATGTCTCTAAAAAATGAAGTTTACTGGTTTACTATGAGTTTCGGGACGACTGTCAACTCGTATTTATCACTTTGGAGAAAATGCGAGCAGTTGATTTGGTTAATGAACAGATGAAGAATGCAGGTAAATGTAAGAATAAATAATTTTATCCACTCTTAAAAAGACGATTCGAGGCGCTTGGGATATACCATTCAACACGCTAGAAGAACATGTATCTTAGGATTTTAAGTAATGTGTGTGAGTGCAAGAGGGAGAGAGATACATAATTATAAATTGCTGATTTTAATCACAATTGAATATAGAAAAGTGTGCACAATTTACCGCCAATAACCTTATCCCCGACGAATAATTAACTACACGAAATGCACTAGCCTAACACATCCTTCCATATTTAGAAAGTTCTCTTGCTAATGACTTTGGACAATTATCCATATATCTGCTTAGGCATGTGCATAATCGCAATAAGAGTTAGAGCAACGAACGAAAAAGTGGTGAGCCTTTGAATTTGTTGCTTTCCAAGCGTTTTAGATAATGATAAAAAGTAGTTCGGCTAGCCGGGAACGTATTTTCGCGCGCGCTATAATTATCGCCTCGAATGGGTACGGCTTTATCTAGATTGCCGCTTATGTGGCGGGGTGATAAGATTTAAGAGTGGTGCCTAACTAAAAAAGAACAAAACATTTAGTTTACTTGAATTGTAGACGGGATGTATCATGCACGTATGTACATATATAAACATGTCACGAATTAATTTTAGTGTGTTGTAACAAAAAAGAAAACCAAGATAGGCTTTTTCCCGTCTATTCATTTATGTATATTCAACGATAGCAAATTTATATACAGCATTTAAGTGAGACCACACTTGATGCAATCTCTAACTCGTAGAGATTTTGATCTAAAGTTAGCACGACTAAACACAAGACTACACTTATCTACTACGGCTACGTGAAAGACAAAGCATTTCAATCAAATTAGAATTTGGCTAAATTAAGGTGAGAAAATAGCAGAGATAATAACATAAATTTGTCTGGTCTAAGCATTAGAAATCTTTATTTAGCTATTTATGAACTTGTCTTGAACCGAAATAAATCTCTTGCGTTCTTCGGATTAGTCATAAGATTTAGATTAGACTTTTTTTTTTAATCGAAATTGAGCATTACATGTCCGCAACATAAATATTTATCATAGCTTTGATAGTTTATGGAATTCAGTTGATGTGAAAATATGATAATTTTTTTTTATATAAATTTACTGACCAGACTTGACCGTAGGCGCCAGAGCCTACAGGTGTTAACATTTGATATCTTTCTGGAACCTCCCATTCTGTTTTATTTATCTCCACCTTATAAAACTTCGGCATTTTATTGAAAATCACAAATTAAATTGTTTTTTAGAACACTTTCCACGTATTTCTTATCAGAAATATACTTTGACACAACTTTTCACCATTAGCTTATAAAAAAAACTACACACGATTGACTGATTTTTGGATTGACAGCTGTCATATCAAAGTATTACCAGATGATGAACATTATTCACTGTTTATCCCTATGGTAATACCAAAAATTTTATGATAATAACAAAAATTTTATGATAATAACAATTTATTAAGTTTTTTTTTTAGATATTTTTAAAGATTATTTAACTAATATCATAATTTTTTGCAAAATTAATTTTCGTATAACAAAGTTTCTATAAAAAATTGGTTATTTATCTTAGTAGTGCCATCGATAATTTAATTTATTTAGCGCCATCTTACAGCACACATTAATATTAACCATATTATTCATGGATGAAGCCAAAACAGCACGAATATATTTTACACAATTTCGATGTGTACGGATTGGTGCGTTCTCTTTTATGTACGGTGATATGCGTGCTATCTCGAAATGAACGCGACGCCATTTTGAAGTGAAGGAAAAAGTTCACTGTGTGTAACACAAATGTTTACATGACGCGATATTAAATTAAATTTCTGCATTAAATTATGCTATAGTTAAGTGAAAAATTTATAAATTTAAGTTAAAGTGATTATTGTTCTTTTGCACGTAAAAAATTTACATTATAAATCTTACATTTAAGTGTAAAACGGTGTTTTGATTTTGATAGAAAATTTTGGGCGCCAACGCTTTCATTTGCCCTAGTTAACATTTTTATAGTGATATTCTAATAATTAATGCAGTATTATTGTATTAAAGGGTCTTAATGAAGACCCATGCAATGAATGATGTTGAAAGTAGTAGGTGGAATTTTTTGCAATTAATTAATTCATCATGGGAATGGATTCCTGTTTATAAAAACTACTATCGCATGAATAGAGTGAATGCCCTCGTAACAATAACTAATTTAAGTAAAAAACATTTCGAGTTGAAATAATATGTAATTAAAGGAAATTTTATGGTGATAACTGATAACCCGATTACGAATTAAAAGCAGTAGAGGAGGAGGTGCGCGTATTTACCATCAAAAATGTTTTACGCGCATATTGTATTGGCCAAAAAGGGGCCTCTGGCCAGAATCTGGCTAGCGGCCCATTGGGACAAAAAGTTGACCAAAGCTCATGTCTTCGAGACAAATATAGAACAATCGGTGGAGGGTATAATGCAACCAAAGGTGAAATTAGCACTTAGGACTTCTGGACATTTATTGCTGGGTGTGGTAAGGATATATTCCAGAAAGGCAAAATATTTATTAGCTGATTGTAATGAAGCTTTTGTTAAAATTAAGGTAAGAATTTTTTTGAGATAAATTATCTAGCTGTCTTATTATTTTGTTTTGTACATTTTCCAGATGGCCTTTCGACCAGGAATGGTTGACTTGCCTGAGGGACATAGAGAAGCAGCAGTAAATGCTATTACATTACCCGAAGTATTTCATGACTTCGACACTGCCCTACCTGAATTAAATGATGTAGATATTGAGGCCCAGTTCTCCATAAACCAAGTTCGAGCAGATGAAATTACAATGCGAGAAGATTATGGGAGTCTGTCAATGTCAATACACGATGATGGCTTCGGCGATATGGGATTCGATGCAGATACACCGGATTTAGTAAGGGACGGTATAGATGCTCATATAGATGTAAGTTGTATTGTCTTTTATATATTTAATATCAAATAAATAATCATCACCTAATCGATGCCTATAGGAACATCTTTTTGCTGAAGAATTAGAGAAAGAAATTGATCAGACGAAAGAACCTGTACCTGGCACCTCACGTGATATATTAGGAGAAGAAATAACTGATGCACAATTAGCTGGCGATGGATTTGGAGAAGAATTTGGACGTGAGTTGGTTTTTTTTATTTCTTTATATTACAAAAAGAAAAAGATCAAATCAGGGATCTACAAGGGATTTTATTAGAAAAACGTATTACTATGCATTGTATGACCACCAAAATCTATGTAAAGGCTGATGAGATATAAGCCGTTTACAGTTTAATGAAGAGCTTGACTTTTGCAGATTTACTTCTTGTTTTAATAGTGAATTCTTTTCTGTGGTTCGGTGTTAACACTGCCACCGAATCTGTCATTCTCGTGCTCTTTTCTTCCCTACTGGTGTGATGGGAAGAAAAGAGTCAGGAAATGACAGATTCGGTGGCGGTGGTTACACCGAGTCGCAGAAAAGAATTCACTATAAGATGTGGTGTCACAAAGGGCCATGCCAATGTCCATGAATCTGATTGTTGGGGGTAGTAGTCTCTATTTTAACCTAAACTGTTTTCTCTTTTAAGTTATAGTTGAAATAAGCAAACCGTTCTGAAAATTAGATCCGGCAGTTTTAGCTCGGTTTTAAGCGGTCGACTGAAGTATTATTAACTTTTTTTTTACAGCATGTCAACGATTATGAGTTAGTTACTTTTGGCAGCAGAATGTTAATTGTTGTTGAAAGTCTATTCTAAATACTAATAAAGATTATTCTATTCTGTTCTATTCTAATGGCCCCAACATTACCGAATGCTTTAATAGCTTAAACTCAGATCTATAGAATAATTACTATGCTTTCCTTAGGAAGATCTGATTTAATATCTTTGAGTAACTGTTTGATGATATTTGAAGAGAACTAGAAAGTGATCTGAACGATGTTTAAGACATGGACGGATAGCAATCGATATTGGATTGCAAGGTAGATGTGAGGATCGTACTTGAAAATAGGTCCATTGAAGTAGTAAATATTTAGGAATAGTGTTGGACAATAAACTAAACTTCAATAAATACGTGGATTAAATTTATGTAAAATGATTGAAAAAAAGATAGCATAATTTGAAAAAAATCAGTGTTAAGAACAATTTTGCTCTTAATGATCATTTTAAGTCACACCTTGGCCGTTGATGGGAGTGCAGCGGCTCCTCTTATACCACTACACTAAATTCTCTGAAAATTCGTAAATTAAAACACAACTTGCCGTCGCTGTTGGTAAAAAATAACTGTCCTGAACTTTTATTAAACCAATAAATTTACACATTTTTTTTTGGTTACTCTAAATTTTTGGGTATCGGAATAAGTTTCCGCCCCTTTTTTAAATAAAGTTTGTCGTTTATTTAAACAATGAAATACATAATTGGTCTGTTTGAAGAAAACCCAGGGTAAACCTAAGGCTACACCGGGCTAGACTATCTTGTCTTTTGAAAAACCCGGGCTACCCCGAGCTTACACTAAAAACTTCTCGGGGTAATGGTTTGACAGTTGTCACTTGCAATTTGTTGCTGATTGGGACATATAAATTATTTCTTGAGCAAAAATAATCAAAAATTAGAAGAATAGAAATAGAAAAATAGCTAGAGCACATTTTATTTGTCTTCACCCATTTTATAAATAACTTCTTACAATTATTTATACTCAGGAGAAATGTAAAAAAAATGTCATACATTAGGTCTACTTGTTCGATGAGTGCACAAAACCCCAGGTAAATTTGGGGAAAATTTACACGGTGTTTTCATCGGACAAACCATCGAAAGCGACAACATATTCCCATCTTTCAGGTAGTAAAGAAGAAAAAAAATGGTTCTTTAGACTTGAACCATTCATCAAGCCATTTTCAATTAACCCGCTCTCTGAAAGAACAATGTCTGGGGAAAACGGCGGGTGAGGTGGAGATTTCCAAATTCATTCCTTTCAAATATTTCTTGGCCGGTTGGACAACTTGTGGTCTATCGTTGTCATTGACCAAAATGAGTTTATAGAGTCTACTGCCGCATTCCGGCCGTTTTTCCTTCAGAGCTCGATTTAAACGTATTAGCTGCAGTTGGTAACGATCGCCAGTGACTGCTTCGGACGGTTTGAAGAGTTCATGATAAATAACACTTCTGGTACTCCCACCAGAAGCGCAACATAACCTTGAATGAATATTCCGTTTCGGCGTCGAAGGACTTGGTTCACCTGGCATTACACAACTTTTTCGTCTCTTAGGGTTATTGTATTGTGTTTTTCATCGCCAGACATAATGCTATATATATAAAAAAAAAGAGTTTCGCACTTCATCAAACGTATTTCGATGTCACTCTCTTTCTTTCAATTGATATGGTAACCAATTCCCTACTGTTAGGACCATTCCCATCGCATGCAAATCTTTACCGACAGTCGATCTGTCAACATTTAGCTCTTCGGACAAATCTTCTAGGGTTCGACTTGTATCTTTATCCAATAATTCTTGCAGTTGTGCATCTTCGAATTTTTTCGGTGCCCCTTCGCATTCTTTATCATTCATATTAAAATCACCACTTTGAAATCATCGAAGCCACTCTTTACAAGTTGTATTAGATGGAGCATGATCACCGTAAGTATTAACCAATATGCTATACGTTTCAGCGATATTTTTCTTTAAAATATGATAATGAAGTAAAACTTCCCGCAAATGCTCCTGGGTGTTTACACACTTAAACGAATGTCAACTACTGCGTTCGAGACCACCTTACACATGCACCTTCAAATCACAAGTATAGTACTTTCGCGGACATAAAAATGGTATCACTAACACACCTTTCTGAAAAGGACAGAAACTTATTTCCATACCCTATATATTTTATTGAATTCGATAAATTATAAACACATGATAATGATGATTACATTGCAAAACATATTTAGGAATGCAGAAATACAAAAGAGATTTCATTACAAATATGTTAAGAAATATAGAAATGTGAAAAATGCAAACATGCACATTTACTCGGTGAAAGAATTTGGAAATTCCCTGCTTCCCTGAGTGGACTCACCTCGTAATGTTATCTAGCATTGAGAAAATTAAATGACTTTTTTATGTACTTATTCTACGTGTTAATGAAATGATGTTTTACAGAGTGAATGCAATAAAAATCTACAATGTAACTATAAAACTTCATTCTGAATATTAAGGGGGGGGGGGGGCAGAGGATGACACACATTAGCACTGTTCTGCTTATGAATGATTCACAGAATTTCACAATAGCGCCAAATGTGATTTCAAGGGTACAAGGGTGAGCTTGGGCTACAGGTCGTGTAGTGTTCATAGGAAGGATTCTACAAGGGATGAGGCTAGAAATATCGTCAGGGCAATGATCATAGATGTAGACCAACTGAGATTGTTGGATATTTCAATTTCTAAGATGTTAAGAGATAGCTCGAGATATTTTCGCCATCGACGGAAATGGGTTGAGTGGTAGTTGGAGTACATTTGAGCAATAACAGACAACAATCCATTTTGAAAGTATTAAACAAGACCTGATTTGCACTTTTTCTCTGCCCAAGCGACTCAACTATAACATTCCCACCGGAATCAGTTATAGAGTCGAACGAGTATACGAAATCAAGGGTGCTGTGTCTGCAAAACTAGGCTAGGTTAGGATTGAAAGTAAGAGCTAGCACATCATTAATAGAAATGAGGAGAGTAGGAGTGAGCACAGAACCTTCGGTACACCGACATGGATTGTAAAATGGCTGGAATGACTCCGTCCAATATAACTTGAATTGAGCTGCGGGAAAGAAAACTGAATCCATTAAAAAAAAAAAGAAGATCTAGGCCCAATGTCTAAAAAACAGCATGCCAGATTCTATCGAAGGCCTTCGAGATATTTATTGCGATGATCTCAGATTCACGAAAATTATGGAGACATTGATTCCAAAGCTCGGTAAGGAATGTTAGTAAATGTCCAGTAAATTTTCCAGCACGAAAGCCGTATTGGCGATCGCTAATAACTTGATTAGTTTCTAGATAATGAGCCGAATATCCGGTATCCGGCCAAACAACTATCCGCTTCATCTCTAGTTCGGACTATATGGTGGGTGCACCTAAACATCCCACCCAAGTTGCAATAACTTTTGTCGGATTATCAAATACGTTTGTGATCGTCCTGATGGAACGTAACACCCTTTCTGTTAACTATTTCAGATAGATCCTGATAAATTGCTCGCTTTAATTCGGCCAGTTGTGAACAGTACTTGGTGTAATCAATTATTTGGTTGGGTGACAGCAGCTCATAATAGACTACTTCCTTCCTTCCTTAAGTTTAATGTAGCCTTTAGGACCGGCTGAGCAACCTGAGCGTGCTTCGATCTTGATCTTTTTCGACAGACATTGTTTTAAACAATCCACCTTTCTTCGCCAGTGATCAATCGCTTTAAAAATGATTCATTTTATGGCGTTTGAGCAGCAAATCGCAATATGAAAATCGGTCCATAAAATTCTTTTCACTCAGTTCTCGTGAAAAACAACACCTTTTTTCACCATCCAAAACTTCCGTAAATGTATCGAAACAGTCGACTGGTTGATGTTGAGGTTGTTTCCGATCACCGTAGTAGTCAAATATCCCTCGGAGTTGATTAAAGCCTTGATTTAATCGAGTTCAGTAGTGACTGATCGAGCAGAGCGGGGAGCATCTTGGAGATCAAAATCTCCGCAACCAAATTTTTCACACCACTTCCGACACACTTTTACTTACGGCATTCTCTCCGTACACGGCGTATATCTTTGTGAGTTTGCGACGTGTTTTTGCCTTTTCGGAAATGAAAAAGCGAAATGCACCGAAAATACAGAATTTTTGCTTCCATGTTCAAAATATAATTCAACTTCATATACGTCACAGATTTGAGTTAATTTTTTTTTTAAAGCATAAATTGCAGCTTTCACTTAATGTACGACATCATGTTTGACATTGAGCGGAAAAAACAATTTGCGAACGACATCTCTTGGATTTTTGCTACGAACTTATGCATAGACCCAATTCGGGAAAGCTCATTTGTTTACTAGTAAAAACTTTATAATTTCTTTTGGCTATCAATGTCGCGTTCCCGAAGAATAGTCTCCATTAAAAAGGTGTTAAGGTCTACAAACGTTAAATGCATCCTTTCAACAGCTCATAAAATGTTTTCTTACAATCGTCAGTCTGATTTTCTGTGGGCTCGTGTGTGTATATTAGTAAATAAAAAACAACCATAAACAAACAAATAACTTACAGTCCAGCTCGAATATGCTCTCACTAGTTTCTGATAACAAACTATTGTCAATTCGTTAAGCGTTTCATTATTGGCCATCTCACTTCCAAAATCCTGATCAAGTCACATTATAACGTGAGTTTCGCATTTCCAACGTGGAAAATTCATTCATAAACAGAATTTTCCTTTTCTCTTTTTTTCTTCACTTAAAGTTATTAAAAAGATAAATTGAACTTATTTCCAACAGAACCAGCAGCCGGTTTATTTGAGGGCGATATTTTTGGAGAAGCACCATTACCTCAACCGGAAGCAGCGGAGCTTCCAGCTGAAGCTGGTTCCGATGATGATATGGATCGGTTTGAAACTGGTGCTCCATCTCCTATGCCCAGTTCTATAGGATCAAGACCACCATCACCTTTAGCGGCAGAAGAAAGATTACGTGCTCCATCAGCATTACAAAGACTCGATGAAGGTGGTGAAGCTATACCTCAGCCCGAAGGTGAATTACGACCAGAAGGTGAAGCGCCTGTAGAAGAAGTAGTGGATCAATCAACTCTAATCAAAGATGAAGAAGAGAGTTTTGCACTGGCACCAGTGGACGCATCAGCATATAAAGGGGTGACAAAGGCAAAGCGAAAACGGAAATTAATTGTTGATGAGGTGAAAAACATATCTGGTGAAGAAATGAAATCACAGTTGGCAAACACCTCGGACATCGTGACGACGCTGGATCTGGCGCCCCCAACAAAGAGGTGGTGAATCGATTTGAGCTTTTTGCAAACCCGAGCTTCCTATTAACATCCCAATTTAATTTTACAGGTTAATGTACTGGAAAGAGACAGGAGGAGTAGAAAAATTATTTGCTCTACCTTCAAGAGATATTCCTGCTAGGTGCTTGTTTACAGTAAGTAAACATATAAAAATAAATCGTTATTGTTAATATGACTTATCTAATTTGTTTATTATATTAGAACTATCAAAGGCATTTATTATCACGATGCTTGGGTGTGGAAGATTTCTCTATGCTTGGGCCAGCCGACGTCCTAGCCTTGGATCAAGCGCAAGAACGTGAATCACCTCCAGTTGCAAGAAGAGGTCGCAAACGAAAATTACAAGTGCAAGAGTTTCCACTGTTCGAATCAAGCATTCCGGAACCAGAACCAATTCGAGATGCTGAAGCTCAGGCTCGAATATCAGCTGTTTCTCTTGAGATGGGAGCTAGTGCTGTAAATGATACTCTCATGCCACCACCTCCAACTCCTGGTTTTGAAACTATGCCAAGTCCAGCACAATATCCAATGCTTGGAATACCTGGCTTAGGTTCAATGACACCACATCTCCCAAATATACCTATGACGCCTGGCTCTTTGTCACATGGCATTGATCTCCATGATGATTTCCATCATACTGGTTTGACGCCTGCTGACTTAGCTCATGGCGGAATTACACCCGTTCATCCAGATATTGAAAGCATCGATATAATGCCACAATTACAGCCTGATCAAGTTTCTTCAATTTTGCATGCGGAGGAGGGACTTTTAGCGGAAGATTTAAATGGCGCTGGTACAGAAATTATTGGAGCTGATATTCTAAAGGGCGTTGAACCAGTGGCTGATCTCGCGGGTGAATGGGGCGAAGAATTCGAAGAATTCCCAGCGCCGGTAAATATTCTGATCACATTGCTTAATATAAATAATGTATGCACATAAAAATTTATCAACAGCAACCTGGTGAGGAGCAAATGGAAAATGAAACAGATGAACAGTTCGAAGAACGAGTTTTGAACAAGCGGGCAGCACAAATGTTCGTTTCTGTACGAAATAGATTACAAAAGAGAGAATCTATATTCCTCTCGGAAATGACATTCAGAAATAATAGAAAACAGGTAAATACTTGTATAATTGCAAGCCAATTTAAAAATGTTAACATTCTCTCACAAATTGACTTGTTATACAGGCCGCACAAAAGTTTTATTCCTTGTTGGTGCTGAAAAAATTCCGCGCACTGGAAATTACACAGGATGAACCATACGGTGACATCTTAGTAACAAAGGGACCTATGTTTGCTAATCCAAATCTGTAAAAATTATCATGTTATGTTGGATTTTAGATAAAATTTATTACATTTTGTTGGAAATTATAAAATCGAAATGAATGTGACAACCAATGCATGTTTCTAAATTGGTTTTGCGATACTTTTTGTAAATAATAAGACGTTTTCATTAATATAAGGATTGCGAGAAAATTGCGCGTTCAGTGTATTCTATAGAGCAATGATGCTATCCTATCACGCAATTGCCTTTCGAAGTGTATATGGGGGCATTATATATGTCACCTATGAATTAATGAAAATGTCCAAAATTTACTCGAAATTACATCTGTAAATACATAAAGTTAGAAAGTAGATCAGAAACAGCAGTGTAAACTAAGATAGGATGTAACATTTAAGATTTTTGGGCCTTATCAAAACGATCACTGGATTCCCAGTGGTACTTCACACAAAACAATTTTTACTTAAAGACAAAAAACCAGAAATGTAGACTTAAGAAAAAAAGAAAGAAGTAAAACTTTTTTTTTTAATAAGAACAATTCTGTATAAAGTAAAGAAATTAATATACACGTAAGTAATAACATATTTTTTCACCGAGATCTTTTGTAACAACAGCGATTATTTTCTGGTGTTTCAAAGATGCTTAATAAATCAATCAGATCAGCGAAAGAATATTTAGGAAGGGACCAGTTATCGAGTTTTAGTTTTCTTAAATTATTATTGAATTTTTGTCAATTGGTTTTTTGCTAGTTTACTTTCAAAATAAATTTATATTGCCACAATATTTAGACTTTCAAAAGGTTTTAGTGATTGATTTCCAATTTGGTGGTGATAATATTTTTGACTTAAGTAAGACATTTTCATCGGCGATCTCACTAATTTTATGTGGATTTACATTAGAAGCTCGATTCTGTCTGGCCATGTGCAATTGTTTTTAAATTCTACTTGAAACAGCCCTAACACATTTTTTGTTATACAGCCCCACGGACTAAGGACAAAATTGTGGAGTGTCGGATGAAAATGGTGAAAGTGCCAATAATTTGAAGTAGGAATAAACAGAAAAATATGTTTAATTTTCACAAGGAATCATATTTATTTAAACATATCGAAAAAAAAAAAAAAAATTTTGCAACGAAATGTTGATAAAATATGTGTTTAAAGTACAGTTTCTTAGAAATGCTGTAAGTGCCATTTCTTGAAATATGAAGATGTGGTAAGTGCAGTACAGCTTAACTTGAAAAGAATGAAAGTGTAACGAAGAAATATCTCATAATGCAAGAAAGCGTGATTCAGTGCCTACTTATACTACTTATGCTTTACTTTTCAGCCAAGTAGGCGGTCATTGTTATTAGTCCTTCTCAGAACTTATTTTATTCAACTGACCTAATGGAGTAAAATTTTGTATATCCTTTAGGTTTTTTCCTTTTCGCAAAATGGGAAATCTTTTCCATTCATTATTTCGCTGAATGTTCCTTTTGTTCGAATTTCATTTAGATTGGTCCTTCTGATTTGCAAGCAAGTGGCTTTGCTTAGATTAATTTTTGAAGTATTAATATAACGTTCGGCATCTTTGGCAATATTATATAAATCCTGCATCTCCATCGTAACTTTTTTAATGGATTGCGAATCCAAGTTGAACTGAGCACATCTTGTAACTCAGATGGAACAAAAGCGCGGGTTAGATTTTTCTCTCTCTATGAGTCCAAAATCATGATCACATGGCATATAATTATGACTGCTTACCAAAAACTTCATAGTAATTTCTATAAAATATTTTTTAACACTAAGTATATCATTGCGAAAACCATTATACGGTTTTTATTTTGGCCTGCGCTATTATCACAACATATGTTAAGTTTTTTTTTTCCTTTGAAGTTGATGATGCTATTTCATTCCCGCCTCTTCCAGCTATGCCTTCATGCCAGATGTCTAGATTTTCATTGAAAGACTATCAGCTTCGGAAGTAGAAGTTTTAATTTGAGCGCTCAATTTATCGTATGTATTGCAGGTGTCGAGTCTTCTCCGCCCAAAAGCAAATTTTTTCTTAAATACTCGGGAATAGTATCTGTATGATAGCGCGGTTTAAAGCTGCCTATCTTTGCATGCTTGGTGTAATCTGCTGATATTCAGATCTGTACTAAGATATCTTTCCACAGATTTGGCGCAATTATAGTGATCTTCTTCCAACGGAAAGCACTTGATGTGGTCAACAACTTCATCATCTGTGAATTTGCGCTAGTACCTCTCCCATCTGTGTACGTACTAAATCGCAAGTTTTTTTTTTTACTTTGAAGAAATTTAAGTCTTCGACTTGGCATATCAAAAATATCACGGAAAATCTAACTTGGACCTGCTCACCATTTCCGTCAGGTACATTGTGTGTTGTCTCCGACTGTGCTCAGGTTGTTCATATGAACGGTGTCGTCTTCTTTGCACTTGCACCAATTTAGTGAGATTATTCATCAAGTAGTTACCTTGCTCTTGGTACGGTATCTCACACAACTTCTTGAAAGGTATTTTCTTTTGCGCAGCTTGCAAAAGTCTGCAGCATATTTACCATTGCATGTTCCTTTGAATAAAATTAAATCTAATATGCCCAATATTCATATATAAAAAAATATTACCATTGGACTGGGCGGCATTTTAAAGGAAATCTTTTTAATTTTACGTGTAGCATATTCTTTTCCCGATGTTCTAGCTTTTTCTTTTTATTTGGAGCAAATCCTATAGAACCACAATTAATTTCACGCTCAGGTTGACATATTATTTTTACACAATAAAAAATTAAACAACAGAAGACATTTATTCTATACGCCTCAATTAATTCACAATTAAATCCATATAAGATGGCACATACAGCATTATCAAGTTAACCGTTATACAGATTTGGGAGCGTAGATATAACCAAACTTGTGGTAGGATTTTTTTTTTGCATATGCGAGTTTATCGGGATTATTGGCGATGGCACGAACTACATTTTAAGCATAAAAAAAAATGACTAATTTTTTTCTAATTTTCAGCATTTTCTTCCGACTCTCCACAATTATGAGCTTATTAATTTTAGCTCTTAGGCCCGCAAACACTAACGAGGATAATCCTATTTCCTATGTAAAGATTTTTTCTATTGTAAACCCCAGAATATAAAAGCCGTGAACAAAGTCTGAAAAAGGCATAGCAGGCCGATTAGCAGGCGAACATCACAGTCTTCTTGCCTTGTGTTCTGCAGGAGTTTTTCATATAAAAGTAGCTTGTATTTTGTTCAAACGCTATAATTTCCATAAATTTGTTCTAGATGCTATTTTTTTTTACATTAGTAAGAAAAAATTTTGCTGCAATTTGTGTTACCTTCATTTTTTCTGTGGAAGCGATAGTTTAAGATGCAATCTTTGTTCTTCCTTCATGATGTGTGTACAAAACAAGTGAGAGTGAGCTCTTACTGCGTGGCTGTAGCAATCTGTCGGTATCATCGCCGAGTTCATGGATTGTATCTTCCAGGAGCTACGTTTCTATCCGAGAATAACCCCATTTGCTTTGGACGTAAACACCAAGCTCATGTAAGTGTTTTTTTTTGCTTATGTGACGTTACTTTCGAACATTTGGTATGTCGAAATGAGTATTATGTTTTAAAAAACCAAATGTTGAATAAGCAATATAATGAAGAAAAGTAATTTAATTTTTAGTTTTTGTTGAATAATATTAACAAAATTATTTAAGTAGAGTAAAAACTCAAAATCGGTGCATCTCTAAACGACGTAGCCACGGAAACGTGCTATTCTTTGTTGTCGTCTGTTGTTATTGTTGCTTAAATTCAAATTTGGCTCATCCGTCACCTATTCAGAATAATTTTCGAATAAAAATTATATCCCCGGCAAATCTCGGATAAAATATTACACCGTTGTAATACGATGGATTAAATCTCGAGTAATCTTAGTTGATGTTTGTGCATTACACGTGAATATGGACTATTCCGTTTGGCGTTTACGGCCGTTAATGTTAGGGTAGTGGGTCCGAGCCCCACATTGGTCGCGCATCTTTTATTATTTAAATTATTAAAATAATAAATTAATGTAAATTATAATTTTGTGGATCGAGTTTCACGTTGTACGCACATGTTTTTTTTATTAAATAGTAATTTATGAAACTATCTTCGTTAAAAATGTTTTTTTTTTACTGAAAATTACTCAGTTTTTGAGATTTAAGACATTATTATGTATAAAAAAAAAAAATGCTTCAAAATCCGCACTAAAAATACAAATAATTTGTCTCTTAATTTAATGAGTACATAACTAGACTTCCTCTTGATTTGCATTTAATTAAATTACATTTGTTTATAAATTTCAAAATTTACATGCACACAAACAATGTGGGTAATTGAAATTTTAATACTGCAGCGAATAAAAATTTCCAGAAATTGAAATTTGAACTTCTTGTGTTTATGAAAATACTTAATTAAATTATACTTTGCTTTCTTTGAGTACCTTGAATATTTTAAAATTTAATTAAATGCATAATGTGAAACTCTAGAGCTCTTACGATTTACTCATTAAGTGAAGGGAAAAATTATTTTCAATTTTTATAACCTAGATGAAATTTAATCTAAATTACCTGGCTTAAATACGAAAATGAGACAAATCAAGTAATTCGTTCGTAGGGTTAGCACAGAAGAACTTGGCTTTTCACTATATAATTGGACACTGGCTGAGAACGCATCGACATGGAGAGCTGAAATTTTGTACACGGGATTTTCATAAAAATAGTAAATAGAGAACAAGAGAAAAAGTTATAATTGGTCTAAAGCCCAATAATATTATACCCTAAATGAAAATAAAAGTTAAACAAAGTGAAAACCAAAAGTTTTATATGGCAACACCAAGAAGGGGTTGCCTGAATTAGTTCATTTTCAAAATCAAGACGCTGTACAAAATTTCAGCTTTCTACGGCGAAGCGTCCTCAGGCAGTGTCGAAATATATATAAAAAAAGTAATTTTTGTAAGACAACCCTACGAACGAGTTCCGGATTTGTCCATTTTCGAACTTTAAAAAGGCCGTGTTATCGTGAGGACGGGCATGGAAAAATCAAAATAATTTTTAATATTATGCGTTGGTGTTCAATCCATTTCGCTCTACATCATTATTTCTGTGTTATAAACGGAATGACAAACTTAGTATACCCTAAATGTTTCATCTAGATTATAAAAATTGATTAAATGGGTAATCCCTCTTTGAAATTGAAGTTTTTTTTTACGTATATTGTGATAATGATCAGATTTTTTTCAGGCGTGACGATACGAAATTACATACGAGCAATTCATCTAGGGTATCGTAATAATTGGTCTTAGATCAATTCTAGCTTTTTTCATTTTTAGTGCGGATTTTAAGCCAGTCTTAGTTTTTTTTTTGCATTTTTTTTAAATTCTTTGATTAAAAAATAAAAAAATTATACATAAACCTCTCAACCACGTAAACAATGTCGAAATGCACAGTTATAGTAAGTTCTCGAGTTAGGACCTCTTCAACCATTCGCAAATTTCGCATTTCATACAAAAATGTATCAATATTTTTGTAGTTTTCGTCAAATATATATCATATATGTATATTTACTATTATTTATACATGTAGTAATTATTTACTTAATCGAATCTCGGTAATCGAGTTTCCACTGATATTCAAGGAGCTACCAGTAGTGAGATGTTTGAAATTGCACATGTTTGTTTGACTTCTCTCGATTTTGTTCGGCTGATTCTTTTCTTCTTATTAGGTTATCTTTGACGTTGGTTCTTACACACTGGCGAATAAGGGTGTAGTGGTTCATTGCATACACTGGTTTTTGCATGTATTTATGACAAAAGCCTACTGGTGTTTTAAATGACTGTTACAAAACTAATTAGAGCTATCATGGAAATGACTTTTTAATTTAACACAGAAAATTTAAAGATAGCACAATTTTGTATTTGTAGTCCACAAAATACTGCAAGATATTTTAATTGTGAAATGAGAACTGTCAAATCCATTTCCTCTTATTAGAAAAGAAAGAAAGTGGGGAGTAACTATATAATTCATTTCACTCTTTATCATTTTTTTGTCTTGCTATCTTTGCGTCGAAAATTTATTCAGATCGCGGTAAAAATGTATGTCATAATTCTACAGGGTGGGCCATAAACAAATTAGATATAAAATTCAATTGAGATTTCGTTAATTAGCTATTTTTAGGTTTCATCTCTTTTTTAAAAATATTAATGTAAAAAAATATTGAATTTTTATATAGGTATATTATTTGTGATCCATCATGTATATGAGAATTTTCATAATTTTTATCTATCTCTTTTTTACGCACTAATGGCAAATAATGTTGCTTTCATTTTGTTAAGACAGAATGATTTTTAAGTTCACTGGTTTTATCATTCTTATTAAAAGTAACTGTGCGCATTTCAAGGTCAACAACAGTTGTTCATTGCCTGGTAGGAATAGTTTACTCTTGGTAGTATACGCTCTCCAATCAAAACAAGTATCAGACAACAAATCTAAATTTAAAGCAATAAAAACTTATTAGGTCTGTTATATTCATGGAAACAAGAAGCAATATTTGTTACAAATATCATTTCTACAAATTTCTAATTTTAATGCATGAATCCAATACTAATAGTGCGAGTAAAAAAAAATTTTTTTTTAATTATATGTGAAAGCAAAATATTAAATTGCTGTTGTCTGCTACTCTGAATGTACCTTAAATTGATTGGGTATCAGATGCTTAATGCTTGCTTCTCTGAATCTGTTTAGGAACTAAATCGTAGTTGACTTATTAGCTGCAATTCATCAACCAATTTATTTACGGAATAATCAAATTATCAATTAAATAGTTTTTAGTATTTCGGTAAAAGAGGGTTGAGATATAAATAAAATAAAATGAAAATTGTATTTGCGATATATCGACATGAAATAATACAACTTTCGTTATTATTTTATTTTAAATATTTTGAGATATTTATTACGGGATTACTAAAACATAAATTATATTAAATTTTTATTAAATAGCTTCATGAATATTATATACACGGAAAAGTAACCACTTTAACAAATTAAAGTGACAACTTACCTCCTTTTATGAAAATATGAAACTGACAAACCATTTTAACTGCAAATATATTTAAAAACTCAATAGGCCAAAATATTTTTTCAACATTTTTATTTATACAATTTGTACATTTCAGTATTTTGTGTTAACCCCTTAGAACATATAACTGAAGGAAGCGCAATAAGGCCGAAAAATTGCTGCATTTCCCACTAAGTGGTGGAATTCTGTTTATGCGTTCGTTATGCTCATGGAAGTATTAAATCCGAAATATTTTTTAAGGTGTATTCGGCGTAATTATTTAAAATAAAACAAAATTGTGAGCTACCACTGACAGATTGAAGAATAGAAAAAAAGTTAGGAAAGGAAAAGAATAACGTAAACAAAGAAATATTTTGAACACTTCTTTTGATATTTTTCTTTCCCTTTAAACATTTTTTAAATTAAATAACACACCTTTAATAATATATGTTCTAAAGTTAACCCTTATGTAAAACCACTTATCTTCATGGCAAGGATTCGATAAGATTTTTAATAAATTCCGCAGGTATTTGTTTCCAAACCTGGTTTATTGCCATCCATAATTCCTCTAGATTGTTAATAGGCTGCTTGTGGATTTCTCTATCGATATAATCCCATATGTTTTCTATGGTATTGAGGACTGGACTTTAAGCAATGCTCCAATATTTTAACTTTTTACGGCATCCAGGCTGTTATGCTCGCTGCTTTATGGCAAGGCGCATTGTTCTGTTGGAACTTATAAACCCTAGAACGCGGCAAGTCGAAATTTTTCCTCTAGATTGTTTTTGTTTTTCTTTTCATATACAAGAAGAATATAATAAATAATTGTTACTCTTAATTTTTAGTATATCACTATAGAAGCTTTCAATCAAAGGATCTCTAGCAAACTAGTAACTAACATAGAGATACATCATCCCTTTAAATATTTTCGCCTACGAAATTTCATTAGCACCTATCAGCTACTACCTGAGTGACATTTTAAGGGTGGTGACTTTTCCGCGCACTATAATATAGATATATATAAGAAGCAGATAAGTTCTCCGGACAATTTGGCAGCTAATTAGAGATTCTTTAATAAATAACCCAATAAATCTAAGGCTTTTCAAAAATATGAAATGAAAATGATAAACTAGCTTAGACAAAAACGTGACTGGTTCCCGTAAACACTTAAGAAAACCTGTACATACATATAATAAAAAAAAATTAATATATATATAAAGTTATAATCAAAGAACGAAGAACTATTTTTGATATCAAATAATATGTAACTTATGTAGTAAGTAGAAAACATTTTATACAAAAAATCAATTATTAAAATCGAAAATATTCGCTTTACAAAAGATCTCCAAGTGGGATTTTTTGGGGTTTCATAAAACCAGTTATTATGTAATCTCCTTTTTTTCTTTAATTTATTCTTATTTTCACCATTAATGTTTAACATTTCTTTTCCTTTTATCATGGATGTATGTGTCCTTAAGTTTATTATATTATTAGAAAACTGAGAAGAGAAACGTACAAATAAAAGTATTTTTCCTTATTTCGTAGTATTTTGTAATATTTTTGTTTGAGAATGGGGCAATTATTCTAATTATACAATTTAATATATTTTTTGTAAAAAGTTATTAAACGTAAAGTTTTCCAATTTGATGTTAAAAAGAAAAACAAATTGAATATTCTAAATAGGTTAACACACTCAGGTCATTGAGTTAAACAGTTTTTGATGTATAATTATGGTTGGATATCAATATGAGAAATTGATGAGAAAGTTTAACCAGTGATTAGTGAATGGTTTACTTTATTAACAATGCCAGGATCATATGCGATATAAAAAAATCTATTGGGTTAATTTTCGGGTCATTCCCTGTGAAGTGCCGATAAAAATATTTTTTGTTGTTGTCAATATTCTCGTAAAGAAAAAAATCATCATTTTTGTTGCTTGCTTTTATCACCGAGAAATTATTTGAAAGTCCAAATTACCGGGTCTCGGGTTGAGGCTTTGAATATGAAGAATGCTTTTGATGAACAAAAAAATTCTCTGGAGTCCCGCCTGGATTAACAGAAGAAATCTCTGGAATTCCGTTTGAACGAACAGAAAAGCTCTCTGGAGTATTTCCTAGAAACGTGCTTGGAGCAACAGAAGAATTTTCTGAAAGATGTGCTAGACGGACAAAATTTGAAAATTGAAAGAATCGAGCAGAAAGTGTCGGAAGTTCAACAAAAAGTCTCCGAGCCACATGACAACTTTAACCCTTAACTACAGACGCTTAAATCTATCACATTAACACAGAGCCGAGGTTCCTCGGAGCGCGACTTAAATTAACTTAAAAATGGATAATTTAAACAAAACATTGAAATTTAAATGTGTCTTATCACCAAATGGTAGCTAAAAATCATAATTCATTTAACCTGTTATAGCTTTTCGGCTTTAATTTAGGAACTTTTAAAAAAGACATAACAATTTAAATAAAGAAAAATAAAACAATAAAAAATATAGGAAGAACTAATTAATTTCATTGGATTAGGATCCATTTCACCTAAAATTCAGAAAAGTACATTATAAATTGTCGGCTACAGGAAAGCTGCAAGATGGTTTCTTATCGTTTTGTAGCATACATTTATTTAGATTTCTATAGATTTAAAAATCTGATACGTCATTAACATGGCTATCAAAAATTCTAGACATCCTTTTCTAAAAATCTGTATGTCTTCATTTTATTCTTTCCGTCAATTGTTTTACTAGGTAGCTGATCCGAAGTGATATTTCACTAAAAAAATTCCACTACTTATAAATAAAAATACTTAACGGCAGACGTACGGTCCCGCAGACCACTCCGTACATATTCCTACAATAACAAAAGAAAAATCTTACGGCATCAGCAGTCTGTAAAGAACTAAAAACTAGGAAGCCACTGTAAAAGCAAAAGCTGAATAGCTTACATTGACAATAATATAAGATGAATTAGACTTCTAGCGGTCCCTGGGACCACGCGTTTGTTATTAAGGGTTAAAGCAGATCTGGAGAGGATAAAGGATCGTCAACATCTGAACGGAGCAACCGAAATATTCGGTGCACGCAGAACGATACCTCTAATATTTGATGGACAAAATTGGTGGCATATTTTCAAGAGACAGTTCGAGGCAGCTTCTGAAGTAAATGAATGGAATAACGAAAGCAAAACTACAGCTCTGGTACTAGCACTCCGAGGTCCTGCATCAGAGCTACTACGAACTATTCCAAATGAAAAACGATTTGAATACACTTTATTGGTACATGCAGCAAGGATATCGCCTACACTTACGCAACAGGATTCAAGTCATGGGGAATTACTACAACAACTGCAGGCTGATGTGGACAGATTAGCGCATCTTTCATACTCTAGCATAAATGTGGATTACCTTAATGAAGTGGCAGTGGAGGCATTTGTGCACTAGTCTATCCAACAGAGTGCAGTACGGGTGTTCTGCTTCTTGCACATTTTCTGCTGTACTCGGTAAGATTTACATTGCTGTCCGGTGGAGTTCGCCGCTGAAAATAAATCAACAAAATTTATATAACAGATGCTTAATGATTATCAGGTAGTAACACTGATATTGTTGATCACGGTTGTCCAGTAAATTGAAGCAATTTAAGTATTTTCTCGTTTCCTTGGAACTCTGGGGTGGCGTAGAAATATAGTGAACACGATATAATATCGTGACTTGTACCGAAAATCTCTTACGATGTATTTACTTTATGCATTCCATCATCTGGGGCTATCCGAAAGAAACTTATGCATTCGACTGAGATAGAGAATTAAAAAGGGTTAACAACACCGATCACTGAAATACAAATTAAGAAGCACACTGCTCAAATCATGAAATTACATTTAATTAGACTAGGCATACAACGTAGATATGAGTAAGTGTGTTGGTCACTGAAACTCCACTCTTATCTAATGAGAGGATGGATCCCGGTTGAACTCCTGTTTATGTAATGGTGCTGTTTGGATGTGATTACAGTCTATTTATGCTTTATTTTGATTACAATTGAAAAATATTTTCCAAGCCATCAAACAGACTCTCTCACTAATTTCGTACATGACAGCCTTAACTTAGTCCTAACATTTGCAGTGCTCTTATGTAAAATTGACAAAAAGCTCTTGCACCCTATTCATACAGAAAAATGCTCTTGTGTTAATCTTAAGCTCGCTTTCTTATCTTCCCAACCGTAATCACGATTTTTATACCTGTTAAGACAAGGCTCTTTTGTCTTGCCTATATTTTCTTAGCCTTAAAACGCAGATGGTATAAACGGCACTTGAACCGATATACCAAGGCTAATACAGTTGCCTGGCTTGCTAGCTGTTATGGATGGTGGTATAAACGGCACTTTAACCGAATACCAAAAGCCTGAAAAACTAGAGGGGTTACGCGATACTGAATAAAAACGCTCTAAATTTGATTAACAACTGATAATTTATTAATTACTCGCCGTGAATTTATATTCAAATTTTGCTAACATTACTACTTATTCTACCAAAAAACACAAGAAAGCAATATTCAATTAAGAATTTCCGATACTGCTTATCTAGGGAAATTGCAAGTTGCATGCAAAATAAATTCCTCAGCTATTGCTGAGTGTCAACTTTCTTTAGATTATAAGGACTAAGAATTTATTTTGCATGAAGTGAGGTGAATGAATTTAGCGCCAGGTGAATGAAATTAGGTTTCCGATTACAATGATAATATGAACCTTTATTCATGCCTGACCTACATATAAAATTATAAATTAATGGTATATACATATGTATATCTTGTTTTCTTACAATTTCAATTAAATTTCTTTATATAAGAATTAAGATAGAATTAGATTAATCTGCTATGAACATGCACAATTTAACAATACCTTTCTTAACAAAATTATTTAAAGATTTTTATCATAACCGAATGTATGTGATTTCCCAAATACAAACTCTCAAATAAGTAATAATTGCATATTGAAATGTGCCATGGTTCGATGAATTCAAATGAATCTGCTTGCAGATGACTATGCTACTATTACTTGGCTGAGAGTTATTGAGTGTATAATGATAAGCTTCATTTTTAATCATTACTTTGTTAAGTAAGTTATATGTATAGTAAGTGTCGCCTTTGGGAAGGTAAGGAGCCAAGCTTAAAATTACTGGAAGACTATTTTCCTGTGTAGTTTAGTTTTTATGGCATATATAAAATCAACGTTTAGTCACTTCACAATAAGTATCAATACGCCATTGCTTCAAAAATATTTCTAGAGCGTTTTGGTCTAGGTCTGTACATATACATATATATATAATTAACTATACTAGGGCATGCATATAGTATACAACTTATCTCTACTCCATGCATCTGCTATTGAAATGTTTGGCTCCACGTGATACGGCTTTTGTGCAGGATATTCTTTCTACGTTTCGTTTCTCGACGCTTTCGTTGGTTTTTTTTCCCAGTCAGTCAAATTTTTTCACTCACTTTTTTGTTATTCTAAAATTCTAAAAAATAACAAACAACTTTTCACAGTTTTTTTTTTACAAATTTTCTCTTTTCTTTTATAAACTTGTGCAGTACCGTTTTCTTTCATCTTCACCAAGAAGAAAGAAGTTCTCTAAGTTCTCCATTCCGACCACTGACATGGACTAACTACGCTCATAGAAATGCACTGCAAAAAGTGTGCTCACTGCTATATTGCTGACTTTCGGTCTAAGCACCAAGTACCAACTGAGAGAGAAAAGTAAACAACAAATAAATAAATGGGTCCGTTGAAATAAATGTTTTTAAATTAATTTTTTATGGTTATTACTGATAAAATTGTTTTATCAAAGGCAATATATTTATAGATACTCAACACAAATACGAAAGGTTTTATTATAATCGCTATTCGAGTTGCGCGCTCATTTTTTTAACTTCCCGGCAATGATTTTTTTCAATGTTGGCACTGGCGTAAGAACTTTTTTTTAACATAAGCAATTGAGCCGACATAGAAAGTTAAGCAATCAATAGGTCCATTCGTTTGCATGCTTGGTGTAGTCCGGAACTACACTCAACTACACCAAATCATTCGTTTGTAAGGTGTACACTAGATTGAATTACACCAAGCGATTTGTTTTCTTGTCAAAATGCGGTGTAGTGTACACTGAGTGTAATTTTTCTGCACCATCAAAATTATGGGTGTAAACAGTGTAGAAGAGATGATTTGACAATTGTCATTTGCTTAGACTATAAGGTAATTTTTAAGCAACCGTAATAATTGAAGTTAATAAATTGATTTAAGTAAAAAACAAGTGCGCTTAGTAATCTAGATAATTAAATTAATTTGAATAAAAACAAGTGCGTTCAGTAATTTAAATAATTAAATTGATTTGTGGTAAAACAACCAAATAAGTGTACTCAAACAATCGGTGGACGGCTCTGCGAACCAAAATATTTATATCTAAACTTTTTACCACCACTTCATTCGTTTGCGAGGACCGCACTGAAAAACAGCTGATTTCTGATATTGGTGTAGAAATACACTTGACAGTTCTGAGTTACACTTGCACCGAAGCAAACGAATGGACCTCATATTATAGATATCAGTGGGCGCGTTCACTGCCACCGAAATAGTGACTTTTTGTCGACTACGAGTCACTACCGAGCGACTCCGCCAATTTTGACAGTAAACGACTACGCTTGACTACGACCATCGTTCACTCCGCACTTTGAATGTACCAAATAGTCGACTACAATCGACTACGCTCAGGAGGATAGTCGATCGTAGTCGGTTTGACAGAACTAGACTACGACAACGACTACGCTACCGAAGTGGCAGTGAACGCGCCCAATGATTCTGACATAAAAAATGCCGATCAATTGACCAATTTTCCGTTAGGTTTCCTCAACAGAAATTATGCTATGTAAGAGGTTTTACTTGACTGCCTAGTTTTTTTTTTGAAATTCTAAATTAGAACGTTACGGTATTATATTAGAACTCTATTTATGTATGCAAGCATATCCCTATATATATATATAGGTAAGAGGAGTGATAAAAATAATAAAATTTTGGCGCGTATAATTCATTTTTGTACAACTGATACTTCCTTATTTATACCATATAAAACGATTTTTTTTCTAGTGAAGATGTTTACATGCAAATAGTATTTAGGACGTTTGAGATCCTTTTTATTTCTTTATCCATATGTAAAGCCTACTACTAAAGTCTGTGCTAAAATAAATTTTCATTAAAAATTTAGAGCACGAACTGCTCTTGGCAAAAATTTATCATAAATCTTAGCGAGACCAGTAGTAAACTTGCTAAATTTGACTTGTTATTTTTGATCGGAGTCTCTAACGAATTTAGATCGAATTTATTGGTCTGGGCCGCTCTTTAACACGGTAAAAATATTTCTTGTTAGAGTTTTCTGAGACATGCCAACTAAAAAAAAAAAAAAATAAAGAAAAGAAACCAAATTGTAAAAACATCAACAAAGACCGGTCCGTAATGGAGTCTCGCTAAAATTTAGTTTAACGCGGACCTCAGTACCCGGCTGATATTACGATGTCGTCGTATTTGCGACATTCGAGTTCTAACTATACTTGGTTTGCTACATTTTGACGTTTTCACAGTAATATTGATATTTTATCGAGCTCTCTAATCAATAGAGATACTCTAGTTATACCTATAAAAACATTTGGTCTATCTAAAAAAAAAAAAAAAACGAATAAGCCTTAAGCTTATTCACGGTCATGAAAGGATGTTCAATTACTTCCCCTACAATCCTTACAATTTAGGAATGAGTGTCATCCTCAAACTTATGTGGTTTACTGTTTTTTTATTAAAAAAATGTATTAAAAGCTTTTTTCAGCAATTTACAGGAAAAAGAACCGATAAATTATCGGCTTTTCCTACAACAAATTTTAATCAGAAAAGCGACAAATTACTAAATAGTTTTCAGTTCAAGTTGTTGGTTGCGCCGCGCGAGTTACGTTCTAACCCTTTTAACTTAATAAAAAAAAAATATATATTTAGATAAAAAGAGTTGGTTTGTTAGACCACGTTACTTTATTCATTCAAAATACATATGAAGTCCGACTAAGAATGTTCACATATAATTTATAAAATCTTTTTTTTTTGCTGATATTATGTCTAGTTATATTTTTGTTATTTCCTCTGTATGAAAATTAGGAGATCGACTTCACAGAATGTGGGAAAGTAAGAATTGAAAAATAATGATGAAGTTGATGATGGAGTTGAAAGTGCTGTTCAAAAAAATAATCTTCAATGGAAAAACTGAAGTGTATCACTACTGATGATGAAAAACAAACATGTTTGGAAATAAAAAAGGTGTCGTTGCTCTCGTTTCAAAGGTCGTAGAAAATGACGGTGGATCAACATCATCAACAGTATTTGTGCGGAAAATGCATGGATATGTCAGAAGTTTTAAAGCCAGCCATATCAGCTGTTAATTATATCAGATCACATGCGCTGAAGCATCCTCAATTCTGAGAGTTTATTGAAGAGATTGGAGAAAATAACTTGCCATATTATACTGCAGTACGCTGGCTTATGCCCGAGATACACAGCGCTCTTAATGAAGAAATAACTAACGACTCATTAGTCTATAATGATTCATTATAAACTGCAGACACACAGCCATTTTTTTAATTTAGTTGTACTGTCAAACTGGTTTTGATAAATTTATGACATTAAAGAAACGATATGGATCGAATTAACGCGATAAACTTGGTTTTTATTTATTTTATTTTTCAATATAATAATTTTCAAATGAAAAAAACATCGGAGCACAGCGGAGCTCCACATTTATATTATATGCCCAATCTAGCACATTTTTCCTCATTATAGCTATAATGAAGGAAGAAAACACTTCATTAGTGTACTTCATTATGATTTGATTTTCGAGCCATAATGCGACGTATACTATGTGACACACGGCATCTCAATTAATAGTTAGTACTAATGATGCTATGTGTCTAGGGTTATAAGCATTTTGTCTTTGAAAAATGAATTTGTGATATGAAAAATTATGCTATTGGATTTATGTATGGGGGTTTAGATTATCTGGGTAAAAAGATGTTTATTCATAACTCGTTGTGCTGCCGTCTTATTTCATCGAATTTCAGGCTTCATATAATTATTTGCACTTAAATTTGCATAAACATTGAATGTTCAGATTTTGTAGTAAAAACAATTATAATAATAATTAAGAAAATTGCCTCATTCTATTATTTTCTCTTTTGTTGATTTTAAGAAGAAATTTTGTAATTATCTGTACATAGAAGAAAAGATTTTAACTTTGTAAAATGAAGAAATATATGTATAGAGAAAACTAGAGTTTATATTTCTGATAATGATAATGGAATTTATAATTAAATGAATTTCCGCACACAAATGTTCTACAATAAGGTGTATACAGGGATTCTAATTGAACATTAGCCATACATTCTCGAATTGGTGCAGCTTTATCAGTTATTTGATGGCCGATAACCAAAAACGTTGCAGTGATTGTGCTTTGAAGTAATCTCTGCGTTGTTTTCTCTCATTATAACATATTGTTATCGCTGATCAAGGTTTAAAACAATTAGTTACATAACCAACTAGAATAATGAGGGATTCACATACCATAATTGATTACGTGCTCACAGAGGTAGATATTATGAATGTAAATGTTGTTAAAAATTTAAATTAAAGCTAGGAGAGATAAATCTCATAATAGTAAGATATCTAACATTATAAAATACAGCAAAACTAAATTTGAGGATCTCTTAAATGAAGTTAATTTTGAGAATATGATGATTTGTCAAACTGATTCGATGAAAAGTTGAAACATCGTCTGCAGCGGATGACGATAAAGAAATTTTTTACGCAGAACATTAACTTTCGTTGGTATTCGCATGATAGAGAGAATGAAGCAAGGGAAGATAATTGCATTCAATAGAGCTATTTCCAGTCATAACAGGAAGGATTGTTAGGTATATACTAAAGGGATTTCTATTTGATTTAATTAAAAACACAATTTCACTTTTCTCTTTTTATTTAATAATTTGCACACAGTACTTGAAGGTATTATCCTTATTCAAGATCACTTAAAAGACTAAAAACAGAAGAACTGATCCCTTAAAAACTAACGGAGAGAACATGTTGGTTCCATCTTAATAAAAGAAAATACCGACAGTATTGCTTAATTACTTTCTGAGAATTCCTCCATTACCATTCAACCAATACTAGCATCGAAGCAAGCAAGGATGAAAACAAGACAATAAAAGAGTCATAAAAGATAAATTTTTGAACATCTGTCGCATGAAACCAACATATACAAGGTCCTTAGAAACTCATATAAGAGAGAGATAATAAGAACAAAAAAAAAAAACTTCATACAAAAACATTTAGAGACCAAAAATGGCTATGGAAAGCAATTAAAAATCTTGTTATAAGCAGAGATAAAGAAAGTGATTTTAAGGAAGTTAGATTTGAGCAAAAATATATACTAATAGCTAATAGGTTCAATATATATTTAATTGAAAGAATTAAAGAAATTAATGATTCTATTGCCACTGTGCAATATGTTTTACCAAATATAACGACACCTTGTAGATTTACAATGACATACTGTGATATAAAAATGATCTGTGATATATTGAAAGAGTGCAATAAGAAGAAAGACTTCAATGGTTTAAACTGTGATATAATCTTGCAATCCTGTTCTATTGAAAATTATAAACTTACCGCTATAGACAGGTATTTTACCTAAAATCTGGAAGGAATCGATAGTTGTTCCAATTAAGAAGATACCTAATACAAGTAATTGTGAAGAATTTCGTCCGATAAATATGCTACCCTTGGAAGAAAAAATATCGGAACGACATGTGACTAAACAACTAGTGGAGTACATCGAATCGAATAATTTATTATCCGAAGAACAGTCATGTTTTAGAGGTGAACACTCATGTGAAACTGCCCTAAGTTGGATAATATTTGACTGGAAGAAGGAACTGGATGCTGGTAATGCTGTTATAGCTGTATTTCTAGATATTTAACGGGCTTTTGTGACCTTAGACAGACAAATCTTGTTACAGAAGCATTTTTAATTTATGGAATAGAGAGAATAGAATTTAAATGGTTTGAATCTTATCTATCAAAATGATCGCAGAGAATTAAGGTTAATAATATATTCTCAGAGTCAGTCGAAGTTAATCTTGGTGTACCACAAGGTTCAATACTGAGTGTTAGGCTATTTCTGTTATATATTAATAATGTTAAGGATGTGATTAGTCATAGTAAATTGTCGTTATTCGCGGATGACACTTTATATATTTATAAGCTAGTTATGTGCGCACTAACTTAAATGCAGACTTAGAATATATTTCAATGTGGGGATAATCTTAAATATATTGGTATTATATAAGATAATAAACTGAAATTTAAAGAACATGCAGACTATATATGTAGCAAAATCACAAAACAAAAAAATCGGGCTTTTAAGAAGAATACGAAATATGTTAAGTATAAGGAATGCAATTATGTTGTATAATGCATTGGTTTTACCACATTTCCAATATTGTTCAACACTCTTATATACGAGCTTGTTGCAAAACAAAGCTATGCGCATGATTTTAAAATGTAATTTGATGGCGCCGATCCAGAATATGTTGGAGACTCTACAGTGGATGAATGTAAAGCAGCGATTAACATATAATGCAATGGTTTTCATCTTTAAAATCAAATATAATTTTCTTCCGGCCTACTTATCTGAAGCGCAGACGTACAATTTAAGGCAAAATAATAACTTCAGGCTAATACGATGGAACAAAAGCAGCACACAAAATTCTTTGATGTATAGGGGCCTACAGTATTTCAATAATTTACCAAGTGAATTGCAAGCAGAATTTATAAAAAACAATTATATTTATATTTAAATTTTTATATTAGCGGTCAATTAAATTAAATTAAATTAAATTAAATTAAGTCTAAAAAACTAAGAAGTATGGTAAAATGAAATGTTATTTATAAAGTTCTTTGAAACTAATAAATACTACTAATACTACTACGACACTGACTAAAAAGTTATATGAAAAAAGTCCCTATAATGCTCGTTAGGCCTAACATGAACCAACGGTATAAACATTTTCACTGATTATTTGAATACTGAAAATATACCATGAAAAATGCCGGAAATTTAAAAAATACTGGGGCTGCAAACACAGTCACCATACGTTACTTTGAATCAGAGCTGGGCAATACTTAAGTAAAAAAGGACTTAAGTACTACTTAAAGTACATTTGCGTTACTTAAGACTTATTACTCAGTACTTTTGAAATTCCCCTACTTAGTACTTGAACATAAGTACTAGCTACTATTTAGGTACTTGTACTTAAGACTTAGTTTTGTACTTAAGTACCACGGGTTTTACTTAACTATTTCTGAGTCTATTAAGTACCTACAAATATCTAACTCTTCGTAGAAAACAAAACACTATCTCTAGCCAACTCCTTTTTTGTTGAGTTTTAAAGCACGCAAAGAATGTCAAAGCATGTGCCGCACTCACGCGTCAAGGCAGAACCTTAGACAAACTAATAACATACAAACAAGACTGGGCAAGTAGAACAAAAATCGACATAACCACTGACATGTATAATATGGACTGACTACGTTCATAGAAATACACTGCAGAAAGTGGGCTCACTTCTATATTGCTGACTCTTTCGGTCTAAGCACCAGCTGAGACAGAACCGAAAACAACAAATGAAGTGGATTCGTCGAAATATATGATTTTAAATTAATCATTTAGGGTTATTTCCGATAAAAACTGTTTTACCAAAGAAAATATATTCATTAGATACGCAGAAGAAATTCTAAATGTTCTATTAAAATCACTTTCCGAGCTGCGTGTTCAATTTTTCAATTTCCTGCCAATGATTTTTTCAATGTTGTCACCGACGTAAGAACTCTTTTTGACACAAGCGATTGTGTCCACGTGAAATAGAAAAGTAAGCAGTCCATATTATATACGTCAGTGGACATAACCAAAGGTAAGCAAGCAATGCCTCGCTCCAAGAAATCAACGATGCCTCGACCTGATGTAGGGAAGGCCTCAATTTTTTCCTTAGAATTGTTATGCATTATTGGAAGATAATACGTGCTTGGGCGGACTTATAATAATTTTTATGAGTGTAGCAATGAGCAGCGCCGAAAACTATTAAAAACTATAAATAGTAGCCATTGGTTACTATACATGTTATAGTTTTCAAAAGGTATTTATTTATTAATATCTATTAACTAAACTCATTATATTACTGCCAACGTACAAAGATTCTAAAAGAAGTACTTTGAAAAGTACTTCAAAAAGTACTCAGTACTTTTTATAGACTTAGTACTTAGTTACAAGTACTTTTCATACATGTGGTACTTGTACTTACGCTGAAGTACTCAGGCCTTCGGTACTTGTACTTGTACTTAAGTACTTTTTCTTTGGTACTTGCCCAGCTCTGCTTTGAATGAACATTTGTTGCCATATGTATAAAAGTTCGAATAAATCCCGCTCTATACGTCCACTAGCCAAACTGTAACAGATAAACTAATTAGTAATAGGTTGTCTCACTGGCCGAAGAATTAGTCATTGGTTGGTCTACTACCGCAGGGGTCCCAAGGATCGCAAAGCTCAGCGGGCTTATGCGTAAAGGTAGAACTGCTTCCGCCCTCTTATATGAGATGATTGGAAATAATAATACTATATAGAGAACAAATGTTAAGATAATATATATGCAGACATACTTTAGCTGGAGTATCATTTTGCTCTGGCTTATTTTGGGTAAAATTTTTTCCAGCAGTAGATTCAACTCCACAGTAAATTTAGTAAGCTACTCTGGGACGGCAAGAAAATATAATTTCGAGCTTTTCCATGAAGGGAAAGTCAATTTTCCCGGCACCACATTTTGGAATGGTTTTGTTTTACATTAAAATACCGCGCTTTCCATTTTATGTATTTAATTATTACTTGGTTTATTTCTCTCTTATATCCGTTTAATTTTAACTTATAAAAAACATCTTTTAGCTTATTTCATCCATTCTGTAACTTGTGTTCAATACCCAAGTCCAACAATGGTAAAAAGTTGACGTAAGTGTGGAGAAAACCAAGTGACAGTTGGCAAAATCACGCATTAATCGGAAGTATTTTTAAATACTTTAAGGCCCCTAAACACCAACGAGGATTATCTCATTTCTTGTGTAAAGATTATTCCTATCCGAGAATAGCCCTGCTTGCTTTGTCGTAAACACTAAGGCTGTGGTTATGCACCTCGCCAGTAATACTAACGCCAGCTAGCACCAGCTGTCGCCAGCAATTAGAATACTTAGTAAAAGGTGTGGTTACGAGATAAAAATCTTACAAGCGCCAGGCACGCTTGCTGACAGCTGCTGGCACCAGTGCTTTTTTGCGGTGGGGTCATTAATATTTACGAGCGCCAGTTGTTTAGATTCAATAAAGTTTTCGCACAAAAATCGATGTGGAAAAGCTGGTCGGGACTAAACGTCCTTAGCAATTTTCTGCCTATAATGAAAAAATGAGTAATATTCAAAAATTGCGTTTACGCCTTACTTCTGGTAAAATCGTGGTAAGGACCGTTGATTGATTGATTGCCTGAACCAGAGGTTTGGGACCCCGAGGGATCTCCCGAACGTAGGCAAGTCAAGGCCCATTGTTCACCCTATACGCTCCTATAAATTTCAGTTTTGGCCTCCAGCCCTCCTTGCCGGCGTCGTGTAACTCGTCCAGGAGGTGTGAGCCAAGGAATCTGTAACGTATTCCTGAGAGTGCCGGACAGTGACAAAGAAAGTGGATCAGTGTTTCAGGCTCCTCTCCGCAACCCCTGCATGTAGGATCATCAACAAGTCTCATCCTGTGAAGGTGACCCCTGAGAGAGGAGTGCCCAGTGAGGATGGACACAAGAGTTCTCAGGGTTGGGTTGTTAAGTCCTAGGAGCTTATTTGTTTGATTTTGGTTTAGTTTACCCCACAGTTCCTTTGTTGTTATACTCGAGGGATCTTCTATTCGACGACTGTGTTGGCGGTCAGCCCACCTTGAAATGATTGAGACAAGGTGCTCAGGTGCAATCCCGATTGTAGAGGCAGGCTCCTCAGAGGCTTCACCAAGACGAGCAAGCTCGTCCGCCCTTTCATTCCCACTCATGTTGCTGTGCCCCGCCACCCAATGCATTATCACCCTGTTATACCGAGAAAGGGAGTTCAGGGTAGTTTTGCACTCCATTAATAATTTGGAGGTTATAAAGGGTTTAGAAAAAGCTTTGACAGCTGCTTGGCTGTCTGAGAAGATGGCTATCTCCTTGCTCTCAGTGTCCGAGTTAAGAAGGTGTACTCCCGCTTCAAGAATAGCCTTGAGCCCTGAGCTTTTATGAAACCCTCTCTGAGCAGATGAAGAACAACTATGAGGCATTAAGTCAAGCGATGCAAGAAAGATTCTCCGACGAATATCAAGCCGCCATAGCCCACCTTCAGCTACGTGGACGAATCCAGAGGTCAAATGAGAGTCTCACAGAGTTTGCTACAGATGTACAACGGTTGGTATATCTAAGTTTTAATGACGCTGCTGAACCAATCAAGAACAAAATCAGTCTGGGTCAATTTATGGATGTCATCGCCGATGCAGAGACACAGCGTAGAGTATGTGACTCAATTCCGACTATTTTAGAAGCAGCACTAGCAATAGCTATTCGGGTTGAGGGCAGCCGAGATGCGACACGGATTATTCGTCAGAATATTAGACCCACAGGACCGACTATCCCTCACCGACGAGCAAATGGAACTCGAAGGAATCAAAACCAGCAGTCGGGAAACTAATTCTGCCCAGTTTTAAGGAGCGAAAACTGGGCCCCAAGCAATATCAAGCTTCAACAATAAGTACTTCAACTTCTTCCACTTACGAAAGCGTGTTACGAGCCAGAATAATGAATGCACTTTCACACAACTCTCCTAAGGAAATAAGAGCCGCCGAGCTATAAAAGTCACTGGACCTGGAGGTCCATATGTACGGGGTAGCTGTTTCGCACCCAAACGTAAGACATCAGGAAATAATGCTTCTTTTGCAAAGCTTCCTACCATCACTTCCAGTGGAAATACCCATGGAAAAAACGAAGATTTTCGCAAAAACGCTGCGCAAATGGTCGAAACTCTGCCCGCAACTGTCTGTATAGCTCCACCAGCTGCCTTCGCAGATGACTTCCAGCAGGATTTAATTTATCAACCTCTGTCTTGGGCGGGGCGCAGTTAGTGGAAAATAGAGCACTAAGCCCCGTGAAAATCTTAATAGGAGCTGCAGAGGCCTTAAACAATCTTTGCATTGACGAAAGTGTTGAGGGCGTGGACTGTCAGTTAATTATTGACACTGGGGCAAGCCAGACCATTATACATAGAAGCTTATACTAAAAGCTCACCGCGACATCAAGCTAAGTTCTTCCACTGCCGTTATCCAGAGTGTAAGTGGGGAGATATTTCCTGTAGATGGGGTATCTGAAGTGTTCATTGAAATGGCAGGCTTTTCCACCAAGCATTCTGTCTTTGTCGCCGAAATTTCGGATGACTGCTTTATCGTGGTTGAATTTTTAGTGCAATATGCCTGCAAGCTGGACCTGGAACTAGGCACGGTTCGAATAGGTGATGAAACCATCTACATAAAACAAATTATCCACAACCATATAGAAGCTAAAACAGTAAAGGAAGTAATCATACCACCAGGCCAAGATTGTCTTCTGCAACTTTCCTCCTACTTAGCTATTGATGATGATGTGCTCGTAATGCCAAGTCCTGATAACCATGCAGCTATGTACTGTTTGCCGACAATTTCCTCATCGAAAAATGGTCTCATTTTGGTCCACATTACTAATGTATCCATCGAAGACGTGGTGATTTCACCATGCACTTATATCGGACAAGTAGAGTGCAAACCTAAAATTATAAAAAGTAATAAGTCTACGATAAGATATTGTGACGTCTTCTCTCATTCCAGGCAAGATATTGGACGTACCTCTTTGCTACGCCACAAGATAGATGTTGGAGAGGCCAAGCCCATCAAGCAGCCACCTAGAAGAATACCACTGTCTCGTAGAGCGGAAGCGGAGACAATGTGAGAGGAAATGATACAGCAAGGCATCGTAATGGCTTTCAAGAGTGCTTGGAGTAGTATTAGTGAAGAAAAAGGATGGATCACTTCGATTCTGTATTGACTACCGAAGGTTTAACGATACTACTCGTAAAGATTCGTACCCTCTCCCGCGCATAGACTAAGGTCTAGACGCTTTAGGAGAATCTAGGTGGTTTATGACTTTGGACCTTCAATCAGGCTACTGGCAGGTCGAGATGGATGATGCTGATAGAGAGAAAACAGCATTCAGCACAGGTAGTGGGCTATAAGAATTCAATGTAATGACTTTTGGGCTCACTAAAGCACCAGCGATTGATGGAGTTAGTCCTCGAAGGTATTTCATACACTACCTGCCTCGTTTATTTAGACGACATAATTGTCCACGGCACGACTTTCACTAACATGCTAGACCATCTCAAAACTGTGCTGGAAAGGCTGAAACATGCGGGATTAAAGTTATCGCCAGCCAAATGTCAAATATGCAAAGAAGAAGTGAAATTCCTTGGTCATGTTGTGTCCAACAAGGGACTTTCCACCGATCCTGAAAAAAATTGTTGCTGTGAAAAATTGGCCGAGACCTTCTAACCGGACGGAGATACAGTCATACCTAGGACTTTGTGCTTATTACAGACGGTTTGTGTAGGATTTTTCAAAAATAGCCAAGCCACTGACAGCCCTCACAGAAAAGAGAGCGAGATTTATTTGGACCTGAAAGAAAAACTAATTACTGCACCTATATTAGCTCAGCCGAATAAAGAAGGACTTTTTATCTTGGACACGCACGCAAGCCAATATGCATGGGGAGCTGCCCTGTCACAAGTCCAAGGAGGCGAAGAAAAAGTAATAGAGTACCACAGTAAAACCCTCAGCCGCTCCGAGTGGAACTAGTGCGTTACTCGTAAAGAGCTCCTGGCCGTTGGTAAGGCAGTGAACCACTTCCAGCCCTATCTGCTAGGTCGACATTTTCTTTTACGGACTGACCATGCGTCGTTGAAGTGGCTAATGAATTTTAAGGAGGCCGAAGGACAGACAGCCAGATGGCTGGAACGTCTCCAAAGCTTTGATTTTGAAATCCAACATCGGCCTGGGAGCAGGCATGTAAATGCCGATGCTCTTTCACGACGCCCATGTGTAAATATGGACTGCAATTACTGTGAACGATTGGATACCCAGCAAGTACTTTTGGAACGAATAGCAGTCGCTTCTGATTCGATGGGAATGCACCAAGACCAAGATCGACATCTCAGAATAGTAAAGGCCTGGCTTAATGCGGGCGAACGTCCATCAAGAGAAGAAATTACGGCCATGTATCCCACTGTCAAAGCATACTGGTCAATGTGGCCCTCTCTGTGTCTACAGAATGATGTCGCTTGCCGCATGTTTTCAAACACCAGAGGGACACACCACCAAATAATGCTCCCGGAATCCAAAACAGATGAAGTTCTGGAACAACTATAGTAGTGCTACTGGCGGACACTTACTAGGTCTGGAAGAAACGTCCGCCAAGGTAAAAGCTAGATATTACTGGGTAGGCTGCACTTACCATATCGAAAACTGATGTCAAAACTGCACGCTGTGTCAACAGAGAAAAGGTCCTATGCCACGAAAAAGAGCTCAGCTTCAAATTTATAATGCAGGAGCCCCATTTGAGAGAATTGGAGTCGACATCTTAGGGCCATTACCTAGTACTACCCGTGACAATAAATACATCCTCGTAGCAATGGACTACTTTACGAAGTGGCCTGAAGCTATTGCGACACCAGACCAGACAGCGGAAACCGTGGCAGAAGTCCTCATCGAACATGTGTTCTCCCAATTTGGTGTACCTCTGCAGATACATTCCGATCAAGGCAGGAATTTTGAATCGAGTATTATCCGAGAAGTTTTGAAGAGATTCAAAATCGAAAAACATAAACGACGCCTCTCCACCCGCAATCGGATGGCATGGTCGAAAGATTCAACCGAACAATCTTAGACTACCTAGCTAAACATGTGTCGGAGAATCAGCTTGACTGGGATGACCACCTTCCTCTCCTACTACTATCATATAGGTCAGCAGTGCATGACATAACCAGACAGGGAAATAAATTAAATTGTGATATTTTTGAATTACTATTATATTTTCTTGTAATTTTAACAAACCTTTTTAATTTCATATATTTTGTTTTTCATTCTTGCGAAAAAATTATGCATTAAAAGTAAATTTTATCACAATACTACTAAAAGTTTTTTGTAATACTAGCTTACAATCAGAATTGATATAAATTAGTTTGGTGCGGCAACATGAATAACTTCAGAATGGTTTTTGTACAAGTTTAGATTATAAAGGGTATTCCAATAAGAGGTGTTATTTTAATTAGCCCGCTATTTCGGTAGATGCCACTTTTTGTCATATTTTGACATTTGACAAGTAGAAACTACGCCATTAATAAAAATGGAACGATACACGATTCAGCAACGCATTGAAATTATTAAAATTCACTATAAAAATGGTGAAAATGTGGCAGAGACGGTTCGTAAAACTCGAACATTTTTGGGTCGTTGTGAAGCACCTTGTCGGATCGCAATACAGAAATTGGTAGAAAAATTCGAGCTGTCGGGACAAGTCAGTGATGTGAAGAATAAAACCCGTGCACGTCGCTCAAGAACAGCCGAGAATATTGCTGCTGTAGCCGAAAGTGTTGAAGAAAACCCAGGTTTGTCCATTACTCGTCGTTCTTTGGAATTAGGCATTCCACAAACGTCATTACACCGTATTTTGCATAAAGATTTTGGTCTTAAGGCTTATAAAGTTCAGTTAACACAAAAACTCAAGCCGGCCGATCATCAACAACGTCGAGTCTTTGCTGATTGGGTCCTTGAAATGCATGAAAATGATCCGGAATTCCATCGAAAACTCATCTTGAGTGATGAGGCCCATTTCCACCTCGATGGCTTCGTCAACAAGCAAAATTGTCGCATCTGGGGCTCGGAAAACCCAAGAGTTATTGCTGAAAAGAAGCCTCTCTATCCTCAACGTGTGACTGTTTGGTGCGGTTTATGGTCCCATGGGGTCATTGGACCTTACTTTTTCGAAAATGAAGCTGGAGCAACAGTTACGGTGAATGGATTGCGCTATCGACAGATGATTAATGATTTTTTATGGCCGGAATTGGATGGTATTGATCTGGACAACGTTTACTTTCAACAAGACGGCGCTACGTGCCATACAAGCAACGAAACCATTGATCTTTTACGGGAAAGTTTCCGGACCGTGTTATCTCTCGAAGAGATGATCACAATTGGCCACCGAGATCTTGTGACTTAACACCTTGCGACTTCTTCCTTTGGGGCCACGTGAAAGAGAAGGTCTACGCCAACAGCCCAGCGTCGATTCAAGACCTCAAAGATGGAATTCGTGAGGCTATCGATGACATAGGGCAGCCACTTTGCGATTTGGTTATGGAAAATTTCATGAAAAGGATATGGTCCTGTAGGCGTGGTTGTAGTAGTCATTTGGCTGATGTATTTTTCATTATTAACGGGATACCTTCCTCTTTATAATGAAATAAAGATCCGATCATTTATCTCAAAAAATGGCATTTTTCTTTGAATATCAAAATAACACTTCTTATTGGAAAACACTTATAAAATGTGTAATGAGTGTTAGTTAAAATACCTTGAAATAGCTTGTGTTTAAAATAAAATGTTTTCGCTTTAATTGAAAGATTTAATTTTAAAAGTGAAATTATTTATATTTATTTATATTTATATCAAATACTTCTATTATTTATTGAGTTTTTTTATAGACCGGGAGAAGTAGTTTATTAGGAAATCTTTATAATTTTCTAAATATAAAACAATTTTTAATTAACATCTTCATTAATAAAATTCCAAGAGGTTTTGGCACTGAACAGAAGATAAAGGTCAATCAGGGATTTGTTTGTAAGCAAAGTGGAGAACAGAGAATTTCTGTAGCATATTTCCATATGTACAGTAAGAATATCGGCTAATAACTAATTAAAATAAGCAAAATTTAATTTGAAATAAAATCAATTAATTTAAGAAACACGATATGAAACATGTTTGCGTGATGAAATTTATCTAACTTTGTAGAAAATTCATAAAATAACTTAATTGAAATGGAAAAATTACCAAATTTTTCTCAGGTTAATTTGATAAAGCGACAACCCCAAAATGAGATTTGTCTGACTTTGATAGCTCACTTTTTATGGCGTTAACTGTAGGGTTTTAGATCAATTATAAATTTTAATTTTTAACTTAAGCTGTGTAAGTAAGTCGAAGTGAGATTTCTACGATTTGTTATGATGTCAATTGAAAAAGTTTGATTTTCATTGAATATCGTTGATCAATGCTAGCGAGTGAGCACCTATATACTTAATTATCAATGCAATTTGTTATTACAGGTATCGATGAAAAGGTTATGTATTTACGATTTACTCCCATATATGTGCGAATTCTATACAAACGATTTGATTGCATTGATCATATTGTTTAGTTTGCTGAGCAGACTACCTTGCGTTGCCTAGACCTTTACGTTGACAGTAATATGTATGTTATCACACGCCAAGACTTCCGAAAGTTAAGAGATGGTAAATTATAGTAGAGTATTTTATGGAGATGGAATTAAATCTATAGCCCACCATCTGAAATTTCGCAAAGCTTTCAGTAAGAGAAGCTTTCACAGTTATAATGTAGTAGAATATCGAGGCTTACAGTAATCAACTTGATTGCGACCAGTATAAAAATAGATGCTGCGTTCAACGGTTGAAATTTTTTAAAAACCCGGTCTAATCCGTTTGCGATACACAGGAATATGTTGTATGAAGTTTTAAACAGAAAAAACATATAAGGCTTAGTAATTGACATAATAGATCGGTAACCGTTAGAAGGTATATTCAATATATTAAAATAAGGAGCAATTGTTTTTTTTGAATTATGCTATATAATATGAATGATAGTTTTAGTATAGCCCAAAGTGAATAAATGAAGTGGCCATAGAACAGAGTGTTTTTTTTTTTAATTTATATTGTGATCAAAAACTTTGTAATATATATAACACACAGTATAAACGCAAGTGACAAATTGTTGAACTAGGAGTTAAGATTAATTGAGAACAACATTTTTCACGGTTGCCTAAGTAAGTTTTTCTATACCTACTTGTTGAATATATATGTAATTTATGTCCAACTTGACGTTAAGCTAATTTCGGTCCAGTCTAACTGAATTTAAAGATTATCACAGCCACACGAGCTCGATTTGATTAGTTTTATTTGATTATGTCCATCCAGATCGCCGTCGTCGTCGTCGTCATAGTTGTTGTTGTCATATAGTTTGCAAAGTCAAGTGATGCTTACATATAATATGCATATAAATTGTGGACTACTAAATCTAGGGTAGTCGTTAATATTGCTTGACATAGAAATTTCCATGTTTCTTGTACAAAAGTTCAAGCAATTTGGAGGTGCATTTAATTTCCTTCTATATATAAGAATAATAATAAAAAAAAAAACATTGCCTAGCTTTGATCTTATTAAGTACCTTAATATATTTGTAGGTACAAGTGATGTATAATATATAAATATAAAAAAAAAAAAAAACTTAAACCAGGTAACTTATGTACGTACATACAATAAAATTCTCACAGTTCGCTCGACTTCCTGTGAATTTCTTAAACAGATTCATCTGTTGCACCGTTGAACTCGGTTATGTAATAGAATGAATTTGGCACCATCAATAAAATCATTAAATGAGGTACTGTAACGTGTCCATTCATTTTAACCGTGATTCATATAACTTTTTTTTTAAAAGATTTTTTTTTTTGTTCTTATCACTAATACTAAATATCTTTGATGTTTTCTTGTTTGAAAGTTTTGGGGATAATGAATAGATATATAGTTGGATTTAATTATAATTCATTAATTCTAAAATATTTGGCGGAAGTTTTCATTGCAAACAAAATGTCAACAGGTTGACCTTGAGGAATTTTTTGGAATGATTTATTTAACGTTATTTTTGGTAGTTTCTCTATATAAATTCTACATTTTAACAGTGGAAATGCGCAACCTCTTAATTTGCAATTCCTTAATTTGTAATTTGGATACGGAGAGGATGGCAAATAGAAAAAAAAAAAAAAAAAAAACTACAGATTTTTCCTGAAAACATAGAAATTAATTTCAATTTTTTTAAGTTAGTTAATTTTTTTTTCGTTTTCTGAATTTGTTATTTTTAAAATGAAGAATTTTCATGCAAATTTCATGAAATCAGGCTCGAAAAGTAGTATTAAAAAAAAGGTCAAAAATGCATTTTGATTTATGCATTCGCAATACCACTACATCCATTGTGAATATTTTTTTATGTAAAGAGGTATAAATCAAAAAATTACTGTTTATTATGTTTTCAAAAAAAAAAAAAAAAAAAAAAAAAATTGTCAGTTTTAAATACCAGTTTGTATTGACTAAAATAAATTAATTTAAATTTTTTTAAGTTAGTTAATTTTTTTTTCGTTTTCTGAATTTGTTATTTTTAAAATGAAGAATTTTCATGCAAATTTCATGAAATCAGGCTCGAAAAGTAGTATTTGGCGGTAGAGTTGTGTATGTGTTTTGAAAATAGCTCAGATAGGTTTCCACACGGCCACTATATCCATGTTTTCATCGTATTTGCAAAATAGGGATAATGTCGTTATCTTTAATGGTCAACAATCTTTTCCTTTCAAATAAATTTCAGGTGTTCCCAAGGGTACAATACTTGAGCCCCTGATATTTTTAAATGACCTAACATCCCTAATATCATTCAACTGCTTAATATTTGCAGACTATGCGAAGATTTTTAGAATTTTCAATAACGTTACTGATAGTGTCTATCTACTAATAAACTTACAACAGATGGAAAAATGCTGTCGTGATAAATGCATTGAAATAAATGTTGGCAAATGCAAATGTATCTCTTTTTATTGTAAAAACGTTATTATTAGCAAATTCATTTAGCTGTGCTCCGCAGAACAGGGCAGAACAAAAGATACATAAAAGAACATTTTCATAGAAGATTTATAAATGAAGCGAACAGTACAAATAGTTTGCTTCAACCGACAGAACAAATTGTTCTCTCCAGTATATGTAAGTTCTAGAACAAGTTACACAAAAGAACATAGCAAATATATCTATCTCTAAAGTGAATGAAATCCAAGATTTGGGTGTATTATTCTTATATTACTCTCTGCAATTCTCTAGGAAGAAGTACACTTGAATATGCTGTAGTCAAGTCTGGAATCCACTTTACTCTTCTTATAGTTCGCAAATAGATATTGTTCAACGTAGATTTACTAGAATTTTATTATTCAAATTAGAAAATTCTGTTCTTGAATATAATGACAGATTTGTGAAATTCAATTTGTTATCAGTGGAAAAATGCAGAAGTTTCTTTACACATGACTTTTTTACATAAAATACTGAATGGTACAATAACTTGTGACTCATTACATTCAAAAGATATCAGCTACTTTTCAGACTTGTAATTTGAAGAAGTAATTTTAAAGAAAAATCGCTTTGTTTTAGGATTCAAAAATCTTACAACACTTAATTCAATATTCTTAGTACTAGCGGTACTAGTCTACTAACATTTAGAAAGCTTATCCTGTTGTAGTTTAATTTCCGTCTTTTACGATTTTCACAGCTTTGTTCCTATTTTATCTTATTTGGTGAGTAGTCAGTCCTGTTTCGCCTTATTCATATTTCTATTTGTTTTTCTTTTCTTTTTATATACTTTTCTCTTTATATACTGTGTATCATTACTTTTTAATTCTCTATTTTTAGTAGCTTTGATTTATTAATGTTCAAGGTATTTCTTTTCCCCCTTCTTTAGTATCTAATTAATAATAATATTATTATTTTATGAATTCTTTTTGCTGAACTCCTTTGCTTCTCATTTTTTTATACTTTTATTTGTTTGTAATTTTCTTTGTTATTTTTTACTTTTATCTCCTTAGTTTTGATTACTTTAGTTTTGTATGCTTTTATCTTATAATGTCTTAGTTATAATTTATTAACATTTTTAGTAATTCACTCTACTTCAAGTTTTCTTTTATAGCCTAGCAGATCAATTTTAAGATAGTACCTATATTATTGGAGTTATTCTCTGATTACTACTCTTATTAATTTAGTAATAAATAAATATTTGATTACGATGGGGAAGAGATATATAAAAAAAGTAAAAAAACTAGAATTGGTCTAAGACCAATTTTTATGATACCTAGATGAAGGCCCGTATGAAGTTCCGTATGGTCATCCATTTGAGCAATTTTGATTTTTACGGTGGTTTTTCGCATATATTTCTAGAACGGTTGGTTGGACAGAAGAACTGGTTATTATCAATTTTATAGTATATCATATTCTGAAGATGTTTTTAGTACAATAAAAATGTCTAGGACTGATAGTTTTCACAGTATCCGTAAAAAACCTAAATTTTTATATGGTAACACTAAGAAGAGTATTTCTTTTCCCCCTTCTTTAGTATCTAATTAATAGTAATATTATTATTTTATGAATTCTTTTTGCTGAACTCCTTTGCTTCTCATTTTTTTTTATACTTTTATTTGTTTGTAATTTTCTTTGTTATTTTTTACTTTTATCTCCTTAGTTTTGATTACTTTAGTTTTGTATGCTTTTATCTTATAATGTCTTAGTTATAATTTATTAACATTTTTAGTAATTCACTCTACTTCAAGTTGTCTTTTATAGCCTAGCAGATTAATTTTAAGATAGTACCTATATTATTGGAGTTATTCTCTGATTACTACTCTTATTAATTGAGTAATAAATAAATATTTGATTATGATGGGGAAGAGATATATAAAAAAAGTAAAAAAAACTAGAATTGGTCTAAGACCAATTTTTATGATACCTAGATGAAGGCCCGTATGAAATTCCGTATGATCATCCATTTGAGCAATTTTGATTTTTGCGGTGGTTTTTCGCATATATTTCTAGAACGGTTGGTTGGACAGAAGAACTGGTTATTATCAATTTTATAGGATATCATATTCTGAAGATGTTTTTAGTACAATAAAAATGTCTAGGACTGATAGTTTTCACAGTATCCGTAAAAAACCTAAATTTTTATATGGCAACACCAAGAAGAGCTCTTCTAGGTTGTTCGATTTATGCCATTTTTGAATTATTTTTTTTCTATTACTATGAAAACACAATGTACCAAATTTAAGCTCTGTATATCAACGCGTTGTCAGGCAGTGTCCATGTATATAGTGCAAAATGAAATTTTTGTATGGCAACCCCACGAAGGAGTTGCCCGATTTGTCTCATTTTCGAACTTAATTTTACCTTTTTTTTTTAAATCTGCGTGCAAAATTTCTGCTCTCTAAGTACACACATTCTCGAGCTATCGCGCGCATGGCCGGACATGTAAAAACCAAAATAACTTTTAATATTATGTATGGGTGTCAAATCCATCATTATTTCTGTGCGCTACAAACGGAATGGCAAACTTAGTATAACCTATATATGTAGATTTCATCTAGGTTATAAGAAGGTGATGAATATAGGAAAGAAACAATTCATTGAATAACAAAAGAATCATATCAGTTGCATGTTCAAGTATGAACCTATTAAAATATCCCGAATATGTTCCATATCTACAAAATATTTTTTCAAGTTAATTACCTACATATGTAGAAGCTGATAGTATTCTGAATATTACAGCACTAACGATGAACTATATACAAAAGTTTTATTTATCGCATTTTATAAATTCAATCACCTTCTGACAATGGGACAGTTATTCGTTGAAAATGTTCTGTACATTATTAAATTGTAGAAGCTTATCTATAAAGTTATTAACATACTAAAATAAAATATCGCTTCCCTGAAATCTTGAACAAATGTAGAGTAAATATCGGGAGATACGTTCCACGAAAAACCGTGTAAATCCAAATCATATAAAACGAGACATCATAAAAAAAATGGTGGATAGGTTCCATTAGAATCAATGAATATGTATAAAGAATATTCGTGGATAGTTTCATTTAATAACCGTTCAAAATGACGCGATAATTTTATGAAAAATAAAGTTTGCTTCTACTGAAGTCGATATTTTTAAGGTATTCATGTATACTACATAAATTTTTTACGCTATATAGTTTTCAATTCACTTACTAATATGAAATCAAAATAAAATCTTTATTCTATGTCATAGCTTTAAACTAGCTTGCTTCCCACGGGCCAGGACATTTAGTGCGTACGGGCTTACGCCGAGACCGAGACTTGTCGCGCAAATACACGGCACGTTTTAGCCCGAGCTGATTTGCCTAGTTTTAATAAAACTGCCATTACAAGATTCTGCGTGAAGAGATAATCGCTGTTTCTTCAGTGGCTTTTGATGAAGAAGTAACACGCTCGCTCGAGTCACCACGAGGCACTTCTCGCAAGTTCACGCTGCGCTACCGACTCAAAATGGATCGAATGGGACATCATAGGCATCATCATCATGGTGTCATCTAGCCAACTAGAAGCTAATTTAGATTTTTCTTTGATTTATCTCTGTATCAGAGCCGCTAATAGAAATTTCGTTAATAAGGATGCGTTTTTCAGTTGAGCTGCTAACAATATTTTTTTTTTTTTTAGTTTTGGTGGAGATCTTACTATAAAACTAGTTCATATTGACGAAACTCATTTTTTATTTAGCTTTGAAACTTCAAGAATCTTTCAGTATATTAGGAATTCTGTTGAAAAATACGTTTGCATCTCCTTATTTAGTCGAATTATTTTACCTAATATATCTGCAGTAAGTTTTTCTACCACATTATTACTATGTATATGTATCATCGAAATTAATTTTCCTAGTGTCATCTCGTTGATATCAAGTTCACTATATGTAAGTATTTGAGTCTGCGATTTCCTGTTTCTCATACACCTCGTCAATATCGGGAATAACAAGATCATTGAATCCTTCATCAATTGTTTGACATTTCTTCCGTTTGATAAAAGCAAGTATAAGTTCGTAAAAATTATTGTTTATGAAAACTAAAGCCATTTTCTAACAAAAGCAACTTAAACTCAACTATTACCATCACGTACTAATTGTAAACGACGCATTCACGAATACAAATTAAAATCGTTCTGCTTATATCCGAGAAAAACTCAGGTGCATTCAGAACGATTCGGAGTCCGAAAAAAAAGATGACAGATTGAAATTATATCGTTCAACCCGGGAAAAAGAACGACATGGATTGAAAAAATTCATTCTGAACGAGAAAAGGAACGCAGCAGTATATACAATTTTGGTGGACGCAACTACATATATTCCTTATGGCTAGCCTTTCCGGTCAGATGTTTGTTCAGCATATATTTAAAGTAGAGTTGTTTTATTTCGACGACGGCACGCCCTTTCCACACGAAAACGATCAAAAAGAATGGTGTTTTTTTGGACACCACTAGGTGGGTTAGAGCATTTGTGATTTTACGATGAAAGGTTATTTCCAAAAAAATATCTCGAGAACGGAGTAACAGATTTTTTTGATTCAAATGCTAAATGGAACTTAATGTTTTATATTTTTTTACGAAAAAATAAATGTAACTCTAAATACTCTTACTAAAGGCGATGTACATCAATTGTGTTAATAAGAGTATACAAAAAAAAACAGTATTATTTACTATTGAAGACTTCTAGCACTTTTTTTTTTGTATTTTTATTTGGAAGTTAAAAGCTTTTTCTATCTATGTACAAAAAATTGCGATGGCCTTCGTCTTAGTTTTTGAGATACATATTAACTTTTAAGGTCACTGTATACCCAAAGAAGCCTGTATGGCAGCAAACCACTCCCACCCAAAAACTCGGAAAAATATTTTCCGATTTGCCATATTACTTTTGCTAATTTTTTTGTGATTTTTTTTTTCTGATTTTTTGAGCATATTTTTCCTTCTCTCGCAAATTCGTTGCGAAAATTAATTTTCAATGGACCAAAACAAAAAACGTGCTAGAAGTCCTCAATAGTGAAAAATACTATTTTTTTGAAAAAAACGTTTTTCATTCAGTGCTGCTATATTTCTTTTATAGAAAACTAGGGGGAGCCCGTCAGCGTTGCCCGGCGATAATATTGATACCTGGATGGGTGGGGGTGTTCCGCGACGCCGTATGCTAGGGTTTCACTCTGTATCTGTATTTGTGCGTGGGTGTGTGCATGTTTGTGCGTGCGTGCATCATTCATATTTGTGGGGCGGGAGAGTGTAGCTCTCTACGTCGACGTGTTCTCAGGCAATGCCTAAATATATAGTAAAACACGAAATTTTTGTATGGCAACCCTACGAACGAGTTGCCCGATTGAATTGCGATTTTTATGAAAACGCCGTGTACAAAGTATGAGCTCTCCATCTCGACGCTTTCTCAAGCAGCTACCAAGTATATAGTGAAAAACAAAAGTTTTGTATTTCAACACCAAGAAGGGGTAACCCGAATTAGTCCATTTTTGAAATTTTATTTACCATTGCTATGAAAACCCATGTACCAAATTTTTTGTATGGCAACCCTATGAAGGGGTTGCCCGATTGGTCCCATTTTTGAATTTAATTTACATTTCTTTTTAAAATAAGGCCCGTACACAAAATTTCAGATCTCTACGTCGATGCGTGAGGCAGTGTCCAAATATATAGTTAAAACCTAAAGTTTTGTATGGCAACACCAAAAAGAGGTCGCCCGATTTTGTCCATTTTTTTTTATGAAAACGCCGTGTACAAAATTTCAGCTCCCCACGGCGACACTTTCTCATGCAGTTTGTTAGATCTCGACAACAGCGCCATCTATCGTGTACAAAACTATCCTATCTTTCAAGCTGGAACCAACCAAATTTCATTGAAATCTGTTGGGCAATTTCGGAGATTAGCATTTATGAACACAATGACACGTGATTTTTATATATTGAGATATAAAACATGGCTTCATAAGGCTTCATCGTAAAATCACGCAATTTCTAGCTCCCTAGCGCGATGTGGGGCGTGGTAGAAAGAAACAAAATAAATAAGTATGAGCTATTTTGGTATTTTCTACAAACTGTGAAAGTTTTATCCACATCAGAAATTGTCGGGTTCCAAGGTGATCGGTTTCGTGTGGAATCGCTGTATGTAAGTATGCACAGGTTCCTCTAATAAAATATGCGATAAATGTAGAAATTAAATTATCTTCTGATCATGGATAGCTTGGGAATTATATATTGAACATAAGATTGTTTTCTTACAAATACCTCTTGAATTCGGGCATGAAACAATTATTAAAACCAATCCTCAAATATGGTGTTTTGATTTTTCGAACAATTCTTGTTAATTCTGTTGAATATTTCTTTGTGGATTTTTCATTACCGCAGGCAATTTTACTTTCAAAATAAGGGTTATCGAGATTGCGCCTTTTTCTCGAAATTTTCAAACCATTTTTTGTTTGCATTAAATTCAGCTGTGAATGATGTTTGTTCTTTTCCTTTTAGCCGGTTAAAAATCCGTTTATATATTTTGTTTAAAGCTTTGTACCCCAGTTTGCTCCACATTTCCAAATAGAATTGCCTTATTCATTAGGGTGTTTACGGACTTTTGTCCAGTTTTCAAATTATCTACTACTTAAAAAAAGTTTATTTAGCTTAAAGAAGTTTTCTTGCTTCTAGATAATGTTAAAAGTTTTTCCAAATTTAATGCAAAAATTTCCAAAAAATAGATTACTTTCTAAATTTGACTCTGGAGAAATAATTTTTTTGTTTCAGAACCGCATGCCACTAATTTTTTATTTATAGATTTAATCTGGAACAGCATCTAACCGTATTTGGGTGATTAGGATACTCAATTCGAAACAAACATATAATTGTTATTGTGAGTTACACAACAATATATCTTAAGCTTTTTGCAATTTTTTAATATGATCCATTAAAGTACCTACCACCTTTTCGGTAGACTTTCTGGAGATATTTAGTTGATAAGTTGAGGAAACTAGAAGCTGCCTGAAAAGCGAGAACCTATTCTTGAGGCTGATTCTAGGACAAAATGAAAAGTTATTTCCTGTTAATGTGTTCTGTGCCCTCTACAGTCTTACACCTTAGAGCATGGCTTCTTAATCTTTTTTCATTCACAACCCTATTTATGATTGCTTTTTTCTTTTACGACCCCATTTATGATTGTGATTTGTTTTGGAACCCACATAAATATTTTGATTAACAATACATATACATAGGAAAAAATATAGTTTTAGAATTTGTTTAAAAACACAGAAAAATATGAAAATACAAATTGCACAAAAAGTTGTAAAATTGTATTTATTATTAAATCCCCCCCCCCCCAAGATTTTTCTAAATGACCCCATTTGGGGTCACGAACCATAGTTTAAGAAGTCCTGCCTTAGACACGTAGCGCTCCTAATGAATAATTAGATGCTAATGATTCTTACGCAACTGCAACATACAGAAATTTCTTTAATTAAATTGTGCTGTCAAACTGGTTTTGACACATACCTATGACAGTAAAGAAGCGTAATGAATCGAATTCAATTTAATGATTTGGAAATAAAAAAAAACATTTTATTAAAAAGTATTTTGATAATATAGTTTGTGCCTTTCTTCTTCTTATTTTTCAAATGTGCGGGTGCACAGTGTAGCTTCAGATTTACATCATATTACAAAATTATTTCAATTTTAATACATATTTCCTCATTAGTGCTCTAATAAAGGAAAAAAAAACATTTCATTAGTGTTCATCATTATGATCCGATTTTCGAGATCGGCGTCTTAATGAATAATAAGTGCCAATGATTCATTAAGTCGTGCCGTATGTCAAAGGTATTATACCACATATAGATACATAATGACATTTTCTTTAGCAAGTTGATAGCAACGGGGTTTGACTCGGAGAAATGCAGAAACTTTGCGGACAACATTAATACCGCTACCATTCGAATCAAGGGATTTTTTTTTGTAGTTATTCGAAAGCTTGCTACCCATTGCAATTGCATCTAATTGTGTATGGATATCTTTTCTGGTTGCTATTTGCAAGAACTCGTTGCTGCGGCCAGATTTAACTTTAACTCGTTACACGTGTTGCACGAATCTTCTTTGCCAGTATAAAAGTGGAAGTGAAATTCTTTTTATACCTACAAGCATTTCTTCGACATCATTTTACTTTCAGTGTGATATTTCTCTTTCAATTATTTTTTCGTTATTAAATGTGTATCTGCGAAGATTTCTGGTTGATTGGTTCACTGTTCGGGTAATGGGTCTCCCCTGCTATGAAATAGTCTTAATTTTCTGCAACATTTTCACTAATTTTGCTATAAGGTTTTTGTACTTTTCTTTAGCTTCGATAATTTTTCATATAAAATTACACGTTTTGTTGTCCACCCACCCAAGGAACATTGTCTGCTTAGTAGATTTCTGGATTTTTTTTTGAAACACACAGATAAACATGACACAGATTCACATAGGCAAGCTGTTTGAGAATTCTAAGCTTATAATTTATGTAAAATGTTTTCTCGTGTTTAATATAAATGTGAAAAAAAGTTTGTATCTCGTATAAATATTATATATTACAATAATACCAGCTCTCTAAAAAAATACGTTATTGTGGTGAAAGGTAACTATAACTGCAACCACATCGCACAATATGCGAAAAATGAGGAATCAATTGGAAAAACGAATATATGCTGAAGGTCAAACCCTACAAGATCCAAAAAGTGCAAGTGCCTAGATATGCTAAAATAAAGTTAGATTCGATCGGCGCAATTGAAAGTGATGGCTGCTCGCTTCCAACTTGAAAATATTAATTTCACCGACGAGAAAGTTTTTCACAGTTCAACAATTCGTAAACAAATAAAACGACCGTTTTTGGTTGAGTGATAACTCTTGGAACATTTGCGTGTTTTACCTCAGAAAAAATCAGCTTAAGTGATGGTATGGGTTGGAATAATCGCAACTGATCGTACCTACTCTGCTCGCTGTTTTTGTACCTCAATTAGTGAAAACTAACGAGGCCGTATATTCAAGAATTAGTCTTGGATGATTGTGTGAAACTGTGGGCAGCAAAAAACTTCAAAAATAAACGATAGGTTTTTCAATAACACTCTACGCCAGCTGAAAATCTAAAATTGGCTATAAGAAAAAAATCTCAACGCTCATTTCTGCATGACTTTGTGCGCCTTATTCTCAGGATCTAAATCATTTGTGATATTTCGGAGACCAAGGTTAACTCTAGAAAATATAAATTTTTGAATTTTGATTGAAGCAAAGAATTGTCTAGAATACCACATATGGGGTTTTTTTTTTTTAATATTAATCTATCTGATAGGAAATTAAGTCGACTTCTACCAAGGTATAAAAACTGACTGATTTTGGCAACACACACTGTTTAAGCATGGTAAAAGCTCGGGCTGTGGATAGGCTTCGAAGCAGGCGATTCGAAACTTCAAAGTCGAATTCTCCGAAGTATGAATTTTTTTCTGAAGCTTCGACGGATGTATTCTTTCCTATGTCTGCAGTGTTGTTAAGGTTAAATTATAATAATCGAAATGACTTGAAATTATTTTTGAATAGCTTAACAAGTGCCAGTTTTTATGAGATTTTTAGAGAATAGACGTATTATAATTATTGATTATGATAAGAGTATATATTATATAAATATACTTCATAAGATTAGATTGTAAACCCAATGTAGCTCAAAATTTTTAACGCTAATTTCACTCTTTTCCCGTTGAACTATTGATCAACAATGTGACTCATTACTTGGATTATTTTTTAGATTGGGTGATTTCTACTAATAAACTTAAAAAAAAATGTTATTAAAGCACATTATTTATTTAGTAATTATTTTTAAATATAAAACTGGGTTTTCCAATAAGAGGTGTTATTTTGATATTCAAAGAAAAATGCCATTTTTTGAGATAAATGATCGGATCTTTATTTCATTATAAAGAGGAAGATATGCCGTTAATAATTGAAAATAACATCAGCCAAATGACCACCACGACCACGCCTACAGGACCATATCCTTTTCATGAAATTTTCCATAACCATATCGCAAAGTGGCTGCCCTATGTCCTCGATAGCCTCACGAATTCCATCTTTGAGGTCTTGAATCGACGCCGGGCTGTTGGTGTAGACCTTCTCTTTCACGTGGCCCCAAAGGAAGAAGTCGCAAGGTGTTAAGTCACAAGATCTCGGTGGCCAATTGTGAGCACCTCTTCGAGAGATAACACGGTCCGGAAACTTTTCCCGTAAAAGATCAATGGTTTCGTTGCTGTATGGCACGTAGCGCCGTCTTGTTGAAAGTAAACGTTGTCCAGATCAATACCATCCAATTCCGGCCATATAAAATCATTAATCATCTGTCTATAGCGCAATCCATTCACCGTAACTGTTGCTCCAGCCTCATTTTCGAAAAAGTAAGGTCCAATGACCCCGCGGGACCATACACCGCACCAAACAGTCACACGTTGAGGATAACGAAGCCATCGAGGTGGAACTGGGCCTCATCACTCAAGATGAGTTTGAGGACCCAATCAGCAAAGACTCGACGTTGTTGATGATCGGCCGGCTTGAGTTCTTGTGTTAACTGAACTTTATAGCCTTAAGACCCAAATCTTTATGCAAAATACGGTGTAATGACGTCTGTGGAATGCCTAATTCCAAAGAACGACGAGGAATGGACAAACCTGGGTTTTCTTCAACACTTTCGGCTACAGCAGTAATATTCTCGGCTGTTCTTGAGCGACGTGCACGGGTTTTATTCTTCACATCACTAACTTGTCCCGACAGCTCGAATTTTTCTACCAATTTCTGTATTGCGGTCCGACAAGGTGCTTCACGACGACCCAAAAATGTTCGAGTTTTACGAACCGTCTCTGCCACATTTTCATCATTTTTATAGTGAATTTTAATAATTTCAATGCGTTGTTGAATCGTGTATCGTTCCATTTTTATTAATGGCGTAGTTTCTACTTGTCAAAAGTCAAAAAAATAACAGCTGCAAAAGTGACATCTACCGAAATAGCGGACAAATTAAAATAACACCTCTTATTGGAAAACCCTTTATTCCTTATGGCTAGTCTTTCCGGTGGTCAGATGTTTGTTCAGCATATATTTAAAGTAGAGTTAGACGATGGCACGCCCTTTCCACACGAAAACGATCAAAAAGAATGGTGTTTTTTTGGACACCACTAGGGGGGTTAGAGCATTTGTGATTTTACGATGAAAGGTTATTTCCAAAAAAAATATCTCGAGAACGGAGTAACAGATTTTTGTTATTCAAATGCTAAATGGAACTTAATGTTTTATATTTTTTTACGATAATAAGAAAATCCCGCTTCGCATGAATAGGTTGTAGAAAACGGAAGTAAAACAATAATACCTTGTTTTGAAAAATTGGGGTACTCTTCTGACAAACTCCTCCAGAAATCATTTAAAGGCTGATCTTCGTATTTTTGTTTGAAATCAGAGTCACTAATTACATCAATTAGATTTTCATAGTCACTTTCCCTTAAGCCTAGTGGTTTAGCTGTCACGGAAAATGGATTCCGAACCGAAGAATCGTCCTTACTAGTTTTCGGATAATATTCCAAAAAAGTTGTTTTTAAGTTATGAAGGTGTTCTAAAAATACTTCTTCATCTACATTAAAATTTAATTCATTCAAAAATTCATGCAAGGCAGAAAAACAGTCACAATAATTAAATTCAACTGATGAAATTCAAAATTATATTTTTTTTTATCAAAAGATACAACTCTATCTCTTGTATTAAAAATTGTCATATTTTTTCCTTGTACCAATAAATATCTTCATTGCATTTGGTAAAAATATCTACCAGATGTTCAAGTTTTATTAACCATTAAATTTTATCCTGAATTATTTTGTGCCTTCAAGAAGACCAATAACTCTTTTCGAAGTTCAGAAAGTCTTAATAGTGGTTTTCCTCTGGATAGCCATCTCACTTCAGTATGTAATAAAAGTGCTTTGTGTCTACTACCCAATTTACCCACAAAATTGAAGTGGTCTTAATTTTACATAGTTCACTTTCACGGCTTCATCCATAACATTTTTTAAATTTGTGGGAATTTTTTTAGTTACCAGTGCTTGCATATGCAAAATACAATGACTCCTGGTGGCTCTTTTAGCTAGTTTGTGAATACGTTATACCATACCTTTCATCTTTCGTACAATTGTTCGAGCCCCATCTGTACAAATATCAATACACTTCGCCCAACCTATCTCTTTATTTTTAATGTAATCATTAACAGAGTTGACTATATCTTCTGCTGTAGTTTGTCAATGTAAATATGCGTACATGAGTAAATATTCTTCAATACTTTTATTATATGTATAATCCAATTGTATGAGCTTCATCATTAAGCGCAATACGAAAACTCACGTGATAAGATGCCTCGGTTGCATTTTCATTTTTTTTTTTCATTTTTAGCCATTGTAGTCATTTGGATTTTGGACTTTTCTAGTGAGTCACATTGTCCTTTAAAAAATTCCATGCCTTTTCCTTTATAATTAATGTGTATTGCTTCGAAGTGCCTGTAAATTTTTGCTGAAGCCAAAGAACTGTTTGCGAGTATTTTATTACATAAAACACACATTGCATCAGGAGAATCTGAATTGCCAATATATGTAAATCCCAAACTTAAATAAGTTTCATCGTAATTCCGTTTTGGACTGTTCATAGATGACACTTGGTCTTTAATATTAGATTTTGAAGAAACCACAGATTTTCGATAATTTTCTTCTTCAATGATAGACGTATTTAAATTCTGTAATGAGAACACATTTTTTGTCAAAATGGACAAAGTTCCACATTGGAGCATTGTAAGCAATCAGACCAAATTAATCGTTATATTCATATGAAAATTTGATTCATTTATATTTTCGACAAGTATACACCCAATCCTGTTTTAACGCAATACATTCGTTCCCGGAAATAACACGTAGAATAAAAATACGTAAAAAATTACAAAAGCCTATTGACAGATTAGTTCCCAACAGTGAGAAATCGTGTACGAAAGTATCAAAAATGTACTAGAAAATTAAAATGGTTCTTTGAATTCCCGCAAAAAAAGTCATGTAGGCATATCTAAACGAATTTGCGGGAATAAATTACGGAAAAAGTGAAAACTGTGCCAACCAAAAATTGCGTAAAAGTGATCTCATGAAAATAAACTCACATAATAAGAGGACCGGGTGTAGACCTAATAACGTGTGATTGATTAACAAAATATTTTAGTTAAGTCGATCAAATTTTAAGGTTAAAAACACAACAATACGGACTTACTAATGAAACTTCCAGCAGACTTTTCCCTCCAGAATTTATATACTGATATGCTGAATATTTAACACGTATTTTCCACCTTTTTTTTAATCAGATTTATGAACAATATCTATTAGCTCGGCTAATCGTTCTGTCAATCTTGGCAGCTTTCGTTAAAGTGACAAAATGTGTCAGCCGGTAGGAGAAAATCTCAAACGACTCAATTTAATCAATTCATCGATATTTTTTTGGCGATTTTTTTTAGTCGTCCATACTTTTCTCTAAATAATCGAATAATTCAATTCATCGACACGTTTTTAAAAATTTTGCATATCACTCGCCTTTCAATATGAAGTAGAATGTTGCAAGTGTATAGTACCTTTGCAAATTGTCACGGAACACCTATTCAGGTTCATCGGAACACTGGTGTTCCACGGAACATAGTTTGTGAAACCCGGGGATAGCGTAACAAACTTTGAATCAAATATATTCGCTCGTTAAAGCATTCATACTGCGATTCTTCAAAAATTTTTAAAGCATACATACAATGTTCATGATTCGAAGGTTTCTACTCCAAACTTCGAATAATTTGAACCTTTTAACCAGCTACTTCAAGAAGCCTATCTACAGTAAATTTTATTAAAACACTGTTTTTGGAAAGTGATTTTATTTATTATTTCGTCCTTTCTAGATTTTTGGAAATGTGTAATCGTGATTTGTGAAAATACTTATAGTGGACAGAAATTTTGTAGACTACATTTTTTTGACTATATTAAATTTCGCGTCACTGATGGGTACTTTTTGTATCAATTGTTTAGAAGCTATGCTCTCTTCTTCTAGCTTGGGAATTCATTTTTTATGTTTATTATTATGATGATATGGGGAAGGCGACACACAGAAGCCGCTTATCGTCTTTGCGATCTCAGAGACTTTTTTTTGACACTACTCCTAAGAAGGCGCCCATTCAAAATTGAGATCTTCGACAACACCTTTAATATGTAATGATGTAACGTGAATGTAGTTGTATTAAAATTTCTAGGATATTGCTTTCACTGCACGTACATCTACGCATATGATTCAGGAGAGCGTTAGACTTCGTTTTTGCGAACGAACCAAGTCAACGGTATAATGAGGATATAATTTACAAGAAGTGTATTGTTTTTTTAAGATGTTCTTTTATTAAAAGACCGGAGATAAAAAAAAGACTTAGTTGTTGTCCATCAGCTTAATGTATTTTATTCATAACATTCCAGCAACTATACTTCGTGGTTTGTTTTTTTCCTTTTGCACTACTCCAATCTCTGGAGGCCTCTACTTCGTTTACATACTACGTGTATAAGGGAATAAATCTAAAAGTACTTTTAATAAATGTTCATGCATGAATAGGTCATTAATTAAATATATTATATGTAACAAAAAATCAGCTGGTAACTAATTAAATAAATTAACACGCATGTTCAAAACTTATTTAATTTCCCTTTGTGTCAACGTTTATTAGTTTGTCCCATGTGGTTCAGTTTTATCATTTTAGAATAATTTCTCTTTTTAACTTCTGATATCCTCGTATTTCGCGTGTGGTCTGAGGTTTCTTTATTCAGCTTGAAATCTTTTGAATTTGATCACAAATTGCTAGGTTCACGTATAACTTCCTGTACTTTATATTTCCACTTACATAGCTACTTACTAACATTAAAAATAACTCAGATTGTTTTCGCAGAATTTGTTTACTTTAATTTTACACGTTAAGCAAAAAAGCAAAAAAAAAAAAAAGGTGGAATCTGTCTAAGATCAATTCTTATGATACCCTAAATGAATAACCGTATGAGTAAGTTTGATTGTTAAAGTGGTTTTCGCATCTATTTCTAGAACTGTTCGTTGGTCAGTAAAAAAGATTATAACCGATTTTATATAGGATTTTATACTCTGAAGAGCTTTTCAGTATTTACAATATGTATACGTAAAAAATCTCAGTTTTTCTATGGAAATACCAAGAAGGGGTTGCCCGATTTAGTTTATTTTTGAAAGTGAATTTACAATTTTTATGAGAATAACTTGTACAAAATTTCAGCTGATTTCGTCGATGCGTTCTTAGACACTGTCAAAATATGTAGTGAAAAATGAAATTTTTGTATGGCAACCCTACGAAGAAATTACCAAATTTGTTCCATTTTGTACTTTAATTTACAATATTTTTTTTTTAAAAAGGCCATATGCAGAATTTCAGCTCTCTATGTAAACGCGCTTTCAAGTTATCATGAGCACGGGCAGACGGACAGACAGACAGATAGGCAGACAGACGGACATGCAAAAATCAAAATAATTTTTTATATTATGCGTGACTATCTAATTCATTACAAACGGAGTGACAAACTTAGTCTAACTTTCTGTCTAACCCAAGAAGAAAGAACTCCTTTCGCCTACTCTTTACTTGTGTGTCTCTCAGTCTGAAAATAATATGGATGCGTGTAGTGTACTTCTTCCTGCACCAGAAAAATAATAGCTTTTCAGAATTATTAGCATAAACCTTGTCAATTTAAAATTAAATTTACATTTAGGAAAAATTGCGGAAATAAAATTATTCTTTGCAGGAAATTTTAAATATTTTTCATTCCATTAATAATATAAAATTCGCACACTGCCCAAGAACATTGGCTACCCAGTAAGTAAGACAGGAATAAATTCTTCTAAGATCCGAAATAAATTCTTAGCTATCGAATAATCGATTCTATTTCGTGTCAAAATGAATTATTTTATATGGACAATGTCCACTTTTTCGGTTCCTTAGATTGGTTTTAGGAGCACCCAATAGAAATTGATCTTATAATCGATTACAAATTGATTCTTGAATCATTGAAAAATATATTTCATAAGTGACTAGGAAATATATTTGAAATCGGTATAGAGGCGATTTTTAAATAGATAATGTATCGGTATAGAATTGGTATGGCTCCAATCTATGACTCTGACTATTTCCTTATATAATTTTCATAAAATATCTAGATAGACTTAGATCTGCCATACTAAAAAAGAATAATTTCAATTGTTGATGAAAATCATGCAAGCGATTAGTCAGGATGGCTGTAATCAGTTCTTGAATTTAAAATTGCTGGTTTAACATCGAAAAAATTTATTTTTATTAAATTACTACATCACTCAAGAAATAAAAATATAATTTCAAATAATGGAATACAAAAATGAAATAATAAATAAAAGGAATTCAGTCGTTTTGAAGCTTACTTTATTCTTTCGGGTCTAGTTTTTGTTGCGTTAGCTATTCTGTTTTATTAAATTGGTGTTTTGCAGCTTTCAATGTCTTTTTTACTTCTCTGCATTCAATTTCTCCGAATTGGGTGCTTTTTAAAATATCTGCGGAAACAAATTAATTATTATTTAAAGATAGTAATACCCAACATTTTACCAAAGAAGCTTTCTTATATTTTTATTATTGTTTACATTCCCTATTTACTTGGCGAAAACGTCTTTTACTATAATACCACATTTTTTTTTTATTTTTTCTCGGCATACTTTTACTTACTCACTCATTCACTCGAATAATTTAAAAGTTGATTTATCACGACTAAGTTTTCTAATGTTTCTAATTAGATATTAACTTAACTTAACTCTCTAACTCCCGATCAAGGAACGTTTGCTCCAGACCCAATTGATGTGGACAAGTACAGGGTATGTAACAGGAGCAAGAGCCTTGCGGGCAGAATCTTCACTCCTAAGAAGGTTAGATGGGCGATTGGCACATTTAAGCCCTTTAAATCTGCTGGAGGGGACGGCATCTTCCCCGCCCTACTACATCAAGATGTTGAAGAAATACTCCTTCCACTACAAAAATTTTTTCCAGCCAGCTATGCTCTAGGGTACGTTCCCCAATATTGGAGAGACGTCAGGGTGGTATTTATACCCAAAGCAGTAAAAATGACTAGTTGTCTAGCCAAATCGTTCCGACCTATCATCCTCTCCTCATTCGTACTTAAGTCCATGAAAAAAATCCTTGACCTACACATTCGAAGTGAAATTTTGATTAAATCACCACTTCATTCTAAGCAGTTCGCTTATCAAGGTGGCAAGTCTACCGAGACTGCCATTCACACACTAGTTAAAGACCTCGACAGAGCTCTTGAAGCAAAAGAGGTGGATTTGCGGACATTGAAGGAGACTTCGATAACACCTCCTGGATAGACTTCATGCTTAGAAGCAGGAGGATAACCACAACTCTAGGGAACAGCTCAATCACGATCAACGCAGCAAAAGGCTGCCCACAAGGAGGAATTCTCTCTCCACTCCTGTGGTCGATCGTAATTGATGGCCTGCTAGAGAAACTTACCAGTTCAGGTTTTAATGTACAAGGCTACGCGGATGACCTAGTAGTCACAATACGGGACAAGCATGATCAAGTCATTTTCGACCTCATGCAAATTGCTCTCTCCAATATACGCACGTGGTGTTTAAACAAAATCCTTAGCATAAACCCCAATGAGACGGTTATCGACCCGTTTACAAGAAAATCGAAGCTTTCACTAACACGGAATTGATATTCTCAGACGAAGTCAAATATCTGGGGGTAACTCTAAATAAGAAAATTTCCTGGAATTCGCAGCTGTCCAGAGCAGAGTGACGGATAGAGCGGTGCGATCTCTCTACACGTGTCATCGCTTCATTGGCAGAACGTCGGGTCTGAAGCCAAAAATAATGTACTGGATGTACACCACGGTTGTTAGATCCATTGTCACCTATGCGGCCCTCGAACGGCTGAGGCTATGCTTCAAAAAACCCAGCGGCTTGACTGTCTAGGAATAACTGGTGCCATGAGAACCTGTCCTACAGCAGTCTTACTAAACTTACCTCCCCTATATTTGCAGGTCAAAAAGGAAGAGATCTCCAATGCTATTAGAATGCAAAAGGAGAAACAGTCAAAGCGAGGCGATATGGTTGGTTATTTAAGTATCTTAAAACAGATATGCTTTGAGCAAATGTCAACAATATCTGATATAATCACACCCAGGATGAATTTTGTAAGACCATTGCAAGTGATTGTGGGAGACCGACAGCAATGGCGTTCCACTAAACCGTCTTTCCAACAAGGATCGATGGTGTGGTATACACTGGGCGTATACGGCCTCAAATGCCAAATATCAAAGGCTCTGGGCTCTGGGCTCTACTTCTACCGTACTCCAAGCCGAGATATTGCCCATAATATAGGATGTGCCAATATGTGCATTAAAAGAGCCACCAACCTATGTGTGGAACGTCAATCCCAGAACGGTTCTAGACTTTAGACTCTAGACTCACAATAGATCTTTCAGGTCACAGTGATAGCGAGGCTATCGCCTACACACCCCTTCACAAATCTAATCTAATCTAATTAACTTATATTTTTCACCTCGACAACATTATTTCAAACTTCAAAATTAATGATTAATTCCATTTTGTTTCGCAACCTATTCGACTAATCGAAACGCACACATTATCGAGGAAAGATTCGAAAATTTAATTCGAATCGAAACAGAATCGATTACGGGCAAAGTTCTGATACCGAAATCGATTCACCATATTCGTATTGGAATCGATTCTAAAATACATTCGACAGGAATATATCCCATTTGTCTAACTGGGTATCTTCGTAACATTGTTTTTGCTGAGTACAAGCTCGGTAGTTTCGACGTCGGAAGCATTGAGGTAAAATTTAAATTTTTCTGAAAATTTTGACACTTTTGTTTTTTTAACTTCCTAAGGGAGCCCCTAAGAAAATTTTCAGTTAGGTGCACCAACGGGTGGCCTTCCTAAGGGAGCCCATAAGAAAATTTTTAATTGGGTGCACCAACGGTTGGGAAGAAGCGGAGCACAGACGCCTCCACAATTGAGTTGTAACACGTTAATGTTCTGCTCACATCAGTCGCCAGGGTAGGGCTGCATTTGGCGAACTTGGAAAAATGTTTGGCCTACTTTAGTTTCTACCTCATAAGTAAAAGGATTATTCTTGTAACTGTTAACGCTGCTATTTACCTTAAAGTGTCGAAAAAAAAGGTTTGCTTCAATGACTATAATTAACGGTAGATGCCTTAGAGTTCAAGAAATTTTTGATATATTACTGAATTTATGGTATTGAAATACAAGCAAAAACTAATTCGTTACTAGAAAAATAGTTTTTATTTATTTCTTTAGAATTTATTTTTTGACAAATACTATAATTCGAAGACGAGTTCTCGAATACATATGAACGTAAATAAATTACTTAGTAAATATTATTTAATTTAGTCATAACAATATTTCGTAATCTACGCTTCAATATAAGTACTAAAGTCAACAATTTAACTTTGTTTCGTATTTAGTTAGTCGAATACGGTGTTAATGACTCCAGCTCTGCATTCCCTTTGCTATTGTAAAAGGTCTGCATATTAAAAATGTTTCAAGTGTTTTACATGAAAAACAAACTATAATTAAATTTTTATTTCCCTCATTTATTTTATTTTTATGCCGGTAGTCTGGCAGCTGTAAATTTTGTTAGCATTGCATACTGATTTCGACTGTACACCACTGACTGATAACAAAGTGAATTATCGTGCTAATTATGTATAAATTATTGTCCCAATTTCGTAAGCTCTGTAAAAAGTTTATTGAACTCATAATTGTAAAAATATAAGTAGCTGTTGTGACCTTTTTTGTTTGTTGTGGCTTTATAAACATTTGATTTAAAAAATGACTTTGACAGTGTCGAAATTTATATTCGAAATTGACGTAAAATTTGCAATATTTGGTATAGAAACGATTTACAAGTTTTGTTTTTGTTAAAATAAATCTGTTTTCATACATAAAAAAGTAAAAAAAATATATATGTATATACGGGTGTCCCGTAAGTCGACGTCAAGCCGGAATCGGGTGATGTGATAGACCAAATCATAATAGTTACCAGAAAAATATTACAAAAAATCTAAGTCATGTACTTTTTAAATTATATGCATTTCTTTTTTTTCGAGAAAATGTACACCCTGTGATGGTTTTTTAGCTCCTGTTGCTACAAATCTTTACATTTTTTCAATTTTATTTTTCTTATGTAGTCCCGAATAGTGCTTATGTAACCTGTTGCTTTAAATTCTGAACCAACTGCTCCAGCTTGGAAGAAAATGTCACATTTTGCCGAACCAAGAAGAGGAAATTAATACTTCACCCAGTTTTAACTGACTGTACTGAAAACAAAAAAATGTACTACACATTTTCTCGAAAACAAAAGAAATGCCTATAATTTAAAAAATACATGACTTAGATTTTCTTTTATATTTTTCTGGTAACTATTATGATTTGGTCTATTACCCGATTCCAGCTTGACGTCGACTTACGGGACACCCTGTATATTTCCGATCTTTAGGAAATATTAATTGAGGTGATAATATTCGTGATTAAAGGATAGAAGAGTTCAGATTTCGTTTCTCGATTTGTAAACGGATTAGGGGTAGGTACCCGTTCTGTATTAAATAGTCTATATACAGGGTGGCTCAGAAATGTATATGTATATTAAACCTTATGGTGTGATAGCGTATGTGTTTTAAAGAGCAAAACTGTTAAAATCAAACTGAATCTCGCAATCGTCTTAGAATTACAGGGCGAGCAAGACACTTTATGGAATACGCGAATCATTACAACTCCGTCCACAAATATGAAGAAGAAAGATATAATTTCCAGCATCTATTGTAAAACATGTTAAATAAATTTATTTAAATTGAAAATAACAAGAACCCTAATTGCAAAAATATATACGAAATGCAGTAACTGGGGTATATGTGACCCAAAAAGTCCCGAGAAAGTTTTCTGAATAGGGAAAAAAGTATACCGCCCGATAGTATTCGCTGAAACCTTTAACTTTATATGCAACATACCGTATTGGAACCACCATCCCCCGCGCTCCTATCCCCAACCTAAAAGTATGCAGAGAAAAAAGTTTTCTCTATGTAGCTAGTAATGAGCTGAGGCGAACAATGAAAGCCGTTTTCCTATCAGACAGAACTCTACCGAGCTATTGCGGATCTAAGTTGCGAAAAATCTAGTACTTCAATTCGAATAAAAAAGAGGGAAATACTAAAAAGTGAGTATAGGGATGGCTATTTAAGCCTCCGAATATAGGAGAGTGGGTACTCAAACTTCATCTTAGGACCTAAGGAATTCGATTCTGTACATTGACACCCCAAGCCTTCCACCGTTTAATTGATATAAAAATTGTTGATAAAATATGTTCAGAATATCATAATTCATCGTTTAAGACATCTCTCATGTCTGGAGGTGTCGGGGGCCTAAACTGGGCATTCCCTTTTGCAGATTCATAACGGAAGGAGGGTGATTTTTTTAAAAATTTGTTTTTGTATAACTACCTCTCATTCCGGACTCCAGAAGAATGGCACATTCTTCCTTAACAAAGTACTTATGGGGTAGATTTAGATTTAGATTTGTGAAGGGGTGTATAGGCGTTTGCCTCGCTATCACTGCGACCTGAAAGATCTATTGTGAGTCCCCGTTGTATTTTCTCCCTTTATAGGTTCAGACTGTTAATAAAGTCTAGAATCATTCTGGGATTGAGGCTCCACACATAGGTTGGTGGAGGAAAAGCATATTCGGGGTGGAGTAGTCTCCGTCTAGCCAATGCTTCGCAGTTGCAGTGCAGCTTTTTTAGGTTATACCTTAAGGGGCAATAGCCTGAGAAGAGCTCAGCAATCATTTTGAGCTCTGTTCTTCTAAGGAGTAGGAGTTCTTTTGTTTTTCCGTCAGAAGTGTCGATAAACTTTTTTGCCTGACGAAGTCCTTGTAGCCTTTCCCAATACAGGAGTTTCTGTTTATTCTCCCAGTCGTTTGGGCAGCTTTGAGGTAACACTTGGAAGGGCCACAAAATGGATCTTGTTCGACAAATTGAGTTTCCGCTTCTCTTTTGGCTAGGCCATCAGCAATTTCATAGCCTTTGTGGCCCTCATGTCCAGGTACCCACGTGAGGATAACTTTGTTTCTCCTTGATAAGTTTTTGACGGTTTGTAAACATTCCCAGACTATCCCTGATTTAACAGTGTAGGACTTTGAGGCCTTGAGGGTAGCTTGACTGTCCGAGAGGATATTAATGGTTGAACCATTTATGGCTCTTTTAATGCAGGTATTGGCACATTCTATTATGGCCAATACCTCGGCTTGAAATACGGTAGGAGTAGAGCCCAGATCCTTTGATATATGGCATTTGGGGCCGTATACGCACAGTCCGACTCCATTGTTCGTTTTTGAACCTTCTGTATACTACACCATCGACCCTTGTAGAAAGGACGGTTTATACTTATGGGGTAAGATATGGTGCTGAGATTTTGTTTAAATCTGCCATAATAATTCTTTATCTGAGTTCGCAGGACTTCTCATTTTTTTTTATTGTTTCAAGCTTTTTTGTTTACATTATGTGATGAGGTCATTTCCAAAGCTCTCCTTATCCGTTCTAATAATGTCTTGAGATAATGATAAAAACACAAGCTTCTAAATAAACGCATTAGCTCCCAATAGCATTAAATAATTAAATAATGATGATAATAATAAAAAATATTAATTAGGAGACTTTTGGGACAGTCACTTATCTGGATAAGGTAAGTTTTGGAAAAGTTTTACATTTCTAGCTGTAATTTGAGCGGGAAATCGTGAGCTTTGGAGCCTGAATATCATTCTAAACGATTCAAAGAAAGAAAGGAGTTTACCTTGGTTTTTTCAAAAAAATAGATAAGGAGAGTTTTGAAAGTGGCCTCATTACATTCATGTACTCCATGTTTGTCTATCTAATAGTCACAATATTTAATACATCTTTAAAAAATGTACACTTTTTTAAGTTAACCTCCAAATTGTACCCTTGTACTTTTCTAAACGTTTTATGTGTGTATAATTGTCACGACCGGTTATTTAATGTCGTCCAAAAACATAAATACCCACTAGATATCATTTAAAATACTTTCCATTAATTGCTGCTAAATCGCAAGGGCAGATGTTATACCATACATTAAACGAGTGAGTGTTTTTTTAACGAACGTGTAATTGCAGATATGCTTGAGATAAGTCGAATTTTGTATACGTATTCCTGTTAATTATTGAAGTAAGTAATTTCTCAAATCTAGGCAGAGGATGCTCATCCACCAGTAGGTTGGGATTGACAGTCACCTTATGGTCCCCACATAACCTTACTTTACCATTTTGTTTAATAATTGGAAGCAGCGGGGTAGCCCATCGGGTAGTATTCGCTTTCACTAACAAACCTATTTTAGACTCTCTAATTCGCTTTCTGTTATGCTCTTCAAGGCAAAAGACACCTTAAAAAATGGGTTTAAAGTTTTTAGTGTTGCTTTCAATGCTCTAATATAACCCGTATTCTCATTTAAAATGTTATCAAGAATCTTGCACACTTTGTCTTCTTCACATATATTTATATGTCCACTTTTTTCCTTGTTCTAAATTGTGTTGTCATTGTTGAGTTTTAATTTTTTTATTATTGAAACTTGCCTTCATTGAGAACTAAATAAATTTATAAATTACAGGTTTGCTTCATGAAATTACAAGTAAATACTTTGCTGGCAATATTAAATTAATCATTAATGTGTTGAAGTGTCGATATGAAAATGGTCTACTGTTGCGCACTGTAACTTAGCATATATACCAAATAGAAAGATACATAAAATTCGTGTAGCATATTACCTATGTAAGCTCTATGTTAAACTGGAACTCTATTGTCAAATTTGTTTTTGATGTGTAAAGGCCGAAGGGGTTTAAGTGCAATAATAGTTACAGCTTTTAAATATTTTGTGTGTGGGGAGAATTTTCAATTTGTGATAAGTTTCTGGGATATTCTCATCTATTCCAGATTGGAGATTGTAGATTATTTTTTTAAAATTCACAAAAAGTAATAGTTTTTTGATGAATTAAATAAAATTAGAGCACTAAATTAATTTGTTTTTTAATCATTCAAAAATGAGTTTTTGCCCCTCTCCGGATTTATAATTTATATAAGACTGTACTGAAGTCTCAACCACAAAGCTATTCTCAAAGCTAATTTGTTCCCGTAGTGAATGAAAACACGTAATCTAAAAACAATTTCTTCTAATTTCGGTAGGAACTGAATAAGTTACAGTTAACACATAGGGTATAATAGGTCAAATTAAAGAGGAGAGTCCATAGTTTATAGTTTACAATATTAACCACCTTTTTGTAAAAAAAAAAGAGGTAAAATTAAAAAAAAGGTTTAGACCAACATAACTCCTGGGAGGAGAGGTGCACTGGTTGAGGAGGTGTTTGAAAGGCCATAAAGTTCTGCATAAAATAAGTTATTGACGATGACCGTACACCCAATACTTTTAAAGATACAGGGTATTTTGTGAAGAGTTAACATATTTTTTTAATCACTTTATAACTTCGAAATTTTTGATATGCCCCCCCCCCCCCCCCCCTTCTTGTAAACTCCAAAAAGGTTAATATGCTGTTATACTGTTTTTATTATATTAAGTATGAGTCGGAAGATACGCTATCTGAAAGAGAAAAAGTTTTATATTTAACCATTTAATTAACTAGGAAAATAAATAATTACTTTCGTTTTCCACCTCAAGTGTTGTCCTCAATAACCAACAGATGGATGCTGCAAACGATTTTTATTATATTCCAGGTATTATAGCGTCGACCACATGAAGCTTGTTAATAAGCTAAAGAGCCTCTTTGGATTTGGTTTGTCTGCGCTCAAGTTAATTAGTAGTTTTTTGGAGAATCGCTCGCAGCGTGTTAAGGTAAACGAAGTTTTCTCCGCTAAGCTCCCTTTGACTGTCGGTGTACCACAAGGATCAATATTAGGACCCCTGCTCTTTAGTCTTTTTATTAATGATTTGCCAGCTGTTATCAAAAATAGCTCGGTTCACTTGTACGCTGATGATGTGCAGATATATTTAGATCGTCCAATTGGTCTTTTAGAGGACTGTCTCAGCCGAATTAATGAAGATCTTCATAATATTTTAAAATGGTCAATCAATAATAGGCTGATACTCAACCCCAAAAAATCTCAAGCGCTAGCGGTTTGCAGAGGAAGTTATGATCTTAACTATTTTCCCCCGATAGAGTTCAATAGCTCTACTATACCATATGTGCAGAAAGTTCGAAGCTTAGGTATTATATTAAACTCTCATATGAGTTGCTGTGACCATATTAAAATGATACTAGGGAAGATCTATGGGGCGCTTCGCCGACTTTGGTTATATGCTAACCTGCTCTCCACCGACTTGCGCATAAGGTTGGTCAGGACACTGATATTGCCGCATCTAACACATGGGTCTATCATATACCCTAGACTCGACTCAAGTTGTAAGCGTAAGCTTGAAGTAGCCTACAATGATTCTATTAGGTTCGCGTTCAGGCTTCGTAGATCCGATCACATTTTTCCTTTTCGTCACAGAATCTTGAATTGCTCTTTGGAATTACATTTGCAGCACAAGGCATTACTCTTTCTATTTAACATACTGAGCACACGTAAACCGACATATCATGAATTTTTAAATTTCTTGCGTAGTGACAGACGTTGTGATTTGCTACAGCCTCGCTTTAATTATTCTGTCTTGAATGCTTCTTACTTTGTTCAAGCTATTCGCATTTGGAATACTCTTCCAGTTTCGATTCAGCGCGCAAGCTTGGCCGCCTCCTTTAAACAGTTACTCTGGCAGCACACATCATTAGGATAATGATATACAATTTAATTATTTTCAGTTGACTGCACATGCATTTGAATTCTCTTTTCTCTTTCTTCTTTTTTCTCCTTCTTACTGCTCAAGTTGCTTATGTAGTTATCTTTATTATCATATTTCTTGAGTTTTATCTTTGTTTTCATACTTTTTTTTTTCTTCTCTTTATGCTATATTTTCTCATTTCTATCTTATAGTTACAGAAATAGTATCATGAATTTTGTTGTTTTCTATTTTCTCTTTATAATTTTTCTTTATTATCATTCACTACTCATATTTGTTTAATATTCGATAGTTACCTGCATTTCTCTAGTTAGTTTTGATTTTGTGAACTTTAGTAGTACTAATGAAAAGGCTTCTGTCTTATTGTACTTTTTTTGAAAATAAATACTTACTTACTTACTTACTATTAAATTAACTAGAACAAGGAAAACCTACCAGTGTTTCTGGAGGGGCCTGGCGGCGGTCTTCATTTCGAAGGAAAGTGAAACTGTAATACGAAAAAGCAACTTGTACTGCATCTATACCATCCTAAAATAAAAATAAAAACGGAAAGCAACTATTTACATCAGATTAAGCATTCACCTCTGCTAGCGGGAACCGTATTGTTGTCCCTGTATTGATAATAGAAATTATTATAGGCTTTGCCTCGGTGTGCTCAGATTATAAACGACCTCAGCACTCCATTTCGGCATAAGTATGAAGTACTATTAACCACTCTATATGAAGTGTTCATCAAGGAATAAGTATAACTTCGTTTTAATTTTGTTTGTTTATAAATATCAATATGCTTACCATTGTAATGACGATGTAACGCAAGCGGGGCAGTGCATGTAATCTGAGCTAGAAAAGAGAGGCTTATTAATTTAGGTTAGGTACCAGACGCAGCACTGATAAATTTTCACTAGAAAAGAAAAGTAATTTGCTTGATAAATCTACGTGGGTTGGGCTTTCTTCCTGATTCTTGGTTAAATCAGCACCTAACCTTCCACTAATTAAAACGCACGGATCCCGAAAGAATTTCGTATTCCGAGAATAAAACTTCCGAAATCGGACAGTTCTCCGCCCAAGGTAAATATCGGTAACGAAAACAAAAATTAAAAGAAAAGAAAAAAAAAGTATTTTAAAGATTTTAAATTAGATTAAGATTTTAAACAGAAGATCTTTCTATTTAATTTTGACGGAACCAGAGTAGATAAACTTTTTCTGATTATAGCAGCAGACAGTACAAAAAAAAAATAGCTTATTTTTCAAAAAAAATTAAAAAAAATAATATTAATAATATATTACAGATTGAAATCGGTCAGTTCCGATTGGTTAAAAGCCTGGAAAATTTATTGAACTTTCCAATAGGGGACTTATTTTGTAAAACCGATGACTTTGGTAGGGGAAGAGGACAGTCTTCGATTATGTGGCAGAAGTATCAGTCTTTTCAGTGAAAAAAAAAAAAACAAAAAGGAGTTAAAAATGTTGATGCAGTAGAGCGTAATACTTGGTGCGAAGAAAAGCTAAAGGAGTAAATTGGTGTCTAAATTGAGCGAATAGGGAAGAAGGTCTATGCAAGACTTGAGATTCACGGAAACGTAATAAACGATTTCTAAATCAAATAATGTAAAGTCCTCAATTACAATATATGTATGTTTTCTGCGCTGCCTTGCATGCTACATAAAGCTCAGAAAGCTCAAGTGTGTGGATAGGTTATGAAATCTGAATTTTTTCTATAGAATAAGTCGAATTGAGTTGAATTGAATTAAATTAAATTAAATTTAATTGAATTGAATTGATATATTTCTTTGGTTCTATGTATGAGCAGATTTCAGTTAAAATTTTTAGAAGTTCTCTTTTGTTATTAATATACAGGGTGTTTCCGCGTAGGAGGTCAATAGAGCAGGAAGTGATAGTACTCACCTAGACTAACCAAAAATTGTATGGGAGGGGTGGGAGTTACAGGGTGATTAAGAAAAAAAACTAGTTTTTCACAGAACATCCTGTATCTTAAAAACTATAGGGCGTACGGTCACAGTTAAGAGTTCATTGTATGCCGAGCTTCATGGTCTTTCCAACGACCAATCAGCCCAGTATCCCTCTACCGTCGAGAATTATGGTTGTCTAAACTAAAACTTTCGTATTTTTTTACCTTTGTTTTTTATTTAACTTCTATTATTTTTGCAAAATGGTCGTTATCTTTTTTATAAAAACTGTGAACTGTAGACTCTCCTCTTGACTTATTACACCCTATGTGCTATCTGTAGGCCTTTAAGAGTTATTAACTCGTTACCTATTCTCAAACCTATTTTCAAACCTATTCTCAACGATAATTTGTTCCCTTAGCACGTTATTTTAAAAATCGTGCAATTTCGGTGTTACCTGAATAAGTTATGAGTTAATTACTGTATAACACATAGGGTTTAATAGCTGAAATTAAAGGGGAGAGTCTACAGTTTATAGTTTTTATAAAAAACAGTTATGTTTGCAAAAATAATAGAGGTTAAATTAAAAAATAAAGGTAAGAAAATACGAAAGTTTTAGTTTAGACAACCATAATTCTTATGGGGTGAAGGGTACGGGGCTGGTTGAACAGTCGTGGAAAAGGCCATGAAGTTCTGCATACAATAAGATTATAACTGCGACTGTACGCCCTGTAGTTTTAGAGATACAAGGTGTTTTGTGAAAAACTAGATTTTTGCTTAATAACCTTGTAACTCCTAAACGGTTGATATTGTCCCCCCTCCCCTGCCATACAATTTTTGGATCGTCTAGGTGAGTAGTATCATCTCCTGCTCTAATGACCTAATACGGGGAAACACCCTTTATATGTTTTATAACGTGCATTAATGCTAATCACACTCTTTAATTTCAACATTAGCCCGAAACATATAAAACTACAATATTTCGTAAACTCGCAAACCAAGTGGCGCTTATAAAATATCTCGCCCCACTTCACAGTTAGTTCAGCCACTCCGTTCCGCATACAATTTTTTTTTTGGCTAGGTGAGTACTCTCACCTGCTGCCCTATGGACCACCATAGTGGAAACACCCTGTATATTCTAAGCCACTGCATTGCTGAATGTGTTTTAATTTTGTTTAAGCTACTGAAACGAGCCTATAAGTCTTAAAATGTGTAATTATTAATAACTTAACATAAAAACTATGGTTAATTGCGGCTTTGCATGGATGCATATGACATTCCTCTCAATATTACAAATTAATTAATAAACAAGAAATTTTTCCAATTCATCAATAGAGTATTCAAATTCACAACGTCACATTTTAGGAACACAGTGAAATTGACTTCTATTTATTTTATTTATTGCAATTATTTGTGGGCAATCTTACCTATGTAAGTATTTACATAATTTTTTTTTAAGTACATTACTACATACATTCACATACATACATATACATTTATGTAATATCTGACAAGAATAAAAATTGCAAAATGAGTAAAACGTATTATTAAAAGTTAAAAAAAAAATAAATAAATAAATAAAATACCGATTTGACACTGCAAGCTCTTCTGACATTTTTCGAGCACGTTTGATAAAAGCTAGATAAAGCACCAGTAAACTTACTTATCTTTGTAAAAGCTTCCAACAGTAATTAATAATAATACCGGAAAATTTATCTAACCGACTAGTCTCTATAATTGTGAAAGGCTTGCAGTTCTGCATGACACCCTCTCATCGAAATCCTAAGTAACTTTTAACTCGGCCGAGTGAATCTAGTGGGGTCACGTGTTAATAATAGACTCACGCTATAGTACAACTATGTCAATGACGTCCGTTGACTTTGTGCCATGCAAATGATTTGAAAGAAACCGAAACCATCAGTTTTCCATTGATTATCGTAATACCAGTTGCTTGGTAAAGTTCATGACATTAAATTGATTGCATGCATTAATTAGTTACTGATGCTGTAGTACTACAAATTCATTGAATGTCTCAGAAGTAACCACCTCTATGGATACTGCAAAATGTCACGAATTTTTAATTATGAATTGGAATTAGGTACTATCTAACAATAAACTTTAATTTATTTTACTCCATCTGCATGTTGTGTATCTTTAGTAGAAGCTCCATGATTTCTAATATGCTTTTCTCAAATCATTTCACTGCAAATTTAACTATTTTTATAATTGTTTATAATTTTAATACGAGTAAAGAAAAAAAAACTAATTTTTTAAAAGCCTATAAAAAACAGTTACACAATTCACAGCGATTATTATCATTATGCATAAATTAAAGAACTTGGGTTGAAATTATTATGCAATTTGTACGTAAGTGTAATGTATGGTTACCTACTGGGTTAATCATTAATTATTTATTAGTAATTATCTAGACAGATAAATTTAGATAACTTTAAATTAGAGGCACTTCCTCTTCTATTCAAAATTACATGATGTTACAAGTTGACGATTTGATAACAAAAAAAAAAACGTATTAAATGCTATGCAACTTAACTTTGGATGTGAATGGGAAATGCTGCATTTCATTTCGTTCCCTCCCTATATTTCTCACAATTTTCATGATATGAAGCCAAATATTTTCAATTCTAGGGATAAGATTTTTGGAAAAAAAATCAAAAATAAAATTAAAAACCTCAAAAAACGTGTTCTATTCTGTTAATTACTTTGTATTATCTTCAAATTTAATTATTTTCGGTGTTTCATCTTGATTTGCATAATGTCAAGTGTGAAAATCGTAATATACATTTGATTTAGCATCTGATGGATCAGTAAAATCATCTGAAATGAGGGTGCTCATTCATTCTGTGAAACAATAAATGGAAGTTCAAATTAAGGTCATCGAATTTAAATTTATTCATAAATTCAACGATTTTTACAAAAAAACAAGAAAATCAATGATTCTATATTCGACATAAAAACTAAATCATATGCCCTTGAGTAGCGTGTGTGGAAGTACTTGAATATTAGATAGACTTGTTTTGAAGAAATTGTAAATCTAAAGAAGTTCTCTTTTATGCTATTCCGAGGACATCTAATGGAACTGAAAAACAATAAAATTAATCATCAGAATTCAAACGTGATTTGATAGTTTCTGTAATCGTTACTTTGCAAATTATAGATTGCAGGATAAGATTTTTTTATAATTTAAATTAGTTTGTCATCTTCTTTAATAATGTTAAAAGCAAACTGCTTGTCACTTGACAAAAATCAAGAAATTTACAATGCTAACAACTTAAACTCCGCTGTTAAGGAACAGTCTCGTTGAAGCGTCTAGCTGCAACGTCCGGATGCTAGGTCCAGATATTGCAACTGGAGAGTGCGCGTCCAACTGGTCTGGTTTGGGTGTCTGGTAGCCAAAGTTTGAAAGAATTACAATTGGGTTCATTTGAGTGAATTGGTTAGTTAACCATAATTAATTTGTTGCTATTACACCAAGACGAGGAGGAGGAATTATTTCTACATTTAATGTTAAGCTACTAATGAACGGACATTTACAAAATAGAGAAGAATACAAAAAGTTACAATTGGTCTAATGCACGGGCTCATAACCTATGGGTCGCGACCCCGAATGGGCTCGCAACGGGTTTTCTGTAGGGCTGCTTACTTACACAGTTAACTAAAAAAAAAATATTCACTATAATGCAATATCAGACATGTCCGTAGACGTTAAAGAGCAGATTTTGAATAAAATCAAGGTTTCACCATAGTTTTCTTTTCAAGTTGATGAATCAACAGACGAAAGCTCGTGTGCTCAGTTGCTTGTCTTCGTGAAATATATTCATTCAGATGATATCAAAGACCAGTTCCCATTTTGTAGTCCCTATTATGGAAAAGATAAATAGGATTTTGGAAACTGAAGGATTAAAATGTAAAAAAAGTCTGTGGGGCTTGTACGGATGGTGCGCCATCTATGCTTGGGTCAAGATCTGGCTTTCAGATAAAAGTAAAACAACTTGCTTCCCAAACGACGGGAATCCACTGCATGGTTCATCAAAATGCCCTTGCCAAAAAGACTCTTCCAACTTCTCTACTAGAGGTACTTGATTTACTGATACAAATCGTAAATTAAATCAAATCTAGAGCTCTTAACACCTATCTGTTTAAAGAAACTTGCAAAGACATGGACTCTGATTACGAGGTTCTTATTTTCTACGCTGGTTGTCGACAGGAACTGTTGTGAATTGTGTATTTGAATTGAAATATGAAATCAAGTCGTTCCTAAAAGTGCAAGGGAAACATGACTTTTTGTATATTTTAACGACAAAGCTTGATTGAAAAGAGTAGCATACCTAGCAGATATATTAGAATAGCAAAATAGGTTTAATCTGAAACTTCAGGGATAGGAAACTAATACTATCGAATTTCATGATAATCTGCGGGTATTTTTATCCAAGGTTCTGCATAAAATGTGACCGTGCGTCCTGTATCTTTTAAGATACAGGGTGTTTTGTGAAAAACTAACGTTTTTTCTTTCTTAATCACCTTGAAACTTCTAAACGATTGATATGCCCTCCCCCTGTCATATAATTTTTTTTTTGTCTAGGTGTATACATCCAGTCAATTTACCTTATATTAAATTTATATCTGTAAGCCTCTGTAACTCTGTAAATTAAAAATTCTGCCAAATCCTCAAATTGTACCTTTGTTTCGTAGATGAAATAAATTTAAAAATTGTACAAATGTACTAAGGTTGCAGGCAACCTACAGCCAAAAATTGAACACAGTTTAGATAAAATCTGTTTATCTCCTTCAAGTTCAAATGTGCGTTGAACTGTAACCAATTTTGGGAACAGCACGGCTGTATGAAATGTTATTACATCGTAGACACTAGGCACAAGCCCAGAGTTGCCAGAAAAATGTTTTTATGCCAGCTAAATTTAGCCGTTTTAGCCGGAGTTAAGGCCTTTGAATCCAGCTAAAAAATAGGCTAAATCCTTTCAACTTGAACTGCAGTCCGCCAGAATTCCTACCCAGAGTTTTTTTGAAACCGTCTCAAATTTTAGTAATTTTAGACGGGAAGATTCATATTGAAATGCGGGTAAAATAAAAAACTAATCTCGAACATAATAAAATAAAATTTTTAATTTGTATTCTTTGCGTTAATAAAATAAAGTGCATTTATAATGATACGATTGGTTACTTTCCTTTTATTTTAAAACAGTTTGAGATTCAAACGACAATTAAGATATATATTTGTTTTTATTTAACAATCATTATTGTTTCAAATTCATATTGTTTTTAACATTACTGGTTCTAGTTCCAGGGTATGCAGTATAATTTATAATAGGTCATCTACCATATACATATGGTGCATAGTATACCCTGGAACTATAATAAAATTCGCCCCAAATAAAGATTGTTGTTAGAGGGGGTGGCACTAACGTCTTTGCCCCCCCCCCCCAAAGATTTCCTAGATCCGGCACTGCAGATGAGTCATTATTTCATGAATAAGCCTAAGATCAGTGAAGAAATCTGCTGATTCTGGAAAGATTCCTTTGGGCATGTTAAGAGAGCGCTCCGAAAAATATATTTTCTGGCCATGGCGAAGAAGAGCGCTGACATGTAATAAATATGGCTATTCAATTGTTTTCTAAGCTCTATATATGTACAATAGCTTTTATTAAAAGGGATAATCACCTTACTTACACAGTTGCGACGACTAGAGCTACCGACGCTACGACCCACTACTATTGCAGTCATAGAAACAATCTTTTCTAGAAACGTATTCTGGAATGTGTATTACATAGTAAGATATTCAAGCATTAAAAACAATCAGCTATAATTTTTAACACTGATACAGAAATAAATAAGAAAAAGATATCAGAACGAGACGAATTTTGGATACAGTGCATATATTGTAGAGATAGTGGCTCCGCGAGGATTGCGCAGATTGTACCAGAAGTGCAATGTGCGCGATGAGGGCAAAACCTAAAATTAATGAAGAGTACTAAGATAAGTTTTTGCTAAATCTTTGATCTTTTAGAATTTTGTTATTTTGCGGTAATTGAGTGAAAAAAGAATTTACAATTTTTTGAGGCCAGTCCGTCCCTTTAACTCGTACACGAATTTGTCTGTCTGCATATTTATTTATATATTTCTTTTTTACTATTTTCGACACTCTCGTAGACCCACATTTCGTCATCACAGCGAGCTGAAATTTGGCACACAGGTTCATGTTGCATGACAATTGAATCTATTAAAATTTGAACCGGAAATTTCCATGGAAAACCCGGAAAATCGGGAAAAATAATTTGAAAATTTGGTACAAATTTGATTAGTGATAAATCCGTTTCAGGAGAAATGCAGAGTTTTCCGATTTTTCCGAAAAAAATTTCCGGAATTTTCCGACTTTTCCGGAAAATTTTCCAGTAAAAAAGTTTTCTAAATTATGCAGGATTAAGTTCCCTATTAAGTGGCACCATTACTTTCTCTCCGACAATGGTGAAAACTTGCAGAAAAAATCGAGGAAAATTCATGTAAAACGCTTTTCCGGAGTTTTTCCGACCAAGGAAGCGTTTGAGTGTTTTGCAACCTAAGACAAAGTTGTAGAGCGAAATGATTTGCATAAAGTTGCTTTTGTGGAAAAGCGGGAAAATCATCGGAAAAATTTTCATCGATATGATAAGTGATAAATCTGTTTCAGGAAAAATGCAGAATTTTCCAATTTTTCTGGAAAATTTTCCGGAATTTTCCGACTTTTCCGGAAAATTTTCCGACAAAAAAGTTTTATAAGCTATGCGGAATCATTTTTTTTCCGTCCTACTGGCATCAATACTTTTTCTTCAACAATCATGAAAAGTTGCATGAAAAATCGAGGAAAATTTATGTAAATTTTTAAAAAAATTTCATAGTAATAGGAAAAGTCTGTGGAAAACATGGAAAATCGGAAAAATTCATGTTATATGGGATCAAGTTGGAATACAGCTAAAAAGCGCTGTTTAAAACATAATTTGAATTTCAGAAAACCGTTGCAGTACTTCAACGATTTGATACTCGAATAAATTTTTTGAAAAACTGGTAAATCAGTGTCTTTTCAGCCGTCATAAAATTGTTTTAAAATATCTCCATGCAGCACGTAATAACAATTTAGTTCACGTGAAAAAAGCAGAAAATAAACTAAGTAAAAAACGAGTTTTCAAACAAAACTGAGGCCAAGCCGCATGAAAAAGTAGAAAATAAACTTTTCTTCACACACAGAGGTGGACTCAGATTTTATTCGCTGACAATCACCGATATATTTCAGTATAATCAATCAGAGGTAATAAGTGATTTGATTCATGAAGAGAAAGAAAATTCAAGAGAAATGTCCCAATCAAAAAACTGAGTCCACCTCGGTGTGTGAAGAAAAGTTTATTTTCTACTTTTTCATGCGGCTTGGGCTTAGTTTTGTTTGAAAACTCGTTTTTTACTTATTTTATATTAGATGAATATGTTATTCTACAAAAAAAAAAGCGGCGTTCTTTAAATACTGTTTTTTTTTTTATTCCCCAAATAATGAAACCATTGGGTATACTAGGTTTGTCATTCCATTTGTAACGCATAGAAATAATGCTGTAAAACGGATTTGGTACCCACGCATAATATTAAAAGCTATTTTGATGTTTACACGGTTGTCCGTCCGTCCGTTTGTCTGCCTTCGCGAGAACGCGTTCACTTACAGAATTGAAAATTTGCACACGTTCTTTTAGAAAAAAAATCGATTTAATTCCGAAAATGGAACAAACTCCTTCGTAGGGTTGGCATACGAAAATTTCGTTTCTCACTATACATATATTTGGACACTGCTGAAATTTTGAACACGGCGTTTTCATAAAGTAGTAACTATAATTTTAATAAAATACATTAAAAAACTTTTAAAATAAATATCTTTCGTAAATTGCACTAAAACGTAAAAAATATTTTTTTCTTTCTCAGTGATACACTCAAGAAAAGTTTCGTTGCAAAACAAGAAATGCTACAACTCAGATTTGGGCATGACTTGCAGTTAGAAAATTGTTATTATAGTTGCGGATGCCCAAACTTTTAACATTTAATCTAAGTTGTAGCATTTATTGTTTTGCAACGAAACTTTTCTTGAGTGTATCACTGAGAAAGAAAAAATTTGTATAGGTTTTAATGCAATTATTTACGAAAGATATTTATTTTAAAAGTTGTTGTTTCCCATTCACTCATTCTAAATCAAACAACCCCATATAAATCCATCCACGTTTACTACCCTAAAACTCTTTCATCACGAACGGTACTCACAGGCGCTTAGGCATTCAGGCGCTCAGGCGGTCAGATACAAAGTTTAGTCAGGGGTTTGTGAGTTGATAAAAGTTATTTAAAAATGGACTGCCATACAAAAATTGAGACTTTTTACGAATACCTACTATGAAAAAGATCAGTCTAGAACTGTACTAACTATAATGCTATGAAATTGGTTATAACCATTTTTATTTTCCGACGAACCGTTTTCGAAATAGATGCGAAAAATCACTTTAACAATCAAACTTTCACAGAAGCGTGACCAAGCGAAATTACATACGAACGTTCACCTTTCTAATTTGAAAGGAGAATTAGTTGCCAAAAACGCGTCCGTACACTGTATCTTTCGTATTTATATACTTATAAGCAACATCAGCAACCGACAAACTCTAGTATCAGTTTACCCGCCGATAGCCCTTTGGAACACCTGGAGAGAAGAGACCTTAACTGTAGTTATTTTATCCCTTTGCAAACAATATATCAAATTTATCTATCGAGAAGACAGTCTGAAGATATCGTGGGCGTTTTTAGATAGCGCACGCCTAAAGATGTAAAATAAATAATTCTAGACCTTCGGGACAGAGAAGACCCTTTGTTTCAGAATCTGTGACGTTTTACACAGCATCTTCCATCTGAGCTATTTGTAAACTGTTGTGATGTAAGGGTAAGGGTGTATGTAATCAAGTTTGATTTACTTTATGGGGAGGTTACCGTTCATAACGATGCAAAATTCGACTTTTTTTTTTATACTTAATTATCATCCTTAAAATGTTAAAAACACGTGGGTAAAAGGATATATTCATAACTAAAGTATTTTAGAATTTACAGCCTGTTGAGAGCGGAACCGTCTGCCGGCTGGACAAAACAGGTAGCTGAGGCACTCGGAGCGCTCTTGCTGGGGAGTTCTTTTCTCGCTACCTGAGGTACTTTCATAAATTTCGGGAAACCGTTAACCTTCAGATTCGGCACAATGAGTTCATGGAGGATGAAGAAGGGCTTCTGTATGGTGCTGGAATAGCTGAAGTAAGCTGTCAATTTTTTTTTATAAATTTTAACTTTATATGAGTTTCTACTGCTTCAACGGATGAACCAATTCACATGAATCTCTGCGCAATTGACAAGAAATTCAATTTCCGGGGCTATCAGGAAGCAATTTTTATTAAAACTTGATTTAGAAATAGTTTTTTTTTAACGTTGAAGCAAAAAAATTGTTTTTGTTTTTCCAAACGGCTGGCATTTGATTATTCAGAGGTTTCAGAGGTACTGATGCGACCTCTCTGCTTGCTGCGTCGAAAAGTTCGATTTCTTTGCATTTTCAGTGAATTTTAGAAATTCATTGAAATTATTTTCAATGAATTTCAGTCTGCTATAAACGAGAAATAATCCACCTGAAAAGGGATTAACCCCCCCCCCCCGAGTTTAATCTAGTTTAATAATTTTCAACCCTATTTATTTCGGATGAACTAGTGGAGCTGTGGAGCGTCCCGGGCAGACCAAAATACGGTGTGCACAGTTTTGTTTGATGAGAGCTGAGCCGCCATTTTAAACTTATAAAGTTTGAAGTTACTCTCCATTGATAAAAAAATAAAACACGTTAAAACTCATTTCCAAAAGTATTTATTTTTGTAAAAAAAAAATCCAAAGTTCATGCATTTTTCATGCTTCTCGACGGTAACCTCCCCTTAAGATAAAAACAAATATTTGAATTTCCAGAAAACTCGCAACAGCAAAAAATGCGTGTGCTTAATCCAGTTGTAAGTTTATATTATGTGGATGAAATTCGACTTTACGTGGGAGCTTTCCTTCTGACAGTAATTTGATATTGTTAGGAGATACTGGTTTTTGTACCTACGTGCTGACAAGCACATATTGTTGCTAATTATATTTTCGTTAATTATATTTTCGTGTATTGCTGCTAAAATGAATCAATGGTGGGTTTTTTTTCTGTGTATCTAATTTGTTGGTTCAGTGGAGGCTTGAAATAACAAAAAGTGTACACTGCTTAAACCGTCTTGGTATGCTTCGTATTCTATTAGACAGAAAATTATGAAAACCCATTTGCATCCTAGCTAACGTATTAAATAATGAGGACCATCTGTTCACATAGAAATCAAAACATTTTTAATTAGAAAAGTAATGTTAATTCTATGAAAAAGTCTAAGTACTTATTTAAAAAAAATATTATCACTTTAACCAATCAACTGTGCTATTCTATAGTGCCCATACACTAACAATCCTCAGCCATACAGTTTTATCCAAGAACGTCCACATACTAGTATACCTACTTGCCATCGTAGCACGAAGCAAAACTACATACTGCGTAAATGTTCAGGGCAGAGACAAATTTTCATGTATGCGTAACTAACTTGATTCTTCTTTTCGTATGACATATTTCTAAGTATTTCTATTGATACAAATAATTTGAATGGTTTCAATATTACTAAAAGGATAGAGTTTACACCCAAATAGTATCAGGCTCTCAAATATCTAATTATTTTATTAGTTTTATACCGAACGTAATTGATCCTTATACTTAAATGGATACAGTTTATCCTCTGGACGTTTGCATTATGCTTTTGTACTAAGTTCGGATAAGAAATGAGACTTTTTTGGTATTAGAGATGACGATATTCGTATATTTATTAAATTTTTTGTGACAAATTATATTCATGGAACTAATAAGATCGAAAGTATAAAAAATGTGCTTCGTTCATACCAATTTTTTCAACCGTATATTCTTAGTTTAACCTCCCATAATACCTTCGTTAGTTTGAAAGTAATACTTACATACCTTCAGTTTAGTACAATGGTATTAAAAAAAAACAAACGAAAGAAGTTATAATTGGTCTAAGACCAATTCTTACGATATCCTAAATGATTGCGCCACATTTTAAAGTTAGATCGTTAAATTTATTTTTCGCATTTATTTCGGGAAGAATTCATAGGACTGTAAGAATTCGTAGGACGGTAAGAATTCATATACATTTTAATACAAAAAAAAAAAAAAAATGTTTTTCCATACGTGTAAAATTTTACGTTTTGTATAGAAACTTCACAAAGGGGTTCCAGATTTTGCAATTTTTTTTTCAAATCTTTATGTCAATGCGTTTTCAATCACTGCCCAAATATATATAGAATAACGGATTTTTTTTTGTGGTAACACTACGAAGCACTTGCCCCAATTGAGGTCATTTTCGAAAAAATATTTATTTATTTTTATCGAATTACAAAGTTTCAAGTCTTTGCGTTAGTCCGTTCTTAGTCAAAATTGTCAAATCATATAGTGACATAGAAAATTTTTGTATGGAAACACTACGGAGAAGATAAGCGATATGTCTGACCTTTGAACTTAAGTACCTACAAAATTTTCTTTAAAATAATATAACTATATATTATTTATAATATTTCACCTACATAGGAATCTATCCACAATGTGTTCTCGACACGATAAGGACATGCAAAAGTGAAATTTTTAATTTTATGCGTGACTGTCCAATTGATTTTGATATACTATTATTAAGCTGGAAATTTTTCGTCTTTATTAGACTGAAAATCTTTGAAAAAAAAATTTTTTTTTTGTTTCCCCCAATGAATTTACAAAATGCATTGATATGCAGAAAAAATATCGAACTTTTCGACCCAGCCGATCAGAGAGGTCTCATCAGTGTGGTTATCTCTGATCGCCTACCATAGAAGTTCGATGATAAAGGTCACCCCATTTGCCCATATAAATACTTTTTAACAAAAGCAAGTATCAATTATATGGTAGAAAGATTTCTCATTGCAATTTTCAAATTAGGTGATTATTCCCTTTGTTGCTGTATGGCAACTATATACTATTATTATTTTTACGCGTTACATACGGAATGACAAATAAATTATGAGCAGAAGTGTATTTAAAAGGAGGGCAGTGGAAGCGGTCTTACCCGCTGGATTATATTATCAAAATGTGGCGCCCTCAAGACAACGAAATTCAGAGGATTCGTATTTAAGCAATATACTGTAGGTGTAGTATACCCTCATGAGGTCCTGTCCGTTTCCAAGTCTACGTTTCGACTTTGTCAGCGAGTGAACTAATTGTTTTGTTAATTTAACCCTTCAAATAATTCAAAATTCAAGTATCAAATTTTCTCGAATTAACCAAATACTTATTAGGTTCAGTTAACTCATTTAGGGTTGATTTTTTAATTTAGTCCACACAAAGTTGAATTCTACCATAATTTTAGGTAAATTTCAAAGTAACCTAAATAAAAAAATGTTGAACGAACTATTTTGTTTGGCTAAACAATGCACAACTTTTCAAAAATGGAATATTTTAATACTAAAATTGGGAATGCCGAGAGTTTCACATTAAAATAAGACGAATTAACCATCAATTATACTTGATTTTACCCCAATATTTTCCTCAGTGTATGTACAATAATATCGTTATGTATTTGTTTACAAAGATGACTGGAATTTTTTGCTTAACGAGTTAAAAATTGTGGTGACAGTTCAAGCAAACACTAATTACGTCTCTTTCTAGTCATACGAGTTAGCAAATCTTGAGTTCCACAATTGATTAGCGAACCGCAAATCAAAATTTCAATCATTTTTTCTTATTAGCGAAATACTTTGACTGAATACCAACAATCTGCAATAAACAAAAATAACGCATAAATGAATAATGAAATGAAACTGCGCAGACCGCTAACATATGTAGTCGTCAGCAGCGTCAACTCTTACCTTCATCATGAAGGTTTCACTTTCTGCAAAACCGGCGATAAATAAACGAAATTTTTTTCTTATCTTTATCGGTTATTATGAGCTCATTTTATTTTGTTTTTATATATTAATGTCACAACTGGCAAAAGTGTAGAAAGTTATTAAAAAAAGTAAGGGCATGGTATTTCCAACAACATTTATACCTGCGCTTACTTACTTATATTAATGTTGTCTATAAGGCGTCTAGATGGCTATGCGCGTGCGCGCATAACTCTTTTGATCTTACAAGCTTATCCATTAACAACCAGCTTTCAATCATGAGCGCGGTAATTGAACTGTGGAATTGAATATATGTATATGTATGTATGTGTACCTGTAGCGACAAAGCTTATGTCAAGGTATTTCAGATCGTTGACGCAAAGTACAGAGATATAGGTAACCAACAACAAAATATTCGTTATGCAATCGTCATTTACATAGTATCATTGTGAGGGGAGGCGCAAACAATGAGTTATGCATTCGGCAGAAGGTGGCGTATATAATTATACATATACATGAGAAAGCAATTGCAATGCGAGATTATGTATGTTGTGCTACTGAATATTATCGAATTGTTTTGACTTTATTTAATTCTTTTTTGATATTTTTTATACATTGCCTGAAAAATGTAATCGTTATTGTTAAACTGCGTATGCTTTCCTGGTGGAAGTTTTTTTTTGGTTGTGATTTGTTTTTTTTTTTTTTTTTTGTACAAAGAATTCGAGAAAATTCTGTAGAACAGTGAATTGCTATAATTAAAATGTTAAACGAAATGTAAAATTTTCGAGAGCAGTAAAATACAGGAAGTAGAAACACATGAATTAAGAAAATTCTGAATATTTGGTTTCGAAAAAAAAAAACAAAATAATGTGGACGTACAAAATCGGTAACAATCCAGACGGGCTTATGACAACACTTATTAAAGATAAAAGATAGGAATTTAAAGAAGTCGCTACTTCATTACAGTCTTTATTTTATCAGTTTTACTTAATAAAAGTCTGGGTAGAATAGTATGTATTATAATTAGTTGACATTGTAGAAACACATGTAACAAATGAAACCATTAATTATTATTATTTTTTTAGGAAAAAAAAACAATGGTTATCTGCGCATAAAGAGTGAGATATATAATTTTATGTAAGTAGCTCAATCAGAAACGATCTTGACTTTTTCATTCTTATTTAAAACAACATATTGTTATTTACTGTTTTGTGAGTAGCTGCTGTACCTTGGTACCATTTTTGAAATGATATTTTTTTTTCACAAAACTAACGAAACAAATCTTAAGCAAGAGCATAAAATTAAAAGTTATTTTAATTTTTGCATGTCCGTCTGTCTGTCCGCCCGAGCGCTCGATAGCTCGAGAACGCATATATTTAGAGAGCTGAAATTTTGTACGCGGACTTTAAAAATAAAAAAAAAATTAAAATTAAGTTCGAAAATGTGACAAATCGGGCAACTTCTTTGTGGGGTTGCCATACAAAAATTTTGTTTTCCACTATATATGTGACACTGCCTGAGAACGCGTTGACATAGAATGCTGAAATTTGGTACATGGTGATTTCATAGTAGGTACTAAAAATTTAAAAAATGGAATAAATCGGGCAGCCCCTTCTTGGTGTTTCCGTATAAAAATTTAGGTTTTTTACGAATACTTTGAAAACGATCAGTCCTAGACGTTTTTATTGTACTAAAATTGTACTAAAACCATCTTCAGAATATGACATCCCATAAAAGTGGTTATAACCATTTTTTCTGTACGACCAACCGTTTTCGAAATATATATGCGAAAACTAATAGAAAAATCAAAATTGCTCAAATGTATGACCATACGAAATTTCATACGGGCATTCATCTAGAGGGTATTATAAAAATTGGTCTTAGACCAATTCTATCTCGGAGGGCGCTTGGCGGGCAGACCTTTTCTCGCTACCTGAGGTACTCTCATAAATTTCATGAAAACATTAACCTTCATATTTAGCACAATCAGTTCTTGGTCAAAGAAGAAGAGTCTCTGTATGGTGCTGGAATAGCTGAAGTAAGTTGTCAAAGAGTTTTTATAGTATTAAATTTTAAATGCATTTTTTTGAGAACAACATTTTTCAGCGCGCGGTGATCTATACGGCTTCAACGGATGAACCGATTCAAATGAATTTCTGCGCAATTGAAAGGAAATTCAATTTGCGGGGCCATCAGGAAGCGATTTTTGTCAAAAATTGATTTAGAAATAGTTTTTTCGTCCGTTAAAGCAAAACAAAACATTTAAAAAAAATGTTTTTTTTTTAACGGCTGGCATTTGATTATTTAGAGGATTTGTTGAAAATGAAAACCGATAAGGCGCCATCTAATTTAATATTTGTTTCGGATGAACTGGTAGAGCTGTGGAGTACTCTGCGCAGACCAACACCCGCCGTGCACGGCTTTGTTTGATAGGAGCTTGATCCGCCATTTTGGACTTTTCTTTTTATAAATAAAATTTGCAGTTACTCTTGATTGATAGAAGAATAAAACACGTTAAAATCCATTTCCAAAAGTATTTATTTTATGTAAAAATAATTTCCCAAAGTTCATGCATTTGTCATGCCTATCGACGGTAACCTTAAGGGAAGAGGTTTGAGGAAGATGAAGTTATGATCAGTATTGACATAGAATCACAGTGTATCAATGTGCCTGAAGTATTAAGTGTGATTTAACAGCTTATATCATCCGCCGACATTAGCATTTCACATTAACCTCTTTTAGAGTTTTGCATAACTGTGTATTTCAGTTTAAACAGCCAGTTCTATCTACAAAAAGACGGTGTGGCTATGCGCTTACCTGTATCGCCTATAGTTGACTACTTGTGTATGGAGCATTTTGAGAAAATGATCCTAAGCAGTTCGCAACAAAACCCCAAAGTTTGATTCAGGTATGTGGATAACACTTTCTGTATCTTAAAAAGATCTGACATCGGGACTTTTTACAATATCAGAAACTCAAAACACTCCAAGACCAGGTTTACGTTTGAGAAAGAACAGAACGTATCCCTTGCGTTTTTGGACGTTGAAGTTATACAAAAGGATGATGGCACATTAGGACAGACGCAAAATTGCACACACTAATCGATACCTACACGCTACCTCACACCACCACCCAGCAAATTTAACCTTCATGTGACCATGAAAGTTTTAACTTTCTATCACCCGAGTAAAGTACCCGGTACCCCTACATAATATGCACGGAAATTAGTACATGAACAAGAAAATGTGATGTTTAAACTCATCACTTATGATCCCTACTGCACCTAATGTAATATCCATAAACCCTTAAGTACAGTTTATACAAGCAAAGTTACTGTCCCAAGTAACCTCGTTTTCAGTCCTTCACCTCCTCTTGACATACCAACCAGTTTACTTGCGCTAGTACAAAAACGAGTTCCACTCACTTCAACTTTTTAGCGAAGTGGAACCTGAGAAATAGTCAAATTGAGTAAATTTTCTGCAATAAAAATGTATATGTGTATATAAATTTGTAAGATTCTGAGATTCAGAATTTCGATTTTTTAGACCTTAACTTCGGATTTTTTTCGAGAGCTCGGTACCTACCCTCTAAGGGGATAATGGCGTAAGCTCGAAACTCAAAGTCTTGAAAATGTGAAAATTGTTGAATATCATTTTACAAAATCCATAAATTTGTAAAAATCCCGAAATTTCTTAATTTTTAAATCGAAATCTCGAAAAGTAAAGGATCTAATTGAAAACACAAAGAGCTCGAAGTATAAGAACCACCTTGTTTAACATAGTTTATAGTATTTTCCACGAATTTTCCGCTTTTCACCTGATGTATAGTAATGCTCTAAATTTGTACTATTTAAATGATATATGTATGTAGCGATGCGCAACTAATTTTACACCGTTTTTGTTTGGGGGTATTGTGTAAATTTCCATTTTTTAAACTGATTTCACTAATAATTTCGTCCAAAGCTCTATATTTGATCAGAAACAGAGCAAACAACTTATTGCAACAAGCTCCAAGTATGTTATTGCTGAGAAAAATTATACGTAGCTGTTATTTGACGCAATTTGTTAAGAAATGTAAACATCGAAATAAAAAAAAAACAGAGTAAGAAAGACATAGGACCAAAATAGCTCCTGGTGATATCGTCTGTGATACTACATAACTAGCATATCATAACCGCGTAACTGCATAGAGTAGCAAAATCCAATCCCAAAATAAGGTAGCTAAGAAACTACAACTTGTTTTATCAATTTTACGAGTATGTCTAAAATCTAAAAATATGGTAGTTCTCGTCCTATCCTAGAGTACAGCAGCAATCATTTTGTCATTATAATAAAAAAAAAAAAAAAAAAACAGAACTTATTTTGAATTGATGATTTTAATTTTTCTAAAATTTTCCATTATAAATTTTTGAATTCTAATTTTCGGGATTTTGATTTTCAAGACTTTAATCTCGGAATATTTTTTCCGGATATTGCCACCAATTCGATATTGACTAAATGGGTGGGGCGATTTCCCAAAAATCGAAATTCTGAAAATAAAATCTTGAGTTCTGAAAATTTTGATCTCAATATCTTGAAATCCCGAATTAATCCCGTACACGTACATTCGAGTTTTTCGAAAATATGAAAATTATAAAAAATTGGGCAATAGATCTGGTTAATTTCAGTAAATTGTTCACATAAGATGCGGTAATTCTTCACTTTCCATAAAAAGATTGAGGATGAAATAATTCCATAATTATTTTATCTGATGAGTAGTAAATTCATGGCAGTTTACAAGGAGCTTTTTTATGAAATCTTCAATAATTTTGTGTCAATCGAGGCCCACAATATATGCTGTCGAATTACCTACCATAAAAGCAGCAGAAGCCTTTCTTCGTTCTGCAATTTTTAAAGGTTGCTTTTTCCATTGGGACTGAAAGTTGATAATAGAATTTCATTAAGTTCAACTATAGCATCTTCAAAAAGCCAATAAACGCATATGCAGTCACTTAGATCAGTCACTCATAAGCGTACTAGTGTAATTATAGATTTAAGTGCATTTATAAAAAAATATGCGTTCCAAAATGTAGACCTCGGGAACATCACACTTGATAGATAGGAAACATCAAGTCGAAATCCTAAGAGATATAGAAGAGTTAGGCTAAATGTCTGTCCCAGGTACACACCCAATATTGGCTGTCTAATAGCAGAAAGGGAGTTCTTATATAGGGAGTTTAAGACGCCTTAAGAAAATTTCTTCACGCGCGTTATTCAAAGCGCACGGAATAAAGCAACCTCGGCCATTAAATCGGCCAAATATTGGTATCTCAAACAAAAATTCAACCCAATACTTTCTAACAAGATTTTATGGAAGAATTTCAAACAAACTGGGGTATGTGGGAGCGCCAGGTAGGAAACTTCAGTCAATCCTGACGATCTGAACAGATTTTTCGTGTCGCATAATATCAATCACTCATCATTACCTGGCAGCACACCATGCTTAAATAATCCTGAGCATAGCAATTCTTTCTCGTTTCGGTGTATTGATAATGCAGAGTGTTATAAGTCCATATACTCTATTACCTGTAGTGCCACTTTTCCTGATAATATATCTCCTAATTTCCTAAAATTATTGCTACCTTACATTAGTCGCTATATACTAAATATTTATTTTTAATACCTGCCTAACATCATCTTCCTAGATGGAAAATTCTATCCCTGAAATAAAATCTGCCGCTAACCCATCAGATTTTAGATCCATCAGCATTCACAGCCTTCACAATTTAGAAAAGGTGATGTACACTCAGATCCAATGCTTTCGCGTTGGCAATTAGGTTTCAGACCAGGTTATAGCCGCGAATCGGCTGTCCCAAAGGTTACTACAGATTAAAAAAAAAAGGCCTAGATAACGACGAGATTGGAATACTGGTTTTACTCGACTTTTGACTGTGTAAATCACTCTATGCTCCTCAACAAACTTTTCAAACATTTTTCCAGTCTTCTTTAGTGTCGCCCAATTGATACAGAGCTTCTGTGGCGATAGGTATCAACAAATGCGAGTCAACGTTAATTTTTCTGATTTACAGCCGCTTTTCTGTGGCGTTCCTCAAGGGTCTATTTTAGGCCCATTGCTTTTTTCCCTTATTCATCAATGATTTACCTGACATTATTCAAAACGTTAGTGCCCATTTATGTGATAATGATTTACAAATATACAATAACAGACCTCTCAGGCTTATTGAAGACTCCATTCTAAGGATTAACGATGACTTAATGCAAATTTACGATTGGTCTCAACGTAATATTTTTATGTTAAATCCCAATAAATTGAAATATATAATTTTTACCAATAACAGCTTGGAAACTGATATTCCCCACATCATGTTTGGGGGTGAATTATTGACTAGGGTAAGTGAAGTGACGAATCTCGGTGTCGCTCTTAATGGGAGAATGAAAAACTGTGATCATGTACGTGGAATGCTGAGAAAGTTGTACGGAGGTTTGCGTCAACTCTGGCTCTCTGACAAATTATTAAGCGTGAACATTAAATGTGGATTGGTGAAAACTCTTATTCTGCCCTACTTTTCTCTAGTCGAATAAATGTTGCCTATAATGATTGTATCCACTTTAATTTCAATTTACGCAGATTTGACCATGTCTCTAATTTTATTCCCAGAATACTGGGCTGCCCACTTAACATATATCTACGCCACGAGCAATTCTATTCCTCTTCAAGCTTATACATGCTAAACACCCTGCATACTTAATGGATGAGATCCTGTTTCTCGAATCTTAGTGACGTTGGGCTTGGAATCTTCTGATTCCACGTCATAGTCGCTTGGTTCAGGAAGGCTCCTTCTTCATTCAGATCCCACGGCTTTGGAACTTGTTACCAGCAACCTTGCAGAGAACAATTACTGTCGGTGAATTTAAGAGGCTTGTATCTTCAATACAGGTCTGAATGGTTTCGAGAGTGCTGCTAATTAATTAATTAGTTCTTTTTATAGTTGTGACTTAAACATAATGGAATCATTTATCGCTTTCTTTAGTATATTTTTGTATTTTTACCATGCAATAATTTCACTTGAATTTACTTTTAGTTATGATTTTATTATTAGTTTCATCAATATATAACAATAACACTTAATATAAGTAACTATTTGAACATTGTTTTCTCTAAAATTATATTTTCGAGTACTTACAAAAGATTGTAAATCTTTTGTACCAAATCAGTTCAATAAATTAAATTGAATTGAAACATCATAATTTGGTATACAGCTGTGATGGGAATCAAACCAATATTGGAAAGAATTTAGAAGTTTGTTATATTCGAAGAACAAATCGTTATACTTTTAGCAACTTTTCTAATATCTGCTAGAGAAAGAGTGGAGTGGATATATGTATGTGTATGGTCACTATTCCGCGGCATTAGAAGTGTGTGTTTTTCAGATATGAAAACCTAGAAGTGAAGAAAGCAGCTGCTGACTATTATTGATAGTATGTGTAACAGGAGCAATAGTAAGTGATATATAGAAAGTAAATTATACCTCCTCCCCAGAAATTCTGCTCATATCGAAACCCTCAACACCAATAATCGTTCATAATTAGTTCATTCACATTAGTTTTGTGCCTAAAAAATCATTGAAAATTAATTAAAGCTTTTATTAAAAATATTTCGAAAATGACACGAATGCAAAATACAAACAAAGAACGGTAGATGACGTTGAATAAACAATTTGTAGAAAATTATTCATAAATTAAAGATATTAATTTTCTGGTTAAAATGTTAATGGCGCAGGACGGCAGTAATGTGTTCACGGATCGTTAGTTTTGATCGTCTAGAACGATTTTCTAATGACTTAAAATTGAACACAAAAATGTGCATTAAGCGTAAAGAATCAAAGAAGATAATAGTAAATAATAAGCTAATTATAATAATAATAACTTAATAATGTTAAAAGTACGTGTGTATGAGCTTATGTTTTTGGTTTTTATTTTATAAATGTTATTATCTCTTTGTTTACAGATTAACTTGAAAAATGGTGATAAAAACATCGGAAAAGGACATGATCGGGAAGAAGAAGATAAGCGCGTGGAAAAAAATGACGATGAAGGAAAAGATTAAGCATCTCTACAATAACATCACAGTTGAACCTATGCTTGCATGCTATATTATGCCCAGTGTGTTGACGGGCTTAGCTACGCAAAATTTAAATTTGGAAAAAGCTTGCCGAGTGAATATGGGATATGATACGGCCATTTGTGATGCTTTGACTCGCCGGGAAACGGCAAATTACACCATGTAAGTTATTGTCAAACAATCAAATTTGTTTTTTTTTTGTTTTTGTTTTTTTAAATTATTTCTGGTTTGAAATACATAAATTAGCAGAGCTGTTTTGATACATATTTAATTTGTATGCAGTATACCTGTTTTCTACATCAAATTGGGAAAAACACGACGCGACACAATCATTTACTTAATTAAGCATTTCATCATCAAATTTTTAAAATACAAAAGTAACGAGCCACTTTTAGTTCATTAAGTGAAAAGGTGTTATTATATACTTAGCACTAAAAACAAATTGATATGAATTGTGAAAAGTTTTTATTTGGTTGGCAGCACCACTCCCAACTATTTGGTTTTTGTTATCAGGGCTATTTAAGATAATTCGCGACACTTAATTTTATTAGTTAATTGAAAATGAATTATAATTTTGTTTAATACGAATTTGCATATGAAAGATGTAATTTTTATAGTAGTAGTAAAAAAAAAGTATGCATTCCATGAGAATCCCCAGAATTTCTTTTGAAAACCGGCTTTTGTTTGCAAGGTTAAAAGTGTGACAAATTTGGTCCATTGACTTCTTTTGGATGACTTGGAGAATAGGCCAAAATAAAAATAATGTGAAATAATGCTAAGTGAAATATTTTGTGTTTTTTCTTTAAAAACTTAATTAGGTTTTTCCCTAAAATTTATTTAATCCAGAATCGCTCAGGCGCCCATTGCGGTGTCGCAATAAATACAAAAAACAAAATTATCTTTTATCAACTGATTTTAATTTAATATATAATGTAGAATGTGTGGTAGCTGAGGTCGTGAAATGTCAAAAACTATTCTTGAAGAGGGGATGAGTTAAATTTGCCTACATCTTGTTTCATTAATCATCCTGTGACCATTGAATAATATATCCTTTGATGATAAATAAAAATTTATGGGAGCTTATAATGCAAAACAAGAAGGATATAGTGAACTGATTTGGGGATATATGGAAAGTGACGGAGGTAGTGATGTATGTCTACCTTAAACTTTTGCAAATTGTAAGCTCAAGGAAATACAGAATAGTTCTATGTTCGCTTAGTTAAGGATAAAAGAGCATCACAGAATTTTACCGTACACCCGAAAGTATTTGGAAGGGTGAAAGGATGCAAGCGGCTTGTATCGCGAATATTGCATTCAGGAATTACTACATAAGATAACTGAGATATTTCATCAGCATATTTCCCATGCATCTAGCGATAAAAAAGCGAAGTACAATCAAAATTAGGGTCGTACTCAAGCAGTCCAGATAGGATTTGTAGAGGAGAAATATTTCTTGTAATTAGGCTTGTTAAACTGAAGGCCTTGCGTTTTGTAAACTTCATATATGTAAGTAACTGATAAGGTAAGCTAGGCTATACATCGCGCAGAGTTATTTAAGTTTCTTTCATATATGTAGTTCAGATAAAACGAAATCCAAAAAACATAAAGAAAAATGTATTGAAATATTCATTTAAGATGGGAACACCTTAAACTGAAATAAGCATCAGTGAGCTGTTAAAAAAATATTCCCCATCCTTTTAGTGTTAAGAGAGTGCCGTGAGGATTGTTTTATGGTTTTTACGAAGAAGTATCCGGAATTAACTTTTCATATTCCAAGTATGTAGAACATCTATGGCAAACGACAATATTGATTCAAGAGAGAAAATGTAAAACAATTTTTTGATATCCTTCATATTGGGTTTAAAAAACTCAAGTTTCAGGCCGATTGAATATTTAATTTAGATAAGACTTTCCATTGCTCACTTTAAATAAGCAAAAGTCATGTCATGTTGTCCACGAAAGTGAACAAAATAGCTTGTTATGATTTTATTGGATATAGAATTAGAATTTGTTGATTTCATTTTGATTTTCTTCAAAAAGTTAATCAAATGAAAAATAATCTCGCTCTTTTCATCCGAGGTATACTATATGAACTGGACATTAGAAATGGCGAGATAAGCATTTGAATGATTATTATATTTCATGGCATATAGCCATTGATAAAGGGGACCGCTCTAATCTTATTACAACAAAGTAATACGATTATTTTTACGACAGAATTGACAAAAATTAATAAGTGTGAAATTTTTTCACGAGTAAGTTCAAAGAATAGACTTAGATGTAGACCGTTTTAGGTGCTGCATTAACATAAATCCCAGTAATTAACGAATCGCTTGGAATCGTGATCAGAAAGGTATAATAGCTGTCGCGTCATAAGACTTAACTTTTCCCCTTCATAAAACTGAATTTTCCCCCTTATGCGACTAAACACGAAAATTGAAAGTCCTTCAAGATTGCTTGCAACTGAGAGGGTAGTTTTAACCCTTTGCGGTCTGAATTAATTTCTCCTATTCCCAATAGTCCGGTCCGAATTAATTCTTGATATTTATTAAAGAGAAGAGAAGAAACTGTCAACACCACGCTTTTTAATCAACCTGATAATTATAGTGAAAATCCAAGTATATAGAAATTAGTTTGCTAATAACAACTTAAAACACTCAATCTTTAAATAACAACGCTCAAAATATATTATAGAAAAAGTGAATTATGCGACATATGAAATTCTAGTTAAAAAATATTTGCTACTCACGGACATAACCTCACAAATACGCAACACTTTGAAGGCCGAAAGTAATTTATTAACAAATGGATTAATGTGAGAAATATTAAGTAAAATTAACATAACTTTAAAACGCTCACAAATTGGAAATCACCAATGGATTGTAAAAAGTGCCAAAAACCAATTAGAACTGGTCCTGTTTTCACATGCAAAGGTTTCTGTGGCAGTGCTTTCCATGACAAATGCATGGAAATGCCGGCCTACAATAAAAATCTTTTGGCGGAGAATAAGAACATAATCTACATGTGTAACCTTTGTCTAGAAATAAAGGAAATCATGAGCACTAAGATTGATGAAATGATAAAACTTACCCAAAATCACAGGGAAGAACTAAAAGAACAGGGGACAATTATTAAAGAGATACATCAATCGATAACTAGAATAAATGATAGGGTAAGTACCAACAATTTAATAAATACCAAAAAAGAAACATACCTGGAAGTGACAAAAAGGGCATGCCCTGCGATCCCGGCCCAGGGAGTAATAATCAAGCCTATTAATGCCAACCAAACGACTGAAATCACACAAAAATACGTTAAAGAACAAATTAAACCAAGCGCACTAAAGATTCCTATTACCGAACTCAGGCCCCTTACCAATGGTGGGGTTATAATTAAAACTAATTCTACAGAAAATAATATGTCTCTCCATAGGGAAGCAAGCAAAGTACTGGGTAAACAATACAGCGTTATGCTCAGCAAGAGAAGAGTACCCTGCCTATTCATCACTAATTTAGATAAGAATTATACGTCGGAAGAACTGCTTACTGAACTGCGAGAACTTAATTACTCTTTCAATGAGCAAGACCAACTTAAAGTGACTCATAGCAAGCTTAACAAACGTAACAACAAATGGACTATCTTTTTTGAGGTTTGTGCATCTACATACAAACGTATGGTTGGACAATATGTCAATATTGACTGGAACTCACACTATGTCCGTGAGGACTTCAACATTATGAGGTGCTTCAAATGCCAAAGATATGGACACATGTCGAAAAATTGTGAGAATCAAGAAACTTGCAAGAACTGCGGAGAAAATCATGAAACTCCAAACTGCACGAGAAACAGAGTTTCATGCATAAACTGTCAAATAAAAACAGCGAGAAGTAAGGCAACCAAACCGAAGAGTGTATGCACACTGCTGATAGTAAAAAATGCCCTGAATATCTAAGGCGCGCAGAGATAATTAGAAATAAGACTGATTATACTATCATAACCTTATAGATATGCCCAACATGATTAACTTGCTATATCTGAATATCAGGAGTGTAAGAAATAAGCTAAATGAACTCGAATTACTGATCACAAAAAATCCACTGATTGATGTTATAATTCTCAACGAAACTTGGTTATACTCTAATGAGGTTAAATATTATAAATTGAGCGGCTATGAAGGGTTCTTTAACTGCAGAATGGAGAGTCGTGGGGGAGGAACTGCGATGTATGTTAAACAGGGAATAAAATGTAAAAGTATTAAGATGGATGCCAAATATAATATGATATTGATTGAAATAGCAACTAACAGTAAAAAACATCTCAAAATCATGACTATGTATAAATCACCGAATGAACCACAAGAAGAATTTATGGAATACTTAGAAAACCTGATAAACCATCACAATAAATTCCTGTTCCTGGGAGACATTAACATTGATTTGTTGGCGCAAAATAATTCAGTAACACAATACCTTGACTTGTTGACTAGCTATGACTTTAAAATTCTCAATCAAATAGACACTGAACACCCGACTAGGACTACAGAAACAACAGCTACCATAATTGATCATGTTTTTACGGATCTTTATGAGACGGTTCGGATGGATATTCACATAGAGGTTACATCAATATCGGACCACAATTTGATTAACGTCGCGCTTAGTGAAAAGACTCAACAAAAAAGGAGGATGACAACTAGAATTATTACAATATTGGATGAAGAGAAATATAGAAGAAAAATCAGTGAGCTAATTATAAAATCTGAAATAGTGACAGTTGAGAAATTTATTGACATGATACAACAAAGCAAAAAATATAGCACAACTTACAAAAAGGTTAGATCCAGAAAGAATGGATGGATTACTGCCAGAATTATTATAGAAATGAGGAAAAGAGAAAGACTCTACAAAAAAATGAAAAAGAACCCCGGTAATACTGAGACAAAAAAAAGAATACATACGTGCAAAAAACAATGTCAATATGTTAGTAAAGAGAACGAAACAACAATATATAGATAAACAGCTCCTAAAAGCAAAATCTGACTCTAGGAAAACATGGAAAATAATTAATGAGGCAATCATAAAAAAGGAACAAGTGAGCAAGGAGACTATTGAAGAAATAAGGTACTCTGGAAAAATTGAAACTAATCCAAAAACAATTGCTGACACTTTCAATCTATACTTCACTAATATTGGAAATGTACTAAGGGAAAAATTACCGACAAGAGAACCAATTGCAAATAGAAATAAAGAATCATCAATCTTCCTTGAACCTACAATTCCACCTGAAATAGAAAGTATAATAAAAACGCTTAGGAAAGAGTCTGCTCCTGGACTGGATGAAATCACGACAAAAGAACTAGCTATAGCTGCGGACTTGATAAGTCCCATTTTGTCTGACCTGATAAATCAAGCTTTGTCAATAGGCAAATATCCAGACATCTTGAAAGAGACAGAAATCTTGCCTATATTTAAGAGTGGAGATAGAAAGGAACTCAGTAACTATAGACCAATAGCAATTCTCAGCTCCGTAGGTAAGATATTTGAGAAAATTATTGAAAAGAGGTTAAGAAGATTTATAATAAAAACTGGAGGATATGACCTGAAACAATTTGGATTTCAGGAAAGTTGTGGTACGGAATCAGCCACAACAGAGACATTAAACGTTATAAATGGATACCTGGATCGAGGGCTGTACGTAGGAGCGCTGTTTGTCGACCTTCAAAAAGCATTTGACACTGTGGATCATGAGCTTCTGCTGAAATTACTCGAAGAACTGGGGATAAGAGGCATAGCCAATAAACTACTGAAAAGCTACCTAAAGGATAGAAAAGTATATACGAAGATACAAGGTACCTATAGTAACGCGCAAACTTTGTACGGGAGTACCTCAAGGCTCTATTCTCGGCCCCAACCTCTACTCGCTATACATCAACAACATCCAGAATGCGGGTATTAAGGGAACTTATCATATCTTTGCTGATGACACAAATATCATCTATGGAGCGAAGACGGAGAACGATCTACAAAAAATCATGAATGAGGACCTAATAAGATTTAAGCACTGGACGGATGGAAACAGGTTGTCTATAAATGAAGATAAAACAAAATACATACTATTTCGGCAGCAAAATAAAAAAGACATAAACCCGGAAATAAAGATTGGATCACTGAGACTACAGAGAGTATATGAAATTAAATACCTTGGGCTTATCCTTGATGAGCAGCTAAAATGGAGAGCTCACGTAAACATGAAAATCAACAAGATTATTCCATTGCTGGCAGCAATAAAGAGAATAAATTTTACCCTTAGTAAGGAAACAGCCAATCTAATATACAATACACATGTACCTACTATCTCACATCAAATATAATACACTCACATGGTCTCAATGTACAAATAGCGTTATGAACAGGGTACAAACAACTATGAATAGAGCACTTAAGACTCTTTACAATATGCCTTGGCTAACACCCACTAAGGATGTCCTAACTAGAACAAATAAACTCAACCTAAAGCAAATAATATTCATGGAGAAAGCAATATTCATATATAAAATAAAAAACAAGCAAATAAAATCAAACTTAAAACTCGTCACAGCTACCGAACTCCACTATTATAACACAAGACGGAAATCAGAAATAAGAACAGAAACAGCCAGAACAGAGAGGATACGTTCAGGACTCTTGACGTCAGCCAGCGAAATCTACAATAGTCTTCCACGGGAGATAAAAAACCTGCAGAGTTTAAATAACTTCACCAGTAAGATAAAAATTTTTGTAATGAATAATGATCAATTTAGCAGCTAGCTTCTATTGTTAGAGCTTGAGATGTTCTATGTTACCTTATTTTTTTTTTCTTATCAAAAAACATGTAATGTATAAATCTGAACGTAGTTTACGAATAAACCTAAATGTTAGAAGAGCACAGGAACTCAACGTAGTAAAATCATGACTCTTTTTTTTGTGAATTGAAATTATATTATTTGTTTATTTAACATTACATAACTTAAATCATATAATTGTCGGAATTTAGACTTCTATATTGTATGAATTGTATTGTTGAGCTGAAATGTAGTATGTGGTGTTTGACAATATTAGAAAAAATTTTTTTCTTTTTTTTTTGAAATACATGAAATGTAGTATAGAGATAGCAACCCTTCAACCCCCTTCTCATACCAGCTAAGCTGTCTGAAAGGGGTTGAACGACATAATACTTTAGGGAAGAAGAAGAAAAGTAAACTAATTAAGTCTGAGTAATGTGAATGCCTTGCAGACATGAGAAATAAATAAATAAAATAAATAAATAAAAAAATATTTATACTCACACTCTCATTACGAAATCTCCAGAACTATAAAGCCTACAAGTTTGAAATTTAGAATATAGGTTATAACACGACATAGGCATCCACTAAGAAGGGATATTTGGAAATTCAACTCCTGGAACTCCTGTAGAATTTTAAATGTCGGGTACAATATGGTGACTGAAAACGATCAACTTCAAAGGATGGATATGAAAACGGTTCCTTTTATGATTTCGGGTTCGCTGATCTCGAATCTACTGTCGATATTCGAAAATTAAAGATGGCGGATCCAATAAGGCGAACGAAAATTTCTCAATTTCAAAGGATTGCTACAAAAACGGGTCCTTTTATGTTTTCAGGGTCGCTGATCCCGAACCTACTATCAAAATTCGAAAATTAAAGATGGCGAATTAAATATGACGAACGACAATTTCTCAATTTCAAAGGATTGTCATGAAAACGGGTACCTTTATGTTTTCGGGGTCGCTGATCGCGAATCTACTATCAAAATTCGAAAATTAAAGATGGCGGATTCAATATAGCGACCGAAAATTTCTCAATTTCAAAGGATTGCAATGAATTTTGGGAATGTTTTGGGTTGCCGTGGGAAAAATGAAAAGCATCTCCACATAGCACTCTTAGCTTTGAAGAATACAAAAAAAAAAAAAAGTTTTTGTTTATGAGCTCTGTTGAGTTGATAAAAATAAAAACTTACGTTCAATAATTTTAAGTAATTTCTCAGCTAACATTTTTTGAGTGGATAATGTCGATTATTGTATTCAATTTGATCCCCCACTATTTGTAGAACCACCTAAAAATTCCCCTTGCATGAAACCGGTATTTATTTTATATTTTTTTATGTTAGTATTTTATATTTGTTCAAGAAGGAATTTATTTGGATTTTCCGGTATAAAGCAAAAGCTAAAAAATGTTTTTAATTTGTTATTTCATCACACAACCCATTATATTTTTGGTGACAAGTTTTAAGTCTTGGTTTTGACTCATCAACAGGTCCCAAATAGAGAAAATGAGTGATTTGAAAAAGAAATGAAAAGTTTTTCATTAATTTTAAAAGAAGATTGGTAATTGCCACATTGTTTGTTTTCTCTTATTGGAATATTAATTATAACTGTTTATTGACTTTGAGTTTCCCAGTAAAAATTTTATAAGTAAAATACTCTGTTCATTTGCCAAGAATTGTAAAATTTCCCGAACACTTGATTCTTCAAAATTTTCAAATCTATACAAATTGAAATAATTAATTAATGCTCCCTTTTTGCTCCAAAATTCTTTGAATGGATTGTTCTAATGACAGCCATCTCGTTGGACAGAATCGTAAGATTTTGTGCGATGCCGTGTTAAATGCATTTTGAAAATCTTCAAACTCAACTAATATCTTAGGACTGTGAGAAAAATGTGAATAAATGCCTATTATGCATTTTCCAATACTCCTTAGTAAGTGCTTACCAGCATTACATATAAGTACATAAACTAAGTGAATGGCAAACACAACCAATTGAAAATAACGTTTGATTTATATTTTGAAGTCTTGTTTTGACTACATTAATTTCTCCAATCATAACTGAAGCATTATCAGAACAAAATCCTATTATGTTATTTAAAGGGATTTTAAGTTCGTTGAATTTATCGACAATTTTATTAAAAATTTCTTCGGATTTTCATAATTTTTGTTCTACTACACAAAGAAATTTGTCTCGTACCATCCTTTTTTTGCTGATCATAATACCGAACTACAATTACAAGTTGTTTCTTTGTAGCAACATCGGTAGTCTCGTCAATTATTACTGTGAATTTCACTTGCTGCAAGACTTCAACAAGCTGTTTTAAAGCAAAAGGACCCAACACAGTTTTCACTAAGCTAGAAATTTTCTTTCTCCCACATGAAACATTTGATAAAATTCCTCGTTCTTTTAATATTGCACTGATAATGCCAGAAATTGGTTCGATTTGCCAAAAAGAACGAAAAAACTATTTCTGTTTATTTTGTTCCTTTTTATTTTGATTATTTTCATTTTGGAAAGAAATTGGACGATCCTTAGGATTTCTTAAAGAAGATAAAACTACGGTGGGTTATGTTATATTTAGCACATATCAGATCACTTACTTTGGTTCTACAGACTTTAAAAACTTACGCATTTCAACTTCAGTTTTATTATTATTATTTTATTGGTAGCAAATTCTGTTGAATTAAGAGCAAAGCATTATTTGCGTTGAATATACTTCGAATTCTGAGCTTTGGTTGCAAACTATAGGTTTAACCACAATGTGCATAACCTTACATATGCAAGGCTTGAAAATATCACGAATGCTTCCTTATGCATCACTAACATTTGTATAGTATTTACACAAACTGTCAAATTTGCTATATGCAAAGTACGATCACGAGTGTACAGACAGAAGTTGACGAAAGGAATTAAAACTTGACGAACGGCTTCTTATCGTATCGAAGCTTCTGTGAAGTCTAGGCTAAGGACTAAGAACACAATGTGATTATTATCCAAAACAGTTCTAATATCTGTAGTGATTTTGAAAATAGCTGTTTCACCAGGGCGAAAACCTGACTTCTAGCTAACGGCACAAGGCATTGATATTATCTAAGCGCTAAGATTTGATACAGAAACATATTTGGTGTTGCTTGCCATGGATTTTTGGACAATATATAGATGCTCTACCGTGAATGTTTTTAAAAAATAATATTAATTCAATATATTTTTCAAATATCCACTTATTGAAGCTCAGCGCTGATCGATAAAAATCCCCCATTTTCCCCTATGCTATAAATCTACCCCTAAAGAAAAAATAACGTAAACTTTCCCCCTAAAATTACCTTGTGAAAAGAAAAATCCCCTATTTTGGGTTGAAAGTCCCCCAACATGACATCACTGCAAGAAACGTCCGTGCTGCTTTTTCTCTTCAGCTGATCGCTCTCGACCAATGAAATAATTTGCTGCCAGTTTCGCTACTGATGCCATGGAAATCTAATTCAGGCTTCATCTGTATTGCTGACTCTCCTCACTTTTTAAGGCCGGAACACAATGTGGCCCGGTAGCCAGACCTGTCAAAATTTGAAAGCACGGAAAGTCTATGATGGCGTTCCAATGTGTAGCTGGCGCTGGCGCTGTACCTCATTTTTGCCAAATTTTAATTTTTGGTGCGCGCCAAATCTGACAGTCGTTGGAAATTTATATTTTTATTGAAAAGTTCGTCATCATTCTCCGTTAATATATTTAAATGCTTTTTCGTAGAATCCTGAACTCATCCTCTGTTGATACAGAGGTCTAACCCACCACTTTCTGCGTTTTTTGTCTTTAAATATTTATAAGTGAAAAAGCACAATTGCACTACACATTCTAAAAAGGCCATTTCTTGTAATTCTTCCATATTAAATAATATTTTCAAATTCCATAGATCAAAGTAAAAGTAAATAATGACGTATTTCATCGTCCGTACCATTGGCTATAAGCTGCATCATTGTAACCAATGTTAGCTACATGGCGCGCGCCAGTGCAAGCTACAGCACCAGCTACCGCGCCAGCTACGAGCTACCGCGCCACATTGTGTTCCGGCCTTTAATCGGCAGTTTTGAGATGCGTTTCGTGATTCATCCACTTTAAATTTAAAAAAAAAATATTTTTAAAACCATGCAACGACGCCAAAAAATCATATGAAAAAACCATTTTAAATTACGTTTAACTATTGATTATAGCAAAATGCAAAGTGCAAAAAATATGATAATAATCTTTCGATTTCAATAATTGAAAAATAACGGAAACCGATACCCAGGCCTCGGCTATGAATGAATGAATGAGTGCAGTACAAAATTTAATGGGAAATGAAACCAACCGGTTGCTTGTTTATAGTAAAGGGTTTTCCAATAAGAGGTGTTATTTTAATTACCCCGCTATTTCGGTAGATGTCACTTTTGGAGCTATCATTTTTTGACATTTGACAAATAGAAACTACGCCATTAATAAAAATGGAACGATACACGATTCAACAATGCATTGAAATTATTAAAATTCACTATAAAAATGGTGAAAATGTGGCAGAGACGTTCGTAAAACTCGAACATTTCTGGGTCGTCGTGAAGCACTTTGTCGGACCGCAATACAGAAATTGGCAGAAAAATTCGAGCTGTCGGGACAAGTTAGTGCACGTCGCTCAAGAACAGCCGAGAATATTGCTGCTGTAGGCGAAAGTTTTGAAGAAAACCCAGGTTTGTCCATTCCTCGTCGTTCTTTGGAATTAGGCATTCCACAAACGTCATTACACCGTATTTTGCATAAAGATTTGGGTCTTAAGGCTTACAAAGTTCAGTTAACACAAGAACTCAAGCCGGCCGATCATCAACAACGTCGAGTCTTTGCTGATTGGGTCCTTGAAATGCATCAAAATGATCCGGAATTCCATCGAAAGCTCATCTTGAGTGATGAGGCCCATTTCCACCTCGATGGCTTCGTCAACAAGCAAAATTGTCGCATCTGAGGCTCGGAAAACCCAAGAGTTATTGTTGAAAAGCCTCTCTATCCTCAACGTGTGACTGTTTGTTGCGGTTTATGGTCCCGCGGGGTCATTGGACCTTACTTTTTCGAAAATGAGGCTGGAGCAACAGTTACGGTGAATGGATTGCGTTATCGACAGATGATTAATGATTTTTTATGCGGAATTGGATGGTATTGATCTGGACAACGTTTACTTTCAACAAGACGGCGCTACGTGCCATACCAGCAACGAAACCATTGATCTTTTACTGGAAAAGTTTCCGGACCGTGTTATCTCTCGAAGAGGTGATCACAATTGGCCACCGAGATCTTGTGACTTAACACCTTACGACTTCTTCCTTTGGGGCCACGAGAAAGAGAAGGTCTACGCCAACAGCCCAGCGTCGATTCAAGACCTCAAAGTTGGAATTCGTGAGGCTATCGATGACATAGGGCAGCCACTTTGCGATTTGGTTATGGAAAATTTCATGAAAAGGATATGGTCCTGTAGGCGTGGTCGTGGTGGTCATTTGGCTGATGTTATTTTGCATTATTAACCGCATACCTTCCTCTTTATAATGAAATAAAGATCCGATCATTTATCTCAAAACATGGTTTTCGGCACGAAAGTACTTTTACGTAAGACGTCTCGACCTAATATACGGAAGCCCTGAAAGTGAACAATTTGCTATCAAATAAACGAAATATTCGAAGAAAAGTTTGTCGATGAAAAGCTTTGCAAGAAAAGTTTACGAAAAAAAGTTAGAAGAAAAGTAAGGATACAGCGTTTCGTCGGTCCTAAATTGCGATGTAGCCCAGTCAATAGGGGTTTTTGCCCTACAAAAGGTGGGGTAGTTGTGATTTTTATACATGTTATTTATTCAGTTCCGGACCCCGATAAAAAGTCCACGCTTAGACGCTTGAGGGAGGTCCGCACGGTCCGCCATATTGGATTAAAGGTACCAAATATTGATTTTTTCAAAATAATTCCTCAACTGTTGATCCTACGACAAATATGTAAAAAAATAAATTTGGAGAAGACTAAATTCCCTACATTTTTTTGTAAGTCTGATGTGTGACGAGTTACAGCGGCGGAAACGTGAACATTCTTCCCAAAAAAAATGTATACATATAGTACCATTTATACAGGGTGTTTCGTCCATAGTGGTCTATAGGACAGGAGGTGATAGTTGTCACCTAGTCACACAAAAATTGTATGGAAAGGGAGGAGCGGGATCTCAACCGTTACAGGGTGATTATAAAAATTCGGTAGTCTTTCACAAAAAAAATATCCTGTATTTTAAAAAGTACAGAGTGTACGGCCACTAACAGAGCTCATTGTATGCCTCAAGAGCTATGGTGGGATAAACTAAAGATAACATGTTCCCTTAGTGAGGAATTATTTTGAAAAAACCGATTTTTGGTAGCTTTAATCCAAAATGGCGGACCGCGCGGAGCATCCCAAGAGACTAAACTTTGATTTTTCATCGGGGCCCGGAACTGAATAACATATATGTATAAAAATCACAATTATCCCACCTTTTGTAGGGCAAGGCCTTATTTAGTCTCAATTGACTGGATTAATTAGGTAATATTATCACCACCCACCACAGGGCTTTGCTGACACCTCCATCAGTTGCACACCAATTCACGTTTTGCATCCTCCCAGCAAACATTGCGAAGCCAATGCGAATCACAAAAATATCACAAAGCGGAACAAAATTTCGCTAGTGAATTCAAATGAGATATGAAAGATAGATCTCGAACGGGAGCAGATATTGACAGAACACACTTTGGATTCACTTTGCCTTTCTTCTTCGACAAAATGTGATAAATTTAAATTCATCCAAAAATGATATTAATCTACTGTGGTAACCATAACTTTAGCGATTCGCAAATTAAATTCTTTCTTTAGCATTTGCGATATCAATGTGTCCCATCTACATATGAACATAATTTATTAACCTATGCTTGTAGGTACCTACCTATCTAATCCAGCCTCCTATAAATGTGGCCTTAGTCTCTCATTTTACCCTCAATTTTAATTAAATGTATTTTTAATTGCTCACCTTTTACAATTCACTGATAGAAACACAAGCACAGATGAAAGAATAGAACCATCGGAACATCTTGAAACTGTAAAATTCTCAGAAGTTCGGGCACAAAACAATGTTTATGTGAGATAAATAAAAGAAAACAGAATTTATATTCGCGTTCGTTTCGTTTTTATATCGCTTCGATAATACAAATAATTTTTAGCTCTGTCGCTTTTACTCTCATGTTTCGCATTGTGCAGCTCTATTGTCGCATAAGTTTCGCTGTTGCGGACGTTCGCCAAATTGTTTGCTGGGCTGTTGTACGTAGTCATTCCTTTAATTGGGCGACTGTATAGGTATTTAAACTGTTTTCACTATTATCGTTCATAGCTAATCCCATTTCTGAATGTTAGTAGAGTAAAATAAAACAGAAAGAACATTGATTAAATTTTCATTTCTATAATTTTGCCAGTCATGGGACTTACTGAATATCACAACTCACAAGCATAACTGACAGTGTGCTTCTTCTTCTTTTTAAAATCTTTGGCATGTAAGCTTGCCATAGTATGTATTTCTTATATTCAACATAATTATGTTTGATTTATGATATAAACGTTTTAAAATAATATTACATCTAGAGTAGCTATTCGAAACATTCAAACAGACGGATGCAAGAGTAATTTTATAAGGTCTTATGAGGAAGAGTTGTCTTATAAGTTAACACAAAAAACACTTTTTTCAGCAACTATGAGACTGACGAAAAAAATGGCAGTTTTTCTGTTATCTATGACTTAATGCCTACTAACCTTGGCAATTTCCTCGAGATCTGCAATGTTCCCTTCGTAGAATCGGAGAACGTCCTTGCAATCGTAAAGAAAATTCACAGTGAACTCAAATTACAAGTGACCGATGAAGAAATCGCTAAAGCTCATAGATCCAGAAAATATACTAACGATAATGATAGCAAACCTATAATTGTAAAATATAGTTCCGAATTTATTAGAAGTAGAGTAATTAGTGCTTATGAAATTAAAAAAAAAAACAATTAATGCTGTAAATTTAGGATTCGTAGAGGACCATATAGAATATTTGTAAATGAATACCTATCTAAATCTAAAAAGCAACTTTTTCATAAAGTCAAATTGCTTAAGACTGGGATCAAGGGAGGAAAAATTTATTTAAAAGAAACGATGAAAGTAAGCGTTTTTTGGTAAAAATTGAGGATAGTTTGGATCTCATTTCGAAGAGTACTTCCAAGTAATCTTTTCTGCCATTCATCGCCTTACCTATGTTAATTAAAATCTATTATCAAAATGTCAGAGGTCTCAGAACTAAGACGAAGGATGTGAAGCTTTCTATTCTATCAAATAACTATTACATTATATGTTTCAGTGAAACATTTTTGCAGGATTTCGTACTTAGCGGTGAACTTTTTGATCATCGCTCTTTGGTTTATAGAAAAGGCAGAAATTTAAATGCGTCTTCCAATAAAGATGGCGGAGGTTGTCTTATAGCTGTTAATAAAACATTTTCCTCACACCGGATGCAGGAATTGGAATCTGAGAACGAAGATCTCTGGGTAGTAGTTAAGCATAACCATCTTCGATTGTATATTTCTTGTATTTATATTCCTCCCACCTCGTCCTTCGATGTATATGACTCAACTTTCTCAAACATTAGTGACAAATACCTGCATCTTCCTGAGATGTCTGAAGTTATCATCACCGGTGATTTCAATTTACCAAATGTGAGCTGAACTTACAGTAATATAGAGATGTGCATGCAGATGGCTGGAAATATTAATTTGGTCTCATCTTCGCTGCTCAATAATATTAATATGTGTAATCTAAAACAATATAACTTCATTCAGAACCACAACAATAGATTACTTGATCTAGTATGGTCCAATCTGATGGAAAATTAGATAAGTATAGTTCTATCTCAAGGGGTACTTTTTTGTATAGACCTTAACCATCCGCCTCTTGACATTGATGTATCAATAAATCGACATGTTGTTTTGCCTATGAGTTCAACACGAAAACTATCTTTTCGTACAGCGAATTATAATACTATCAACGAGCATCTGGCTTCAATTAACTTTTCATCAAAATTTTCCACTGATGTGGAGAGCTCATTCAAATTTTTTTTCTCTATTCTAAATGATTGCATTAGAACCTTCGTCCCAGTAATAAAACCAAAACATGGAAAGTATCCACAGTGGTATAATCGTAAATTAATTCAAGCTTTAAAAGAAAAGGAAAAATTTCGTCGTGAATAGAAACGCTTGAATCACATTGCAATTTACAAGAGCTTATCATTATATCGGCAATTATCTAAAAGCTTGATTAAAGAATGTTATAGAACCTATTTGGATGAAATTGAGAAAACTTTACACAATAATGTCAAAGCATTCTGGGCATACTCCAAAACAATGAAATCCTCAAACTTCCTTCCTCTTGAGATATACTACAATGATACAATTTCTAATACGCCCCAGGATACTTGTAATATCTTTGCTCTCTACTTTAAATCTGTATATTCTGACAACATTTCAGGCAGTAATCCATCCAGTAATGCCACAACACCTCCCTCTTCTCATCCAACCTCTTTTTCCTCTTCAATAACTACGTTTCCCATTTCTCCGGAGGATGTGCAAATTGTCATTCTAAGTCTTGATTTAAGTAAGAAAGCTGGCCCCGACACCATACCGAACATCTTCCCAAAGAACTGCTTCTCCATATTAAGCCCTACTATAAGCTTACTATTCAACTTGTCATTGAGCCACAGAATTTACCCATCTGCATTCAAAATAAAGTATGTTAGCCCAATTTTTAAATCTGATGATCCTAAATCCGTAAATAATTATAGACCTACATCAATTTCTAATAGCTTGGCCCTTGTATTTGAAAAATATATTTATAATCAACTCTTACCACGAACCCTCTCCATCTTGAGCTCTAAACAGCTCGGAAAAATCCATTACCACGAACCTGGCAGTAGCAGTTGATGAAGAGAATCAGATTGATTCTATTCAAGCCGATTTTGCTAAAGCTTTCGACAAAATTTCCCACTCTCGTATACTCCATAAAATATCTAATATAGGTTTCTGCGATAATTTAGTTATATGGTTCATGTCATATATCCGCGAACAACTGCAAATAGTAGTCCTTAACCGTGACCAGTCATGCCTTTCCATACAAATCTCCGGTGTTCCGCAAGGCACAATTCTTGGTCCTTATATCTTTCTCCTCTACATCAATGACCTACCGAACCAACTAATCACAAACTGTCTCTTATATGCAGATGATGCTAAACATTTTTAAAGTTATTCGCACAGAAGAGGACTGTAAATTACTTCAAAGAGATATTCTTACCTTAGAAAATTGGAACAAAGATAATTTATTGCTGTTGAATATCTCCAAATGTTAACTTATAACCATTTCCAGAAAAGCCAACACCTTATATTATGACTACATAATGGATGATTCATTTCTTAACCGCGTTACCGAAATGAAAGATTTAGTGGTAATTTTTGACCAGAAATTGTTATTTCAGACACATATTTAACTGGATTAACTCCAATGCTTTTAAACTGTTGGGTTTTGTATTACGAATTTGTAAATAATTCAAGTCTACTACATCACTAATAACTCTTTATAATTCTCTAATAAAAAGTCATCTAGAGTACGCATGCACTATATGGAACTCTTTATGGTGTATATGTGCAGCAAATTGAAGGATTTCAGAGAAAATTCACCAAATTTCTTTTATATAAAACAGAAGGACGCTATCTTGACTATTTTACTCGCCTCGACAAATTTGATATTCTTTCTCTGGAAAAACGTCGTTTTTTATTAGATGAATTGTTTTTATTTAAAATAATATACAACCTTATAAATTGCCCTGAATTATTCCGTAACATTAGCTTTCTTGCTCCATCTAAAGTCACCCGCTGCCCGTTAACTTTTCAAATAACTACTGCCAGGACCAATTTACGGTATAAATCCCCTTGTTACAGAATCTAAAAAAAAAATCATAACGACCTCTTTAACGAAATCGATATCGTCGGTCTTAGTCTCTGCACCTTTAGAAAAATCATTAGAAATGAGAATCAGATTCCCCTCTCTGAATAATTACCGCACTACCCATTAAATGTATTTTTTCCTACATTCTTCTCTTATCTTTTTTACTTTTTAAGATACTTTTTTTTCTTTATATATGTGCGCCATGAAAACTAATATTTTTGCCAAATTTCAAATTCGTACCTCAACGAAAACGAAAATCGATCTTATAAGTGTTTCGTTTTCTTCCTTCAGTTGTATAAAACTCTAAAAATTCAATTTTCCAAAAGTAAATAATAAAAATAAATATTCTTTTAATTTTAAGTATAAACACACAATCAAAAATAAAAATTCAAAGTATTAAATTTATGAAAACCATAGTCGTCTTTTTTCGGCAGTGTCTGCAAAAATAATTTTGTTTATTTTAGTAGTTAAAACTTTTGTATAAAATGTTGTATAAAATGTTGTATAAAATGGTATTAAAAAGTTTTATATTTTTCATTGGAATTTTCACCTTTATTCCATCTGAATTAATCTGTGAAAAGTATAGCATAACATTTGAAAATAGATGTCTGTCCGAATAGTTTCTCGATATATGTATGTATGTATAAGAAATCTATACATAATTAACGATCAAGGAACAAATTAAAAAGAATTTGTTGCGCAATTTCATTGTACTTTTGTATTTTGTACAGTGTACATATTAAGCATATCTTATTAATATGTATATCCTGGAGTATGTATGTATAAGATAAGTTATATTTTAGGAACTGGAGCCGATTATATACTCAGAAATCTCAGCTATTGTATTGCTCCGAAATTGTTTTGACTACATTAACTTAATATTATAGTGAACTGCATTAACTTAATAATATAGTGACAAACGAAATGTGTGGGATGAAGGACCGGTTCTGTAAGTCAAAGGATGTACGAAAAGATGTAGAATATTAGGGGTTGATCAGCTGAAGACCAGATTACTGTTGGGCATGGTGCGAGTTGGTTAATCCTTTCTCTTCTTAAACTTTGAATCATTTAGAAATTTATTAACGAAGAATAGTTGTAATTTCTACGCTCGAGTTGCGCTAAAATATTAAATAATAATAATCTGTAATAATACTTATATGATTTTCAAAATAGTCCCAATATTTTTTCAGTTCTTCCACGATAGTTTAATGTGAGTTTTTTGCGCGTAGTTTGTCAATGCTTGTACAGTACCTGAAGTGAATTTTATAGGGCCCATCTTGTAGTTAACTGCATAAAAAAAAATGAAAGTAACAAAGAATAATAACGAACATCCTTGTATGATAATTGTTAATGAAATTATCAATAGTTAAAAAATAATTGGAATGCATGCAAAGGTCCGTATACAATTAGAATAAATTACACATGTTTTTTCAGAGATCATAGATTCACGACTCTGATTGAATTCAATAACTGCATTTAAGATGCTTCTTTATTCCCCTAGTTAAATATTTATGGGATTCTTCAGAAATTTCATGTATGGATAGTTGCATAAGTTACCGGCAAAGCTTGAAATGTCCACTGAAATTATTTACAAAGTATGGGAAAAATTGACAGGCATTATAAAGAATGTTTAAGCTTATAGAGACTCATACATGTAGAAACTGTATACTGGGAAAAGTATTGACACGGTACAGAGAATACAAAATATTCTCATTAAATGTTGACATATTGCAGCTGATGTGCTGTGATGTCACTTAGTCCTCTAATAAAAAACATATCGGATATATTATAAATTTGTACTGAAAATGTTTATAAAATTAAAGTTCTGAAAATTTTAGAAGTTTTTTTTTTATACAATTTTTACAATAATTAATTTAAATAAGGTAAAAAGATGTACTTTCAAGCAGAGCCGTATCTAAGTTTAAACATTTGATGGAGCGAGCATATCAAAGAAAGGCGCCACTGCATACAAATAAATTTTATTTCATATTAAAAAAAAAAAAAAAAATTGATGTGGAGAAGTAGTTCAAAGTTCAAACATAAAATTAAATGGAAGCATAACAAAAATCTATTATTTCAAAATAAAATTAATATAAGTAATCAACTACAACAGCATCCTTCGTCTAGGTTTCATTTTTGCAAAATTATCTATAAGTTCAGTAGTAGTCAACTGTCTTTCAGTAAAGATAACCCAGATAATTTGTCTTCACCCATTGTAGATCGTAGGTAGGACTTAATGAGTTTCAGTTTGCTAAGGGATCGCTCCGCACCTGCATTCCTTGTTGGTCAAGTCAAAATTTTTTTTATATAAAATCGAGAGCTTAGCGTAAATAAAAGACATGTCATTGACTATGATGAATTTTAATACATTGCTTAAGGATACTTTTTCAATATTTAAATAATTTTTAATACCTGCGTTTATTACCTGTCTGTACATATCCATAAAAGTTTCAAACTCTTGAACAAGTTCGGCTTTGCTATCGATAACGTCTGACTACCTAAATGTCTGCCAAAAATTCTAATTTCCTCGCATTATCTGCATTTTTGTAATTCGTTGGGTCTAAGCAACTAAATTTCTTAAAATGTCCGTTTGCCAAATTAACTTTTTGTAATACGTCTTTAGGGCAAATATCTTTATGGGAAGCGAGTAGAATAAAATAGAATCTGTCATATGAATCTGTTCTAAGTAGCGAATTACTACGAAAAGTATGTATGCAATGCTAATAATTTTATCGGTATCGTGAACAGACAATTATTTTGATAAATTGTCGTGGTTTCATAACTTTTCTATACACAAGACCGTTTTCTATACATAATGAATCATTTTCCAATTTATGTTCAAAATTTGCTATAGAGGCACAATTAAAATCCGTATTTATGCATAAATTTACACGTAAAAAAATTAGAATTAAAATGCAAATCTGCTTATCTTTTATCTTTTACAATTAGTTTTTCAATATTTAATGGCTTGTATTTTATACATACAGAAATATATTCTTACGAGCGTGGCCTTAGTTGGTTATTTAAAAGAAAATATTAGTTCTTTCTTAATATAACTTTACTTTTTACTTTTATAACATTCACCAACAATTATAAAATCAACCCTTTAATTGTAGCTAATACTGTACTTCTAATTATCACAATCAATCAAAATAGTTTACTTCGTTCACTTCACTGTCTGAAATAAGATTCGCCTCCTGGATGTGAGAAGCGCCGTATTTATACTCTACAATTTATCCTAGAACATATATCTAAATTCTATTCTCCGAACCCAAAGTTTACTAAGATGTCACTAACCTAAAGTTGTTTCCATTTTCAACAGATGTCGCTCGTATCACTTTGTTGCGCGTATCAATATGTATAATATACTGATACATATATTTCTCTCAAAACAATTTTTAATTTTAATCGACCCCAATTATCAACAGAAATTTTTTCCATCTGCTGAATAGAAAATTTTTGAAAGGGAAAGCACAAAAGCGAAAACGTGGTAACAAAATTAATTCTATTTCCAATTTCTGTTTTCGGAAATGTCGACTATGCCACAGCTAGTGCATACAAATCAAAATTTTCACAAATGTTCCTAACATAAAATCTCAATGGTACTTTTTTGGTGCTGCTGGCCGCCAAGCGCATAAAATTTCTGCAGGAAATTGTTCAAGAAAATTCGCAGAAAAAAAGTTATTTTAAATAAAGCCCGATTATGTGAATCACATTTCCGTTGTGGATTTCTTTTCCATGAAGTGAATGCAATTTTAAGGAGAGGCAAACTAAAAACGCTCAAAATTTCGCTGTTTGTAACTTTATCATTATTGTTATTTTAAAGCCGGTATAGGTATTACATAAATATTTACATACAAAAATGCTGCAGCATCGTTAAGCCTTCTGCGGAAAATACTGTTCACATTATAATAAAATAAATATGCGTTGTTTTTAGAATTATACTCCGCGACAAAACTATAAGACAAGCATTAAAATTTTCTGAAACACCCTGTTGAAGTAAATAGTTCTCTTCATTTCTGTTTATTTCTTACTTCTTACTTCAAATAATGGAATTCCATGAAATATGAAGCAGAAATTTGAACAAAATTGAGATGACGTTCATGCAGCTCAATACGTCTGTGACAAAACTATAAGGCAGTGAAAGACGTGCTATTTTGAAAATTGTATCCAATTCCATGCTAACTGCGCGACAAATATCGGCTGAATCCGGCGTTAAAACCAATCTAAGGAATGTGCAACGCATTATAAAAGAAGCCAAACACATTAAAAAAAGAAAAATTCTAAAGAATACTCCGGTTACAGATCGTCATAATCAAGAAAGGCTCAAATTTGCGGAACAGCGAATACATTGGAAGAAGAAATAGTTGGCCCAGATGGAATTAGTTACTATTTTCATTATTTACGGAAAGACCTACTTATGTTAATTAGATGGTAAATGGGGGGAGGAGGAGTAATGTTATGGGCGGCAATTAGTTATCATGGAAAAAGTGATATCAAATTTATCAGTGGTAAGAGATTTATGTAAAAATGATTGATGAATAACTAACAAAGTACGGAAGAGAAATTACCAGAAATAATTTCATATTTCAACAAGATAACGCAGCTGTCCATATAGCAAAACGTGTCAAAGAGTTTTTCTCGACCAAAAGTAATTAAAAACCTTTACAAATCATTACCGAATAAAGGTGGTGCTACACATTACTAATAAAATAAAAAACTTAATTAAATTTGTTTGATTTTTATTTATTAACCTTGAACCCATCTTCCGGTTTTATAGTTTTGTCGCACTTCCCAGTTTAAAAAATTCGAAATTTTAACAGAAAAAATGTTTAAATGGTTTTCCAAAAATATTATTATTCAAATATATTCACCATTATCGAGTGTTATGTTATGTTTTTTATACCATAAATGTATTAATATCATAATGATTTAGCAGTAGTAGACCATTTAATTAATATTATGTTTAATCTTTTCGTGTTTTTTTTTCGATTTACTGCATCTAAATTAGTTTTCATTGTTATATAATAAAATTCAGTACGAAAGACTTATTATGGTCAAGAATAGTTGTGATAGTGAACCATCTTTGTATTATACAACAAAATATTACAAAAAAAAAAAAAATCTTATTTGAATGAAGAATAATTTGTTAGAGCCCAATTTTCGAATGAAAAGAAATTATTAACAAAAACAAAATACCAAGATTCGAACTTAGTACCTACCATTCATTTGTCCGATAACTTTATAACAATCCTATTAAATTATAATTTAGAAAAAAGAGCAGTGAAATTTTTCAATAATTATTTAAGAGCATTTTACTTAGCATTTATAGTCTTCACAGGTAGTTGAATAAAATGGTAACTGCTCACTGTTCCAAAAACGTTTACGTAAAAAAACGATAAAATTAAAGCTTCCGGTCTATTCACCACAATTTATAATAAAACTGAAAAGTAAAAGAATCCACTTAAAACGTTAGATTCATTGTATAAATTAAATTGCGTAATTGAAGATGAAGTGATCATTGGTCACATTTAAAAAAAATTATCTAACGAAAGGTGACAATGAAAAAACTGTCATAAAAACAAAACAATTCAAGTTTATCGTGTGCTGTTATGCAAAGATTATTGTCGTCGATATTAAAAAAAATAAAAAATTCCATCGGTATTCAATGAAAAGTGAATTGAACAGAGCTTTTAAGCTTTCAAAGTATTTTCAAATTGGCAACACAACAGGAAATTCAATGCAAAAATATAAGAATAGAAAATGAATTAAATTGAAATGCACCGCAACTGCAAATTTAATCAAATTATTCGAATCCGTTCGCATTGTTTTATGTTTTGTTGAACAATTTGTGTACGATTATTTATTTATAATTTATTTAATAATTGAATTCCGGAATAAGTTCAGGGTCATAGTGAAGATTTTAATAATGCATTTCGTGATAGGCCAGGGGAGGGAAAAAGGTTTTAGGCTATGATTATAGACCTGTTCAAAGAAAACACCGGGTAAATCTAGGACATAATAACTTATTTCATTTTCGAAAACGCCAGGGTTCTAATCGGGAACTGAGGATGCTGGTGGAGAGAGTCTGCGCGCAAGTTGGCTATTTCGTATGCGAATGACATTCCTCTGCTCATCTCCAAGCACATCACGACTGATGCCTGTGCCTTCATGCAACGTGGTCTGAGGGCTGGTCCACCCGTCATGATTATGGCAATGAACCTTAGAAAGACAAGCTTGGTACTCTTCTCTAGGAGACGTAAGCTAGGGGATTTTGTTCTTCAGAAAGTCTTTTGACACACTCTGAAACTGTCTCCCCATGCCAATAACCTTGGTGTCTACTTAACTCGAAGCAGATGTGGAATGCTGCATATGGGACTTAAGACCGAGCATTCAGCATTGGTTGTACACCACAGTCGTAAGACCCGTGCTCATGTGTACGGTGGCCGAGGACACAAATGGAGACTCATTGTCATGTGGGTTGGAACGGTAAAACCCTTTAGCCGCATGCCACTTGATGCGATGATTCCAGATCCTCGTTTTTAGTGTCGTTTCTCTGTGGGTTCCACTGAAAGGAAATTCGGGATTGAGGGAAGTGCCTTATCATGTCTATCACTAAGCTAAGTTGGTGCTAATGTTTACTTTCTTGAATCTGACAGAGGGTTCGAGTACTCACTTAAAATGCGCACCACTGTCTTCCACGCAGAAGTTTTTGCCATCACAATTGCAGCAAAAGTAATTCTTGATATGGTGATCGAGGGAAAGGACATTGCTATCCTTTCGGATAGTCAGGCAGCTTTGATGGCTCTGAGTGGCCCTCGGATAACATCTAAGTTGCTGGGGGGACTGCAGGTCGTCTGTGGATAAGCTGTGTATCTACAGCAAGGTGTATTTTCAGTGGGTTCCTGGATACATGGGGATCATGGGGAATGAAAGGGCTGACCTACTAGTCAGGTTTGGCTCTGCTTTTCTCTTCCTTGAACCCAAACCCACTGTAAACATTGCTACCTTGGTTATCGGGTCTTACATCAAAGTGGATTCTCGTATAAAACATAAACAGAGATAGGCGAACCTGAGTACTTTCAGGTGTACAAAACTTTTTCTTGATGGGTCTAATATGAATAATTCTCTGACTTTCTCTTGGGGCTCGGAAGGAAACATTGCAGAGCTGCGGTTGGCGTCATTACCAACCACAGCACGCTTCATGCCAACCAATAAGAATGTGAGTCATTGACAGCCCTAAGTGTCAGTTCTCCCTGGAAGGAGGGTCTGAGACAGCCGAACACTTTCTGTGTGCTTGTCTGGCTTTTCTCCGGTGCAAGTAGAATACGCTTGGGTCCTATCTCTGGATGAGCCGAAAAACTTACCTCACCTAGACCTGATACGCTTCATTAAGATAGAGTTGTGACAAATATAATTTTTGGTTCAGTTGTAAGTAGGTCATTTGACTTTTTGGAACATAAATATTAAAAATATGTTATGTACATATTTCAGACAGGGTCTGTCCTTAGTTGGGTTAATCAATTACCATCAACTCCTTCGTCATCAGCATAGTTTTAGTGAAAGACTCATAGAAGTACATTATGTTTGATATGTGAAATTTTAACATATAAACAAATAAACAAGTTTTCAATTAGAGCGCGAAAAATTTTCAATTTTCTTAACAGTTCATATTGTTGAAAGCAACGCAAGATTATTTGATGTGAATATTTTTGCAATCAGAATATGCGTTCAATCTGAGTGTTTCGTAAAGGGCGAACCACAATTCCACCGTTTCGATCCGATTCGTACAAATGTCAGATTTGCTTATATGAGACATACGTGCAATTGGACACATTACACCGCAATGGATCGAATCGAAACGGAGAAGTTGAGCAAATTTCAACTTTTACGGATGGCATAACCTAGAAAAATCATCTGTAAAGATTTCTTTATACTCAAAGATGCATGAAAGGCTTTTGTTGATTGAGGAAATAAAAAAAGACATGAATTATATGACAAAAAAAGAATGTTTTGATGGATGAAAGACAAAATCTGGTAAAATTTTAAAGTGTTTGAAACCGAACGGAACAATTGTGTTCATGCATCCGTTTGGATTGAAATGGGTTGGATCGAATCGGATCGAAACGTCGGAATTGTGTTTGGCACTTAAGTGTTAAAAACAAACGTTAAGTGGTATTGGCGCCATTTTGACCTCGAAAGCGTCTTTTTTAAGCAATAATTTCGCTCAATTTGAGATGTTAATTTTTCTCCATGTAGCACCCTGTATCTTTTATCCTACATGACCTATGAAGATTATTATGTCACATCATATTGATAAAGGATCCGTTCCAAACATTCTTGAAGCACCTATATCGCGTTCACATTACCAGGTATTAAGCTTCACATTTTCACAGCGGATCTGTAGATTTATATTCTATTACAATTTAGTACATTTAGTACATTTTTCCTCATTATTGCTCTAATGAAGGAAAACAACACTACATTAGTATTTATCATTCAAATTTGATTTTCGAGCCATAATTATGAGTACTATGTGACAAACGGCATCTTAATGAAAATAAGTGCTAATGGGATGCTTCTTAAGCCGTATATTTCTATATATTTTATTTAAAAGTGAGTCAATGTGATCAGTGTCGCTGTCGGTAATCATAATAACTGTGTCGATATAATTTTCCATAAAAAATACATCTTTTTCATCACTATTACAATCTACTGCATATTTCGACTCATAGACCATATTTAATTCCAAGCGCCGATGTGTTCTTGTAACCCGAATAACAATTTTCTGAAATGGAAGAAAATAATATTTTACAAATGATTTTTTTTTAACAGTCATTTAGCCGCGCTTAAAATTTTCTAACTATTGCAGGAGAAATTAAGTTAAATATTCAGTAATATGGCACTCTATTGCTCATTGTTATCAGACACGACTATGTGTTTACGTAGAGAGAGATGAGCATTCGTTACAGTTAGCTTACAGTTTAGTTAGTTAATACTAATTTAGTAGTAGGTATTTTAGTCTAAATTAAATTTTTCTGAAAAAATTACGGTGCTCGAGTTTTCAGACCAGCTCATATGATTTTTGTGAAAAGACAGGCGAACGACTTTATGGTGTGCTTTTAAGCAAGGGTTTTTACCGGTTTTTTTAAAAACAACGTTTGGACACGTGCGCAATACTTGCTGCACACTTCGTTTAGTCACTGGGTAGTCAAGTTCGTCTATTATTTATGCCACTGAAAGGAGCTTTTTAGTTGCTTACTCTTTTTGTGTCTTGATGTAAGCTTTTCATTACCTAAACAATGCAACCTCCTGCCACATTTTTCTCCATGTTTTTGAAATTTCTTGTAACTGCTTCTGATCGTCCATTTCCTTTGCCATTTCCCTATTGCTTTCCCTCTTTCCAACAAAATTCGAATTTTTATTTGTTCCTCTAAAGTTAAGTACTTTCCTTTGGCCATTTCTTGGTTCCTACTTCAAACAAATAAAAAATAGAAAAAAAATACTGGATAGTTTTAACTCTAAAAAATAATATTCTATATTCACCTTTTTTATATTCCACGGCAAAATGAATTGAAATGAATTTCGCATTAAAAATACAAGTCAAAACTGATTTTGCTAAGTAGTTTTCTTATAACTAACTGTAACGAATGCTCATCTCTCTAAATAAGCACATAGTCATGTCATGTAATTTCTCTTACAATAGTTAGAAAATTTTAAGTGCGGCTAAATGAATTTCGCTCATTGTAGTTAAGATCCGTTTCTTGATCCAAATACAAGAATATAATTAAAAATTATAACGGCAATTAGTTTTGTGATTAAAAATCATGAAAATATCCTGTGTTATCCTTAGAAAGTTGAAATTTTGCATACGCCCTTTTGTAAAATAAAAAAAATTTGGATTAAGTTCCAAAATGGGACAAATCGGGTAATTCTTTCGTAGGGTTGCCATACACAAATTTCGTTTTCACTATACAGTATATTTAGAGACACTGCCTCAGAATGCGTTGACGTAGAGAGCTGAAATTTTGTACACGACGTTTTCATAATAATAGAAAATAAAATTTCAAAAATGGACTAAATGGGGCTACCCGTTCTTAGTGTTGCCATATAACATTTTTATTTAATTTTTAAGTGTACTGTAAAAATTATCAGTCCTAGACATTTTTATTGTTCTAAAAAGTTCTTCAGAATATAAATTAGGTTATAATCATTTTTACTGTCTGACGAACCGTTCTAAAAATAGATGCGGAAAACTACTTTAACAATCAAATTTACCCTGAGATGTGACAATAGGAAATTACATATGCGCGTTCATCTTTTTGATTAGTCGAACCCTTTTTTGTGTCTCCTTTTTTCGTGGAATGTCTAATTTGTTTCAATGGTATGGTTTTATTGTAATATGTGTAAATGGATAATTTGCGACCAAAATAACAAATATTTCAAATAAGTATTATTTATTTGCTTCAAAAAATAATTTCAAAATTATTTCAAAACTTCCTATAATAACTTAAAATAACCTATTCCTATTCAAACATGAGTTTTAAATTTTAATTTTAATGAGATGAGTGGTATTGCTTTCTATTATCGCAAATTAGGCCCGATGGATGAAAGTTGAATTCTCATGTCAGGGTCAACATGAAGTATGTTGTGGTAATATTTTTTTTATTCGACACATAAGCTGAGAGCCCCGTTTCGCACATATACATATGTATGCAGTTGCAAATGGTCAATGTAAGCCTTATGCGATAATTGAGGATATTCATCTTTTAAACTGCACCAGAATTCCACTAACGGCATTAATTTAAATTTTTCTTGCAATAATGAATCAGATGTCATTTTAATAAAAATATCGTATTCTTCTGTTGACATGGTGGAAGGTCATGCATTGAAAATAAATGCATTTTTAATCCAGAATTCATTTTGATATTTGACCTGCTATTCTTTTGGAAAATACTGATTAAATGTTTCATTCAAAGCATTCAGGTGTTGGAATGATTTCTTCAATAATTATCTCTCCTATTTCAACTCCTTGCTATTCTGAGAAGTCTTTCATTGTTGAAGCGCATATAAATTGTACAAAATTCTATCTCTTTCTTAATAGCAAGAATATTTTCGTAAGTAGTAAACACATTTATAAAGAGTTTTCCAATAAGAGGTGTTATTTTGATATTCAAAGAAAAATGCCATTTTTTTGAGATAAATGATCGGATCTTTATTTCATTATAAAGAGGAAGGTATGCCGTTAATAATGGAAAATAACATCAGCCAAATGACCACCACGACCACGCCTACAGGACCATATCCTTTTCATGAAATTTTCCATAACCAAATCGCAAAGTGGCTGCCCTATGTCCTCGATAGCCTCACGAATTCCATCTTTGAGGTCTTGAATCGACGCTGGGCTGTTGGCGTAGACCTTCTCTTTCACGTGGCCCCAAAGGAAGAAGTCGCAAGGTGTTAAGTCACAAGATCTCGGTGGCCAATTGTGATCACCTCTTTGAGAGATAACACGGTCCGGAAACTTTTCCCGTAAAACATCAATGGTGTCGTTGCTTGTATGGCACATAGCGCCGTCTTGTTGAAAGTAAACGTTATAGAGATCAATACCATCCAATTCCGGCCATAAAAATCATTAATCATCTGTCGATAGAGCAATCCATTCACCGTAACTGTTGCTCCAGCCTCATTTTCGAAAAAGTAAGGTCCAATGACCCCGCGGGACCATAAACCGCACCAAACAGTCACACGTTGAGGATAGAGAGGCTTTTCAACAATAACTCTTGGGTTTCCCGAGCCCCAGATGCGACAATTTTGCCTGTTGACGAAGCCATCGAGGTGGAAATGGGCCTCATCACTCAAGATGAGTTTTCGATGGAATTCCGGATCATTTTCATGCATTTCAAGCACCCAATCACCAAAGACTCGACGTTGTTGATGACCGACCGGCTTGAGTTCTTGTGTTAACTGAACTTTATAAGCCTTAAGACCCAAATTTTTATGCAAAATACGGTGTAATGACGTTTGTGGAATGCCTAATTCCAAAGAACGACGAGGAATGGACAAACCTGGGTTTTCTTCAACACTTTCGGCTACAGCAGCAATATTCTCGGCTGTTCTTTAGCGACGTGCACGGGTTTTATTCCTCACATCACTAACTTGTCCCGACAGCTCGAATTTTTCTACCAATTTCTGTATTGCGGTCCGACAAGGTGCTTCACGACGACCCAAAAATGTTCGAGTTTTACGAACCGTCTCTGCCACATTTTCACCATTTTTATAGTGAATTTTAATAATTTCAATGCGTTGTTGAATCGTGTATCATTCCATTTTTAATGGCGTAGTTTCTACTTGTCAAATGTCAAAAAATGACAGCTCCAAAAGTGACATCTACCGAAATAGTGGGCTAATTAAAATAACACCTCTTATTGGAAAACCCTTTACTTGTTTACCCTGAATGGTTAAATTAAGGTTATCTTTAAAAAATGCCTTTAATAAGCAATTTTAAGCAGCGAATCTCTATCAAACGACCTTAGCTGAAAAATGCGGGTTAATATATTTCCTTGAGATGACTATCTGACTTCAGTATGTAAAAAAAGGATCTACATACATTTCCCATGTCCTCACATAGTACTTATTTTGAATAAACGATTATTTAGTGGTCAAGATTTTATGAGGGTTATAATTTTGACAACCTCAACAAAAGTATTTTTATAACTGAGTTCTAATGTTATTGCAGAAAGTGTCTGTATATGAATCATGCAGTGGATACTAGCTCCATGTTAATGGTTATCAGATTTTTTTAATTTCGTAGAGGCGTTAATTTTGATTGTGCTTTTAACTTACTTTATTGAATATTATGAAAAAAAGGACGTAAGTGTCGCGGAACCTTTCAATAACCTCCATGGAATCCCCATGTTTCGCGGAATATAGCTTAAGAAACGCTGATCTAGGGCAGTGACGTAGCTGGAGCTTTCGTCGCCTGTAGCGGTCCCGAATTTTCCGCCCTTTTTAACTTAATCAAAATCAAGAGTGGTTATTAACAATTATTGAACATAAATAAATGAGTAAAATCATTTATTTATTTTGTTTTAGTAGATTGTACACATTATGATAAAACGTATTTTGATTTATATATTTATCTTCCTTGCCCTTTTATTACAAAATTCTTGAATGACATTGTCAACATTTATATTATCTGTTAGTTCTCTTTTTATGGACAATATCGCTAGAACAGAGTCTTCCAAGCTATATTTTTTGATAAATATTAAAAGTTCAAGAGGCATTCCGCGTTTTTCCAACCTTTTGTTTGCTCTTGTACATCAAGTAGAGACATAAAATTCTGGATCCTTTTTCTTTCAATATGAAATTGTTCCTCGTCAATGTCAATGAAGTTATTTACTTGACATTTAAAATTTTCATTTAAAAGATTAGATGGTATTAGGCACGAATACTTCGCTGCAAGGACATGTAGTTGCTCAAATCGTACTTTTATTTCCTGGATATATCTATCCAATTACTAAAACATTTCTCTTTGTATTTCTTCTTCTAAAGATAGCCTCACGTCCCGCAAATTTTCACCACTCATAATTTTTTTCCTTCTAACTCGACACTCAGTGGATATTTCCAAATCTTCACATATTTTTTTGGCTGTTGTAACTGTTTTTTGTACTTTTGTCCCTGTGTCAAATGAAATACATTTGTAAAGAATTCAGTTTTAAGTCACGTTGATAGATATGTAATCCCTTTGTTTTCAGGTATTCTTGCGCGTCATTAATTATCAAAAGGACGGATTCCCACAAATGTGGGTGGCACAGAAAAGAAAAAGATTGCATTGATTTGAGCATCTGATCTCGTTTTAATATTTTGTTTCTCAGATGTCAATTTTTCCAAAGCACTTAAAATTTTTAATAAAAGTTTTCTTTTCAACAGTCAGTGCATCTCCTCTTGTGTTCCAACGAGTTTCTTCACTGCGCTTAACGAGTGACAGAAACTATAAAATTTTGCAAAAAAGTCAATCAAATTTTGCAAAATTTGATAATTTTTGTTTTTGTAAAATTTGACTGGAAATAACTCCCGTCGACCACCAAAGTAAATGAAAAATCTGCCGAAATATTTCCTGTAAATTCCTAAGAAGAAATGAATGTTTATTGCTCGTCTCATTACTCATAAAATTACAATACAGAGTTGGATTAGTCATATAAAAAGTTTACGAAATTCAATAAAAAAGATTAATTTAATTAATTTAAAATACCCAATCAGTCATAATGACTGCTTTTGGGAAATATTGAAACAACGAGGGGGGGGGGGGGGGGGGGGTGAATACAACTATAAATAAATGTATTTATAACATGTATACAAAGTCTCCAAATTCTAAGAAATTGTATCGTTATAGAAATAATTTTTTCTAAACGAAATTAAAAAGCAATCTAGCGTTAAGGAATTCTCTTCTTACTTCCTCACTTGTTCTTAAGTTAACTTTGTTTCAACTGACACGTATTGGCGATGTCCATTACCGATGGGGCTATGCTTATAATAACAAGAATGGCGTTAAAGAAAGTATTAACAGCTGATGTTTGTTTACATTCGCGATTAAGCTTAAAAATATATATATAGAAATATAAAAAAATGCCCACTCCCCTAGATACGCTATTTATCTAGGGCATTGTAAGGATTGGTAGGTCTTAGACCTATTCTAGCTTTTGTATTACACAAGATGTTACCTAAGAGCGATAATATATTTTTTGCATTGCGTTTTATGGAACTGAAATCTAATGTATACTCGTCAGTTACACTGATTCGAAGATCCAGCTTACTATAAAAATCGTTTGTTTGATACTTGTTTTTTTTTTTCTATACAAATGATGAGTGATTTATTAAAAGTTTAAGCTAATGTAAATAACTCGAATTGCAAACCTGATAGGGTAATATAATTGAGTTATAATATCTGTCTATTTTAAATTAAAAATGTTTTGTAAATCTCTATTCGAATTTTAAATAGCTGTGCATAGGTGTTAAACAAGAAATTCTTCGATAACTATATCGAAATGTGGTTGAAGATTGTCCATCGAGCCTGGAGGATCTATCTTTTTCTTTGTACGTGTTCCTGAATGGAATTGATGTGGGCAAAATAAAAACATGTAAATTTTTATATGTGATATAACAAAAGTAGCGTTATATTAAAAGCTAATTAGTCTCGACATAAAAATGGCAGATTAAAAGAACACTAAAAGCAAATTTGAACTCAGTGACCGTCGTAGTTGGCAAGCGCACTGATTTGGTACCGTTCTAGGAATCGTGTGCTCAGATCTAACCTCAACATATTCCTGAGCTTTCATCTTTATACAGTTTCCTTTAGATTATTATAACTTCTTCTCTTCCATATTAGCCTCACTCATCTGGCAATAATATAATAAGTATTCAGTGTAGCGAAGAAACATTTGTAAGGTTTTAATCATTTGTAAAATTCAAAATGCTATCGACGCAGAACGTATCGTGTTGCTTAGTTAACCTCCAAGGCAAAATGAAAGCATCAAATTCAGTATAGGAAACTTTGCAATGTTAAGCTTTTTTATAGTTGAAATTTATTTACGTTAATACAATACAGAGTTTTGTTTTTTCTGTAATTTTAATTTACTTAATTCTCTTTAAAAAAGAAATAAGTCCGGAGGAAATATGACAGTATACATTTTGTTTGCTATGTTGTGCATATATTTATTTTTTATATTTCCCTTATTTTGCAGAGCTGTCGTAGCAAGTATTAACTTTCAACTTTTCCAAACCGAGCATGATGCTTCAAAAAAGCTTTTGTATTATATGCTCGCCATGATAAAAACCGAGCATTACAGCTGATGCTTGCTACGTCGATTGCGTCTTGGCTTTCAGAGTTAGCAAAGGCATCATCTATGATGATAATCAATAATTCTTCCCCGAACATGGCTGACAAATGGTAGCGCCATCATTGGATAGTTTCTGTAGGCTCATATCGAACAAAAATGATTCAAGAAAATGAAACAAATCCTCTAACTCAAACAGAAAACTATTATTTTCTTAAAGGTTAGCATTAGAAATGCAATTTTCTTTGCAAACCTCCTATTCCATACAAACTTATTTTTACACTTATTTTTGTTATTTATCGTGAAGATGTTGAAGTTCTTCTGTGTTGATTTCGATTTTGTGACTTCTACACTCACCTTTACCCAATAATTCAATTTCCTTTACAGCAGACTTTTATTCACAGTTTAGTACTACACTGACTGAAATACAATCACGTCAGAGCTTTTTTCCAAGTAGAAATTATTGTTTTAAAGGAAATTTTATTCATTATAAAGATACTTACTTACTTACTTACTAGTGTGACACTTTCAAAAAAAAAAAAAAATATATTTTGTTTTTTTAATTTTCGATAGTCTATACCCTGAAGAATAACATATTAAAATTTCAAGTATATATCTGAAATAGTTTTTGAACTACAGCCTTCTAAAGAGCAGTTTCTCGTCTGTCACGTGCGTAAGCTGAGGGCCGTACCTGAGATATTGTTCGGGGTCTGTCGTCATCCTAAATATTATAATAGTATTAGGTACGCTACTCTCGACTTCTAAATATACAGATATGTATGTATAGGTTTATACCAATGAAACCTTTCATACGTTGCTTGGAATAGCAGATTAGCTCTAGATATTATGATATTTATCAATTTATAACAATGAAATCAGTATTTTTATCTTTCAACGCGCGTTTTTCTCAAAACGGCATTTTTTGAATTTGCTGCAGTTCTAACTCGAATACAAATCATCCGATCGGCTTGAATCTTGTTTTAGTGTATTTAGTATTTGTTCTTTCATACCATGTTTGTTCTTCATACCAGTTCTACGATTGGATAAAAAATTTCAATTTGCTATGCAAAAACCTTCAGATTTTTAAGTGTAATTTAGGACTCTTTTTTGTCAAAAGTCCGCCATTTTGTTGGATTTTAATTTTTTTTTTCAAATTCCTACTTCATGGTAGGTACAGGAAATAAATACCTTCTAGATGAAGGGACTTTTTTTGATTTTTTGATTTCAGGCATTCTGAAGGCCGCAACCACTGCAGCAATGGGAAAGCGTTTGGTTTTTTTGGAAACCCGCGAGACAGCGCATAGCTCTCTGAAAATTTAATATTTCATACAAAAAAAAAAAAAAAAATACTATGTATATGTTACGGTAAAAGTAGATATTGAGGCAAATGTGCACATTTTCCGGTAAATGTGCACATTTGCCTCCTCGTTTGGGTAATGTGCATTCAACTAACATTTACAATTTCAAAGAAGGGAAATGTACATTAAATTCACAATGACCATGTCGTTTTGGTAAATGTGGGCATACAAAATACGAAATCGCAAGTGCTAGTAATGTTAGTGGTACGCACTTGTAGTGGTACGCGAACTACCGTTTTGGCTAGTTTAGTAGGCGCTGCTATTTTACGTTACACATTTCGTGCAAATGCTCTATCTATAATGTTAATGTTATTATGTTTATGTACCCTACAATAACTATATTACAAATTAATGCCATAGTACTGAAGATTTCTGGATATAATTTAAGATATTTATAGAAATAAGACTCAGGTAAGTTAAAATTATCATAATTATAGATTTAAAATTTTAATTTTTCTACAAAAAAAAAATTTTTTTAGTTAGAATTTTTGAAAAACAATGGAACAAAAAGAAAAATTTAAAAACCAACTAGAACAGATTGTATCACAAAAAAAAAACAAAAATAATATTTATTTAAACCAACATCAGTATGAAAAAATATTATTGGAAGTAAAGGCAGCAAAATTAAAAGAAAAGAATAAAAGTGATGTAGATTACCGCCGGCTGAAAAGATACGATATAATAGTGGTAGGGAAGGAAGAAAAATTAATAAGTCCATTAAAAGAAGGGGGTAGCATAAAATATTTTGCAACAATTGAAGAAACTTATGGAATTATACACGATGCTCATTTGGCAACTGGCCATGGTGGCCGAAACAGATTAGTGAAAGAAATTAATAACAAATACAACAACATTACTACTGAAGCAGTTATGCTGTATTTATCTATATGTGAAGCATGCCAAAAAAAGGCAAAGGGCAAGAAAAAAGGAATTGTGATAAAACCAATTTTGGCGAGTGAAATGAATTCTAGGTGTCAAGTGGATCTTATAGATTTACAGACACAACCAGATAATGAATTTAAATTTATTTTAAATTATCAAGATCATTTAACCAAATTTGTTGTACTGCGCCCACTAAAAACAAAAACTGCGTCAGAAGTAGCAAAACAACTTATGGACATTTTCACTCTTTTGGGAGCCCCATCCATTCTCCAATGTGATAATGGTAGGGAGTTTGCAAATAAAATTATCCAAGAATTAGCAAATATGTGGGATGGTGTGAAAATAATACACGGGAAGCCTCGCCATTCCCAAAGCCAGGGCTCGATGGAGCGAGCGAATCAAGATGTTCTAAATATGCTTACAACCTGGTTTATCACTAAATAAACATCCAAGTGTTCAGAAGGTTTAAAATATGTTCAACTGATGAAAAATAGAGCTTTTCATGAGGGTATAAAGCAAACTCCCTATGAAGCTTTATTCGGAACAAGAATGAAATTGGGTTTGAAAACATCAAATTTACCTATGGAATCTGTTGAACAGCTGGAAACAGAAGAAGAGTTAGAGCAATTACTAGAAGGAGTACACACAGCCAATTCACCACATAGCAAAGTCGCAGAAAACGATGAATTTTCCATTGAAACGTTAGACATAATTTTGGATGATGGTTTATTATATAAAGATGGAAGTTTTGGGTTAAATTCTGTTTTAAACGAGAAGAAAATTTTAATTGATAATTCTCGAAAGAAAGCAAGGGAAAATTTAGAAAATCAAGCTATCAAAATGTGTAATCTTTCGAAAGAAAAATTTCCTGCTGCTGTGATTGTTGACAATGTTAGAGTTTCCATTCCAGACGTTGATCGTTGTAAAACGGATCCAAAGAATTTGATTTGCGTTGTTTTGTCTAGAGATGGCGATAAAAATTTATATAAATTAGGAACTAAACAGGGAGTTTTAAAACAATCTTATTCTAGGCATGAATTCGCTATTTGCGAACAAAAGTTTATATCATACGAAGATGTTCCTCAAGATGTTGAGAAATCGGTAAGAGAAAATATAGGAATGCAGTCCCTTACTGGTGGACAAGGTTTTAAAAGATGCATCTGTAAAGGAACATGTTCCTAAAAAAAATGCAGTTGTAAAAATGCTGGAATATTATGTAATCCAAGTGCCACAATAGTAATTCTTGCTCAAATAAATAAAACTTTTTTCATTATGAAATTTCTATATGTTCCTTTATAGTTTTATAAAATTTAACTGTTGTAATGAAGAAAGGTATGTTATTATTATTATTAGTTTGATTCCCATCGTATTGGTCCTGAAAAACTAGGACGAAAATTGTATTTATGAATTTTGGGATCATAACCTACGAGATATTATATAATATGCAAAGAAAAGTATGTTTTGTTTGTCATTTACATTTTTTAATTAAAATAATTTTATTTTATTTAGCCTTTTGTATTATGTTTATTTAAATAAATATTTTTTTACTGCAACAACATTTTTAATTTATTTGTATTCCAACTTTTCTTAAAACATGAAGGTAAGAGTATACATTTACCAAAACGTGAAGGCAAGAGTACACATTTGCCGGGAAATGTAGATATACATTATATTCAGTTCACATATACGTAACTTTTTGGGAAATGTACACATTTTACGGTAAAAGTGTACATTTATCAAGAGTGTACATTTACCGTAACATATACATAACTAATACACAAATATATCTTTAAAATTTCAAAATATTCGAGGAAATACTCTTCTTTCAATAAATTTCTGAAAATCACCTTGTTTTTGGGCAGTCACATTAGTTGTGCCCCTTTTAGGGGTCAGTTCTGTGATATTGGTTATTTCAAAGCATTTCCTTTTCTTCATTTTTGGATTCCATGTGTACTAAAAATAAGTTGAAGCATTTGAAAATTCTTTACACAAACTTATCGCACAATAACCAAGCTGTGTAAACAACGCATAGCGATTTGATAATTCACACAGATCGAGTCAGTCACATACTGCGATCGCACAGGAAAATGGGTGTAGTAAATTTGTGGGGGAGAGGCATGATCAGTGGAATTTTTAAATGTTTCAAATACATTTGCATGTTAATCTCAACGATATTCGCTAAATTCCGCCGTCCGTCACTCTTTCTAAAATATTTTCTTTTAAATCTGAAATACGTATTATAATTTTGGAATTACTAACATCATAAGAAATCTTAATTACACAGTAGGTAATTAGAAAAATAAATATGAAACGTTGGGCGCAACCAAAGAAAATGACGCTTAAAAGCTTTTAGATTTAATTATTTATTTATGTAGACTTATTTCAACAGAATTTTATTACTTTTGTCTGCTTTCTGAACTGTGAATACTCCCATTAAATGTGTACCTACTTGTGGATGAATAAAACAAAATACGTTAAGCCAAACATTTTTGTACACCAAGAGCAACGACATTCTACATATATATATTTTAAAATGTTTTTATATTGACAATAAGAAAACGATTCATTTTGATGTAAGATAATCAACTTAACTTAAGTGGTTCAACTACAAATTTTTCAAAATTAACTCTCTTTGTCTAAAATGCAGGGTCCGATGATTATCTTTCAGTATAGAAATGATCTATCTCCAATTGTAAAATTGTGCTACATATATCTATGGGTCATTCCACTCGAGTATTCCTGATGCAGTATATATACCTCTTCCCAAGAAAACCTGTTTGCATACTGCCTGAGGAATACTCGTAAGTGATGGCCCAATAAGAGTCAATTTTATGTCTGCATATATTGTAATTTAGGCCGCTATATCACACATAGTTATATCATTTAATTTTCCATTTCCTCGATTACGCAGCTTGTCCCCTATCAAACCTAAGTTCTCCTTAAACGCGCTTTGTATTTTATTCTTATTTTGCTTTAAAAATTATTTTCCAAAGAATGAGCCACCTTAAATCCCCGGTCTTGCATCTTATAAGTCGGTAGGAGATTGTTAATTTTTTTCCTTAAAATATTGGTTTTCGGTCGGCAGTGCTTCGTAGATGACGACCGAGGATTCTTTCATAATACTATAATACAGAATTTGTAGAATACAGAAATTGTAGACATAGAAACTAATCGCAAAGGTATGTATGACGTAACAACCAAGCTTCCATCTTCTATGCTCGAGTCGGAGAAGCACTGTTTGAATTCACTGTAACCCGTACCGTACTACCATTAAAGCCCCACTGATCGACTAAAAATACATTTATCAATGACTCAAAGAGGGCACTAATCAACACTTTTTTTTTGTGAGTCTAGTATTTACGGATGATCCAGCAAACTCTTTGAGCCCTTTCAGTTCCGGCTCTATTAAAACAGTACTAGACTTCAATAATATGAGTTCTTGTTTTGTAGGATAATACCATCGGTTGTATTTCTATGCTGAAAAAAAAGTAATTATGTTGCTGGCGTTGTGAACAAAAAACACAACAAAGTTTTTGTGACGACTTTCAGTTTATTGAATATTTTAGTTTCCTTTTTTTGTTTTACATCTATTCGCATTGATACAAACAAATTATTATCGACGTTGTTTGTGAAGGGGGATATTGGAACAATTTCAGTACTTCCACTTTTACATGTGCATTGAAATAATTTCCCAATACCTGTGTACAGAAGTCAACTGAAAAGTGAACTTTCACTCGAAATAAACTGCCGAGGTTCGTAACCAGATGACCTAAAAAAAAAACTCTATACCTCAGTTATATAGCAGTGTCGTTACTGCTGGTGCGACTAATGATTTCTGGGGGCTTCTAGACTTTCCTTCTCCCGTTCGTGTTGCCTCTTAGAGTCCTGTAGAGAAACTGACATCTTTTTGAATTTGCAACGTCTTTTTATAATACTTTTTTTGTGTCGATGCTTGCTGTGATTTTGCCAGATTCCACATGCCAAGTTAAACTGTTTATTCCTGTCTATTCTTGCATTAGCTGCTGAAACAGTTCTTGAACACGTGAAGTACATGAAAGGAAACAAAGATATATAAATAAATCGTTACATAACCATGTGAAGGCCGTAGGTCGTAGCTGTGCATCTACAAAAACGTAAATAAGCGTTATGTATAAATTTGTGTAAGATACTTACAAAAATTCCACGAAAAAAAATCAGAATAAATCAAGTGTAACATAACATACTTGTTTCTTGAACTTCTACAGTAAAACCGTAAGAATAAACGCATAATTTTCATAGACCAGATGACTAAACTCAGGTAACTTAATGATGCACTGATAACACTAGTTTTCCACTGTACAAAGGGAATGCTAATATTTAATTATCATGCTGAAATAAACTGCAATTTCTTAGGTTTTGGGCTTCTATGGAATTACTGTGCGTCGTGAAGTACAAAAACAGAACGGAATGAAAAAGTCTAAAAGTCTGGAAAATAAACCAAAGAAAAATAAAATAAAAAGTTTGATTTGTCTAAAACGGATAATATTATGCCGTATAGTTGAAATACATAAAAGTTAAATTAAATGAAAATCCAAAGCTTTGTATGGCAACACCAAGAAGGTGTTGCTAGATTTAATTCATTTTTACACTCTAGATCAACGGTGGATAAATGCGGCTTTTCATTGAGCTAACTGCGGCCCTTGTGGCAATTTGAAATCTACTTTTTTATTATTTCAGAACTTACTGATCTTTTTAAATGAAATAAGTAACTATGTGTATCTATTTTGTTATACGGATTTTATATTGTGCCAATTTAAGTTTTTATGCCTACTATTGTGTTGTTTTTTTATTAATTATTTGAATGAGTAATGATATCATTTGAGGTTTTTCTAATATTGCATATTCATAAGAGTGGCCAATTCTCGCTTCGAAAAAAAAAACGAAACATTATTTTTGATTTTATTTTTCAATCTTGTTAAAACAGAGTACCTACCTACGGAAGCGCACACTCCCGTGCGCACCTTATCGATCCTTATTCTTACTGCAAAACGCCAAATGGTTTGTTAGGTAACAATCATTACGTAAAATTATGTCACGTATTTTACAAATTATCAGCAGAATTATTTGTTAGGAGACAATATTACAAATTTTTTTAAGAAACTTAAATATATACTCTTAGAAATTCCACACATATGCTCATCAGTCATAGACACAATTAAATGAAATTGCCAATAAACAATAAAGTTGGAAATGACCAATGAGAAATTCGAGTGCGTACATGAGCTTGCGTTTCCTTAATCCTGTTTTAAAATTATTTTGTGGTAAGCGTGCTTGAACAAGACAGAAAGCATACTTTATTTTGAATTTGAATTTCTCCTTAGTTATATTATTTACTTAATTTTTTTTTTTTTTGTTGTGGGTGAAACCATATTTCTGTGATAGTTTTTCTATCAACTAAATATTCAATTACGTTTCTTTTTTTTTCCAAAAACTATGGTAGGCTTTTTTATCAAGCAATTTAAGCTTGTTTACGAATGTGTAATTATTCCGCGGCAATTATTTATTAATTTTTTGTTTCAATTTCAAACTTTGAATATAAATTTACTAAATTTTTTTATTTACGTAACCTCAGAAAACATCAAAAACGAAAATACAAACTAGAAAATAGAAAAAATAGAACCTTTCAAAAAAATTTGGTAAAAAAAATTAGCTTTTATTGACAATAATGGAAAGTCGTTGTGTCTTATTTGTAACGCTGCAATTACACGCTACACGCCATTACGAAGAAAGTCATTCCCAATTTTAAACTCAATATCCACATAATTCAATTCGTAAGCATAAAGGACTTTTGTCTTTTTTTTGTCTTTTTTAATAGCTTGGCATATTGCTCGTGCGTCTACCTGACGTCCATATGGCTGGCCCAGGAGAATTTCTTATAAGATATTTAAAAAAAGTACTAAAAATTTTGGATTCCGATAATACAAAACTACATAAATTGATTGCTTAGGTACTTCACTATGTCACGTGGTGCAACTAAATGTTGTATTGGTGAAATTAGTAAAACTTTTGAAAATAAGCTGTGTGATTTGAAAAATTATATAGTTTTCAGTTTTTAGCTCTCGACGAATCTACAGACCTTCAGGAGGTTCCAAAATTTACCGTTTTTGCCCGCTACATATGTATGTATCTGCAGACGTAATTGTGAAAGAAGAAATGTTAGACTTAGTAGCTCTTATCGATACAATTCGCGGTGTCAATATCAGTAATATGCACTTGATGAAGTAAGGTACAACTTTTAATTGGTTCGTCATAAATTCGTCAGTGTTGCGACTGATAGAGAGCCTACAATAGTAGGGAGCGTGCCATTTGTCTTTCAAGCAACAATCCTGAAATTGGCCATTTTTTTACCTCTTCACTGCATAATTCACCGCGAGCAATTCATAGCTAAGTTTACTTAAAATACGAAAATGTGTGGCAGGTTGTATTTTGCAGATTGTGAATTTAATTAGAACTGCCAAAACTCATCGTCAAGATCTTTTTAGAAGAGTTGCGGTTAAATTATGAAACAGATAAATTTCCCAGTGATCTCTACTTATGGTCAACTAACAGTTTTCTGGTTGGGGAATTGGAGTTATTAGAGATGAAATAGTTTCACGCATTGAAAACGTAGTACAAATCTACTTCTATAATTGAATTTTGGAAACTCATGCCAGAATCATAATATCCCACATTTAAAGAAAGCTGCTTGCTGTCTATTTCAGTTTTTGTATTTAAATATTATGGTGTGGCTCTTCATAATATATGGAAAACCGACATGAGGCCCTCATTGACCTCATGTGTGCCCACCCCTGGTCTAGATTATGAAATCATAGGATATACTAAGTTAGTTATTCCATTGGTAACGCCCAGAAATAATGCTGGTAGAGCGAAATGGGTTAGACCACCCATGCATATTATCAAAAGTTATTTTGATTTTTGCATTTCCATCTGTCTGTGAGCTTAAATTTTGTATACGGAGTTTTAATAAAAATTTCAAATACAATTTTGAAAATGGACCAAACCGGGTAACTTTTTCTTGGCAACCCCTTCTTGGTTTGCTTTTCAAAATTTTTGGATTTCATTTTTGGTTTAAGACCAATTATAATTTTTTCTCTTGCAGAAATCCTATTTGCTGTTTTTATGAAAACTCTGTGTACAAAATTCGTTGGCCCGTTCTCAGGTAGTGTTCAAATATATAGTGAAAACAACAACAATTTTTATATAGTTGATTTTGGTTTTTTATATTATTAAACAAAGCGTAGGAGATACCCTATGATGCAAAGCACAGCATGGCAGGAAGGAGATAGGGAAATGATTGGGGGATATGAGGAGAGTGGTGGAGGTTCCGATGAATGTCGCTCTTAAACTTCCGCAGATTGTATGCCGGAGGAAAAACAGAAGATGGTAAACTGTTCCACATTTACGCTGTTTGGGATTAAAAAGCATCACGGAATTTTACTGTACGGCCGAAATAAATTTGAAGGGTAAAAGGATGTGCGCGGTTTGCAGCGCGAGTATTGCGTGCAGGAATCACTCTACAAGGGATTGGACTAGATATTTCATCAGAATATTGATCATGCATGTAGCGATAAAGGAGCGAAAGGCATCCAACATTGCGGTGGTGCTCGAGTGAATAAATATGACAAGTTTTTGCCATATCGCCAATGAGCTTAAAGGCTCTCTTTTGGACAATATCCAATGAAGCTAAAGCTGTGCGACCAGCTCCAGCTCATTTATGGGAAATAAGAAGAAGAAGATTTGAAAGCTGAGTCCAATATTAGTTTCTCTCCGAGTTTTTTAATAAATTGCATCGACTAAAATCAAAAATTAATATTTTACGGATAACAAGGCTAACTAACCAAAAGGTTGCTATAAACTTGTGAAATATCCGCAGTGAATATATAAAAGTGTGATGAGGAAATTAAAATTAAAAAATTTATAACCTCAAATATGATGGATGTCGTGGATGTCACAAATGATAGCGTGGACTGCATATGCAAAATATGTGAAGACACGGTAAATGATGAAGATAAAGCACTCCTGTGTGAAGGTTTTTGTGAGAGATGGTTCCATATTAGATGTTGCAGTGTAAGTACTAAAGACTACTCTAAGATAAAAGATTTCAAAATTGCAATGTGGGCTTGCAGAGAATGCAAAGAAATAATCAGGTGGCTGTCTCAAAGCAAAATACCAGAAATTATTAGCCTACAAAAGGAAACAAAAGCAAAAATGGATCAACATGGAAAACAAATGGAAAAAATTAAAACCGAAATAGAAAAACTTCACGCTAGTATAGAAAACCACACAGGTACAGTTACAGCTTCATATGCAGCTGTAGTGAGAAAAAACTCAAATTATCCCACACAAAATCAGCAGGTAAACGAGCCTGCAGCACAGGGAGTTATAATCAAACCAAAAAAAACGCAAACTAGCGATGCCACTAGAAAGGCTGTCAAATTAAATATGCAGCCCAGTAAAGTAGGCGCCCCTATCATACAAATGAAAAGCATAAAAAATGGAGGGATTATCATTAAATCAGATAATAAAATGAACAATACAAAAATAGTTGAAGCTATAAAAAGCAAATTAGATAATGAATACGATATATATATTACCAAAGAGAGGAACCCAAGACTATTTGTCACAAATCTTGAAAAAAACTATACCTCAGAAGAATTTTTGACGGAACTCAAACAACTCAATCACTGCATCACAGATGAAGATAAAATCAAGGTGGTCTATAGTAGAAAAAACAATAGAAATGGGAAATGGACAATATATATGGAAGTCAGCGGTATCAGTTACAAAAAATTGGTAGATCAGTATATAAATATTGAGTGGAACTCTCACTTCGTTAGAGAGGATTTTGGCATTAGAAGGTGCTATAATTGTAGTGGATATAACCATAAAACAGAGCATTGTCCAAACAAAACAGCGTGTGGTAAATGCGCAGGTGAACATAATACTTTAAAATGTACTTCAGACACATTACTATGCATTAACTGCCAAAGGAGCACAAAAACAACAATCAACAACAAGAACCACCGAGTGGACAGCAACGAATGCCCAGAATATCAAAGAGCAATACAGACAGCTAGGAGAAACATAAATTATAACGTAGAAAACATATAAAGGAGAAAAGAAGAGGAAAAACAGAGACAACATGAAAGAAATTACTATAAAGAAACTAGTTTCGCACTCCACCGGAATAAAATACAAAAAGGTAACTAAATATATTATAAAAATTAATCTTACCAAAAAACAAATGAATTATAAAATTATAAATTATAAAACTATAAATTACAAAACATATTTAAATGAAATTCAACACAAAATGAAGCAAAATTATCGTATATATTCTAACTTAAATATACTAACGAAATATAAAAAGTATCTAAAAAGAGTGCTTATCACTTCGGTTACACATAAAACTAAAAGTACAATACATCATGTCATATCTAGAGAATGCAATATAAACAAAAATGACCGAAGGAAAAAGTCACAAAAGAAAATAGGGACAATTCCAAAAACTATACCCAGATACATCCACCCATACGTACCTATACTAGTAAGGACTATAACACTCAAAATCAATGAACAAAACCAAAGTAAGAAAACAACTACAACAAATATGTTAGGGAAAAGGAACTTACTGCGGACAGTACCAAACTATAACGTAATATATTATACAAAATGTACCAAGCAAACAATGGAATAAAAATACTACATCTTAACGTTAGAAGTCTGCGAAACAAGGTACACGAAATTCAGGCACTCTCAATAAAACACCAGCCAACTGAAATAATAATACTAAACGAGACGTGGATATACTCAAATGAAGTTCAATATTACCAAATGCATGGTTATTTTGGTGAATTTAACTGTAGAGATGACAAAAGGGGTGGTGGTACAGTGATTTTTATAAATAAACAGCTAAATTATCGAGTCATTCTTAAAGAAAATAGATACAACACAACTATCATAGAGATAAAAACTCATGACAAAAAAAACCTAAAAATTATGACCATGTATAGGTCACCAAGTGATCATCTTCTGGAATTTATTCAGTACTTAGAAAGTATTTTAGCGGCTCACAAAAATATAATTTTTATGGGGGATACGAATATTAACCTACTCAAAGCAAATAGACCGTCAAACACGTTAACAAATATGACCAAAATGATCAACTTCAAAATAGTAAATAAGATTGAAGCAGAACACTACACAAGAAACGACGAAAACTCACGCTCAATAATTGACCACTGCATCACTGATATGACACGATTGAACCAAGTCCAAATTACCCTGCACAACACTGCAATTTCCGATCACCGCGCTATAATGGCTCATATATTGATCAAATGCAATATGAAGAAGCCTATGAAGGTAACCCGGGTCCCTATAAAAAATAAAGAAAAATACAGAAAATATGTAAAAAATAAACTCAATAACCAACAACATATTTCCATCGAGAACATAATAGATATTATCAAAGAAGCAAAAGAAGCAAGCACTACATATAAGAAATTCAGAAACAGATCAAATACATGGTTAACAGACGAAATAATTATAGGGATGAAAGAAAGAGATGCAGCTTACACGCAAATGAAATCGCAACCAAGTAACCAATCTCTGCGAAGCGAGTATCAGCGGATAAAAAATAAAGTAACTACCTCTATACGAAAAGCAAAGGAAACATATATAAACGGAAAAATAATTTTGGCAGGAAAGGACTCTAGGAAACTATGGCGTACCATCAACATGGATGTACTAAATAAGAGGAAACCCAATATGCCTGGACATATAAGTGAAATCAAACTAAACGGCTCGATTCTAACAAACCATGAGGAAATAGCTAACACATTCAATACATATTTCAACAATATTGGTGCCAATGTACAGAAAACCATTCCAACAGTAAGTCCAACAACAAACAAATCGACGGTAAGATCAATATTTCTAATGCCTACAACTACTGATGAAGTTAGGAATATAGTGAATAATCTCAAAAAGAAAGCAGCCCCAGGAAAGGATGGCATTACGGTTGAGGACATAACAGATGTTATAGATATCATTGTGCAACCGCTCACACAACACATAAATGAAACTATCAGCAGTGGGATATTCCCAAACTGCCTAAAAAGAACGGTGATTATACCTGTTTCCAAAGGAGGGGACACCACAGAGCTAAACAATTACAGACCCATAGCCCTAATAAGCAACATAAGTAAAATATACGAAAAAGTCATAGAAATCAGGCTAAGGAAATTTATCTCAGAAAATGGAGGCATAGACATAAATCAATTTGGTTTTCAACCTAAAAGTAACACAGAGTTGGCTACAGCGGAAACACTAAGCAAGATAAACAACTACCTAGATGAGGGATACTATGTAGGTGCAGTTTTTATCGACTTAACTAAGGCGTTTGATACTGTCCATCATGGTCTAATGTTGGAATTCCTAACCACGCTGGGAATACGAGGTATAGCAAACAACCTAATAAGAAGCTACCTAATCGGACGAGAAGTTCAAACTAAAATAGAGGAAAACTTAAGCAGCTCTACAACCTCAACCTGTGGGGTACCACAGGGATCAATACTGGCACCTCTACTATACCTCCTATACATAAACAATATGCAGTATGCCAAACTAAGTGGAAAATATCACATCTTTGCAGATGACACCAATATTATATACAATGCCAGAAGTATGGAAGCCCTGGAACGCATGATGAACGAAGACTTGAAGCTATACAAGAAATGGTCAGATGGCAATAAACTAAAAACGAACGAAGGAAAAACCAAGTATATGATTTTCAAACAAAAAAATAAAACAGACAGGGCCATCAACATAAAAATAGGTACTGAAAGAATACAAAGAACTCGTGAAATCAATTACTTAGGTCTACTAATCGACGAAAACCTAAATTGGAAGCAACACATTGCGAAACTAGGAAAAAAACTTACTCCCCTAATCGGGGTAATAAAAAGAAATATTAAACTGCACAGACCTGTAGCGGATTTAATCTACAATGCACATGTCCTATCCCATATACGTTATAATGCAATAAACTGGTCACAATGTTCTCAAAGGCTGAAAGCAGATATCAAAATACTAATAAATAGAGCTCAAAAAGCTCTATATGGACTCCCGTGGGATACCGCCACAAATCTGGTTCATCAATACACACGGCAGCTTACTCTAAAAAAAATAATACAAATTGAAAAGGCCAAATTTATATACAACACATTAAGGAAAAACATAAGGACAAACTTAGTAGTAGAGCGACACGCTAACATACATAATCACCGGACAAGAAATAGGAACAACATTGTGCAGGTCCAGTCAAGGACTGAAAGGCGGCGACAATGCCTCCTAAACACTGCTGGTCAAATATACAACGCGCTGCCGGAAAATATTAAATCAGCACCAACAAAATCAATGTTTGTAAAGATGATGAAAAATCACCTATCATAAATTCTCTCTTAAATGAATAATGTAAAAATAATCACTGTTCTTACAAAAAACTGAAATGTAAAATAGGAAATAGTATAAATCAACCGTAAATAATAAGTCAAAATAGGGACCATTAAAATTGCCTTGTAAGGACAACTAAACTAACATCAAATTATCTTTACTGTCCTGATAGTAAAATATAGTCAGCTATGCAAATAAATATTACTTCAATATAAGCCGAACTGTAATAATACGCCTAATAAGTCTAAAGCAAGAAATATTCTTGGTTTTTTTTTTTTTTTTTTTTTTTATATGGTTTTTATTTTCTTAATCAATCTGTAAATCTATAAGTGCAATTAAAAAAAATTACTAGCTATAACATGAAATATGAAATTAGGACTGATTAACCTAGAATTAATGCATATTATACTATAATATATTTATATCAAATCGCCCAACTCTCATACCAGCTGTGCTGTCTGAGTGGGTTTTAGACTGAAATATGGAATAAGAATATGTAAATACACAAATAATTTACAAAATGTATGGAATCATTTACAATAAAATTGAATTGAATTGAATTGAATTGTATTCCATTCTAGGTCTAAGGCTTGTAGAGGAGCGCTAGATTTGACGGGCTGAAGAATTTTTTACACCTTTTCAGAAATCCAAGAAATACATTTCAATGCTTCCTTGGCAACAGAGAAGATGTGATCTGTCGAGTTTAACTTAATGGAAATATTAATGCCAAGAATGCTTGGTAAGCGGGTGAATCAGAAATTAATGCTCCTTCAAAAGAAATGGGAGTGGTTAAGTTATGGTCTTGTTTTAATGAGATGAAACAGCTTTGGTTGTAAGATGCATTGAATTCGACACGATTCGCCTTGCCTAAAGCGAAGATATTGTTAAGATCGTTATTCAATAATCTTATCATCCAATCTCGTTTAACATATGCGGCATTCACCCTAGAGTTCGCAAGAGTGTCCAAGTAGTAAGTGAAATCAAGAGTACTGTCATCAGCGAAACTATGAATGGGCTTGAAAGTAAGGGAAAACAGATCATTAATAAAAATTATAAAGAGAGTTGGAGAGATAACAGAGCCTTGAGGCACACCATCATTTAGGGGATAAGATTTAGATGTAAAGCCATTTAATACGACACTTATTTGGCGACTATATAGGAAACTTTTAATCTATTATAAAAGAGGAGGGGAGAGACCACGTGCTTTAAGTTTAGCTAAAAGGTCTGGATGCCAGACTCTATCAAAGACCTTTGAAATATCTAGGGCAGACTCACCAAAATTGTGAAGACTACGGTTCCAACGTTCCGTAAGAAAAGTCAGTAAGTCACCAGATGAGTGTCCAGCTCATAAATATTGAAGTTATTATTAATAAATAATAAAAATAATTTATTGCTTCAATATACACCTATACCCCGATTTACACTGAAGATAGGTTCCTTAGAAAACCGCGAAATCGAAGATTTGCAACGTAAAACCGTGTAAATCGAAGACAAACTAAGATGTGCATAATTCAGTTACTTTTTTCAATTTAAAATTAAAACTAGTTGTAAGTTTTAAAAAAAATATAAAAATATCGATCTATTCATAAAATGACAAAAATGTCAAGGTTATATATACGTAATACATTTTATATATAGAAAAAAGAAATATTAATTAAAAAAATTAACCAAAAATTTAATTACTGTTATCACCTTAGTAGGCTATTAATTTTTTCTTCTTGACGATTGGTATGATGACATTTTCATCACTCGATATTACTTGGTGCGATTTAAGTACGATGTTAGATGAATTAGAAACAATTTCAGATCGGCGAACCTTAGTAATGAAATTCGTAATTAACAATTGTGTTTGGTTTTTTATCAAATTTTTATAGACCTCCTCAAATGATGTTAAGCGATCTCTCTGAAACAGCAGAACTCGTTTAATATTCGAATCATTTTATAGAAAAGGATTACCCAATTTTTGCCCTAATTCAAGTCGTTCACGCATGTGTTTTGCTATGAACGCAACTGGTTCAAACTCCTCTTTATCAGAATCACTGTCACAATTAATTTCTTCATAATTAAAATTAAAAAATCACGTTTCTTGTATGGTGGGCCCCTTTAATTTTTAATTTAATTAAATTTTTATTATTTGTTGTTATAGCGGCAATAGGAGTACACAGTTTGTGAAAATTTCAACTGGCCTACCTATTACAGTTCATGAGATACAACCCGCCAACGAAACTGAATTAAGCAATTGCTGTAATCATTTTTGGATTTTTTTAAGTCCCATATTTTACAAGCGGTGTAAAAGTGATATCGTGTAAATAAAGTATCATGTAAATCGAGGAAAGGAAGAAGAAGATTTGTCTTGTGTATCAATTTTTGTGCGCTCCGTATTTAATTAGTTTTGTGAATGACTTTCTAATGGTTTCTTGCCAACTCTGTGTGTGATCTATTGTTAATAGTTCGGTCAATTTTGCTTATTGTTAGTTTTTTTCTTTTTTTACGTCTGGTTTTGCAAATTTTTCTTGTGTGTATCCTTTGTGACCGCTTGCTGTGGGGAATTTCTATTTCTATTGTATTTTATATGCTGCTTGTGCTCTTTTGCACTGGCATTTTATTTATGCATTTCATTTGTGGTAAGCTTGGTTAATAATTTTGTGTGTTTCAGGCTACTCATACACTTAATTTAATAATTTAATAATTACAGGCATTTTTTTTGGTTATATTTAGTTGTTTACCATCTCTCTTTTAGTTTGATAGCCATCTGTCTGTCAGAGTTCCCACCACTGTGATATCGGAGGCTTTTCGTAGCTTATCCTATACACAATCCTTCTTTTATTAATTAACGTCTAAATCTCTCTTACTCTTCTGTTATACAGCTTACACTATATAATCATGACCACATGTACTGTATGTTCGTCTGCCACCAATGAAGATGTCATCATTTGTGACGGAATTTGTGGTAAGTCTTTCCATTCCTCTTGCCTGCGCCGTACTCTAAGGAGTTCTCCTGTTTCTGTCACAACCTGTGGCGAGTGCTTAGCGATTAAGCCGTGTCATGTTCTACGACTTATCAAAGGTATCTTCGACTCGTTCTCAAGCGACCAATCGTTTATTGCGGATAGTGTTAAGCACATATTTGCCAACTGGTCGTACCTGAATGCTTTCTCCGAGGACCTTAATACCTTTGATTCAAAACTCGACAAGCTTCTTAATTTTTCAGAGGCGCTCAGTTCAAACTCATCCTTCTTACTTGATAAGTCGCATGCTCTCTCTACTCGTCTCGAATGTCTGATGTCCACTGTTGATGATTTTCGCACCCCGCCGAACAATTGTAACGCGCCTCTTTCCCCACCTGGTGCCGACCCAATCCTTAAAGATATTCAGCACAATATTCGGCTGGTCAAGAATGATCTTGCGGGTTGGTCTGCTTCTGTTGCTAAGGATTCCCTGCTTATTGGCGCTATCGACTCAGACATTAAGTGTTTCACGTCTGGAAATTTGAACATTTCTTCTTCTGCCTTCTGCGAATGAACATACGCCTAGTACTGATGCTTCTTTGCTGTCAGCAGATGTGCCACCTACTCAGCCACCTTCCTCCAAGCCTCGTCGCAAGCAACAGCCGCGTCGGAAGAAGCGATCCAATTTGTACCTACCCGCTGTTACTCCCAGTACGAGTGCCTCAGCTGTTATGGCCGTAGATAACGTTGGGAGTCAAAGCTCTGATAACATCATTCTTAGACCTGTATCTGTATCCTCGGTATTGAATGATACTTCATCTGTGTCGTCTCTAGGTAATGGTATTGTTGTCCCTTTGAGAACAGTACCAAAACCTTCGAGTGTTTTCGTCACCCGTTTCTCTCCAGAAACGTTGTGTGAGGACATATTGAAGTATCTTAAGTCCAAAAATATTTCAGCTGATGGCATTTCTTGTCGTAAAATTAGTAGCAGTTCTAAACCGGCTGTATCCTTTGTTTTAACCGTCTCAGAAGATGTGCGGGACAAATTATTAGATCCCACATTTTGGCCCTCTGGCACGTTTACTAAATTGTTTGTACTTACCGGGCGCCAACCTAGAAATGCATCCAAACTAAGCAGCGATACTCCAAAAAACTCAAATCACTCTCCCTTTACTATCAGAACGTAAGGGGGATTCGAACAAAAACCACACAAATCTTCAAAGCCTCTGCTGCGACTTGTTTCGACATAGTTGTTTTCACTGAAAATTGGCTGTATCACGGTTTTCGCGATGCTGAAATTTTTGACAATTCATATCAAATTTTTAGAAGAGATAGACATACTGAGTCTGTAGCTCGAGGTGGCGGCGTACTCCTTGCCTGTAAAAACCAGTTTAATTGCAGCCAGTTTGAGCTTCCCAGTTTCTCCAACACTCTCGAAATCGAACTTCTTGCTCTTAAGTTATCTCTTTCAAAATCTGACTTATACATTATCTGTTGCTATATCCCTCCAGACTCAATAAATATTGTTGATGACAAAGGTCAGAATATTTACGACCTACTCATTTTAACATCTAATTTTATCCATGGTAAGATGGAACCTATTGACGAATTACTACTTATTGGTGATTTTAACTTACCCAATATACAATGGGTACTTAATGAAGATGACTATGACTATCTTCCACTTAATAACTTGACAACAAAGGAGTCACTATTCCTTGACAGTATTTCATCTTTAGGTCTCAGCCAAATCAGTAATGTTAAGAATGACAGGGGAAGGCAGTTAGACCTGGTATTTTCTACTGACACGGGTAATTTCATAGTTGAGCATAGCGCAGTGAGAATGTCTACTCTTGATAAATATCACCCCCCTCTACTAATTACATATTGCTATGAAACCGAAAACTTAACAAATTGTGATGAAACCCAATACTTTTTCAATTTTAGAAAGGCAAACTTTCCGGAACTTTCCAGTAGACTTACATCTATTGACTCCAATACATTACTGTCTAGCAATAATGTTGACGAAGACGTTTCTAAATTTTACTTAATTCTTTTCGATTTGTTTTCCTCTCACGTTCCCTGCGTGCGTCAACGGCTCTCTAAAACATCTCCACCATGGTTCAATAAAGAACTGAGGAGTCTTAAAAATAGAAAGAATAAATTCTGGAAAAGTTATATGAGGGATAAGGACATTATAAGTCACAACAACTTCCTCACATCATATAATGACTTCAAAGAACTTTCCTCTACACTTTACGATGAGTATGTTCACAGCATGCATACGAAATTATTTAGTGACCCACGCATCTTTTTTAAGTTTATTAATATTGTTACGTGCAATAGAAATAGACAACTGGTGACATCTACTGGCAATGGAGAGTAAACAACTTCAGGTTCGGAGAATCGATGACGGAATGTTCGGGAAGGTTCAGCAATAGAATGAATAGAATAGATAAGAAGGTTCTGGAATAGAACACTCTAGAATAATCTGGAGAGTTTCTAGGGTATAAATATAACAGTTGTCACCGCCAGAAAAAGAGTCTTGTCTTAGACGTTGCAGTGTTAACAAGCGAAAGTAATAAACGTGCGAAAGTATTGTAATTAGATTGCGATAATTGAAAGTACAGTATAAAGCGATAATTAAAGTGTAGTTGATTAATTGAAAGTTTTTGAATTGTATAAGATTAGAGTGAAATAAAGAACTTGTATATTAAATATTTAATATTGTGTTTTAAATAACGAACCAAAAGCCACGCTCGCAACAACTGGTGTCAGAAGTGAAATAAATTCGCGAAATAAAGTGGTGGCAATTGACTTAAAAACTCAAAGTGTGATCAGTTTTGTGAAATTGTGTTAAATTTTGATAGTTCTGGAAAATAATTTATATTCAACTATAAGTGAATTACTAAAGTAATGGGGCGCAAAGTCGAGGAGCTTCGAACACCGGATTTGAAAGTAGAGCTAGGTAGCCGGTCATTACAAACCACAGGTGCAAAGAAAGAAGAGAGCTTGGAAGAAACCGAAGTTGAAGAAGAGCCTACAATGAAAATGGAACATCTTTTGAGTGCTTTAATGAGCAAAATAGAAGCCCGTTTTGATGAACAAAAGAATGCTTTTGAGGAACAAAAGAATTCTCTAGAGGAACAAAAGAATTCTCTGGAATCCCGTTTAGATGAGCAAAAGAAATCTATGGAAACCCGTCTGGACGAGCAAAAGGATGCTTTTGAGGAACAAAAGAATTCTCCGGAATCCCGTTGGGATGAACAAAAGAATTCACTGCAGAATTGTCTAGAAACTTGTTTGGAGGAACAGAAGAACTTTCTGAAAGGTTCATTAGACGAACAAAATGTGAAGATTGAAGAAATCCAGCAGGAAGTGTTGGAAGTTCGACAACAAGTGTCGGGAGTACAACAAAATGTCACGGAACAGCTTGATAACTTTAAAATAACTTTAAAGCAGATCTGGAAAGAATAAAGAATCGTAAGCCTCTAAACGTAGCAGCTGAAATATCCGGTGCAGGTAGAATGAAGCCTCCAATATTTGATGGACAAAATTCGTGGCATATCTTCAAGAGACAATTCGAGGCAGCTTCAGAGGTAAATGGATGGAATGATGAAGACAAAGCTATAGCTCTGGTGTTAGCACTTCGACGCCCTGCGTCAGAACTCTTACAAACTGTACCGATTGGAAATCAACGTAATTACTCTTCATTAACACAGGCGATAGAATTACGTTACGGAGATGAACACATGGAGCAAGTATATCGTCTACAGTTGCGCAACAGGATTAAAAAACATGGGGAATCACTACAACAACTGCAGGCAGATGTAGAAAGATTAGCGCATCTTTCATACTCCAGCGTGAATGCGGATTTTCTCAATGAAGTGACGACGGAGGCATTTATGGACGCTATTGCAGATCAAAATTTACAACAAGCGTTAAGGCTAGCAGGAAAGAAATCAACAGCAGAAGCACTAGCCTATGCATTAGTGTATGACAAGCTTCACGGAGTGCAGTACGAATGAGAGAAATTTCGGTGAACGAATGTACTTGTAATAGAATGCAGCCATCACAGAGCACTCCTTCACGTGGTATTCTGCAATGCTGGAATTGTAATAGACCGGGACACCTACAAAGGGACTGCAGAAAACGCCGACGAGTGGAATCCCTAGATGAAGAGAGGAGAGTGAAATTGCAAAGATATCGAGCTGGGCAGCAGACTTGCAATAGATTGCAGTTATCACTGAGCAACCCTTCACGTAGTGTTCTTCGATGCTGGGATTGTAATAAATTGGGACACCTTCAAAGCGACTGCAGGAAGCGCCGTCGAAGGGAATCAACAGAAAAGAAAGAAAGAGAAGAATGTCCAAGTTGGCGAACTAGAGAGCAAGCTATTCTTGGAGCGACTAGACTCCAACCTTATGGCTTAGAGATGCAACATAGGAAAGTACTTATCCATGGAAATGCAGAAGCCTTTGTACAACGTCCATGCAAACTTGAATGCAAACATTGCGGCCGGGTGGAAGAAAAAGAAAGAACAACAACTATACAGTCGGTAACTGTGGAACCATCAACAGGTTGGGACATCGAGAACTTGCGAACAGCGCAACGAGAAGATCCGGACATATCGCCTATTCTTGCTTGGAAAGCAGATATAGAAAAACCAGAATGGAAGGATATTTCAGGGATGAGTGAAAATCTGAAAAACTACTGGGCTCAATGGAATTCTCTTCATGTTGAATGCGGTATTTTAAAACGCAAATGGGAGGCACCTAACGGTAAATCATTTCGAATGCAAATAGTCTTGCCGGCATCAAAGGTCAAAGATGTTCTAGGTAAAATGCAGCGTGGAACATCTGGAGAACATTTGGGAGTGAATAAAACAATTTCTAAAATACGAGAAAAGTTTTATTGGCTACATATGCGGGAGGATGTGGAGAAGTGGTGTCGCTGATGCACTGTGTGTGCTTCTTACAAAGGGCCGCCACATAGCAGCAGAAAGGAAATGTTTAAGTGTAATATCATAGCCCCATTGGAAAGGTGAGCTGATGTACAAGAAGCCACGAGGACAAAATTAGCAGTAAATGCCAATCGGATGAGGACCCACTATAACTTATGCGCGAATTCAGCAGGATTCAATGAAGGTGATCTTGTTTGGCTGTACAACCCGAACCGACGTAAGGGACGTTCTCCAAATTCACAACAACACTGGGAGGGACCGTATTCAGTAGTAACTAGAATAAATCACGTAGTATTCAGGATTCAACGTGGTACAAGAGGCAAACGTAAAATCGTTCATCTGGATCGCTTGTGTCAATATTACAAGCATCAAGACCGTGGACCACCTGTTGTTCGGGACGAACAATTTTAAGAAGGGGGCAGTGTTACGTGCAATAGAAATAGACAACTGGTGACATCTACTGGCAATGGAGAGTAAACAACTTCAGGTTCGGAGAATCGATGACGGAATGTTCGGGAAGGTTCAGCAATAGAATGAATAGAATAGATAAGAAGGTTCTGGAATAGAACACTCTAGAATAATCTGGAGAGTTTCTAGGGTATAAATATAACAGTTGTCACCGCCAGAAAAAGAGTCTTGTCTTAGACGTTGCAGTGTTAACAAGCGAAAGTAATAAACGTGCGAAAGTATTGTAATTAGATTGCGATAATTGAAAGTACAGTATAAAGCGATAATTAAAGTGTAGTTGATTAATTGAAAGTTTTTGAATTGTATAAGATTAGAGTGAAATAAAGAACTTGTATATTAAATATTTAATATTGTGTTTTAAATAACGAACCAAAAGCCACGCTCGCAACAATATGAAGAAAAGAACAGACAACTACCCCAATACCATGAGGTACAAGGATTCTGCTAGTGATGATTCGTCTAAAATTTGCGATATGTTTGCTTCTTTTTTTGACAATGCCTTTGCCTCGTCAAATTTTCAGCCTCAAAATAGCAACTTCAGTCATATGAACGACTGTCGTAACGTTTCATTCACTATCCCTTCAATTTCAGAAGAGGATATATTAGATCATATTAATGGGCTTCCAAGTGACTTCACAACTGGTCCTGATGGCATCCCTCCTGCCTTCTTCAAGTCATGCTGCCTTGCAGTGGTGGCTCCGCTGAGAATTATTTTCCAAAAATCGCTCGATAGTGGTTGTTTCCTCCAGCTATGGAAAAATTCTTTTATCATACCTATCCACAAAAAAGGCATATTGCAAAATTATCTTGCATGCCCAAGTTATTCGAATCTATCATTTACTGTCAACTATCAACTTCCTGTAAGAATTTGCTTTCTTCAAACCAACATGGGTTTATTTCGGGAAGGTCTACAACTACTAACTTGCTGGAATTTGTCTCTGATACCGTTAGCGGATTGGCAAAAGGCTATCAGACAGATTGTATTTATACAGACTTTAGTAAAGCGTTCGACAAGTTATCTCACTCCGTGATACTCCTTAAAATGGAAAAGTATGGGTTTCCCTCAACATTTCTAAAATGGACAGAGTCTTATTTAGATAACAGAACATACCAAATCTTATTTCGCCATTCCTTCTCTAGAGTCTTGAGGGCTTCATCTGGCGTACCTCAAGAGAGTCATTTGGGCCCGTTGTTCTTTATTCTGTCTATTGACGACATTGTATCTGTTGTGAGGTACTGTAAGGTCTTAATTTATGCTGACGATATTAAGCTTTTCGCTCGGATTAAATCCGTTCACGATTGTGAACAGGTACAAGATGACCTTGAAGAATTTTACAATTGGTGCGAGAGTAATAATTTGGTACTCAATATCGACAAATGTGAAGTTATGACATTCCATAGGAATCAGACACCAATCACTTATGATTATAAGTTCTCGGATTCCTCGATTCGCCGGGTGGACTCTGTCTATGACTTGGGTGTCAAATGTGACCACAGATTGAATTTTATCTCCCATATAAACTTCATGGTATCAAAGAGTAGTTCTATGCTGGGTTTCATAAAACGTTGGTCCCGAGAGTTTTCGAATCCTACTATAACATTGCGTTTGTACACTTGCTTTGTGAGACAACTTCTTCAATACGCTAGCCAGGTCTGGTCTCCTTTTTACAGTTGACACATCGAGCGCATCGAGTCTGTTCAGAGAAACTTTTTACGATTTGCTCACAGGCACCTACCCTGGAATAATTCATTGATTCTTCCACCCTATGAGGATCGCTTGCAGCTTTTGAATATGCACTCACTTGAGAAATGTTGCATTGTTGCCGATGCAACTTTTGTTCACCAATTCTTAAGCACGAATATTGATTCCCCGTTGTTACTTGACAAAATTTCTTTCCGTGATAATAGGCACAATTTAAGAAGGCTACCTCTATTGCGTGTCAATTCCTCAAGGTCTAAATATGGCATCTATGAACCTATTAATCGCATGTGCATTGCTGTTAATAATTTGGCTGAGCATTTTCTTGTTGACGACTCTAAGCATGTCTTAAAAAAACGTCTATATAATATTTAATCTTTTTAGTTAGATTTAATTTAGTTTTCTATATTTTTGTTCTATGTCGCATTGCATGTCATTTTATCTGGTGTTTGGTCTATGTTTAGTGTAACATACTAATACTAACACCGACTAAGTGATGAAACGCATGTAGTGTTGACCGTTTATTTATTAAACGTGTCTATGCAGCGAGCTTGTGTTAAGCTGGTTCTGATAGTCAAAAAAAAAAAAAAAACAACAAAAAAAAAAAAGGTGTAATCCAATCTTCCAGTTCTCAGAACATTGCCACCTATTCATAAAATGCAGTAGATGTTCCTTCCATCCTGATTGCATGTACTGCGAGAAGTCGTCAAAGATTAGCATTTACCTTTAAAAGGTCTCGCTATATCTAAAAGTAATGACTTGAAACCCGAGATTATACCCAAGCTCATTCTAAATCTCGTGACGTACTGTTTGAGTAGCTCTATCACGACAGACACCATAAAACAATATCCTTTCATTTTCAAAAATACTTTCTTCAAAATTTATTTTATTTTCTATTCTATATTATGCTTATATGAAATATCTTTTCATTCCATATACTACCATATAAGTCGTCTTCATGTGTGGTCGGAATGTGTGATTAGAAACGCTCTTTAGGCCCTTTCGAGAGCTTTCATATACTTAGTTCGTATTTGAATATTCTGTGGTAGGCGGAACATTCCTTTCACAAATTCGCTGGAACTATTCTTCCATTGAAGTATACCCCCAAGTCTGTGCCGCGTAATATAGAACTGAATGTAATGTAAGACATGAGCAATTAAGGCTACAGTCCTAACGAATAACTATTCTTAACAAGAAGCAAATCTTCGTTTCATTCAATGGCAAATTCTCACTGACCACGAAATCAAATTAAAAATAATGTTGCTTTTTTCTTGTGACCTTCACACAATACATTATCAGGAATTAATGTGTAAAAAACGGATGGAGAACCTAATAAAAACAGTCTTTCCTATAATCAGTTCACTCCTTTTGTACTTCTTAAATTAGGAGAACAGAGCTGAAAAGATCGGCCCTTAAACTAAATAAGTAAGAGAGAGTAAATGCAATTCATTCACTATGCAATCACTTTCTGAAATAAAACTGAACTTATTTATCGTAAATTGAATTCAATATAAATTCACCTCATGATCACTAACCAAAGAAGCGGTTAAGTAAACGCTTGTGCATAGCTGACAGATAAATGTGACGTAATGCGTAAAGTTTTCTCTAGTTTTAAATTAAATCACAAAAATCATAATCAAATTCTGAATTTTAATATTTTTAGGGAAGAGGCAAAAGTTCAACAATTAGTTGCTAGAATGCAAGGATGGAAAACAATCATTGGAAGCTTAATTCCCTGCCTTTTAATTCTCTTCTGGGGATCATGGAGTGACAGGTATTCATTTTTACTGATTGGCAATTACAGATTATGCAAGTTGTGAAATTTTTCTAGACATGGTCGACGGAAACCTTGTATGCTTATTCCAGTCATTGGAGAATTTCTAGCATCGATCGGTTTAATTTTTTGCACATATTTCGAAAGCGTTCCGATGGAAGTAGCTGGAATTACAGAATCTCTATTCCCTGGACTCACAGGCGGATGGTTTACTATGTTAATGGGAGTTTTTAGTTATATTGCTGATGTAACCACTGAAGAAGAACGCACCTTAAGGATAGGAATTTTAAATTTATGCTTTTCATTAGGAGTACCAATTGGGATGGCATTTAGCGGAATATTACTAAAGTAAGTCTGTTCAAAAGAAAAAGAATTATAATTCCTGCACAGTTCTGTACAGTGCTAATGATAAGTTTTTGCTTTTTTTTTTGTTTTTCAGACAAATTGGTTTCTATGGCGTCTTCTCTATATCAGCGTCACTCTATCTAATCTCATTTCTTTATGGCGTTTTTATAGTAAAAGAACCCAAGCAAAAAACTAAAGAGGAATTAGAAAAAGTCACAAGGAAAAATGTTTTATTGGATTTCTTTGATAAAGAACACGTTGTGGAAACGTTTAAAGTTGCATTTAAGAAGGGATCAAATCAAAGACGATTGCGTGTCATCATGCTAATGATTGTTGTTATGGTTGTAATTGGACCTCTGCACGGTAAGTAGACTACTCATTTAATGTCGTTACAACGAAAAGAAAAATCCACAGTGATCTAACTTGCACTAGATCAGAGTAAGTAAACAAGCAGAGCTTATTGCTTATAATTCTTAGTTTCCTCATTAGAAGTTTTCCTACGTGAATATAATAAACTGGACTGTGACCGTGGCCTTAACTTTAACGTGTGCTATTAAATGACGTGAACTAAAATAAGTAGTGAAACTGGTAGTGGTAGATAAATACATATGTACGTTAGGGTATAAGTATTCCAATAAGCTTAATACATAATATTTCGGGGAAGACGCACGCTGTATTGTACTCTGATTCGGATTGATGTGAATTTTTTGTTATACAATTGTGTGATATGCGACTGATTAGATAAGTTGAGTAGTCGGCTTTGGCTACAGATTTTGCACAAATTTTACATATAGGTACTTGTGGTAACGGAAACTTTTCGACTTATATTTTTGTCACTTTAGCTAATTGTAAGAAGAAAAAAGAAGCAACAATAACAAAAGTAGAAAGAATATGAACGAATTCGACAAGGATTGGAAAACGTCACCAATATATATGTCAATTTCGATGAAATTTTAACATTAATTTAGATATTTTGATGTTTCATTCATAGTGTGTGATCTATAAGTCCAAGCCATTTAATTGAAATTTAATTTAATTTCTGTTTTTAGTAGTTCCAGTTTAGAGAGGGTTGGGATCCACTTGAATTAAAATTAAACTTACTAATGCATTATTATAAAATAAAATAACACAAATTATATTTTAATTTAATTTTAAATGTGTCCTAACCCTCTCTTACAGTAGTACTAAATTAAATTAAATCTCAATTAAATGGCTTGGTGAATACGGCCCTAAGAATATTTTACAGTCAAACTTATTTGAATTGAGCTTGCTCGTACTCAAAAGGAGGAAGGCGGGGGTATCAATAGCTATACCTCTTCATACGTTTCTAAGACCCTCCAAATAGCACAGTAAGTATTATTTTAGGTTAAGTTACGAATCTACTATAAAGAATGTAACGCTTTGGAAACAACTCTTTCTACAATGATTAGAATTTGTGTTTAATGAATGAAAGTTACTAAGAAAGTTACCGCACTATTGCTATCGTTGTTACTAAAAATGTAAAAATGTACCTACATGTTCAAATTTTGCTTCTAAACAATCACATAACATTTTTAGACATGAGCCTAAAGTATATACTTACCTAATAAAATATCAAGTGATAAACAAATTGAAAAAAAAAAAAGATTTATCTCTTTCTTTATATTAAATCAAATAGTAACATAAAATGAATAAGATTGTTAAATAATAGAAGCAGAGTCTTCGACTCTAATCTAGTTACCGCCACCTATAATATCTTTTATGACATTACCCCTAAATGCCCTAGGGCGCCCATTTGAAGTTGAGGTTTTTACAAAGCCTATGAAGATTTTGGGGGCCATTTTAGAAACATCTTCTGGCAGATACCTAGACGTCTAAGTCTTATGTGGTACAGAGATTTACAGTTACACAGGACGTCTTCAGTGGTTTCATCGTTTTTAATACAGAAGCGACAGATCTAATCATCGACCTCATTCAACTTCTTTAGATGATATCTAAGTGGGCAGTGTTCAGTAAATAGGCCCGTTATGAGTCTAATTCCTTTCTGCTGAGCATGAGAAATACTTTCGTCTTCTGTTGCGAGTATTTTACAAACATCCTCGTGTCTATGCCTTTTTAATTGTGTCCTCCCAAAGACAGATCTAGGCCTGAGAGGTGGCATTTTGGGTGTCCTAGTAAACGGAAATATGGCTCCTTTCTTTGCAAGGCGGCCCGCAATCTCGTTACCCTTAATGCCTTCGTGTCCGGGCATCCAAATAGCGTCACCTTGTTTACTACCCCTGGTTGCTTCAAAACAGTATGGCAGACCCAAACGAGCTTAGACTCAAAGGTAAATGAATTTAACGCTTTAAGTGCTGCTTGGCTGTCTGATATTATGTATAGTTTAGCTTCACGCATATTCTTGTGAGCTATTTCGCGAACAGAGTACTCTATGGTATGCTGAAAAATAACGTAAGTATGAGGCCCCCAGCGAGATTGCATTTCGGCGCATATATATGCCCACACCTACTCTACCTTTCAATTTGGACCCATCCGTGTACTATTTAAAAGATCCTTTTTCAAAAGGTAGGGTCTCAGTGTGCCACTGTTATCGGTCCCCTAAGATAACCTTAAATGATGTTTCAAAGTTATGGTGTTTAGACATAACGTCTGAAATTGGGTTGAACGTCGGCTCCTCTAGGAATTCTTGGAGGACTTTCGGGTGGTCAAGCAGATTGTTTGTACTCATGAGAATTGCCCTTTGCAGTCTAACTGCACTGAGGATGGCCTCCTGGGCAGTTATGCTTGGTATCAGCTACCCGTAGACAAGCAAGATGTTATAGTTTTTGTAAGCTAGCTTGAACTGTCTTTTGTTTTGATTTTGGCCAGCAAATGAGTGAAGCGCATGTGACGGTCTAATAATGGATGTATTAAAGTCATTTTTGGTTTAAGGCCCCCAAGTTCTGCCAAAAAGCCTGCGGCGAGTTCCAAGTAAATCTACTATCCAGGGTAATGTCTAGATACTTAACCTCCTTTGAGAATTTCATTCCAGTTCACTCAAGAGATGGTGCTTGTAAATAAAGCTACTTTTTATTAGGGTAAAAAACAATTATTGTCTTGGCAGGATTGGCTCGAAGTTCCAATTTATGTCACGCGTTGCGTACTCAGCAATTATCCACTCATGTTTGACCCTGATAGTAATTACCAGATTATCTGCAAATCTCACGCTCTTTATGAGATTCTTAATTTGTCATAACACTTTGAAATATTTGCATAAGAAATATATGTAGTCGAAAGCCTAAATCAAAACAAACAACAACAACTCTCTGCAAATATTTTAGCGAATTTTTTTCGTTTCCTTATTTTCCTTTTACTACACTGGTAATCTAGTTTCCTTTCGGTATTGAGTTCGTTTTCGAAGTTTTAGCAAGGGATTACAATTCGGAAATCATTTTCGAATCAAAATGTTTACATTAGCTAAAAACTGTACCCCATGCCCATTTTTAGTCAATTAAAATATTTTGCTATTCCTTGAAGATGCACCTTGATTTCAGAGATGAAAAAATATGAAAAATTGTGCATCTTAGTATTGGTGAATTACGATAATTGTTGATATCGGAAAAAACCTTGATCTTATATAAATGTAATTATTTATTATTTTATTGCTAATTAACAGAGGTTAGGATCTTAAACTTTAACACGCTTTCAATCAATATTCAATATTTATTACACCTCCGTAAGATTATATAATTGATAACCGAAAAAATAAGAATTAATTAACAATAGAAATGATACTCGGTTCATTCTTATTACTTAAGTACAATCTCGTTTTGTTAACAATTTTCTTGCATCGAATCGTACAAGGTCGTTACCGTAATAAGAAAAAAGAGCTAACACAGAATGATATCTGAGAAGACATAATCTTATAAGTATGTATGTACTCGTGTAAATAAGCCAAAAATGAATGAATTATGTTTGACCTTGACTTCTGTTCGATGTCAGAAAAAAGAAAACTCAACTGTAAATGGGCTAAGCTCTAATCAAGACAACTTTTCAAGACAGATGACGAAAGATATTTCCACTTCAGTTTATGGTATATATAAAACTGCAGTGAAATCAGAGGAAATTGGTGAGATGGTGTCAGTGTCATTGAAAGAACTGGGTAAAGGCCGATTATTCATTAGCGATAATATTCTGTTACCTTAAGCTGCAGATCTCTTGACGAAGCAATTAAATTATCTTAAAGAAGAAGAATTACATGAAAAAATAAATTTACTTAGTAACCTACTCCTTCTGATTGCCAAAGCACGGTGGTATTTGTAAAGCACATAATGAACTGATTCCACTTTTTTTGAGATCCCTACATATGTAGCTCTGGTAGAAATCTTTAGATGTAACAGATGCTCTTCTGACACAGTTTCTTATGATCTACTGACTCTGGTATCTTCTTCCACTCTTGGGGTGTATCTCTATTCTTTTTTCTCATAAATGGACAACATTTGTCTCACGATGCAACATCCTATTTTTTCAATGGTCATCAGGAATTTTGCAAATATCGTTGATAATCTTTAAAGAATTAATAGGAATCTTCACTTAATCGAATTACTACAGATGAGTCAATCTTAGAACTCCTTTTGGCCAGCTGATCTTGTCTCCTATTCTCAGTTATTCAATTGTGTTCTGGTACTCAGCAAAGATACTGTATTGCTCGACAATACTACGAAAGTAATTTGTGTAGAGACTGAAATATAATGAACCGAGTATGGATTCTTTAAGTACGCCACACATTATTGGTTGTGGTACTGATGAATGACATTCAATTCTTACTCTTTTAGTTGCTTTTTGTGATCTGCGCTATACCAGCTCGATTGAACGAAATACTGGTCGACCACCCGAAAAATACTTCAATCGCCTTGTGTTCACAGCAGCCATGTTTTTTCCAGAGCTATTGGAAACAATTACCGTTTTATAGCAAGCTTTAGTAGCAGTTGCTGTGCTTTTCGAGATCTATTGGGTAGAGTTGCTATTTTATATCAAGCTTCAGGAACAGTTTTTTCTACTTGTATAATTTCCAAGCGTAGGAAAAGTAGTTTTATAGCAAAAAAATCATTTTATGCTTGCAAATTTTCATCAATTTACTAATTTTGCATGGAATTGCATAAAATTAGGCGTGATTTCTATCGTTGGTAGCAAAATAATTAATGAAAGTTTGTATCAAATAAAAGGTAATATTCTGAGATTTACAAATCTTGGACGAAAATGTAACAGTTATCAGGCATTTTGGAGGAAAAATTGGGATTTTTTCTCGATTTTTTGTTACATTGATATCCTATAGCTAACGACTTGATGTGGTGTGGTTCGATATTCGTTGGAATTTTAGACGCTTTACTCTCATCTGAGCTAAAAAACAGCTTCATAGAATGTACAACAAGGAAGGAACAAGGTGTTTTGGAAAAAAACTAGCATATGTTCTTAATCACTTTGTAACTCCAACACAGTTGAGATTGCGCCCCCCCCCCCCCCCTCACCCTTGCCATACAATTTTTTGTTCCTAACACTTCAATCTATCTCCCGTTTCATTAATGACCATCAATTCAAAATCACCCTATATTTTTCATAAAAAAATACAGGTACACACCACCGAATGAAACTTTTTTGTTAATAATATGTTTTTCTTTCACAATAATCGTATTATTTACTATTAGAATTGAGAATCTGTAGAACACTTTTTTTGTATTTTTATTTTGAAGTCATAAGCCATATTTATCCATGTGCCAAAAATGTGGTGCGTAGTTTCGTTCGGGTATATGGTGGTTTTAAAAATTCATATCGCCGAAACAAGCCAAGCACCATCGCAAATTTTTCAAAATTAAAATACAAATAAAAAATTATACACAATAGTAAATAATACTGTTTTAAACAAAGTGCTATTATTAGCAAACGAAAATTGCATTCAGTACTGCTGTATTTTGTAATTATTACGCTTCATTTGGTATTTGAATCAGAATAATTGTTAGTTTAGGTTAGGTTAGAGCGGCGGCCATCGTAAAAAGCATGTACGATCAGCCACACTTAGACCATTTGTGGTTCATTGTGATGCCACTTTATTGGGACCCTGCTTGGAAAAGATATTTAATAGCTAGGGGGTGCGATGAAACCAGCCACAAGAGTTTTATGAATCTTATCAGGTTCCCAACTCTTTGTCTGCTAATTCGCATAGTTTGAAGAAAAAGTAGCCATCCAAGCATATTCCTCCAACGCCTAAGGTTAGGGCATTCACACAGAAGGTGCTGAACGCCCTCAATCTCTTCCTCGTCCACACAGCTTCTGCAGAAGTCATAAAATCACAAAATTTTCAGTCTCCGAATAGGGGGCATAGTAGAGGAAACATAAAAATACGTATGAGCTACTTTTGTATTCCATATAAGTGAAAGTGTGAAAGTTTCATTCAAATCAGAGATGATCGGGTTCCAATGTGATCGGTTTCGTATGGGATGGCTACATACGTAAGTATGTATGGGTATTCCTTCTTCTTTCCCGGTATAACCCCGAAAATGGAAATTTTATTTCTATTTCATTGCTCCGGTAGACGGTGGAGTGGGAAAAAATTTGAAAAGTCGTCAATTTAAAATTTTCCTCTTTCATATTAATCATATTGTTACGTGCAATATAAAGAGACAACTGGTGACATCTACTGGCAATGGAGAGTAAGCAACTTCAGGTTCGGAGAATCGATGATAGAATCTTCGGGAAGGTTCAGGAATAGAATGAATAGAATAGTTAAGAAGGATAAAGAAGAATTTTAAGAACTTTTATTTTTAACGATTCCAAATCAAATTAATAAATACAACAAGAAAAAACAACCGCCTCGTCCGGGGTTTGAAACCGGGACCTTCCGCTTGCCGGGCGACTGCTCTTACCACTGAGCTAACGAGACAGATGATTTTCCCTCTTGCATTTATCAATTTGTAATTAGCCTACTAAGCCACGTTGCTTTCAGCTGGCATTAACCAGTAACGATAAAAGCGCACAAATAAATTGTAAATTCAATTTTTATTTATTTTTTCCCGGACGGGAATCGAACCTACACAAGAATTTGATTTTGAATCGTTAAAAATAAAAGTTCTTAAAATTCTTCTTTATCCATCATTGACTGATTCTAACAAGTGTAGGTTCGATTCCCGTCGGGGAAAAAATAAATAGTTAAGAAGATTCTGGAATAGAACACTCCAGAATAATCTGGAGAGTTTCTAGGGTATAAATATAACAGTTGTCACGACCAAAAAAAGAGTCTTGTCTTAGACGTTGCAGTGTTAATAAACGAAAGTAATAAACGTGCGAAAGTGTTGTAATTGGATTGCGATAATAGAAAGTACACTATTAGCGATAATTAAAGTTGAGTTGATTAATAGAAAGTTTGTGAATTGTATAAGATTAGAGTGAAATAAAGAACTTGCATATTTAAAATTTAATATTGTGTTTTAAATAACGAACCAAAGGCCACGCTCGCAATAATATCAAACACAAATGGCCAAAGGAATAATTCCGAATGAAGAAGACCATTTCTATAGGTAAAATATAATTTGGCAAACATTTTTAAGCCTGAACTCCGAGAATTTTCGAAAACTCAAAAATCGCTAATCCCATTTTGCCATCTATGCCCACTCCCAACAATAAATTTAAAAAATATGACAATATTTGGAACCCTTATCGTACCTTTAATATTTATTTATGAAAATATAAAAAAGGAAATTTTTGAACTTTGATAGAAAAAAAATTTAATTTTCGAAATTGAATTTCGAAAATCGGCTTCCGTTTCATAAAAATCGATTATTATTTTCTATATGTTATTTTCTAAGGAGTTTAACCATATTTTTTATTCAAATAAAGAGAAGGTAGATAGGAAGAAGGTATTAAAAAATTTCGTTATTCTACCTCCTCCGATAAATAAGTCGAAATTCGAAAAATTCTTATTCGTATGTATATGCAACACAATGGAAACCGTCTACTATGAACTAAAATATTAATTAGGTTCGTCGATAAAAGTGAATCTGCTCATAAAAATGACCCCCAAGTTTTCATTCCCCAATGACGTTGTTCTGTCCTTAATCTTTTAGAAATGTAATTGCTTCCTGAACTTTACACGAGTAAATACTGCCGGTGGTGACTTGTCGCATATTAATCAATGACTTCCCCCGACTAGTGCACATTAGCATACAAATAATTTTTTTTTATGTCCGTGCAAGAAATGTAAAATTTTTAAATGTTTTTGTTGTATTTCCAGGTGAGATGTCAGTTCTGTACTTGTTCACCCGATATCGTTTCAATTGGAGTGAAGTCGAGTTCAGTTTCTTCTCAACGTACGCTATGATTACGAATCTCTGTGGTAAGACCATACTCAGGCAATTCACCGATATTAAATTTGATTTACTCCAGCTTTAAAATGTTTTCAGGGACACTATTCTCGGTTGGAGTATTTTCCCATATGCTAAAGATTGACGATGCCCTAATCGGTGTTATGTCGAGCATGTCAAAGATTTTGTCGAGCTTTGTGTATGCTTTTGCTGTAAATGCTTGGCACCTTTATGCTGCCGCACTTGTTGAAATTCTCAATGGAACATCATTCATAGCCATGAGATCGATAGCTACGAAATTGGTAAACAGCGATGAACTTGGAAAAGTCAACTCTCTCTTTGGTGTTGCCGAGGCTTTAATGCCCCTGGTGTATGCCCCCATGTACACAAGTTTATATGCGGCCACAATAAATACACTGCCAGGGGCATTCTTTTTACTCGGAGGTGCATTGACTGCCCCCGCTGTGGCGATATTTTTGTAAGTTTCTTGTGTCTATGCTTAATGTTTTCATAATTTTTTTTTTATTAGACGCCTTGTGATTACTTATTATTATTTCCTTGAAATTTTTTTCATGAATAGCTGCTAGTCGCTTGTATTTGGAAATAATAAAAGTTTTCTCTAAATTGTTTTCAATTAGCTGGATGTATGGCGTACATAGAAAAGATAGACTGGCAAAGGCAGCGGAAGAAAAATTGGACACGGAAAAGAACTTTGTTAACAAGGACATATTCACAATAACCGAGGAAAAAGATAAATTTGGAAAAAACAATATTGTTAATGATGATAAAAATATGAAGAAGGCCATTGAGGCTAATGGTGGTGGCTGTGTTAATACTGGTTTCGTTACGGATGACGATCCAGTTCTAAATGAAACTATCGAAATTGTCAAGGAAATGCCAACTCTGCATCTTGAACATTGTAAGCTGTGATATAATCGAGTATGGAAACAGACACTCATCCAATTTTGGATGAAAACCTGTGGATAGATGCTGTTTTTACTATTATTTTCTGTAATATAGTATTTATTATTTTTTTATTTTGCTTAGATTATAAATATAATTTGAGCACAATGTTGTATATAATTTTTGTGATTTTATTTGAAAACACCTAACTTTAGGTTTTTAATGTATTTTATCGACTACAAAGTATTATAATTGTACGTAAATGTCCTTAGGTTTGTATACATATATTTGTTTTTATATAATAGGCATATAATATTTACATGTATATACATATATAATATGTAAAAGCTGGGTTTGTTTTTCTATTTCTGTACCTACCTATTCCTAATTAGAAAGTTACATTTTGTTGTCTTACAGAAGGACGCAGGTTAACATTGAACCTAATAGATGAATACAATTATGTAATAAAAGCTAGGGTATGTCCATAATGACTCAATTTGAAATTTAGTCATTTCATGAAAATTATTTCATTTGGAATGTCTTTGATAGTTCCTCAAAGTGAGTAAAGATCATGGCAGAATTCAATAATTTAATTAAATGCTATCAAGAAAATTTGCGAGTATTTACTGTAGTTGCAAAACATTTAGTAGAAGACAATTTTTGTTGTTGAAAGAGACCAAAAAGAGAAGAAACTGACAAAGAAATTTCTTTCATGATCAGTTGATGGCTGTCACTGCTAACTTTATTGGAAAAACTTTCCCCTTTCCAATAAATTCAACTCATTTTAATGACGGTACGTGACATTTTCAGTAAATGCGGTAAATGGATCATTAATGAACTTCATTTGTGTGACACACTGCACATTTGACTCCATTTAATTAAAAATTAAGTCATTATGGGGTATTATTTCATAACTCGTTTCGATAGAGCTTGTCGATTTGATTTGATTTTGGTATTCTTGAACGTGTTACCTATTCAATTTATGAAAATTAAATTTTAAACTAAACTGTATCAATAGCACTCGGCAATTCATTGATTTGGTCATTAAATGTTTCTATTCTTGAAGAAGATGCATCCAATGATTAAACTTTTTCATCCCTTCCACTGCAGAATGGATCCGTACAAGCTAATTATATTTTCCTCCATTGGTGCACATTTAGACCGCCACCAGTTCCAAAGCGTTCTTTTTTCCCATAAGATATTTCAGTTTATTTTGGCATTAACTATATATATTAAGGTACCTACTCTTGTGCAAAAATTGGGGAGTATAATAATTTTTTTTTTTTTTATAAATAGGGGGACGAGAGATCCCAGACACGGAAATCAAAACCTGCCTGTCCTCTTAATGAAGCACATCAGGTCTATTAAAGGTAAGGTAAATTTTGCAGATCATCCACAAATAGGATACAATACACCATCATACTGTTTTTGTGCCAACATTTTTGGCCTAAAAATTGATTATTTTATAATTTCTAAGAAAAATTCTAGATATTTCTTTTGGACTGTATTAAGAATAAAACCCATTTCAATTACATTATTTGATTTTTAGAACATTCAACAGAACCGCATTTATGATCAAATGTTATCGAATGAATTGTTGATTGGGAAGAGTCGATATCGAGCTCTATAATCTCAAATTGTGGTTATCGACAAGCTTCTTTATGGAATCGAGTTCGGAAGAAAGGTCCCTGGATTGGCGTTGTTAAAAAAAAAACCGTCTATTCAAAGCCGAATGAGGTAAATGTAAAATTACTACGAACCGTATCATATGTTAATAACTTAGTCAATCAAGCTCTGGAAAAGTTGCTATCTACGATTAATGAGCCAACCGAAAGGTTTTTACTCAGAAGATTGATTCCGAAACTCCTAGAGTAGAGTAGCGTAACATCACCTTAAATATAAAAAGTGAAGCTAAATATTTAGAAGTTATATTAAACTCTAAACTGGATTGGAGGATATACATACATAAATGAATGCGTTAAAAAATGTCTTTTACGTTTTTTTACCAACAAAAAACTGTGTCGTGCACTAGATGAAGTAACATCTATAGTATTGTAGCAACTATAATATTCTATTATATTCTGAGCACCCTGCGTAATAAATTAGTCATATAACATATCCAACCCTGGAAGTTTTACACTGCTATACGCATTCCATTCACAGCACAATGCATATAAACGCACCCACCGTGATACGTAAAAATTCGAGTAACGAGTAGTTGGTCAAAGGCTCTCATTGGTGTGATTCGATCGCGCATAGATTAATATTCATTCAAACAAATTATAATTCTAGTATTGTGAACTAAAGCATAAAATAATTAAAGATCATGAATGCAATAAATAGAATTTTAGTAAAATAATTTCCGCGTTTTAAATGAAGAAACGGAGTAAGTGGCCAACAAGGTCATATGGGGATCATGGGAAGTGAAAGGGCTGACCTTTTAGCTAGGGCTGGCTTTGATTCTCCGTTCTTTGGACCGGAACCCGCCGTAGGCGTTGCCACCTCGAGTATAGAGGTCTCTCATCAAAGCGGATGCTCATAGGAAGCATCAGCAGAGATAGGCGAACCTGAGTACTTGCAGGTGCACAAAACTGTTTCTTGATGGGCCCAGTAGGAATATCTCTGATTTTCTCATGGGGCTCGGAAGGAAACAATGTAGAACTGTGACTGGCATCATCACCGGCCACAGCTCGCTTCACGCTCATCTAACAAGGATAGGAGCTGTTGACAGCCCTAAGTGTCTGTCCTGCCTGGAAGGAGAGCCTGAGACAACCGAACGCTTTTTATGTACTTGTGCGGCTTTCGCCCGGAACAGGTTGGATACTCTAGGGTTTACCCTTCTATCTCTAGATGAGCTGAAAAACCTTCCTCATCATGACCTGATGCGCATTATTAAGAAGATAGGAAGGTTTTAGTGAATGGGCTTCTAGCAGGATAACACAATGGGCCGCCATGTTCTCCGTGCTTCGGATGGGACTTCTGCCCTCTGCCTCAAAATAAAAATAAAAAAAAAAAAAAGATATGAAGTTGCCAACATTATATTGTAAAGCGTATTCCCACATACGAAAACTTGGTGTGGTGAAGCGCTTTGAAAAAATCAACTCCTCTACAAAGTCTTTTATAAAAATACAAACAGCTGCTTATTTGATTATAACAAAAGCTCTGGACACAACTCCAACTGGAAGTAATGCTCTAGCTCCTACATCTGCAAATTTAACACAGTTGACCAGGGTTACAGAGCTACACTGAAGATCTGTACTGAGGGCTTTATTCGAGAGATTACTTATTACACTGTTCCACAGTAGCGAAGATTACGAGCTAAATCGTGTGACCATAAAATCGGAAATATGTGTTTCTGTACAGATGGATCAAAAGCGGATGTTGAGTATAATTAACCTGTCTCAGTAGTCATTAGTCTTAACGTTTCCCGGACTATATTAGTGTTTTTGAAGAGAATGTTGTAGCGTTCCAAATTTTATTCAAGCAAATAGCCTAATCCGCAACCTCCAATCTCAAAACCTATGTCTAGTCAATACACCTCACGCGATTAAAATTGCGAATATACGTGACTGTACCAATAGAGGCCTTACCGACATTCGAAGATTGGCGAGGGCTGGCCGAGAAAATTCCGGTTCCTTTCGTCTTGTAAAGTGATCCGAGAGTAAAGATTAGAACAATTAAATAATTTTTAGGAATTGCAAAGGAAATAGTAAGTTTATTTAAATAAAAATAAAAGTAATAAAATAAAGTGTGTAACAAGTAAACTAGTAAAAAAAAGAAACAAGAAATTACAAGCTAATGACTGTGCGGAGCCCCTAAGAGTATGGGAATATGATAACAACCACATACTACGTATACGACAAACCAACGATTTTATAAAAGTTGTTCAAAGAAAAAAGTTAAAAGGGAAAGTAGACCATGTGGAAGCAACCCTAACATCGAGTACTGTGGCGACCTGGCCAGGTGTAGAGATAAGTAAAAATAAAAATAAAAGGAATTAATTGTTAAGTACTTATTAATTATTGCCATTACTAGATATTTATTTAATTAACTATTTATTTAGTTACACATATGCATGCATTCTAGTTATACATATGTTCTAAATACGTAGACCTTAGAATTTAGTCAGCGATAGCATACAGGCGGCTAAATGAGCAAAATTAGACTAGGGAATAAAAAAAAAAACGAAAAAAAGAGAGATCAATTAAATAAATAAAAATTGCATGTATAAAGTGTATAGTGTTTCAAAGAAAAAGGAGCAAGAATTCTTCTCGAATCAAAGAACAAAATTACGCGCAAAGAACTTAAAAGAAGGCAAGAGAGCCACCTATTTCGTCGTTGTATGGACTAACGAATTGTTCTCATCCGGGTAAATTTGCCACAAAGCAACAAAAAAATGCTACAAGGTTTCAGAAGTCATGTACTGCTTCTGTTTGACTAAATTTCAAATACATATGCCACCTAAAACGTGTCAGAATTTCCAGCAATAAAAACATTGGACTCAAACATCAGTAAATCGTACTTAGTCCAGCGATGCTGAAATAATCTCTCAAACTTAAGTGCTTCTTATATGGTTATTCACTGCCTAGTACCTAGCCACTGTAATATACTACGAAACCAATTGCCATATGAATTAACTAAAAAAAAACCAAATATGATTCGGTTTTAGTAGAAGGATCCATTAGCAGACTCCTTGATTCAAGCAAAAGAGTTCTATCCTTAAAGTTTTGTAGGTGGGGTAGCTTCTAATGACCTGCGTTATCTCAAGACAGCTATGTATATTACCCAAAATATGCCCCAAAAAAACAGCACCTACTGCTGAGTCAAAACCCTCGAGAATACTTCACAAGCCATGAAACAGACTCACTCACTACCACATGAGAACCTCAACGGACTCCTAACATTCTAAAATATTTCAAGTGTTCTTATGTAAACTGACAAAAGTTTGATTTGAATAGCTCTTGCGTCTAAAACTACTATTCATACAGAAAAATGGTGTTCTGATAATCTTAGGCTTGCTTTCTTATCTTCCGAATCGAAATACAATTTTTATACCTTTCCTTAAAATAATTTATCTGAACCAAAAGACTACGATTCCTAAACAAAAATCCTCAACTGAGTAATCACTGTATGTGACGTTGTGCCGTGATGGCGTGACGAAATCGAATGTTGCTGCCTACAATTTCGCAGTTTCGGACTCCAGCTGCACATACGCAAATGCAATTATTACTCAGCTGAGAGTTAGTGAGCGTGAAACTATAAGGTTACTTTGTAATCAAAACTATTTTATTAAGTAAGGTATATATGAAGTTTAGCCCTTGGGAAGGTAAAGTACTAGAAACTAGAAGACTATTTTCCTGTATGGATAGTAGTTTAGGCTCTACAGCATATACATATAAAGTCAATGTTTGGTACTTTCCATAAGTATCAATAGAAAACATTTTAGAGAACGGACTCCCAACGCACACATATATATTTCTGTTTCATATGGCTTGCGAAGTATTATCGAGGGTTATGGCTGAGTACGAGTCATTCATATATATGTGTGAAAGATTACAACATTGTCTCTTTGGCAAAAATGTGGAACTCGTATGAGCCGCATTCTATGACTTCTGTAGAAGCTGTATGGATAAAGAGGAGGTAAGAGCATTCCCCGTACTTCCAACAACTTGCACGCAGATTCCAACGAGGTAAAATTACAATGAACCATTGTAAGCCTAGGTTTGGCTGACAGCCAATTATTTTGGAAGCTGTTACTCTTACCTAACCTAAACCACACCTTGAACATTTTGAGTTTTGAGAAACAATCTTGAAAGTATCTGTAATTTGCATTCTAAAAAAATTGACGTAGCTATCAATGTATCTTTGCATCACATTTCAGTGCTATAGTAGGTACTAAATACGGAAGTATGTAACTCGGCTTACGGCCGTTTTTTGAACTAAGATGATTTTGGCATGTGTTTCTCTCTGAATGTATTTTGACAGTAGGTACTTTGAAGTGAATTAATACATATGTACCATATATGAATGTTCGTTTGTAATTTCGTATGGTCACCTATGTATCTGCGCAAGTTTGATTTTTGAAGTGGTTTTTCGCATATATCTCTAGAACGGCTTGTCGGACAGCAAAAATGATTATAACAAATTTAATAGGATTTTATATTCTGAAGAACTTTTCGGTACAATAAAAACGTCTAGGACTGATCGTTTTCACAGTATATGTAAGAAACTAACATTTTTTTATGCCACCCCTTCTTAGTGGTTACCCTATTTAGTCCATTTTTAAAACTTTATTTATTATTGCTACGGAAACACCATATACCAAATTTCAGCTCTCTATGTCGACGCGTTCTTAAGGCAGTGCCCAAATATATAATGCTAAAAGAAATTTTTGTATGGCAACTCTACGAAGCAGTTGCCCGATTCGTCCCATTTTTGAAGTTAAATTTACTTTTTTTTTTTCTAAAAAGCCTGTGTGCAAAATTTCAACACGAAATTTTTGTATGGCAACCATACGAAAAAGTTACCCGATTTGCCCCATTTTGATACTCCAGATCAGTGATGGTGGATCCTTTTGTGAAGTGGGTCAAATTTTGTTCATAATTTTTTGTTTAGCACTAGCTCGTGTGTCACTGGCGTCACTTAGAAAGGAGTAGGGGGAGGATCGTTAAAAACCACTTTCAAAACTGTCTAAAAATTTTACGTTGCCATTTTGTTTAACAACTTGTACTTTTGCAAATGAAGAGCAAAAAATAAAGGTCGACGCAAGAATTGAAATAAATGGGGTGAATACCCACTGACATATAATAAGAATAGGCTGATCGTTCTTGCTTCAAAAATGGCACAAATTGTGAACAGGCTGTGAACTTTTTATTTCGTACAATTGTACACGCATTCATTATTTATTATTATTTATCGATTAGAAACACAGAGGATGTTGCAAAATAGTTTTGCATTAAATAAAAATTATTTAGGAAATTATATTTGTTTTAATTAACACAAAAATTAATTTTTAATATTACTGAAAAATGTGTTCCTCTGCAGATTTGATTATTGAGCTTGTGACGGATTTGCGACACGTGGTGAGCTACTTTGAGCGTTCGCACCACAATTGTAGTTCAGCGGATTGATTATTCAATATTACTCAATTATAACGTTATGTTTGGTTTTAAAGAATATAAGGAGAATCAACTGAAAGATTAACCTAAGAGGTTACATATAATAAAAGACGATTCTACCGGCTACATAGCCTATCACTCATGCATCTATATTTCATGAACAAGATTTAGTTTATCCTTTTCAGAGTGTACGTATCTAGGTCGCCCAAGGTGTCCCCAGTCTGTGTACACGATCAACACTCTGACTTTGGAACAATCATATTACAGATTCGGGAGGAACTACCCAGAGTCACTCTGTTACGGATGCTTATGCTACGCTGATCCCAATCAGGTCTATAGGTCATTGGCCATAAGTTCTAATCCCAGTAGGGGAATTCAATTTACCGTATATCATCCTCAAGATAGTGCCAACAGCATCATAAGTTCCAAGCCAATTTTGACTGTCATAGGGCGAGTTCAAAGTTGAGTTACAGATGTAATCTATAACTAGAGATCATCACCCAGTAGCTGAGGGCTCATATCCACGACCCTATATTGTTTCCGTTTCTTTCTTGACATCTATGTAGTTGATGTTGTCAACACTACGAATGAACTACATATTGATATCACGCCTATTGGTATCACAAGAACTATAACAACTAATTTGCGAGTCGCAGACTCCTTTCCGTTGCAAGAGAGCAGTCACCTACAGTTACTGGAGCGATTTTATTCACCATTTAATCCACTCGTTTATCCGACATCCCAACCTAGCAAATAAGTGGTGTAATCTATCCATATACCACAAGCTTGTAAGAGATAGACGTGTATAAACAATATATTTGTCAGAATTTTTTTGTCAATTCCAATGCATTCCATTTAATAAAGCCGTACTGTTTCCAAAATTGGTTACAGTTCAGCGTACATTTTAAGCTTGAAAGGGACAAAATGATTATAACCAAAATTCAGTGATGAATACCACAACAGGTGAGACCACGCCCAGTCGGAATTCACCCCTGCAAAAGAAAATCAAATGTATGTTATAAAATATTATTTATAACAGAGCTGTGCAAGTACCAAAAAAAAAGTACTTAAGTACAAGTACAAGTACCGAAGGCCTGAGTACTTCAGAGTAAGTATAAGTCCCGCATATATGAAAAGTACTTGTAACTAAGTACTAAGTCTATAAAAAGTACTGAGTACTTTTTGAAGTACTTTTTTAAAATCTTTGTAATAATGAAGTTTGTCGAGTTCAGTTAATAGGTATTAATAAATAAATACCTTTTGAAAACTATAAATATATAGTAGCCAGTGGCTACTATTTATAGATTTTTATAGTTTTCGACGCTGCAGGTAGAGTAAAACTTTCACCTCTCATTGCTACACTCATAAAAACTATTAGAGGTCCGCCCAAGCACACTCATTATCGCCTCCTATAATGCATAACAATTCTAAGAAAAAAGTTTCCAGTAAGTTGTAAGAAAAAATTGAGGCCTTCCCTAAATCAGGTAGAGGCATCGTTGATTTTATATTGGAGCGAGGTATTGCTTGCTTACCATTGGTTATGTCCACTGACGTATATAATATGGACTGCTTACTTTTCTATTTTACGTGGGCACAATTGCGTGTGTCAAAAAGAGTTCATACGTCGGTGCCAACATTCAAAAAATCATTGCCGGGAAGTGGAAAAAGTGTACACGCAGCTCGGAAGGTGATTTTAATAAAACATTTAGAAATTCTTCTGCGTATCCAATGAATATATTGTCTATGGTAAAACAGTTTTTATCGCAGTAATAACCATCAATGATTAATTTAAAATCATGTATTTCGACGAATCTACTATTTTATTTGTTTTCAGTTCTCTCTTGGTACATATTATACATGTCAGTGGTTATGTCATCAAGTCGAGTCATCGTCGATTTTATATTCGAGCGAGACGTTACTGGCTCTTGTTCTACTTGCCCAGTCTTGTTTGAATGTTATTAGCTTGTCTAAGGTTCTGCCGCGTGAGTGCGGCACATGCTTCGACAGTTCTTTACGTGCTTTAAAACTCAACAAAAAAGGATTGCGTTAGAGATTGTATTTTATTTTCTACGAAGAGTTAGATATTTGTAGGTATTTAATAGACTCAGAAATACTTAAGTAAAATTCTTGGTACTTAAGTACAAAACCAACTCTTAAGTACAAGTAAATAGACGCTAGTACTTATGTTCAAGTACTAAGTAGGGGCATTTCAAAAGTATTGAGTAATAAGTCTTAAGTAACGAAAATGTACTTTAATTAGTACTTAAGTCTTTTTTTACTTAAGTATTGCCCAGCTCTCATTTATAATATATATAGTTATAGATATGTGTATAAAGCTGATCATAAAGTTGTAGTATATTTAATGAGAAATCTGTTGTTGTTTATTTTAAGATAGTTTCTTAATATTGAGTTCATATTCCGTATTCATTAGTTTAACACATTTCGCAGTCAATTCATTTCCAAGGTTATTTCTATTAGTAGATTTTACAAAATTCATTGAAGAAAACAATTTTTTCACACGAATATGTGAACCCAAACATTCGCAAGATTCTTCATTGTTATAAAATTATTTGGTAAAGAATCCCATACATATAATATAATATCTTCAATTTTTAGTGTGGGATCATTATTATCTGCACTACTTTCAGTAATTTTTCCTTCTACTTCGGAAATCAAGTTTTCAATTTTATTTTTCCAAACTATCTTGCTTTGAAATTCAACTAATTTCCTTTCTAAATCATGGTTACCTAGCCAATAAATTCGGTTAACTCCATTGTTTCCAATTCCGTTTTGCATGGATATAAAATAATGTGAAATGTATTTTCCAAACGTTTAAATTGACCAAATCTCTCCTCAAAAGCATGTTTTATTTCCTGTATAATTATTAAATATTTTTTAATAGCATTTTCTTGAACGTCAAGGGTTTTTCCAAAAATTATTTTGTTTTGAAAATGTGTTTTTAATTGAGGAAAATATTTTATGATTTTCATTTCCAAATCCTTCGTCATAAATATTTTAATATTTTCAAACATCATTAAAGCAAATTGTCCATTTCCTTGGAGTTTTTTATTCAGTTAATTAAATGGCTGAGTGATTAATATTTTTGATTGTCTGTTCTCTCTTTTATGATAATAAATTAGTTAATGAAAATGGGTCACCTAAAAAGCCTGCGTGGGTCAGCGTCTGACCCGCGAGTTATAGGTTCGCCACCAGTATCCTAGATGAAATTTAAAGGGTATACTAAGTTCGTCATTCCGTTTGTAACATCTAGAAATAATGATGGTAGAGCAAATGAATTGGACACCCACGCATAATATTAAAAGTTATTTTGATTTTTGCATCTCCGTCCGTCTGTCTGTCCGTCTGTCCATCGGTCCGTCCATCTGTCCGGCTGTCTGTATGTCCACACGATAACTCGAGAACGCGTTCACTTAGAAGGCATGAGCTTTTTTAAAAAGCAATAAATTTTAGTTCAAAAATGTGCCGAATCGGGCAACTCCTTCGTAGGATCGCCATACAAAAATTTCGTTTTTCACTATATATTTGGGCACTGCTTGAGAACGCGCCCACGTAGAAAGTTGCAATTTGGTATATGGTGTTTTTATAGTAATAGTAAATAAACTTTAGAAAATGGACAGCCCCTTCGGGCAACCCTTTCTTAGTGCTGCCATATAAAAATTTAGGATTTTTACGGATACTGTGAAAACTATCAGTCCTATACGATTTTAATGTACTGAAAACTTTTTCATAATGTGAAAGCCTATGAAATTGATTATAACCATTTTTACTGTCCGACGAACCGTTTAAGAAATATATGCGAAAAATCACTTCACAAATCATACTTGCACAGAGAGGTGTCCATACGATACTTAGACCAATTCAAGCTTTCTTACTTGCTTTCTTAAAAGCCTGTATGCGAAATTTCAGCTGTTTAAGTGAACGTTCTCGAGTTATCGTGAGAACAGGCAGCAGACGGACAGACGAATAGACGGATTAATTGCAATTTGTACATTTGTTCTCAAAACTGCACATAAATATTTGTCAAGAACTATTAAAGCGTATGAAAGAGCATAGCTTACCTAATGAAAAACGTGCTAATATCCTTTCCATCCATTCTCGTTTCAAAAAGGCACACCCATTATTTGTATATGTAAATTAGGGCAGTTAAACTTACCTAAATATTTAAACATTGATACCTTTTTGGAAGTCGTATAAATATTTTTGTGTTTTATATTCCGATACATACATACGCATATATATATATTGTTCTAACTAAACTAGCCTGATAAAAACAAGCAAACAACAAATAAGCTATAAAACCGAGCTCATATCTTTGTTCTTTCCTAAAAATAGTTTAATCGCAGTTTTATCAACTAATGATTGCATGTTTGCTTTCGATATGACGGATTGAGGAGATTTATTATTATATAAGAGTAACAAAAACGATATTAACCATATCGCTGTGATAATTTATTTTGTCTTCAATCAAGCTGTTTATCTTAAAAAAAAAAAAAAAACTAAACTTAAAATAGGGTCAGGATTAATTTACATAATTGAACAGCTTGCGTTACATATTTGCCCCTTAAATTCTTTTTTTTTTTTAAATAAAATTGCTTTTAGATTGTATTGACTAACAAAATTATTTGTTCTTCTATTGTTTTTTTAACTGCGCATGTTGGATTATCCCCAATTTACTAATTAAATATTATACGAGTGTAATATTAAATGCACTTGAAGGATAAGTAAATATTTTTCACAATAGCTGAATAAACTGGGAAATTCTTCAAAAGCCGTAAGCAACAAAATTTTTGAAAAATATATCCAAAATATTTGTAGTATCATAAAGCTGTGTTCAGCCTGGAGAGGTTTGAAGTGGAGTGGTTGTGCGCGTAAATGTTTCAAAACTCTAGAAACAGAACGTAAACATATTTGTAAAATAAACACAGTTTTAAAACTATGTACCAAATCTCAGATCTCTACGTCGATACGATTTTAGGCAGGGACCAAATATATAGTGAAAAACGAAATTTTTATATGGCAATTCTACGAAGGAGTTGCCCGATCGGTCCCATTTTCGAACTTAAATTTACTTTTTTTAAAAATGACCCTGTGAAAACGTTCAGCTCTCTAAGAGAACGCGTTCTCGAGTTATCGTGAGGACAGACAGATGGACTGACAGACGGACTGACAGACGGACGGATATATCTTTTGTTTTTGTTTCAAAGTTGTAGTCGGGTTTATTCGAGAAATTTTTGAAGACCGTTTAAAATTTACTAAAAATAAAAGTATCATTATGGCCATTTCTTTTCCAATATACAAATGTTTAAATCAGCACATTGTTCTACAGTTACAATGCTACAGATTCATTTCTTTGTATTACTACCAAACTATTATCACATTTCATACAAATTAGAAAACAGTTTATCTGCAACAGTTTCTAGACAAAGAATAGACACTGTGAATACGAGTAATAAGGAAATTTTATCTTATGAAAGTACAAAGAAGACGTCCTGTCTGTATTTTTGCGTATAATTGTTAAACAGACTATTTTGCTTTGTATTTAAACAACTTTCAATGAATTATTGCAATTTCTTGTCGATGAAATATCAGGAGAAAAACAAGTACTATTAGTGTCAAATAATTGAAAAAAGCGCCACTAAAAATGAAAAACTCGACGTTATTTGATAGATTTAGGCTTTATCTTTCTAAAATAGTCACAATCTAAAGAAATGAGAATACTTACTAAGAGGAATTTGATTTAAACAACTTCAACTTGTTTTTCTTCAAATTTTGCCGATATTATTTACTAGACTTCTTCGTTACCTTTAATTTAAGATATAAATGATTATTCTGCTACAAATAGTTTGCCAGAAATTCGCATTGAAAAATGTACGAAACTTGCAAATCTTGGAACTGATACCTCTTAAGAGGAAAATTTACCTATTAATTAACAACATTCTGAGCATTATTTATAAAAAAATAAAACAAGGAAAAATTAAAGGAATGCATTTTGAGATATGCAAGGATAGTAGATATATTAATTATCCTTAATTTTTTCTTTCTCTGAAGGGCGTCTCATTTAATAATTTTCCATCGAGGGTTGTACTTTCTCTTTAAAATAACTTAAAGGAGATGTTTTTATGATAATTAGATACAAAGTTATATGATTTTTTTAATATAGAGCAGACCAAATATGGGAATTTTAGGAGGCAGTTGTAATATGTGATATGGCGATCTCATCAGCACAACAATGAAACTCTGATACTGCTTGCTGTCTACACTGCAGTGAACTCAGATATCCTAGCAGTTGGTAGTAGACATATAAAAATTTACTTAAAAATCTAAATATGAATAATTTTAACATAAATGGTTTTTTTTTCATTTTTAAATGATTTCTGGACATTCAATTCTAATTAATTTGAATTCATTCAATTTCGTTAGTCGTGTAATCTGTTTTTTCGAAAGTACTCCGCTTTGGCAGCAAATTGTACTACTCTTAAAATTGTCCAAACGGCAGCGCCGGTTCTGAGTGAAAATCACCTCACAACGCTGATTTTATGCACGTATTTTTCCAATGATAACACTCTTTTTGTAAGTCAAAATTCGGTGTTTTGAGTAATTGAGGTACAGCACCTAAGGTATTTAAGATTTTGGATTGTATCACAATATGAAGGACAGTTTCAAAACTTTCCATTTTATCTTTTTATGTTTATTGCATCATTTCTTTCACGTGCGTTTTCTGAAACAAGAATAATTTTAGTCAGCGCCTTCAAAATATCTTTAAAATGAAAACGCAAGGTAAATAGCGCGTTGTTACGTGAAAACCATCGGGTAGGACACAAACTCTTCAGTGTATGATTTTTACTTTGGATGACAGACTTTAAAAAGGCCCACCTCTTAATGTTATGTATGTCCAAGAAATTTGTAAACTGTTTCCACGAAGTCATACAAATTTTTTACTCCCAAAACTGAAGTTATCGCAACATTAATAACCAAATTGAGGTTGTGGGCAGAACAGAAAATATACGCAGCTTTCGGTTGACCTTTAAGAATTCATGCCTGTAAATCGTTTATTAGCTGTACCATCGTTTTTTTCTTTTTCAGGAATTGTAAAATTAAAGTTTCTAGTGTTTCTGATTTTTAATCGTCTATTGTTACGAAACTTAAGAAAAATTCTTTAATATCAATTTTCGAAATATTTTCACCTATTTTTGAGAGCTTTACGAATCGAACCATTATGCTCACTTAGCCGATGTTAGATATATCTTGTGTACTGTCCATTATAATTGAGAAACCCGAAGAGCCAGTAATTTCATTTATTAAATTATTTTTCACTTTGTTTCCTAGAAGTTCTCTAATTCCTCTAATTTTGTATCTTAGGACTAAAATATCTTATTTTTTAGTTTCGTCTGCATAAGAGCAGCTGAATCAGTTTTGCCAGCCCGGCGGTTACACGTGATAGTACAGCTTGCATGTAAGCCTCCCTTCCAACATGATTATAAACTTGCATGCAAGTTCATTTAAACATGTAAAAAAGCTAGAATTGGTCTAAAACCAATTCTTATGATACCCTAGATGAATGCCCGTATTAAATTTCGTATGGTCACCGATCTATTCAAGTATTGATTTTGAAGTTGTTTTTCGCATATATTTCTAGAACAGTTTGTCGCACAGAAAAAATTGGTAATAACCAATTTTATAGGATTTCGTATTCTGCAGAAGTTTTTAGTACAATAAAAATGTCTTGGACTGATCGTTTTCAAAGTATATGTAAAAAACCGAAATTTTTATATGGCAACACCAAGAAGGAGTTGCCCGATTTTGTCCATTTTTGACACTTTATTTGCTAATATAGTAAAAACATCATGTACGAAATTTCAGCTCTCTACGTCGATGCGTTCTCAGGCAGTGTCCAAATATATAGCGGAAAACGAAATTTTTATATGGCAACCCCACGAAGGAGTTGCCTGATTTGTCTCATTTTCGAACTTAATTTTACTTTTTTTTAAAAGTCCGTGTACAAAATTTCAGCTCTTTAAGTATACGCTTTCTCGAGTTATCGTGCGCACAGACGGACGGACGGACGGACAGACGGACGGACGGACGGACAGACGGACGGACGGACGGACGGACATGCAAAAATCGAAATAACTTTTAATATTATGAATGGGTGTCCAATCCATTTTGCTCTACCATCATTATTTCGAGGTGTTACAAACGGAATGAAAAACTTAGTATACCCCCTATACATTTCATCTAGGGTATAAAAATGGAATTGAGAAGTGAAGTCTTGCGTATATTGGAAAATTATAGCAATAAAGGAAGTAGCAAAATGATAAAAACCAAAGAAAAAATGAAGAGGAAGGTGTTGGTAAATAATTTAATGCAAATGATCCCAGAAAATCTCATTTTTCCAGAATAATTTTATCAATTTCTCTCAAGAATTCTTGTATAATGTCAAATTACCATCAAGCAAGCTCTCTGAAATCTGAGCTGCATGCATGCTAGGAGGGATTATACGTGCAAAAAGTATGGCAGTGCAAGTTGCAGACAAGCTGTAGTATCTCTTGTAACCCCCGGGTAAGAGTTTGACGATGTTTATGAAATTTGTTGAACTCGCGTTCTTATTTTGAAGACTTTCGCTATGTCAAATGGTAAGTTACAAATAGCTAAAGTTAGAGTCACATTAATTTCCTGCTCAACATCTTTGTCGAGTACTTTTTTGCTTTTTCATTGACGCACATTACGACAAACATCGATATGAATCTGTACATGTTCGTGTCTTTTAATACCCTGAGTTAGGTGTTGCCAAATATTATTTCCATTTATCCATACAAATTTCAAAATATTGACCTTTGATTTACCTGCAAATAACCAGCAAGGTTAACAGTAAGCTACATTTTATTTTAAGGAATATAATAGCAAATTTCTCAGATACTTGATTCCGTTTATTGATAGTTTTGTATAATGTGAAATATAGAAGCTTTTCAAGAGCGTTTACAATTTCAGAGTAGAGTAGAGTCACCAGATTGCATTTTCTCTCTTTATCTCACCAAATTGAGATTAGAAATTTTTCAAATCTGACGCTACTCTGTGAAACCAACTCTGGTGGGAAGTGCGAAGAACTTATATTAGAGTGCAAGTTTGAGACAAGGAGACACAATGCAATCTGGTGACTCCATTCTACTCCTTTATTGTAAGCGCTCCTTCATTGCTGTGCTGGTAAAAGCAAAATTGGTGCAGTTATGCAAAACTAGCCTTGAGGTATTGATTACAAGGCACAAGGTGGCCCTATGCTGGGTACCTGGCTATAAGGATATCTCAGGCAACGAGATGGGTGATGAGTTGGCCAAAAACGGCTCTGAATTAGATAGCTCCACAGCGGTAGCTTTTGTGAGGATCGCAATCAGAGCAATAAAAGAGGCAATCATCAGGGGCACCTATCAAAAGGCAAGCCTCCGATGGACCAACAGGGATACCTGCCGTATTGCGAGGCAAATATGGCCTGCATATGACAGGAAAAGGAAAAAGGAGCTGCTTAATGGCAGCAGAACAAACACCAGGAATCTAGCAGGGCTCCTTACGGGTCACTGGGCTAGAATACTGGAGATATCGGCGAACGATTTCTGCAGGGGCTGTAAGGACTCGGATGTATGCTACTCGGTAGCTACTTCTTTTCAAGTCTGTGGGAACTGCAAAACAAGGAACTTAGATGTGTGCTGAGTTTTCTGACAGAAGCAGGATAAATCTAGGTAAAGAGTCTTGGAGAATTCTTGAGTTCCCTAAGGGAAGCCAGATTGATCTGGGCCGGCTTGAAACGGTTATCTCATGGAGCCTAGGGGCACAATGGACCCACTGGAGGTCTAAGTGATGCAGGCTAGTTATATTGCGATACCCCTCTTACCTAAGCTAACTTAATAGGTGCAGCCAGAATGTATTATCTTTTTTCAATAGAAGCCACAACTACACCAACACACTCATTCCAGTCAATCAAACGGGACAGTTAAACCAGCCACTGTAACTCAAGTACAGCTAGATCGAGTCTACTCTAGTATCAGCCCCGCCGGAATCGAAATCGGATTTACAGAATTATAAAGCCGTAACTAAAGTTATAATTGAGTAATAAGAAAGGGTCTTTCAATTAAAACCTGAACTTTCAACGTCCCTTACAAACGCGCAAACATATTTTGGTGCATAGGCCGGGAATTATTGCGTGAAAACGATATTACTTGGTATAGGAAACGTGTACGCGAATACCCGCTTAATTTTCCGTACAAGACGGAACTGAGCTCTACGTACATCTTATATGTAGCATAGCGCAAAGTGCTTGCTTCGCGACAGTTTGTGGGTTTGTGAAGTGCTAGATTGTGGAAAAGGCGCTCGCCTTACTGTGTTACAAAGTGCTTGCTTTAGACACCGTAAATTATTTCTAATAATTAATTAGTACTTGCTGCATAGAATTGTGTTCCAAGGTTAAACTAAACTGCACGTGTTTATATCAATACAATCAAAGTAAAGCACTGCAGCATTTCTAAGGGAATTGTGATTAGCATCAGTGCCCAACGATTTACCTAATCATTGCTTGATGATTAGGCACAACAATAAGAGAAATCTAAAGAGTGAAAAAAAGAGAATTTTTGCAAAAGGCGACTTGCGTTCAATACTTAGTGAAATTCGGGAAACTTTACAACTTTAACAACTTGATTTCATGCGTAGATGAAATTTTGTGACTCATCATACGGGATACTTATAAATTGAATTCTAAAACATAACATAGTCAATAATCGCATGATAACGGTGTTCAGTGCGGTAATACAAAGGGTGATATAATCGTTATACAATATATTAATCTAAGTATAACATTACTCTTTGAAACTTTTCACAGTGCGAAATTAGGGGCACTGACAAATACGAATAAACAGTGGACTCTCCGATTGGTGTTTCTTGCTTCATGTGTAGCGTTGTTACGTGTACATCGACAGAATTGATTTGGATATTTTTCACACAGCCTTACAATAAATCTCGGTGAGTTTGTCCCAGTTGTTTTATTTAAAATGTCTAACGAGAAGGGAATGGCAGATGACTCTTCTCTGGAAGAAGCACCAAAGACAGAGCAGCTATTTAACGACCTATTACGTAAAATCCAAGTAGTCAGTAAGCTTATATCAAATTTTATAAAGAATTTAAATATAACGGGAAAGCAAAATCATACATTAGGCTTCGCTCAAGGACGCAAAGATCTATTAAATAGTTATTGGTTAAAATACACCGAATGATATACTCAAATTCTTGATATTGCTGATGACTCTATACTCCAGCAAGATTACTTCAGGAATGATGTTTATTTGGATGTGAAGACCTCGTATTGTGAGAAATTGGGATTTTTGAATGTTTATATTACATCCAAATTAACTTCCTCAACCCCGGTACGCCAGTATAGTAATGCTGATAACGTTAATAATCGTACAACTCCTCCGTCCACAACATCGGACGTTATAAATCAATCAAATCTTCCCACCATCAATCTTTCGCGCTTTACGGGTAACTATGTTGAATGGCCATCATTCAAAGATATGTTTACTTCGCTCATCGGCACAAATAGGAATTTAACTGATGTTCAACGACTACAGTATCTCAAGCCAAACGTAGGCGGTGACGCGGAAAAGCTTTTAAAAAACATATCTATAACGGAAGCGAATTATGAATGCTCATGGAAAATTCTTGAAGAGCGATTCGAAAATAAAAGGATCCTTGTCAACGTTCTCCACAAATCTTTAATGTCTCTACCTTCCGTCTGCTCGGATTCCAGTTCAGATTGTTGTATGCTTGGTTGTTATATTAATTAAAACAAGGAGATCATTGCTTAACTTTAATTTGTTTTATTTATGACGTCCGTACTGAACTTACAAACTAGTTGAGTAGCGAGGTAAGACTGACTTCTGTGCTCATGTCATATGAAGTGGTACATAACCCTAAATCTATAATACAATGAGAGTAGAATAGTATAAGAGTATACTATTGTAATAACTATAACATAGATCTTAAGAGCCTTCTAGATGGAACTATAGACACCTTAAAAGCTCCTGAAAACCTAGGCAGACCCGTTAAAGAATGGGATGACTGGGTCATTTACCTGACAGTGCAGAAGCTAGACAGCGAAACACGTCTTCAGTGGGAGAACTTCATATCGGAAAAGGAATTCAACCAAATAACATTCGACTTACTCAAAACATTTCTAGCAAGTCGAATCAGAGCGATTGAATCGGTTGCCGTGTTATCAGATCGTTTAACCAGCACAAAACTTCGTCCAGCAAAGTTGAATTCCAGAATTTTCCAACCAGAACGCAAAGCTCATGTCACTACATCTAAGCGCAAATATCCCCTTTGCTCAACACCACACCTCTTACTCTTCTATCCTAAATTTCGAAAAGAAACGGAGGATGAAAAGCGTAATTTAGTTGTTAAATATAAAATTTGCTTCAACTGCCTTTCAACAGAGCATCTAAGCACCGCTTGCTCTAACCTTAAACGATGTCAAATATATCAAAGTAAGCATCATACTATGCTTCACAAAGATTTGCCTGTAAAATCCGGGTCGTCAAGCTCAGCAGTTGCTTCCTTCATACCCACTATAATCAGCGGTCAACCTGCGCCATTGACAGTATCTTCCCACACGGCGAGTCATTCTTCTGACAAAACCTCGGTGCTACTAGCAACTGCCATCATTACCCTATGCAGCCACAATGGAAAAACTCTTCGAGCTAGAGCCTTGTTGGATCAAGGATCAGAAGTTACACTAATGTCAGCTTCGCTGTTATACAAGTTTAATCTCACCAGACGAAAAATAATGATCCCCATAGCTGGTGTCGGATGCACTCAGCGGGCGTTGCTCGACGCATAGTTTCGCTGGAGCTTCTGTTAGATGTAGAGCCTAACTTTGTTCATCCCTTTAAAGCTCTTGTACTCCCCAAACTAACAAGTGATATTCCCCTTCAGGCTTTAAAATCCTCAGATTGGTTGGATATTAAAAACCGGTGCTCTTGGTACTCCTACTGCCCAACGCATGGCAATTGCGTGGATTCTATCTGGTCCCATTCATGGAGAAAATAATGCAACTTCCAAGCTTGCTCAGAAATTTTCCTTCATGCTTGCACACGATCTCAAGCCAAGACCTTAATGATTAACTAGCCAAGTTTTGGGAAATTGAAGAAGTGCCCTGCTCCAAACTAATAACCTCGGAAGAGGAGGAATGCATGCGATACTTTAATGATAGTACAACTAGGGACCACTTAGGAAGATTCATTGTACGGTTGCCTTTATTGTCTTCGGAAGTTTGTACTCTTGGAGATTGCGAAGGGGTGCTCTAAAATCCCTACAACGAATAGAGAGCCGTTTTCTTCAAAATCCCGCTCTGTGTAAAAGTTACACCGAATTTGTGACTGAGTACCGAGAGTTCAAAAATATGACTGAAGTTCTTCTTCAGGAAACCAAAGCGATCGTACGAGATGAAAGCATAACTACCAAGCTCCGCGTAGTTTTCAACGCCTCTTTTAAGTCATCAAATGGTCGACCTTTGAATGATATCTTTCACGTAGGTCCTAAATTGCAGTCAGATGTGCTTTGTATCATGCTCAGGTGGAGGAAGGACATGATCGTATTTTCGGGAGACATCGAGAAAATGTACCGCCAAATTTTAGAACATGATGATGACCAAGATATGCAACGCATAGTCTGGCGAGAAAACTCCAAAGGATTTTCGATTAACTACTCTGACATATGGTATGAGTTGTGCTCCATATCTAACCATCAACACCCTTCATCGACTAGCAGATGACGAAAGGGAACAGTTTCCTCTTGGAGCTTCTATCATTGAAAACGACACCTATGTCGATGACGTCCTCTCAGGTGCTGAAGATGTTCCCAAAGCTTTGGAACTCCAAGGTAAACTAATTGGGCTACTAAAGACGGCTGGATTCAACTTGCGGAAATCTTGGAGAATCTAGAGGACAATATGAGGCTACAAGATCCGGTGGAATTATCTCTAGATAAAGGAGTTAAGACTCTGGGATTAAAATGGCATCCATCAAGCGATGAATTCACCTTTCAGCGAAATATTAACCCTGACGAGCAGATCATGTCCAAACGCGGCGTTCTATCTACAATCGCTCGATTATATGATTCCATTGGCTGGTTGTCTCCTGTAACGGTCGCATTCAAAATCTTCTTATAAAGACTTTGGGTAGCCGGTCTAGACTGGCAAAAGTTCTGCATGGAACTACGTTACATCGAAAGCATCAGGTTTAACCGGTGGATAGAACTGCATTCAAATACACTTTTCCTTGAACTTCACGGTTTCTCCGATTCTTCGGAATCTGCATATGCTGCAGCAGTTTAAATTCGAGTAGGACATAATTTTGGAAACATACAAGTGTCCTTACTTATAGCAACATCACGTGTAGCTCCTCTGAAACGAGTTAATATTCCTCGACTAGAGCTGTGCGGAACTGTCTTACTGGCTAGACTTATTGACTATGCTCCCAAGGCGTTGACACTCAACGATATTCCCGTTTATACATGGACTGATTCTACAACTGTCCTCACGTGGATCAGATCACATCCTCTTCGCTGGAAAAGCCTTGTTGCGAATCGCGTATCTGAGATTCAGACTCTGTTGAAAGGAAACTCATGGCGTTATGTCCCTACTAAACAGAATCCTGCTGATCTCGCGACAAGGGGATTATCAGTTTCCAATTTGCTTGACAATTCTTATCTGTTGTGGCAAGGATCTACTTGGTTATCTACACCTTCAACAACGTGGCCTGCAGATTATAATCTGCATAACAAGGAACAAATCCTGAAAGAAGAAAGGAATGTGAAATCACATCACACATCATCAATGATGGAGCCATGGTATCTTCTTGAGCGTTACTCTACTTTGAGAAAACTTCTACGTGTCACTGCTTACATCATTCGTTTTCCCTACAACTACTTAAATGATAGCGAAAACCATACACTTGGACCTTTAACTGTCAATGAAATTGATGGCGCACTAAAATATTGGATAACATTTCAACAGTATCTATTATAAGAAATCACTGTATTGAAGAGTCAAAAGTCAATTTATCCAAAAAGCACAATTCTAAATCTTCAACCGAGACTGGATGATGAGGATTTATTAAGAGTTGGATGTCGCTTACAGAGCTCGGATCTATCCTTTTCTGATAAGCACCCATTAATTCTATCGAATACCTCTCCACTTTCAACTCTTATCGTTCGTGACGCCCACTCGGCTACCCTGCATGGCGGTGAAAAAGCAACGTGCAGTTATATTCAGCAGAAATATTGGGAATTTGGTCGTCGCCGTTTAACTCGCAATATCATCAAAGGATGCATTGTCTGCTTCAAACTAAGGGCCACAGCTTACTCTTAACTAATGGCGGCGCTACCAAAAGAACGAGTTTCACCTTCTCGCCCATTTATGAATACAGAAGTTGATTATGCGGGATCTTTTTCCTTAAAAGTCTCCAAAGGTCGTGGTAATAAAACATTTAATGGCTATGCACATTGTTTGTGTGCTTCTCTACTAAATCCATACATCTGGAAATTGTCAGCGACGCTACAGCTGATGCTTTCATTGCAGCATACAAGCGATTTTCCGCTAGGCGAGGCATTCCTAGCACAATGTTTTCAGACAATGCGACAACTTTAGTCGGTAGTATCAAGGAGCTACAAAGGAATTCATCGACGTTTTGGAAGCAGTTTCATGAGTATGTCGCCGAGTCGCTCTCTATCCATGGGACTCAGTGGCGCTTCATTCCTGCGGCTTCTCCACACTTCGGAGGCTTGTGGGAAGCAACTATAAAATGCGTTAAACATCATCTCCGACGAGTAATTGGCGACACTATCCTCACTTAAGAGGAAATGAGCACAGTTTTATGTCAAATCGAGTCATGCCTCAAGTCGAGTCCTTTATGTTTCTAAGCAACGATCCTGACGATCCTGTCCCTGAACCATCAACTCTGAATACACCAATCAACCGTTTATCACGTTGCGAGCTCCTTCATAACATGACCGACAATTTCTGGAAAAAATGGAGTCAGGAATATCTTCAGCATTTACAGCAGAGGTCGAAGTGGAACGAATCGACTTCGGAACCCAGACTTGGTGACGTCGTACTGGTAAAAGAGGATCGCTTGCCTCCATGTCAGTGGATGCTGGACCGTGTTGTGCAACTCCATCCTGGCTCTGATGGAAGAACTCGAGTAATTACCCTTCAAAACAAGACTCTCTATTCAAAAGACCTATTGTTAAAATCTGCGTGCTGCCAATCAAAGATGAGCATGCTACTATGTCATCCTAAACAAGCACTGGAATCATCATGTTAACTCCGTTGTCTGAAGTAACAGATATTATTTCTGCAACCGTTACAAGTTTCCTAGATGTGCTTGCCGTAGCTCCTTTTAATTCAACCATTCCAAGTAACCTTGACTGAACCTCTTCGGTCGAAATAAATTGAACGCCTATTCCAAAAGTAGTTAGATGTAATTTGCTAGCACTGTCGATTTTGAGAGATAAGAGCTTTCCCTGTTTTCTGGTTTTATTGATTCGCGCTAATTTTCGGCAACTAAGGATACAATTTTTTTTAGCAATTTATAGCGTTTAGGCAAAAGTTGTTTCCATGCAAAACACTTAAACCATCACTAACCCAATCTAAAATTACTCGAAAGTTTGATAAGTGTAACACATGAAACGGTAAATTGTCTTCAGTAACAAGGCCGCGTATGCTCTAGAAAGATCCCTTTTTGATATATTGACTTTGACAGCCACCTTTATTGAAACAGATTTTTTTTTTAAATTGTCATGCTTGAGTTTAAATTTTCATTGTTGCTTGCTAGACATAGATTTAAGTTATGTATCTTCTCCAAATGGCTCCTTAGATTGTTTGTCCGATCACCTTTCATGAGAATCCCGCATACTTTGCATTTGTCACCTTGATCATCACTTTTTTCGAAATGTTCCCAAAGAGCATCTTTTCGTACATGCATGGCTGAAAATTAAGCCCTAAATATCAACAGTTTAATTAAGTAGAGCAGATTTGCTTACTTTCAATTCACACAAATCAGATCATGCCAAAGCACAGGTACAGTAAGAGTAAACTAATCGAAAGAATTTTACAGTAAATCGCGATAAAACAATAACGATTAAGAAACAAGAAGCTTTCGAACCCAAAACAATATTTCGAATGACTCACAGAGGAAACAAGAAATTTTTTCATTCTTAAAAAAAAAAACACTACCAACAAAACCATCTCGGAAAAAGCTTTAAAAGCTTTTAGAGACCAAAGCTTATGCGTCAGCGACTTTCTTTCAAACAGAATTGTGAAATGAAAAGCAAAGCAAAACACGAGAGACTAAAAAGTAATACAAATGTATATAATAAGGTTGTGTAGTGTGACGTCATGTGAATCAAATCCTATAAAGACAGATTGGTAATCATGTAACCTTCCAACCTATTATTACTTCGCGGATAAACATAAACGATCATACCTTATTACGCTATACCAAAGCAAAGTTAAGCAGAGCAAAGTAAGTGAAAGTATTTTCAGAGTAGAGTCGAAGCAGAGCATTTAATCGATATGTTATGTAGGCATTTTGTAACACAATATTGTTGAACCAACAGAGAGTAAAACAAGAAAAAAGCTAGAATTGGTCTAAGACCAATTCTTATGATACCCTCTAGATGAATGCCCGTATGAAATTTCGTAATGTCACCCTTCTGTGCAAGTTTGATTTTTGAAGTGGTCTTTTGCATATATTTCTAGAACGGTTTGTCGGACAGAAAAAATGATTATCACCAATTTTATATTCTGAAGAAGTTTTTAGTACAATAAAAATGTCTTGGACTGTCCGTTTTTGCAGTATTTGTAAAAAAACTAAATTTTTATATGGCAACACCAAGAAGGAGTGGCCCGATTTAGTTCATTTATGAAACGTTATTTGCTAGTACAATGAAAACATTACGTACCAAATTTCTGCTCTCTACTTCGACACGTTCTCTGGCAGTGTTCAAATATATATTGGAAAACGAAATTTTTGTATGGCAACCCCACGAAGGAGTTGCCCGATTTGTCTCATTTTCGAACTTAATTTTCCGTTTTTTTTTAAAGTCCGTGTAAAAAATTTCAACTCTCTAAGTACACGCGTTCTCGAGTTATCGTGCGCACGGACGGACGGACAGACGGACATGCAAAAATTAAAATAACTTTTAATATTATGCGTGGGTGTCCAATCCATTTTGCTCTACGATCATTATTTCGAGGTGTTACAAACGGAATGACCAACTTAGTATACCCTTTAGATTTCATCTAGGGTATAAAAACAGTGAGCAAACGCAGCAAAATATGTTTTGCTCTTGGAGCAAAGCAATGCACTTGATTTAGTGCATTGCTTACTCTTCGCTCTTGCTTTCAAACCCTGGATCAAACTTTAACCTCCCCCAAGCCCTTCCCCGCATAATTGAAATAAACATTGCTAATAATATATGTTCAAGGTATCATAATGCATCGTAAGACAACTATCGTATCTCTTGATGTAGGGCCTAAAATGGGCATTCCCCATTTTCCCCTACTCCTCTCTATGTTATGACTCAACAAAGTAAAATTTTTGGATTTTTAGCTCGGTTTTGTTTGATTTAACCACTATTTTTATCAAAAACACGTTATTCATATAGGATTTAAGAAGCCCAAAAGCTTCCCTTTAAAATGACCTATCACACTCTGGAACCACTCTTGAACATAAACGAAAAAGTTCAATAAATGCCAAAAAGTGGGCAGTTATTTTTTGGGAAATGAAATTTTTAAGACATTTTCACTGGATATGTTCAAGAAAAAGTGCAGAATAAAGCAAATGCAAGTGTTACATTTTAGGTACAGAGTGTGATAAGTCATTTTAAAGCGAAGCTTTTGGGCATCTTAAATTCAATATGAAAAATTTGTGTTGAAGATCTGTTTTTTTTTTATTATAAAAGTAGTAGTTGAATAAAAAAAAAAACTGATCTATCTATCTAACAAATTTTAAATCATCATCATATTGTGTAACGGTCAAAAGTTTTCGGGTGATTTTGAATATCTATTAGTCACTTTAAGACACGTTATCTCGGAAACCGTTAGGATTGGATTATTTCTTTTTCTGTGATACCAATAATGTCCTTTTTCATAATCAAATAACATCGCCTAGTATATTTGATCATGATTTTAATTATTTATCTTACAACATTTTCTTCTCACCTTTGCCTAATATAATTAAATTCCGTTGTTACGATAATGTTGATGTACAAAATTTGCTTGAGGAAGCTTTCACCCTTCCTTGAGTTTGTATTCGGGACTCTTTTTCAGTCGAGGAGCAATTGAATATTTTTTATGGTTTAATATCATTTCTTCACGACAAATATGCACCTTTACATATAAAATGGATTACTCCAAATCGTATTCCATGGTACTCTCGTGAAATCGAGTGTCTAATTTCTGAGAGAGACCAACCTTTTCGTAGGTACAAGAGATGTAAGTCAGACGAATGTATTTCCAGGTACAAAAAGCAATTAGAAATAAGACGAATACTGTAATTAAAAGGACTACGAAGAACTACTTCAATAACATATTAAATCCATCGCTGCCTTCTTAGAAACTGTGGTCTAATTTGAAGCTGTTTGGCGTATGCGGAAAGGGTTTGCCACTTTCTGATTTGAATACTGTTGATCTTAATATTTATTTTACTACACCCTGTAATATTCCCCCTTCTTAATATCAGTTTGAACGGGGAAGTTCACAACAGTTTCAGTTTTCGATGTGTATCACATGAAAAGGTTTTCAAAGCATGCATGTCCGTTAGGTCCGTCGCCACCGGGTCAGACAATATTCCACCATCATTTTTTAAATTGTTATTGCCCGTAATTCTTGATACTTTAGTTTATATTTTTAACTCTTCCCTCACATTTTCTGAGCTTCCTCAAATATGGAAGAATGCTGTTGTTATACCTTTGGCTAAATGCTCTGCACCCAAGACAGTCTTTGATTATCGCCCAATAAGCTTAATTTGTTATCTTAGCAACATTTTTGAGAAATTAATGAGCTCACAAATTCTCCAGTATGTGTCGAAATGGCAGTCCGATTTTTGTTCTGGCCATAGCAGTGAAACTGCCTTGCTGGAAGTTTCTACTGACATATGCAATTCAATGTACACTGATTTCTTAATAGCTTTGTTACTCCTCGACTTCACTAAAGCATTTGATTCCGTCGATCACAGTTTACTTTTATTGAAACTGTAAAAAAATGTATAATTTTTCTCATTAATCTTCTAGAATGATTTCAGATTTCCTTTTCAACCGCTTTCAGTATGTTAAAGTTGGGTATGCTGAATCGAAGTGGATTCGCGTCAAGTGTGGTGTTCCGCAAGGCTCAATTCTTGGACGGCTACTCTTTAGCTTATTCATAAATGATCTTCTTGATATTATTGAAGACGTGCACAACCACATGTACATATGCTGACGATGTTCAGATATATCTATCTCGTTGAATTGGGTCTTCGGATTCCTCGTGCACGTTATGTTGTTGGGCAACTTTCTTATTTTTTCGTTATTTCTCGTGTATGGAATTCCCTTCCGGTTAGTGTTAGAGGACAAACTCGGACATTAGATTTTAAGACTGAGCTGAAACGTTTTCTGGATTCTTCCGAAACTAAAATGTGCCGATGACACAATTTTTCTACGTAGCTTAGATTAAGATTAAATTCTGATATTTTCAATTTTTTATTTTTTTTTTTTTGGTTTTTGCTTTGTGTGGTATTTTGATCTTTCGCTTAGTTGTAATTATTATATTGTTCTCATAGTTTTATTTAAATTTAATTTAATGTTTTTTTTTTCACTTGCACTATATTTGAATTTTGCAATTTTGTACTGTACTAGAAAAAGATGTAGTCTTTTGAACAAATCCTTGAATAAATTATTATTATATTATTATTATTCCACCGATCCCCCTCCCATACAATTTTTTGCTTGTCTAAACATGACCTATCCATAGTCTTCGAGTGCCAGGTTACATAGGGGACACTCTGTAGAGTGGTGTCGTGGAGCTTTCAGTGTTTGGAAACATTTTTAAAATCGCTAAAAAAAAAAAAACAAGTCTTGTAGACAAAAGTTACGACACAATCCAGAAAAATCCCGTAAATCCCAGATGAAATGTCTATTAATCATACTTATTTTACTTTTGCACATTTGAATACATATAAGAGAAAAATTCTTTACACATTGAAAATTGTGAAATCCATAAAAAGTGTGAAATGAATTTTTTCATCGCTGAGCGACATTTTCGGTATTCGCATTTTTTCTCTCAAGATCAGAGTTGCATTCATTTTATTAGTTCAATCTAGAAAAGAAATAACAGCAAATTTTCCATAAAGCTTGCAGAGTTTTTATTAGCATTTTAACACTCGGAATTTTGCCCGTCCCCTCGAAAGCCTCGATAAAACCTTCGCTATTTAATCGCGTTGAGATTTATTTTTCGGTTTTATGATATCATACCCCATATGACACCACTTGTAATCCTAGTAAAGAATTACAATATTTCATGGTCACCGCAAAAAACAATTACAAGTTAAACCATGGCTTTTCGGCTTTTGTTTTTATATAGGAGAATAACATGTCAAAGAATCTGCAACAACACAGTAAAGGAATTCTCCTATTGTGTCCTCCTAAGGTTGTATCTAATTGGGAGCTTTCACATTTCGGGTGGTTTCCCCAAGGATGAAACAGATTTATTGCCATGCTGTGGTGTGTAAAGTTCTAACATTTATTAGGGAAAACAAGCAAAATAACTTCTGGAATCAGTTTGTCACCGTGTCATGAACATATTTTCTGTTGCCATTTGTTGCATACTCCCACCAGGAGGTTAAGGGAGATAACTTTTCTCAATTTTATTTATTTTTTGCTTTTATGTTTAAGAAAAAGTTTTGATTTGTTTATGATTTGTTTATGACTTGACTGCTTCTATTTATGCTGTTGTTGCATTGGTGGGTGGATTAATGGAGAAAATTTTGAAAAGAAGTAGCAGAAATTTGCAATTTTTGAATTGTTAGTAAGCAAAAAATGTTTCAGTTTGAACTGTTTTGATTTATACTATCGCCAAAAAGTTAAATAGTATTTGAACAGATAAATACCAGCTATTTGGTTCTAATATTGATAAACAGAAAATTATTGTTTCTACATTATTGCTGGATGGATATGTAGGGCTTTATAGTGGATTTTATAGCTTAAGAGATAAACTTAGATTTTTAAGAACACTAATGGCGTTTTCTGTGGGACCACAGCTGTGCATGATTCTTTCTCTTTTAGTACAGTTTGGCAGCAAAAACTGCTCAAGTTTCTGTCTCAACTATTATACGAGTACTACTGGTATCACAGTTATCGATTTTGTGTTGAATATCCACCACTATATATTACCATGAATTATCAAACTGATTTTAAGATGTAAAAGTAATTAGTGCTGCTTAAAGGCCCGTTTCCACTGCGGTCTTCAGACAGTGCGAGCACATAAATTTGACGTATCCACGAAATCTTTCAGAAAACAATTCAAAAGTATCAAACTGTTGTGCGCGCACTCTACAGAAGCTACGTTTAGGCCGTTGTTTCAGTTTAGTTCTACATCAGTTCGGTTTACCATGTGAATGGAGTTTATACCAAGAATGCGCTTGTAGTACTAAACTTGTGCTACACTCGTAACAAAATTTGACAGCATCATTTCCGTGGTGATTTTGTGAACAGGTAAAAAAATTTATATTTGTCAGCTAGCAGGTTCCGTATAACGTATATAGAAGACCCATTAAAATTTTGACACATTGCAGCTGATAGCCTGTAACATAATTCGATGACTAATGTATGTATATACATTTTTATAGGAAATATAAAGAGAGGAGAGAATGAATTGTGTTCTCTGTACCGTAGTTTCGTACACATTTTCACAATATTTCGTCACTAATGGCGGAACGTGATTCGTAATGGGAATACCTTGTATACTATATACCTTGGGTTCCGTATTTATATTTATATGTATATGATATTTTTTACGCATATAAAAGTCTATAGGTATATTCTCTTAATTACAAAAATTTATTTAAATCTTTTCGAGGAAAAATCTAATCGTTTAACTAATTGAGGCTATTAATTGGCATAGCATTTGGAAGGTGTTAAGATCGCTTTCAAATGTGGTTATACATGATAGACAGGGTCTTAGACCACTATAAATATTGTGCACAAGAACTTCAAACTCTGCATGAGTATAAACTGAAAATCTTATGCTGCATAAGTTACTACGACTAAAACGTGGCTAGAGACAAAATTTTAGGTAGATACGACGTTTGAATGCTAAAATTCTTGTGTGCGCACAATGTTTTATGCTTCCTTTGCTTTACTTTGCATTACACGACAAAAATATAGCAATTGGCTCTGCAGCATTTATTATTGTAGCGAGTGAATATACGAAAGCCACCGCGGTGTTGGGTGAGACCATATTTAAGAACCAATTAGATAGAATTTTCACCAATGTGTTTATGTTGAGGAGTACCAATGTGTTTATGTTGAGGAGTGATTAGCTATAATCCTTAGCTTTTTAGCATACGGAGATCATATGTGAGCCTTATATTTATTCAAGGTTTAAAAAAAAGCTGATATCCAGAATTGTACCTGAGGTTTGCGAAGCTCTTATTTATGCTCTCGAAGAAAAAAGCTCTTCAATTTAAAATCAACTTTAAGTCGACTTTATCTTAAAGTTGATTTTATGTTATTCATAAAGCACTTACAGTTGACTTTAGCAGTAAAAGTTGACTTGAACTTTACAACAGACTTTTGACGTCTTTTAGTATATTTTATCTTCAGAGTGTTGTGCAAATTTCTTCATTTTGAAAAAAGTTTTAATTTAAAAAAAAAATAATGGGAATCTTAAAAAATCTAACAAAAGATGGATGTCGATATTGATTAAAGAACCGAAGAAGATTTAGCTATAATTAATGATGTAAAAAATTTGCAACGTCAGATAATATATAATTCTCTACAATACCCTTTTGAAATGGTATAGATTTATTTAGAAATCTGACCATTATATAATTAACTTTGTAAAAAGTAATCTATCGAAAAGAATGAATACCCGAGGATTATCTGTTAATGATTCTTTGATCGTGCTTGTTACCTTTCTTTTTTTTTGGGAGAAATACTCAGGTAGGAAATTAGAATTTAGATATACTTTACTACAATACTTGTTATACTTTTAATAGCATCTTTTCATGCAATATTTCAATCTATAGTTAGTAGGATAATAAAATATGCAAGTCGAGCAGTAGCACTACTTTTATCACAGATCATAAAATTTTATGAAAGCATTGAGGAAATAGCAGAAACCAAAAATAATTTATTTTTATTTTGTGGCTTCCTTCCCAAACGTTATTGGTGCAACCGATTATACACATGTTCGGATAAAATGTCCTTTACAAAAATTGGGAACAAAACTTGCTGGATATTATATTAATAGGAAATAATTTTATTCTTTAAATATTACAAGTAAAATAATATTCAGTTAAAAAAAATATAAATAAATAGTTTTTAGATTGTTTGTGATTCAAATTAAAAAATGGAGTTCATGTGCATTGAAAACAAAAATTCGAAAGAAGAAATATTTTTCTTTTACTTGGAAATGTTAACACCAATTTCATTTCTTTCGACTGCAAAAGAACAAAATTACAATAGAAAGCATCTGTCAACAAGAATAGAACGACTGAATGGTCAGATTAAAAGCAAATTTCGTTCTACATATTTGGCAGATTATGAGTTTGTCTGGCCACCGCGAAAACGATCATAGCTGCGGCTGCTGTTTTGCATCAGATTTCAAAAGATCGAAACTACAATAATAGTAAAATATATATAAATAATACAAAATATATTTATTATAATATTAATTATTTCCACTGATCTTAAATGTCCGTTTTTTTTTTCTCTGTTAAAACCAGAGCATTTCATTTTCTGCTCAATATCATTCCAAGCTTTATTTTTCTTTCCAATTATTTTTGGATCATTTTCTCTATTTCTCTATTTTCAATTACATTTATATATACAGGGTGTCCCGGAAGTCGACGTCAAGCCAGAATCGGGTGATAGGCCAAATCATAATGGTTACAAGAAAAATATAAAAAAAGATTTAACTCATGCATTTTTTAAATTATAGGATTTTTTTTTTGTTTGAGAAAATGTACACCTTGTGATGGTTTTTTACCCCCTGTTTCTACAAATCTTTACTTTTCAATTTTATTTTTCTTTTGTAATCCTGAATAGTACTTATGTAACCTTTTGCTTTAAATTCTAAGTCATCTGTTCCAGATTGGAAGAAAATGTCACATTTTGCAGAACCAAAAATAGAAAATTAATACTTCGCCCAACTTTAACTGACTGTACTAAAACAAAAAAACGAATGTACTTCGCCTGTTTGGTAAGTAATTTTAAAGGTTGACGCATTTAATAAGGAGTTTCCTTAATTTTTTCCTTTTTGCCATTTCTTTTACAATAAATAAAACAGAGATAGCTGTCAAAAACATTTGTCGAGTGGCGTTCACTGTGTTTAAAATGCGACATTATCGCCAACTAAGTTGCCAACATTGTTGTGTCGCTCTCACTGTGTTTTGGCCTTAAACGTGAGGTTTTGCACATCTAGATGTAAGTTGTCTCAGGTCGAAGTATGCAAATGCATATGCAAATATTTATTTGTATATATTCCGGTTTCTAGCTTATGAAGAAAGAGAACTATTTGTTTTCCAGAGCAGAAATGTGCATCTTGCAAAGTGAGGGCATAGCAGAACAACAAAGAACCTAGGAGAAAAGAGTGGCTTACAGGCACGCCTTAATAGGATTAATCAAAATCTTTTTTTTTTTTACAAAATGTATATGCCATTCATTTTACCTGTGCGCAAGCTACTCGAGTCAAAAACTATCTACATACATAGAACAATTTTAAGAGTTTTAGGACTCCGTACATAAAAGCAGCATAAACTATTAGGTTTGGCTCAAACTAGATTATTTGTTTAGGCCGTTGTGAACAGAATTTTAGAACAGTGGAAAGCACTGCAATTTATTTTATTTCGTGCGAGTTGGAAGACGAAAATGTACATGCAAAGAATATGGCTGAACAAACGGACAAACCTGGAACTAAGATATATTTCTTCTTTCTTTCGTATATTTTAAAAATTGTTAATGTTACGAATGCGGAGTTTTAGGCTCAAGCCTTGAGAATACACTGCTAATATCCTATTATGGAAAGTAATTTTAAGATTATTACAAGCAATTTTCTTCAAATTAATCCTTTTGAAATAACTGAAATTGATTTTCTTAATAGTGCTAGTTTTTTGCAATTGCATGAGATCAATATGGGAGTAGAAGCCAATGGATTCATTGCAAAGAACAAAATTGATAATAAGGAATTAGCCAAAGTACAGCAAAGTGTTCTCAAATTTTACATTATTAAACCCAAAAGTATGTTTGAAGCCATATTTAACTGTATTGTCAATTCTCAATGATTTTTCGAATATATGTTTTCAAGATAAAAATTAGTTAATCAATACAGAGGACAGGACACTTGTCAAGTGTCAAAATGCTTTACATATGATTCATAATATTTTCAGTCTCATGACGGTCTTTGTAAATTTTCAGCTTTTCATTAAGGGCCGTATTCACCAAGCAAAATTAAAAAAATTTTCAATTAAAGCTATTCACCAACCACACTTAGGGCCGTATTCACCAAGCAAAATTAAATAAATTTTCAATTAAAGCTATTCACCAACCACACTTACCGAGTCGATTTAATGAAAATTTAATTTTAATTTAATTTTAAGTGAGGGCTTACCCTGTCTTAAATAAATTTAATTTCGATATAATCTGATTGAAATGTCATCCAGTCAAATGTCATATTTTTGATAGCGCTGTTAAAAGATTGAAGAAGCGAAAATTTAACTGTTTAGATATAATCCGATATCAGTAAATATAACCACCGTTTTTAGTTAAAAGTGGATTAAAAAGTGAATACAAATTATTTTAATTTTAATTATTACTGCTATGGAAGAAGTAAAACCATCCACAGCGAGAGACGATAATGAATCTTCAGATGAAGAGTTTATGGTGTTATTAGAGAATCGCAGTACATACCGTTGTCGCCGAAGAGGAGAATCATTGGAAAAAGTCCAAGCATGTTCTTAAAATATGATGCCGATTCCTTCTAGTATAGATTCAAATTACCCAAAAGTCTTCTCATGAAAATGGTGGAAAAATTTAAAAGAAAACCAGAGTTTCATATTTCTGTGAAAGACCAATTACTTATTGCCCTTAGATATTATGCAACAGGAAGTTTCGAAATAATTAATGGAGATTTGCTTGACCTTTCTCAATCTATCATAAACTTAATAATTCTAAGGGTATCAAAAGCCATTTCATGATTAGGAGCAGAATATATTCGTATGCCTGAAAGCTAGGAAGAATTAAAAAAGTTCAAAACTAAATTTTATGCCATATAGTTTTATCTATCTTTATTTGTAAAATTGTTTTTTTTTTTTTCTAAAGGCACGTCAACAAAGAATAAGTAGTACTTCAAATAACTTGCCTTAACTTTTTAAATAATATTTAAATTTCATTAACTATCATTTGCCAAATTCGCAAATCTCGTAGCTGATAATTCGAAATTGTCGAAATTGCTTATTTTATTAAGGTTGGTGAATAGCTACAAAAATTTAATTGCAGTCTCTCAATAATAATTAAATTAAAATTAAATTTGTATTAAATGGCTTGGTGAATACGGCCCTTACCGAGTCGATTTAATGAAAATTTAATTTTAATTTAATTTTAAGTGAGGCCTTATCCTCTCTTAAATAAATTTAATTTCGATATCAGCTGATTGAAGTATCATGCAGTCAACTGTCATATTTTTAATAGCACTGTTAAAAGTTTGAAGAAGCAAGAATTTAATTGTCTAGATATATTACGATATCAGTGAATCGAACCAAGTGCATTAAAAAGTAAATACAAATTAATTTAATCGTAATTACTGCTATGGATTTGTGGTTCAATTACCAGACCATTTATATACATGTCACTGGAAATCATAGATGATTCGATTTTGAATAAAAATTTTTATTTTGAAATGCGAGTAGCACAACAGCGATATTAATAATTGTTGCGACAGTTGTTTTAAACAATCTTTTACGAGACAGGAAAATTCCACCAATCGAAATTGAATTTGACAACCTACAGCAACCTCAAATGAATATAAGGGATACTCAGACCGATTTTTCTGCGCGTAATTGAGTTATTGCGAGTTTTTTTCAATAATTTTTAATGTCTGAATTGCTTAATATAGGCTATTTTTAATTAAAACTAATTGTACATAATATCATAAATTATTTTTAATAATACATAAAAACTACTTTTAACTTTTTAAATAATATTTAAATTACATGAACTGTCACGAGAACTGTCATTTGCCAAATTCGGAAATCTTGCAGCTGATAGTCCGCAATGTCCGAAATTGTTTATTTTATTAAGACTGGTGAATAGTTACAAAAATTTAATTGCGCTCCCTCAATAATAATTAAATTAAAATTAAATTTGTATTAAATGGCTTGGTGAATACGGCCCTAAGTCTATAATGTTTTTCAAGGAGTTATTTTCGTTACTTACTGAATTAACAGAATAAGCGAGCGGTACGTCATCGAGAGGAGTAGGGCTGATTGGAATTATATTTATCGCCTAGGCAAAATGATAAGTTCCGTTGTTTAATTGCTATTTCCACATGTAATAATTTGTTTAGTTGGAACGTTAGGTAATGTAATTTATGATTTCGGTGTTTATTTTCGTCTTCCATTGTGTTTATTTGATTAATGAGTAATTTTTCAAAATCTTGTCATAGGTGTAATAAGGCCCACTGAAGTAGACCCTAGGCATTATTACCCTACGTAACCTAAACTCTCAACGAAAGTAATGTCGTCACCCGAAAATTGGTTTGGCGTAAACGCCAAACTATACTTTTGAGAAAAACACACTTTTAAGTTTAGAAGATAATTGTCGAAAAACCACTCGAAAAAATTTTTTTATTCTCACTTATAAAAATACCTTGATATGTTTTTTATAGAAAATATATTTTTTACACCAATATTCTTACCCAGTAAGATTTTGGGCGGTTGCAGAATCAGTGCTCAGTTTCATACACATACAGCAAAAATTTGCACATATGTACAACAAAACAAACAGGAACAAAATATAGTAAAGAACTCATTTTTATTTATTTTTTAAAATATAATATCCATTTTTAACACAAATAAAGATCTTTTTAATAGAAAACGAAAACAAACAAAATAGCCTCTTCAGTTTGCCATATAATATTATAATAACATAAATATTTATATTTTTAACATTTTTTGGTAATATTCCTTATCAACAACAGGAAGGAAAGGTAAAAGGGCTTTTATGTCATTCACTTTATGCTTAAGATGACTTATTTTTGTAGGTATATGAATAGTATGGCAATCATACAAATTTTTAGGGGTACATAATTTGCTTTTAGTTGGTTTTTGAACTACATTTATATGTTTGTATTTAATGTCTTTTGCTGACGTTTTAAATTTAAGACCAAATAGATAGGTGTTATTGTAACAAATGAATTTAATTTTATTATAAGGAACTTTTGAAAAGTCTAATTTGGATGATTTATTTGAATACAAAAAGAAGTCTGAAGAAGTCATTTGAATAATGCACAGCTTTGTTTTTGCGCTATTCATCGACAATAAGAAACGAATTAATCATATAACACTTGGAATCTCGACATTTTTTAAATATCTATCAATTGTGCCATGTACACAATCAACTTCTTGAACAAGCGAATGACCCGGTTCTGAAAATGTTTGCACTATTTCTTTAATTTGAGGGTAATCATGTAAAAATTGTAAAAGTGATGTGCTCATTATACTGTTTTTATTTTGGGGGACACAGGAATCACTCCAAATTGTTATATATTCTACAAAAGGATAATCTTTTAATAAACGTCGAAGGATTTTTATTAATGCACTGGCTATATTATTTCCACCTCGCCCGCTGTTGCACTCGTCCCATATTGCGCAAAAAGTAATTTTAGATTTATCGCTAAATATTGCTGTTGCCGTAAAATTGAAAGTATTAATTTTACGTTTATATTAAAATGAAGAGGAAAATCCTTTGGGAAGAGGAAATACAGATTGAAGATCAGCACACAAAACTACATGCTTGTTATCAATATTTTGCCTGTCGTGATCTCTTTCACACTTAAGTCATTTTAATTCTACGATTCACAGTATGAAGCTTGAGTTTCAGGATTACAAGCAAATGCCTGATTCTTAACCTGATTTTTATACAAAAAACACTTATCGCACTGGTCCTTTTTGGGTTTATGAAACTCAATATTAAACTTTTCGTTGAAGATGTTCCTATACACTGCTAATGAAATGGGTTGTGCACACTTTTCCTTATATAAATTATACATTTTTTTGTAAAGATAATGTTGCTTCTAAATACTTTTTTCCTGTTGAAGCTCTACAATATTGGGAATCAACTACAGGGAAACTTAAAATATGATCACACACTTCTTCAATCTTCTCAGGATCCGTTACCCTTTTAACATTTTTCCCTTTTTTACGAGGTTTAAATTTTTAAAATAATAATAAATACGTTTTTCATCAATTGAAAGAGTATTTAAGAAGAATTTTCGGCAAACTTGAAAAATCCGGTTATCTGTTTCTAAAAAGTAATTAAACGTATTATTCTTTCTTTTTGAGTTTTCAACTCTTCTCCTTGCAATATTTGCTTGTCTCACAAATTTGGAATAAAAGGTATTCTTTTCATTATCACTTAACTCCCAAAATACAGAATTAATCTTTCTTCTATCTTCTTCTGGAAAGAGCTTTGTACATAAATAAAAGCAAGTAACGGGACAAGGTTCGCGTAAATTGCGAGCTGACATAATTTTTCCTTTTATATTGGTATATATCTTTCCCTCCTCTCGCATTCTTTTCCTTACATTAGCTTTCCACTTTTCCGGCTGACGTTTTCTCTTCCTACTTGAATTCCGCTCGATTTCGCTTTCTGTTTGTAAACAAATTATGATATATTCAAATTCAAATTCCATTGCTACCTCACCAGGTGTATTCATAACTGAAGGTATACATCTCTGTAAAGAAGTGTTTACAGATGAAAGGGGATCTACTGAACTCGGTACAAAATCGGGATCTGCTTCTGAGTCATCACCAGCTGCAATAATTTAACAGAAGAACTAAAACGTTGTTGCAGGCATTAACGTATGTATTAGAAAATTACCGAAAGGATCTTCAGGTGATGAAGGAATCGTAGATTCGGAAGGAACTATATCGTTTTGTAACCTGGAAAAATTAACTTAATTCAAATGATTTGTATTAAATAAATGTAAAAAAATTTAGTTCTACCTTAAAAGAGATCTTTTGATATTACAATTTGCTGTTTGTGCATACTGTTATTAAAACAATATATTCGCATACGGCAAATCAATATTTAATTTATTACAAGTTTCAAAGCCTTTCGTGCATGTGGTATATACATACGCCAAAGCTGTCATTTATAAACACCAACGCTTATTTTCATACGAATCTTGCTATATATACCAAAATTTGGTTTATGCGGCCAAGCAGTATTCTACAACAGTAAAAATCAGGGATATGCGGCAAACTAAACGCTGAATAACTCAAAATCTAGTGATTGTAGAAAAAAATGGATAAAAGGAATGTATTCTTCTCTTTTCAACATATTAAAATCAACATCTAACTAAAAAGTGCCTTTTTGGCGTATACGGCAAACCAATTTCCAGGTGACGAGTGCCTATATAGGATTATGATTGTGACAATATTTTTGTTTTAAAGAATGAAGACTATTCGATTTACTCTATTGTAGGTTAAGAAGGTTTATAACTAAGGTTGTTGGTTGGCCTTATTATCCCACTGGGGGGTTTAAAAGGGCGATTTTTATTTTTATTGGAATTATTGTAAATAACCGAATTTTATTGATTTTCTTAGTTTTAGAAAGCTTAATGGGAATCATTCCGCTGATTAAGGTTTTGAAAAATTTAATTTTTACTTTGAGCCTTACATACTGTGGTAGTTCATTAAGGCGTTTCTGGCTATGTATTGTGCCAGCAGTAATTACCTTAATTCTCCTACATATCCCAACATATTGTTAAGAAGAACTTCAGCATAAATAGTGTACTATTTTTGACGTCTGACTATTTTTTGCAATTGACAATTTGATGAAATGCCACAAGGGACACTAAGCTATAAAAGAGTGGGAGATAATATTTTGACAGTCGATCACCTCTTCCTTTTTTTCTAATAGTGCAAAGTAATAAGACCCTCTCATTCACTTTGTCAGTAAAATCGCATGTTCGAGGTAAATTAGCCATAAGTAGGAATTTACCCCTAATGCAGAAATGTGCTTCTGCTTAATTTCCATCCTTCGAACTAAATAAGGATTTACTCTTGCTCCAGAAATTTACTTCTGCTTCACTCTCTCCTTTACTTAAGCAAGAACTTATTCCTGCTGCAGAAATTTAATTCTACTACTGTTGCCGTATTTACACGTGCAGCACAGACAGAAACTTCTATTTTGTTGCGCATACACTTCAAACTACACTTCAATTCTGTTTCCAAAAAAACATTAAGCAAATTCTGCTCACACTGCAGCAAATATTACAGCTACAAGCTGCAGCGCCGTCAACTTACACAGAGTAATGTCCTTCGAAAAATTGTATTCTGTTTTGAATTAATTCATGAATTTAATTGTGCATTCTCTACTTTTTTTTTACAGAAATTTTAATTTGAATTGTTGAATTTTAGTTAAATTTTAATCGTTGAATATTTTTCGTAGTTTTGGAATATTTTGGATTTTAGTTTTAGGGAAATTTTGTAAAATAGTTTTAAGCATATACATTGGAATAAAAATTTTATATTTGAATTAAAAGTCTGAGTTATCTTTTAATAACCCGACGCCCCCTTCGGTTAAGCACAGATCTCACAGGGTATACTAAATTTTCTCTTTCGTTTGGAACACCTAGAAATAATGATGGTGAAGCAAAATGGATTAGATCCCCATGCATAAAATTAAAAGTTATTTGGATTTTTACATGTTCGTCCGTCCGTCCGTCCTCACGATAACTCGAGAATGCGTGTACCTAGAGAGCGAAAATTTTGCATGTGGACTTTTATAAAAAAAGAGTAAGATTGAGTATGAAAATGGGATAAATCGGGTAACTCTTTCGTAGGGTTGCCATACAAAAATTCCGTTTTTCACTATATATTTACACAACCTGAGATCGCGTCAACGTCGAGAGTTGTAAGTCTTGGTGTTGCTATATAAAACCCTAAGTTTTTTTTACGTAGACTGTGAAAACGACGTTCTAAACATTTTTATTGTGATGAAAAGTTCTTCTCAATATAAAATCCTATCAAATTGGTTATTACCATTTTTTATGTCAGACAAACCGTTCTAGAAATATGCGGAAAAGCACTTCAAAACAAAAATCAAACTTGCACTGTGAGGTGACCATACCAAATAACATGCATCCATTCATCTAGGGTATCATTAAAATTGGTCTCAGGCCAATTCTAGCTTTTTTACTTGTTAATGTATAAATCTTCTCCAATTCCTCTGCGGCCAGTGAGTTTGCCTGAGGCAGTTTGTTCGGTATATTTTATTATCGAATTGTTGATTTTGTTTTATAGCTAGACTGCACTTTATGGATTCACTGCTTGACATCCTTACAGTGATGGTTCCTATTCTCTCTCGCATTTAATTGATGAGCAAAATCAATTTTAATCATCATTTAACGGGTATTTTAAGCTACTTATAGTAATATATTCTACAATTGCCCTCGTGAACTTAAGAACTGGAAGGGCTATTATGATTAGAACATTACAATGAGAACGAGTAACACATTGGACAATACAAGAGATTTATTCCTTCGCTTTCAATTTTTAGGCTTCGAAAAATTGCACCCGTAACACTACCTTACTTTATAAAAATAACAAAATAAAATATTTTAATTGATTTAACTCAAAAGTTTCACAAATAATCATGACAACCCACATTGACAGAACATATAACAATTGAACTTCAATATGTACAAGAAAAACCCTGGGCAAAGTAGGGGAAATTCAGTGCAAACCTAGTACATCTGCACATCTGCTATAAAAGTTGTCCGACGAATTTTCAGTGCGGAGCTCTTAGACAAGTGCAATACTAGTATTGCACTGAAGTCACATAGAAATGGAAATAAGAAAGACTTTTGAAAAATTTAATTCTAAAAGGCATTCGATTCGAGTGTTTAGAAATGACCTGAGGCGTATAATAAATATTTGGAAAAAAAAAAAACGGAAGTGTGAAATAATTGTTAAAATAAATTTTTAGCCCCAAGGTCACCAACAAAAGTAACAGAGCTTTTCGCTACTTGATATCATCAAGGTACGGCGTTTCGAATCCACAGCAGCTTTAGGATAAATACAACAATACTATGGCGGAGGACAATAGGACATTCTGCAGGCATATATGGGCATGTCATTTCACCATTTTACCTGTAACGAGGCTCTGGTGAAAGTACAATATAAAGTTATACCAATTTTTGGTAAATACTTAGACGATTTTAGAACTGCAACATTTAGAGGAAAAGCTCTCGTTGAATATCGGACAAAATGAATCGACTATTTGTAACTTCAGCAAAAGCAGCGCTCGGGGACTATGTTGCACCCGTTTAACGTAATTGGAGACCAGAATCCCAAGTTTACCATGTCGCACAAAAGAGCTGTCGAAGTATGGAAATGAAGTCTACAAGATATAAGGGATAACAAGGAGGGATCACCCTCTTGTTAGTTAGTGACTTCTGGGAAACTCTACCAGTGACAGGAAATGGCTCATCCGTGGATGTAATTAATGCCTATCTGAAGAAGTCACTGTTCTTCTGAGATGTAAGAAATATAGCTTGATCGCAAATATGAGAGTACAACTCTACAAGGACTTTGAGAATGAAAATTACGCGGAAAAAATTTTTGAAAATAGGTGAGGGGAATATGGAAAGAGATTCGGAGGGTTATCTCACATTTACAAGGAATTTTTGTAACGTTTTATGCAGTCACGAAGAGCTAATATTAAGCTAATATTAATTAGTGGATTCCTGGGCACATGGGAATAATGGGGAGTGAAAAGGTTGACCTTCTAGCCAGGTCTGACTCTGGTTCTTCCTTCCTTGGACCGGAGCCCGCTATAGGCGCTGGCAACTCGGAAATTAGGTCTCTAGGATGTTCGTATGAAACATAAGCAGTGATAAGAGAACCTGAGTGCTTGAAGGTGTACAAAACTTTTTCTTCATGCGCCTAATAGATATTTCTCTGACTGTCTGTTGGGGCTCGGAAAAAAACATTTTAGAACTGTGGTTGGCATTATCATCGGTCACAGCTCGATTCTCATTCATCTAATAAAAAGTATGAGACAACCGAATACTTTCTGTGTGCTTGTCCGCCCATTGTTCAGAGCAGGCTGGATATGTTTGGGACTGCCCTTCTATCTGTGAGCTGAAGAACTTAACTCACCTAGACCTGGTGCGCTTCATTAAGACGACAGCAATGGGTCATTGAGGCCTGTGAGCTTGTAGTCCCCGTTCTCTTGCCTTTAAAAAAAAAATAAATAAAAAATTAAATATGTTAATTATATCCACAGGTTGCATGAAAGATCCATATTGGGACCGAAAGCGGAAACTATTTGTCAATTAAATAGAAAAATTTTGGATTGGATTATAGGAGAAACTGCTGAATACTTACCAGTAGACGCGATTATGGATATAGAGCAGAGCACTTCCATCCAGGGCCGGATTCGATAACTGTGAGTTTAAGAGTGTACACAAATGCTTGTGTATGTATACCACTTTATTCCGATTCCGCAAAAATGGAAATGTGTTTTCCTGTCAAAATTGTGTACACGGTAATTTCATTATTTCTAAAAAAAAATTGAGGTTCTTATAATACAAGGTAGAAATTTTAAAAGTTAATTTCAAGCGGGCGATGCCGCGGGTTAACACCTCTTTAATCTGTAACACATGCATTGAGTATTCCCAATCCACAATTGAAATAGTAAAAAGAAAACGGATCTTTCAGTGGTATCAAAAACATTTAAGAAAAAATTCTTTTCCTCCCAACGAATACCCAAAAGTCGTTCTTATTTACGACAGTCACCCATGAGAATTGAAAATTTAAACGACCTATTTGCTCCAATAGTCACAGAGTAGGGCTAAAAATGAAAAGTTATAGCCTAAAAGCATGCAACTGGTATCAGTTTTTACGCCCGACACAAGAAATAGTCGATAAGGAGGCGTCACAGAGCGATGAAGTCTAAAAAGCATTTGCATTGTGTATTCACGCCGCACAGTGTGGCTACAGAAAGTTAAAAAACACGCGTGGAGAGCTTTCGCAGCCACAAGAAATTGGGGTCTTTTTGGAAGCTACTTATTGCCTGCCTGTTGCCTTGCCTGCCTGATCATTCGGTAGCTACATTGCGATTTACGACTTGACTGATGGTAAAAGCTGTTTACAAATTCGCGGGAAGAGCCAGTATCTTCTGTGGAGCTCTATAGATAAGAGCAAAAACCGTAAGGAACGGCTGTTTCAAGAATTTAGAAAATTATTTCGTTGAGTTCGTGCAGGGCGGTGAACTGTAAAAGAATCTTCGGAGGTTTGAGTAAATTAACCGCTTAATCGAAAAGCCAATTTAAGTGTCGTCAACAGTCATTAATCTCGTTTTGTGTGCAACTTGTGTGAAATAGTTACTCTCCCATTATAGAGGTGTTAAGAAACCAATAAATAATTAAAGCACTTCCCGATTTTGTGATTAAATACTTTGTTTATCCAGAGAATTAACATATTTTTCCAGCAGATCGAGAGTTAATTAACTTGAAAGATGTGCCCTTAAGGTAATTTGAGTTCTCATAGTGTAATTAAGTGAAATTATGCAAATCAATGGAGCAGGGATTACAACTAATTTAGCTGTTTATGTACATTTAACTTGTCAAAGTTCGAGAGGTTATGAAAAGCTCAAACTTTCATAAATTTACATAAACCGTGATAATATTTTTTGTCTTTTGTTGCTGATATTTTCACAAGTTTGTACTAGATTTACATTTTCTGTAAGGAAATTGAACTGCCTATCTACGGTACACGCGCATCTAAATTTAATATAACACAAATGGAAGGTGGCGGGAAAGCATCTAAAGATATAATTATATATTCTTGTCAAAGATAAAACTTGAGACTTTTAAGTGAATTTCGAATCTTAAAAATCGAAAGCCAGAAAAGTTAAATAGACTTAACTTAAAATCAATTTGTTGCACACATATATATATAAGTATATATGTATATTAAAAAATGTATATACCCTGGTTGACATATCATGATGAGCTTATCAATGAGCTCATCAATGAGCTCCTCATGAGCAATCAGATGAACGTACTAATGAAATTTATTCGCGTTTGAATCAAATCCGGGAAAAAACTCATTTATTTACTTATTCACAGATAGTGTGCATGAGAATTGCATCTCTTTCATTTATTTAGAAATGTATGCTGTGCTTCTCTTTTGTGCATTTTACAATATTAGATAAGCACTTTGATGAGTACCTACATAATGAGCGTTACGATGAGCTTATTAATGAGTATGTCAATGAGGGTCACGATGAGCTTATTAATGAGCGTAGCACTGAGTGTCATGATGAGTTTATTAAGGAGCATGTCAGTGAGTGTCATGATGAATTCATAAATGATAATCTGCATTTACGACTGTTTTCATATTTTTTTCCGAATTCAAACTATAAGACGCTGAGGCGTAATGATTTGGGCATAACGTCTTGTTCAGCATACCAATGACAGTCTTAATTTAAAATAAATAATTTAAAAACTTAAATAAATAAATCACAATAATCCATTCAAATTTTCCTAATAGAAATGTCATCTGACAAGGTGATGACAATAATAAATATTTATTTATTGCTGGTTTAGTAAATAGGGAGCAGTTTCATGCTATTCAATGACCCCTTCGATGAGATTTAATGAATACTCATCAGGAGGCTCATCGGGACTTAATTTTCTATGTTTCTTTATGAACTGCAAACACCGTGATACTTTTCAGTCAAATTAGTATTGGTTTACATAAAAACTGCCCCTTGCGGGGCAGGAGACAAGGTATAACTGTGAGCAATTTCTACTAGGGGTTGTTTGTAATTCATGAAGAAACATATAGAAAAATAATTCCCTACGAGCCGTCTGATGAGCATTCATTAAATCTCATCGAAGGGCTCATTGGATAGCATCAAACTGCTCCCTATGTACTAAATACTTATTATTGTCATCACCTTGTCAGATGACATTTCTATTAGGAAAATTTGAATTAATTTTTGTGATTTATTTATTTAAGTTTTTAAATTATTTATTTAAATTAATTTTTTGATTTGTTTTCCGCGGAAAGACTGTCGCCCATATGTTGAACAAGACGTTATGACCATATCCTTACGCCTCAGCGTCTTAGAGTTTGATTTGCAACCGGAAAAATATATGAAATCAATCGTAAATGCAGATTATCATTTGTGAATTCATCACGACACTCATTGACATGCTCATTAATAAACTCATCGTGACACTCATTGCTATGCTCATTAATAAGCTCATCATGACACTCAATGACATGCTCATTTTTAAGCTCATCGAGACCCTGATTTACATGCTCATTAATAAGCTCATCATTATGTACTCATAGAAGTGCTCATATAATATTGTAAAATGCACAAAAGAGAAGCAAAGTATACATTTCGAAATAAGTGAAAGAGATGCAATATCTCATGCACAATATCTGTGAATAAATAAATAAATAATTTTTTCCCGGCTTTGATTCAAACGCGAATAAATTCCATCAGTACGTACACCTGATTGCTCATGAGAAACTCATTGATGAGCTCATCATGTTATGTCTACCAGGGTAGTTTTGTGAAAATATTCTATGCCATTCCGTAAAACTCATACATATTTCAAAACAATTTGATTTTCTTTATTTATGTGCTTTTAAAGCTGATATTTAAGGCCAGACATGGCCTACTGCCCTACTATTTACATTACTAAACGTTTCGTTTGGAGTGCCCTGAACAACTACAGAATTGTCCTCCTCAGGCCCAGGGTTCATACGCAGTTCAGTAAGAAAACTGTGTTTCTGAGTGGGCCCGTTTTTTGAAACCGTATGTCAGATGAGTCTGAAGCTCTGGACTTCTTGACAGCAGCTATCTAATGACCTTCCTCCTTCTGTCCTGGCAATGATATTTGCCTCAATATTGTGTCCGGTTTACATTATATTTTTACACCAGTTGGTTGCCTCACAACCTCTTGTTCCGGGATTGGTTTTATTACCTGTTTTCCGTCATTCAGAAGCTTCAACTATCTACATATATTGAAATTTTTTATATTATCTGCAAATAGCCCCATATTAAACAAATTAATCTATTTCTAAAACTCGATGTACTAAAATTGCTATCAACTCTGACTATCATATTCACTTCTAATTCTCAGGACCTTCTATCTGCTAGGTACACTACGCACTGGACTATGCTAATGTTATTCTCATTCTTTTATTGTTTTTTTTTGTGCTACTATGTAAATCTACTATGTAACTTTCTGAGATGTGCCCAGCGCTATGCGTGCCTTTGGCATGGCTACTAAAATAAATAAATTTTTATGTTTATATCTATGTTTAATTCAAAATTTTATGTGTCCCTCATTTGTTTTGAGTTCTTGAAGCACATTATACGGCATAGTCGTTTGCCTTTTTCATCATTGACCAGGCGTGGGGGTGGGGGTCATCTTACAAATTAAATTGAGCAAAAAAACATCCAGCGCCGTAAGTCACTTAGTTTAGTCACCGCAGTACTAACGTTTTCGCATTCAACGGTGTGGATGATATGTAATTTTTTAATATAATTTTTTTACAAAAAGGCATTTTATAAGAGAACGGAAGTTTAGGGTGCAAACTGCAGCAGGAGCCATTCAAACCAAACTTATCTCAGTTTTAAACTTTGGCATAAATAATATGAACTGCTCGATATGCTATTTCATGCAGGTACAATATTTTGTGTCAAAAATAGCAAACATTGAGCCCGTTTAGACCGTGCCATTTAGAACTAGTTTTACGTAAGTCGACTTACGTAGAACTAATATGAAGTGGTGTAAACATGCCGCATTACGAAATACTAGTCCTACTTTAATCCTGTATTTGAAGCGGTATTGACCTACAAAATAGTATTAAACCTCAGATAAGGAATTGTTTACAAACTTGAATGCGGTATATTCATTCATAAAGAGAATTGTTATTTTGTTTTAATGAAAATGAGTGGAATTAAGAAGGATAAAAGTGCGACTGGTCAGAGGGAGGGACAAATTCTTTTATAGACTTTAGACTTTTTGAAGAAAGTATTCCGTCTATAATGGATGGCAAAAAAATTAGAAATTTGGAAAATTTTCTTATTTTCTTATTAGTCCTACGTAAATCGATTTACGTAAAACTAGTCCTAAATAGCTTCGGTCTAAACGTACTCATTGAAAAAACCATTGGCGGGAAGTTGAAAAGTGATTTTAATAAAACCTTTGGAATATATTGCCTTTAGTAAAACACTTTTTATCACTAATTAACCCAAATAATTAATTTAAAAACATTTATTTTGACGACCCCACTTATTTGTTTGCTGTTTACAGTTCTCTTTCAGTTGGTACTTGGTGCTTAGATGGGAAGAGAACGCTATATAGAAGTGAGCCCACATTCTGCAGTGCATTTCAATTGACGTAGTCAGTTCAAATTATGTCAGTGGTTTTACATAAGAACGCTGCAAATATTTTAGAATACTAGCAGTTAGGACTACGTTAAGGCTTCGATGAGGTATTGAGGGAGTCTGTTTCGTGGCCTGGGAAGTGTTTCTCGAGGATTTTGGATCACCCAAAGCTGGGGTCCCATACTCAAATTCTGAGAAAAACCTATACACATACATTACATGTATTCAATTATATTCATTGAAATCAATTTTGATTTTTCTATGGGTCACTACCAACCCCCTCCCCCCCCCCCTCCCTTCTGAATCCGCCACTGCGAGCGACAGAGTGTTTGTATTCTGCTTGATATTCACTTGATGCTGCTTCCTGTATGTTGTTTCTTGTTAAATATAAAGGTCTGTTTGCAAGGTTGTTATTACAGGAGTATAATGTAAGGCGTTTGGTCAATCAAACCAAAGTGTTAATTCTGAAATTTTGTCGTACTTATTATCGTATACTTTTGTCGCATACTTTGACGTTTCACCACAAATTTATCGTATTTCGATTTTCGCCAGAGTTCATTTTGATTTATCATTTTCATTTACACTGTAAAATAAACTAAAATGAATTTACAGTGAATAAAAACGGAATATATATAAAAAAAAAAAACAATTTATAGCAAATTTGTTAACGGCTCCCAAGGTTGTGACAAAATGACCTATGGTAGGTAAGTGAATATTTAGCATTTAAAGTATCGCAAATTAATCAATATGCGGGCCTGTCCGAATCCAAATTTTCGTCTTGTTATAACAGCCAGTGCCGTCACACAACAAGCTCAGCTATAATAAGAATTAGATAAAGGCGATGCTAACCTGTCCGAATTCGTTTCTTTTGCTTGATTTCCCAGAGACCAAATAAACATAACCTCACAATATCTTATCTTTTTGAATAAGTCAACTTGGTTCTGATTCAGCGATCGGTTAGCTTGATGTCTAAATTGTTATATAAAGTAGCAACGTTATTTATACAATAGGAAGAAAAGGCCAATTCTATGGTTCCATGACCCCTAAAGGCAACCCATGCGATCAATAACATGCCATCAAAATTTCGTATTTTAAAATACCGGAGCTCTTTTCATAGATCCCTTCAGGATCCGCACAGACCATCTAGACCGTCATTTTAGTTTTAGTTAATTTATTCAAAAGACAAAAAATTTAGCCTTAATGATTAAGAGAATTTGTGCGGATATTGGACAGATCTGCGGAAAGAGCTCCGGAATTTTCAAATATGATATTGATATCGAGGCGTGTTATTGATCGGATCGGATACCTTAAGAGAGCAGTAGAATTGGCCTTTTCTTCCTATCGTATGAATAACCTGCAGTACCAGGAAGTCCTCAGATTGTAACTCCTTCTGTATCTTGCGTACTATCCTATCGATCATTTAATCTATCAACAAGATAACGCTACCATTCACATAAGGAACTTCACAAAAGCTTGTTGTTGGGGCACAATATCAATCTTTTCGGATGGCCGATCCGTTCTTCTGATGCAATCCACCATCAGTGAGCTTAAATCTACCATTGAAGCTGCTTGACTAACCTTGACTTCAGAATGTTTAGGCCCTTCGTGGAATCAATGTCAAAAAGACGTCTGAACATCGTGGCGAACAAAGGTGGATCTATTGCTTATTAATAAAAATTATTTATTATTTCTTGTGCAGTCGCATTATTGTTAAATAAAATAAAATTATGTGCGTCTATAATAATGCGACCCTCATTTTGCCCATTCCCACAAATTCTTATCCAATTACTCCACAAGTATCGTTCTAACAGGAAATTTTTGCTTGGTGTTAGCGATAAGAAGAAGGCAGATGTGTTTGCCATCACACATTTGTCTCTTTCTTGCTACAGTGCTACTATTGCATGGTTCATCTATAACTTTGCAACGTATTCGCATATAATACGCGCAGATAATGCACTTTTGCCTAATGAATTTCTTTCTTAATTAGTTCGTATCATTTTCTGTTACTTTTCTTTTTTGTATCAATTTTATCTTTTTGAATATATTTACTGATTTTCTGTCTTTAATTTGATTTAGATTTAAAATTGTTTTTCTTCTTTTTTTTCTGAAATTCTACTATATTTGTTTTATTTATTTATTTTTTAAATATTATTAAGCCAAGTTCAGGGGATACCCTATGATTCAAAGCACAGCATGGAAGGCAGGAGATAGGGAATGGATTAAAGGTCATGAGGAGAGTGGTACAGATGCAGATGTATTTCGTTCTTAAACTTTCGCAGATTATAGATTCAAGGAAAGACAGAAGATGATAGACTATATCATGGTATTTTACTGTACGGCCGACAGTATTTCGAAGGGTAAAATAATGTGTGCGGCTTGCAGCGCACGAATGAATGTACACGGAATCGACGAAAAGATTCTTTAGAATATTGACCATATTGCATTTTGCGATAAAGAAGTGAAGGAAATCCGACATTGCGGCCCTGCTCGAGCGGCCTAGATATAAATAATTATTTTTCATATTTAGTCTTGTAGAGGAACGCTATATTCCACGGGCTGAAAAATTTCTGAAACCTTTTCAGAAATCCAAGAGTTTTCAATACTTCTGTGACAACAAAGAAGATCTGATCTGTTCAGCTTAACTTTTTGGATGCTTAATGAAAGATTGTATATCTTAAGGCATATATCCACCGGAAAATTTCTGGTGCGCAATTCGCGTGCTAGTTAGAAACTAAGTGTCTGCATAGAAAAAAGCAGCACTCTCCTGCAACTTGCTAGCTCGCACACTATTAACGAGCGCAATAATCGCTTGGGTTGTTCGATGCAACTTTGCAGTATATCCTCCGAGCATGTTGATTATTAGCGGGCGAGATAAGATGCCAGATGATACCTGCAATCAACTTGGATATGGAGGCATGAAAAAGTCATCAGAGTACTGGATGCGCGCATATTTTATGTTTTCCTATCCCATTTGCTTTTTTAGATGTTTGCAATTCGCGCTAAACCGCAAGTCTGTTTTTATACACTGAGAAACAGCTCAGTATATCTTCGGTGTACACTCAGTATATAGTACATTGGAACTCAATATTGAAATTCCGAAAATATACGCGGTATACAAGTTTATTGCAATATGACCCTAGTTATAAACCATAATCATTTAATACACGAACCTTTTATAATCGAATTTTATACTGCAATGTTGGCTATAACTTTTTCTGGCATTTAATATTTGACATATGTCAAGTTGACGTGTCTATTTCATTTTTATATTCCATATAGACAAGGAATTCCACAATATTAGCTCACATTTTGTAAGTGCGCGGAACTTTCTTAAATCAAATGACAAATTAAATGCCAAATCAAGTGATAAATCATATCTAAGTTCTCTAATTAATTTCTCAGTATAGTAAACCGCAAGTATGTTTCGGAAATATAAATTACAATTGACATAATTACAATATCAATATAACAACATTGAAATTTTAAGTCTATCTCCGGTATTAGGATGTTTTCAGCCTGGAGTGGTTTGAAGCAGAGCGTTTGCCCGCGTGATTTCGAGCGTTGATATTTGAACGTTAAACATGTACGTGTCAAGATCAATGCTGGGTTTTCTATATGAAAATTCATATTTTAAATTAAAGAAGTTTTTAAAAAGAAAATTGATATTAAATGTTATAGGAAATTATTGATCACACTTATTTTTTTTTTTACAATTGAGTGTAATGTAAAAATGTGACACATCCGTACGACGGGTATATTCAAGGTCCTTAATGAGGTCAACGTCTTCAAAGTAGTGATGAGCAAAATTGGTGTTGGTCTTGCAGTCTTGGTCTTGGTCTTGCAGAATATGCAAGACCGATACCACGACCAAGATTGTAAATACGCTCACAAGACCAACACCAAGACCATGTGTACGTTAACAAGACCAAGCCCAAGACCACATTATGCAAGACCAAGACTCATTATGCAAGACCACATTATGCAAGATAAAAATCTCGTAATTTGTGCAATAGCGAAGCATAGTTATGATCGGTACGTACTTTACCGGAATCTGAGAGAAAAACTGGGCAAAAAATGTAATAAATACATTGGATTCACAAAATGTTGTTTCTGTTGCTTCCTTTCTCTTTCATTTTCATAGTTCAATCACAAGTCATAGCTCTATTGTATTTTATTTATATAAAGATTAAAAGGACACAAATAACACATCCCGTGTACAGACAAGATTTATTTAGACGAAGATAAGCTAGTTTTTAACTATTTATAAATTTATGGCATGATACATCAATTATAGAATTGCGCACAAAAACGAAATCCTAGATTAAAACTAAAACCAAAAGTTGACTGTGCAGCCCAAGGCTAAAACCTACTACAAGATCACAGACAATACCAAGACTGAATTGCAAGACCAAGAGCTAGATCAAGACCAAGGCCAACACCAAGACTTGACTATGCAAGACCAAGACCAATATTATACCAATCTTACCAAGAGCAAAACCAAGACTAAGTTTGCAAGATCAAGACCAACACCAAGACCATTATAGTCTTGGTCTTGGTCTTGTATTTTCACATCACTACTTCAAAGCCGCAAGTCCTGATAGTTTCTCGCCCCTGTTAATTAACCCATAAATGCATGAATTTTTATATATTATTAAGAATAATCATATATGTTTAAAATTACTTTCTAAATCCAAAAACCAACCGAGAAGTATGCGCAAGTATTTCAATTTTCATAAATTTGCTAATAATAGGATTGATTCATATTTGAATCATTATCAACAATTGTTTTTAGCAGAAAACAAAAATTGCAATTCAAAGATTTATTAGATTAAAAATAACTAAATAAATTCATTGTAAAAACATTAAATTATGACAAAAGTATTTATTCAAAATTAAGAGCATAAAAATTACAATTAGATGCAGCGTAGGGGCTGCATGACACTTTTTAAGCTTTATGGAATTCGAAGAAACAGTTCTTGTCTTTATCGAAATATATTACAGTATTACATTTTTTACATAACACATATGTTTGTGCATGACAACCTGGCAATTTGAACTTTAATCTACTTTCGTTACAGAATGGAAAATGATCTATTTCATGTGTCCGAACGTCAACCATTGGTATTGATGCTTTTGGTCCTCTCCTCCTCTTATCATTATGCATGCATTGAACTGAACTCGCGGCACTGTTAGATGGTGTTCCTCTTTTCGGTGTTGTTGTAGCGCCTCTTGAACACAACACTGCTGCTATTCAAGACGATAGTCTGCAAGAGTTTTTGTCGCAATTCCTTTTGCTAAATATACTCTTTTAATTAATTATGTCAAATCAAGAAAGTGGTAAAATACTCTCATATACCATTTTTGTGATTTTATGGTTATTTTATTTTTTCCAATAAAGCTATCAAGGAGATCAACACCTCCCATATGATTTTTGTATTCATGCAGTATAGCAGGACAATTTATCTTGATATGCGATTTTAGTCTCCTGTCACATCTAGTAACTTTATTTTCATGATCCTTTCCCAAAAACGTTGACAAAAGAGTGACACATTTGTTATCTTTCCACAACAAACTAGATATGCCCGTTCCATCAAAGTTAGCTATAAATTCTACAGGCTCTTCTCTACCTTCTTTTTTTAAATTATATTCAGTGGGTAATTTACAATTTGGTATTCTGTTTCAGCTAACTGTTCCGAAGCAATGTATACCCTGCTTTGCCAAATAGCGCCGTAGAGGAATAGACGTGTAATAATTGTCGAAATAAATTCTGTGAAAAACACCGTAATGAATTTCTCGGCACAAACGAACGACAATGTTGCTACAGGCACCCAAATCTGGTTCGTGCAAAGGCGTTTGCTCGCATTATTCTCAAGACAATCAAGGTATATATTTCGAATTTATACGCAAGGCCCAACAAACCACACATAATTCGAAGAATTTGTATCTCCATTTGTGGGGTTTTAGAGTAAAACACTGCTTCAGATGATGAAACTTTTTTGCTGCACAAATTGGCTTATCTATCGAAAGTCGCTCTTCTATAGGCACAGAAATAAATTTATTTTCTAAGGAGTCAATCACAGGACGCACTTTATGTAGTTTGACAAAATTTTGATCAAGCTTATCGGTAATCTACGTAGAATTATTATTGAAATCCAATGTTGAATTTATCTTTTCAAAGAGGTTTAGGAGGCATAGCATTTTTTACTAAACTCCCACCGATAGAACTGTCCGAAAATGCTATCAAATTTGAGTATTTTACTATAGTTGTAAAAATAATTATGCCCAAATATCTTTCTAAGTCAGTTCGAGTATTCTTTATTGGTTTCTCTGGATTAATCGTAACACTGTATAATATCGTTTCTTCCAATATTTTATCCAAAAGCTCATTATCGAAAAAGTATTTAAAAAACTGGAACGGTGTATCCAGTTCCATGATGGTTTCCGGCAAACTATTCGTTCCTTTAAACTCCACTTGCTCATTTAAAAGTTGTAGAGAATTTCGTTTATGTTTTCATCTTCAGGTGTAACTAATTCTTCGGACTCATTTTCACCCAAAATATCCTGCAGCTCCTCCTCATTTACAGGAAATAAATCTTCGACGTTATAAAGCCCCGGATCTGCGGAGAATTCAGTATAATTATTCAAAAACTGCTTCTTCCTCAGAATCATCAACTTCGTCTTCACTTCCATTCCAAGTCTTGTAATATGAGAATAACGTCCTCATCAGCATGACGTTTTCTTGAACTGGAAGCATACATAGTCCAAATGCCAAAATATATTCTAATGGAAGGCTGACAATGTGCAGTAAAAATGTAAGATTCTGACAAATGAAGTACTAACGCATATGGTATCATATAGTATGAATCATACTCCTTTATCGCCATAATGGTTTTCTTAAAAAAAGCAAACACTTCTTTTTTCATAATAGCTTTTCATAGAAAGTGTAGGAGTCCCACTAATATTTTCTTAAAAATTGACCTTTGCCTGGAGTAACAAAAATTACCGTTGAAACTAGCTATTTGTTAAATTATCACAGTACACACTTCTCAAGTAACTGAATCACTGTATGAATAAAACGATTTCTAGGAATATAAGAATATAATAGGAATAACAGTGCAGCCGGAAATAAACAATGCACTACTAGGGGAGCAGAACGTAATTTTTACTTTGATTCATATGTGCATTTATGGGTTAAAAGCTGCACCTCATCGTTGGCTAAACCTCTGCGCAAACTATTCTATTTGTCTTATTCGACAGAAATTTTTCCAACTGCTTGGAAACTAGCCCACGATCAGCCAATTCCCAAAAAAAGGAGAGGGTAGCAATCCCTGAAATTATCGACCAATTTTAAGTATACTTCGATTCTTTCCAAGGTTTTTAAATCTTTGATCAACTCCAAGTTAATGAAGTATCTAGAAGCAAATCAACTTATCAATGATCGCCAATATGGCTTTCGGACTGGTCGCCCATCTGGAGACTTGTTGGCTTTTCTTACGGAACGTTGGAATCGTAGTGTCCATAATTTTAGTATGTTCAAAATCGTTGCTCCCGATATTTCAAGGGCCTTTGATAGAGTCTGGCATCCTGCCTTTTTAGCCAAACTTAAAGCACTTGGTCCTTCCCCTCCTCTTCTATTATGGATTGATAGTTTTCTATCTGGTCGCCAAATTCATGTTGTATTCGACGACGTTATATTTGAATCTAACTCTATAAATGCCGGTGTACACAAAGGCTCTGTTATCTCTCCGTCTCTCTTCTTAATTTTCATTAATGATCTGCTTTCCATTACGTTTAATCCCATCCACAGTTTTGCCGATAACAGTATCCTTGATTTCAAATTTAGCGCTCCTCTACAAGTCCTACATTAGACCTAGAATGGAATACAATTCCCATGTATGGGCTGAGACTTCTCGCACATCCTTAGCTTCATTGGATATTGCCCAAAAGAGAGCCTTCAAGCTCATTGGCGATATGGCAATAACTTGTCATATCGACTCACTCCAGCACCGTTGCAATGCTGGATGCCCTTCGCTCCTTTCTCGCAATATGCGTGGACAATGCTCCGATGAAATATCTAGTCTGATCTCTCGTAGATTAATTCTTACACGCAATACTCATGCTACATTCCGCGCTCATCCTCTCACCCTTCAAAATACTTTTGCTCGTACAGTAAAATTCCATGATGCTTTCTTATCCCGAACTGTGCGAATGTGGAGCAGGCTAACTAACATCTTCAGTTTTTCTTCGGGATTATAATCTGTGAAAGTTTAAGAGTGACTTACTATACACCAGCACAAATTCGCAACAACAATTTTGAGTATTGTTTGCTATCTAAGAATGCACGTAAGTGCATAGAGGACCTATATGGCGATGGCCAGCCGATGGCGGTGATCTTTTTAAGCAAATATATTATTTCGCGCCACAAAGTGATACAAGCGACATCTATTGGAAATGAAAACAACTTTATGTTGGTGACATCCTAGTAAACTTTGAGTTCTGAGAACGGAATATTCAGGAAGGTCCTAGGATAATATGTAGAGTATATATACGGTGCTATTCCCATCCAGGAGGCGAGTACAGACATACCGGCAACAGGGAGCTTACAAACACCACCAGGATGGGAAGGCAGATGCAACCTGGAGATTTATATATAAGTTATGTAGGTAGTACTTAAGTTAGTTAAGTATTAGATTTTCGAATTATATTTAGTTAATTATAACTAGGTAGTGCTAGCCGTAGTTTACAAATAAGTCATATGTTAGTTAGTAATACATGTATTTTGAAAATAAGAAAACTCAGCTAGATTAATTGAACTCAGGACCAAAGAAAAGCCCGTAGGAATTATAATCAGGGGACAGGTTTAGATAAGAAAAGTATTGTTAGGTTAAGTGTTAAAATTTATTTGGCGCAAATAAAGAACGTGAACTTGAACTCCAGGAGGCAAATCTTATTTGAGACAGAACTTTTGAATTATATCTGAAATATTGTGTTTTAAATAATGAACTAAAGCCACGCTCGTAACAATATTTTCTTGAATATAATCTGTAAAATGCGGCACTGTTAGAATCGGCTCTTGCTTGGGGACAGAATTTTCAAGACTTTCTCTCAGTCTAAAAAGAAAATTTTCTCATTATTGTTAATTGCAAAATACAAAAAAATCGAATTGGTATTGATACAAAATATCATTATCTTCTAGGAATGTCATTAATCACGGCTTTATATGTATATATATTTTTTTTTTTCAATAATAGAGGGAAAGGAATTGATCTTTAATTGTTAGGATTACAGCAAACACCACTTTACGGGCATATTGATTTCGTTACTTTGATAAATTGATTGAGAAAATTTAAATATCCACACCCAATTAATGTCACGTTAATCTACTTCAAGTTTATTGATTTTTGCACAAAATGTAATTGCATTTTGTCTTCTGTTCTATTTCTTTTTATCTTTTTCCCATTTTCAAGTGAGAAGCTTTTATTCGATTAGTTTTAATTGTTTTTGTGTTTCTAAAATTTCCTTTTCTTTTATATTTATTGAATTCCTGCTGGATATTTAATAAATGCTCAATTAAGATTTCCTTATGGATCAGCTAACATTGTTCTGGTTTTCACGAAATGATTTCAACAAAAATTATGAACAGAAAAAAAAAAAATAAAAAAATCGCCGAAGTGCGAGTCGGACTCGCGTACGAAGGGTTCCTTACCATCGTACAAAACTTAACACTATGTACTTTTTATTTATATTTTCAAATGAGAGTAGGCGTCATTTGAAAAAAAAATAATGCTATCATTTGAAAAAAAAAAAAAAATAATAATGCTGCAATTTGAAAAAATTATGCCTACTTATGATAATAATAATGAATGAGAATAAATCGAGGAAAAAAACGTCAAAAAAATTACGTTTCTTGTATGGGAGATCCCTTTAATTTTTAATTTTATTTTATTTTTATTATTTGTTGTTATAGCAGCAATAGAAATACACACTCTGTGAAAATTACAACTGTCTACCTAATACGGTTCATGAGATACAGCCCGGTGACAGACGGACGGACATCGGAGGTTTAGTAATACGATTCCCGTTTTTACCCTTTGGGTACGAAACCGTAAAAAACTATTGGTAATAGATAAAAAAAAAAATATTGACCTCAACAGAAAAATACAGATAGCTGGCTTCATCTGTTTATATCTTACCAGTTCACCCTTGAAGTCTCAAAAATGATTTGTAGCAAGCTTTAGCATAACATAAAAATAAATTCACAATTTAAATTGTTTACGTTCCTGCAAAAATCATTCCCTTTCAATTAAAGCTTCTGAAGAAGTACGAGGATATCAAACAATGAATGAGGTGTCTTTGAAAAAATCCTTATTATTCGTCTTATAAAATAAAAAGAAAAAACGAAATGAAAAACATTGAATGCCCATTTCCACTTTATTCAAAGAAAATACATAGAATAAGCCTCCGAAAAAAGGACAAAATTCCCAAGCAGTCTCCACTCTCTCCCCACCATTCATTCCGTTTCAATAAAATGTTGCAAAAAAAAATAAAAAACTTGAAAACAGCTTTCTTCGAAGTTCGAATACAATTTATGCCACAATATTCCAAATAGAAAAATGTTGTGATTTTTTCACAGCCATGCGGTGGTGTATACATAATATGTTGAGGTCGCTTTCAATATTGACTTTAAAAAATAGAAAGGAACAGAGACGGGCAGTATTTTGTGGAGTTCAATCCATCAAAAATATTGAACAAGGAAAGAAGTCCATGAAAGTCTTTCCTATTCCTCCTGTACTTATTAGCTGTATCAGGAACATTTTATTATGATTTTTATGCCTTCAATATATTTTGAATATATTTATCTAGCTATATTGGGATATCTTACTGTCAGATATAAATGATCGCAAACACTTTGAACGGTGCTTTTATATCTGCTTCAATTACCCGGACGTGAGCAATAACCCGATAATTTTATACTCTTGAAATGTGACTGGAATTACAATTAGTAAGCAGAAAAATTGATCTGCGCATTTATATAGGTATGTAGGTACGGATGGAGATAATTTTTTTAAATGCATTTCATCAAATGGTAAAAGTACGAAAGTTATCACCTTAAATCAGGAGTGTAAAAATGATGACCTCTGATGTGATTTTTCGTAGCCCACGATGCTTTCAAATAAAATAAAAAACTAAATAACTTCGGCTATGTCATAAATGCTGGGATGCAAACGGTCAACGGTGGGAAGTTCCAAATTTAGCGATGTTATATTTTCTTCTAATTTTAACAAAAGGCATTTGTGTTAGTGTTTTTTTTTTTGTTTCCATTAGTATCTTACAGATTTTTGGGTTTTGTTTCTTGTAAAACATATTGATCTGATCGTACAGTGCTGCCATAGCCTACATTTGGAGAAATAGATTGAAAAGAAGTGCAGTATTTTGACATTTAAATAATTTGACTGATATAAAATTTCAAAAAAATTAAAAATGTTTAAAAATAAGGAAAAAAAATATATAATTGGTCTAAGACGAATTCTTACGATGCTCAATAGATATATCACGGATGCTCGAATTCCGCTTTGTGGGCCAGATTGCTCCCGCGAGTGCTTTTCATTCGGCCCGTAGATATTTTTAAAAATATTACCTATATATGTATGTCACATATAAAATACATCCAAATATTCATGACAATTTTTATTGCAAAAAATAACCCTATAACATACGATCTTTTTAAGTAAACATATTAGCCCACTTCATGGTGTCCACAGTGGGATAAGGGTGGCCAAAACTCATTGTTTTTGTATATCAAGTTTTTTAAGAAATGAATACATATTTTAGATAATGTCCAAGGCTATTTTAATCATACAAAAAAAGTAATATTTTTTATTCCGATGTTGTACTTTTAGTACGGTGAATATGAACTAATTTTGTAAGTATATGAAAAGAAGAATAATCATACATTTTGAAGCATCCATAAATTCAATAATGTATGCGCAATGTATATGAAACTTTGAAGATTTACAGATTCATTTATACTTATCTGTGTGCCTGAGTTTGAGAGAACAAAATATTTATGGTTTTAATTTTTGACACGTTAAGGTAAAAGTTTAAAAATTTGTTGAAATATCACCAGGAACCATATTTCAAAGTATATATTGTTTAAGCTAAATTATCCTAAATGATTAGACTTACACAAGAATATAGCTTGAGCCTTTGTCTCTAGGATGCATAAATTTCAGCTGCTCCGGTTTGCTCCTTTTCTAAATAATAGCAGTTTAAGGTTTCTCTAAGAAAATTTTAGGACTTTTCATGCAGGTATATGGGATAATTTTATGATCTTTTTGTATAATTTTTCTAGGGAATCCTAACGAATTAATAGCAAGAATATAGATAAGACAATATTAAAATATTTTAGGGACTTGCGATGAATCATTCGGGATGAACCGGATTATATATAGATACCTTGTTATGTAGACTATACATATACTCGTATGTATACAAATTCTGTAGAAGGTAGAAACTTTAAAAATAGCTATTTGTGGATAGAAGGTTTACGCAATACATGTAGGTAGCATAGGTACGTAAATATAAAAACCATGGCTTAAGTACTTTGACTTAATTCAAAGTTATATTTCAAAGCAAGCGTAACTAAGAGAATCTTGTTTTTAAAATGGGGAAATTTTCTGTGCAGCGTAAAAAACTTTGTGATTGGTTGTGGAGTGGTGATGGCTTACTTAATTCTGTTATGAATAAAATTAGTGATGAATATAGGTATAATGAGGAACAATTAAAAATTATAAAAGAAAACATCTCAAAAAAATTTCTTGGCTATTACCGTATACTGTGGAACAAAAGTTCAAGATCAAAAACCAAGTTTGTGAATAAAAATAGTGCGTGGTTAAGAAAAGACTTAGTCATAAATTTGAATAGACAAACAAATATAGAAAGTGAATCAAGTCGGATGCGCCCAAGTACACGAAGCTCGCGTGATAATAATAACGTCTCGCGTTCTTTATCACGGGATTCATGTAGAGGACGCAGCTTATCAAGTGGAACTGGTGATCGCCCAAGGAAATACTATTCTGAATCTTCAGAAAGAATCAAGCGAAGGAAAGCCCATGAGCTTCGTTCAGAAGTACCTTTTGATCAGCGGGTACATGCTTTCCGATCTTCAGGCAGAAACGATACTCCACTCCCTGTTACTTCCCTTCGGGAAACTATAAGGAACAACGCACTAGGCTTATTTATGGATATGGGACTAACGAAACAAAAATATATAATCCTACGATCATTCAATCAAAGAACAGGGACAGACAATAAACATTATCCAGCATACGAAGAAATTGTACTTTCAAAGATAGATTGCTATCCCGAAAATATAGAAATATTTGAGCGAGGTACGAAAATAAAGTTACAGTCGCTTTTAGATCATACCGCAAAAAGAATAATACTTTTTATAAACTGTCAAGAGCAACTTGCAAAATTTAATAATCAGACCATTATTTTGTTCAACAAATGGGGTATGGATGGATCATCAGGTCAGCAAATATTTAAACAAAATTTGCAAGTGGTAGTGGAGGTGCGTTAGATCAACAAGAACTAGATCGGAGAAGTTCTAGTGAACACAGCAGTGTTTTCATAATATGTTTAGTTCCTCTGCAGATGAATTCAAATATATCGGAAGAAGTTATCTGGAAAAATGATGAACAGGATTCTCTCTTAAGTTTATAATTTTTTTTCATTTTTTTTTAGTTGTCTTAATTTGTTTTATATTTTTTTTTTAATTTTTTAAATTTCTTTTAATTTTTTTTTTTTTTTATGTTTTTTAATTTTTCTTTCCAGGAACGTATCGCCACAATTTTAGTTTTTTTTATTTAGCAAAGCCCAGATTTTCTTAGTGACAAAATAAAAAAAAAAGTTAAAATATCTTTACTATTACAGAAGTTACAAGGTTTTGACCGCAAAACTTGCTTTTCATCCCACTGTGGCCGATGTCCGAACGGACTGCTATGTGCTGCTAAGGTATGTTTAGACTTGTATCGGGATTTATATCGGCACTTGTATCGAAACTTACATTTGTATCGCCACATTGAATATATTGATCAAAGCTTTGACTTTTGCTCATAGGAGACGGCCACTTGTCGATATACTAAGTTGTTTTCCACGCTGTAATAAAATGTTATCAGATGCGGAAGATTTAGTTTTTTTTTTAATACAACTTTAGTAGTTTTAGACAAATTTCAAAATTATAAAAGAAAGTGGTAGCAACGTGAATTTTTAAAAAAACAAGAAACACATGGGACATATAATATGCTTATGAATGAATAACTTTGGAAAATTACAGTTATTTTAAAAACCATGTGAGAATGAAAAGGATTGATTTTGAACATAGTGGCGTCGGTTATAGTAAAAAGGACGCAATGTTTAGAGATTCTACTATATATCATCAGCCGATCAGCTACCGACTACATTAAAATTCTTTGTATGATATACATATGTATATGCATCGAGTTTCTAAAAGTGCAATAGGTATATAAATATATTTGATATACAGGGTGTCCCGTAAGTCGACGTCAAGCCGGAACCGGGTGATAGACCAAATCGTAACAGTTACCAGAAAAATATAAAAAAAAATCTAAGTCATGTATTTTTCAAATTATAGGCATTTCTTTTGTTTTCGAGAAAATGTACGCCTTGTGATGGTTTTTTAGCTCCTGTTGCTACAAATCTTTACTTGTTTTCAATTTTATTTTTCTTATGTAATCCCGAATAGTGCTTATGTAACCTGTTGCTTTAAGTTCTAAGCCAACTGCTGCAGCTTGGAAGAAAATGTCACATTTTGCCGAACCAACAATATAAAATTAATAATTCGTTGAACTTTAACTGACTATAATGAAAAAAAATGTACTACGACAGTCTGGCGAGTCACTTTAAAAATTGACGCATTTAATAAGGATTCTAAAATGGTGCAAAACTTGCTACATTATTTCTTAGATTATGGAAAAAAAAATTTTTTTCTTCAAGAAACCCAGTTTCGAAAAATTTCTTTTCACCTACTAAAAATAATTCTAGTGTACCCAAAGCTTGCCGTAAGACCATAACTTTGAGATTTCAGTTTGAGTGAGACGGAGAGTCATTCCATGAAGTGTGAGTGAGACAGATAGTGACTTAGTGATAGTGCTTATGCAACCGGTTGCTTTAAATTCTAAGCCAAGATCACCGAATATTACAAAACCATGACCTACACCATGTGCAGCGAGTACAAACCCTGCTACGTCGTGATTATCAACCTCGGGTTGCGTTTTGCCAAACGATGCTACAAAGACCGGAACTTTAAACGGAAAAGTCATAGGACCTTTTGAGTTGCCGGAGGTCTTTACTGCTGAAGTTTATTTAGATTTTTTGAAAAACCATTTACCTAATTTACTGGAAGACATGCCACTAAGTATTTACAGAGAGATGTGGTATCAGCAAGACAGCTGCCCAGCGCACTATGCCCTTTCAGTTATAGAATATCTCAATGAAGAATATCCGGACAGATGGATAGGGCGGTCTGGTACGATCTCTTGGCCAGCCCGTTCACCTGATCTAAATCCATTAGATTTCTTTTACTGGGGAGCAGTAAAAGAAAAAGTTTATAAGAAGTCAATTGAAAATTTAGCTGAGCTTCGGCAAAGAATTACGGAAGAAGTTGAATTTGTCAACAACAGAAGAATTACCCGTCTGATAGCCCGATCTGTTTTAAGAAGATGTCGAGCTTGTATGGAACTGAAGGAAGGCAGTTTGAACATCTTTTGTAAATAATAAATTTTAGCATCCAAATAACTGGTGTTTAATTTTAAAATTAAGGAAAATTTGTCCTAAATTTAACAAAAAGTTAGCATATCTAACTTGAAAGCGTCACTATCTGTCGCACTCACACTTCATGGAATGACTCTCCGTCTCACTCAAACTGAAATCTCAAAGTTACGGTCTTACGGCAAGCTTTGGGTACACTAGAATTAATTTTAGTAGGTGAAAAGAAATTTTTCGAAACCGGGTTTCTTGAAGAAAAAAATTTTTTTTTCTGTAATCTAAGAAGTAATGTAGCAAGTTTTGCAGCATTTTAGAATCCTTATTAAATGCGTCAACTTTTAAAGTTACTCGCCAGACTGTCGTAGTACATTTTTTTTTCATTATAGTCAGTTAAAGTTCAACGAATTATTAATTTTATATTGTTGGTTCGGCAAAATGTGACATTTTCTTCCAAGCTACAGCAGTTGGCTTAGAACTTAAAGCAACAGGTTACATAAGCACTATTCGGGATTACATAAGAAAAATAAAATTGAAAAAAAGGAAAGATTTGTAGCAACAGGAGCTAAAAAACCATCACAAGGTATACATTTTCTCGAAAACAAAAGAAATGTCTATAATTTGAAAAATACATGACTTAGATTTTTTTTTATATTTTTCTGGTAACTGTTACGATTTGGTCTATCACCCGGTTCCGGCTTAACGTCGACTTACGGGACACCCTGTATATATCAATACAAATGTATTTGAGGCTATATTCAACTCCTGAGCGATATATTCCAAATTATATTTTTTTGTTATTCAATTTTTTATATTCTTTTGACCTGGCATTCCAAATATCACTTTTTCTTATTTTTTCTATAAGAAGTAGGGTCTTTTCATTTGACCACCATAATACGATTTTTAATTTAAACAATCAATCGCAATACAGAACTAAATGCACGATAAACTGCACTGCAGGACGCAAAGAAAAAGTATCAAGACAAGTCAAATCAGGAAGCAAAAATCAACATATACAAAATCTATGAACATTTGTGTGATACAAGTACCTAAGTATAAACTAAGATTTAGAAATACGCGCGACTTACGTTCTCGGTTCTCGAATCGAGGAAAAAAATATATAATAAAAAAATATTGCTATTAGATTAAAACACTTGCTCAAGACTTTAACAAAATTACTTTATTTAGATTAAGACTTTATTCTTTCGCCGGTTACAAACTACAACTGAACTGGGTTCTTTTACATTTTTATACCCTAGATGAAATCTAAAGGGTATACTAAGTTTGTCATTCCGTTTGTAACACCTCGAAATAATGATGGTAGAGCACAAAATGGATTGGACACCCATTCATAATATTAAAAGTTATTTCGATTTTTGCATGTCCGTCCGTCCGTCCGTGCGCACGATAACTCGAGAACGCGTATACTTAGAGAGCTGAAATTTTGTACACAGACTTTAAAAAAAAAAAAGTAAAATTAATTTCGAAAATGAGACAAATCGGGCAACTCCTTCGTGGGTTTGCCATATAAAAATTTCGTTTTCCGCTATATATTTGGACACTGCCTGAGAACGCGTCGACGTAGAGAGCTGAAATTTCGTACATGATGATTTTGCTACATTAGCAAATAAAATGTCAAAAATGGACTAAATCGGGCAACTCCTTTTTGGTGTTGCCATATAAAAATTTCGGGTTTTTACGTATACTTTGAAAACGATCAGTCCAAGACATTTTTATTGTACTAAAAACTTCTGCAGAATACGAAATCCTATAAAATTGGTTATAATCATTTTTTCTGTGCGACAAACCGTTCTAGAAATATATGCAAAAAACAACTTCAAAATCAATACTTGAATAGATCGGTGACCATACGAAATTTAATAAGGGCATTCATCTAAGGTATCCTAAGAATTGGTCTTAGACCAATTCTAGCTTTTTTACTTGTTAATTATCCCTTGTATGCTGATGAGGCATTTACAATTTCCTTTGATTGAAAAACGAAGCTGTCTGCACATTTTTACTTGAATTTGGAGTGAGTTTCGCAATTAATATTAATTTTATGAAAGTGCATTTTAGATAACTATGTGCAGTTTGTTGACTTTATTACTTTAGAAAATGAATGAATATTCATATATATAGGTAACTATGTGTAGCATACGGAATTCGCGCATATTCAGTCTGATGTTGCTGTGATAAAAAACACAGTTTCGTATTCACTCCAAGTTATCTAAAACAAGAAAATCGTATAAACTAAGTTAGTTTACACTATTTTTTCTACAATTTATCTCATATGGTGGTCAAAATATCTTCGGAAATTCGAATTTGTAGGAACTTTTCCACAGAATGTTATGTAAATTCCGAAATCCTTTTTCCGATGCCAAAAATTATAAGAAATACACAAAAAGAAACAACCGATGCAGCTTTTCAAAACAAATTAATTTTTATTAATAAATTAGGGAGACCTCTGTGAAAATACATTCGTGCGTGCGTTAAGAGTAAATTGATCACTGTTAAGTACTATTAGCTATTAAATACAAACTCTCATCCATATGAAGCTTTCTTTCGTATTTTAACCAGTGATGCTAGATTGGACGCTTTTCCGCAAATTGGGCTATGGTTTTACAAAATCTCCGTTTCGATTTTCATGAAAAGCGCCCAAAGCCCAATTGAGCACGACAATGTTTTTTCTGCGCTTTGTGGGCTCTATTTAAAGATATAAAATAGAATGGAAAATGGGTTTTATTTACATTAAATGATTCCTGGATATCTCATTCTAACTAAGTATTTTGAGACCCGTATAATATACAAGTATACGGGTAATTTTCCGTCTACTGCGTGCAATGTTTAAAAGACAAGTACCGAGGTACTGGTCAGTTACTGGCATTGTAGCCGAAAATCAAAATTTCGTAAAGAATTTTTGAGAGCATACTGCATGTTTCGATTAGCAGTGCAGGACGATTTCATCAGGACAGCAATGAAGCTCTGAACTGCCTGCAGTCAGTTCACTGTAGTGTAACTCAGATGTCTAAAAGCTGGTGGTAGATATATACAAATTTATTTAAAAATCTAAATATGAAAAATATGGAAAATTGGTTTTATTCACATTAAATGATTCTTGAACATGTCATTCTTACTAAAAAGAGAATTTAATTAAGGTAATATTTTAATATTTTATATTTGTGCAAAAGTGTTAAAATGTTCATTTACAATTTATTAGATAATGTAATTTCAAATTTTTATGCAAAATTTCAGTCAGATTCAGTAATGTTTACAGTCGCTTAAATCGAAAATAGTTATTTTTTGGCTGTTGGTGTGGTGTTGGGTTCACTGTCATTAAAATCGTTTTAATATTTCTTTCATAACTTTTTAAATTGACTTTTTTTTTCATTTTAAGGGAGCTTAGTTATTAAATTATGTATTGCAGTTAAAGCAGTTTTTAAAAATTGAATATTTCTATTTTTTATAAATTTTTTATAACGAAAATTCGGACATGGACGCGCCAATGCGGCACGTTTTTTGAAAAGAAAAGTATCGTGCGGGTATACTTTTTCTAGTATAATGCAATCTACAATCGATTAAATCGTTAAGAACTAATCAATTAGCAACTGCTTTATCAAAAATTCACCCTTATTAAAAACAAACATTTCGGCTTCTTTTGAGAGATCTTTTTTCTTCATTTGAGCGGTTAGTCCGCGGCATAATCTGGTATCACTGATTTTATACAGGCAAATTTCCGCAATTTTTTCTTATTCTCATAAAAGTTTTCAAAGCTTTTTTATTTAAAATATGTTTAATAGTTAAGGTGTAGAGTCATGCTTCATAAGCAATTTATTTAAGATATTTACATAGAACAAGTAAAAAAGCTAGAATCGCTCTAAGACTTTTTCTTTGGATACCCTAGATGTAATTTGGTATGGTCAACCCTTTATGTAAGTTTGATTTCTGAAGTGGTCGGACAGCAAAAATGATAATAAAAAATTTCATAGGATTTCATATTCTGAAGAACTCTTCACTACAGTAAAACGTCTAGGACTGATAGTTTTTACAGTATATATATAAAAAACCAACACCAAGAACGGGTGTCGGTGTCTAAATATGTAATGAAACGAAATTTCTGTATAGCAACCAGGAGTTACCCGATTTGTCCCATTTTGGAACTTATTTTTTTTTTTTTTAAGTCAGTGTGCAAAATTTCCGCTTTCTAAATATTATGCGCATTTGTTCAATATGTCTTTAAGACAGAGAAATTGAGACTGAAGATGCCGGATACAAGCATCTAAATTTAGAATCTGAAACTTACTTGTCTAACGTAGAGAACAACAAACACAAGCGAGTGGTACCTGAAGTATAGGAATTAAGAAAAAATGAACTGTAAAATAGTCTGTAAGAGTAGCCCTAACTCCAGAATAATATACTTTTGTAGACAGAGAAAATACATAGTGAAGTGTTAAGATACATGTAATCATTTCAGACATAATAAAGTTTACTTACTTATACTTACTTACGCGGTTGTTCAATCCATTTTACTCTAGTAGCATTATTTCGAGGGGTTACAAACGGAATGACAGACTTAGTATAACCTCTGATTTCATCTAGGGTATAAAAATTTGATGTTTTATGTAAATTTCAAGAAAATATTCTCTATTCTTTCGATGTGTGATTTGTCCTGTAATTTTTTCCCGGAACACGTAACTATTCCATTTTCCCCTTTTTAATATTTTGATATGGGAGAATTTCTACGATCTCCCAACACTGCTATACCCCTTCCTGTCTATTCAGCTTCCTTGCATTTATTCATAAGCGACAGAGGATGCCAGGCTAAGGACCTTCCCTGATGGGTCGATACGGTAGGAACATAGTGTCGGTACGACAAAATTCACCAGTCAACGCAGTAAATGCTGGTTTTCTGCTGAGAGGACATGCCGCAATGCTGTATACCAAAACATGTTGCATCTCAACCGCACAGTGCAGACCCATATGAAGGTACTGGATTAAAATCCACGGTGGCGACAGCGACTCGGTATGCTGCACATTTATCAAGTCAATGTCGTACCGACCCGTCTCCTTCAAGCACAAAATGTACGTTGAACTGTAAGTCCGGTGACACACGATGATACACACGCGATACACCGTACTAAAAACTGGTTTTCTTAGCACTATTTTGGAACATTTTCGTGTATACCTCAATTTAGAGCAGAGGGTTAGACTCGAATGATACATGAGTGTTTTATTACATATGTATGCGTGTACGCGGTTTGCGCGCGTATAGAACATATGGAAATGATTAATTTTCTTTGCTGCCTGAAGAACGTGTATCAACCGTGTATAAGCTACGTGTACCATGGGCTGATATACATTCGATACAAAAACCGGTTTACGTCGTGTCTAGTCTCGAATGTTTATCATCGTGTGTCACGGGACTAACCAATTTTGGAAAAAGTAATGCATTGGAATTGACATAAAAATTCAGACAAATATATTGTTTATGTACGTCTATCTCCTTCTTAAAGCTCAATTAAGGCACTTCCCTGATGGGTCGGTACGGTAGCGACATAGTATAAATCCGACATTTTTCTATGGCAGCAACATAGTATCGGTATGACATTTGTCACGTCGGTGTCGTACGGCCGCATGGAGCTCCCTCACGGTCAGACATACTATGGACTAAATTAGCAGACATTTTTGTTAATTTCATGACAAAATTCACTTCTCCACTTGGCAAGTGCCGATTCTCTACTAGCGAGATATGTCGCAACGCTGCATACCGAAAACATGTTGCAACTGATCCACTCAGTGCAGATCCGTGTGTGGCTACTGATTTAAATACACGGTGCTGACAGTGGCTCGGCATGCTGCATGCTTACCAAGTCAATGTCGTACGGATATTTCAGGGAGGGGCCTAAAAGCTGAAACACAATACGATGCAGTGCAGTGCACTGCACTGCATTGAAATTTAGAGGCCATGTAATAAATAGCATGTAGCAAGTCACATGCACTGCAGTGCAACTTTTAGGCTAATTTCTAAAACACTGCACACTGCATCAGTTGACGTTTGTTAAATACTAAAGAATAGAGGAATTGTTCAATTAAAAATGGATTAATTAATTTTAAAATCACATTAGAAGAAAAATGGGTAGAGTTTTTCTCAAAATAATGAATCTAGAATACAAAAAATTTAGATATGAAATCTTCAAAAAATGATTGTCAAAGCACTGCACTGCATTTATTGTGCTTTACAGTGCAGTGCATGGCTATAACACTGCACTGCATTGCATTGTGTATTGTGTTTCAGGCTTAAGTTTGAAATGAAATCGGCAGAGAAGCACATTTTTCAGTCATATTAAAAATTTACTTTTGTGTTAATTAAAACAAGTTTAACTTCCTAAACAATTTCCGTTTAATACAATACTATTTTACAGTATCTTTAGTGTTTCCAATGGACAAATAATAATAAATTGTAAATCGGTGTACAATTATACCCAATATAGGATTTTCACAGCCTGTTCAAAATTTGTGCCATTTTTGAAGCAAGAACGCTCAGTCCATTCTTATTATACGTCAGTGGCCACAGACCATCAACACATTGTCAACCGTGGTGAGCGTGACCAGTTTTACTCACAACTTATCGCAATTATAACGTAGGATTGTTTGTTTTATGCCGCTAATTTTTATAAATTTAAATTTAAAAAATATTAACGTTAATGAAGTGAAAAGTTGACAGTGAATGTCGGATCTTTAATGAGAAATGGGCAAAATTACTTCTTCGTGCAGAGCAGCAAATATATTGAGAAATTCCATAAATTTCAAGAAGAAATACATGATAAAACGCTACAATAGCTTAAAAACAAATTAACAAAATGTTTCTAAACAAGAATTTTTAGGAAGTAGTACTTGTGCGGGCAATTATTTTCATGAATTAAATTAATTATAACGGTTTAGAAATCAAAATTAACTGACAAACATCTATCTGCCAGAATGATAAAGATTGTTTGCTCTTAGATATCCAGATATTGGAAAACAATATGTAGGCGCTGGGTCTAGATAAAAAAATTAAAATTATTTTTTTAAATACTTTGAATTAACTAATTGTTTAAGAGGAGTTAGTACTCAGCAAAAATTTTAATTTAATTAATAAAATTTACTATACGTAGGTTTGTGTTGTGAAAGTGAGAAAATTCATATAAAATTAGCCTAGACTTAGACCACAGACCACATTAGAGACATCTAGTGTAAAACGCGGAAACCCAACATTCGGCAATTTAAGACGAAAAATGAATATTTGTAGTTTAAATAAATGAAAATTTTCAACGAGAATTATCTCTCCTGAATTTTTTTTGCACAAAATTGTTAAACAAACCATTTTGCTTTGTATTTAAACAACTTTCAATGAAATATTGCAATTTCTCGTCTGTGAAATATCGGGAGAAAAAACAAGTACTAGCACAGTCAAATAATTAAAAAAAAGCGCCACTAAAAATGAAAAAGCTCGACGTTATTTTCTAGATCTAGGCTTTATCTTTCTAAAATAGTCGCAATCTAAAGAAATAAGAATACCTACTAAGAGAAATTTGATTTAAAAAAACTTCAACTTTTACCATTTTGTACAAGTTTTCGAGCTAATATCTCCATTCCAATAATTTTGTTTTCAAATTTTGTTGCCGTTATGTTCTAGACTTCTTCGTTATCTTTAATTTAAGATATAAATCATTATTCTACTACAAATAGTTTACCAGAAATTCGCATTGAAAATGTATGAAACTTGCAAATCTTGGTATTGACTCCTTTTAAATATATCAATTGTATAGTATTGCACTAAATACACTTAATTACATAATATGCTTTAAAGTTAACTATCTTCTCTATTAGTCCAAGATCCTCAGCTCAAAATATAATTTTAAAGCGATTTGTAAATGTGATTTGGCTAGTGTGGATCAGCCGCATTAAATGCCCCGTGGTTTCAAGTTGCAATGAGTTTGATGCATCTCATCTACCATCAATTATTTAATTATGCCGAAGTGAAAATCAAAATCAAATGAAAGTTTAAAAGAAAAATTTTCACACATTCTTAGAACAGGCTCAAAGAGTCCATTCTGCAGATGTTACTTTCTTGCTGATATGGGTGACGAATTTATGTTTTATCTACGTCTTTTGTTGTTTTTTTTTTATAAATGACATATTCACTTATGGGAACCCTTTTCTTGTCAGTAAAGTGTAGAGAAATACTCCAGAACTCTTTTATAGTCTGCGCCACGAAAATTGATCTATCCAGGTCACTAGAGAGAAATTTGTAAGTTTGTACCATTGTATATATTTCAAAGGTAAAAGAGCTTTCGAAGGCCATTGCCAGTAAAAATAAATAAATTTTTGATATTCTTGAATTACTATTATATATTCTTGTAATTTTAATAAATATTAATAATTTTATAAGACTTTCATTTCTTTCATTCTTGCAATCTTGCAAAAAAATTATTTATTACAAATAAATGTCGCCACAGTATTTCTAAAATTATTTGTAATTCTAATTTACAACCAGAATTGATATAAATTATTTTGATGCGGAAACATGAACAACTCCAGAATGGGTTTTGGACATATTTGGCTTGTGACTGAAATATATAATACTTAAAGTCTCAGTTAAAATATCTTGGAATGGCTTGTGCCACAATTAAAATGGAAAGCTTTCTAAATGATCTAGAGAAGTATTTTTATATTTCTGTAGCATATTTCCATATGTACAGTAATAATATCAGCAACTATTTAAAAAAAAAAAAAAATTTATTTTAAAAATATATGTAAACTCTATAATTTAAGGAACACGACATAAAATATTTGCGTGAATGAAATTTATGTGAATTTGTAAAAAAATATTAAGCTAACTTTAGTCATAAGAAAAAATTACAAAATTTTGTTCAAGTTAAATTGGTAAAGCGGTGTAAAATTTAATCAGGAGCGTATCTAATGAAAAATAAATGTAAGCCGGGCAGATTTCAAACTATAAAATTTATTTCCGAAATATCTATTACATAGCCTTTAAAATGTCGATAGTGACTGATCGAAAAATCTTCCCAAATACTACCAAGGCTTTTGGCTGCTTTCTCGAATTAATGTATGGATATGAGTAATACTAATTACTCATAAAAAACTCACACTTTTAGTTCAAATCAAAATAATTTTCAACATGCTGCAACTCGAAATTGAAATTTCCCTGACCTTAATATAGCTTACATTTGTGTCAAATTAATAATTATAATTAATACTGTGTTATATAACTTGCACATAAAAATTCTGTCTACAATTCTGTTCTACATTTGTAAGCAGAGTTATGGGTGTTGTCATCGATAAGAATTTATGATTGTATGTATATGTATATATGTATTACGTTTCAGAATTTTTCGGGAACATTTTTCTTCTACAGTCTATACAGGGTGTTTCCTCCATGGTGGTCCATAGGGGAAGAGATGATAGTATTTACCCAGACAAACAAAAAATTGTATGGCATGGGGGGCCATATCGACCGTTTTGGAGTTACAGGGTGATTAAGAAATTATGCTAAGTTTTCATAAGACATCCTGTATCTTAAAAAGTACAGAGTGTACGGTCACCGTCTTAATCTGATTGTATGCAGAACTGCGTGGCCTTACCAACGACTGCTCAAACAGCCCCGTACCTCTATTTTTTATATATAACTTTCTAATTATTTGTCTAGGCTTTAACCAAATACAAAATTGTTTCTTTGATAGCACGATTTTTACGCTGTTCAACAACCTTAAAATACCTGGATTAGCAGTATTATTCGTAAAAATTTATGTTCTCTTCTTTTTAACATCGGTTGATATTTTTATGGATACAAAATTACCTAAATAGGGATTTTTGGCCTCAAAGTCAAAAAATTTGGTTGTTTAACCAGGAAATTCGTTGTATAAGGAAAAACTTTAAGTCAAACTAACTTTAATGTCAAGAAATGTAATATGTACCATATTTATTTAACAAAACATGGCTGCCATATATTAAAGGAATGAATAGAAAAATTACATTATTTTATAATTTAATTTTTTTCATATTTTTTGCAAAAAACACCCATTTAAATGAATTTTTCTTAATTTCAGAACGATTAAAGAATATTTAAATAATTTTCAAGGCTCTAAATCGCAAACCAAAGAATAATTTTAAAAAAATTTTAAGTTATTATTTTACAATATATTTTTAAAGCGCGTTGGTGTTTTTTGAAAAATCATTCCCATATTTATCAATAAAATTTTTCTCGTTTTAAATTGAATGCTTAGAAGCTGCGAGAATCAATTTAGAATAAGCCCACATTATCTATATATTTTATCAAAGCAATACTTCTCATAATCATTCAAGTTGGAGTTATGTGGCTTGTTCATAATATTTGTATTACCTACTAGGGAAAATATACACATACAATTCTTATAAAATGGAATTGCTTCTACGATACCTTAATATGAGTTGAACTACGTAGAAAATAGGTCGAGATTAAGGAAAATTTACGTAAATTCGATGTAAAACTTACGTTAAATTTACCAAATCAAGGAAATGAGTCCTGTGCCCTATAGGGAAATATTTCCTAAATTCCCTAATATTTACGTCGATATGACGTCCTCTCATTCTCCACTTACGTAAATCGGACATAAATAATAGGTAAGCTCAACTTAACTACAATTAGTTTTATTTACTTCGGGATACCCATAGAATACTTTAAAACTATTAGCTGCATAATGACTTCGAACATAATTAAAATATTTATTTAAAATTTTTTCAATAGTAGCGTTCTTCCGTCTTTATGTACTCGTAGTAAGAACCCACCATCAGTGTGACACAACGCTCCTATAGAGTTTATTACCAATTGCAAATTTGCCTTGGTTATTTGAACAACTCGCCCGATAAGAAAAAATCTATGCAATGGGGCTAAAACGAACATCTAGGTAGACTCGTGCTCAAATTTATCGCAGACATTTCAGAATTAATTTCCGAAAAATTATTAAAAAGTATTTGTTGCATCTGTGAAAGTGGTTGTAATCAACAAAGATGTGACTGCCGAAAATATGGCAATTTTTGCTGTAATTGTAATGAAAACTGCTCAAATAGAGATAAAGAAATATTTGAAGACGTAAGTGATTTGGAAGAGATTACTGATGAAGAGTTAGCAAAGAGTCTTTATATTGAAATCGAGGAGCTCGAAGACGTCGATAATCTCGAAGATCCTTCGAAATATGAAAATTTTATTGATTAAGAAGAAGAACAACCGCAATGCAAAAATGTAAAATTCATTATAATTATAATTAATTAATTAATTAATTATAATGTTTTTTTCTTTTTATAAAAAAATATCAATAAACTAATTGTTCTCTTAATAATTACGAATTAAAATATTCCTAAAACAGATCATCGTCATTTATTTATTTAGTAAAAAAATAGTAAAATATACGTTAATAAAATTGCACACTGGGCCAGCGAGTCTTAACTCTAGTTTAGGACTGTTAGTACGGTACGGTGCATTGCCATGAAAAATTTAAGTTTCAGAATGATTTCCGTCTCTGTCTTTAATTAAATTGATTCAGCATTGGTAATATTACATTAAAGTAAATTCCGTCATTGAAATTTAATCCATTATTCACTTAAATAATAAAAAAAAAAATATTGAAAATCAGAAAAAAAAAATTAAAGAATTCGTGATCCCAAAAGTCATTTTTTTCGGTTTTCTCAATTTTAATCGATTTCTTCAAAAATAAACCATCAACATATGAAGACCATTTTAAAGTAGACATTTCATCAGTTAAAATGAGCCCAAATAGAATATTTAAATTGGAAAAAAAATTAATAAAGTAATTTCATGTAATTTGAATTATTTTTATGAGAGAAAAATAATAAAAAACTGAAAAATCGGTTTTCCGCCCTTTTCTCGAAAAATTTGAGGTTATGTTGAAAAATGCCTTATACGAAAGTTTTAGATATTTGGTTATCTATAACTTTCGCCAAGAATATTTTCCGTTGGGAAGTCCCATTTCGCCGAAAATCGGAAAAAAACACTTTCAACCCCTTAACACCCCCCCCCCCCCCCTCTTTCGCAATTTCAATTCATCTCGTGTTTAATTTTTGTTTTTCTCTCTTAATTATAACCTTAACTAAATTTTCCATCTGGTCCTTGCCAGTTATTAAGTTTTTCCATTTTAGCATTCACAATCCGTTTTGGCACCAGTCTAAAAGGTACGCGGCTGCCTTTATTGTGTATAGTGCATTTTGTACACGTGAAAAAGTGGATGTTGTTCGATTTGGGTGATCAAGCGCATTGTTCTGCATGTTAACTCCTGCTTCCTTCGCCTTGTTTTCATCTGCCAGTTTGTTAATTATATATATTTGTACTATTTATATACTGAATCTCCTGGTGGATATAATAGTATATTAATACAAGCCTTGTATACGCTTGTCTCCTGCAGTCTGTACTCTGTACTATACTCCTATCACTACGTGCACAAAACTATTTTTTTAACAGGTAAACTGGACAGATATCTAGTCAATTCAAAAATTTTCTGAACAGATTGACAGAAGATGTTCCAAAATTTGGCAGATAGAAAAAGTGGCTGATTAAATGTGCGGGAGACGTCTGGACATTTCTGAGTGACAGACGTTGTCGCCAGATATCTGTCTATATCTGCCACCGTGATTACACGTATCTACCCACAAAAATGGGCAGGTATCTTGCCTTCTGCCAGATCGTTTAGGAGCACCTAAAAAGTAAATCTTTGCATATCTTTCTAGATTTATTCATAACTTTTTCGGCTAAGTGCAGTGTATATTTAGCGCATCGGATACCTAAGTACTATGCTCCATGAGCCGAAAGTTGTCCAAGATTATCCAAAGATTGAGAGAAACTTTCGCGTCGTTTGTATTTTCATTCCGAAAACAAAACCACTATCCTTGCGTGTAGCAAATTAATTCTTTTGGTTAAATTGCTTCCTTTAAAGTTCGACCCACATCAATATCAATCAAAATTTCAGTTCTCAATTCATTTGTGCTGTCCCTATTATCATGAAATTCAATCACCGTAAAGATTTTTTTCCTTGTTATTTGATTTGATTGAATGATTTAACCCTTTAATGGAAATTTAGTTCTGCCCATTTGCCAACATACATTTTCAGTAGGACCAACTGTGTGGGTGAATTCGCATAGTAGCCAAGACAAGGAAAATACATAATTTTACTAGATTAAGCGGCCATGATTGTTTTCTAAAGTCAGTTTTAAGCTGTTATTACGATTCAAATAGTTCGGTTGCATAATATCGAAATAACAAAAGGATATTTTTTTGGTTTTTACGGTATTTTTTGGTTATTATATGCGTATTTTTATTATGCTGATGACATGCTAGGACTAGGCTATATTTCCCTAGATTATCATCATCATAATAAAAGTATTGCAGTCACTTGTATACATATACATAAAGTAATTTATTTTATTAAGTTGACTTCAGCTTCAGTATCCACTATTTGTTGGACAGAATTTTTTCAGTTAATATACACAAAGGTACTACGTGAGCCAAAAATATATTTTCTCAGCTATAGGTATATAAGTATTTTGGGTTTCTCGAAATCCTGAATACTGTCTTAATATTTGTTCTCTGAACTCAGGAATGCCCCTGTCGCGTCGTCTACAAAATTACCATCTTATTGGACATGGATTACATTGGGCTGAGCCCTTTGTAGAATCTTATTTTTATTTCTGAAGTTTTATCGTCATCATGGCCACCTAATTTGCATATCACACAGATATTCTTACGCTTGAGCTAATTAATCAACATAAATAAGGTATAAGGTAATCATCTCAAAAATATCTCCCTTAAGATTACAGTACGCACAGGTAATTCTATTCAATTCTGTTTGAACTATTTTTAGATAGCTTAGCTACATAGATATGAAAGGTATGAGTCAGTTAATGGGGCTGGAATGATTAGGAGAACATCTTTAGTCTGAGTTCTGTAGCCATAAGTTTTATGGACATTAATTGAAGATTTGTTTGCTTATATAAGTCATATGGGCATAGTGGAATTGATTAAAGTATTTGGGATATGAGAATTGGATTTGATGTATGTAGTGATGTGTATCTGGTGACTTGAATTGGAATAGAATTAAGAAAACTGGGTATTGTGGAATCTGGGGATGTATGACTGCCAAATGAGGGGTAGTTAAATGAAATGTTAGAACTTAGTCAGGGTAAATATGTAGATCCCTGCATGAACTATGAATATGAAGAAGAAGAAATTTGTATAGATAAAAATGCCTTTATTGCATGTAGAGATTTTTCTTAAGTAGTTTTTCCATATTTAGGTATGTTTTTAAATCACTATCTAGGATTGTCTCACTAAATGCTAAAGGGTATATATTAAGAATTTGATTCTTTACATCACATTTTAATGAATTTCTAGCAAAGCCTTCTAGGTATTGAAACCTGCCGCACTATATTTTTGTACTCTGCAGCTTCTATACAATGCGTTGGAAGCTATTTGATCTGGTCCATAAAAAATATTATCGATTCCAAAACATAATTCTTAATAGGTAATGAAAATTCCTGATATAAATATTTCCCGTAATATGTAAGCTAGATCCTTTTCAAAATTTTAATGGTGCTAGAGAAGAAAATGATCGCAAATGTATTTCCTCGCAATCTTGCAGGGATAATGTGAAAAAATGCAGATTTTTGTACTTATCTACAGTACCAAATAAAGGTTTGAACTTTCGTAACTATATGGCTTGAGAATAGGGAACCCATTTTTCACTATCTTTCATAATTTACTGCCATTGTTCCACCCCGTTATTTAAAGACATCAGAGTAAGTTTTGGTTTAATTTTTAGAGAATGGTGTAGGTATTTTTGAGGACTCCCGAGTAGGTGAACTATTGATTCTTGTTAGATAACTAATCAACCTGAGATTTCGATAACACTTATCCAAATGATATTCGTGATATCATTTTATTATCGGTTTACTGTGGGTTTGAATTTTGTTCCGTGCTCGGAAAATCTGAACAGATTGTGCCATCGAAAGAGAACGAATTTATTTTCGTTTCATAATCGGAGCAAGATGAGTGCCGGTTGGGTTTATGCATAAAATAAACCATCATTGGAATTTTATCAAACAAAACTTTTAATTTGTTTTTTTCTTTAAGCCGGGAAAGAAAAATATTTTTATAATATAATTATATCTTAAAACTTGAAAAATAATTTCAAACAAAGATTTGATAAAAAAAAACATTGAAGGGGACTTCAATTTTTATTTATTCTACATATACGAATTTTACTACAGTCGTTCTATAGTGGGCATATTAGTTCTCCTTTTCCTCTGGTAATATGGTGCAGGATGGGTTATCTCTTAGGTCGGCTGGTAAGGAAGATAGCGGAAGTGAAATTGTCTAGTGCGCTAATTGAAGGTCTTGCTGTTTCGTTAGCAGAGGCAACTTAAACTGGGGAGGTATCTCTAAACGTTGGGGGTGAAATATCAGAGTATTGCCCAGTATATGATCTTGTAGGGTCGTCGTGGATTTTAATTCGTTTTAGCAAAATAGCTTCCATTATCCTATCCAATTTTTTGTTATAATATCAATGCACGTCAGATTTATTAAGTCCCACTAAATGAAATAAATAGAGGTGCTATGTTTTTATTATGGTGATGACATGTTGCGATAATATCGTAACTGCCGTCTGTGAAAAAACGTAGCTGCATATATCATAGCGATTAAAAGGTCCGTTCAATATTCTTCTCGAATTCAGCATTATAATAAGATTGACAATTGTCTATATAATTTAATTATCAGTAAATTCAGTAATGTTCTATTACTTATGGTTAGTGTACACAAGAATTTACATATTTCCTTGTATAATAGATAGAGCTGTGCTAGATAAGTAACTATTTAAAAAAAAAGTAAGAAGGGTAAAAAAAATACACGCAAATTCTTATTAATTAAAAAAGATAAAAAGTTAAATGCAATTAATAATACTGTGCTACAGAGACTACTAACATCAAGAAAACAGTACCCTAGTAGAAATTGGTAGAAACATATAGAAAATTAAGTCCCGATGAGCTTCCTGATGAGCATTTATTATGTCTCATCGAAGGGCTCATTGGATATCATGAAACTGCTCCATATATACTAAATAAATATTTATTCTCGTCATCACATTTCTACTAGGAAAATTTAAATTGATTTTTGTGATTTATTTATTTAAATTTTTAAAATATTAATTTTAAATTAATTTTTTGATTTGTTTTTCCGCGAAAAGACTGTCGTCCATATGCTGTACAACACGTTATGTCCATATCCTTACGCCCCAGCGTCGAATTAGGAAAAATATATGAAATCAATCGTAAAATGAGATTCTCACTTATGAACTCATCACGACACTCATTGATATGCTCATTAATAAGCTCATCGTGACACTCATTGATGTGCTCATTAATAAGCTCATCGTGACACTCACTGACATGCTCATTAATAAGCTTATCGTGACACTCATTATGTACTCATCAAAGTGCTCATCTAATATTGTAAAATTCACAAGGTGTACATTTCTAAATAAGTAAAAGAGATGCAATATCTTATGCCCAATAGCTGTGAATAAGTAAATGAATGATTTTTTCCGGGTTTTGTTTCAAACGCGAATAAATTTCGTCAGTACGTTCATCTGATTGCCCATGAGGAGTTCATTGATGAGCTCATCATGATATGTCTACCAGGGTAGCTTTACGTTATGTATGTATCAATGCACACAGTAACTACACTCTGAACATATAACAGAAGATAATTTCATAAACATGTTGTTTGAACAAGATAAGAACGTTCCGTGCAGAGCTTATGAAATCTTGGAAGGAATATTTCCCTGTTACGTTGTAACATTGTAATTGTAAGTACCCTGGTTTGTTCGAGCTTGTTCGCAGCCAAGGAGCCGAGCAAACATCAAAAGAAAGGAGAAATATGTTCAAATCTTCGAAATCCTAAAATAAGCCAAATGTAGTCGTTATATGGCACTGCAACATTTCTGACACAAGCACCATCCAACTTGAGAATAACTTGCCACTATAGGTAAAGTAGGGCAAGAATAAATCTTTAATTAATCTTAAAGGAACTGGAGGCCTGGATATACTTTGTATAAATACAAAATTTCATGTGTTGATTCAAGACAATTCCAGGCATTGTAGTTTTGCCTACAATAGACAGTGAAGCCTAAATTAAAGCTTCTAGTGGAAATTCAATTGGATCGTTATTATAAAATTGAATGCAATAAGATTTTGGAAAATTTAGTATCAATGGATTAAATTTGGTTCAGATGTTAATTCTTTCCAAATCACAATTTATACGTTCAATATAGTTTTCAAGAAATTTAACGACCGGCTGTACATCTTGAACTACATCTGGCGAGATCATTGATAAATAAACTAAATATCATAGGTTCCAGTATTGAACCTTGAGGCACCCCACGAAATACAGGCAGTCGGGAAGATGAATTATTATTAATATAGACTCCGTGGGTGTGATCTGATAGAAAATCGCTTACCACAGCAATGGACTAGCTACTAAAATTACAAGAGGTAGAAAGTTTCTGGATTAGGATATGATGGTCTATATTGTCGGTATGGAGTTTGGATGATATAGTTAAGGTAGAATACTATACCGATTATTATTACTTGAGACATGATATTCAAAATCTGATCCACCAGTATTTATAAATGAAACCTTTCTAAAACCTGTTGAATGGCAGGCACTATCAACATCAGGCCTTAAAGTCTTAGAAACATCTCTGACTTCTGGAAGTACAAAAAGCCATATGAGTTGGCTTAAAAAAGGAAACAATTGTGTTTGAATGAGGATCAGATTTAATTTCGAGGGGATTTTGATGAAGCAATGTGTGCTTCTAAGTTAGCATATTTTATGAAAACACTATCTACCAAATAAACATCATAAATTAGGTTTCAAAAGTATTTGATTTGTTGCCTAGAACATTATGCCTACAAGTTTGAAATTTAATGTATGACAAAAAGAAAATTGTGTATAAAATATAAGGAGCTTTCGGCAAGCACTGTCTCAGTTAGACAACTGAGACAAAACTTTGAGCAACAGTCTCAGTTGTCTCAGTTCAAACCAATCAGCTGATTTGCCAATTTTGACATTTAAATAATTTTGACCACAGAAAATGGATACCAATAAATTGAGGAAAGTGTTGTTAGTTTATTCAAATAGCTCACTTAAAACCACAAAATAACGAAACTGAGTTAACTTAGACAAGAAAATTCCATTTCACTGGTCTTAGTTGCTCAGTGATTGCGTTCGATTTTTGTAGATCACTATGGAACTAAGACAGTTCACCGAAAGTGCAGTCTCGTGAGCTAACTCAGAATATCTCACTTGTCTCACTGAGAATATGCTTGCCGAAACGGCCTATAGTAATGTACCCAGCTCACATAACGACCTCGTGACTAAATAAAGTATTGCTATGAACTTTTAATTAAATAAGAATCTAAAAAAAAAATATATTTATTTGAAAGCATCATGAGTTACATAAAGAAATTTGTACTTAGCTTTGAATGGTCGTATTAAAAATTTCGCACAGCATTGAGCCTATGACCTTTAGAGGTCATGGTCTTCAATTAAGATTAAGTTTTAGTTTTCTGAGAGTCATCTCTTTCTCTCATTAAGAAGACTGATCACCAAGCAGTCCGGATCGGAATCTAAAAATCTAAAACGCAAAGTCTTAATATCGTGAAGTCAATAGTTATGAAGAGTTGAAGTGATTTCAAAAGAAGAAATCTGGGAGTTTGAAATCTGACGCCGAGTACATGATTTTTTTTTTTTTTCGTATGTGGAAATGCAGCAGATATGGGCAATAAACCGATAATTATTCAGGATCCACTTAAATTTATTTCCACTCACGAACTAGCATCAGAGAATATAAAATCGGAGATTATTTTTGATATCCGTAAATTAAATTAAATTAATTTAAATTAAGAGTGGCTCAAAGTGCAAAATTGGTGTTTGCTGCGGCCAACTTCAATGCAATCACAGAAGTTTTAATTTAATTACAAATTACACCTCAGCGTCGACTTTGACTTAAAATCAAGCCGCAGTTGACAGATCAGTCGTAATTGTAATTCAGGCGTTATTGTGTGGAGCTTTAATGCGCTCCAAAGAGGCAGTGTCTCCTGATAATTGTCATAAGATTCTCTCCTTAGCAGAGTTTCTGTCTTTCTAGGACAATCTTAGGCTATACCTGTCTTAAAATCGTAAATGTGTTCAATTCTCCCCATCCTCAATTAGCCAACACACATGCCTATAAATCTAGAATCATCTTCGCTGATTCTAGGGATCTACCTATAGATTCCTCCGCTAGTCATAAGTATATTTATAGGGCGTTGAACTCTTTGTGCCTAGAACATCCTGGTATGTTACTGAGGCCAGGCACCTAGCATAGAAAAATTCTCTGGTCAAGTTTGCCGAGCTCTGTCTAATAGGCGGTACAATTCTTGTATTTAAAGAAATGCTGAGAATACCACACTACCATATCCATTCTCCGAATCATCTGTAAAGACACATATATCAGAGTAATTTGCCACGCAATTATCTCCTTATCTCCCCACTCCTGTTTATAAATGATATCCTGAAAATTTATTATACTTCAAAAAAAAAAAAAAAAAAAACAGTTTGAACCAAAACCAAAAATCCTTCAGTGTTCAGGATGAGAATAATAATTTATTTTATGATTTGTGTGTATTTTTTAGAAGTGAATCAGCTAATTTATGTAATGTGTATATAAATAAGATTTTAATGTCGATATTACCCTAATTCCATTATTATAGTCAGCGTCGACATGCCCTTTTTAACCTAATGCACGGATTAATCTTGAAATATGGCGACCTTAAATAGATAAAATTCACAAAAAAAAAAAAAAAATACTTCTATCTAAGTAGTCATAAGTCACAATTCAATGTGATGAGTACTACGCTCATCCTTCAGCTATTATTAATCTTAATTTTGTGAGTGCGTCCAGCTTTATCTACAACTTTTCAGGTAGGTATTCACCTTTTTTTTTTTGCACCGCCTGAGCTCTCTTTATTCATTGACTGAGATTTAAGGAGAAAGAAAAAAAAAAATAAAGAAAAATTTACCAAACAGAACCATAGACGATTCTTAATGGAAAATTATGCTTCTCACAGGTGGATGGTGTTTCCAGCTGGTGGGAGCTAACGAATGAATTATCTTTTGGGGTAATATTTCATAATGTAAACAAAAAATTCTTTTATTTTCTATCTTTCTTATACACGAAAGAAAATTCAACATGGCTGGAAGAATAAAATAAAAAATTTCTGAATCTTTCAACAGCAACAAATTTAGTTTGTTATTTTTTCGACATAATTTATTCAAATAATTTTTGGAAGAAATCACTGTAATAGAAATAAATTAAGTTTTTTCTTATGTTTTCGAAAATTGTAAAGAAGTTGATTCACAGAGTTAGTTGTTCTGTGCAAGTACACTAACTGGTAGGTATGTAATAGCTCATAATGAGCATAAGTAGGAGGATCCCAAGAGTCCGTTTATGACTAAATTCTTAATAATTTTTAGGAAATGAGTATACTATCAGCTCATCAAAAATTTATATAGTATTTACTATAGATAAACTTTGCACCCGTTATCCGTTTACTGGTAGTTCTTGCCGTAAATTTCCACTTTTATAATTTTTACATTAGGAGTATTGTTAAGCTAAATTCAAGACACTCGCAATATAATGGATGACCGATGTATGTCCTATGAAGCAGGCTCGTGATTGCTCAATTGATAGGGACGCTATCGATGCATGAAACGCACTACATATATCCACTCGCCTTGCTACAATTAGGTGTACCTACTTCAAAATTATAAAAATATTTTTACCGCTTGATTTCAACTGTAATTATATTTCAAAAGTTTATCAAAGTATTTTTTTGTTTTAAACTACAGCATTGGGCCCAAATCTATCCTAATAGTATTAACAAATTTTATAAAATTACTTAATTCTAAAACAAAATTATATTCTCGCTGATTAAATTGTTTCCTCACTTGCTACGAAGGATGTACGTCCAGATTTTTACCTCGAACCTGTTTCTTTTATTATTGTCAGGAACACACCTTGTAGCTTGATGTCGACCACATTACATTTTTTGGCTGATGCGCTCAGCTTTGCTCTTAATTTCGCGCTGATTCGCCTTTGTTTTTTATATTTTATTCCATCCTTTATCGTGGAATTAAAGCGTTGACCAGCCAAATGCCGTTTCTTACTGCCACCTTTTTTATTCTGCCTGGTTGTTGCTGGATAGTATTTCGTCTAAGTGTCTTTTTACTATTTCTTGATTTATTGCTTTTCATCTTATTATAAACTTTACTGCACCCTTTTTTTTTAATTTTAATTTTTAATCAAGTACAACTTTTACTGTCTACTGTGATGTGCGCTTGACGTCTCAACTCGCGCTAAAAAAAAAAACCAAGTTAATCTCACTTGTGGTCCGGGAGCAGTGATGCCAGGCTAGGGGATTTCACCCCAAAATGGCGGATTTTTATAGATCGGAGGTGATATTTGAAAGAAATATTGAACTGATATTATTTTTTAAAAACATTCACGATAGAAGATCTATTAAATTGTCGAAAAATCCATGGCAAGCAACACCAAATCCCTGATGGTTATAGGCAGCTTTACAAGCACAGGTAGATACAAATACAAATGAACGCTTTATTCAGGTTAATTTTTCTGTTAGCACTACCATTACTACTATTTGCTGCTTATTTACAATTTCATAAGATAGCATCCAATCATACTAACAATAGTAAATTTTCGACGCTGCTGTTTGTACTTTCGGTAGCCTTTGTTTGCAGGGAGGTATTATTAATCGCTATGTGATGCAATAACAATAGCTAGATCAGTTAAAGCAAGCTTAACGGAAAAATATATACCTTTACAAAAACTAATTGGAATTGGAGTCGACGCACGGGGCGAGTGTTATGGTAGGCACTCGACATTCTTTGTCAAAGATTTTAAAAGATTCTGTTGAAAGCTTGGTTGTCATTAAGTGTATATGCAATCCTTTGCACCATGCAGCTGAGAGCGATTCTACCAATATATCCAGGCATCTAGACTACTTATTGGTTTCATTGTAGCCAAAAGAGACAATTACAATACAAGCGAATTTACGAATTAATCGCACGAAAGACACTGCTTAAAATTAATAAATTAGGAGGGACAAGGTGGCTTGTGAGATACTCGGCTGTTGAAAAAATAGTGGAGCAATGGGTTGCATTAAAACTTCATTTTGCTCTAGCTAAAAAAATGAAGTGTTTTGCTGCAAAACAATTGCATGAAATGTTTCAATCGACCGCAAATTACATTTAGTCTTCCTCAGGACAGTTTTGAAAAATATAACTGATGTAAACCGGCTTTTTCAATCTGACAGCGTTGATTCAATAAAATTACTCGACGATCTCAATAGTTTACTACTTGGCTATCCGTCAATTCTGCTTGCACCTGAAATCTTAAATGAACAGATTCCAGATTTGCATTTCAAGAACTTTCGATAGATACAAATTACATTAATTTTGATTATTATTTTAACTTATTAGCGGCTGAATTGAATTCGGAAGAGTTACTAAGGATTAAGTCGAAATGTAAGGACTTTCTTATTACAGATATTATGCGAACAGTTGCAAAAGAGAGTTCCAGAGAATATAAATATTTTAAAGAAAATATTATATTTTTCCTTACATCAGGCTACAAGTAATGTTAAACCTGATATTACACAATTAGCACAGACTTTTATGCAGTTTTGTGGTGACGATGAAACCATTCGTCAGTGAAACTCTATTCAAACAGAAGCCTTGCCTTCAACAGTTTTGCATAGTACAGAGGATTTTTGGATTTATGTGTCTAAAATAGCTAACGCAGCTGGGGGAAGAAAATATAAAAATATCGCGAACTTAGCTGTAGAAAGAGCATTTTCAATTTCAGGGACAATTAAGGACAAAAAAGGCTGCAATAAAAACCGCCGATGCAATTATGAGAGTTCGATTTAACATGCCAAAAAGAGGTTGCACCAATTTTACACAATCGAGGAACATGTTCATGAAATTCAATACAAAAGAAATGTACAATCCCGATACTGAGGTTAAAAATATATATATCAATATTTTGCAGATATAAACAGTGAACTAAATTAGAACAAATAAAGCAAACATTTACTTAACATATAATATATACGGGTCATTCCACGTTAATTGACCGAATCGTAGTCCCCGTTTTATATTTCCGATATTAGCAACAAGATTTAAATAAATATCTGTTATCATTATTTAAATAAGTCCGTAAATGTTCCACTCTTCTAAAAATTTAACATTTCAGGAACGTTTTATGAAATATCCTTAAAAACATTGATTTTGTCATTTCCGTGGTTGTCCTCGGGTCACGTCTGGAAACTATAATGGCAAAAATATCAGCGTCAGTGCACATTTCCTCAATTTGGTTAATGCTAGGAGAACGAGAAGAATTTAGTCCAAATATGTCTATCGTATTCTAAGAGGAAGAGCCCATTTAGAAAATATTTAAATGTACTTCTCTTTCCATGTTGTCTCTTTTATGTCTTAGGTTTCTCTTAAATGTATTGCAGAGTATAATTCCAATCGAAGAGTATCCGACGTCTTTAATCTTGTAACTAAATCTCTTTCGATATCAGTCGTGTTGTGGTTGCAGTAAAGGAAAGTTCATCAGTTAAATGCCGAGCTAAATTAAAATTGTTGCTGGTCACAAGTGGTTTCATCATTTCCATGGTAGGCTTTTCTTCTTTTAATACATAAAAAAATGTGACATTTAAATTGTTAATACATTTAGGCACTTTGTGTTCTAATACCGACATTATTATTCTGATTAAATTATATAGTTTTTCTGATATTATTTAAGAAAAACTATACATAAAAATGTCATTTCCGTGGTGTCATTCCTGTGACTAAATTTTATCCTCGGTAATGACTTGAGTGCACGGAAATGACATTATTCCGTTAATTTCTCGACAGTTGTGAAAAACTGAGTTAAATCAACATTTTATACGAAAGAGTAGATTAAATACAGAAGCGAAACGTAAAATACAAATTTTTCTAGAAGAAGATGAAAACAGTAGGATGTGCCCTGGGAAGAAAGAATATGTAAGTAGAGGAAGAATTACAAAGCAAAAAAGATTCCTCAATGACACATTAAAAAATCTTCATTCAAAGTACCTCTTAAAATATCCAAATACACAGTTGGGCTACTGTTTATTTTGCCGAAGTTGTCCATTTTGGGTTAAGCAGATGAAAATATCTGATAGAGAAACGTGTAAGTTTATGGTCCATTCTAATATGGAATATATGATTCAGTCATTGTTTAAAAATTGTGTTTTGAAACAAGGAACCTTCAATGAACTTATCAACTTAACATGTTGCTCAAAATCAGTCACATGTCTTTTAAGGCTTTGCACGACTTGTAAAAATAAAACAGTAAGTTTTCTCGAGAGCTCGGAAAAAGATGTTTCATATTTTAAATGGATGTATGAGAAAGAAGAAATATATTACCAGAAAACAAAATATTACTAAAATGTCGAAACAAAGCATAAAAATCAAGCTAACCCTTCTTATCAAAGAGTTTGAAGATGCCCTGCAAGGGTTTTGAGACACGCAGGTAGAATTCTGCATCAGTATCTCAAAATTCGTGAGTTGAAAAACAACTTAAAAGAAGACGAAGTACTCATTCACCTTGACTTCAGTGAAAATTATTCCATGAAGTACTGTGAAGAAATTCAAAGCTTTCACTTTGGAGGATCACGGAAACAAATAACGCTACATACGGTCGTAACTTACTCAAGACTTGGATATGAATCAAAATCTGATTGCTATTTTACTCTGTCAAACTCTCTACTACATCTACATCTTCTTCCAATTTTAAAAAACTTGCCACCAAATATTATCATACTACATTTTTTAAGTGATAGTCCGGCAACACAATACCGAAACAAGACCATGTTCTATGTTTTAGCGAATAAAATAAAAGAGTTTTATCCAAAGTTGGAAAGATTCACATGGAATTATTCTGAAGCTGGCCATGGGAAAGGAGCTCCAGATAGAGTTGGAGGAGTGTGCAAACGGACGGCCGATCGTATTGTTACTTGCGGACAAGACATACCAGATCTTCCTACTTTAATATTGTGTTTGGAGAAGAACTGCAAAGGAATCAAATTTTTTCTCGTTAAAGAAGAGGATATAGAAAGCATTTCCATAACAATACCCAAGAATTTAATTTCATTTTATGGCACAATGCAGGTACATCAAATAGTTTCTGGTATCAATTCGGAGCTACTAATCAGAAAATTGACCTGTTTTGATTGCCTCCATCAGTACGAACATTTTGGTTTCGGGAGCCTTAAATATGAAACAGACCCTGGCGAAAGCGATGAAGAAATATTAAAAATTTTAGAGAAGGCTGGACCAAGCTGTCGAAAACTCAAGTACGGTGAAGTATACTCGTCATCTTCTTCAAATTCTTCACCATCATCTTTACATTCAGCCCATTCTTTGGAAGACGGTATTGCGGCAGTCAGAAACAGTACCTTCATTTTAACGGAATTTCCTAGTGTAAAAGGAAAAACATATCGGTAAGCAATGTATTTAACGATACGTTAGCGTATGCCAAAAAGACCCGGAGTATATGGGTAATGGTTTTGAAGTGGAGGTTATATCATTAAAAAGCATAGACAGGGACAAAACCATATACAAATTAATAGAAGGTGATGTTTCTTACATAGCAGGACCACAAATATTAAAAGTTCTACGAGATCCACTTGTTGAGTTACGCAATTTAAAAATTTTATACAAATTTTCAAAAAAAATTGATGTCGCTGAGCTTTGAAAAATAGTATTCATTATAAATTAACCGAACTGATTTTAATTTTATGATATTAGTTTTTGTTGCCCTCTCAATAGAAATAAACGATTTTTATGTGATGTATACCTGAATTCGAAAACAAGTACAAATACTTAAATTGAAGTATTTTAACATCAAATCCGTACTTTGTCATTTCCATAATTTTACTGTCATTTCTGTGTTATGTGTGCTGAGAAAACCTGTTATAAGTAAGAAAAAATAAGCAATATGTTCCCGTTAAGTATTGCCATCATTTTTAAACAAAGATGAATCCTTAATACTAAAATTTTATAAATAGACTTATTTTATTTTTTTTAAATTTTTGTTCAGATTTGCGTCAATTACCGTGGAATCACCCATACATAGTATTATACAATATTATTATAATAAAAGGGAATGTAAATATATTTTTGTGAACAAATATCTTTTTGATTTTTCATTTTCACTCCAGACTATTCTGGGGGATTTTTCAGACAAGATCAACAATTTAGGGGATTTTTGAGAATTTTGTAGGGGGACGAACACTTTCTCACCTGACAACACTGTCCGGGAGTCCTTTTTTCGGGCGTTCCATTTTACTGACTGAACTTATTTGCGCTCTGTGACAAAGGGGTCCGTTCATCTGCCCATCCTTACTGATGTTGCTTGGTTCTGTCACATTTTTAAATTTGTGTTGCATGGACTGACTTTTATGAATTATCGCCTACTAAAGTTAAATTCAAATAGTAAAATGTTGGGAATGATTGTTTTAAAATAAGATACTAGGTATATCACGTAAGCCAACTGAATTTTATCAATGTATATTTTTATTTCTTAGGAGTTATGTTACATATATATATGTATATTTTTGTTGTTTGTTTTTATTTTGTGCTGCAGGTACATCCTGCCTTTACTTAGCTTGTAGATAAGTTTTCCTATTTGCAACTAAAGATTCTGTTTCTATATAGGCTTTGTTTGCACTTCTCTCAGAATACGACTTAGCCGGATATTAAAATAATTGCTAAGTTTAATTTGTTCAGAGTCCTATAGCTATATTTTAGGTTTCTTATCAATTGATTTTGGTGTATGGAATATTGGGTCGATCGGATTTCCATTACAATATACTTAATGCGTATTGGTAAACCTGTAAAAATTTGGAGTTCATTCTAAACTCGAATGTTTTAGCCGCTACTCAAGTGTAGTTCCCCAGAATTCTTTTGATATACTGATGGCTCCATACAGATCCGAACTGCATGCCGCCAGTGTCTTTGGTAAAGTAGTGCAAAGAGAGTAAATTTTTGCTGATGAGTGAATATTCCACTATCTTTCATATAGAGATATATGCCATCACGAGGCCCGAGCATATATAATTCAAGAAAATGAGACGCTGTTAATTTTTCAGACAGAAAAGCATTACTAGTCTACTAATTACTGTCTTAGCTGGATCCCAAGACACAGGGATCATGGAAATAAAAACGGAGATATGCTCGCAAAAACACGCTCTTCAAAACTTCTATAGGTCCGGAGCTATGCATTCGAGTGGCGCTATTTTTCGCTATTCAAAAGCAATTGAAACATTGGCCAAAAATTAACATTGTTGAATATTTTTGTCTTTTTTTTATATTATTAAGTCAGGCTCAGGATATACTCTATGATGCAAAATACAGCATGGCAGAAGGCAGATAGGGAAAGGAATTAAGGAACGTGAGCAGAGTGGTAGAGGTGCTGATGTATGTCACTCTTAAATCTTCGCAGATTGTATGCCGTTGGAATGACAGAAGATGGTAGACTGTTCCACATTCGTACAGTTCGGGATAAAAAAGCATCATTGAAGGGTAAAAGGATGTGCGCGATGTGCAGCGCGAGTATTGCGTGCAGGAATCATTCTACATGGAATCAAATTACATAGATATTTCATAGGAACATTGACTATACATGTAGCGATAAAGGAGCGAAAGGCATCCAACACTACGGCGGTGCTCGAATTTGTCGATATGATAAGTTATTGCTAAATCCTCAATGAGTTTAAAGGCTCTCTTTTGGACAATATTCAATGAAACTAAGGCTGTACTACCAGCCCCCGCTCCGCCCAGATATAGGAATGGTATTCCATTCAAGGTGTGATATAGCACTGGTAGAGGAAGCACTAGATTTAATATGTGCTGAAATATTTCTTACACCTTTTCAGAAATCCAAGACATTTCGATGTTTCTTTGGCAACAGAACAAATGCGATATATCCAGCTTAACTTACCGGAAATATTAATGCCAAGACTGCATAATGACCGTGTATCGTAATCAGTGCTCGGACAAAAGAAAAGGGATTGGAAAAATTATGATCTTGTTTTAAAGATATGAAACAGTTTTGGGTCTTAGATGCATTGAATTCGATGCGATTCGCTTTGCCCCAAGCGAGGATATTGGTAAGGTCATTACACAATGATCTAATCATGCAATCTCGGTTGACAAAGGAGTAAGCAAAGTCAAAGGTTCTGCCATCGGCAAAACTAAGGATGGGATTGGAAGTAAGACAATACTGTAGATATGTAGATCATATTCCTATACTAAAATTAGGCACAACCGTTTAACCATGAATAATTGGCTACTGAGAAACTATAGAAAAAGCATCAAGCTAAGCAATACTCGTCACATTACGAGCATAACTAACATCTATTTACAATTGTAGGACACGACTCTCCAATTAACAGCTGTGCTATGTGTGTATTCCACTTTCTAAGCGAATAACACCGTTAACAAACCAAAAAACTTTTCGCTTTTTGGAGCCCAGATATTGTTACTCTAAAAGAGTTATAAACCGCAACGTGACCAAAAATATTCACTAAGCAAAATAAATGCCTAGTGAGCCACCCTGGAAGATAACATTAAAAAATTGGCAGATTTTCATCCTTCAGGCAAGCACAAGGATCTAAGTGCATAGGAAAGAGACAAGTTCTAGACCTTCCAAAATCTACATCCATATTTGCCGAGGAGTTTTGGTTATCTGTAACATGTTTAAGAAGGGTAAATTCATAGAAAATATTTAAAACTGGAATGGGGGTACCTGTACCAAAGTTTACCTAATAATTATTAGGTAAACTTTGCCTGTACCTGTACACGAGTGAAGCCTATCGCATAATATCTCGAAGGAGTAGGTACGTCTTAAGGAAGGATGGAATACATTGCAGAAAGAGAGATATAATTCTTATCTGTCAAGTGATTTGTGTATTATTGTGGCAGTAAATAATTTATATTAATTAATTGTGATTTCTTATGTTGTATTCATTTGAATATCAGGTTCGCTCTGGTGGCAACCTAAGTGCTGTCAAAACGTTGGATTGAAGCAAAACTGACGTCATGGGTTGTCGCCAGAGGCAAGCCAAAAAGCATCAGGTTCACTCTGAAAATTTTTTCGAGTACACTATGAGTTCACTCACACAAACAGAAGGTACTCGTATTAAAGTCACTTAACATTTTTACATTTGACATTATTTTAAAGGCAACAATTATTATTAAGACCACTACTACTATGAACAAATTACCATTATAAAACTTCTAGAAATATTATATATAAAAAAGGAGCTACTATGCCTCGAAAATGGTCCTTATATACCCCTTAGTCATAATATATAACCTTTGGTAATGTTATATATCTTATAGTGACAAAAAACAGACTTTAGTGTTCTTTGGTTGTATTATGTTATACAGGGTGTTTCCCACTAGGAGGTCAATAGAGCAGGAGGTGGTGTTTTGTATTTGAGTGATCTTACGAGTACCTCCCTTGAGTGCACCTGGTATTATATTTTCGTTTCTAACGGAGCAGCGGAGTGCAATTTCCGCTATAATAGGCGAAGCCTTGGTGTTAAAGAAATGGCGAAGCCAAATAAGGCTTTGCACCTATTTAATTAACGTACGCCTTGTTGAAGACTGAACCTTTATTCTTATTACTGCAGTATATTTATACAAAAATTGTCTTACCTTAGAAAGGATTCAGAATTGTATCATCGTTTATATTTTAAGCACGTTTTTTATTTGATTTTTTTCAGCAATTAGTGGAAGTGCGGCCAACCATTTACAAGTGAGATATCGGACCGCCATGATTTATTGGTGGTTGATTATGCAATATAGGTATGGTGTGTTTTATAGTACTAGTGCACGTTAGTGTATCTCCCTTTAAGTAGAAGAGGTCATTATACTTATAATATAGCTCAAGAATTGACTTTTCTTCTTCGTGATTTAAATTTTCTTCCAACAGTAATTCTTTACGTAAAGCCGCAAGTCTGTCTTGATTATAGCTTTTAGTATGGTTTACGTTTACTGAATATGGATTGGAAATGAAATTTGTCTTATCACTTTTGAAGTTGTAGTAGCTATTGTTTTGTACACGAGGGAAAGGTGGACCACCTTTATTCTGAAAACTTTGGGAATTACTGACGTCCAAAGGTAAATAGAGAGGCTTCAGGTTATAGTAATTAAGTGGAACTAGCGTAAGCGTTAAGTTCTTCAGGAATACTGGTTCTGTGTTTACGTTCAGAACGGATAACGGTATAAAACTTTTATTCAGACTAACTAAGCAATTTGCGACAAATACCCCTTCTCCTATCTCCTGAGACATACAGATCATTTCTTGATCCAATTGTAATGGTATGCTCAGTACGATTTGAGATCGAGGAGGTATTTTATTAGGTCACTGAAGCAATACTTCAAATTGCCTACTTTCGTCTTCATTCATGTTTTTCAAGGTACTCGAAATTTCTTCTATTTGAGGTAAGGAATTTTTGCTATTGGGTGCCATTGAAGTGGTAGCAAAAGATTTAAATTGCTCCTCTATTTGATCCCTTGGTATTTCCTCCCCATCTTCTGTGGATGTTTCGAGAGGTACCGCGAACTCAATAGGATTGGTTTCCATGCGAGCAAACCGGAGTAATATGTTAGGGCCTTCTATATTGCAATTTTTTGCAAGAAAGTCATTACCTAACAGCCCATCGTGAGAGAGTTGGGCGTTATCTTCTACAACCTGTAGATGGCATGGGATACTGCGACTTAGTAAAAAGTTGCCTTGGCAGCTACCCAATGTTTCTCCATCTCCAAATGGAGTTTTCAGAGTGACCTTTTGACTCTGTTCTATACGTTCTGGCGTATCAAGTGCTTCCTGTTTTATAAGACTTACTTCAGCTCCAGTGTCCACTATCAGCCGAACAGCTGCGTTTTTGCTTATATCTAATGGCAAATCTACTATTGAAATGTTTTCCCTTTTTCAGGGAAAATTGTCTTACTCTAAGACTCCTAATACTATACACAGTAATATATGAAATACCTCTGACCCAGCACTTTGTTTATTTAACGTATAATTCATACAAAATGTAAGTCGGAAGTATTTCATTAACAACTATTACTTAATTTTACTATTTACGGAAGCATGCAAGTCACGGCACTCGTTGCTTTTTATAAATTTATATGTATACCTTACACAATCCATGTTGCGGGTTTTCAACTCATTGGTTATTTTAATTTCTTTCCTACTCGAATTACACTCAGTACTTTGCGGCTTATTACAACAACAATTTAGATACTCACAAACATATGTTCTACCTCTGGTGCAAGGTCGTCGTATTTCAACGTGCGAATTCTTGCGTGCAGTGGTATTATGACATCATTCACTGAAATAATTGAGGTAGATCAGTGATGATTAATTATGTATGTACGTATACCGTTCGTTTTTACATGCAGTGGAAACTGATGTAGGTATGTAGGTATACAATTGCCGTAAACTTTTTGTTTTATTTCCTGATCGGAATATGTGAAATGTTTACTTGCAATGTACTGATGTAGGTAGGTAGGTAGGTATGTAATGAGTTGCTTCCGGATAAAAATTGATGTTTTTAGATTGGGGTTTATTTGGGATTTTATGTATGTAACAGTGGTAATACTCACCTAGATGAACCAAAAATTGTATGGCAGGGGGGGGGGCATATCAACCGTTTAGGAGTTACAGGGTGATTAAGAAAAGCTAGTATCTTAAAAACTACAGGCCGTATGGCCACAGTTAAGGACTCATTGTATGCAGAATTTCATTGTCTTTCCAACAACTTCTCAATCAGCCCCATATCCTTCCATCAAGAATTATGGTTGTCTAAACTAAAAATTTCGGATTTTCTTACATTTTTTTTTAATTTAACATAACTTTTTTTTTTATAAAAACTGTAAGCTGTAGACTCTCATCTTTAATGGGACCTATTACACCCAATGTGCTATCCATTTAAGTCTATTCTTAAACATATTTCCAAACCTATTCTCAACGATAATTTGTTCCCTTAGCACGTCATTTTAAAAAATATCGTCTAATTTCGGTGTAACCTGAATAGGTTATGAGTTAATAATGTTTAACGGCTACAGTTAACACATAAGGTGTAATAGGTTAAATTAAAGAGGACATTCTACAGTTTACAGTTTTTATAAAATAAAAGTTATGTTAATGGGCTTTTTGCAAAAATAATAGAGGTTAAATTAAAAAAAAAGGTAAGAAAATCCGAAATATTTAGTTTAGACAACCATAATTCTTGATGGGATATGCCCCTCGCCCGCCCCCGGCCATACAATTTTTGGTTTGTCTAGATGAGTACTATTACCTACTGCTCTATTGACCTCCTAGTGGGAAACACCCTGTATAAATAAAAACAGTTTTATAATGGCTACATTCGACCCTAAAGGTAATTTGTTTTTATAACGATCACCGTAGTTACTAAAGCGCCACCAAAACATTTTACGATATTTTATAGTGGGTATATGTATTACCGAAAGTTCCCAATATTTATTAAAGCCACCTAAATTACTGAATGTTGTCGAGTTATATAAGAGTAACCACGGATACGGCAATAAACACTTATTACCAATGAGTTATATGTATAACGTGGTGGTGAAAACAATTATAAAACTTTGTTATATACCTTCTAGTAATGGTTAATCTAAGTTATGTAGACCGGTGATTGAAACATTGCTATCACCAACTTATAAAACCTTTAATAACTTATTTCTAGGAGAACCATTAGTAACCTTAAAAAAAAACTCTAATATAACTACATCATCAATTGGTAATATTACAAAACACTTATTAACCACTCAAATTCTTACATAACCGAGTAACCGTTATATACCCCTTATAAAACTACCCATCACTTTCAGTCAACAAAAATTAGAAAAATTGTTACTTGGGATAGCTGTTAAAGAGTTATTAGCTTTTAACCCGTTTTCAAAGCTATTCTAAAAGATAATTTGTTCCCTTAGTGATTGAAAATCGTAATTTACAAAAAAAAAAAAAATCGTTTAATATCGGTATGACCTGAATAGGTTATGAGCTAATAATCAAAGAGCAGAGTCCACAGTTTACAGTTCTCATAAAAAATGTTATGGTAACTGCCGTTTTGTAAAATAAATGGATGTCAAAGTAAAAAAAAAAATTGTAAGAAAATACCACAGAAATTTACACATTTATACGCAATTTCCAGATGCAACTGTTCTAGTAAACATAGGATTCAGCCCCAGCGGGAAAGACGATTTTCTCACCCGATGAGCATTTTATAGTAGGGTAGTGAACTTCTTACATTTTTACATCTATCTTCTTGTGGTCGCTTATGGTAATATATAGTGCAATAAGGCACACAGATTTATTATACTATGGCTAAAAGTGTAAAATGTGAAGATGATTTTAAATGTTGCACGCCAAAGTGAGAAAACGCTTTAAGATTTCTTTCAAATTTTCAAATTTTTTATTCAAAATAAGACCAATTTCTAATCTGCAATTGTCTTTGAGTACACATAATATCGGGTAACCTCATTTAAAATACAAAGATACAACTAAATTACAACTACGAAAGAGACATACTCCAACACATATAGGCTTCAGCTTCACTAGATCGATTTTATCAGCATTCCTGTTTACTATATGTTCTAAGAGTAAGTGTAATAATAGCTTGTACAAACCAATATAAAATTATGGTATCAAAAATGAAGAGAGACGACATCAAGAATTTGGTGCCATATTAACAGAAAATATAAAACAAAAAAAACGAAGATATTCTAAATGCTAACAAGGATGATAGCGAAGAAGACTGGTGTAAAGAAAAATATATGACAAAGGAAAAGTGTGTGAGAGCAGCATAAATTCGTAGACTCACTCAAGAAAAATCAATTTAAATCAGTTAACATATATTTTCTTTTATTGTGGCGGCCTTTAAGAGGAGTCAGTACTCAGCAAAAGTTTCAATTTCGATATCAGCGCGCCTCTAGGCAATAAAATTTACCATACGTAGGTATGTATCCTGAAAGTGAGAAAATTTATATAAAATTAGCCTAGGCCTAGACCTAGACTGCAGACCATATTACAGACATCTAGTGTAAAAGACAAAAACTCAACATGCGACAGTTTAAGACGAAAAATGAAAATTTGCAGTTTAAAGAAATTGAAAATTTTTAACGTGAATTAACTCTCCTACATTTTTTTTTTTTTTAATTGTTAAACAAACCATTTGGTTTTATATTTCAACAACTTTCAACAAAATCTTGCAATTTCTTGTCGGTGAAATATCGGGAGAAAAAACAAGTACAAAAAGAGTCAAATAATTAAAGTAAGTGCAACTAAAAATGAAAAAAAAAACTCGGCGTTATTTGCCATAGATTCAGGCTTTATATTTCTAAAATAATCACAATCTAAAGAAATGAGAATACATACATACTAATAGGAATTTGATTTAAAAAAACTTCAACTTTTACCATTTTGTGCAAGTTTCCGAGCTAATATCTCCATTCCAATACATTTTTTTTTTTCAAATTGTGCCTACGTTATTTACTAGACTTCTTCGTTACCTTTAATTTAAGATATAAATCATTATTCTACTACAAATATTTTGCCAGAAATTCGCATTAAAAATGTATAAAACTTGTAAATCGTGGTACTGACTCCTCTTAATGAATTTATACCAAAACAAGTAAATAATATGTCACATGAATGCGGTACTGTATCAATACACCCACCTTTTGGGGTCAAGAAAATTTCTAATATTACAGAAAACAGCACAATTCTATAGAGGAATATTTCAATAGAACCTTTAAATATTTCAACGGCCTCCTTCATTCACCAAATATCTCAGAAGACAACAAGACCTCATCAATCTTCGATACATTCCTAAGAATTACGTAACTTGAAATTCAATCCACGGGATTAACGAAGAAATAGCTTTAGGGGTGGAGATCAAAATGAATTAGGAAAAACATATAAAAGACATATTTTTTTTTAGCAAGAAAACCATAATTTATTTCAGGGAAACTTTATATCATGTTTAGTCGTATGCAGCAATTTTGGATGTAGGTATACATATATGCGCGCTCGCAACTTTCCAAAAGATACATATACATTTAAGCTATCTATTCGTAAAGCATCTGGGGATGTCATTAGTGAAAAGGCCTACGCATGTAGCGATTTTTATCAATTTGTCGATATCCTTTAATCTAATCAAGCGCAAATCGATATATAGTATGTATCCATTTGCTATAAATATTTCGTATTTGGATCATATCATTATCAATTTGGTCTGGTGATTTGGAAGAAATCTTATGATAACTTTGGATGCCTGAAATTCTCAATAACTACCGCATAATTTACTTTTATTTTATTATTTAAGATATATAAAAATAATTTTTCTATAATGTATACAGGGTGTTGGCAAAGTTATGATAAGCAAGAAATTATACGGCGGAGGAAGGTTGTAAATCATTTAAGCTTTGCAAAAATATGCAGCTCGGGGTCCGACTATAAACTTTCGGTATAAATAACTATAAAGTAAAATAGTGATAAAGTGGTATAAATAAAGTGTTGTTACGAACTTTTTTAGATACAAAGTACACCACACTTAATTTTCTTATTCACCATACTGGATTTGACTTTCAATTATGTCAAACAATGTAGAAAAAAAAATGTTTTTAATGTTTACTTCTAGAAAATTAAGAAAATTATTACAAGTAGAAATTTTGATTTTGTGTTCTTATCGGCATTCTAACAAGTTTTCTTACTTTTCACATGTTTTTCATTGTCGAAAGGGTTGAGTTTGGGGAAAATTAATTTCCAAGCATATTTGATGGATGAACTGTTTTTCACGTTTAATAAATATGAATTATTTTCCTTTACATGTTTTCAATCTGAACATTTTTAGTGGCAATACACACAAAAAATATAAATCTGAATTTCGAATTATGGAAAAATATTTGAATATTGAAAAGTAAGTAAAAAGATAAATTAGTGCAAAGACTTAATCGATTTAATTCGAGTTGGAATTTTTTTTGTTCGCCGCATTCTTTATTCACTGATCAATACTGGCTCAGCTTAACTTGTAAAAACGACGACCTGGCTGTCCTGATTCCATCACTCTGGAAGCGTAAAAACATCCTTGAAATCAGAAGTTAAATAAGTTTTAATATTATTTTTTTTTTCAACTTAATTGAAATTTATTTAAGACTAAAGATAGGGGTGACCAGGCCAATAGGACTGTTCGTACATCGCATCCACAGTTTATGTATTCCGTTCTGGAATTTATTTGTATTTTCCAATAAAATTGTGCTAATTTTCAATTAAATTTAAAAATATATAAAATATAAGCTTAGAGACGTTTGAAAAGCTCTGTTCACAACTAGCTACACTGATGGCAAAAAAAAATGTTTGGCAATATTATGCCCTAGACATACAGCACTCTTAATGAAGAAATAACTAACGACTCATTAGTCTATAATGATTCATTATAAACTGCAGACACACAGCCATTTCTTTAATTAAGTTGTACGGTCAAACTGGTTTTGATTTACTTACGATATTAAAGAACCGATATGGATGGAATCAACGCGATAAACTTTGTTTTTATTTATTTTAATTTTTATTAATTTTTATTTTATTTCATTTAACAATTGAGAAATGAAAAAAAACATTTTATTAAAAAATATTTTGACATAATTACTTTGTGCTTTGCATTTCTTCTTCTTATTTTTCAAATCCCCAGATGCACAGTGGAGCTCCATACTTAAATTATATGCTAAATCTAGCACATTTTCCTCACTATAGCTATAATGAAGGAGGAATTCACTTCATTAGTGTACTTCATTATCATCCGATTTTCGAGCCATAATGACGTATACTGTGGTCTGTGGGACACACGGCATTTTAATGAATAGTTAGTACAAATGATTCATTAGATCGTGCTGTATGTCTAGGGTATTACAATGTTGAAAACAAAGTTTTTCAACATATATTTTTGAATACATAAGTTCAAGAGGCCAGAAACCATTGCCCGTTTTTCAATCGTTTTATTTGTTCGTGTAGACCAGGTATAGACATAATATTCTGGATAAATATGGAACTGTTCTTCGTCAATAGCAGCAATTTTGGGTTCAACTTTGCTGGCATTTCTCATTATTTCAGTAATAACGTGTTTTTATAAAAGCACGGGAGCATTATATGAGAGTAAATGTAAAACTTGCCCTCCTCATTTATTTTCGATAGTTACTTAGAAAACAATTTGGCGAACGTTCGCAACAGCGAAACTTAAGCGACTATATAGCTGCACAATGCGAAACATGAGAGTAAATGCGACAGAGCTAAAAATTATTTATGTAATTGAAGCGATATAAAAGCGAAGTGAACGCGAATATAAATTCTGTTCTTTATTATTTATCTTACATAAATACGTGCATTGACGCTGTTTTGTGTCCGAACTTCTGATAATTTTACAGTTTCAAGTTTTTCGGTTCTATTTTTCCATTCTGAATTTGTATTTGGGCGGGAATAGATCAGAAATTTGTCGTTTTTGTGTTTCTATCAGTGAATTGTAAACGGCGAGCAATTAAAATTACATTTAATTAACATTAAAGGTAAAATGAGAGGCTATACTTATAGGAGACTGGATTAGATGGGTAGGTACCTGCAAGCATAGGTTAATAAAGAAAAAGAAAAGTGAGTCCGAAGTGATACCACAATGTTCTGTCAACATTTGCTCCCGCTCAAGTTTTCGCTTTCATATCTCATTTGATTTCACTAGCGAAAGTGATGTTCCACTTTGTGATAATTATTTTTGCGATTCGCATTGGCTTCGCAATGTTTGCTGGGTAGTCTTTTTCTTTCGTTTTTTTGGCTTTATTCGTGAAATTTTCAAAGAGACTTTTATTTTTTCTGTTATTTTTTTCTTCTTCTTTCCTTTTCTATTTGTCAACTTTTAAATGGAATACAATCAGAAGTCTCTTCTTGCTTCCTAACTTGTTCTTAAGTTAATCTTATTTCATCACTATGAAGTAATAAGTGCGTTCCTCTTCCCTATTGGGGATATCCATGATCGATGGGACGCTGTTCGCAATAACAACAATGGTGCTAAAGAAAGTACCAACAGCCGTTGTTTTTGTTTATACACGTGCTTAGACCGACATTTGTGCTTTGTGTAAAAACGTGTTTTCTAAAGCTACAAGCGATAAAAGCTTTAAAAAAATTACGGAGACACAACTACTTTTAAAAGGCAACCAAAAATATACTAACTTGTATTAGGCATTACATTCTTTCGACATTACAATAATTCTCTTGAAACAAGCAGTCTTTTAAGATAGAGTTAGATTAGAATTTTCAATACAGACCTAGCGTCGCGTTCGAGAAGTTGGGAAAAATATGCTGTTAGATTGAACGCGTTGACATTTTAGATTCGTCAAATTTGTTTTCAAATTTTTGCTGGGAATGAGTTCGCATTTTCCACTTTCTCAATCAGCTTCTCACGAAATCACATTTTGCCTTCGAAAATAAAGGAATAAATTTAAAAAAATCCGGCAGCAGTATAATATTCCAAATGTCAGGTTAAATTGAACGCGTTTGCGACGAAAAATAGAAATTCGCCTGATTTTCGTGTCGCGGCTAAACAAGCATAGATTCGATATTAAATGTCAACGCACGCTACGCGGGTTACGCATTTGAAATTTTTACTCTGATTCCCGTTTTAAAAAGTACTTTCCGATTAAGCAATTCGAATGGAATTTAGGTGGTTTTTCTTGTCATTTTTGACGAGTTTACCTGGAAATCCGTACTATTTGCGCACGAATTTTAGCTTCTTTTCGTTATAGGGAACTTCGTTGAGATTCTTTGATTGCATTGGTAGTTGAAACTGAACGTGAAAATATAACAGATTTCCATGTGTTATCTGTATTATTTTCGCAGTGAATTCTAAGTCTTTTTTATGGTATTTCTATATGGAATTCCTAGAGATTTCATGCTTTTTCTGCAATGAAAGTGCTAAATTGAATTGTAGTGTAAAGTCAATATTTAAGAACGAGTTTTTACTTAGTCGCTCGTACAAATTATTAATTTACGGAGAATGTGGTACCTACCAGGTATAGGAAAAACCGCAATAAAATGCTTATTTGCTGTTAATAATAGCGTAAAATCTTTACTAAAATGTACCTATGACCTAATCCGGTAAACTGTTATAACCTTATTATTTTGTTTGTGAATGACATCTGTAAATTTAAAATGGCGTCCTGTAAGGGTGGAATTTTCTATGGGAATTCCACATCTGGAATTTTTGCTTATTGGGTTTGTTTAGCAGTTCTAAATATTACTACCATGTGACTTATCTTTATGTGGTCACTGGTTAAGCTTAGAAATACCAACGTTCAGTTGGACCGCCTGCCGCCGGGGTCTGCATGCATTTTTGATAAATTGATAATTATTGTAATCATTGATTCTGTTAATTACAACATTATTATATTATTTATTTGTATTTTTTTATACTCAATTTACCAGCTGCATGTAAAATAACAATATTGTTTGGAATTCCTTTACCATAAGCATTGTAAAATTACAATTTTATGCGGAGTTCGCATATCATATGTATTGTAAAACTACACTTTCGTGTGTAAAAGTGTTCCCTTTGAATGCGGTAAATTAAAATGTCAATTTGATTTAACATCTAACGGATTAGCGCGTTTTTAAAATCTTTGCGCTATTTTATTTCAGCCAAATTTGCGTTTACAAAATTTCGGAATTTGTGTTCATCATCTTCTCAAAAAAAGCTACGGATAGTTACTTATGGACAGAGATATGGCGTTAATCAGGCCTTTTCTTAAATCTTTTAGAATGCCATTCCATTCTGTCCAAAATGTTAAATTGAATTGGGATTCAAGCGGTACATATATCACTCGGACGAAAATGAAAATAGGCTTTCAATCAAAAAATATCTTATTTCTATTAAAATACATACGTTAGTTAACTATACCTACTTAAATGGCTTATGATAAAAAGTTTATACACTACTCTCTCGTATTTTACTAATTAGATGGATTTTTGTGGAACTTCTGTGTTTAATTCAAAGAAAAATTTTTGTATGAATTTGTATGTTTACGATATCTGTACTGAAGTCTAAATTGTAAATATAAATAAAACTTTTGAACAAATATTCCTTTGAAACTATTTTATTTCGAATTGATAAGTTCGCTGTCGGTGAAAATGTAGAATGCAGGCTTGATATCAGTTTTTGTAATCAAGAAAGTACGAAAGGTGAAAATGCGTTCGAATAAAGTACATATCAAATTTGCTCTACAAAAACTATTTCTCTTCTACGAATTCTGTTCATAAAATTAGAGCTATTAGTATAGTGAGTATTCATATGAAATAAAATACTCATAATAACTTCTGTAGATGAAAGGAATAAAGTGGTCATAAATAACATGTTTTGAATCAGTTTTTATACTTAAGTGTAAATAAAGACATAGATCATGTATGAAAATATATGTTTGTACATACATACATCTGCATAATTAAAAAGGCAGAGGAAGTTTTTGTATCTCGGTCAGTAGACTGTTTTCAAAATTTGAATTTTTAAATAATCTATGAGTCTGCTTACTACTGGCAGATTTCTTAATGTAATGCATGTACAAATTCTGGTTATAATCTTGAACACTTCTTAATTTAATTTCGCACTCTGGAGAATTAATAAAGAAATTACTTTGACAAGATATATAACTTCACACAGTTAGTAAATTCCAATAGATTTAAAATGAACACCTTAAAAATAATTTTAATTTACGCTAAAGCTCAGGAGCAAACTAATTATACTTCAAAGTCCACTGAAAAATTAAAGAAATTACTAATTAGTACTAACATGCAAAATTTTTGCCCTTTTTTAATGGAATTTTAAATTTTTGGAATGGAAAATTACATCCATGTGGATTCAATTCATACTGATCAGCACATAAATTTATAGCTTTGTTAAAATGTCTAAAGGCTCATTCAGAGTTTGTTAGCTAATATAATTCTAAACTTCTATGCAAAATTTCAGAGGAATGTATTAATGTTTAGAGATCGCCCAAATCGAAAATAATGTTTTTTTGGCTGTTTTGGACTTTCAGGAAAACTGTTTCAACATTTTCCATCATAACATTTTAATTCGACAATATTTTTTTCTTGATTCTTTTTTTAAATTTAAGGGAACTTAGTGCAGTAAAAGTCGTTTTAGAAACCTAAATTCTTCTATTTTTTTATTTTTTCAAAATGAAAATTCGCACCCGGAACTCCAATTCTTTTATTTCGCGTCAATCTTTGTCTAAGGAAAAGTAGCAAGTAATTTCTACTATAATGTAATCTACAATCGATTATCTTTCTAACGGCTACAACTTAAAGGGGCCATGTATAGAGCTGGAACTGTTCTTAAAATGGGATTCTTGAAAGTGAAGCATTTTTACAAATTACAATGAATATGTGCCGATCCATAAAAGTATAGAATTTTTCACTGTAACAAAATGATTTATATAAAAAAACAAGGAAACAAATTACAATTGGTGTTAAGACCAATAGTATTATTTCTAAGATGAACATAAAAGTTAAACAAAGTTAAAACCAAAAGTTCTGTATGGCAGCACCAAGAAGTGGTTGCCCGGTTTAAATTATTTTTGAAATTTTATTTACTATTTTTATGAAATGCTACAAAATTTCAGCTGTCCAGGTCGTCACGTTCTCAGGCAGTCTCCAAATATGTAGTGAAAACCCAAAGTTTTGTAAGGCAGTACCATGAAAGGGTTGCCCGATTTAGGCCAGTTTTAGACTTGTATTTGCGATTCTTATGAAAACGCCGCGTACAAGCTCTCCACGTCTACGCGTTCTCAGGCAGTGTCAAAATATATAGCGAAAAACGAAAATTTTGTATGGCAATAAGAAGAAGGTGTTGCCGTATTTAGTACATTTTTAAAATTTTATTTACAAATATTATGCAAACACTATGTATCAAAATTCAGTTCTCTTCGTCAATGCTTTCTCCGCCAGTGCCCAGATATACCGTTTAAAACTAAATTTTTGTATGGCAACCCTGCGAAGGAGTTGTTCGATTTGTCTCATTTTCGAAATTAAATTTACGTTTTTTTTTAAAAGCCTGTCGTAAAATTTCAGCTCAGCACTGTACGTGAGCGCGTTCTCGAGTCGTCGTTCGGACGGGCGGATGGACAGATAAACAGGCAGACAGACGAACAAACGGATTGATAGACATGCAAAATAAAAAAAAACACTTAATATTATGTGTCCAATTCAATAATTGAAAAAGATGTCATTGCTACAAAGTTGTTATTTTGTAATTTCCAAAAATGTTTCACCTTCGAAAATCGCATTTTGAGAACAGTTCATACACTACATGAGCCCCTTAAGTTATAGTCGCTAGAAAGATAATCGATTGCAGATAATAGTAGAAAAAGTATACCCGCGTACCACTTTACCTTACAAAGAAATTAGAACGAAGTCAAAAAATTTAATTTCCGGGTCCGAATTTTCGTTTTGAAAAAATTGTAAAAAATAGAAGAATTTAATTTTCTAAAACTATAACTATAACTAAGTTCCCTTAAATTAAAAAAAAAACGAATCCAGAAAAAATATTGTCAAATTAAAACGTTATGACAGAAAATGTTGAAACAGTTTTCCTGAAAATCCAAAATAGCCAAAAAAACATTATTTTCGATTTGAGCTGCCTCTAACCATTAAGGAATTTCACTGAGCTTTTGCATAAAAGCTTAGAATTACATTAACTAACTAATTCTGAATGAGCATTTAGACACCTTAACACTTTTGTACATCCATAAATTTTTGGGCCACCTTAATGTACAAGTTTTTTATGTAGTTTCAGATAAACGTGTAACCTAAACTTTTTCCATATTAAATGTAGTGAAATTATAATAAGTTTTTACTGTGTATCTACATATAGGAATCAGTAATGGGATTTTGCTACTATAGTAGCAAAATTGCTACCTTTTAAACATGTTTGCTACCTCGCTACTTTAAATCCAAATTTGCTACTTTTTCACTTTTTCCTATTGATCGTAACAAAAAAAAAATTTTTTTTTTAAAAATCTACTGTGAATGCTGATGTTTCAGATTTTCTGGGACTTTTTATTCATTTAAAGAAAACTACTAAGGCGAGAAAAGAAAAGGAATTGTATAAAAAGAACGGGCGGATTCTAATTACGTACGTTGCATGAGTTCGCATCTTGTTTGTGTGAACGACGCCGAAGCCGATGCCTTTGCTTTGATGTTGCTGTGCTGGACTAGACAAAAGTGTCATTCAGTACGTTTACATGAATACTTGAGTACTTGACTTGAAATTCATTTGAAACTCAAGTAGAGTTTTTGGTTGAATTAATTCCAATTACTTGACTTGAAATTTTCTTGAAATTTACTTCAAATGAGATTTTACCTTTGATAACTCTGCATTCGGTTCAATACAAAGGTGCGGATTTTTAGACAAATATCTTGCGAAAAGTGCTAAAAATCACTACCTGTATTATCAACATAATCTTCTTCTTGTTCCTCTTTGATGTTTTCATAATTCGCACAAATGAAAAACGTTCAAGTACTGAAGTTGCGTTTACATATGACTTTTGTCAAGTAAATCGAACAAAATTATGTGATTAATTTGACCCAAACATACTTGAAGTCAATGCGCGTTTACATGATATATTGATTACTTGATCTCTACTTGAAGTATACTTCAAGTATTCATGTAAACGTACTGAGTGGCAGCAAGTTGGCGTGACGCTGGCGTGTTTCTTTCAGCCATTAAGGAATAGTGTTTTGTGTTGTAGCGATTATTATGAATATTTCACTTCAAATGTACATATTTGCGCTTTGCAGTACGTTTTGCTTCGTTTGATCATTCTGTCAATGTCATTGCTCGCTGAGCTGATGCTGACTGCTGTGTTTGATAATTGCTATATAAATTAATTACGCATTCATGTTGTGAATTTGTGATTATTTTTGATTTCTGGTGATTGCTGCTGTTTGTTGTTGAGATTATAAAGGGTTTTCCAATAAGAGGTGTTATTTTAATTATTTCGGTAGATGTCACTTTTGGAGCTGTCATTTTTTGACATTTGACAAGTAGAAACTACGCCATTAATAAAAATGGAACGATACACGATTCTACAACGCATTGAAATTATTAAAATTCACTATAAAAATGGTGAAAATGTGGCAGAGACGGTTCGTAAAACTCGAACATTTTTGGGTCGTCGTGAAGCACCTTGTCGGACTGCAATACAGAAATTGGTAGAAAAATTCGAGCTGTCGAGACAAGTTCGTGACGTGAAGAATGAAACCCGTGCACGTCGCTCAAGAACAGCCGAGATTCCTCGTCGTTCTTTGGAATTAGGCATTCCACAAACGTCATTACACTGTATTTTGCATAAAGGTTTGGGTCTTAAGGCTTATAAAGTTCAGCTAACACAAGAACTCAAGCCGGCCGATCATCAACAATGTCGAGTCTTTGCTGATTGGGTCCTTGAAATGCATGAAAATGATCCGGAATTCCATCGAGTTATTGTTGAAAAGACTCTCTATCCTCAACGTGTGACTGTTTGGTGCGGTTTATGGTCCCGCGGGGTCATTGGACTTTACTTTTTCGAAAATGAGGCTGGAGCAACAGTTACGGTGAATGGATTGCGCTATCGACAGATCATTAATGATTTTTTATCGAAATTGGATGGTATTGATCTGGACAACGTTTACTTTCAACAAGACGGCGCTACGTGCCATACAAGCAACGAAACCATTTATCTTTTACGGGAAAAGTTTCCGGACCGTGTTATCTCTAGAAGAGGTGATCACAATTGGCCACCGAGATCTTGTGACTTAACACCTTGCGACTTCTTCCTTTGGGGCCACGTGAAAGGGAAGGTCTACGCTAACAGCCCCGTCGATTCAAGACCTCAATGATGGAATTCGTGAGACTATCGAGGACATAGGGCAGCCACTTTGCGATTTGGTTATGGAAAATTTCATGAAAAGGATATGGTCCTGTAGGCGTGGTCGTGGTAGTCATTTGGCTGATGTTATTTTCCATTATTAACGGTATACCTTCCTCTTTATAATGAAATAAAGATCCGATCATTTATCTCAAAAAATGGCATTTTTCTTTGAATATCAAAATAACACCTCTTATTGGAAAGCCCGTTATTTATACCTTCAACAAAAAGGATAAGCAAGCGAGAAATTCTGCGTAAAATTTTATTGGCCTAAGTACTGACAACACATCAGTAATGAAAGGTGAAGTTACGGGAGTTAGAGCACGATTAGAGAAATTGAATAAACATTTATTTGGATGCACTTGCCACTTGTGTCCTGCGGCTGCTATGAAAAAAAATCCTCGGAAAATTTAATATTTCCTTTCTTGCATATATAATCATTTTGTCCACAGTGTTAAGACGCAAAGTAAGTTGGCAGAATTTCAAGATAATTTTGATTTAAATAAGATTCTAAAATCAAGCGGTACAAGCTGGTTTGAGCTAGAGCAAGTCATTATAAGAATCTTGTCACAGTGGTCAGCTTTAGTTCAATACTTTACTCTCCTTACTTTTGAAAGTCCTAATAATTTTGAATTCTTTAATCTCTGAATAGTTGGAAGATAAAGTTGTACTTATTATTTTTGTGCTATACTTTAGGTGAGATTAATAATCGTAATAAAACCTTCCAGTGTGAAAAAATTTTAATACACAAACTAAGACCTTTAAATGAAAATAACTTCAAAAATATTTTAAGAAATTGTATAAAGCTAGAACACATTCATTTGACTGCAAATTTAATGACGGTTCATTTCATCTTGAAAAATCAAGAATGTTTTTGGAATTAAATTTGAACAGTTTCAATCTACAAATGCTTGTGAAAATATTGGTAATATCCAAAATAATCTATTGTTATTTTACATAGAATTGTGCCAACAAATTAAAAAATGTTTCGATCTTAATGATCACAAATTGAGACTATTAGAATATTTGGATCCAAGGAAGATTAGAACAGGCGAAATGACTTCAATACTTCCTTTAGTTGAAACCTTTCCTTTTCATAATGAAATAGATATTGAAAAACTTTATTCAGAATGGAGGCTCCTAATAATCTTTGAAAAGTTAGACGAACTTGTTCATTGTAACGATATTGCTAAAACTTGGCTAAATTTATCAAAACAGAAAAATCTTTTTGAACAATCAATTTACGAGAATCCTTGCAACAACACAATTAATTATTTTGCACTTCCCCACAGTACGGCTGCTGCTGAGCGAACATTTTCAGATTTTAATAACTTAAAAAATAAAAATAGTAATTAAGTACTGCAGTCTGTATAAATTTTTCAATGGAATAAGAGAAAGTTCTAACAATTAATTGTATAAACACAATTATAATAAAATAAAACATAACATTCTATAATTATATACTTTTTATGTTACCCGTACTCTGTAGTCTGTTTGCTACCCTTTATTCTCAAATTTGCTAGCATAATTTGGTAGGGAAGTCCCATCACTGATAGGAATGCGTCTAGGCCACTAAATGCTATTGATAGTGTACACTGAAAATTATATAAGTTGAGATTTTCAACCCAAAAGGTAATCTCTCAAATTAATAACGTCCCTTATTTGTTGAAAATTCTGTCAAATGTCAAAATTTCTGATTAAATGGGATTTGATTAAATCAACTGGTAATGTCAAGCGTAGAAAAATATTTTGCTCAGCTTAACTTGTCCAATACATCCTCAAATATTGTTCTTCATTAACAAGTTTCTTATTTAGTGATCTAAAATCTACTATGTACCAGTCGATACCCATTGGGACGAGAAACCAGCGCTTCCGAAAGGAGCACAATTTAAGCGCATCTCTAGCCATCATTTGGCAGTTCTTTAGAAGCATATTCACTGATTTATCATGAAAAATTAACAAAGGCGCAAGTAAGTAACTCAAGTGCTTCAAGAGCTATCGCTTGGAAGCTCTATAGAAGAATATTTGATGAGCTCCAGCAGATTGAAGTGCAACAAGGGCTGATCTCATCTAATTTTCCATGAATCTGAACTATGGATTTTTTCACTATTGACGAAGTAACGCATTTCTCATTTTCAATGTGATGTGCAGAGTGGTTAGAAGTAATCTGAAGTTTTGGTTAATTAAAGTGAGAATAAAAGGGAGAATATTGGCTTATTTAATAAACTTCATAAGATTTAATACAACAAATAATCATGAGCAAATATAAGCGCCTTACTACTGTTCTCTGTCTTGAAGGCCCTTATGAGATTAAGGAAGAAGCACTGCGATGATTATCCAAAAACCTCCTTCGGTTATCATTTCGGGCGCTCATAGAGCGCTTCTTAAGAGCCAGCAGCATTGAAGCGCTTGCCTCTGCGGACATACCTATGTTAAAAAGCAATGAACCGGAATAAGGAAAAGAAGCGCTTCGGGCTTCTACGGAAGCGCTTCAGGAGGGCTCTTAGAGCGCTCTTTTTTCAAGTGAGTATTTCTGTTGTCCACCTATGTATGGCTTTCTTGGGTACAATAACAAATGGTGAGTTATAAGGCATCCTATAGATTTTAATGTAGACAGGTGTTTTATCTGTAGTAGAAATTCATTGTTCATACAAATTATTATGTTTTAGGGATTCTCCTTCAAAATGAAATATATATATATAATGATCTGAATGAGAGCAAAGTTCATCTGTTTGTTGCTACAAGCTATTTGTTGTTTTTTTATAACAAAATTTTGTTTGCCCTTCATGGAATGCCTAGTCACGATACCATATCTAAGAAAATATATATAATCCTACTACTATAAAAAACAAAATGTAAATAGTGCAAATTTCCTCAATTAAATAACTCTCAATTACAGGTACAAAACGCTTACATGGATGAAGTAATATGAGCATGTTCGTGTCACATTTCTATTGAATTTCCGGAAAGGATCAATACTAATTGCAGAAAAGCTAATTGAAACACCGTCAAAATGTATGGGATGTTATTGGAGAGTGTCCAGTATTTCGTGCAGGTAAGAAATAATTGTGTTTCGTAATTAAAATTAATTGCTTTCGATTAGTTTACTTTTTACCGAGTTATCTTCAGAAATAAGAAAAGAATTCTTGAAAATTTTGTTGCTAACCTACCTAAAAGTTAGCACTTCATGTAGATAGGTAAAATAATAATCATTAGTCATAGTGCTCCAAATTTTTTAATTGGTTCGTCCTACATAGACCCTTAGGAATGAGTCGAAAGCTCAATACTTTAGGAAATTAGCTGTCAATTAGTAACACACATACATATGTATGTATATATTAGTGATTGAAGGTTTCCTAATAAATAGAGATGTATAGGGTGAAGGAAACAAGTTATACTGTAATGGAAAACCCCGACCGAATGCACTACAGAAATTGAAATAATTCAGATTAATTTGCAACTTTTCAATTTTCGAAATACCAATCAAAGCCAAGCTAAAATTGATATATACATACGCTCAGTAACAACAACAACCCCTGGATAATTTCGTGGATTAGGTACTTTTAAGAAAGAACATAAATTTTCTCTACTTTTAAGAGATGGTAGGAGAGATGAGTAATTGTTAGGAGGATTTTCAAAGTTCATCTTCTAACGGTACTTGTCAATTAAATCTCTTTGTATTTTCTACACTTCTAAAAGCATGACAACTGGTTAGCCCGCATTTATTATTAGAGCTTAGAAGTATGTGGTACGTTTGTTTTTAATATAAAACTATTGTAGGTATTTAGCTTTACTATTTTTACAGTTAATTTAAAAATGGATAAAGCAAATAAACAGTCAGCAAGGGAAATTGGCCAAATTAAAGGTTATAAAGTAAATAATTGGCCAATAAAGCGAATATGGTGAGAGTTGAAGAGAAATTCTAAGGAAATAAGGATTTTGTTTAAGAATCCTGAAAATTATGGACAAAATTATTCTGGACGAGTAAAATACGCCACAACAGAGTGCGATAGATAAAGTTTGTTGGTGAACCTGGGGTAGTTAAAAGGATACCATGTAGCCTTGAAGCGTATTCATTCGATATCAGCAAGAAGCTAGTCGAAAATTCTGAGAAGATAGTCCAGATTGTTTTAATTTTTATTTCCAAGACCTGAGGATAGAAGAAGTTTACCTATTACGTCGCCATATCCGATTTGGATTGGTCGTGGTATGGTGAGCCATATCTTACTTCGGTACGATAGACCAAAACATTTTGAACAAAACACACACTATATTTTCTCAACCAAGCATTGTTTTAGCAAGTAAGTCCTAAATTCATGTATGGAAATGACATTTTTAGTGGTTTTTATTCAAATATAGCCGCTTAAAGTTGAAACTTTGAACCCCCGCCAATCCCAGAGCTTGCCCCTCCCGCAAAAATGAAGATGCGGAATAACGAAATCTACGTAAATATCAAGTTTGGTAAAAAAAGTGTTTTTTTCGAAATTACCCCCTCCATTTTCGAAATTCGAAATCGAAAAGTACCCTATCTAATAGCCAGTTCAGATTCCTGTACAATGACATATAAATAGTTGTAGTAGGTTAAACACTGTAGGAGGAGATAGAATCCTACGAACAAACTGAAGATTACCTCGATGGGCACATCTTCCAAATGTTTGCTTATAACTTTTGATTGTTATTGTTGATAGCACTTAGGGAGGTCATTTTGGAAAGGGGACATAATGCGCATAGTTTTGCCAAGTTCGTGCAATGGTGATATTTCGAATAAATGTACACTGAAGCGCGACAAAAATTTTGGTGAAATAAAAAATTTTAGAGATAACTGTTTTTTTTTTTAATAATTGAAGACACAATTATAACTTATTATACATTTTTAGAAAGGCCAATATGTGTTCTTTTAAGTAAAAGTTTAAACGTCACAATCCATTAATTACAATAGAACTTATAACGAAATTACTCTGACAAGGTATGCAAAATCTCGAAAATCCATATTATCGATTTACTCGAAAACCAAGCGGAGTTCGATATAAAAGTATCAAGACTTTTTTTACCCAAATGACCTCTACTTTCATCCCCTTAAAGGATTAAAGACATTTACGGAACACCCGTATATAAAATGATAACTTTCCCAACATACTACTTTTCATCAAAATACCCAGCTTTTGTGAGCTTTCGATCACAGAAAAGTGCAAAAATTCCTCAGTGGTATAATTTTAACTTTTTTGAGAATAATTTATGACTAAAAAAGAAAAAAAAAATAATAAATATAACAAATAAATTTTTAAAAAACTATCTAGAGTTTTGCATTTAATTAAATATTAAAATTATATTACATTTGTGTATAAATTTTAAAATTTTCATGGTACACAAAGAAAGCAAAGTCAAAGCAAAGTATTTTAATTCAGCAATTTGATAAACAAATTTCATTGCTATTCACTGTAGTGTTTAAACTATAACTTCCCAGGGGCTAGATTCAGCAACGGTGAAAAATTTGCCAGTGCACACGATTTAAAAAACTCACCGTGAAGGAAAGTATACACTTAAATGCTGAATGTTGTGTTAGTGAGAAAATAATCTTTTTGAAGAAGTTTTGTTCAGTTATAAGAAATGAGTTACATGAATTCACTAGTATTAAGGCGACTATGGCTTAGAAAAAGGTGAAATAAATAATATAACAAAATAATTTGAAAATAACGCTTCATAAAAACTCACAAGTATCTCTTCAAAATTCACGACCAAAATGGCGGAGAGAAAATATCAGTTAAAGTGTACAAAATTTTAACAGAAAAACTCATTTCCATTTTTGCGCAATCGAAACAAGGTGGTATCCACAAAATTTTGTATGCCGCGTTAACTAATAGTTGCGGAATCTGGCCCCAGATCTTGCTTTCTTTATTTACCTTGAAAATTTTGAATTTTATACACTAATATGATATAATTTTAATATTTAACTAAATGCAAAATGAAGGGAAACTCTAGAGAAGTTTTGTGATGTATTCATTAAGTGAAGGGAGAAATTATTTTTAAGATTTGAAATGATTTTTTTTTCCATTTCATTTGATTAGAGTATATAAAAAATGTTTTATACAAAAAAATTGAAACGGAAATCTTAGACAAAAATAAAATATTGCAATTGATTAGTTTTAATAGACGAGGGCCGCATTTACCATAAGGCGCACTAGGCGCAAGCTGGGGCCTCACTCTCTATGGGGGCCACATTTTAAAACATCACTTCTCGAAAACAACAATATAAAAAAAATTCTAAAATCATAATTTAAAAACTAGAGCCTAATGAAAATTTACCTCCATTTGAAACACATATAATATGTATGCATACATATACATATATTGTTCTTTGTTTAGAATATACGGGTATGATAATAAACAGAAATGCGGAAATGCGAAAATATCGTACATGAGTGCGCCTGCGCCTTCATGAGTTCTGCTAACATATTATTTATTTATTTGTTGCGAGCTAATAATTTGTTACAGTCTTTAGTTGATTTTATTTTAAATATAAGAAATAATTCTGCTGTTTTAAATGAAGAAGCGAATTTAATAACAGATGAAACATAATTTAACGAAGAGAAGAAAAGATTGAGAAAATGAAAAAAATTTCTGACGAAGTTGAAAATCTAACGATAAGGTTATATTTCATGGCAAGGAAAATTTTATTGTTAATATTTTTAATTTCATTTGCGAAAAGTAATCTTGGAAATAAATTCAGACATATTAGATACGTATGATATTTTTTTTGGAAAAACATATAAATCAAGACAAATACCTATAAGACTAATATTACGAAAATTTTATTCAACTTTGGTACTGATATTGACTCAGAAAAATTTATTGAAGAAAACTTTTTAATTAAAAATACGTATAAATTTATAAAGAATGGGTTAAGGGGTACTTTTCTGAATGTAAAAACAATTTTAAAAATAATTTTGACGATGCCTATTTCTAATGCAAGTGCTGAATGGTTTTCGATGTTGAAACGAATAAAAAATTATTTACAAAGCAACTTGTTTGTATGGGGAAGTGTGAATGGTATTGTTAACAGTATTAGTAACGATACAAGCGATAGTAGGACTAACAATGCAAATAGTGATGGTACAAGAATAGTAACGGCAGCAGGACTTTAGTAGTTATAATGCCAACTAACCTAGTGGTGGAACTCCAAGTATTGCTAGTTTTGCAAGAGCAACAGCAGCTATTATACACAACAATGGAAAATTCATAGAATAGCAGGTAGAAACTTAGCCGTACTGAAGAGTATTAAGTTTTCTGCCACTACGAAACGCTTCTTCCAATCCATTTTAGAAGTTCAAATTTGCAATTGACAATCGTCATTAGCATAGTTTCCTTCCTCCATAGACGAAATATAACCCACCTTCCAGGAGGCAGGCGTTGGGATTCCTGGATTTTATAACTTATCATAAGAGATGGTTGGATTTTATAGTTCTTCTTGAATGATGGCTCAAATTTATTATTGTTCACGATTGATAGTTAGATATTATCCTGTATTATTTATCCTGAATGATAGTTAGATTTCTTTCAGATGTAAATGACATTAAAAAATCTCGCCTATATTAATAAGTGTATGTTAATATATAGCCCAAAAATATATATGTCAGTGATTGAATCAGATGTAATGGACTCGATTAATTATGATGACATTATAGACATAATTGCTAAAACAAAAGCCAGAAAACAAAATGTTTTTTAAAATACCAATGTAGTGTTATTTTTATGTTATTAAAATGCGTTATTATGGAAATGTCGACAATTGTTTTCAATAAACTAAAAAAATGCATATGTAGGTCCAATATATATTATGTTAACTGAAACAGACTTATTTTTTTGGGGCCTCATAATGACTTTGCGCCTAGGGCCTCCAAAAGTATAAATGCGGCCCTGAATAGACCTGTGCATTGACCAAAATTGTTTCCAATTTAACGGGAAATTTTATATACAGAGTTTAGTTTTAGTTTAGTTTATTAATATATATTACATTTGATCTAAGGCTCATCAATTTTATCAATCAATCAAATTAACAATTAAATTAAAAAAGGAGAAAAGAAATAAAAACTAAGGCTATTACTACAATCTACTAAAGCTTGGATGTGCAAAATTTACTGGTAAGTAAATAATATTAAACAAAAGTTCATTACTTGAAGAGAGAGAAAAATAGAAAAAATTTGAAAATAGAAATAAGGATTACAAGAAAAGAACAAAATAAAATTAATTAATCGTACTAAAATTACATGTTCCATGCATAACAAAACCAAAATCAAGTGAGACTTGCAAAATGATTAAAAGCTGCTTCTTTAAAACTGCTTAGGGTTGCTGAACATTTCATATTAGTTGACAATGAGTTCCAAAGTTTTACACCGTAAACGAAAAAGATCTTGCACTCTGAATGAAGTTACTCCGACGTATAACTAGTTGAAGGCTACGAGCTGATCGAAATTGGCATATTTTCCCATGTAAATATTGTGGAACATAATTCTTGCATATCTTGAATACCATAAGATCACTGTGATATTTCAAATAATTCTCCAATGTACAACACAAGAGTATTCAGATATATGGCTAAATCGATTGATATTAAAAACATACCGCGAGCATGAATTGTACGCTAGATTTAACTTTCTTCGACTAATACTGTCTAAAGAACATCAGATCTCACAGGCATATAAGATAACGGTTAGGATTAAGGCTATGACCAGCCGCAGCCAGGCAGCCTAATGGCCTCGGGAATAAATTTTGTATAACACCAAAGCTGACGGAGAGTACCATATATTCGTCCCACAACTTTGCCAATATGCATATCCCAACTCAAGGTTTGACTAAGTAATTTATTCACTGATTGAGAATAAGGAATCACATTATTACCAAGGTATACAGGACTCAGATCGGACGTATTAGCTCGTTTGATATTAAAAATTATTGTATGAGATTTAACTGCATTTAACCTGAGCTTGTTTACCTGCGACCAATTTAAAATCCTTTCCAGGTCATCATTCATTCTGGAGACTCCATTAGATAAGTCAGCAAGAGGAGTGGATACAGAAAGTTGGACATCATCTGCATAAATTTGAACACTCGCATTATGTACATATTGAGGTAGATCGTTTATGTAGAATAAAAACAGTAGAGGACCAAGGATTGAGTCTTGCGGAACACCTAAGGAAATCATTTTGTAGCCCGATTCCAAGGATGAGATAACAACTTTCTGAAAATGATCACTTAAATAAGAAAATATTAAACTTGTTGCCGAGCTGCCAAAGCTAAACTCTGATTTCAGTTTACAACATAATATGTTAAAATTAACACTGTCAAAAGCTTTTGAAAAATCTAGTTGGACAAGCAAAGATATCAGAAGATTATCAAAATTGCATCTGATGTAATCAGTAAGGTAGAGGGGTGACGTTGTTGTGCTATGATGACCTCGGAACCCCGACTGAAATTCATATAATAAAGACTCATCAGCTAAAAAGGTCTTGGTCTGATCACAGAGTAACTTTTCAAGGACTTTTGAGCAAAACTGAAGTACACTAATTGGGCGAAAATCTTCCTTACCTTTTGGACTGGGCTTTTTATTATTGTGAATAACTTTAGCAAGATTCCACCATGAAGAAAAATAAGATGTTGTAATGTAAGTATTAATAATATGCGTCAAATGTTGAATAATAACGGGAAAATAATACACAAGAACTGAGGATTTATATTATCAACACCCGTCGCATCCGATTTGATCGATTTAATGGCAAGAATTACATCTGCAACATTAACCGTAGAGAATTAAAAACCCTCAAAGCTAATCCCATTATCGAGGGCATTAATAGCAAAGCTCTCACTGTTTCTATCTCCACTAACACAGGCCTCTACAAAGTAATTGTTGAGCACCTTCGGATCAATATCACAATTAACAACTGAATTTCGAAGACCAAGGTGTTTAATATTCTTCCACAAGCATTTAGATAGAAGAGGTGGATCACGTTTACAAGTAAAGAATTTCTGCTTGGCGTCACGAATAGCTTTAGTAGTTAACTTGTGAAGCTTTCGATAGTCAACTAGAAGGAAATCAGTCTTAAAAATTTTTCAAAGCTTGTAAGCTGGGCAAGTACCAAAGAAAAATTACTTAAGTACAAGTACCGAAGGCCTGAGTACTTCAGCGTAAGTACAAGTACCGCATGTATGAAAAGTACTTGTAATTAAGTACTAAGTTGACAGTAATATAATGAAATTTCTCGCGTTCAGTTAATAGATATTAATAAATAAATACCTTTTGAAAACTATTGTTTTTATAGTAACCAGTGGCTGCTATTTATAGTTTTTCATAGCTTTCGGTGAATCAAGTAGAATAAAACTTTCACCTCTCCTTGCTACACTCACAAAAACTATTAGAGGTTCGCCCAAGCACCCATTATCGCCTCCAATAATGCATAACTATTCTAAGGAAAAAACTTCCAGTAAATTTCTAAGAAAAAATTGAGGCCTTCCCTACATCAGTTCGAAGCATCATTGATTTTATATTGGAGCGAGGCATTGCTTGCTTACCCTTGATTATGTCCACTGACATATATAATATGGACTGCCTACGTTTCTAGTTCACGTGGGCACAATTGCTTGTGTCAAAAAGAGTTCTTACGTCGGTAAAATCATTGGCGGGAAGTTGAAAAAGTGAGCACGCAGCTCGGAAAGTGATTTTAATAAAAGATTTAGAAATTCTTCTGCGTATATAATGAATACATTGTCTTTGATAAAACAGTTTTTGTCAGCAAAAACCTTAAATGATTAATTTAAAAACATTTATTTTAACGAATCCACTAATTTATTTGTTGTTTTCAGTTCTCTCTCAGTTGATACTTGGTGCTTAGGCCGAAAGAGTCAGTAATATAGAAGTAAGCGCACTTTTTGCAATCCATATGATACATGTCAGTGGTTATGTCATCAAGTCGAGGCATCGTCGATTTTATACTCGAGCGAGACGTTACTGGTTTTTGTTCTACTTGCCAGTCTTGTTTGTATGTTATTAGTTTGTCTAAGGTTCTGCCTTGACGCGTGAGTGCGGCACATTCTTTGCCAGTTCTTTGCGTGCTTTAAAACTCTACAAAAAAGGAGTTGCGCTAGAGATTGTGTTTGCTTTTCTACGAAGATTTAGATATTTGTATGTAAGTACTAAGTACTAAGTATTAAGTAATAGACTCATAAATACCTAAGTAAAAATCTTGGTACTTACGTACAAAAGTAAGTCTTAAGTACAATTAAAAGAAGCAAGTACTTATGTTCAAGTACTAAGTAGGGGCATTTCAAAAGTATTGAGTAATAAGTCTTAAGTAACGAAAATGTACTTTAAGTAGTACTTAAGTCTTTTTTTACTTAAGTATTGCCCAGCTCTGCTTGTAAGCATAGTCCTTCTCGCGCATGAAGACTATTATAGTATTTTTTAACCAGCCTGGTCTATTTCATAACACCTTGGATTTAATAGGAACAAAATCATTGTATAGGCTAAAATTATATAGTTAAAGTGTTCAACCTGAACGTTAACATCGCCCGTTGCATAGATGGGACCCCAGTGAACAGCGCTAGCTTTAAGAAAAAAGCAGAGTGTCAACATTGTTAAAGTCTCGGACCTCGAAACTGGAGGAAAGATTTGGTTCAGGAAACTTAAATGAAGCAGTAACCACTTCATGGTCCGTAATTCCCGGTAAGGCAAATTGTCGAAGATTTAACAGAATGTCATCACGATTTGTTTTAATAACATCCAAAATGGAACTACCTGAGGAAAAATGTCATATCGGCAAACTGTTAATCACTTTTAAACCACTTCAATTGATGGAACTTAAAAAGAGTCGGTTTTGACTACTATCAGGCAAAAAATTCACATTTAAATCACCAAGAATTATAATGGAAGCATATTGACTCGAGAATAGCATAAGTTCATCATAAAAACTACTAAGAGAAGAAATCCTAGGTGGTTTATAAACACAAGCAATATGAATTTTCTCAGCCGAGAAAGTTATAAAGGAAAAGGTACTCAACCTCTGGGCCTGGACAGCTTGATAAGGAGACAATACGTGCATGGATGCCTTGACGAACATATATACCAATTGAATATGAGCGATCAGCCCTGTGAAATTGATAGTTCGGGAGATTCACAACATTACTATCAATATAATCCGGTAGCCAAGTTTTGCTTATTCCTGTGATATCAGGCTTAAAGTTCAAAAATACATATTTAAATTCATCAAAATGAGCTCTTAAACAAACTTGAAGTGAGTTATCAGTTAAACATGTTACGGAAATTTCATTCACGGTACAACAGACTCATAACTATGGGAATTAATAACAAAAACAAGCACGATTACATAGGAAAGCACTAAAGATTTGAATAAAATTTGAACATAATCAGAAAAAAAGAAAATCAAGAAGATAAAAAAGAAAAATGAAAAATAATTAGAAAATGAAATATGGACACTAAATACACTCCAATAACGATGATCATCATTCCGTTAGCTGCTCGCTCCGCAAAATTTCATTTAGAAAGTCGCTCGTCAACAGGGGATTCCTCAGCTGATCTCCGAATATAGACAATGCCATTGTATGTGATGGTTTGGCTATGGGTTCGGCTCATTCACCCTTTCTATCTGAATTCTTTATGTACAATCTAGAAAATGAGAGCTTTTTAATTCTGGTCTTCCTGTTATAAAAAATATTTTATTTTGGACAAGATATGTAAACGATATTCTATGAATCTGGACGGGAACCGAACGACAACTTGAAAATTTTGTGAGAAAACACTAAATAAATTAGACAAAAACATTTTATTTACTGTAGAAGTAGGCAATAATAAAATCAATTTCTTAGATCTGACAGTTAAAATAGACAATAACAAATTACGTTACAATATTTTTAGAAAACCAACATTTTCTGACACTGTAATTCCAAGTGAATCTTGTCACCGTAGGAATACAAAAATGGCATCTTTTTACTATATGATTAACAGACTATTATAAGTTCCTCTTAATGTATCTAATTTTAATAAACAATTGTCCACCATCTTGACAATAGCATTAAATAATGGATATAAAGAGAGTACAATTATCTGTATTCGTTTAATCAAGCTGTCGATTCCATTTATCCTTCAGTGTCTAGATGCCATATACAAGAAAATTCCACATATAGAAAGTTTATCTAATATATACTAGCCTTGTCCAGTAGATGATGTACTCTAAAAAATTTGCTATCCAATAAAAAGATAAAAGCTAAAATTGATACAGTGGATAAAAGTGGAGTCTATAAGCTTAACTCTAACGATTGCCAAGCTGTTTTTATAGGGAAGACTAAAAGATCTCTTAAGACAAGATTTTCGGAACACATAAAATCTAGTAAATCCCATAACCCAAACTTTAGCTTTGCAAAACATCTACTCGATAATAAACATTCAGCTAATTTAGACGACATGGAACTAGTGCATTGCTTAAAAGATGGAAAATATTAGACAAGTATGAAATCTATGAAATTAGAAAGCAACAGAAGAATGATACTTTTCTAGTTAATGACCAAATTGATTTCAGTAACAGAAGCCCTCTGCTAGACCCTGTTATAGTTAAAATTAGCTCTCAGAGCATCTAAAGTGCAACATAAATTGCCAAGTGTTTTTTTTTTAAATTCTCCCCGCTGTATCCGCCCTTGCTAATGGTGGTATAGTCTTTAAATAAAGACACATGAAGGTTACACAATTTTTTGGTAAAAGTATTCCACGAAATTATCCAGGGGGCTAAGCAATTGTCACCGAATGTATATATGTACCTACTATCAAAATATTTATGATTTGAAAACAAAATTAACGGGTGCTTTATTTTGTAGTTTTGAAAAATATTTATGATTCTACATATACAGGGTTATTCAGATCAAGATATCTTCCGGTATACCACGCGATTCCTTGAGAGAAGTTGATCAAAACCTTGTTCCACATACCCTACCCCCCCCCCCCCCTCTTAGGAACCATCCTTTAAGAGTTATGGCCAGCTGAAGATTTCGCCAATATTCTTCAACCCTGATGGAATTAAATGAGTATAACTTTTGAACCACACCATAGATTTCATAAATACAAATTTCATAAATACCGTCATTTATTTCAAAAACTTCTTCCATGATAACCCAAATTTATTGCTGCTTATTAATGCCTCTACTACCCTCTATCACTGGAAAAAAAAACCGCATGCCAATACCTGTATCAGTTTTAGCACTGGAAGTTTATTGGAACATTCATAAAATTGCATACAAGCAATAATCACAGGTAGGTACGTAAGGTCTTTTATGACCCACAATTGCTTTGGTTATAATTTTGTGAATGTAGTGGTAATCTTATTTAGTATTTAAGCAGCATCTTATGAGTTTCATAATTACTTATTTTATCAGTCAGTGGAAAGTAGCATCAAGATTTAAAAAAAGTAAGAATAATTTTTGTTTGGGTAAGAGAACAAGAAGCTGGATTAAAGGTTTAAACTTTAGTATGTAATAAATATTAACAAAACTAATTGTTAGTTACTAGTATATCGTTTTCAAATGATGATGAGGATGATGAAGATGAAGAATATGCGGATATACACCTCATCTGGTTAAGCTCACTAAAATAGCGGCCTGGCAAGAGAGATTTCCTCGTCGTAGACTTTCGGGTCGGAGAACCTTCGAAAGTGTAGGTAGGTGTATAAGGAAGTGGGGGACAATTCAACATAAACGAATGGATCAAGGAAGAGGGAGGTAAGATGTAAATGTTGAGGAGGAAATATTGAGAATGGTAGCTGCAGACGAAAGTACTAGTACCAGAAAATTAGCGCAGCGAAGAGGAATTTCTTAGTCAACTGTTTGGCGAATACTTAATTCTAAATAACAGTACCACTACCTTCAGAAAATTTTAACCAAAGCAATTGTGAGCCCAATAATAATAAATTTCACATAGATTAGATTAGATTCGTAGAGGGGTGTGTAGGCACAGCCTCGCAATCACCGCGACCTATAAGATCTATTGTGAGTCCCCGTTGAATTTATTCCCTTTCTAGGTTCAGACTGTTAATAAAGTCTAGGATCCTTCTGGGATTGAGGTTCCGTACGTAGTTAGGTGTAGGAAAAGCATGTTCGAGATGGAGTAATCTCCGCCTGGTCAATGCTTCGCAGTTGCAGAGCAGATGCTCCGAGGTTTCATGAGCATCCTGGCAAAAGCGGCAGGATGAAGTCTCAGCCAAGCCCATCTTGTTAAGGTGATACCTCAAGGAGCAATGGCCTGAGAAGAGTTCTGTAATTATTTTGAGCTCTGTTTTCTTGAGGAGTAATAGTTCTTTTGTTTTTCCTCCAGAGGTGTCGATAAACTTTTTTGCCTGACGAAGTCCTTGTAGCCTTTCCCAGTATAGGGATTTTTGTTTGTTCTCCCAGTTATTTAGGGCAGCTTTGAGGTAACATTTTGAGGTGTCACAAAATGGCTCCGGTCCGAAATTTCACATAAGGTGAACATAAAAAAAAAAGAACAACTTGATTTGATAAGTTAAAGAAACACTTTATTGCCAATCCAAATTTTTATACAAAGTTACTAGACTAATTACAATTTATTACACGACGACCGAACCTCAGACTACCGACTTTCAGACTGACTTTTCTATCTTTTACAAATTACTTGCTTTCCGCTAAACTTATCATTTCACGTGTCTACTACACGGGAAATGGTTTTGACGAAAAATGCATTGCTGGCTTTTTTAAGATTCTCCCATGAGAACTGTAATTTAACGCTTTTCGCATATTTCTATTTGATGCGCGTTGTCTGGGTTTCTTTTATTTGAAATGAAATTCTTTAGATTAAAAATTATATGAAATGCATTTTTCGTGGGAAGGTAAGTGAGAAAATTAAAATATGTTGCAGTGATATTTAATGTTATAATAATTGGTTATTATATATGCCCTATATGATATTTTTATCTATAACATTTAGCATCACGTGACGTTTAAGAAATTCTCATTTTTAAAACACTTTTGGCTTAAAGATCTTAAAAATTCTTAGTTTAGACCATTATCATCATCTAGAATATCAATACATTCATAATAATTTGCGGATTGTCTCCAGTTGCTTTAATAATATATTTTGCGATGTCATACGAAAAAAAAAAAATATTTTTTTTTAATTTTAACCCTACTCTTATGTATAAAATAGTATTGAATTTCTTAAGGGGACAAATAGGTGTAGAAGCTTGAAAAAATTCAATTTTTTTATAAATCACTTGTTAAGCTATTCAAAAATATACTCCTAAAATTTCAAGTCAAAATTCCAATGCGTTCAAAAGTTATAAGCAGTTAAGTGAGCGTCCCTCATCCAAGTGTCGGACCGCGTGGCAAATAATACCTTTTCTGCCACTTTTTTTCAAACACGTCTTTATCGAAAGAACTTTTTTCGAATTTGCGTACAGTCTAGCTTAAAAAGTTTTCAAACGATCATTTTGAAAACTGGTATATCGTTTCTTTATATAAATACGCTCTATTTGAATCTGAGTACTCAGTAATATCTTTGTAATTTTTTTTTAAAGGTAGAACAAATGGCAAAAAGCAGTGTTTTATGTTCACACCCCTCTAAAAAATACTAGTTTTCATTATTTTTATTGTTGAGAAAATTGAGGTTCACATAGAAGAGACACATATATAGAAAAAAGTAAATTCTTTGTGCAGTGCATTTCAGATAAAAATTGCGGCCTCCAAGATGTACGCAAACTGCTCAGTCGGATGAGGACCTTCAATGCACGGCAGCTGGTATCTCCGTTACTTTTCGAGAAAATTTTTTGAAAATTTCAGAAGTTATTCTCAAATATACGTGTAAAATAACCTTACGATGTCGCTAAATAGTACAAACTATTTATCTGTTAAAAAAATTCGTGAATATCACTGTATTTACTTAATTTAGATATAATTACCTACATTCATTTTACTAAAAAGGAGCTCTACCTCGGTATTTGAAAATAGAAGTAATTGCAAGGGCAAAAGAGATTCTGATTTGCTGAATATTAAAAAATATATAATTTTACATACTTCTGGAAGAAGTTGATACTTCATGAAAAAAGAGGCATGAGAAAAGTACACATTTTTAAGTATAATACAAATAGCGATGCATTTCTATTAACAAAAGGCTAACACAGCATTTGTCATAATTTTGTCTTTAAAATTCATAATGCCAAATCTGAGATTAAAAATGTTTAAATGGCAGCACTCGCGATCATTAATTTATTTTTATCTACGTCGCACTAGAAATAAACATCAACTGAGAATTAGGGTGTTATCTCAACTCCTACACACGTCCGAAACCGACACCTTTCTGCACGTTCTTGTTATGAAATAAAAAAAAAATAAACAACTTATGGGAACTTGCCTCAGTTAACAAATCCTATAGTTCTTGTTCTACTCACAATAGCGCATAAATTACTTTCTCTCCAATTAACCTTCTTAATTCATATCAATTATAGTCACACGGAAAATCACACTCCCACATACTAGACCTAATATAAATATCAGATAGCCCGGTAATGCTATCGATTCGTGCAGGCTGTTTATTATTTATGTATGTAGACCTTTCTTATTAATTGAGCTTGCATAATTTTCACTTACCCGGTTAAAGTTTTAACCTAAAAAGTGCATAATCTTGCTGTGTGGAGGAGGGGGTAGAAATATTAAGTGTCGCATGCTGGAGGTATGTTGCAAGCTACAAAATAAATACATAGTTTTAAGATACATATATGTACATACATATATACACATAAGTAGAAATGTGTATTAAATATAAAAATAGCAGAGAATATCTACCTACCCATACGATGCAGTTTTTAAATATAAGCATCGAAGCATTTTTACGGAAGGCTATATATATTTTAAATTCATGTGCATAACCTCATGCAGCCTGGCGCCTTAATTTAGAGATTCACGGAAGTTAGCTTATTGCTCACAGACCCTTTACCTTATGAAAAATTAGATAGATAGAAAGATACTTTCCCTTTTTTCTTGATTAACATTTATTCTACTTAGTGACGAGCGCCTTTTCCCTGGATCCCAACAACATTATTAAAAATTTCTTTATGCATTTTTATGTCAGAATTGTCATAGTCATGTTTAGTAGATTTAATCGGAAAATTGTTTAACAATAGATTTTTGAATAAATTTTGAGGAAAACACCGATCGTTTTGTTGTAAAATACCTATATAATGTTGTTTTTTTCATTACTCTTTCATTACTGGTACAATTCAAGTAGGAGACTGGGTGGAGTAGTATGTGCGCGCCCAAAGAGAAGCAGCATCCCGGAATAGGTGTGAAACAGAATTCTTTCGCAGAACTAAAATATATCTGAAGAAATTTTCGAAATGATCCACATTTTCCTGACAAAATGGCAGAGACGATCCTTGAATTTTTAGTTAATTATAATGTCTGCGGCAATTATGAATTTTTCTTAAAAATAATAAATACATAACAAATAAACAAAATGGAAAACACAGATTACAATAAAAGAAATAAATTAAAATAAAGACACAATTAATAAGCTACGAGGATAGTATAAGCCAGCTTGAAACCTATCAGCTGTAAATTCAAACTTGTGTAAATAAAACAAAACAAAAAAAAAAACAAAAAAAAAACATCTCTTCGCAGTCGGTAGGATTCGAACCTACGCTCCCAGAGGGAATCTGATTTCTAGTCAGACGCCTTAACCGCTCGGCCACGACTGCTGTACTAGATTTGATTCTGGGTATAGTTAAAATCAGAAGCAGACATTTTTATTAAATTTGTAAGATAAAAAGTTTCGTTGCTTTCTTATTCTGAAAGCCTAAGCCACAATGTGACCATTTCGAGCGACGCGCTAATAATCAGAGCCCCTAAACAATTTCGGACCACTGCCCCTTAGAAGTTATTCATGTTGTTTTTTTTAAGCATGAAGTTTATTTTAAATAAATCGAAGTGTTTTTTTTTTAAGAAGTCTCCACAGTCTTTGAGTTTTGCCTGCTTAATGGGAACTCCGATGTTAATAGTCTCCCGGCCATTATACCTATACTGTTAAATTTACTAAATTTACCCCTCTCCTCTTCGATTTAAAAACAGTGAGATCGCATCTGTACCAAAGTTCGCTTAAGTTAGGACACAGAAGAGTTTTCCGATTGTTTTACATTTAAAATGCTCGTGGCAAGAAAAGGTAGAAAGAAGAAAAAAAACATAAAAAAAATAAATTCTCTTTAAAACTTTTATGAATGAAGATAAAAAATGTGAAAGCGAAGATTGCGTGCAACGAATCAGAATGGCAAATGATTCATTTTCGTAAATAAATGAGAAGAGGCGGAGTTTTCAGATTTTACTCTCATTAAATGGTCCCACGCTTTTGTGAAAGCCGGTTTTCTCTGAAATGTTGTAAGAATTATTCAATGTTTTTTATAGCAAAACCAATGTTTGCTTGTGTAATTTCTATGCTATTTGAACAGCACGTGCTTCCGTTTACATTCATTTTTCTCTGAAGTGATTAAATGGGAGAAACTCGTGTTGGATTCTCTGATATTTTCGGCGAGAATTTCATTTGAGAGTAATTTTATATCTCCTTTCAGCACCTTCGCAAAGCGAAATTTATCTTTTTCTTGAAAAAGTGAGGTAGTGTAACCTGATGTACATTATTATGCATAGTTTTACCATGTTTACATGCAGGGTTGAACAATGGTTCAACTCCATGTATACGCGGCTCGAGTTGAAATTGGGTCGACTCGACTTCTCGACTCGACCAAGCTTGGCTGTCGTAATCGAGTCGAAATCGACGAGGGCATACTATTCAAGAGAAATTTCTTGAACAGCTGATCAATAGAAAGAGATTACCCATGTGAATAGGACGTCAATTGAAAAATAAAATTGCATGTAGCTTTAAGGAAATTGAGCATGTGCGTGACAGAGAGAAATATACTTGATTTTTTCTGAAGGCGAAATGTTTACATTTTTCAATAGCCAAGCACGTTGTTTTTTACACACTGATGAATAAGGGTGTAGTGGTTCATTTTACACACTACGATTTTTGCATGTATTTATGGAAAAATCGAAATTGCATACTTTTGTTTTTATTTTCATTACGAAAGACGTTAGAAATATAATTTCAATCTTTCGTTTGATTGGTAAATTTAGAAACAATTGTGAACCCCTGTGTTGTGAATTATTGTGTGAATTACTGTGTTGTGTTATAATAAAATTAATTGATTTGCACTTATAAGTGCTAATTATAAACATAATTATAGGTGTGCAGTGAAATACTGTAAATGGGAATGCGGTAGTCACTTTTCCGCTTCCCAAATTATGAAAATGGGTAACTTATGTTTTTTTTTTTTCATTTTGAAAGTTCCATTACATGTAATAGCATAAAAATTCGCGCATCTAAAAGTCTGTAACAATACGCAACATGCAAGATGATACGCGGATGACTTCTATATGTAACGTTATCATACTAACTTTAATCTTTTTCTTGTGTTATTCTAATTAATATTCTTGCTATACATCAGTTTAAGTTCTTCAATTCAATCACCTCGCTTTTACCACTATTATTTTATTGTTTTCTACTGCAATGAGTCTATTCGTTGCGCCTTTGTTATGTTTCTAAACTATTTTACTCGATTTTAATGCTATTATCTATTTTATACTTGATGTACCTAACGTTGTAACGTAGCGTAGGCTGAGGTTCCTTCATATATGCTTTTCTTATTCTAATTCTTATGATTCGCACATTTCCGCCGAAGAAAAATTCTATCGCGGAAGATTATCATTTTCTTATTACGGATGTCACGTTTTTCAGGAAGGATGTGTCCCGAATGCAAAACTTCTTGATGAATTGCTTTCGAATCATCTAGTGTAGATAATAAGAAAAGATATCGCCGAGGAATCACGTTGAAGTCTCAAGTAACATTCTTTGACACCTTTGGTGTTCTTATTTAAACTTTGGTTTTATAAAGCTCTCCACTTGGTTTCCTTAAGGTTAATAGTTTTTAACAGGTTCGTTATCGTGCCTTTTAGTTTCGGAACCTTACACTTATAAAATTGATCATAACAACGTCCTCAACACTAGCATTATAAACCTACTGGTGCCAGCAGCATAAATATGTTAAGCATCATTCTTATAAGGGTTAAAAGTGCTGAGAATAATAGTGTCATATCATTAGTTTTGGAAACTTCTATAGCACTAAATTATAACACCTTTATAAAACTTACGATTCCTTAAAACCAAGTTTTATTTAGAACTTTTACAACACTTGAGAGATACAATAAAGACTATAGGTTCCTTATAGGAGTTTAATGAGTCTGCATTTTCGTTTCTTGACATTTCTGTATATAGTGTAATAAGTTAATACAAAAAAGGAAAGATTTCAGTGTAAAGTCATAAAAAAATACTTCTATTCGTCGAAAAGTTAAAAAAACAACAATTAGATATGAAACGCAAGGCACACATTCCAAAGCTTCTCTTAATGCAATAAAAAAAGCGAGCTCAAATACGATCAATATTTGTGCCATCCCCAATTAAAAAGTTGGCTGAAAATTTTACGAGTTGTAATCAATGTCACATAATTGAGGAAATAGACAAATTAAATTGGTCTATAGAGTTAAAAGATATTTATTGTGATGATGCATCCCTTTCAAAAGATGAGGATATAAAAAATGAACACCGACTGCAATTACGTTGTTTGAGGTAGGTGAGGGACAGTACTGGCACCATAGTTTAGAAGTTAATATAAAAACAATTTTACGCAACATTAATTAATCACTATCAATTCCGATAAATGTAAATATGTATGGAATTCATATCTTAAGGTTTTAATAAAGAAATAATCAAAACGAATAAAATCTTTTTGATAAAACTAAGATCACCACACATAATAGCCTCTCTAATGGCCGGCATAGAAGCGATATTTTTTAGAGCACCTTTAGGTACTCTCGCGGTTACACTTAAGACCATAGGTATTATAATGGTTTCGCATAGTACCTTAGGCTCCGCATAAAACTTTAAGTAGTATAACAATTCTGCATAATGCTTTTAATTATAATATCTTTTGTTAAATATTGAATAATCCAACGGGGTTTGTATAATTCGGACCTATCTCTGAAAAATTTCCATTAAATATCGACGCTTAGACAATTTTAATGTATATATGAGCTTTAAGTCACTCGTATACTTATTCTTATATTGCATTTAATTTTATACACTTAAAAAAATACCTAAGTTTGCTTTTCCATATCCAATTACTTGTATACAAATTGTAATACATACGTACTATTAGTATTGTATGAGTAAAGAAATTAATGTAAATTTTTAATATGAGAAGATGCCCCCACAACAAAGTATAGGTTCTTTAAGAGGCCCATAAAGTAGTTCTTCACACTTTAACGCTTATTGTCGACCTATATAATTTTTATAACAGTTCGTATTACCTTATAACCGTATACCGTCGCCGGCCCAGATTTGTGAATCCACAAGCCTACTATGGCTATTTGAAATTGGAACCAAAGAGTCAGTTATGAAAATTGAGCTACCTGGTCATATATATACCGTCGCCGATCGAAATGGTGTCCTATCAACAACAAAGTAAGTGAGAAACATTACACCATACATTCAGCTGCAAATTTAGTGAGGGTCTAACAAGGAGGGACTAAATAGACTTGATTTTATTACGGCTTCCTCTGTATTCATTATCGGTTTGTCAGTAGTAGCTATAAACAAAAATTCGTAAGCGTCCAGTTTGTATTTTTGAAACCGCGGTTGTTGTTTAAAACATTTTTTTTTTCATAGTAATTATAGTAATTGATGTATCTTTTTTTTTTTAAGAAAAGTTGATTCGATGAAATAAAAACAATTTTTGTGGATTTAAAAAGGCGTTTTACAACTTTTTTGTCATATTCTTCATAGAATCCGCGTCGTTCCCAGACAAAATTTTGTGTCATCATATATACGAGTATCACTTTTATTTAGACAAACGCATGGGAAAATGTGTTTTTAAGTTTCCGTGACGTATGAATCTGAAATTTGGCAAAATGTTAGGGGCACATATATCGACAGGACAAAGATTATAAAAAGTTTTGTGTTAATTTTTTATTGTGGTGCGTTGGGCCATCTAAAAAGTTGTTTTTTTGTATATTGTAGGGTATCGTTTGAAAGTGCTACTTTCAATGATACAAAAAAAAAATTCACAGTTTTTAATGAATTGCTTATAAAGATATAACCCAAAATGTGCGGAGAAATACTGCCCCCTCCCAATCTTCTAGATAATTAAAGTTAAAATGTTGATATATTTAGAGTTAGTAGGCATTGAGTTATACAGGGTATCCCAAGTGTGGTCTCGGACCCGAAGACTATGGATAGGTTATGCTTAAACGAAAAAGGCTTAATAAGCTCAATCCCAAACGAAAAAGGCTTAATAAGCGCAATCCCAAACGATAATTACCTACTTTCTGGCACTTATTCAACTTTTTTTCTGGATATGCTTAAGAAAAAGTGCAACGAACGGTGCAACTAAATCGCCCCCCCCCCCTCCAACCACCCAACACATACATATACAATTCCCTGACCTATCCATAGACTTTGGGCAAAGTTAACTAATGACAAGTTAGGAAGCTGGCAAGATTTCCGAGTGTTTTACATTTAAAATGCACACGGCAAGAAAAGGAAGAAAGAAAGAAAAAAAAATCGAAAAAAAATCAAACTCTCTTTAAAACTTTTATGAATAAAGATAAAAAATGTGAAAGCGCAAATTGCATGCAACGAAACAGAATGGCAAATGTTTCATTTTCATAAATAAATGAGAAGGGGCGGAGTTTTCACGTTTTACTCTCATAAAATGATCCCGCGCTTTTTTGAAACCGGTTTTCATAAATTATTGACAATGTTTTGGTCACATGTTGTTGCTCTAATCCTATGATATTTTAACAGCACGTGTTTCTGTTCACATTCGTTTTGCTATGAATAGATTAAGTGGGAGAATTCATGCTGGATTCTCTGATATTTTCGGGAAAAATGAGAATTTTATTTGAGAGGAATTTTACATCTCCTTTCAGCATCTGGGCCTAAGCGAAATTTTACCTTTTTCTTAAAAATGGGAGGTAGTGTGACCCGAAGTTTGATAGGATTTTGAGGAATTTTATAAGATTTTGTCGTTCGGGTAATCCTACGTTCTCTCGATTTTTGTTTTTAACTCGTTGTCCCAGTTGGACTACAATAGCGCATAGCCAAGTTCTTTCCCCCATTAACCCCGAGGTTACACCTGCAAGTACAGCTTGCATGCAACTTGCACTGCCATACTTCTTGCACGTGTAACCTCTACTGCCATGCTGGCAGTACAGCTTTCAGCGAACTTGCATGCTGAAAAACCATGGCAGCTGGGAGATAGTAATTTGACATTTATACAGTTTTCAAAATGGCGGAAACGAAATGCTTCAGAGAAATTCATAAATTTATACCGGGAAAATGCAATTTTCTGGGATTATTTGCAATACATCATTTACCAACACCTTCATTTTCCTTTTTTCTTGGGTTTTTATCATTGTGATGCTTCCTTTATTGCCATAATTTTCCAATATACGCAAGAGTTTACGTCTCAATGCCATTTTTTAAATGAACTTGCATGCAAGCTGATAAGACATCAACCGTACTGCCTTCCGCTGTCAAGTTAAAAATCGTGTTGGAAGGGAGGCTTGCATGCAAGCTGTACTTGCTGGTATAACCGTGGGGTAATGCAAAAGACGAAAGTATATGAAATTACCTGTTTCGGTCTAAAAAAACACCAGAAATTTTCCAATTTTGCTCTACAGCTTCTTAAGTTGTCATTAGGTTAACTTTGCTTTGGGCATAGACAAGAAATATAGAGATATCGACGGTAGTACTAAGAAAGTGATGTGTGTAAGAGCTCATAGCAAACCTCAATAACTCACTGATCTCGGCTATCATGGGTACAGCCTAGTACTAAGGTCCGCGCTAAGCTAAATTTTGTATGAAAATTTAGCAAGCTAAAAGATATTGGCGAAAATTTATCTTGAATTTTAGCGAAAGCGGTACTAAGGTCATCGCGCTAAATTTGCTTTTGGGTTTTGATTATAGATGGCACCACCGGTAAGTCTCCAAAAAATTTAGCTTGAATTTATCCGCCCGGGCCGTTCTTTAGCACGCTAAAAATATTTATTTTCAGAGTTCTGATATTTAATAAATTTATTGAAAGGATTTTTGTAGTTAACGTAGTTTTGTACATCTTTGCTGTAAGTACGGATGAATTAGATTTCTTTTGGTGGCCGTATTTTCAATATCAATTGTTAATTTTTTTTTATTGTATACATAATGCATATTATGTTTATATTTTTAATAGGTATTTCCAAATAATTTTACCTACCTGTTTTTAGAAATATTATCACCGCGCGTTGTATTTCCGTAAACAAATTGCAAAATTCTTCTTCTTCTTGTTTTTAATATATCTTTTCTGTGAGTCTCCGCTGTCATAATTTAGCTGCTAAAGAACGGCCCGATATTGGAGACCCGCTAAAATTTAGCTTAGCGCGGACCTTAGTACTAGGCTTACGAATCAAAAATGTTTTTCAATGGGCCATCCCACACGAGTATTCTTGATGCAGTATGCATACCGGTTTTCTAGGGAAGAGAAGAAGCAAAGAGATATCTCTCCAAAGTGTAGAGATAACACTTTGCTTTTTCTCATCTCTTCCCTAGAAAACCGGTATGCATACTGCATCAAGAATACTCGTGTGGGATGGCCCAATATAGGCAAAAATTCATTTCTTTCTTAGAATTTAAATCGAACATATTTCTTCAGAATTCTTGTGGTTTATTGGTGGTTATAGACGGTCCGAACAAATTCTGTCTACCGTCTTTAGATTTACTTCTTTTAATAGTTGGATAAGCATACAAAATTACAAACTTTAGCGAAATTTATTGGCAGTTATCATAAGCAAATTTGGACTAGATTTGGATATACTTGAATTCGGTTCAACGATTGTTCGTTGCTAAAATCTGTTACGGAACCCAAATTGCGCAAGCCCGAATCGCTCTTAGCATAAGGTCTGTTCGATGAAAACCCCGGGTAAATCTAGGGCTATACCGGGCTAGTCTATCTTGTTTTTTGAAAAACCTGGGCCACCCCGATCTTACACTAAAATTTTCTTGGGGTAATGGTTTGACATTTGTCACTTGAGAACTGTCACTTGCAATTAGTTGCTGATTGGGACAAATAAATTACTTCTTGAGAAAAAAATAAGCAAAAATTAGAAGAAAAGAAATAGATAAATAGCTAGAGCACATTTTATTTGTCTTCACCAATTTTATAAATAACTTTTTACAATTAATTATACTCAGGAGAACTGTCATTTGGGGAAAATTGTAGAGGAAAATTTACACGGTGTTTTCATCGAACAAACCTATAATTATTATTTTTTACACAATAGGATTTAACAAGGTTTCAAAGCGTTGCCATACCTATGTGTACTTTCTAGGCTTGTAGTAATTTCCTATTATACTAAATTATATATTTGATGTTTTGATGATATTTATGGACATATGCACTATCCAATATTTTGCGTTACATATGGTCAATGAGAAAATTTATTAAATCAGCCTTTACTTATGCCAAATTTCCCATGTTACTATACAATACGCGGCCACAAAAGTACCATTCTGAATGACAGAAATCAAAAAAGGGTACATACTTGTAATTTTTTCATTAAAATTGACATTGGCACTATCGTCCGTCAGTATGTTAACAATAAATTGATGTAAGCTACTGCCAAGGTGAAGGCTTAGCATAATTAAAGAAAGTACCCAAATATTAAGAAATCTGAATTTTTCTATAAGTATTTGGTGAAGGAGTGTCATTGTTTTTGTTACTATATTGGTCCATATGAGTAGGTAAATGAAAGAGAAATAAAAATTTCTAAGCTGTTACAAAAAATTTACAAAAACAAAGATTGGTAGACAAAGAGTTCACTTCTTTCCTCAGTTCCTTCCTACACGAGTAAGATTTTTGGTCATTCGGATACTGTTTTCACAGAGAAACTCTGTCTTAGTTGTAATATTTTTGTGCATAAATTTTGCAAATTGTAGAAAAAAAGCCAATTTTATATAATTATTAGTGGTAGTGGTCCAGTATTAAGCATGGAACCTAGAATTCCTTATTCGAAATTTACCATTATTCGTTTGTTCTTTGCAATTGGAAAACATTTTAACTTTTTTTTTTGTTCAGTTGACTGAGAAAAATTCAATTTGAGCCACACGTATGTACTCGTATGTACTATATTGAGTGCAAAAACCATTTGCCAACAGAAAAATCTATCTTGCTCTACATACTTGCGCCTCTCCTCTCGGTTCAATGGGACATTAATTTCATTATTTGGGTTTTTTGCATTAGCAAAAAGTCATTTTTGAAGGCCCAAGAAGGCTGGTTTGAAGCCATTTGCTCGGGCCCATTCGAGGGTCCAGTCCGGCCCTGCACCTATAAAGCAATGAGTGAAATGATGACTAATTGTTGAAGTGTTTCAAGAAATACTTCATCCTCTTTTTTTTCAAACTTTACTCCATTTTAATATTTAGGAGCACTGGATACGTTTTCAATACGTTTTTGTTACGCTGTGAAATAGTGTTCATGTACTATACGTCCTTGGGTGTTTTGGTGAAAAAGCTGTTCGTAAGGTTCACGTTTTCGTTTCACTTTAAGTTTATACTCTCAAATGTTTAGAGGGTTAATTAATATTCATTGAGGTTTTCTTCGATGATTATTCATCGATGTTTTCAACAATGATTATTCTTTGACATTCTCATCGATGATTATTCATTCAAGTTTTTATCGAAGATTACTCATCGACATTTTCATCGACATCTTCGAGGAGGTAAGCGTAGCAACTATTGTTCTTCTTCTTGTTTTGTCGAGGTGCCAGAGGCGGCGTTAAAAATTGTTGATGCCTTAAATATCACAACAAATTAATGGCGCGAAAATTCAAACATATTTCTTAGAAAATCCGCACAATCTTCCGCACTACCCACTGACATTGATATAAATGGACTGACTGATCTTCTATTTCATGTGGCACCAGTTTTGATTTCAGAAAGTATGCTCTCACTAACGATATATTTAAATTATTTGCGAATTTACTTATATATGCATGTCAGTGGGATTTACCGAATTTACCACAAAAGTATTTTAAAAGTATTTTCCTCAACACGGCTTTATCTAAATCTTCGAGTATATATAACTCCTTTTTATATTACTATCACTTAGTCCAATAGCCATTAACCATTTCCTATAAGAAGTATCCCTTTTGTAACTACGTCTCTGCGCCAAACGCACTTCGCGGGTCTTTGTTTACAAAAAAGTGACAGTCAAACACCCTGCTAAAATCAAGATGGCGAAATTCTTTTGCTACACTGCCATACATATACTTTACTATGGGATATCGTCTCCTCAAAGATCGACATTTACTCCTGCATAAAAGCATCATACCCTGTGTAGGATATCGTGTGTAAAATTCATCGAAGTTTCGGTACAAAAATGGGTCGATGATGCATGACAAACGTGTAATACGGCTTCGAGGCGGTGTTGCATCCATTTCTCGCTGGATATTTATCTTGCTGCTCGTTATTTAATGTAAATACATCTTGTAACAATATCCATAGACATATGTAATCTTTTATTACTATACCTGTTAAAGAGGCCTTCAGTTTTATAATATTTTGTCCCTCCCATCCATCGAAAACTAATCATTTGCCAGACTTAGCAACAAAACACTGATTTTTTTATGCCTTCTTCAGACATTAGAAATTTTCCCAGAACAAATTGTATATTTCTAAACTTTATTCACTCTCGCAACTTATTTTTGATACTTATGTATATCTGTCAAAAAGTCAACTTGTTCCTCTTAATAATTGAATTTAAATTTAGTGACATGAATACCAACAGCTATCACTATTTTTCTGTGTATTCCATAGTTTTCCTAAATACCCCATATTTTAACAGAAAATTAACTTGAAATAATTATCGTTTCCCTCATTAGAAATGTTTTAAATATATTGAAGTATTTAGTGGGGGACGAATTCTATTAAAATTTGCATAAATAACGAAAATTTAGATTCCATGGCCGCGTTAAAAGTTTATGCTCTGGAGCTTAAGTGTTATAGATCATACCCTAAAGATTATAATATAAAATCTATATTAAATTAACTGTTAACAACATTTGAATTTTTCCATTATATTTTTGCGAAATTAACAAAATTCAATTTATATTTTCGTTCACGTTCATATTTGGCAAAAATATGATCCTTTCCTGTGAAAACGAAAGTATAGTATTAAGGAGCGTTTACAATGGCAGAGTAGAGTGGAGTCACCAGATTGCATTGGCTCTCCTTGTCTCAAGCTTGCACTCTAATATACATAAAGGCAGAAACACATCCAAGCAAGCCTCAGGCCTGGCCTCTCTCAGGCTTCCTCGCAGCTCGCCTCAAGGCTTGTCGCAGAGAAATGAAAACAAAATGATAACACCGGGCTCGGTGCTGTCATTGTAATTTTGTTAGTGAATCTGTTGACAGAAGTAGGCCTGAGAGAGAAAATTTCGAACATTGAGCAAAGCGCGCTTTGCGGCTAGGCCTTGAGGGTAGCTGCTGGCTTGGTTTTGTGTTGCATCATTTAAAAGTCCGTGTTGGAAATTTTGACAACACCTCGAGGAAGCCTTGAGGCCTGGATGTGTTTCTGCCATAAGTTCTTCGCGCTTCCCACCAGAGTGGATTTCACAGAGTAGCCGTAGCGTCAGATTTGAAAGACTCCTAATCTCACGTTAGTGAGATAAATGAGAGAAAATCCATTCTGATCACTTCACTCTTCTCTGCTATTGTAAACGCTCCTTTAAATTCACAGTAAACAGTTTTATAAAAGTAAAAAATGCGAAAATATATTCACAGTTTGTCTGTAATCTTAAGACAGTAGTCTGGTCTAGAGCGATATTTTTGACGTCATTTATGGGTTGGAATAAATTTTAAACCGTTGAAGTTGTCTGGATCAAATTTTACTATTTATTGCTCCTTTGAGAATGTACCTCCATAAAAAAAATTTTTTAAATATTTTCATGTAGTTTTTTATTTTTTTTACAACATAGTCCGCCGAAAACCGCCTCAATCGGCACCCACTCTGGGTGATGTTATATGCATCTAAAAAAAAAAATATATTATATATATATATATATATTCTCAATCTGTACGAGTGTTCTGTGCACTGGTAGCAGAATTAATACTTAAAAAAATGTTGTTGCAAAATGGCGGCCTGTTAAACTTTGATTAACAATATTTCATACATTTTCGGGTATTCGACGAGTTATAAAATGTGGGCAAAATTATTGTTCGGCTCAATTCTGCTACCAGAAAGAGGCTACCGAAGATACATATGTGCAAAATTTGATACCGTTAGATGAGGTTTAAATTGAATTATCGATGCTTACTAAATACGTTAAAACGAAATGGAGAAGTATTAGAAGTAATTCTGAAAACCGGATTACCGTTATACTGTTTGGAGCCCTAGGGGCCGACCCTTCTCGAAACGGGTTGCTTATAATTTCTATTACTCTGCTAATTCTTGAAATATCAACAAACAATTTTCACAAGCGTATTAAGGAAGGTCTAAGGAATAATAAAATGAAAAAAAAAAAACGATTTTTCCAAATTTCTAGACGAAACTACTGGCGTCCGAAATCTGAAGTGAATCATCATAATTTTTAAATTCACGTTCGTACATAAGTCGCCAAATGCAATTTCTATATCTTTTTCTAAATTGATTTTAATAAAGAGTTAATTTGTTTAAAGTTGGTGTTTTCATTTATGTATATTTTTTTATTAATAATAAAGTTAGATTATTAAACTCTTTAGCTAAGGCTGGATCTTATTTGTTTACAGGCAATATAAGCTAATATCAAATTAGCTTCTTCTGCAATACTTTAACAAAATGTGTAAACAATAAATTTAATTGTGAAGAAAATGCACTTATTTAAAGTAATAAACTCCGACCCAAAGCAATGACTATACATTCAAATTTTCCATCTTTTACATAAATTTTCCTACAGCTACTTTTTAGCTCTATAGTGCCCGACGATAGCTTAAATTAGCTAAATTATGCTTTCGAAGACTGTCAAAAAATATCTCTGACTTTGCAGTAAATGCGTTATTTGAGAAATCTTGAAAGACAAAGAGCGTAAACAAGCTTAGGAAATATTTAACTTGACTTATATTATTTTTTTAGTACATGTTTAAATAAAACCGTTTAACTTTTTTTTTTTGCAATTTTACTCTTTATTAAGTCCATTATTAATAGATTATTGTTTGCAGTCAGAATTTGGCGATGACGTCTGGGAACAAGCGATCCGTGCGACTGATTGTAAGCACAGCGCATTTAAAACACATCAGGTATGTAGAAAATACTCAAATAAAAAAAGCGGTCAAGTGCGAGTCGGACTAGCACACGAAGGGTTCCGTACCATCGTACAAAATTTAACACTATGTACTTTTTATTTATTTTTTTTCAAATGAGAGTAGAATAGAATAGAATAAAGTTTATTTCGGTAACGTAGGTACACAAGATTGAAATCTTATTGAGTGTAAGTATTGTAGTGGAGCTAGAATCATATACATCGAAATTCATAGAGTAAAATAAAATAATAAATAAAAATAAACTGAGCATCATTAAGTAGGAATTACAATTCAAGTATGACATTAAAGAAAAAAGAAAATTATGTATACTATAAAAATATCAACTAACTAGTATTCTCTTGCGGAGAAGAAGAAAAGAATGTGAAAAAAGAGCTTTATTATATGCGTTTTAACGAGTTTTTTAAATGCGTTGATGGTACCAGCCACCTGCATACTGACAGAGAGATCATTTCACAGACGGATGTTTTGGACAAGATAAGACCTTTCCATTACAGTTTTTTGAAAGCGAGGCATTATCAAATTTCTATTTCGTTGGGAGATAGTAAAATGGAAAAGCTCTCTAAGGTAGCCTGGCTTATTAAGTTTTAGTAAATTGTACAAATAAGGTAAGAGGCAAAAAAACCAATGAACCAGCAAGATCCGAGATGTGAGACATAATAAAACCTGCGCAACCCAGAAATGAACCTCACACAGTCATTTAAGTCAATTTCCATCTTGCGTGCACAGATACTATCCAGTTTAGGAAAGACCAAACATCCAAAAGTGAAATAAAGAAATATTAGTGTTTTTACTAGTTTTAGACGAGAACGACTGGATAAAATATTCGCTGAAAGCCACAGTCTCCGTAGATCCCCGTAGATTTTCCTGATCGTATTACCAGCACTTCATATTGGGATTCAATACTATCCCAAGGTTGGTAACCTTATTCGTCATTGGCAGTGAAACGCCGTTTAATAATATAGGTGCTATTTCGGTTCCATTGAGTGTTCTATTATAAAAAATAGCGCAGAGTGACTTCCCAGGATTTAGTAGCAGCCGATTATAGCTGAATCAGACGCAAATTCGGTCCAAATCAACAACGTAATCCTCGAGGAGGCCAATAGGTATACTTAGATACAGCTGTACGTCATCAGCATATAGATGAATTTGCGCATAATGCACCACTCTCGGTAAATTGCTGATGAATAAGCAGAAAAGCAAAGGACCCAGAATTGATCCTTGGGGAACCCCTCGTATAAGCGGCCGCGCAATGTACAGAGAATCTTTCACCTTGACTTGTTGACGACGGTGAGGTAAAAAGCTGTTAATCCGGGAAGCAGCTGAGGTACTAAAATTAAAGAAGGATGATAGCTTCTGGTGAAGAATGCGATAGTCTACACAATTGAAGGCTTTCGAAAAATCCAAAAGAACCAGGGCAGTTAATTTGTCTCGGTCGAAAGTCAATCTTATATCTGAAGATACTTTTAAGACTGCAGTTTCGTAGCTATGGGAAGAGCGGAAGCTCGATTGTCAACTTGTTAATAAGTTGCAGGATTTCACATAATGCAGTATTTGCTTGTACATAAGCTTTTCTAGTATTTTTGACAGAAAACATAGCAAACTTATTGGCCTGAAATCAGCGTGAGATTGAGCAGGGGACTTCTTGGGCGGAAGTACGTTGAAGACATTAAGCACTTTTTGATAATATGTAAGATATACTTATGTACGGAAGTGACAAGCTGTCTAGGCCGATTACATCAAACTAAATAGAATTGATAGCCACGGTAAATTCATTTAAGTCAGTCCCACGGAAAGAGAATGTGTTAGAAGGATTAGTGGTAGCATATTATTCTAATAGATCATCAAGAAAGCTGGGTTGGCTAGCTATCGCAGGTATGTTTCCAGCGGAAATGAAAAATTCATTTAGTTCGTTAGGGTTTAGACTGCAGTCATCACTCCTGTGTTTGTCATATACACATGCCAGTTTTAAATTTCGCCATATTGTTCGGATACTAAGGTTGAACTTAGAAGAATAGTACTGATGCTTAGCACGTGAGATAGCCGAGTTGCGTACAATCTTGTATATCCTGTGCGCTTCAATAGTTCTAAGGCACCTATAACGATGATACAGATACTCACGTTTAGAGATAAGAAATCGTATTCCTTCAGAGAACCACGGGCAGCTATGCACAATTACACATTTCGTTTTGACAGGGATATACTTTTCAAACAGATTGGTAAAAAGCAAGTTAAATGTAGACACTTGGTGGTTTACTGAGACAGAGTTAAATATCGTGTGCCAACACAAGGCGGTACATTCACCAATTAGAGCATTAGCGTCGATGTTTTTATAATCCCGATAGGAATAAGAGTTATGATGGAGACTCGGATCTAGAGAGAATTCATAGCTCATAAATAAAAGATCATGGTCCAAAGTCCTAGGTGCATCAATTTGGTCGTGCGATATAACCTTGACACAGTTGGCAACGAGAAGCAAATCGAGAATCGAAGGATTGGTGGCATTAAAGTATGGAAATGAGTTCACTATATGCAGGTGGATAGAAAGTAGAAGATGAGAGAACTAGTTGACTAAATTATCATGCCGTCTCAAATTGACATTGAAGTCACCTCCCACAAACACGTTCTCATAACGTTGCCCTATATGTGACATCACATTCTCAATCCCATTTGCATTAGTACTATCAAAACAGGAGAACAGTATACCAAGGACACAACGCACTTTTTATTTGTGGAACCTTTCTCGGCGCTAATGAACTCAATTGATTGCTTATTGGAAGAGGCAATCACCTTAGTTCTCAGGAAGTCTCTAAAAAAACGCAACCCCACCGCCTGGTCGACTTTTGCGGTCATTACGAAGCAACGTATAGCCTGAAATAGATATAAGTGATGAAGAGATAACGTCGTTCAACCATGTTTCACATACAAGGATAACATGAACTTTTAAGTCCGAGGCCATATAACGAAACCCGTAAATTTTGTTTCTGATACTTCGCGCGCTTACTGTACAGATATTCAAACCTACAGAACGATTACACAAGATTCCGAGTAGTGCTCTCACCTTATCCAAACATGAGTAATTATCCATTATCAAGCATACAAGGCTCCCCCCCCCCCCCCCTCCCTAATACATTCATCAAAACCAGCACGATCCATAACATATATTCGAAAAGATTAGCATCGTAAATTCATGTAAGAATAAGTGATAATAGAATAAATGATAAATCCAAGTATATAGTTAAAGCAATAAAGTCAGAGTTAGAATTGCTTTAAATCGTTTAAACAGTCAATCCTCAGCATCAATGGATAGACTTCAAGAATCATTGGAAATTCAGTTTAAACAATAATTATGTAGTTGCTGTTGGTTGATTATTTTCATCTCCTGGTCTTCCTGTCTTCCTGGCTACGCTTAATATATAGAAAGCCATTTCTCGTACGTGCAGAAATAATTTTACCCAATTTGCGAAGTCATTTGAAAACAATAATGCCTACTTATGTTAATAATGAATGAGAAAAAACGAGCAAAAGAACGCCGAAAAAATCACGTTTCTTGTATACTTTTTAATTTTATTTCAATTTTTATTATTTGTTGTTATTCCGACAATAGAAACACACATTCTGTGAAAATTTCAACTGTCCACCTATTACGGTTCATGAGATCAGACATGTAAAGTACATAAGTACATTAGTACTTAAGTACTAGTAACAGTTCCAGTACCTGGACTTGTACTTGAAAAATTTTAATGTACCAGTACCGGGACTTGTACTTGAAATGTTTTTAAGTACCAGTACCGGGACTTGTACTTAAAATATTTCAAGTCCAGGTACTCTGGTACTTGTACTTGGAATTTTACAGGTCTGCATGAGATATAGCCCGGTGACAGACAGACAGACGTACATCGAAGGCTTAGTAATAGAGTTTTCGTTTTTACCCTTTGGCTATACGGAACCCTAAAAACATCTACAAATATTTAGAAGAAAGCATAAAATTATAAATATAAATTTTTTGTTCAGTTATATCCAGATTCCTTGATGCCCGATTTAGCTGCAGCTTTAGCCGCAATCACTGGAAAATCTTTTGACCATTTCATGAACTTTTTTGGAAAATGTTTTGTACGATTCTTTAGTAATTTCGGGTAAGTTCAGTAATTCAAATGAAAAAATTATGCAAATTTTGGAAAATCAGATTATAAAAACTACCATCACTACATAGATATGATAAAATGATTAAAGGAACAGGACGCTATTTCTGTGATTTTTTGCAATCTGTTGATAACATCCATTTGCAAATGAGATTTACATATCCAAAAATGAAGAGTCCATCAATGCAGTTGACTCACACTGATGAGAATGGAGCCATTCTAGTCTATCGAAGTGGACGATCTGGATTTTCACGATATTTCATGGGACAACTTTATGAAATAGCCAGCTCATTCTATGGATTGGAAATTAAAATTCGAGTTTTGGAAAGTAAAAATGATACAGATGGAGGAACAGCTGGACCAATACAACTACCTGGTTCCTCGAAATCAGTTACCGTTAAATATCGCTTGGATTTCGATAATGCTGACTATGTGAGTGTGTATTTATAAAAATCATGGATGAAAGTTATTGAAAAAAATTTACTTATTCTGTGTATGTAGATAGCGAGAAGAGTTCATACCAAAGCACATTCATCACAAATGAAATTCAAAGATGTTGAAATAAAAGTTCTATTAGAGTTATTCCCATTTGCAGTTCTCTTAGACAGGAATATGATAATACAAAATGCAGGAGAAAAGGTATGTTTTGATTAAAAATATTACAACCGTCTAGACATGAATATTAGAGCAATATCTATATAATTTGTAGGTTATTGAAACATGGATTTTACACAACCCCAGCAAGCCACCGCAAAGCTTTATAGGATCGGTTATTACCGATAATTTTAAGCTTAGAAGACCAAAAGGTATACAATTAAATTGGAACACTATTACGCAAATGCACACCGTCCTTTTCGAGTTGGAGCTTATGAGAACTGGAACAGGAGTTCCAGCAAATTCTTGCAATACTAATCCTGAGGACTGTGAAGTTAGTTATATGGATTTGCCAGAAATAGAAAAGGAGCTCGGTTCATTGGATAGAAGAGGATCACAAGGATTACGAAGTATTCTATTGAAGGGACAAATGTTTTTGCTTACAGATGTCGATTTATTGATCTTCTTGTGTAGTCCGCTGTAAGTAATTTGTAAAAAATATTATTAATAACAAACCTATTCAAGATCTCTTATCGAAATTTATTTTGAACTTTTTTAAATGTATATTTGAATTGTATCTTAATCTGTAATCTTAAGTATTCTACTTTTCACTCTCTTCTTTCAAGGAGTTAGTGCATGAGTTCATGTTTAAAGGAAAAAAAAATACTTCAGTACACTACCACAGCTCTTCCAGCTACGTCAAAGCTTTAAACTGCTTGATAAATTCAACTGAGAGTTTTGGAATTTCTGGCTCTGCATTTCCAACTTCATTTTTCTAATTTTCCTTTGTTCTTGTTTTGGATTTGAGGATTACAAGGATTTTTTCTCAATAATGAAAACTCGCGTTCTAGAGATACAATTCTTGATTAAGGCCCGTAGATGCAAAGTGCCATAGAGACTTTCTATTAAACACTGAATAAAGTTGTACAACCAAGATTTTTATTTACTGATAAAGCTTTACTATTATATCTGATAACAATGGCAGTATCATACAAAAGAATATAGGTACCTATGCATTGAAATTACATATAATTAGTCTGAATTATATTATGTACCTACACAGGCTGAAATATTATAGCTATGTATGTATGTAATTCAAATTATTCTAAGACTTGCACTTATATGCATAGTGCGATGCCAAGCTTGTCTATTGTGTAAATCTAGTTTTTTACATAGAGATTTCAGTGAAATTTATCACAATAAATAGACGTAAGTAATTTGAAAAGTTCTTAGAATGACATCTATTTTAGCAACTAGCATCATTTTCAAAATTTCATGCTATTCTGTGAACACAATTTTGATTAAACAAGTTTTGATAACAAATGCCGATGCCGCATGTTTGATTTTGCGAAATGGAGAAAACTAAGATGATGATATTTTTTGTTTTAGAAGGTATCTCATAGAGCCAGACTGAGAGGACGGGCGATCAGACGCTAGCCCGATGGGCCAGTGGTTTCCGGCTTAATCGCGACCACACCTACTTACCATGTACGCTGGTCGAAAGTTGCGTTTGCGTTGAGAGGAGTTAAAACTACTCAGAAATATCCCACAACTTATAAACACAGGGCACGGAAGCGGAACCAAGGTAACTGGTGACTGTTGCCAAGATATTGTTACGAGCAACAAAGTGACTCAAGCGACATCTGTTGGAAATTGAAACAACTTTACGTTAGTGACATCTTAGCCTTGTGTATAGAAGTATCTAGTTATTGCGAAAATGCTTCCTTGTTATATCGTCAGATGGCTCCACTTGTACCATTTTGAACAGTTTTGCTCACGCTTCGCTAAAAACAATAGTGCAACTGAAGTATAGACAAGGGGTTCAAGGCATAGTCCGTAAGAGCATATCCAAGTAGCCAAAATATGTGACAATAGAAATATGTGAACTTTCTGTCACATAATTGTAAATATATAATGTGATTAGCAATTTTGCTTCAACTAAATGTCACAAATTTTAGACATTCCTCTGACAGCCTTTTCGGGTCACTATTTGGTGTAAACAGTGCCACAAGAATTGGTGGTCACAAATTATACCAGAGAGAGAATGACATTTTGTTGACATGAAAATGTCAGCAACATCGCTATTTTGGATACTTTGCATATTTTGTAGTGAACGCGAAAGTTGTTGTTAGTTGTTTTCGTTTTGTTTGTGGTGTTTGTGCTTAAAAAAATGTAAAATTAAATTAATAAAAAAACTACATTAAGCAGGCAATATAAATATAAAATAAATAATGCAAAAACTGTTAAAAACCCATGTGTTGAACAAACAAATCAATTATGGGGCAGAGAAGAAATATCGTCAGCGTCTAGTGATTTTTTAAGTTTAGAGAACTTTAATAAAAAATTTGAAAACATAATTTTATACAAACATTTTATAATAAATATATACATAGCTTTTGAACTGAAATATGATTTTAATTTGGATCCCCGAAACAAAATAAAAGCTGACATAAATTCCATCAAAATAACACAAATTAACGGCAAAAATAACACATTTCTTGGTTAAAAATGTCAAAAAATTGTGATCAATTTTTGTGACGATTTTGTTTCTTAATTTTGTCAAAAAATATTGAAACAAATTATGACAAAAGTACCCACTAAGTATGACAAATTTGTTGTAATGAATGTGACATTTGTTAGACGAAATGTGTAAACCTGAACACATTTATGATTCTGTCGACAAATGACAAGTGTTTGTCGATAATTTGTCGTACAAATTTCACAAATGGCTAGGTACTTGGGTAGCCAAACTAAAAACGTACAAAGGCTGGGAAGTAGACAACGCCTCGATAGAATATAAAATTCACGATGGCTGGACCTGATGTAGAGAAGGCCGTAATTTTTTCTTAGAAATTTACTGGAAATTTTTTCCTTAGAATCATCGAAACGGTTGCTTGGGCCACTAACAATTTTTATGATCATATACCCCGTTCACATGAAGCGGGCTGGACTGGACTGGACTGGAATAGTCATAATTCGCATAGTACCAAATGTTCACTGGATTAAATCTACGAGAGAGATATCTATCAATTTGCAGTTTTCAATTTAAGTCAGCTGTCATTTGAAGATAATTTTATTTATTGACATTGAAAGACGGATCATAGAAAGAATTGTAATTTTACAATTTATAAAATACTGTATAAAAGCACGAAGGAGTTCGAAACGAATCCACTTCCATCCACTCAAGTGTTAACATGTGATTAATTCCACTCAACTATCGAACTAACATCGGTGTAGATAATTCCAGTCCGGTTAGTGTTCACATGGCGAATTATCTCAGTCCGAAGTACGCTAATCCACTCCAGGCCGCTTCATGTGAACGGGGTAATAGACTCGTGGATGAGCAAATCATTTCTTCTTAGAAATTTACAGAAAAAGTTTCGGGAGAATTTTTATTCAGTAAAGAGTTATTTTCAGACACAGTGCCCTTGTCGGCCTCCAATGCATAACAATTCTAAGGAAAAATTTACAGTAAATTTCTAAGAAAAAATCGTTGCTTTCTCTACATCAGGTCCAGACATCGCTGATTTTATATTGGAGCGAGGCATTGCTGGCTTACCCTTTGGTTACGTCTGCTCAACAGAAGTAGCGCCTCTACAACACAACAAAGTACTTAGTCAAATTGCGTTTCGCAATCACTAGATAGTTCTATACACAAGGATCTTAGTAAACTTTGGGTTCGGAGAACGGAATAATCAGAAAGCTTCCAGGATAATTTGTAGAGTATAAATACGGCGCTACTCACATCCAAGAGGCGATAGTCATATTTCAGACAGTGAAGTGAACGAAGTAAACTATTTGGATTGCGATAATTAGAAGTAGGGGAGAGCATTTAGGATTCGTACACTTTTTACACTAAGTCATGTAAAAGTAAAACTAATAGATATTTCAAAATAATCTCAATGCTGCTGAATTACCTACATATCTGGCTTTAATATTAGTGTAGCTCAGTGTTGATACATAGTAACATGGAAATGCTATGATAAATTTCCCAAAAAACGGAAATCGTACGAAAGCACCCCACACGCGGGGTAGCTTCGTACGTAGAGCTGGGTACATTCATACATAGTGCGGATCCTCCGTACATAGTAATTAAAAAGGCTTTTTATATGAATTTAAACATTTAATGAGTTCAAAATTAACACAGAATCAACTTTAAATATAGTAGTTATGGCACATTATACATTGCAAGATTTTTTTCAAATCTCAAGATATTAGCTGTTCTTGCTGTAGAAGCAAATTTTGGTGGTGGCAAAACACAGACCACGTCTGATAAGTAAACTGTTCCTTCGTCTTTGATATTGGGAAAAACAAATTTCCAGGTACCCGGCTTCTTTCTCAGAAACGAAATTTTATATTCAATGGGGTATTTTGTTACCACCTGTCCAACATAATGTAAAACACTCTTTTTCTTTTCGAACTTCACCAACACAAAGCTTTCTTCTTTAATGTTTTCCGTCATTACTGGAATTTCGTTCTCAATATCAGGTCCTTCAGACATCTCTTCTAATGGAGAACAAGAACTTTCTCTTAAACTTATGTCAGTCTCACCTTCACTATCAGTCACTACAGTTTTCTTCTTTTTCTTTGGTTTGCTTTTTTTATTTGTGTCTGATAGCAAATTTAACGCGCATTTCATCTCCTTAGCCTTTTGTTTTCTTCTTGTTTCTTCATCTCTTTTGCCCTTTCCATTTCTAGCAGTCTATTTTTTTCGGGAATATCTGTATATATCCTTGACTTTCCTGGCAGTTTTCCTTTCTTCGTCTTTTTAGAGGCATTCCTGTCCACTTTAGGGTAAGGTCGGATAATATCTGACGTTATTAATCCCACAGATGATGTTGAGGGTGATACAGGCGGCAATCTAGATGATAGATCTTGTGGAGTAAAAGTTATTTCTTCAGGTATAATTTGTTGGATGTTGTCATCTGAGACTGCTTTAGAATCGGAATGGTAAACCTGCACAGCTGCAAATTCTTCGTCACTGAAATTCAATTTGTTGAATGGCCATATCCAGGTCTTTTCAAAAGCATTTGAAATATTTTTGCAGTTAAATGATTCAAAATAGGCAATTTTGGCCAGTTTTGGAATATTGTATATATTAAGAGTTTTCCCCGGGTTATTCACATGCCAATCATTAAACGCTATCTTTAGCTTGGCCTTAAAAGGTCCAAATACTCCCACATCTAAAGGTTGGAGACGGTGTGTTATATGGGGAGGAAACGACAGATAAATAATGCCATTACCACGAGCATAGTCCACCGCTTCTATTGTCACATGGCTTTCGTGATTGTCGAAGAGGAGCAGAATAGCTTTATCTTTAGAGCAGTATGTTTTTTTTAATGTGTTTCAGGACTTCCAAAAATATACTAGAGTTTATCCAGCCACTCTTTGCTGCCATTCCCAGGCTGCCTTCTGGAGCACCTTCCATGAAGTGATCCTTGAAATGTACTCTGGGAAAGATGAATAGCGGCGGTATTGTGTTACCACTAGCTGAAATAATTCCTCCGAATGTTACGAGTTCACCTCTTTCTGCGGAAACAAGTTGACCAATTTGTTTTTGGTTTTTTTTTCCGCTAATACCTTTGGCGTGCTCAGCACTGTGGATATCCCTCACTCATCAAAATTATAAATCCGATCTGCAGTGAGTGCATATTTTTTCAAAACCTTTTCTAAGTTCCCGTAGAAATCAGTTACGGCTGTCTTGTCGAATCCATAAGATCGTGCTGCACTTGTGTTTTCAGGTTTCCTCAGGCTTGAATTTGCATTTCGCCTACGATAACTGTCCAGCCATTTTGTTATGATTCCAGCTAGGTGGATCTGATTCAATTTTGCAAATTCGTATGCCAATTTCCTCACATGTACGATTGTCAACCCATAATGCATTTTGGAACATTTTGCGATGTACTCATTCAATAGAGTCTCTTCTTCGGTAGTAAACACTTGATTCGATGTGAACTTGGAAGAAAAAACACGCGACGGAGTGTTGTTACCTTCCTTTTCTGCAGCAGCTTTTTTATGGGAATTTGTTAAGCGACTTTGAAGAGTTGTCGGTTTGATGCCGTATTTTTGTGCGGACTTCCTAATAGATAAAGTTTTATCTAAAACTGCTTGCATCGCAAACTTCATTGCATCTTCGTCTACCTCTCTCGTTGTAGTGCCTTTTTTTACATATATTCGTGGCATGATCTTGAAATAATAATGTTTGTATTGAAGAAATTTTCTGAACTAGCGTGGGGTGCATTCGTACAATACGAATCCACCCCACTCATATCTGTACGAAGGTCCCCCAACCAAAACAATCCAAAAATAAATTCAAAATAAAGATAACATTTAAGGTTATCCCAAAATGAATGGTTACATATTAATCTAAGGCACTTATTCAAAAACTATTATAAATTACTTTAACAATCTGAGCAAAACTTATTACGAATCAATGTTTTCAAAAACGAATCGCAAAATTATTTACGCGGTGCGAAAACACGTATCGACTTGTTCCAATAAAGCTGACTGTTGCACTGCCACCGCGCTTAGCTGTCAGCCCATGCGCATAGTGGGCCTCATACACACACAAGTACAAACGCGCCAACATGTAGAATAGTGTAGATATGACTGCTGTACGAATGCTCCCTCTATACGAATCCTACCTGCTCTCCCCTACAGTACTAGCGATAACTAAAGAGTTGATTTGATTATTTGTGAATTCGTGAGAGTAAACAGTAAATATCCTTTTATTTAAACCATATGGAAAATTTGGCATTCATGTAGCTTCAAAATCATTCACTTTATGATAAAAATATTGCCAAATATCTTGCATCATATCACTGTTATTTCGAAATACGTATTAAATTAGTTTTTTTTTTCTTTTAAAAAAGGGATCAATAAGGCCTTCAAAGCGTTTCGATAGCTGTGTCTCTTTAAAACAAACTCGAAATTGAAAAAAAAAATAAATAAATAAAGTTCAGGTAACCCTCTTATAACACGGTAGATACGTTCCTACAACGTCCCGTGTTGTGCGAAACCGTATTTTATGAGACTAGAAGGTAGTACAAAAAGAAGGAGTAATGTTCTAAAAGCTATTAAAAACAAGTAATAAAGCTAGAATTGGTCTAAGACTGCCCGTATAAAATTTCGTATTGCCAACCTTCTGTGCAAGTTTGATTTTTGAATTTCTAGAACGGTTCGTCGGACAGAAAAAATGATTATAACCAATTTTATAGGATTTTGTATTCTGAAGAAGTTTTTAGTACAATAAAAATGTCTTGGACTGATCGTTTTCACAGCATACGTAAAAGACCTAAATTTTTATATATCAACACCAAGAAGGAGTTGCCCGATTTAGTCCATTTTTGAAATTATATTTGCTAGTATAATAGAAACACCATGTACCAAATTTCAGCTCTCTATATCGATGCGTTCTCAGGCAGTGTCCAAATATATAGTGGACAACGAAAGTTTTGTATGTCAACCCCACGACGGAGTTGCCCGATTTGTCTCATTTTCGAACTTAATTTTACTTTTTTTTTTAAAGTCCGCGTACAAAATTTCAGCTGGCTAAGAGTACGCGTTCTCGAGTTATCGTGCGCACACACGGACGGACAGACGGACGGACATGGAAAAATCAAAATAATGTCCAATGCATTTTGCTCTACCACTATTATTTCGAGGTGTTACAAACGGATTTCATCTAGGGTATAAAACTGTTCCTTTTTTTTAATTCGTTCAAGCAAAGAACAAATAGCTTAACAAGAAGCTTCATCTGGCCTCTAATGTATGGATGCTTAATTGATGATGTGGTCAGGAACAGATGGGATGAAGAAAAGATTTAATACAGGGAATATTGCTCTGCTCTCCCTGTCTCTGCCAACCCTTCCATAGCTGTATACGGCGATTGCAGACATGCACAGAGCTTCATGTTCGCTTTGCTGCCTGGCCTGATTGCTTGTCGAAGTCGACCATCAATTGCTATCCCATCCACTCATCTTACTATTCTCCCTGTATTCTACTGAAATGCAATGTAAATGAAAATTCTCTCAAACAAAGTATTCTTGATGAAGCCGGTTCCTTAGTGAAGAGGTAAAAGAAGCAAAGAGAACACGCAATGCAATGCATGGGCAAAGATAACCTGATAAGAAGATAGGAGATAGCCGAAATTAAATGTTTTTTATAATGGTCAAAAAACTAAGCACTTAAGCAAGAAAATCCAATGATACCTACTTCATAGTTTTAAGGTTTACGTTTAAGATTGTTAATAACATATTTTGCACTATTAATTCAAATCTGTCGTTATTAGATAGGCTAAATCGGGCAACCTCTTCTAGGTGCTGCCATATAAAAATTTATGGTTTTTACGATTACTGTGAAAAGCATCAGTTCTAGACAGGGGCGCACCGACCGGGAACGCCCCCCACCCCAGAAGGTAAATTTTTTTGAACATAATTTAAAAATTATGTATAAAATGTAATCTGTATATTATTACAAAGTCCGATAAAATAAAATATAACCTTTAAATATGCAATAGCAGTTCTTAAGTGCTAAGACGGGCGTTGGACGCGAGTTTAAAGCCCTATTTTTCCGACTCCTTTGGAATTGGGACACCTGTGAAGCCCCTCCCCGCACCCAATGAAAATCCTGGATGTATTACTGGTCCTAGACAATTTTATTGTATTGAAAAGTTCTTCAGAATATGCAGTCCTATAAAACTGGTTATAATCATTTTTTCTGTCCGAATATACGCGAAAAATAAAGGGTTTTCCAATTAGAGGTGTTATTTTAATTAGCCCGCTATTTCGGTAGGTGTCACTTTTGGAGTGTCATTTTTTGACATTTGACAAGTAGAAACTACGCCATTAATAAAAATGGAACGATACACGATTCAACAACGCATTGAAATTATTAAAATTCACTATAAAAATGGTGAAAATGTGGCAGAGACGGTTCGTAAAACTCGAACATTTTTGGGTCGTCGTGAAGCACCTTGTCGGACTGCAATACAGAAATTGGTAGAAAAATTCGACCTGTCGGGACAAGTTAGTGATGTGAAGAATAAAACCCGTGCACGTCGCTCAAGAGCAGCCGAGAATATTGCTGCTGTAGCCGAATGTGTTGAAGAAAACCCAGGTTTGTCCATTCCTCGTCGTTCTTTGGAATTAGGCATTCCACAAACGTCATTACACCGTATTTTGCATAGAGATTTGGGTCTTAAGGCTTATAAAGTTCAGTTAACACAAGAACTCAAGCCGGCCGATCATCAACAACGTCGAGTCTTTGCTGATTGGGTCCTTGAAATGCATGAAAATGATCCGGAATTCCATCGAAAACTCATCTTGAGTGATGAGGCCCATTTCCACCTCGATGGCTTCGTCAACAAGCAAAAGTGTCGCATCTGGGGCTCGGAAAACCCAAGAGTTATTGTTGAAAAGCCTCTCTATCCTCAACGTGTGACTGTTTGGTGCGGTTTATGGTCCCGCGGGGTCATTGGACCTTACTTTTTCGAAAATGAGGCTGGAGCAACAGTAACGGTGAATGGACATCGACAGATGATTAATGATTTTTTATGGCCGGAATTGGATGGAATTGATCTGGACAACGTTTACTTTCAACAAGACGGCGCTACGTGCCATACAAGCAACGAAACCATTGATCTTTTACGGGAAAAGTTTCCGGACCGTGTTATCTCTCGAAGAGGTGATCACAATTGGCCACCGAGATCTTGTGACTTAACACCGTGCGATTTCTTCCTTTGGGGCCACGTGAAAGAGAAGGTCTACGCCAACAGCCCAGCGTCGATTCAAGACCTCAAAGATGGAATTCGTGAGGCTATCGAGGACATAGGGCAGCCACTTTGCGATTTGGTTCTGGAAAATTTCATGAAATGGATACGGTCCTGTAGGCGTGGTGGTGGTGGTCATTTTGCTGATGTCATTTTCCATTATTAACGGCATATGTACCTTCCTCTTTATAATGAAATAAAGATCCGATCATTTATCTCAAAAAATGCCATTTTTCTTTGAATATCAAAATAACACCTCTTATTGGAAAACCCTTTACTTCAAAAATCAAACTTGCAAAGATGGATCACCATACGAAATTTCAGACGGACATTCATCTAGGGCAGGGGTGGACATACTTTTCCAGGGTTCGGGTTACTTTTATTTTTATTCAAGGTGTTGCGGTTCGCCCAACGTCGTTGATGTGGAGAACTGAAAAACAAAGGTCTACAATAAGAAAAATAGCCATAAATTTAATAATATCAAATGATGCATTTATTAGCAGACAATTTAAAATACATAAAAATAAATCATTTTCATCTAAAGTTAGTTCTCGTAGTTGTAGTTAGTAGCAGACCTAGTCTGCATATTGTCCGCTAATTTTGAGTACCTCGGTATAAAATTACTAACTGCTAATCTTGCACTGGATTCTAAGTGACTGAAACGATATGTTGTCTTAATTATTTATATTCATCGTTGAAAATGTAGATTCACATGGATAGGTAGAGCAAAAGAACGACGCTAAATGAAATGCAACTTTTTTTACTTTACTTCGTCCATTAGATTCCAAAAGTTATTCTTAGGTTCTGAACTACGTGCTTTTAAAATTATGTCATTTTGAAGAAGAAAAACTTCCCTTTCCTCAAAAGATAAAGATAATATATAATTTATATATTCAGTTATTTATTCTACATCAACGTTGGCAAATGAGGTAACAAATGAATGTAACAATTGGTTATAATCTAGTAAATTCTTGGAAACGTCTCTCGAATTCGGAGTGAAGTTATATTATTTCATCATAATATTTTTCTTTGTTTAATGTATCTCCGGTTTTAAGCAATTCGTCAGAAATATTTTAATTGATTCTTCATCACCTGGAAAGATATTAGCTTTAATTTGTTTTTGAAAGTATTAAAAAGTCCAATGAATTCTACTTTTGTTTGATTTTTCCTTGCAATTATAAGCTAAATGTATCAACCAAACGTCATCACTAAGTTCAACGTCAGCTTCATCTTTTGATTCCAAAAAATCATTTACCTCTTGTAGTAGGTCCCTGAATCTTTATAAAACTATATTCCGACTTATCTAACGAATACCTACATGATGTAATAATTCGCCGTAATCAGATTCGTTTATTGCTGGGCCCGCCGAAACATTCTTCTCTGAAGACTGTTTCCTCGAATTGAGTTCACAATTTTCATGCAGATTTCCGTAACATGCCGCATATTTACAATTTTACAACAGAGGGCTTGTTTGTGAATAATGCAATGATAAGAAAGGAAATGCGGTTAGCCATCTTCTCTGATACACATAGCCAGAAATCCCTTGACTATGTCGGGCATTGATGGGGCCCCATCAGTTGTCATAGATACAACTTCATAAATTGGATTTTTTTTCTTCCCTATGTATTTTTTGAAGGCACAGTAAGTTAACATCTTCACCTAGTGTTTTCTTTTTTAGAGGCAATATTGTTAATAATTCTTTTTTTACATTCATATCCTTAAAAACCATTCTCCGTAGATTCGTCAAACTGCAAAGAAAAGCAAATGCAGTTATTCATATCTTCCTCCAACTGATCAGTCAGATCAGAATTCATAATTTCTACAAGGCGCGTCACAGTTCTACGCGAAAGTGGTATGTCTTTAATTGCGGAAATAATTTCATTTTTGATCTTGAATGAATCGTATAATGAATCACTGGCTTCCAGAAACGTTTTTTTTTATCATTTCTCCATCTGCGAAAGGTTTCTTATGTTTTGCTAACACATGACTCCCATGAAAAGATACAACTGTTGCAGCCTCAGATATAGCACTGGGTTTAATAAAATATGATTGTTGTCCAAGTAATTACGATTTAAATTCTTCTAACTTTTCTTTACGCAATTCGATTTTTAACGGAAAATCTGTATCAAAATTTCCATATATGCTTTTGAAATGTCTTTAAACGTTTCCTTTTTTTGGACGTGCCACACTTTCATGACATTTACAGCACACACATTTTGCATTCACCATTGTAAAGAAAAAACTGTTCTTCCCATTCTGTATTAAAATTGTATGTTTTACTTTTCTAAACACTTGTTTTCGACATTGTACCTCTCTTTTAAAATATGACAGATTACTATTTTTACTACAAAGACAAGTAACACAAATTTGTCAAGTTAAATGTTTGAACAATTATTAGCGACTCCTGGACGTATTTAATGCAGCGAGCAGCAAGCATACGTGAACCGATGGATGTATAACCGACGTATGTATTTAAACGTCATCGTGCACTTCCAATGTGTCGCCTACACATCTTAGAATATAGAGCAAACAGGAATGGTGATGAGCCAGATTTTGCGTAATGAATTTCTGGTTGTGTAGGTAGTCTATTTTTATATGCATTTACACGCCATCCCTATTCTAAGCAACTTGTCAATTTGCAAAAAGTAAACAAATGTTTTGAGCGGAGCATCTGTGGTAAAAAATGTTCTTTTTCTGCTTTATTTTGAAACAATTCACATAATTAATTAATATAAAACTTTGCTTCTATTAACCAAAAAGATAATTTAGGTAGTGCAGTTGCCTCAAACAGGATTCCCTAGTTTATAATCCAATTTATATTTGCAAGCACTGACCGAACACTTCATTTCTGCTTTTTTAATTGATATGAAGATTTTAACAGGCACTAGTGGCACTATAAAACTTCAAACATAAATAGTTTTGAGAAGAAATACTTCCGTACTTTTGTTGAATTTCGGAAAAAAATTTTAAATTGCATAAACCTGTTCACAAAACAAAATCACATTTGACAGTTATTCTACAGCTTCGACAATTAGTCAATCCAGCATCTCACTTACTCCTATGTATAGTCTCCTACTCTTGACAAATTACGCCCTTGTACACGAATTCTACACGATTCAACCATTCCTGTTTGCTATATATTCTAAGCTACACATTCATCGAATCATTTTTCTAAGAAGAAATGAATGCTTATTGCTCATATATACGCGTTAGTGGCCCAAGCACTCATTGTTGACCTCTAGGTAAAAAATTTCCAGTCAATTTCTAAGAAATAATTGGGGCCTTCCCTACATCAGATCGAAGCATCGTTGATTTTATATTGGAGCGAGGCATTGCTAAAGAAAAACAAATCAGGTCCAGGCATCGTTGATTTTATATTAGAGCAATACACTTTTTTCGAAAGTATTTAAATAAAAAGTACATAGTGTTAAATTTTGTACAATGGTACGGAACCCTTCGTGTGCGAGTCTGACTCGCCTTGGGCGCTTGTTTTTAGTATGCGCGTCGTAAACGCGGTCACCAAAAAATGTCTTAGCTGTCCACCAGTCGAACGCGATCGACTTAATGCCCACTCCTGCTAGGGTATCATACATAAGAATTTGTCTTAGACCAATTCTAGATTTTTTACTTGTTTTTCGTAAGTTACACATGAATGTGAGATGAATGACTGTTGTTTCATATTTTATTACATTTTTTGTCAATCCTTTCCAGTCAAGTAAAACATAAGAATATTGAGATTCCCCCAAGTTCCCAACGCTTACAACACGACGACGCCATATAAAACTTTACGATATGGGAGAAGAATATTCTTTCTATTATAATGTCCTTACATGCTCGACTTTGTTGTATCATCAACTAGTCACCGTATTTGCAGCTTCTCAAAGCCTATTGGTATGAAGATCTTTACAGAAATAATGAAGTCATTACAGAGCTAATATAATCTTTACCGAATTTAAATTGAGTGAACCTAGCGTTGTTATTTTCTGCGTTTTCATAACTTCATATGCAAATAGGCTTTGGTGGACCCCCCGTGCGGAGTGCCCTGCGGGCCCGTTAGTTACGCCAGTGTACCAAATTATTGGGCTAATCAGAGAAACAAGCTCCGGCTGAACAACAATTCTATGCGAGACAATTGTATAGCAGTCGCTGATTATTTTGCCAAAATGCTACATGTATTGACTGTTGTTTAAAATAAAGTTTTCTTCAATGTAAATTTGCCCATGAGAGATTCTGAGTGCTTTTCTTTATTTTTTCTGTGGAAGGAATAGAAGGAACAGAACGTGGTACAAGAATATATGTGAGTTTTGCCAGGTTCTTTGAAGATTCCATATGAGCAGCACATGATTGGAGACCAAGGTTATGGATTGAAAACTTACCTTATGATCCTCTATAAGGACAATGGCCACATTTCCGTAAGGCAAAAACGATTTAACCATATCCCCTCTTACAATCGGGTTGTTGTTGAAAGAGCAATCGGTTTGCTGAAAAACAGATTCCGCCGTCTTTATGGACTACAAACTCAGAAACCTGACTTAATCCCTTTGTTTATTATGAGTGCTTGCATCCTACATAACATCTGTTTACAACAGAATGATTTTTTGGAATATAGCTTTGAACCAGAAGAAAATATTGGCAGTATTCCACAGCAGCAGCACCAGCAAGACTCGGAGGCCAAACGAAAAAGGGACGAAATTGCACTGCAGTTAAATATGACTGCAACTAATTAAAAAAAAAAAACAATATTGTATTTTGAACTTTAATATATATGTATAAAAAATTATACAACTTCTTCTAATCTCATACAAAACATAACAGCGTCCATGGCGAAATATAAAAAAAGGACTATCTATCACATTTTTATCAAAATATAAATTAATCTTTGGTGAAGTTTTTCACAAGAGTCTCAAAGAGATTTAAAAACTTATCAGTTCTAGCCATTTTGTCTTGATGCCTTTCCGCCCTAGCAGTTTCAGTCTCATCAGTTTTCTCCGTCTTGATTTTGAAATTGTGGTTTCCTCGATTATTACATCGTCAAAATCGTAATTATTTTTTGACTGCAATGGATTTATCACTACAGCACTATCATAACTCGAGCAAGTGGCAGGTGGATTCACTTCAGGGTGCTTGGGAAGGATGGAGTCAAGAGCATCGAAATGTTCCCAACTTTTTCTGTCTTTTAATTTTTTTATACATACTTTTCAACCCTTTCCACTTGCCGTTACATTGTTCACCAGTGAACAATTCTCCTCTTATATTTCTCATTTCATTTGCTATGTCTTCCCACACCGTTTTTTTTTGCATACGTCTCCAACCGGGTGATATTCGCTTCGTACACATTAATTAAACAATTGATATCCCCCGGAGACCATCTCATGAAATTGTCAGCTTCTGAAAATAAAATATACCATTGTAATTACAAAATTAAATAAATTGTTTTCATACCTCTGCTATTACTGCCTTCCATTTTCTTGAATAGATGCTTGCCATTTAACGTTTGTCAAATTGTATTCCGTTTATTCTATCTAAGGAGGTAGTTTAACAAGAATAAGTTTGGAATACACCGTTGCGAATAAAGAAACACAGAATGGAATAAACGGAATATTCCGAATGGATAAATAAACACTTTTGGTGCTTTCTGAATATTCGGAATGAATAAAGAAAAGCTCTCTCTAATAATCCAGAATGAACTGCAATACCCACTGTCTCATAGGAAAACTGAATCATTTCTAGAAATTTGGGGCAATAAATTTTTTCATTTATCTGACCCTACTTAGGGCTCTACTCAGATTGTCACATCACCTAGATAGGTACTATACAGTCTGTTGTCATTTAATTTTCACTGGTAGCTTGAAAACGGAATTTTGCTATCATTTTTTTTTTCAAATAAAACAAAAGAAATTGAATTTTCTCATTCGAATAAAAAAGTTTTCTTTTATTAATTTGGAATTGCATAGATAAACGCTGAACGTTTTGTATTTTTTGTTTTTCATCATTGCTAGAAACTTGACAGAATTTAAAACAAATGTTATTACTGGCTCGTTGGTCTAGGGGTATGATTTCCGCTTAGGGTGCGGGAGGTCCCGGGTTCAAATCCCGGACGAGCCCCGGTTATATTTTTGTTTTTTTTTGTTTATATTTCAGAAAATAATTAGTAACAACTTAATTAATTTGTATTGACATGACAAATTATTATAAACAAGACTCTTACATAATTTTATTTAAATAAAAAATTTTAAGGAAATATATTGAAAAAATATTCTTACAACATTTGGGGCACGCAATTATTGTCAAATTAATTTAATTTTTTAGTTCCTTTATCTTACACGAACAGACAGAGTACTACTTACATGCATTCCCTAGAAAACGAATTTAGACGCTTTGAGGTACCCTTGCTGGTGGAAAATAAAATCGACACTAGCGCCAATAGTTCTGGGACTCCTCCGTTGGGAACGCCCCCATTCGGCGAAAAAGCAAAGCAAATATCGTATGCGTGTGCGACACTAGCGCCAATAGTTCGGGGACTCTTACGTTGGAAATGGCCCGCTCGTCAGCTGTCGTTTTCGCATTTGAGTAAAAGTTGATAGTTTTCACAATAGGTGTCGTTAAATTATATAATAGGGATATGGCAGTTCAAATGGAAATGCAGGAAAATCATTTATATTGGCATCGGGAATTTTCAATTAAGTCAAATAGGTGGCCACTTGATGGGTTCAGGAAATTATTTCTAACTTAGAAATTTATTTAAAAATACTAAAGTTGGATAGTGTCACTCTGCAAGAGCGGAATTTGGGATTTTTTCGGTGACTTGATTTAAAGTAATTTCTAGTCAAACGCCTGTGAAAGAGTACGTAGTTTAACAGACAATGAACAGTACATCTGCGTCGGCCGGCAAGTTGAAGAAAGTCGGAATTAGGGTCAAATACTCAATTACCTGCCATTTACCTTTTTTTTTACTTTAACACTCAACAGTAAATTATAAAAACAAATTATTAATATGGGAAAAGGATAATTCCGTGTAATTAAAATATGCTATTAATATTAGTATCCTAAAATATTTGTGATTTTTTTCAAAAACCTTTAAAACTTTTAGTTCCCGGCCAATTATTTTCAAATATTTTCTTTTAGTATCTTTTTATATTTTACATAACGGAAGTATGAATACTTATGTTCAGTAAATTTACTTACTTTTTTTTTTAATTCTACATTAATTTTACATTAGGTCTTAATATCTTTTATTGGTATACCTGATCCGACGGTGTTAAGTCAACTAGTAAGGAAGGAGTATCATCATTAATGTCAATATAATTATCTAAAACTCTCACGCAGAACACTTTACAGCTAATTCGTACCATTGTCATAGTTATTGAAATTAATTTGCATTAGGGTCAAGGTTGTTTTTAAAATGTTAATTATAGCATCTGCTGAAACTTCCCAAATTTCTACTTAACTGCTCTCTCACGTCGTTAATGGCTTCAATTACTGTAGGTAGATTTTAAGAAATCCTTTCTTGATTTGCTTGATTAAGGTTTTCGATTGAATTCTGCTGAAATTTTGGGTAATCGACATTACTTGCATTTAATGAAAGCAGTCCACAAACGAAAGCTTCCTGTGTCCAGAACAATATTCAAAAGTGGACAGAATGTAATTTTTATTATCGCAAAAGTCGCTTAGCTCTAGTGTTAGATGGGATTTGTGGCCATCGACACAGGTAATAACTGGCTTTTTATTTTTTCCTTCTATCACCCAGTTACTGACTCTTCCATTGGTGATACTTTTAGGTGCAAAAAAAAAAACCATTTTTTTTTTTCAAAAATAACGACAACCAGGTTTTACTCGGTTCACCTCCTTTGAAACCTGTTTTTCTTAGGTCATGATTTACAATTTGTTGGAAAATATCAGCTAATACCCTAGACACACAGCACGATCTAATGAATCATTTGTACTAACTATTCATTAAAATGCCGTGTGTTACACAGTATACGTCATTATGGCTCGAAACTCAGATGATAATGAAGTACACTAATGAAGTGTTTTCCTCCTTCATTATAGCTATGATGAGGAAAATGTGCTAGATTTGGGATAAAATATAAATGTTTAGGTCCGCTATGCATCTGCCGATTTGAAAAATAAGATGAAGAAATGCAAAGAATTGCAAATTACAAACTTATTCTTTTTAATATAATGTTTTTGTCATTTTTAAAGTGTTAAATTGAAAAATAAAATAAATAAAAACAAAGTTTATCGCGTCAATTCGATCCATATCGATTTTTTAATATCATAAGTATTTCAAAATCAGTTTGACAGTATAACTTAATTAAAGAAATGACTGTGTGTCTCCAGTTTATTATGAATCATTAAGAGCGCTATGTGTTTGGAGCTAAGTGAAAAGCCATATTTGTCAGTTTGGTACACCAATCAGCCATTCTTTCCTCTTTCTTCTTCCTCTGTGAGAACAGTTGATGATCCAAATTTTGCAACACCTTCTGGTTGTTTTCCTGTAAGTTTTTCTTTAGGCTTAGATCTGGGAATTCGGTAATTTTTGCTGATTTTTATACCCTAGATGAAATCATAGAGGTATACTAAGTTTGTCATTCCGTTTGTAACACCTCGAAATAATGATGGTAGAGCAAAATGGATTGGACACCCATTCATAATATTAAAAGTTATTTCGATTTTTGCATGCCCGTCCGTCCGTCCGTCCGTGCGCACGATAGCTCACTTAGAGAGCTGAAATTTTGTACACGGACTTTAAAAAAAAAGTAAAATTAAGTTCGAAAATGAGACAAATCGGGCAACTACTTCGTGGGGTTGCCATATAAAAGTTTCGTTTTCCGCTATATATTTTGACACTGCCGGAGAATGCGTTGACGTAGAGAGCTGAAATTTCGTACATGATGTTTTTACTACATTAGCAAATAAAATGTCAAAAATGGACTAAATCGGGCAACTCCTTCTTGGTGTTGCCATATAAAAATTTCGGTTTTTTATATATACTGTGAAAACGATAAGTCCTACGCATTTTTTGTGTACATAAACTTCTTCAGAATATGAAATGCTACAAAATTGCTTATTATCATTTTTTCTGCGCGACAAACCGTTCTAGAAATATATGCGAAAAACAACTTCAAAATCAATACTTGAATAGATCGGTGACCATATGAAATTTAATACGGGCATTCATCTAGGGTATCATAAGAATTGGTCTTAGACCAATTCTAGTTTTTTTACTTGTTATTTTTGATACTTTCTTTTCTTTACTTTTCTGAATCCAGTTCTTCGGTGCTTCGTCCTCTGTATAGCTTCTCTTCGATGTATGTGGCATTTTAGGAATTAGATTAGGGCTTCACGATTCCAAATGGAGTCGCTTATCGAAATCTTGGGGGGTTTAATAAATACAATTTTACAATTTTTTATGCAATTTTTAATTCAATATTTTTGTATGTTTTTAAACAAATTCTAAAACTATATTTTTTTATATGTATATTGTTACCGAGATTTAATTTTTAAATAAAAGCCGGTTTTTATTAAATGGTTTAAATATATTTCTTCTTTGGTCGTCTCAAGCTCAGTACGAATACTACTCTGCTCTAATCAATTGGTTTGCTTCCTGTTACCTCCTGCCACCTGTATATATACATATGTGTGTGTATTTTTCTATTTTTCTATAAATTTATATTGTTACGTAATACGTAATCAATAAATCATCACAAAATTTTTATATATCTTTATTTTATATTCTTTGGGTTGCGAAAAAAAATCACAATCATAAATGGGATCGTATATGAAAAACGTTTAAGAAGTTCTGGGCTAGAGATAAAAAGACTTAATAAAAACAAGTAAAAAAGCTAGAATTGGTCTAAGACCAATTCTTAGGATACCCTAGATGAATGCCTGTATTAAATTTCGTATGGTCACCGATCTATTCAAGTATTGATTTTGAAGTTGTTTTTCGCATATATTTCTAGAACGGTTTGTCGCACAGACAAAATGATTATAACCAATTTTATAGGATTTTGTATTCTGCAGAAGTTTTTAGTACCATAAAAATGTCTTGAACTGATCGTTTTCAAAGTATACGTAAAAAACCGAAATTTTTATATGGCAACACCAAGAAAGAGTTGCCCGATTTAGTCCATTTTTGACATTTTATTTGCTAATGTAGTAAAAACATCATGTAAGAAATTTCAGCTCTCTACGTCGACGCGTTCTCAGGCCGTGACCAAATATATGGCGGAAAACGAAATTTTTATATGGCAACCCCACGAAGGAGTTGCCCGATTTGGCTCATTTTCGAACTTAATTTTACTTTTTTTTCAAAGTCTGGGTACAAAATTTCAGCTCTCTAAGTGTACGCGTTCTCAAGTTATCGTGCGCACAGACGGACGGACGGACGGACGGACATGCAAAAATCGAAATAACTTTTAATATTATGAATGGGTGTCCAATCCATTTTGCTCTACCTTCATTATTTCGAGGTGTTACAAACGGAATGACAAACTTAGTATACCCCTATGATTTCATCTAGGGTATAATTACCTACGCCTTTCTTTAAAAGCAATTTTAGGGTTCCTATATATGAAATTCTATACGAATTTCGGTAACTGGCCCCGAAAAGAAACAGAGTCCTCAATTTCTGGCTACGGCCGGCCATGAATCAAATTTTATTGAAAATTATTATCTAAATATCGACCGACCAAAATCTCTTCAAATTAATAAAAAAAAAGGGGTCTGGGGACCCCCGACAGAAGTAAAACTACAAGTGTTGTGTTATTTCACTCGCTTTGAGGAGGTAAGATCCAGATTCAAGTAGCATAGTTAGTTGACATCTTAATAGTATTGCTATTCTTTAAGCTAATTAAAAACAAGATAATAATGGATGTATTTCCAAAGATAAGTCACTTATTACTCCAAATAATTAATGATTCCAGGAAAAGGTTTGCAGATAACGCTATATTATTTGTGGCTATGGATGATTTTAAAAAAGGGGAATGAGCTATGTTAGATGACCTTGATATAGTAGCCATCATGTGGATGAAAAGTAATACATTAATAAATTAAATGTGTTAAAAACGAAATGTATGTGCTTGGATGGTGAATTAAATATTAATATAGTTGTGAATGGCAATAGAATTGAGTAGATTGAACAGATAAAGTACTTATGAATAATAAATGATTCAAAACTTTAATTTGATAGTCATATAACTTACACATGCAAAAAAGTAAGTAAGAAGATTGGTTTAATGAAAAATATCAGAAATAAGTTAACATGCCAAACAATGATCGATATGTACACTGTTATAATTAAACCACAATTCGAATATTGAAACTACAATCTTATACTGAATTAGTTAGGACAAGTAGGATTAATTGCAGAAAAATGCAAAATAAAGCAATGAGAGTGATATTGAAATGTGATAGATATACTAGAATAAATTTTATGTGAAGTGAATTAAGATGGACAAAGAATTACAATGAATGTGCTAGATTTTCTTTTTAAAATTAAAACTAACTTAGTTCCGAACCATTTGCAGGGATTGTCAACCATATAATACAAGAAATATGGTGATAAATTTATACTACCTAATTTTAGAGATGCGTTGGCGCCAGTCATTGGCGTAACTCCGACTTATTTTTGAGGTAGGCCAGGTGCCCCAAATTTCTTACATAGGTTTTAACAAACATTTTGTTTGCGAAGTACACCAGCTCATGAGTATTCCCAGCTACTGACCGACATTTTTTATGCTCATAGTACTTATAAGATAATATGTCACATTACAAGTCGCAAACATCGCGTCAATATTTTATTAATATGTAGTCTTACCACGTGAAACCTTAACTCCGCTCCCAAGAAAGAAAAAACATCAGATCAGAACTTCTTTAAATGACTATCAGAACCGGCTTAACACAAGCTCACTGCATGAACACGTTTAATAAATAAACTGTCAACAATACATGCATTTCATCACTTAGTCGGTGTTAGTATTAGTATGTTACACTAAACATAGACCAAACACCAGATCAAGTGACATGCAATGCGACATAGAACAAAAATATAGAAAACTAAATTAAATCTAACTAAAAATAGAGTCGTCAACAACAAAATGTTCAGTCAAATTATTAACAGCAATGCACATGCGATTAATAGGTTCATACATGCCAAAGTTAGACCTTGAGGAGTTGAAATGCAATAGTGGAAGCCTTCTTAAATTGTGCCTATTATCACGGAAATAGATTTTGTCGAATAACAACATTCGCGTTTAAGAATTGGTGAACAAAAGTTACATCTGCAACCATGCGACGTTGCTCAAGTGAGTGCATGTTCAAAAGCTTCAAGCGATCCTCATAAGGTGGAAGAATTAATGAATTATTCCAGGGTAGGTGCCTGAGAGCAAATCGTAAAAAGTTTCTCTGAACAGACTCGATGCGCTCGATGTGTGTATCGTAAAAAGTAGACCAGACCTGGCTAGCGTATTCAAGAAGTGGTCTCACAAAGCAAGTGTACAAACGCAATGTTATGGTAGGATTTGAAAGCTCTCGGCACCTACGTTTTATAAAACCCAGCATAGAACTACTTTGATACCATATATCTGTGGTCACATTTGACACCCAAGTCACAGACAGAGTGCACACGGCGAATCGAGGAATCCGAGAACTCATAACCATAAGTGATTGGTGTCTGATTCCTATGGAAAGTCATTACCTCACATTTGTCGAAATTGAGTACCAAATTATTGCTCTAGCACCAATTGTAAAATTTTTCAATGTAACCCTGTACCTGTTCACAATCGTGAACAGATTTAATCTGAGCGAAAAGCTTAAGATCGTCAGCATAAATCAAGACCTTACAGTACCTCAGAACAGAGACAATGTCGTCAATAGTCAGAATAAAGAACAACGGGCCCAAGTGACTTCCTTGAGGTACGCCAGACGATGCCTTCAAGACTCTAGAGATGGAATGGCGGAATAAGATTTGATATGTTCTGTTATCTAAATAAGACTCTGTCCATTTTGAAAATGTTGACGGAAACCCATACTTTTCCATTTTAAGGAGTATCACGTAGTGAGATAACTTGTCGAATGCTTTACTAAAGTCTGTATAAATACAATCTATCTGATTGCCTTTTGCCAACCCGCCAATGGTATCCGAGACAAATTCCAGCAAGTTAGTAGTTGTAGACTTGCCCGAAATAAACCCATGTTGGTTTGAATAGAGCAAATTCTTACAGAAGGTTGATAGTTGAGAAGAAATGATAGATTCGAATAATTTGGGCATGCATGATAATTTTGCAATAGGCCTATAGTTAGAAATATAATTTTTACTACCTTCTTTGTGGATAGGTATGATAAACGAATTTTTCCATAGCTGGGGGAAACAACCACTATCGAGCGAGTTTTGGAAAATAATTCTCAACGGAGCTACCAGGGCAAGGCAGCAAGATTTAAAAAAGGCTGGAGGGATCCCATCACAACGGGTTGAAGTCATTTGGAAATCCATTAATATGAATGAGTATAACCTCTTGTAGATAGTGAATGAAATGTTACGAGAGACGTTCATATGACTGAAGTTTCTATTTTGAGGCTAAAAATTTGACGAGGCAAAGGCATTTTCAAAAAAAGAAACAAACATATCGCAAATTTTAGACGAATCATCACTAGCAGAATCCTTGTACCTCATGGTATTGGGGTAGTTGTCTGTTCTTTTCTTCATATTAATAAACTTAAAAAAGATGCGTGGGTTACTAAATAATTTCGTACGCATGCTGTGAACATACTCAACATAAAGTGTGAAAGTTCTTTGAAGTCATTATATGATGTCAGGAAGTTGTTGTGACTTATAATGCTTTTGCCCCGCATATAATTTTTCCACAATTTATTCTTTCTATTTTTAAGACGCCTCAGTTCTTTATTGAACCATGGTGGAGATGTTTTAGAGAGCCGTTGACGCTCGCAGGGAACGTGAGAGGAAAACAAATCGAAAAGATTTAAGTAAAATTTAGAAACGTCTTCGTCAACATTATTGCTTGACTGTAATGTGTTGAAATTAATAGATGTAAGTCTACTAGAAAGTTCCGAAAATTTAGCCTTTCTAAAATTGAAAAAGTATTGTGTTTCATCAAAATTTATTAAGTTTTCGGTTTTATAGCAATATGTAATTAGTAGTGGGGGGGGGGGGGGGGGGTGATATTTATCAAGAGTAGACATTCTCACTGCGGTAGGCTCAACTATTAAGTTACCTGTGGCAGTAGAAAATAAAAAGTCTACCTACCTTCCCATGTCATTCTTAATATTACTGATTTGGCTGAGACCAAGAGATGAAATACTGTCAAGGAATAGTGACTCCTTTGTTTGCAAGTTATTTAGTGGAAGATAGTCAAGGTCAACTTCATTTAATATCCATTGAATATTGGGGAAGTTAAAGTTACCAATTAATAGTAATTCGTCAATAGGATCCATCTTACCATGGATAAAATTAGTTGTTGAAATGAGTAGGTCGTAAATATTGTGACCTTTGTCATTGACAATATTCCACTGCAATGTGCATTCGGGCGATTTTAATTAGAAAATCTTTTGAGATGGGGCAGTCTTTGTCGAGGTTCCGATGTTAGAGACCAGAGGAACAACGAACAGTTTTCTATTGTTTCCCATTGTTAATTATAATTCTCTTTGAATGTTATTATGCACACGGTACAGAGCACGGCTTATCACTTATCAGTTATGTAAGTCATCAGCATGCAATCAATTTTTGAATAACTAGTCAGTCAATATTCGGCCATCGGCCTATATTTATTGCTTATCGAGACCAACGGTGTCGAGTATTTACGAAACAGTTTATCAAAACCTTCCTATCCTCTTAATGAAGTGCATCAGGTCTTGCTGAGGCAAGTTTTTCAGCTCATCTACAGATAAAAGGGCAGACCCTATAGTATCCAGCCTGCACCGGGCGAAGGCTGGACACGCACACAAAAAGTGTTCAGTTGTCTCGAGCTCTCCCTCCAGGCAGGACATATACTCAGGGCTGTCAGTGACTCCCATCTTTGTTATATGAGCGTGAAGTGAGCTATGGCTGGTGATGATGCCAACCACAGCTCTACATTGTTTCCTTCTGAGCTCCATGACAAAATCGGAGATATTCCCAATGGCCCCATCAAGAAACAGTTTTGTACATCTGTGCTGATGCTTTCTATGAACATCCGCTTTGATGAGAGACCCAATACTCGGGGTGGCAACGCGTACGGCGGGTTCCGGTCCGATGAACGGAGAATCAGAGCCAGCCCTAGCTAAAAGTTCACCCCTTTCATTCCCCATGATCCCCATGTGACCAGGAACCCTCAGAAGGGACATCTTGTTGTGGATAGACAACTCATCCACAGACGACCTGCAATCCCCTAGGAGGGGAGGAGATTTTCCATACATGTCGGGATCTCAGGGAAAATATACTCCGATTCCTCAGATATCCGTGGATTTGCTACGCACTTACTAGAAGTGGATTTGTTAATATGTAAAGAACCATATTGGGTCCCACGAGTTGCGGAATAAGACTGTCACCCACGGCAGAGATCTGCATTACCACAGGAAGGCTAATTAAAACTGGATGTCGCTTGGTATCCAGAGTTCACATACTGGGAACTGAGCACCCCCTTAGCCACGTAGCCCTCGGCGTATGCTTGGCTTGGGCTGGGAGCAGCTTTTAGCCCACTAATCAGTGTCAAGCCCACCAAACAGCGGTTACCATCTAGTACTACGTGGAAGTAGCTGTACTCAAGACTAACACGTTCATCTCACCCACCTCTGGCCTGACAGAATAGCAGAATCCGTTACTCACAGAAAAGATAGCTCTGTCTGATGTTAATCAAAGCGATGCAAAATAGATTAGTACATAATGTAATTGGCGAAATGAGTGAAAGTGCATTGTTTTCTTTAATTCCAATAAACCCAAGCAACACTCATCTATTCCCTACAGTTCACTCCAAACATTCAACGCGATTTAAATTTTTGTTAAATCATAGGAAGTGTAGTGTTTATTGAAAAAATAAAATAAAATTTGCACGATTTAAAAAGAAAAAGTAAATTTAAGTGGTGTCGTTTAATTGACAGAGACCTGTGTTTCCCACATCCTCTTCTTTCCTTCTCTCTCACATTAAGGAAAATAAATCAAAATCCTCAAGTTATATACACGAAACTGATATGATAGTGACGCCCTGCTTAATGCCTGTATTTGTTCCAAGTACCAGGAACCATACTTCAAATCTGTTAAGTACAAGTTCCGGTACTGGTACTTAAAAATTTTCAAGTACAAGTCCAGGTATAATGGTGCTGGTACTTATCAAGGTCAAAAGTTTTCGAAAACTCAAATCAGAAATTTTGAAAAATCTATAGCCAGTTAAATAACTGGATGAGGTTTTCATTTGCGAAATATCATAAAATATCGTATAAGCTTTTGCTGTTTTAATTTCTACATAATTTTAAAAGTTGTTTGTACATACAGTATTTGAGATTGCGTTTAGCAAAACAAATATTACATCAGCTAATGATTATTTTTGTTTAGCATTTACAGTTACTCATATACTATATTATGTTAATTTTCTTTCTATTTTACTCAAGGCGCTAAGATTTCTTGAGACACTGTCAAGATGCAGATAACCCCTTATTATTAGAAGGCGTATTTAAATAATTTACAAGAGCTGAAGTACTTCGCGTTAAGGCGGTATTTGTAGTAAGTGCGGTAAGTACTAGTATCGGGACGTGTACTTGAGAAATCTTTGAGTACCAGTATCGGGACTTGTACTTATAGTTAAACAACATTTAAGTCCAGGTCCTGGTACTGGTACTAATACTTAAGTACCGATATACTTAAGTACTTTACAGGTCTGAAGTTAGATACACATTTTAGATCAATTATTCACGTTTTTATTAAGCACTAATAAAGAGATATTTAAAGTCTGTATACGCTTTTATTTACGTTTTTTTTTTGTATTCTGAAAACTTGTTTAGCACCTGTTGCGCTGTTAGTTTGTTTTTAATTATCTCGCTTTTAATGTTTATGTGTGCCATGTTCGAAAATCTATCCTGAAGCAGTTGTTTTTAACCAAGTTTTAACTCGATGGAAAAGCTGCGTTCACAGCCGGCCGCCGAGCTGATAGGAAGACCCAGAGTTAATTCCAACAGAAGTCTTTATTAATTTCTGTTTTCAATCTTTCCAAATTTACTACAATGCTCTTGTTTTGGAACTTATTACTGATTAGTTTTGTTTTGCCTGTAAGATGGAAATGTCTACATAAGTTAGTGATAATCAAGGGCGGATACAGCGTGGGGGGGGATCCGGGGCGATCGCCCCCCTAGAGCTCTAATAAATCAAAATTTATACTCTAATCAAATGAAATGGAAAATACAAAAAAAAAAAAAAATCTTTTCAAATCTTCTAAATCCGAATTATAAAAATAGAAAATAATTTCTCCCTTCAAGTAATGAATATATCACAGAAGTTCTCTAGAGTTTCCCTTCATTCTGCATTTACTTAAATATTAAAATTATATTACATTTGTGTATAAAATTTAAAATTTTCAGGATAAACAAAGAAAGCAAGATCTGGGGCCGGATTCCGCAACTTTGTGGATACCACCTTGTTTCGATTGCGCAAAAATGGAAATGAGTTTTTCTGTCAAAATTTTGTACACTTTAACATTTTGGTCGCGAATTTTGAAGAGGTACCTGTGAGTGTTTGTCAATCGTTATTTTCAAAATTATTCGTTATATTATTTATTTTACCTTTTTCTAAGCCGTAGTCGCCTTAACTAGTGAATTCATGTAACTCATTTCTTATAAGTTATAACTGAACAAAACTTCTTCAAAATGATTATTTTCTCACTCGCACAACATTCAGCATTTAAGTGTACACTTTCTTTGACGGTGAGTTTATTGCACTGGCAAATTTTTCACCGTTGCTGAATCCAGCCCCTGGGCAGTTTTAGTTTAAACACTACAGTGAATAGCAATGAAATTTGTTTATCAAAATGCTGCATTAAAATACTTTGCTTTGACTTTGCTTTCTTTGTGTACCATGAAAATTTTAAAATTTATAACAAATGTAATATAATTTTAATATTTAATTAAATGGAAAACTCTAGATAGTTTTGTAAAAAGTTATTTGTTATAATTATTATTTTTTCTTTTTTAGTCATAAATTATTCTCAAAAAAGCTAAAATTATACCACTAAGGAATTTTCAGTACAAGCAAAATTTGCACTTTTTATACCCTAGATGAAATCATAGGGGTATACTAAGTTTGTCATTCCGTTTGTAACACCTCGAAGTAATGATGGTAGAGCAAAATGGATTGGACACCCATTCATAATATTAAAAGTTATTTCGATTTTTGCATGTCCGTCCGTCCGTCCGTCCGTCCGTCCATCTGTGGGCACGATAACTCGAGAACGCGTATACTTAAAGAGCTGAATATTTTGTACATGGACTTTAAAAAAAAAAAGTAAAATTAAGTTTGAAAATGAGACAAATCGGGCAACTCCTTCGTGGGGTTGCCATATAAAAATTTCGTTTTCGCTATATATTTGGACACTGCCTGAGAACGCATCGACATAGAGAGCTGAAATTTCGTACATGATGTTTTTCCTACATTAGCAAATAAAATGTCAAAAATGGACTAAATCGGGCAACTCCTTCTTGGTGTTGCCATATAAAAATTTCGGTTTTTTACGTATACTTTGAAAACGATCAGTCCAAGACATTTTTATTGTACTAAAAACTTCTGCAGAATACGACATCCTATAAAATTCGTTATTACCATTTTTTCTGTGCGACAAACTGTTCTAGAAATATATGCGAAAAACAACTTCAAAATCAATACTTGAATAGATCGGTGACCAAACGAAATTTAATACGGGCATTCATCTAGGGTATCATAAGAATTGGTCTTAGACCAATTCCAGCTTTTTTACTTGTTTTTTAATCGAATGCTCATAAAAGCCGGGTATTTTGATGAAAAGTAGTATGTTGGGAAAATTATCATAGCTGGGGTAATTAATCTTAGATTAAGATTTCCTTCAAATATTTAATTTAATTTTATATATATATTAACTCTACCTAATTAGCATTCCCCGAAAATTTCTTTAACCATTTAATTTGCAAGAAATTGCTGTCCACCTCAGGAAGTTATGGTGTTTGAACGAAATGCAAGCGACCTTTGTATGAAAAACACTAAGCCAAACAAGAAGTGTATAATGTCTATTTTATGTGAGAATAAATTTTACTATGCTTACGGGACCAAAAACTTATATTATATAAATAAAAGAACTTCGGCCATATTGTAATGAGAGTACAATCGGTCCTCCATCCCATTCACGGACTATAGGCTGTATAGCTATTGTTGGGTATAACTATAGTTGGACTCTGAACAAATTAAATATTTTAATATTGGATTTACTCGCATTCTAAGAGAAAACCTAATATAGTAACTGAATAATTCGTCATATAAAAAAAAAAACTTACTTACAAATCAAATAAATGCAGGGTGTTAGCTGCAACAACAAAAATAAAAGATGTGAAACCTCTCTTAGTGGACACCTCTCACTAAAGGACACCCCTATGTAACGGACACTTTTTCTTAGTACGGCTGGTTTCTATTGTCGCGAATATACGTTTCACCTCTCTAACGTGGACATCCTCGTAACCGGACGGACACTCACTTTTCGTCGTAATTTTGTTTCTTTTACCTCTTATAAACGGACGTTTCTCTGAAAAATGTATCTAGTAAAAAAATAAAATAACAGCAGACGTTTCTGAAAAAAAGGTATCGAATAAAAATAAGCCAGCAGCGCTCATTGGCTGACACAATCCTATACATACCTACCTCACAACTACATAAAATGGGAATAAATTGTTGCTTTCTCTTTCCTTTTCCCTCTAAATTCGTATGGACTTAATATGAATATGTAGGTACTCCTACTAAACGCCTGAATTTACGTAGCGATTCCAGAAATTAACGATACCCAGAATTATTTGTTTTTTTGTTTCTAAGAATTGTAGTATTGATCATCATAGCTACAGTGCGAATAAACTAAGAAGTTTAATTGACATGTGAGCGCGAGCTGTGAGTTGTATTTTCTGCGGTAAAAGTATAATTTAATTTGCAGTAAAAATATGGCACCTGTTAGAAAGCTTTTAACTTTAAAGCCGAAAATAGAAATTATAAAATTTGTTGAAAACTGTGCGGATAAAAAGGAGTGTACTGTACGATCTTTGTCAAAAAAATTTAATATTGTAAAGTCGTGTGTAGCCGACATTTTGAAGAAAAAGGAGAAATACGTGGAAGCTTGACATGGAGGCTATAACCAGAACATGAAAAAAGTTCTTTATAATAAACAACGCTCACAACGTATCGATGAAGGGACATTAGCTTGGTTCAGACGAGTTCGCGCAAAATCTCTTCCGCTATCTGGAGCCCTTATCCAACAAAAAGCACTGGAAATTGCGAAGAATTATAGCATTAGTAACTTTAAAGCTTCAAATGGTTGGTTACAGCGTTTCGTAAAGAGACACAACATTTCTTTTCGATCAATTTCTGGTGAGGCTGCAGATGTAAATCCGGAAACGGTCGAATGCTGGAAAGAGAGATTAAGGCATATTTGCCGCAATTTTGAAGAAAAGAATGTTTACAACGCAGACGAAACAGGGTTGTTTTTTAGAGTTCCACCGAACAAAACTTACTGCTTCAAGGGTGAAACTTGTTGTGGTGGAAAAGCGTCAAAGGAACGCATAACTATTTTACAGTGCGCCAGTATGACATTAGAGAAAGAAAAATTGTTGGTGATAGGAAAAGCAGCTCGGCCAAGATATTTCAAATGGATGAATTTGATAGAATTACCTGTCAAATTGAAGTTTAATAAAAATAGCGTTATTGACTCAAAAAATTATGACAGAGTGGCTAGAAGATCTAAATAATAGAATGAACAAGGATAAAAGAAAAATCTTACTTTTTGTAGATAATGCACAATCTCATTTGCAGCTGAAACTGAGTAATGTCCGCGTAGAATTTCTTCCCGCAAACACAACATCTGTTTGTCAACCTCTCGACCAGGGTGTTATAAAAACCTTTAAAGTTTATTACAGGGAGCTGTTTTTGAAACACATGATAACTAAACTAGATACAGTGTCTTCTATAACAGAATTGTGTAAGTCAGTTAGTGTTCTGGATGCCGTAATATGGGCAGAAGCAGCTTGGAATCAAGTTTCAAAGGAAACAATCACAAACTGTTTCACGAAAGCTGGTTTCATTCGTAATGCTACAGTTCCAGCAGAAGACTTTGGTTTCGACGTTGAGGATGACATACCTTTGTCAACTATCCGTGAACTTTCTTTATTGATTAAATCCTCTGGATGCACTCAAGTAATTTTGTTAGAATCAATAAAAGATTGGAGTTTATTAAACTAGAGAAAAAGAATTACAAATGGATATTTTTTCGCGTTATCACGTTCTAGATCCTATTGCTTTTGCAACTTGTGATGAAAATATTGTTACTGAAGATGAGAACAATTTCCAAACTGAACAACAACATCAGATTTCCGAGGATGAACCAGACACCAATTCTAACGACAATTTATCGGAAAATAATGAGGAGGGTACTATAATCACATTCAGAGAAGCCTACAATATGTGCCAGCAACTGCAAAATTTTGCTCTTAAAACTGGTGACAGTAATGCGTTCACCATTGTATCTAAGATAAAATTACATTACGAAAATTAAATTTCTTCCGGTAAGCATATGCGACAAAGTAATATAATAGATTATTTAAAAAAAGCTTAACAAACAACAGTTTGAAGTTCATAGTACCTAATAAAGTTTTGGAGTTCTCGTTAAAAGTGACTTTTCTTACCATACCTCTTATTAAAGGACACCTCTCCTGAAAGGACAAATTTTGTCCATATATGAGAGGTTCCACGTATATGCATAATTATAATACAATTCCAAAATTAAAAATACGTAGATAAATAAAACTCGCTTGGTTAAGCACTTAAGAATACATATTGTTACTTGAATTCAACTTCAGTAGGCAAAAAAAAAATTATTGTTAAATCTAGAATATGAAAATGGAAAAGGAAAAATATTTATAAAAAAAAAAAAGAGAAAGTAATAAGATAAAAATAAAAAGTATAATTCTTAAACCATCGAACAAACAATAGTCTTTAAAAACACTGCAGAATGAAGCAAAGAACAGAACCTGTGAAACTATGAAAAGTATCAATACGTCGTTTGAACGGACCCCATGGATGGAATGCAGGAGATGAGACAAAAAAAAACGGAACTGCCGAAAAAAAAAGAACAACGTGAACGAGTGACAGATGTCTTGTCGGAGCTGTGATAAAAGGAAAAGTTTTAATTAAATAAAAGTAAATCTAAAAAAAAAATTAAATAAAAAAAAACGAAATATATAAACATAAAATAATATTTTCGCCAACCCTGAGCGCAGTGAAGGAATTCTTACCAGAGCAAGTTTGCGGAAGTTTCAGATAAATGAATTGGCTGAAAGGAAGCAGAGAGTATTGCAGTCAACCACAGTTGGAGAATTATATGCAAGGAAACCCATGGAAGGCAAAACTTTTGAGTTGAGTGCGCGAGTCGTAATTCAATCACAATCGTCGCCACAATTCGTCATTATGAGCCACCCAACTTGTCAGTAAACGCAGTGCAGCGGAAATAACGGGGATGCTGTCATTAAATAATTCGACACAGGTACAATTTAAGTATTTGGTAAGTAACTACTACATTTTGAGTTTTAAATACTGTATTAAACTAATTTAAGTTAGATAGGTTAGGTTGGGCCCAGAATTAAAGTGTAAAAGCAATAAAAGGAAAAATCTTTAAATGTGAAATAATTGGTCAATGAAGAAATGTTATTAAAGCTAAATTCTCTAATTAAGCGTATTTATTTGGAAGGCATTGAAGAAAAGAACACGGAATTTTACTTATATTTATTACCGACAGATCAAGATTCCAGAGTCAACTAAGTAAAACTAATAATTCCAAAAATTAACAAGAATCAAATACAACTAAACAAAGTTCATAGAGAATATCAATACAAGCTCATACTGGAGTTAACAATAAATGTGCTAGATAATAAACATGTGTTGAATTCGTCTGGCCTCCACGCAGCGTTGCCAACTTTGAATAATTAATTATTTTTTTACAACGACCAAGTGAGTTTGTGCAACGATAACTACCCTAGACATTGGGCTATAAAAACATGGTGTAGGTCACAGAACTCGCACATTGATTCGATAACTCGAGAATTTGCTGGAATTTGGCATTACAATATCTCAATGCTAATGAAATTTTCATGCTGAAACGAAAAGAAAAAGCTATACAAAGCGGTCCACAACTGATGGCAAGTATGTCTGGATCCGTCCTTGGTGATAATGCTGTCCAGGACTTGGTTGTAAATATGTATCTTCCAATATTCGGAAGGCCTTGTATCTGATGGAAAGTCTACTCAACTACTTTTACCTAGAGTGTCTCTCTATCACGAAGTTTTTTGCTCTCCCGGTTGCCTTCTACTATTCGAGACTAGAGAAGGTTCTAGACCAATTTACTGTTTTTCTGTGAATTTCTCGGTTTCCCGAAGAATTTATTGTCTAGAGTGCTAATATAGTATTATTCCACAATGTAACGTAATAAGAATATTATTGATTTTTTTAATTACGAAATAAATATTTTTTAAGAATAAAAATAAACTTTATTTCGGTAATGTACACAAGATTGAAATCTTATAGAGTACGATTTTAGTTGGTGCTAGAATCACAATCATCAAAATTCAAAGTAAAAGGCAAAAGCAAAATTTAGGTAAAAATTACAAAAGCAGCAATAAACAAAAATATGAAAATAATTAACCATATATTATAAAAAACAAGAGCTAGATTATGTGCGTGTTAACGAGTTTTTTAAATGCATAGACAGTACCAGCCGCCTGCTTACTAACAGGGAGATCATTTCACAGACGGATGTTTTGGACAAGATAAGACCTTTCCATTACAGTTTTATGAAAGCGAGGCAATACCAGATTTCTATTTCGTTGGGAGGTGGTGAAATGGGAAAATTCTCTAAGGCACTCTGGCTTATTAACTTTTAACAAATTCAACAAAGAAACCAAGTTTCTTCGTTTAAGGTAAGAGGCAAAAGAGCAACCGAACAAACAAGTCCGGATATGTGAGACATGGTCAAACCCTTATAAAGATAATCAGTCTTATTACTGATTCCGTTGTGATCGGAACTGAAAAAGCTTAAAAATGTTATCAACAAAATTTTAGCATTATAACTGTTAAAATAGATCTGCATCATTTCTCTTACAGATCATGCCTTTGTCAAAATTCAGTGAGATCAGAGCAATCTTAGAATAATTTTTAAAATTTTAAAAGGATTTTAATAAAATTTCTTGAAGAAGAAAACTCGTTAAAGTCTTTTCGATTCCGATCCGAACGGATTCAATTTAATTAGGCTTTAGATTGTACGAAATTTTTTTTGAAATTTTCATAATTTCCTGTGGGGCGGGCAGTCGACAGACATTCTGGGGGGGGGGCACCTTGGCCCCCACCTAGTTACGCCAATGGTCACAGCATTCACTTATTTATAAGGGGCTTAGGTTATTTAATGGTTTTTCATGAGAAATAAAAGCAATAGAGTACTTAAATTTATTTAAAAGAATTGTGATGACTTTTCAAAGGATATCAACTTTACTTCAAGCCATGGTATACTGGCATTGACAAGGTATACCCACTAGACTATTGATAAGTGATGCAGTGACATCACGGCATCAATTCATATCAAGACAAGAATTTTTTTTTATTTTTTTTTTTTATATTTAATGTCTTTAGCACAGTCGTGTGATGCCATGATGCTCAGGATGGGCACGGTGGTTCATAGCAGCAGTCATACCATGTTACTGTCAGTATACAATGACTTCAAACTATCTGTAAAGAAGCAAGATCAATTTATTTTTCTCTATATTCACTGCCTATCATCTGTGACTGTCACTGTCATTATTGAAAAAACTCGGCTTCCCCAGGTTAACCCAAATGAGCGTTTCACTTTCAAATATGGCGATCGTAAAACATATTCACTGCCAAAAAAACATATACGGGGAACGCCTAAAGAACTTACCATAAGTCAGATGAGCTAAAAGTAAAAAAAAGTTAGTGTGCGAAAGTGCTTTTCGAGGGGCTTGTAATACGGCTCGCAGCTTCTATCCAAAAATGTGCGAGAACAAGAGCCATTTTGTTTGTAAGAGTCTGTTTACGTGGGCACTATCACTGTTATTCACCGTAAATCCATAAGTCTGGAAGTAAAAGGAGACATTTTCCTTACTTGCAAACGTAAATTTTTACTTGAGTGAATAATAATACAAAAAAAAGAAGGATGTGGCTTTAAATAAATAATACGAAACATTTATCTAAGAGAAACTTTATTTATTAAGGCAATAATTCTTACGCAAGCTACAGTATATTACAGTTATTAGTTTCATTTCTTATCTGATTTTTTGTTTTTTAGACAAGGAGACAGGAGACTCCGTCTCAAGCACGGAAGCCATAACGGCCCATTGTGCTGTCCTGCTAGAAGCTCATTCAGCAAAATCTTCCTGTCCTCTTAATGAAGCGCATCAGGTCTTGTTGAGGAAGGTTTTTCAACTCCTCTATGGATAGGAGGGCAGAGCCTAGAATATCAAGTCTGTCTCGGGTGAAGACCGGACAAGCACACAAAAAGTGTTTGGTTGTGTCAGGCTTTCCTTCCAGGCAGCACAGACACTCAGGGGTGGCAGCAACTCCCATCCTTGTTAGATGAGCGTGAAGCGAGCTATGGCCAGTGATGATGCTAACCATAGTTCTACATTGTTTCCTACGGAGCCCTGCTTATTTGTGAACCTGCAAGTACTCAGGTGCACCCATCTCTGCTGATCATTTCTATGAACATCCGCTTTGATGAGAGACCCGACACTTGAGGTTGCAACACCTACGCCAGGTTACGGTCCAAGGAATGGAGAATCAAAGCCAGCCCTAGCTAATAGGTCAGCCCTTTCATTCCCCATAATCCCCATGTGACCAGGAACCTACAGAAGGGACACCTTGTTGAGGACACTCAACTTATCCACAGACAACCTACAATCCCGCAGTAACTTACATGTTATCCGAGGGCCACTCAGAGCTTTCAAGGCTGCCTGACTATTCAAAAGGATAGCAATGTCCTTCTCCTTGATTTGCATATCAAGGGCTAACTTCGCTGAAATTTATATGGCGAAGACTTCAGCCTGGAAGGCAGTGGAATGTTTTCCAATTGAGTACTCCATCCCATTATCAGGCTCAAGAAAGTAAACACCCGCTCCAGCTCCTTCATTAGTGAAAGAGCTGTCGGTGAAAATTTTTAGAGCGAAACGGGGAAGGCTCTATAAGGCACTTCCCTCAGTCCACGATTCCCTTCCAAGAAATCTCACGGAATGACAAGATCTAAGGGTGGCAGATTAAGTAGGACTTCAAGAGCAGCAGTAGCCGTAGATCGCATGGAGTCCGTAATTCGTAAGCAGGCAATTTTGCAGGTCCGCGAGCTTCCGGATCGCAGTTCCCAAAAGCGTCTTCGGCCACCGCACACAGGAGGCATATGTAAGCTTGGGTCTAAAGATCGAGGTGTACATCCACTACTCAGCCCTCGGTCTCATGCCCCATGTGCAGCCAAAAGTTCTCCTGCATTGAGCGAAGACCCTCGTAGCCGCATTAACTTTTCCCTCTAAGTGCAATCCCCATGTCAGCTTCGAGTCGAGGAAGACTCCAAGGTGCTTGACATGAAGAGAGAGTTGCAGAGTGTGCCAAAAAGTATTGGAAGAACAAAGTACCCAAGCTTCCGTCTTCTGAAAAAGAGCACCAAGCTGGTCTTTGTTGAGTTTGCTGTCATATCATGACGGGTGCACCAGTCCTCAACAATATTGAGTCCTCGTTGCATGCTTACTAAGCTATTGCTTTTAAACAATCAAGATTTTAGCTACAGAAAGATTCCGAGTAAATATCATGCATACCGATTACCATAGTATACAGTTAAAGGAAATATGATACTCTGGTGCAGAGGAATGTTATTTAGAAAATAATAAAGAAAAATAATAAGAGAAAATATTTATATCACAATCAAAATATCAAATTCTTTTTTCTTTGCTCCCTTGCATCCTTTTTATCCATAACATCACTGCTGTAATTGAAAATTTCAATTTCTCATTTTGAACGAGATTCCTTGTAGTGTTCCGATCACAATTTTGTTCTAGACTGTCCCCCTCCACCACTATAAAATTATATTTACGTTTGATAAGTTTTGGTTTTTTAAAAGGGAGTGCTAATTCCTTTAATCCAAAATCAAACGAGTAAGCTCCTAGAACTTAACAAGCCAACCCCGAGAACTCTGGTGTCCATTCTCACTGGGCACTCCTCTCTCATGGGCTACCTTTACAGGATGAGACTTATGCAGGACTTGTGGCGAGGAGTCCGAAACAGTGACCTACTATCTATGTCACTGCCCGGCACTCACAGGAATACGTTACAAAATTCTTGGCTCTCACCCTCTGGGCGAGTTACACGATGCCGGTAAGGAGGGCTGGGGGCCAATACTGAAATGAGCGTCCCGTTGGGACTTATGAGTACTCGCTCTTGGGTCTGGAGGGTGAACAATGGACCTTGACTTGGCCTACGTTCGGTGGACCCCTCGGGGACCCCAACATCAACTTTCAATCAATCAATCAATCCCTTTAGTACTCATAATAACTTGAGTACTTGTTCCGAAGAGGACATTTCATCATCTTTAACGATATCCAACATGTTACGATTTATGGTCGGATGCTTGAGTTATCAAGCATTAAAATTAAGTTCTTGAATAAAATTCCATACAAACAACAAGGACTCATTAACAGTCCTTTAAAATAGAAAAAGCATCTCAATATCTGCTTCCACTCAAAACTTATTAATTTTATTATTTATGCGAAAAGTGGAAAGGTTTGGTTTCCAGAACACAATAAATGTTCTAATTGGTCTCCAGTCTTCTCTCGAAAGATGCAAATTTCTGCTTTGAAAATTAGACTTTTCACTTTTCGTATAAAAATTTTAATAACTTTTAAACGGAGACAGATATTGAGGTAATTCTTCATTTATTTGAAAGGACTGTTAACGGGTCACATTTTAGAAGAAAGAAAATGATGTCTTTGGTGTACAAACGGGATCAGGGATAACAAAGGAAATTTATATGTTTTTTTTTTTTTTTTTTTTTTTTTCAATAATTCAATTTTAGACTCGATAACTGAAGCATTACACTCCCTTTGAATAACGAAAAATTTCCAAACGTGAGGGGAAGGAAGTAATTTTAGATGGGTGGTCTAGAGTAAAAGTGTAATCAAAGGAATCCATTGGCGTACTCCATCCTATATATACTTATTTACTGAAAACCCTGTATATGATGAGCTGATTAAGATTTTTGTGGTTATACTTTTGTGAATTCGAAAAAAGTTTATCGACTTACAATTGTTTTCCTTTGGGTCTCAAGTTTTCTTCTTTATTTACAATAGAATCAACAACCTAGATGAATTACATGGAATGGGATTATATATTAATGATCTCAACCCGCACGGTTTGAGTCGAGAAATGGTAATGGCCGGATGGCAACATTGTTCAAAATTGGAACTTATGTTTGAAAAAGAAGAACAACGTTCGGATGAATTAGAGAAATCTCTACAATTAGCAGACTCATGGAAAAAACAAGGAGATGAACTTCTCTATTCAATGATTCCACGACCAGTAGCAGAACGTTTACGCAATGGGTGCGATCCACTCACAACTTGTCAGAATTTTGAAGATGTTTCAGTGATTTTTGGAGAATTAATGGTATTTTTGCGGAACATCATCCTTACAACCACTTTACAAATTTCCATTTTTATAGAATTTAACGTATTCTGACAGTAATCTATTGGATGCAATGAGCGCTGTTGCTACCCTAAATACTGTATTCTCAGCATTTGATGAAGAAATAATTTCACCACTGGTTTATAAGGTGGAGACTGTAGGTCAGGTAAAATCTATATAGATTTTCGAAAATTCAAAAATACTAATTAAATGCAATTTATATTACATTATTTTTCAAGGTATACATGGCTGTTAGTGGTGCTCCTGATATTAATCCTTTACATGCAGAACATGCTTCAGATCTTGCTTTGCGTCTTATAAAAAGAATTAAAGGCTTGGACATTCCTGCAGTCTCTATAAAAATTGGTTTGTGAATAAATTGAAACCGGTTTGATTTCAGCAGAGTCAAATAAAATGTTTTTTTGATTGATTAGGAATGCATTCTGGACCGGTTGTTGCAGGAGTAGTTGGCTTAAAAGTTCCTAGATATTGCCTCTTTGGAGACACAGTGAATACAGCTTCCCGCATGGAAAGTAGTGGTGAACCGAATAAAATACAAATGTCCAATGTAACAGCAGAGAAAATTGCAGGTCGCGGCTATACTCTAGTTTCAAGAGGTCATGTTACAGTAAAAGTATATATAAAGGATGAAATAAAATTAAGGAGAAAATAATTCCTGATTTTATATTTTTATAGGGAAAAGGTGAAATGGAGACATTTTGGCTTATTGATGGACCTAATTTGTAGACTTGAATTGCATGGACCTACACAAAATATATAGCTGAGATGGACAACAATAGTTTTTAATAGTTCGTTCGCAAAAAATTTTTAAGTAGTTACTCTCACTTTCATAATGTTGTAATTGATTTATTAAAGCACCACTGACAGCAAAATATAGTCAAGTTTTTTTTTTATATATATACATTTTTTTATGTATTTATTATTTATATCAGACGTTAGCAAATATCTGTGACTTCGTCAGGTTAAAATGAATTACAGAGGTAAATCAGTTTATAATCGTGGCTTTGCTCATGTTTCATTTATAGTCTAAGAGCTAGCAAAGTTTTCGAGAAATGACTTTAGTTCGCCTAGTTTTTTTATATGCCTTTCCTTAAAGCATATCAATACTCATGCGGTCCATCTGGCTGGTGAGACGCGTTGCGTTTACTAGTGCGCATTCCAATTTACAGGTAAAAAAATCAGTTTTCAAAATCATTTTAGTTCGATTTTTGTTTTTTTCATCTGTTTTCGTAAGCATCGAACAATATAAATTCACTATTCCCAGACAATTACCTCGTTGCTAACACCGTGCCAGACGTTTTTTTTTTTTTTTCATTAAAAAAAAAAATATTTTATTACTGCTGTAATTTTGATACTAGCTAGTTTAATTATCGAACCAGATGAAATTAATTTGCCAGGCGATAACTCGGTTGCTCAATTGAGCACGGTAAAGTGGTTTTTTTTCTCACGATGATGTTTTGAGAATATTTGATGAACCCAGCGAGATAGCACAATTTTGTCCTATTCTTTTTTTGTAGAGAATTTCAGGAGCTACAGAAAAGCTTCTGGGCAAAATTGAGATATCTGGCTCAGATTTGAGGATATTCTTGATAAAATACTGGAAGAAAAAATCCTCTATTATACAAATCCGCTATTGAATTAGAACTTGGATAGATTTCCATGGAAAAATTAATAAAAGCAATTATTTGGAATATAAAAAATGACAAGTTTTACTTTAAATACATTGACTTCTTAGATGTAAGAGATTTAGAGTGAGCATTTATCCAAAATGTTGTCAGGTATTGGACTCTCAATAAATGCTGCCGTAATTCAGCTCTGCACGGTGGGAAGCTTGATGGATTGAAATTTCTGCATATTTAACTTTCTTCTGCATTTAATTTTCACTGAATTTTTTGACTGAGACGTATTAGAAAATAAATGAAATCTGACATCGTTGACGTTGTTAATCTGCCGAACTGCCGAAGCAAATCTTTCCAAGGTAACAAATGCACTCTTCAGTATTTTTTCATCATCGGTGGCAATATTTTGAAATGCAAGCTGATAATCTTCCGCGTCTTCTAGTAATTTGAAAAAAGCTTGAGTGTAATCACAACATGTTATGGCCTAGAATCCTCTAGATATAGATGGAAGAAACCAGTGTTTTGTACAATTCATTGTCGTTGATGCAGCATTCATGATTATCCACACCCATGTTGATCCAAAATTTTAAGGAAGCGTCGATATCAATTTGGCAAATATGGTAGATAATCCTAGAATCTGCTTCTTCATGTTCTTCACATGATAATGACTATTCCGTCGCTTTAATGACTCTATTATTTTCAACCCAATAAAAGAAGTATTTGTTGAATTTTAAGTTAATTATTTTATCACCAATAAAAGACGGCATATCATCAGTCCAGTGGTTGATAAAAAATTTAACTAATGCTTCCTTGTATTGAACATTTTTCAGTTAAGCAGTAAAATTATGAGGACGAATTTGATTTAGTCATATTGAAACCTCGCTAGCCGATTCATCTCGACGTTTGAGTTCACTATCTTTGATTCATGGCGTAAAACATCAACACCAGTTTCTTTCAGTTGAGATACAATTTAGTTTTAAAGCTTTTCCAAATTTTCCGTTTAAAATTTCATTGCATAATTATGTATAGCCGCTACATTTACTTCCATGCAAGCATGTTTGCTCGGGAGAGATATTTCTTTGCTTCTTTTACCTCTTCCCTAGATAACCGGCTTGCATACTCCATCAAGAGTACTAGCGTGGGATGGCACATTCCCTATCACACTCGAATCGATCTGGCTATTGATAATCAACCGAATTATCGCCTGGCAAATTAATTTCATCTGGTTCGATAATTAACTCTTATAAAAATTACAGCCGTAATAAAATATTTTTTTTTAATGAAAAAAAAACAACGTCTGGCACGGTGTTAGCAATGAGGTAATTGTCTGGGAATAGTGAATTTATATTGTCCGATGCTTACGAAAACAGATGAAAAAAACAAAAATCGAACTAAAATGATTTTGAAAGAAAACTGCTTTTTTTACCTGTAAAACGGAATGCGCACAAGTAAACGCAACGCGTCTCACCAGCCAGATGGACCGCATGCCTATTGAGATAGTGAAAGAAGGGAGATAGCAAAGTATCAGCCGAACTAAAGTTCTTTTTTCGTGACGTTGCTAGCTCTCGGACTATTACTTCTGGTCATAAATTTTTCTTATCCAAATTAAAAATTTATTTAAATTAACTTAGGCTAGTGCGTTTCTGAAAACTATATTAAGAGTTTGTCAATATTCAGCAAAAATATTTAAATTTTGTGTAAAAGATATTGAAAAAGCGACATATAATTGCCAATGTGATAAAAATAGAGGTTCCAAATGGACTTTAGCAATCTTTATTGTTTGTCCTTGTGTTTTTACTAATAGACATTGATAGCGTATGCTAGTTTTGTACGAATGTCGGGATTGTTGGAATAATGGGAATCCTCATTATAAATATCTACTTTTTGGCAATATGACAGCCAGGGGCGGATCCCTGAAGACTGTTGAAAAAAAAATCTTCTGAGAAAGATCTTCTGCATTTTTCCTAACAAAATGATTCACTGAGCAATAAATCTATTCTACTGCACCTTTTGTAAAAAAACGTAACAATTTCTGGAAGCGTTCAATTTGACACATTTAGGAACGCAGGCCCTAGCTAGCTAGCACCTTAGCCTTCGTTCCTATTTAGGTCGTGGTTGTTGAAGCCTATAGAGAAAACAGGAAGCGCGGATATCTCTACATGAGTGTCGCTTTCTCGGGATGTTTGAAGCAGGACAGAGCCAATTTATGTAAACGCGATAGAAGATTTGTTTTAATTAAAAATAGCTGCCAAAGGGTCTTTGATAAGCCTTCGATGTAAAGACGACTTTTTAGAATATTATCGGGGGGTGGCGTGGCAAAACAAACATTTAAAGAAACAATTTTAACTCGTAATTGGAGAAATTCAGCGAAACTACACAACGGCGAAAAAGTCATTGTGCATTGTTGCACTGAGTGTTATTACATTTAAAGCAAGCGATTAATTTTTAAATAATTTGTTTTTTATTATTTCATAAAATGCAATAGTTTTTAGCCCAAACGATAAATAAAAACAAAATAAATCTGCAAATTGGGAAAGTCTCAATCAGTATCCTAGAGAATTTGATTGCTCGGTCTGTTTTGCTTCAAGGGATGTTGATGAAAGCAAATTTGAATTTAGTACAATTCTAAGCGTTTGGCGTGAATACATTCAGAATTTATACTGCAGATCTTATCAACATCAAAATCGCTCTAGGTTTCACGATAAGTGCAACTATAAGCAATAAAAGGGAAATAGTCAGCTTTTCGTACCTATCAATTGCATCCATGTTGAGAGCTGTAATACTATCCAAAGAGAAAAATTTCTTTTGGACCGGAAAGTTAGAATCTTGGAAAGACGAAAAGGTAGCAAAGGTTCCTGGTCTCTGGTCAAAACCACCATTAGCAACTTCAGCAGTTCCTCTATTCCTTCACTACTTTACAATGAAGTGATTTTTAACTCCCTGGATAAAACTAATATTTCGACTTCAGATTCTCCTTTTCCACCCACTTCATATCTTTCTTGTGGATGTGTATTGTAATAAGAGTGCTCTGATGTCACACGTAAAACTGTCCATGATTATTTATTATTATAATTTGTACCAAGATGATATTGAAAAGGCAGAAGGCTGCCGAACTTACTAAGAACTCGCTGTTGTGATGATATCCCTTGATACTATTAAATGGCAGAATATGCCAGAGTACTTCCTAGGGAAGAGTATGCCGCTGTTGTAACATTATTTAAAGGCAGAGAAATTAAAATCACTTGTTGAGGTTGAAATTAACTCTGATTTTTATTAATTAGTCTCATCTTATTTATACAAACTGATTACAAATGAATCGGTTTTTCTTAACAATTCTAGAGGGGGGATTATTGCAGAATTGCAATACATTAAATTAACAATCAGAATTGTAGTGTTAGCATTTTTGATCACACAATTTCTGAATGATTCATAATTTATTAATATGGTAAAGCAATGACCTCAGCTTTGCATAAATTCTCAATCAAAAATTATGCTTGCATAGCGGAATTTGCTTGCGTTGCAAATTCTGCTTGAGGTCGAGCAAACTTTGTTTGCTTTTAATTATTTTTCGTTTCGATTACTGTTTATATTTCTTGACCACGGTCATGGTTTTACAGTATAAAAGCCAATACACATCCGTACGAGAGATATGATCAAGATCCTTAAGGAGATCAACGTCTCCATAGCTGCAGACCCTGATAATTTCAAGCCCCCGTTAAATAAAATCTGTGCCACATTCTTGGCTGAAGCTCTTTGCGAAAACTTTTCTATTTTTCTTATTCGACAGGAAAATTTCCAATTGCTTGGAAACTAGCTCACGTTCAGCCTATTCCCAAGAAACGAAAAGGTAGCGATCCCTCAAATTATCGACCAATTTCAATCACTTCGATTCTTTCAAAGGTTTTTGAATCTATTATTAGCTCCAATTTAATGAAGTATCTAGAAACTAATCAAACCCTCAACAATCGGCAATATGGCTTTTTTTTCTGATTTTTCTTATGGAACATTGAAAGCGTAGTCTTCACAATATTGGTGAATCCAAAATCGTTGCCCTAGATATTTCAAACTTAAAGAACTTTGCCTCTTCTACCCTCTTCTATTATGGATGTAAAGTGATTGATCTGGTCGCTTTATACGGATTATATTAATGGCATTACATCTGAATCTCAGCCAATAAATGCCGGGGCACCTCAGGGCTCTGTTATCTCTCCATCTCTCTTCTAAATTTTCATTAATTTTCCTTACTTTCAATCCCATCCATTAATATTTGCAGTAACTTTAGCTGAAGAGATCACATCTTCTCTGTTGCCAAAGAAACATCAAAATGTCTTGGATTTCTGAAAAGGTGTAAGAAATATTTCAGCCCATTGATTCTAGCGCTCCTCTACATGTCCTACATCAGACCTAGAATGGAATATAATTTCCATATGTAGGTCGGGGCTGGTCGCAACGCCTTAGCTTCATTGGATATTGTCCAATAGAGCTCATTGACGATATGGAAAAGCCTTGTTATATGGACTCACTCGACCACCGCCTCACTATTGTTTGCGTTTCGCTCCTATATTACCCTTCAAAATACTTACGCCCGTAGAGTAAAATTCCGTGATGATGGAACATTCTACCATCTTCTGTCTTTCCTCTGGGATGCAATCTGCGAAAGTTTAAGGGTGCATCGGCACCTTCGCCACGTTACCTAATTCCTTTCTTTATTACGTTCTTGCCATGCTGTGCTTTGTATCATAGTTCAGAGGATATCTCCTGAGCTTGGCTTAATAATATAAAAAACAGAAGAAGTCACACTTTCTTAACTTGCCGACGAAGTTATATATGTACAAGGTATGTATTGCATCTGTTCTGTGACTGCTATTTTAAATAAATGAAAATTTTTAATTTCCGTATTTTATAAAAATAAAATATATGATGAGTCATGAATTTGAATAAAATACATTTCCCCGGTTTTACTAAATAAAATGGATAATTGGGAAGTTTTACACTTCCACTATTTACAAACAAAATGAATAATCTAACATCTCGTTTGACTTGCGGGAGTGGCAAAGAAAGTTAAGAAATTTTCTTCGTTGCGAGTGGTAGCCACTTGCTAATCTGTTCGACTCGGTATCTTTTAAATGATAAATTTATGCCTTTGACATTTACGAGTGGTGGCGAGAGTCTTCAAACTTTTGTTCAGTGTTCAACATATATCATTTTTAAAACATAGTTGCACCCACCGCTTCCCCCGTCGCAAGAATCCTGGATCCGCCATTGATTACAGCCCGAAGTATATTCTACCCAAAACCTTTGTTTGATCATCAGTTGAGTGCCATACATAAACAGAAGAATAATTTGCTAATCTCATTCTTTATATGATTAATATTTTCCGATTGATTTCTAACGCTTTCACGCGGTTAAAGTTGTTTTTCATTATCATTAAGTTGAAAATTTTCATTATTAATCGTAAAGAGCACGAAAAAATTTACTAATTCACACGTAGTTATAGTTGCTTACGACTGGGTCAGTTTAAAGGGACCTATGATCAGTGTTATTTTCAACACTCTGTCCCTTAGCTGAATAGTATTTTTGACATTTCATTCACATTCAGTCTCTTACTTCATTTCTGACAAGTCAACTGTTTGCTATTTTTGAACGAAAAGTATATACCTAGCAATTTAAAAATAAAATTTTATCGAAGAAATCATTCACACAGTGACAGTACAAAGGTGAGTCTACTTTGAATTTCAGTAAGATTTTCTGTTATTTCTGTGCTAAAATAGTACTTAAGTGAAAAATTTCTGAAAATGCAAAAGAAAAAAAAATACGGCAATCTTTTTACAGACGATTTCAAATACGCCATAATTATAACTCTAGCACTTTTTATACCGTCTTACGATCATGGTTAGGGGTTGGTAAATAGAGATAAAGATAGAATTTGCTTCGCAGGAATAATTTAATCACACAGTTAAATTGATTGATTTACGCCAGGTTAATGAAACACCCATCTAGAATAGTCAGGAATGATCGGTGATCGGTTCATGATAGTACTATAGCTGCCGGAGTCTCGTTTGGTAAAGATAATTCTGGACCAAAGTTGGAAATTTGTTCGTTAGAATTTGCATGCATTATTGAAGGTCGACAATGGTTCACAAGAAAGTATGGTATCTGAAAATAACTCCAGTCTGCCACCAAAGTGAATAAAAATTCTTCCAAAATATATTTTTTTTGTAAATTTCTAAAATAATGAATGCCCTCATACGCTTGGGCCCCGTTCTTGGTCTCTAACCATGTTTAAAGATACAAATTACTAAATTTCTAAGAAAAAATTGAGGCCTTTCCTACATCAGGCCGAGGCATCGTTGATTTTACATTGTATCGACGCACTCTGGTTTACTCTTTGGTTACGTCAGCAAGTCGGGGCATCGTCGATTTTATATGCGAGCCAGGCGCTACAGATTTTTAAGCTACTTACAGATTTTCCTTCTACTTGCCCAGTCTTTTAACTTTTTCACATGAAGCGGAGTAGACTGAATTAGAATAGTTCTAATTCGCATAATACAAAGAGTGCACAGTTTTCCATTCTCATTCTCTGGAGCTTGATAATCCAGTCTACTCCGCTTCATGCAAACAAGGTATTTGTTTGTCTTACGATGGCTGACTCTGAACGAACTGAAGTGCCAGTTGTAATCATCCAATGTGTCACGTTTGGCGCTTGCGCCACGTTATGGCCACGTCTGCCCTAAACGAATGCCCGTATGTCATTTCATCTGATCACCCATCAGACGAAGTTTGATTTTTGAAGTGGATGGAGGATGGGGGTTGCACGATTTAGATCACTTTTGAAGCTTTATTTACTATTACTATGAAAAGACCGTGTATATCATTTCAACTCTCTACGAAGACGCGTCCTCAGGCAGTGTGCAAATATATAGGAAAAACGAAATTTTTGTATGGCAACCCTATGAAGGATCTACCCGATTTGTCCCATTTTCAAACTTAATTTTACTTTTTGTAAAAAAGCACGTCTGCAAAATTTCAGCTCTCTAAATTAACGCATTCTCGAGTTAACTTGAGGACGGACAGAAAGGCGGATGGAGACAGACGGATGAGCAGATAGGCGGATGGATTTTGAATATTATGCGTGGGTGTCCAATCCATTTTTCTCTACTAGCATTATTCCTGTGCGTTACAAATGGAATAACAAACTCAGTATACTCTATGATTTCATCTAAGGTAAAAAAATTGTTCAGGAAACTGTTTTGAATATTATGTAAACTGACGAAGATGAAGTTTAAAAAAAAAGGAAATCAACGCATCGCAAACGTGCTTAATTTTATTGTTTTTAATGCCAGATATCACAAATAATTCAACCATAATTTGACCATAATATGATAAAGTTGAGGATGCAATTTAGTTACGACTAAGTAGTATCTATTTGAAAATGGTTAAAGGCTTGAAATACAATGAATGCGACACAAAATATTCGACGGCATTTGTCGACATTGTTTAAAGCAGATGTAAGAATGCAACATTGTCGTTGTTTTGTGATGTCTGTGGATTTTTTTTAAATATTTTAAGAACACGTACAGTTGCATATAAAGCTTATAAGTTGTTATGCCTGATTTAAAAGAAAGGTACACGAAATCTACCAACAACACAAACTGGAAAACTCAAATGTCGCATTGCGACTCGACAATTTTAGAAATTTGCTCTACTTTTTTTCGACGACTTTATCGTGTCTCATTATTTGCTTTGCCCTAATTGCGCTACATATCTTCGAAAATTATTTTGACTTCAACAATTGCGTGTCGCATTCATTAATCCTGTTTAGACAGTGCTATTTTGGACTAGTTTTACGTATGTCGACTAACGTAGAACTAATATGCGGTAAAAGTATCCGGATAATTTGCCATCTGGATTATCCGGAATAATTAGGATCCGATTCCTAAAATCCTGGTATACGGATCCGAACTATCCAGATCCGGATCCAAACTATCCGGATCTGGATCATCCAGACAAGTAAAAAAGTTTCAAAACTTTCATGCAAATATCATGAAATTTATATTTTCCTTGCAATCTGGATGAAATTTTGACTCTCTTTTGCTTAGTCGGAATCCGAATAGTTCTAATCCAGATCCGGCTAGTTCGGACCCAGGGGGCCTATTCTTGAATAACGAATGGTTGATAACGAATCGTATACACCGTTCGTATTCTTGAATCTCAGCGTTATAAAGTCAAAGTGGTGAAAAAGTTTGTCAACATAACGAGTGTGGTAAGATTATTTCTGTCAAATTACAAAATAAATACAGTCAGCTGTGTCACTTAATTAAAATAATATTTTTGTTTTGCTTATTATTTTTGTATAAATTATAATTAGTATATTATTACGTGTAAAAAATGGCTAGCTTTAGTGAATTGTCATTATTGTTTGCGTCTGAAATTGTTGAAGAATCTATGGAAAATGAATTACGTCAATCGTTAATCAGTTCCTGCACCCGTAATTCATCGCTGGATAGGAAAAATTTTGCAGGAGGACCTCGGCCTGTTACATGAAATTATTTTTTGGGACCGCAGATTATCCTTTCACCATACATTTTAATTCCTGATAACTCTGGAAATTTTCTATTAGCTTTGTTTTGAATGTATGTATCATAAAAAAATTAATACTTTTCCAGTCCTTTTGCGCTCCGGGTATAGAATTTAATTCTGCTGATAACTTTTTCCATAATTCCGTGGCATCTTTTGAACTGAAAGAGTTATCATATTTTCCTATTTCAGTTTCGGGTTTTCCTCTAAAAACTGAGTTATTTTAGTACTTTGGGAATTTGACATTTTGGCACATCTTTTATCTCTCATTGTCACTCGTAAAGTAGCAGCTGATTCACTCTTCGTTTGGCATAACGAATGGTTGAACCCATTCGTTAAATAACGAAGGGTTTGCGTTCGGTATATAATGAATGCGGATTTCAAGAATACGATTCCGAATGGTTTTGACAGTATAACGAATACGGAATCTGTCTTCGTTATTCAAGAATAGGGCCCCAGATCTGGATAATTCGAATCCAGATCCGGATAGGTCGGATGCGGATTTCAGGAATCGGATAGTTTGCAGATCCGGGTATCCAGATATTAGCAAATCCGGATCTAATTTTCAGCGCTCTACTTTAATCCGGTATCTGACCTAAAGAATTAGTATTAAACGTAGACATAACTCTCACATAAGAAAGTGTTTTTAAACTTGTTCTTTAATAGAGAGAATTTTTATTTAGTTTTAAGGAAAATGAGTGAATTTAAAAAGGAACAAAATACGAACTGGTGAGAAGAAAGTAGTACGAATTTTTAAAAATTTAGAAATTTGGAATTTTTTTAAATCTCTTCTTTGCTCCATTTTCATTTCTTGTGAATGAGGTGTATAAACAAACTCGAAATATTATTTCTCATTTTCCTCGTGTAATAGTAGGCAGATCTGACAAATTTGACAGCTGTCAAAGCTTTAATACGAGCGAACTAAACGGCAGCCGGATTAGTACTATGTAAGTCGACTGACGTCAAACTAGTCCTAAATAGCTTCGGACTAAATAGGCTCACTGTAAATTGCGCACTTTTCGGCAATAATACTTTTTTATCGGTTACATCCACTGACATTGCTTGTTGAACCAAAAATGCATGAAAGCAAATGGCACCACTTTCATATTCCTGTCTCTTTCCGTGAGAGCATACTTTCCCACTGAACTGTAACGATTAGGAACGAGAAATTGTTTGTAAAAATCCTTGTAAAAAACACTTCTTTCGACTCATAACTAAAATTTAAGGATGCAAATAGTCCCAATTACCTTTGTGGTAAATTCGGTAAATCCCACTGACATGTATATATGTAAATTCCCAAATAATTTAAATATAACGTCAGTTTACGACAGTTGGTAGCATTGACAGTGAGAGCATACTTTCTGAAATCAAAATTGGTGCCACATGAAACAGGAGGTCAAGCAGTCCATTTATATATATGCCAGTGGTTACATCACATATGAATAGTGTAAGCGAATCACTTGATGACCGCCATGGGAATAAATATTCTTAACTTCTTGTATATGCTTTACAATCGCAAGCAAATCACCACTTTATCGCATAGCTATCTCTACCGTTTAGTTTAACGGAGGTAATTGTTGCATCGCATATGAATTTTGTAAATGATTCATTTTATGATCGTTATACGATAAATATTGTTATATTTTTGGGCTTGCAATTTTGTCTGCTTTCACTGCTTTTCTACTATACCGCACTTGAATATATAACAAATCCAAATTAGGAGATTTCCAAAGGGAGAGTACTGAAATATTGTCGGTGATGGTAAAATTTCTTTAAAAATAGTTAATATAAACCTCGCCCTCATCACATCTGATAACAGAGATCTGTGCAATAAAAATGCAATAATATAGCAATAAGAAAGCGATTCGTATGCCAATCGTAAGGTTTCCGGGAATCTAATTGACTTTAATTCTCTAGCTATCGCCAAAACATTGCCCTGGCAGTAAAAGGGCAGCACAATTTTTATTGCTGTTTTTATCGCCACAGTAATTTATCGCCACAATGTTTGCTGGGAAGACTTTTCTTTATTTGCATTTGTATGAGAAACGTGTCGTTTGAAAGCTTTTAGCATTGTGCATTATGGAAAAAAACGTTAAATGTTTAAAAATTTATATAAAACAAACAACTCTTCTGGTGAGGATAATTCTAACGCCTATTTATAAGTAACAATGCGTACTTTTATGTAAAAAAAAAAAAAAAAAGTAATTGTGAGTCCTTCAACAAAATTGCAAAGAGTTTCTGCATTTTATTAAACTCTACCCAATTCGCTGTGAAATGAGAGTACAGCTTTCGCTTAAGCCAATCGTTCTTTTTTAAGCTTGAAGTCTCTTTTCCCTGCAAAGCATGACTATGATTTTCTAATGAATGGCAAATTCAAATACCTACATAATAATTATACTTATAAATTTCAATTCAATTCAATTTTATTTAAATAAATTGTACACAAGAATCAGTCAATATAAATTCTTTTGTAGTACATAAAATGCAGATTATTCTATAATAATTAAATTCCTTTCAATCACATTTCATTCATTTGTCAGATTATACAAAAACATTAATTTTAAGTTTTTGACGATCAATTTGACATTCTATAATTTTGATAAATAAAACAAGGTACTCCTCGAACTGCAGCATAAGCTTTTTTTTTCTTTCTCTTTTCGGATCAGATCAGAGAGATGAAATAACACGGCTAATGACAAATTGACAAACTAATGTCATGCAATTGAAAGGAATTTAATTATTATATTAAATTCATAAGTATAATTATTATGTAGGTATTTGAATTTGCCATTCATTCGCAGGGAAAAAGACTTAAAGCTTAAAAAAGAACGGTTGGTTTAAGCGAAAGCTGTACTCTCATTTCATAGTGAATTGGTGGGTAGAGTTTTAAAAAAATGCACAAACTCTTCGCAATTTTGTTGAAAGACTCACAATTACTTTTTTTTCATAAAAGTAAGCATTTTCACCTATAAACAGGCGTTAGAATTATCGTCACCAGCAGCGTTGTTTATTTTACATAAATTGTTAAAGATAAAACGTGCTCAAAATAAAAAAAAAAAAACCTTCGAGAATACTTCCCAAGCCATTAAACAGAAATCTATGTGTGCGTTGTGAGTCCGTTTTCTAAAATGTTCTATATTGATACTAAGAGTTTTTGTTTGAGGAATCGCAGTTATTTGGTTAAGATAAATTTTTAAATAATATTGTTAGGAAAGGTATAAAAATTCGTAAGATAAGAAAGCAGGCCTAACATTATTCGAACACCATTTTTCTGTATGAATAGTAGTGTAGAGCTATTCAAATCAAACTTTTGGCAATCTTGCATAAGAACACTGCAAATATTTTAGAATATAGGACTCCGTTGGGGCTCTCATGTGGTAGTGGGGGAGTCTGTTTCATGGCTTGTGAAGTATTCCTAATCTACAATGCATGGTAAAACCCCGTCGTCAAACGATATTGTTGCTGAAGAATGCATATAAATACACGAAATATCTTAGTAGTGGTAAGCTGCTAAATTAAACAGCTGTTGAACTGTCAATTATCATAAATTTAATTGCTTTCTCGATTTCATTGCACCCTAACATCAAGGGAAGTATTTGGTGTGAGTAATTTATACTATAGTATAGTAGACTAAGAAATTGTTTGGGACAAGTCGAATAATACAAAATATTGCTTTCCAGTTTACAGCTGTTTTGTTCTAAATTTCCCTATATGGTTCTAAATTATGCTGAATGCAGTATTACTACATCGTTTTTGCTGATTAACTACACACATAAGGCCGTGCTCATGTCGTCAAATGAATGAAAGAGAAGAGATATTTTTGCAAGCATGAATTTTCAAATGCAAGAGTGGAAAGCAAACACAAAAATCCATGTCGTTTTGACGACGTGGTTTTACCATGCATTGTAGCAGCGTTGCCAATTGAGCCGAATATCGGCTAATTTGCCCGATTTTCAAATTCATCAGCCGAAAAAAATGTACCTTAGCCGACATCCGATTTTTAACCGATTTTGATATTTCTTCAATCGATTTTGGGATTGACGCAAACTTCACTTAGTTTGGTGTGGTGCTTTGGCGATCGGATGTATTTTGAGCCACTTTCTTCGATGAAAAAGTGGATTTTTTCCGAATCATGAAAAAAGTACACCATTCAATAGTACTCGGCGAGACCACTTTTTTCCGCTTGTGGTTGTGCGAAATTGGAATGACTTCATAAAAGAAAAGTGTTCACAACAGAGCACTAATGTCCCTGAAAGAAATAACGGAAAAAATATATGCGAAATGTAGTAAATGGGCTGTATGTCACCCAAGTGCGTGAAAATCAATCTTACGGCGACAAAAATGTCCCGAGAAAGTTTTCTGAATCAGGAAAGAGTACACCACTTGATAGTACTCTCCGCGAGACATTTTTGCTGGTTTTGCATTTACATTCATTTGAGGAGCTTGCATTATTTTGTATAGAATGGAATTTGGAATATGCCGATTTTTAGCCGATTTTCTAGTTACATTTAGCCGATTTTAGAATGAAATTATTGAAAACACTGCATTGTAGATTAGGCAGTATTCTCGAGGGTTTTGACTCTGAGGTATAATTGTGTTGTTTTGACTCTGAGGTATAATTGTGTTTATGGATTTGTTATCCTCATGGAAGTAGTTATATCTGAAATATTTTTGAAGGGGGGTTAGGCGTAATTCTTTAAAATAAAGCAAAATTGTGAATTGTCACTGACACTATGAACAAAAAAAGTTGAGAGCCCGACAACGTAAACAAAGAAATATTTTGAACGCTGTTCTTGATATTTTTTGTTTCCCTTGCTTTTTTTTTTTACTTCTTTTGCACGTCTTTGCGGAAATGAAACATTCTAGTTTAATTTCAGCATTTCACCTTGCCTTGCCTGAGAAACGTCTTTTCGGGATTATTTCTGTGTCTAGAAAGCCACACAGCACTATTCATTGTTGAAATATACACAAGTTTATGAACTTGAGTCCAAGATTTAATCACTAAATTGCCACTTCAAATATTTTATTTAAAATTAACATAATTTGCGGAACAATTTAAAGTTTTTTAATTACAAAAAGCACAGAAAACACGAATCTGACGTTTACTTCGAAATGGCACAATTGTCATTAGCATATTAACTTGGTTAAGGCAAGTTTAGATTTGGTTAAATTCTTGTTGCCTTTCCATCCCTTTGCGTTAGTACCGAAATTCCCTCAAACTGATAGGGTTTTTATACGATATTTCGCTTCCTTTAGTTATATGTTCTAAGCCGAATAAAAAGCGTTACTATCTTCGATGCCATTTCTTCAAGGGAAAATCCATGCCATGAATAGCCCATCCCAAAAATATATAACAGTTCAAGCCATAAGTTATGGCGATGGAAAGAGATATGGCATGCGTAGACGTTGTGTAAAATACTCTTCTTTAATAATTTTGCAGTATTATTCAATGTGACGTAAACATGCTTTCACAGAAAATTGGATTGGATACTGATTATCAGTAAGTTTTCTTACCTGAAAGTTATATATGCCATCCTACCTCTTCCAGAAACTACATTTGTGTGCATTGTTTTGACAAATGTCATTTTGGGATTGTTTTTCGATTTACGGATCAGAAAAGTGTATATTTCCCTAAATTTCTCTCTGGAAGGTTGAAGTAATAATAAATTGTATTTTGTTAGGGTTTATTGGCAGAATCCAGTTTTAATTCCTGCAAATTTAAATGTACCTATCCTATAGGGATATATACCTGAGATACCTACATACATCTAGGATCTTGGGTTTGCGACAGTGCACAGAGTAATTTAGCAATTCAGTAATTCGAAGTTTACATGTTTTACCGGAATGAGTAAGATCAATCCAATAAGTAAAGCGATGAAATATCTTATTGGTAACAATTTATAGCAAGTTAATTTTTAAAATCAAGTAGCCGGAAAAATTATCGTGAAGTTAACCATTTATGTCATTTTCTGAAAGAAAAATTTAAAGATCTACGTAATGTGAATAAAAAAAATGTAGTGATTAAAATAGTGTTGTATTTAAAAAAAAAAAAAAAAAAAAAAGACAATGAAGCGGAAGTGGAAGCAATGATACATTTTGGATTGTTAACGCCAATTTAGTTAATCGCGTGAAAATTCTAAGGGCCGTATTCACCAAGCCATTTAATACAAATTTAATTTTAAATTAATTATTATTGAGGGACCGCAATTAAATTTTTGTAGCTATTCACCAACCTTAATAAAATAAATAATTTCGGACATTTCGGACTATCAGCTGCAAGATTTCCGAATTTGGCAAGTGACAGTTCTCGTGACAGTTCATGTAATTTAAATATTATTAAAGAAGTTTTTTAGTATTATTTAAATAAAGACGTTTTTATGTATTATTAAATATAATTTATAATATATGTACAATTCGTTTTAATTAAATATGGCCCATATTAAGCAATTCACATATTAAAAACGATTTTAAAAAAATTTGCAATAACTGAACTACGCGCAGAAAAATCGGTCCGAGTATCCCTTATATTCATTTGAGGTTGCTGTAGGTTGTCAAATACAATTTCGATTGGTGGAATTTTCCTGTCTCTTAAAAGATTGTTTAAAACAGCTGTCGCAACAATTACTCTGTTGTGGGCGCTACTCGCATTTCTAAAAAAGAAAAATCGAATCATATATGATTTCCACTAACATGTATATAAATGGACTGATCATTGAACCAAAAATCCATAGCAGTAATAAAGATTAAATTAATTTGTATACTTTTTAATGCACATGAAACTAAAAACCGTGATTCTATTCACGGATATCGTAATATATCTAGACAGTTAAATTCTTGCTTCTTCAAACTTTTAACAACCCTATTAAAAATATGACATTTGACTGCATGACACTTCAATCAGCTGACATCGAAATTAAATTTATTTAAGAGAGGGTAAAGCCTCACTTAAAATTAAATTAAAATTAAATTTTCATTAAATCGACTCGGTAAGTGTGGTTGGTGAATAGCTTTAATTGAAATTTTTTTTAATTTTGCTTGGTGAATACGGCCCTAAATATGGTATTGGGGGTAGGTAAAAAATTGTGTCGTATTTGCTACCTTAAAATATACAAAAATCAATCTAAATTGAGGGTATGGAACTAAATACAAAAATGTCCATGCAAACCCAGAGTCCCAGGTATCGGAATTGTAGGCTAGATACATTTAAATCTGCACGAAATAAAACTTAATCTGTCACTGACATTACAAAGTTTCATTTTTTAGTACATACAGTGCAGTCTCGATTTTTGCAACTCTCGATTTTCGCAACATTCGCATTCGTTTCGTTATTATTCGATTTTTGCAACAACAAATTTTTTTATCTCGATTTTTACAACTATATGCAAATTTCTTGTTAAATTTTAAAAAGAACCCTTATGAATGCAAATTGTATGGTACATATTAATACACAGAAGCTCTATCCGCGAATTTCGTCCATGAAACTATCTAGTTCCAATAAGTCAATTCGAGCTGTTGTTCAAATTAGGCTGATGTAATATTTTCCGTAATTTCAGTAGTTTGAGTAAATGAAATTCAGTGTCAGTATAGAATGCCTGACACAGTTTTATTGAATCTCAAAACTATCCATTGGCGCAAAGGTAGAAAGATCTACTTAGAGTTATTAGTCTAAAAATTTAATATTTTTTTGTTAGTAAAAATGAACTTTAAATTTAAGAGATTAACAGACGCATATAATCTTCACAAGCCCTCCTTTTTCTCTATACCCGAAATGAATTTTACCATCTAGAACATTTTCACAAAACGTTCCGAATTCTGACAATGCAACAAAAATCTTAAAATCGGAAAATGTGCTTGTCTTCATAATTCTCAAGCTTTACCAAAAATAGCAAACTCAATAAAACTCATTAAACTGAAATATAGTAAACTGAAAAATTGGAAACGCTCTCTGATTTATTTCAGCAAAACTGAATTCCAGAAAACTGTGACATTACGGAAATACGACATCACCTTCACCTGTACTCTAGGCAGACGAACAAAATTAATTATCATTCATTCGTAATTAAATTTTTTAAAAATCTAGTTACCCAAGATTTTGTGAATTTTCAAAAATCACTTTACCTTTGAATTTGAATTATTAAAAATGTGCTGTCAATTACATATAAAAATTGACAGAACTTTCATTTTGATTCATAAAATCTTGGGTAACTAGATTTTAGAAAAATTTAATTACGAATGAATGATAATTGATTTTGTTTGTCTGCATAAAACACATCTCGCAATCGAAGTCGCATTCACTATTACGTCGAGGTACGTTAGATTTTAGTAAAAGTATGTGAGAGTGAACGCACTTTCTATAATTATTTCAGTGTTATGAAAGTTAGTTTTAAAACTTTAAATTATTTTCGGTTTTGGTTAGTTGTCAAAAATTTCTTTCATTGTTTTTGACTAATAAGATTGAAAGTTAATTGAGCAATGCCAAAAATCACGAATAAAACTCGACTTGTTCGTCAAAAGAGGCTCACTATACAAGAAAAAAGTGAAATTCTTAGGAAATTATCTGCTGGCGTATCTATCAAGAAAATTTCCCAAGAGTATTGTGTCAACAAATCAACTGTATGCAGGATCAAACAAATGGAAGGAAATTTGAAAAGTTTTGTTGGTCAATCCGAATCAGGACCTGGAAATAGAAAAAAACATAAAACTTTCTCGATTTCCTCGAATGGAAAAGGCTCTGCATAAATGGTTTTTGAAGAAAAGAGCAGTTCACATTCCAATTTCGAGTCATAGTTTGTGTGAAAAGGCAAAATATCTGCATAACAAAATTAAAGAAAGACCAGAAGAATTCCTTGCAAGTACAGGTTGGCTCTCAAATTTCAAAAAGCGGTATGGAGTTCGATTTTTAAAGACATGCGGCGAGAAAGTTTCAAATGCGTCTGAACTTGTTCAACCGTTTTTATTGGAGTTTGATAAAAGGAGGAATGAAAAAGATTTTAGTCCTGATCAAATTTACAATTCGGACGAATCTGGAAACTTCTCCCCGAAAAAACATTGGTACATTTTCTTGAAACTTCTTCACCAGGAAGAAAAACTTCAAAACAGAGAATAACATTTTTGGCATGAACAAATGCTAGCAGTGAGCACAAGTTAAAGCTTTTTGTGATTGGGAAAGCAAAAAAACTAAGAGCCTTGAAAAATATGATTGATTTAACTGTTACGTACAAGGTCAATAAAAATGCTTGGATGACCTTAGTTCTTTTTAACGAATGGTTAAAGAATAATTTCGCAAAAGAGTTGAGTACGAATATAATAATTTTCACTGACGGCTGCCTAGAATATGAGGTTTTTCTTTTCTAGGTGTTGTCATACCTCCAATCCAAAAAAATTTGCCAAAATAAGTTTTGCTTTTACTTGACAATGCTCCTTGTCACCAAAAAAACTCGAAAATTGATGTAAATGGATTATGTATAATAATATAATGTGTTTTCCTCCGAATTGCACAGCGCTCTTGCAACCTATTGACCAGAAAGTTATAAGGTTGACAAAACTTTCCTATAAAAAAAGCTTATTGAGTCATTTGATTGGTTCCAGTAATTATGAGGATTCCCTGAAAAATTTAAATTTAAAACATGCAATTTGTTTCCTCGCTAGAGCATGGAAAGATTTGAATCCGATCGTTGTGGCCAAATGTTGGAAAATGTTTTTGAAAATCTCAACTGATAACTGGGACGAGGAATACAACATACTACTAATTGAAATCCGCAATCAAGGTCCTTCGGAAAGATCTGATATAACAACAATGTTAAACCAAATGTTTCCAAATGAGAGCCTTGGCAGAAATGATATCGCCGAATGGATTTCAGAGAACTTCCAAAACGAACTTCCTCAAAATGCTTTCGCTGAAAGTGGCGACAGCTATGACACAGATGAAGAAGTTTTTGAAATTACACATCATACACCAAAAATAAAACTGAACGGTGCAATTAAGTGCTTCACAACATGTTTAGAATGGGCGGAACAAAACGATTCTTCAGTCGAGGATATGATGCACCTTCAACAAATGCGTGAAAGAGCTGTATTAAAGCGACTGAATGTGAGGATTCAGCCAAAAATATCTGAATACTTTTTTAAAAAATAAAATTTATTTTCATTTTCTTCTTTGGCTGAATCTTGTTAATTTTTCATCTTATTATCTCATTTTTTCTTCATTAAAAGTTTAAATAAATATTAATAGTAATATGGGAAGTTGTTTTTATGTGCATAAGATACATCTTTAGTAAAGAATAGTATATTAACCTTATGTTCGATTCTTGCGACCTTTTCGATTTTTGCAACATACCATGTTTTTATTAGTTACAAAAATCGAGACTGCACTGTATATACATACTTTAACCCTCAAAGGAGAAACTTAAGGCAATGTATTCTCTTCTGACCCGCAAGTCCAAATACAATCCATACCCAAAATCACATATGTTAAAACAATGCACACAACTGTACTTTCTGGAAGAGGTAGGATGACATATATAATTTATAGCTAGGTAAGAAGCCTTATAGATAAGTCTATAAAATTTCCGAAACACAAAGATGAATATAAGGTGAATTTAAAAGTTCATCTCTCCCCCGAACACCATCGAAATGTTTTAGCACATAGATAGATAAGGCTTCTATAACTTCAAATTAAAAATACAAAAAAAAGTGTAAATAGTAGTATATAATACCACATTTTTGAAATAAATACTTTGATTAACAAAGAGGTTTTTTTCGTTCGGTGGTGCTTAAGCATTACGCTTCAATTCGCTTTTGAATCAGAACAATCGGTTGCTCCGTTCTCGAGATATGATTTTTTGAAAATGACTCGTAAGATCACCAAATTTATAATTTTTAATTAAACTCTGATCTTAAGAATTTTCTTGGGATAATCTCCGATCTATGTCCAGTTGAAAAATTAAAATAAAAGAGTGGTTTTTAGGAGGTCTTTTAATAAAATATATACTCCCAACGTTTCAACCCGCGGATTTTAATCGGATCGGAGATAATCCCAAAATCATTGCCAAGAAAATTCTTACATACCTACACATGATAATAAAAGCTTTCAATTAAAATCATTCCACTTTTTAAGTGTTAAAATCAAAATCATAGGACAAAATTTTTTGGAGACTTATTAGATCTATAAAATGCTTTTTATTAAATTTCTTGTACAGCTTCACAGCACGATGAAAGCTATTTTACAAGATGGCGGTAAAATACATATGTACATCCAACAAACCTTCAAATATCACATAAGCATCACGTGTTTCATAACTGCCGAGGTCAACATAGGATTTTCAAATTAAAATGCCAATTAGAAAATTTAATGCTTATTAACGCCAAAAATGTTTACCAAAAGACTTTTTTTTTATTAATTTTCTTTTATTCAATAATTTTCATCAGAGTTTTATTTTCATAGTGTATGTGTTTTCATCTGTCTGTTGTACAAAATTTCACCTTAGTGTGGTAGTGTGCTACAGTAACAAGCATCTTTAGTATGATCACCGATCCATTTCAAAAATTCTGTGACTCTCGTGTAAACGCCAGGTTTATTGGGCTGTGCACATCCATAGCCAAAAGATACAACACCTGAGATTTTTAACAAAATTAATGTATAATCGTCCAGGATTAATGTGAACATTTAATTTTTATACCTGCTTGCTGGTAAGCGGTTTTTCCATGCACCATAAGTGGTCCTCCGCTGTCACCCTGTTATAAATGGGAATAAAACTGATTTAATATTCATCCAGATATAAGTTTTTTCTTAATAAATTGTTGCCAGATTTTTAATCGAATCTTTAATATATATCTGCGAGGAATATAGTCTAGAGTCGAAATATAATTTATTCAACTCCTCTTTTCTCAGAATCTTAATTGATAAAATTGTGCGATTTAATTTACTCATTTCGAGTAATTTTGCGATTTATTTGAAAAAAGCAAGGTGTTTTGTATCATAAACCGTTCGAAATCTAGATCTAGAGGATCTAAAATTGTATTATTTAAAATAATAAAAAAAAAAAAAATATTATATATGTGGGTGGCTTTAATATCAAAATGATAAAAATAAATTTTAAAGAATTTTCGAAAATAAAAAAAAAGAATATCTAGCATGGGCTCGTCCGGGATTTGAACCCGGGACCTCCCGCACCCTAAGCGGAAATCATACCCCTAGACCAACGAGCCAGTTAGACGCTTGTTATTCTTTTGTAAGTCTCATGTAAGGAGCCCTACGTTATCGACAATTTTAATTTAATTATATAGATGTGCAGTTTTTACTATTTGGAATGTAACCTATAATTCCCGCTTAAATTTATCACTTTGAAAGTTGGAATAGTTTTTGTGGATTTATTAAATTTTAGTATCTCTAAGATTTATACTGTAACACTGTAGTTGGTATGAAATTTTAAAATAATTTTATTTTTTCGCCAACGTTTCCCGTTGTATTTGAATGATTCATCAGGGCTATAAAAATCCATACAAATAATTCATTTGATAACGCAATAACCTTAAATTTATCTCTACATTACCTCAAGAAAAATTACCAGTAATTTGTCATTAGATAATTTTAAGGTTTGTACTGTTGTCAAATGAATTCTTTTATATGTATTTTTATAGCCCTGATGGTATTGAAATACAACCGGAAACGTTGGCGAAATGAAAAGACAGTTATAAAATCCATCCCATACCATCTAGGGTTACAGTTTAAATATAATATTGCATAAATTTGCGCAAAAACTGTCAGACAATCTTTCTGATTTATCGTACACTTACCTGACATGCATCTTTCTTTCCTTGTTTATAACCAGCACAAAGCATTTGTTGCGTAATTTTATTGCCATAGGCTGTTGTTCTCCGGCAATTATCATTGCTTATAATTGGAACTTGGACTTCACGGAGAATTAGAGAAGGTATTCCATTCTCTGCGGTTGTACCCCATCCAGCAACAACTCCCTTAAATTAAAATTTAATATTTTTGCGGTGAGTTAATTAGTTAGGGAATAAAGTTGTTTATTTTTTAATAAATTTATATCGGTAGATAGGTACTTACCGTAGTTTGTGCAAATGTGTTACTAGGATGTGGCAAACAAATTGGTCGAATCAAACCTTGCAGAGGAACTGGCTCATTTAGTTGCAAAAGTGCGATGTCATTATTTATTGTGACTGTATTGTAACCCTGGTAGATGAAGGATTTCGAAACCTAGAATTTTTTTGTATAAATTATTCAATTGAATTTGAAGGTTTTAGAGATAAGAATTACAATAAAAAAAGAATTGCTAATAAAACTATTCTAAAAGGCTTCGAGTAAATTTTGATAGATGGCATAGATGGTACAAGAACTACATAGATGTCGTATGGAATACTAGAGCAAATTGTGAAATGGATAGGGCATTCTGGAATGGACTATAACATGTTTTAGAGCTTGCCGAAGGCAAATGATTTTATAATAACACTTTTGTATACATTTGATCGACTTCCTCAACACTTCTGATACAAAAAAATATGAATCACTCGACGTATACATCATTTCAAATGTTGTGGTAGATTCCGGAATGGACCACCCAGCCATATAATTTTTTTTTTACTATTTTTTGGTACTGCATGCGACATCTAGTTCTTGTGCCATCTATGCTTTTATCCACTCACTAACTCTTGACTAAACAACTTCGTGCCTGAGAGTGGCGTTCGTGACTAAAGTGTGAAATTTTGGGAAGAGTTTTAGGGTAGTAAACGTCGATGGATTTAAATGGAGTTTTTGATTTAGAATGAATGAAAGGGGAGTTTTCCGAACGGATAAAAAATTTTGCGTTTTTGGGTTTCTTGTATAGGAGTGGAGGTGGTAACTATTCGCTTTGGAGTTGTAGAAGCTAGGCCGTCGTGTGTGATATCAAATTGAAGCTCTTCTTGGCAGATTTCCGTAAGAAACTTTAAAACAGATCTTTAAAATGCGTGATAATCAAATTTGTGTACAGGTGTCGGTTGGCGCGGGGGGGGGGGGGGCGCTATTTTTGGTTGAACGCTTTCGCATAATATTTTACATATTTCTTGGGAACATTTAAGTTTTCTATGTTTAACCGTTATATGGATTTTGATGTGAAATAAAATTTTCCAGGTTTTTCATGTAAAATACTTAAATTGACTGCCTTGCATTCCAAACAAAACTGTCATTAAACCTACTGTAACATACGAGTAGGCATGCGTCATGAAAATTCTAAAATTCTAAATTGGTATTTCTGAAACCGCTCTTGAATTTGATGTTCTTGTTGTAGTTGTTGTTGTATTTGTTGCAGTTGATGTTTTAGTTTCTGTTTAGTTGTTGTTATTTGTTGCATTTTTTCATGATCTCATAGTTTTCACGGCTTAAACCCAGTACTTATTCAACCTTCGCTGCAGTTTAATATTATACGGAGATTTAGCTGTTTAATGAGAAATAATTCGATAGCTCAGTCCAATTTGGACCATTACTAATCGAACTTTCTTTCAATATATAAACATAAAAAAGTATTACAGATCAAAACATGTCTTCAAATTGTAGTTCGAGTGTAACTTTGTGACTTTTAATTGCAACAAAATAAGGAACATTCGGTTACAAAGACCTATCTCTCTTCTTTCATATATCATAAAAAAATCGACATCGAATTAAAAATCAGGTATAAAAATAATTATATACATAGACCTACCCAATAACGGGGGTTTTGTTTTTTGCCTGAAATGAGATTTTGGTGGTGTATACACTAAAATGTAAAAAAATAATTTTTTTTTCTCAGTGATATACACAAGAAAAATTTCATTGCAAAATAAGAAATGCTAGAACTCAGATTAAACCTTAAAATTAATGCATTAACAATATTTCAAAATTTATATTATCTGGTTTGATTTTAAATGTTTGAACTCTTATCAATGATTTGAGCAAATTTACAAATTTTGAAATGCATTAATAAAAGTTTGGGAATAAGTTACAGTTAGACAATTGTGATTATAGTTATAGATGGTATTAAATTTCCAAAAAATATTGTGGGAAATTTTGGAAGATCTTCGTAAAGATAGAATATAAATAAATTTTTTTTATAAAATATTGAAAGATGGGAAATAAAAGAAAATAAACTTGTGGTAAAATGGTGACAAAATTCAATCTACAAAAAGACTATCAGCACGCAAACATATATAAAAACTACGACAGCAAAGTCTCAATAACAGCACTAAGTTTCAATATCTACAACTGGGAATATAGGGATCTGCCAATCATCATAGGTAAACAAAGTAACCGTTAGGAGGGTAACAAGATACGAGGTCATGAAGGTAATGAGACTGCTTACAATCTGGCTAGAATGGGAGGAGAATCTGTATTTACCAGACTTACAACTAGCAGGAGATGTAATTTCTGAAACAGGAAAGGCTACTTCCAGAACTAATGCGCGCGAAGAAGTTCATAAATTTTCCATACAAAGGCTAAAAAAAGACATCAGCTGTGGTAAACACCAAATCAGGGTATTCACTGGCATAATATGTAGACATCTACATACTTCGCGTGGAACAAGATGGGATGGTTCTAGAACAATTTGTAGAGTATAAATACCGCAATTCTCACCGCTAGGAGGCGAGTCTTATTTCAGACAGTGAGGTAAACGAAGTAAACTATTTGGATTGCAGTACTAAGATATACAGCAAGCAGTACGATAACTAAAGTAGAGTTGATTTGATAATTGTTTGTGAATGTTATAAAAGTAAACAGTATTGGTAAATAAAGGAAAAACTTGTGAATAATATTTGAAATATTGTGTTTGAATATCGAACATATTCCACGCTCGTAACAATATGCTTGAAAAAATGGCCAAAATAATAGACGATAATTGCCGTCTATGCACGGCAGATGTAGAACCTGCAGAGCTCGTACTCTGAGAATGCCTGGGTAAGGGATTAATAATTCCAACAGATATTAAGAAAACTGACTCTAACGAAGTAATAACGTTCTTAAAGAAAGCGATCGTGAACTGGACCTCTGGACCTAACACGGCAGGGGTATTGTTGAAAGAACTTTGGTCGCAGTGCTTAGAAGTGGGATCTCTTCTCCGGCCCCACCCCCACTTAAGTAATATGTTAAATAGGCAATTTTATTTCCTATGTAAATCAGTTGACTTTTGAGTTATAATTTTCAGGTCTGTATAAGTTCAGTAAGAGCTAACCATATTATATAAGACCATTGACCATTGACTCATATTTTTCCACGCTTTTATTATATTTTACTAGCTCCACAAACTCTCCTACTAGCTAGAGCTCTGAAACTTTCAGCATTTGCGTATTTCCTATGACAATGCAATATTCAATTATTTCCAAAATGATTTGTTAGATATTTTGAGGGATATAATTAATTTTAATATATTTCATATAGAGGAAAAAAAACAATATTGTGAAAAGGTATGATGCTTATGCAGAATAAATAGAAATTTTTAAAAAGCGTGTCTTTAATTTCATTTAAATTATACTTGTTATAATACTTAGATATCCGATAGTCAGCTCTAGTTAGGACCGATATTTTGTAGATGCTTCAAGATTTTTTAAAGAGTTATTGTGATCCACCAAAGAGAGTAATATTTTCTGATTTCACTTTGCTTTTATCTTATCTTTCTTCCGACTATACTTACGGTTTTAATTCTATTTAGAAACACGTGGAATAATACTTTCCCCAAATTGTCAGATGAACACAACAGTTACTGCGTTTATGAAATTCATCGACCAATGTAATAATTCACTGATTTGATTACCGAAAGTTTGTGAGAAGAATTAGAACATCTAAAACACAATTGTCATCAAAGCAAGTTAGTTTATTTATTTGCCATTTCAGTCATTACTCATACGCATACCTACGCCAGTAGTCAATGCAAATTTAGCGAAACTACATTACCGACAGTAACAGTAAGCAGCAACAACAAAATTACTATCGCAAGCTTATGCGAATCGCGTAAATCAAAGTTTTCGCTTTTTCTGTTGCTGTCAGCAAAATAATTTAGGCATATTATATAGAAAAATCACATGAATTATAGCAAAGAACATCTAACATTATAGTTAGTTATAGTTAGACCATAATTAGACCATAATTACAACAAAAAAGAAAAATATTATTTTGAAAGAAAAAGTCCACAAAGCTCCGCAGTCGGTAGGATTCGAACCTACGCTCCCAGAGGGAATCTGATTTCTAGTCAGACGCCTTAACCGCTCGGCCACGACTGCTGTTATTTCGTGTGTTATAACACCTTCCGGGATTCATTCCTCTAAAGAATTCTTTTTTTTACGACGCCACCTTTCCATATCGTTGCGGAGTCGCCGCACCGGCCGGCGTGCAGTAGTATAATTTTAACTATCTGTTTTTAGAAATATTATCACCGTGCGTTGTATTTCCGTAAAAAAATTGCAAAATTCTTCTTCTTGTTTTTAATATATCTTTTCTCTGAGTCTCCGCTGTCATAGCTGCTAAATATAGCTGCCCGATATTGGAGAAACCGTTAAAATTTAGCTTAGCGCGGACCTTAGTACTAGGCTTTACTCTAACTTCGATTTTATTTAAACTATTTTTTTTTATGTCATTTAATGGGCCTTTTTTTATTAGTTCTGTTCTGCTATACATTTTTGCATTCCATCAGAGCCGTTACTTTTATTAGGAAATTTAACCATTTCCTAAAAACCGATTTAACTTCTAAACTCGAAGAAAATTGTGTGAAAGATGTTTTCACTTTTCAGAAGTGGCGCGCGGTCTACGAGGCCACACCAATATTAGCTGTGTTCTCTTGTGTATCTTGTTCTAGAGCTCCCATATACTGGACAGAACAAATTATTCTGTCGATTGAAGCGAACTATTTGTACTTTACTGTTCGCTGCATTTAAATCTTTCTATGAAAATGTATGAGGCGTTCTTTTGTGTATCGTTTGTTCTGCTCTATTCTGCTGACACAAAAGAACACAGCTATTGGGCCCAATTCTGTAATTTTTCATAAAATATTATTTTATATTATTTTGTGGCGATAAAATCTCTTCTTCATAAAATGAAAATAAAATATTTAAAAAATTCGTATTCTGTCGTAATTCCATAAAATTATTTTATGAATTCTTTTATGAACACGTAACATAAAATATTTAGTACATTCCGCTATGTTTTCTATTACTTTTTGAACAGCTGGTCAATTGACATTTGCGTGATACTTTATCAAATCAGTTATGAAAGCAGTTGCTTTCATAATAGCTCCTGATATACTTGACTGTAAAAGTGCTAAAATATGAAAACTCCTGACTGGAGTTTGTACGAACCATGTCCTTAGAAATGCAAAGCAGCAGAAAGCCATACTTACATTCTGTTCACTTTGAGATTCCTAACTCAAAGTGAACGGAATGGAGGCTCTAGTTAGTCTATAAGTGTTTGTTACAATGAAACATTTTGGGTATAAATTAGCATTATTCATAAGTTTGCAAAATTAGTTTACAAATCACAATATAAGAAATTTATTAATTATCCAGTCGGAAAAACTTTTGAAGCCTAAGGCTGGGCAACTCACATGGATTGCAGAAATCGCGAAGATATCGTATCCAATGATCTCTTCTGCATAAAATTAAAACCTAGACAAATATAATCAACTTTTTATATTTTACCATACCGCACCAAGTACAAATTTCTACAATTTCTGACAAAATTGTAATTTTTATGTATGGTGGTGGAAATTTTTTTAATTAAAACTACTTTCGCACAACAAATGTTAATTGACGTATGTCATTTTCATAAAAAGTGTCAAAATACCGTTAAAATGTGCTGCTTAGGTTTTTTTATGTTATGCTCCATATTTATTTTATGTTACGATGCATAAAATAAAATTTCTGGTACAGAATAAGATTTTAGGGAATTATTTTTTGCATAACATAAAATAAAATGATAAAATTTTACCGACAGCATAGGGCCCACTATATTTTCCTTTTTATTTTTGTTGTAAACAAATCTAGGAGTTACTGTGTATTCCCGCCAGGCGGGGCAGTGCTGAAACTTGAGTGTATTAAAAGTGTAGTTAAAATGTAGTAAATTACTTCCACTAAGATTAATTGCAAATTTTCTGTATGTTATTACTAAGTGAAGTTCTATTTTATTAATAATTCTTAGCTTGATTTGATCATTTTATAAACATGAGATGACAAGTACAAATTTTGGTAGATCAAATTGTTAAAAATTGAGTTGTTAAATCGCAGTTACGAACTAATAAGAAAACTGAGCGAATTGTTCGGAAATTTTATTAAAATATTTATAGATATGGAAAACCATAGAGATTTTATTTAAGAAATTCATTTCAAAAAAGAGTTTACATATAAAATTGTAAATTTTCATAACAAAATTAAATTTTTTATTATACTTATATAAGTTACACGAACTTCACGTATCATTGAAATTAAGTAATTTTATGAAAATTCAGTGAAAAAAAAAATAACTTTTTACATAAAAAAATCGTTGAAAAAGGAATTTCTTTGCAAAAAGAGGGCGTTTCGTATCAACAGGAATCGTATATACTCATCAGTTTGGCTTGGTTTCTGCCTGCCGTATATGCCATATGCTCATATAATAATAACAATAATAATTTTTAAGTGTGAATTATAAGAGACGAAATAGGTGTTAATTCCATTTTGATGATAATTTTGCAAATTGCTATGGCTTACATACAAATTTATCCTTATTAGAACTTATAATATTTTTCCACAAAAACTCAAGACAATCATATGATTGTCCATTATCAAACTTTTGAAAAACTAAGAAATTTTTGATGAAATATATAGGTATACCGAGAAATTTCTTGATTGGTAATTTAATTATGTATTTGTTGCTTAGTTTTCATAACTCTCAAAAGTATAGTAGCAATGAGTTCGAGTGCAGTAAACAATTCTAAAAGCTAAAGTGTAGTAAATCTATTTCACATGTAGTAGAAGTTCCAGCACTGGCGGTAAACGTACTCGTCAGTTGGTCTCCAACTTACCTCACATGCATTCATCTTCTAATATTATACATAGTTTGTGGTCGCATACATCTCACCCGTTTGGTTATAGAAAAATGTTAATTTTGTTCCAAAGCAAAATAATCAGAAAAGGAAATGGGGTTGAGTTTTTCTTATAAAATATTTAAGATGTCCTTCTTTAATAATAAAAAGTTAGAAAATGAAATATTGAAAACAGTTATATATACTTGCGGTCCCGTAGACCGCATGCTATCGCTCGCCCATGTCTCCTTCCAGGTGATGCCACTTCCGGACGTTTAATTCTATATTTGTAATTTGACGATTGGCGTTGAGATCTAAGTGAATCATTTTATAGATTTGAATTATTGTAAGGAAAAAAGTGTTAAAATGCCACCAAGAAAATATTTTGGAATTTGGAGCAAAACAATTACAAATAAGCCATTAAGAAAAATAATAGTTTACTGAATCAGCAATCATTACATTCACTCGATGAACAAAATAGGAAAGGATATCCGTTCTAAAAGATGATATTTTAGAATCTTGACTTGAAATGGTAACTGTGAATGGTTGAGCTTTAAGACGATATTGTATTTGATAAATTTAGACAATTTATGTTGGGGATTTCATAAGAAATTCTAATAACATTCGACGAGGGATAATGAAATCCAATGATCGCAATATTTGCTACAAGTATGGACAGATTTACGAGTGTGCAAGACTGTGCACAAAATTAAAAATTGTGGATGACAACAGATATATTATTAGAAAACCCTAAATAAAAGCGAACGAAAAAAATTTTATTAATGAATATAACTCAGAACCTGATGAAATAGAAAATGTAGGGCCTACAGAATTCTGAAGTTAAAACTAGTAACAGAGATGAAAAGATTAAAATGAAGTTTAACTAATGTTGTTGACCCTCTCGCCTAATACTTAGTAAAAATAATATTAGTGTACAAGAATTTTGTGTCTAAATTTGATTTTCTGCTTAAGTTAGCCAATATAAACTTAAAGGTCATTGTTGAGACTGCAGAACATTTTGTTATATTTACAAGTTTGATTTAGAGACAATTCTAGCTGATTTCATCTTAAAAGTTATTAAGAAATATTAAAAGAGAAGTCATTAATAAGAAAAGTTGAAAAGTGACAAAACCTTTGACATGATCGAGCCTTTACAAGATGAATTTAGAGAAAAATGTCAAGCGATCTATCCGAACGTACCTACAAATTTGCGTTGAGGATTTACAAGTGCACATATGCTGTTCAATTGAATGAGATCTTTCTAAGTGCTATGATGCTACGAAGGAAGGTCTACATAAGGACAAGATAGACTTGTGAATGCTGGAGTCCTTTGCATCGAGTCTAACATCACAACCGAACTTGGCTTTGATAACGTTATTAATAATTTTGCTCATGAACATTTAAGAAGGAAATCCATTATGTAATTATGTAAATTAACATCAATTCACGAATCATGATTTGTTTTTTTTTTTAATTTATTATTTTATTATTATTATTATTCCGGGGGATGCAGACAGGACTCCCGTCTCTCATCCTGCCACCGCGACCTAGGAGATCTTTTGTGACATTACCCCTAAACGCCCTAGGGCGCCCATTCGAACTTAAGGTCTTTAATGAAACCTATAATGTCCTTGGGGGCCATTTTACCAACATCCTCTGGCAGTGGAAATGCCTTTCCTAGATGTTTTAGCCTTATGCGGCATAGGGCTTCACAATCACACAGGATATGCTCAGCAGTTTCATCGTCTTCCATACAGAATCGACAGGTCTCATCATCGATCTTACACATCTTCTTGAGATGGTATCTAAGTGGGCAATGCCCAGTAAGTAGGCCCGTTATGAGCCTTAGTTCCTTTCTGCTGAGTATGAGGAGTTCTTTTGTCCTCTGTTGCGAATACTTTATAAATTTTTCCCCTTGTCTCAGCCCCGGGGTGTTTTCCCAGTATTCCTTTTTAGTTCTGTCCTCCCAAAGCCTGATCTGAGCCAAGAGGTGACTCTTTGGGTGTCCAAAGACAGGCTCCGGGCCAATAAACGTAGATTTGGCTCCTTCCTTTGCAAGGCGGTCCGCAATCTCGTTCCCCTTAATGCTTTCATGTCCTGGTACCCATATTAGTGTCACCCTATTTGTTTCAGCCAGTTGCTTCAAGACAGTAAGACAGTCCCAAACCAGCTTAGACTCAAACGTAAACGAGTTTAACGCTTTAAGTGCTGCTTGGTTATCTGATATTATGTATATTTTTGCTCCACGCATATTCTTATGGATTATCTCGCGAGCGCAGAGTTCTATTGCGTGTATTTCTGCCTGAAAAATGGTTGGTGAGGCCCCCAGTACCTTTGCGAGATGGCACCTTGGCCCATATATGCCAACGCCTGCTTTACCTTCCATTTTGGACCCATCCGTGTACCATTTAAGAGAACCTTTTTCAAAGGGTAGGTCCCTAGTGTGCCACTGTTGACGGTCCCCCAAGATCACCTTAAATGGCGTTTCAAAGTTATGGCGTTTTTGCATAACATCTGAAATTGGGTTATTCATCGGGTCCTCTTTTTTAATTTAGGTTTTGTAATGATTATATCAAGGCGCCACGTAGTGGATATACTTATGCATCTGAATGGCTGCCTTGACCTAACCGTCGCCCAATGTGTACTTGCAGATAGCTGCTGCCTATACCTTCAGGCTAGAAAGCTCAGCCGATATTAATATCTGAAGGCATCAGAGACTGCCCTATCTTCAGGCGAGATTGCTCAGCCGAATTTATTAGTGTAGTGCAGGCGAGAATGCTCAAGCGATATCAGCGTCAAAGACTGCCGAAGTTACTAGAGAAAGGAATTAATAGTCAAACACTTTTCTTCTCTAAAATGTACTGTGTCTTCTTTATTCAGAATCAACTTATTTATATTTTTATTCGCTACCCCTACCTATCGTAATACAGTGCAATATAGATTATTAACCTGGAGTAGCGCAATCAATAATTCGCAAATTCATCCAAGAATTTGCCGCAATGCATATTCCAAGCTTTTCAAGCATTCGGGTTCATTGAGGTCAGTGTAATGCATGAATGGTGTGAAATGTCGTGTCAGCAAACTGACGTATGCTGCACTGAAGTGCATTGCCCTTGCAAATTCACGAAATTCACATTGTTCAATTCATGAACGAAAATATGTGTGAATGAAATTATTGAACTTGAATGCTTGCTTATGCTTGTTTTTCCTTTTTTTTTTGTATGTGCATCTATGAAATGTTTGATGCGCTACAGTTTGCAGCATTACCAGAATCAAAACGAAATTGATCAGTGTGTAAAAGACTTAATTTTTCATCCTGATAATATTATTATTTTTTTTTCCAAAAGAACTCTTATAAAGCATAATTTGGTATTTAAAGATTGAATTCAAAATTCCCGGAGCCAATGTCGTCTGAGGCGTATGGAATACCCGGTGACCAGGTCCCCTTTCTCTTAGAGGAAGGGCGGCATAGAAAAATGTACAGATGGGTGCATGAATCCTAACTCCGATCTTGGCTACAGGGGTTCAACTTCAAGGAAAACTTACTGCCTAAAACCTGCAATTTAAGAAATAAAGTAAATTGCTATTGCGAACTCTTGTAGTGAAAGTAATAAATTCTAAGCACACAATCGGAGAATTTATTGAGAGTTCTATAAAAATACTAGGAAAATGCTGAAAATGGTTGACTTATATAACTTATAATATTAACGTCATAGTTGGCAAATGTTGCATATTTATATTTTCAAATCAACAAATCTGAAAGTAACTTTAAAAATTGTTTGAACTTAAAATAAAAATTAAACAAAAAGAAGAAATTTAAGTCCAGCCTAAATTAGAAGTGTCTTAGAGATCACATTTTGTACAAACTTGTCAATATTCGTCACACCACCCGTTATACTCTTCAGCACAACAGCAGAGCGTTCATTGTCTGAACTTCCGGGAATGGATCCAACCTTCATTAGATTCATATCATAAGTGTCCCCAATAAATGCATTCAGCACCTTCATCACTTAACGATTTAGACTTTAGACTTTCTTCTTCACTATTTCCATGTGTGTTATATTTTTTTGTGGGCTGATTTTGGAAATGAGTTTTCTCCTGCGATCCAGTAAGAACCGCCATTTTACCTCTTTGTCTTGTAACTTGCTGTGGTGTTATTCGTATTTTTTTAGGTGAACAGAAAATTGAAGATGAGTAACCGGGCCTGCAAGAATTGTCAAGAGTTTTTTTATGACGATGCCAAAGCTCAGGGGATACCCAATGATGCCGTAGCAAAGCCTTGGCAGGAAAGGAAGAAGCTGTTTGCCATTAAGAAGTCTTCATTACCTGCTTTCCATAGGCTGGCCTATTGACTTTGATCTCGAATACTGAACGTTCCATGGACACTTCATCGAAACAATGAGAAATTAAATAAATAGTGGAGATCGTAAAAGAAAAGACAATTAGTGGAGGTTACAAAAAATATCTTGGGCAAAATGTGGTATACCCAGACCCACTTTGCATCGGTTAGCCTACTCCGCTTTACTCCATATGAGGTAATAAACAGAACATGAACCGTGCAATCTTGCCTTCATTTGTATTTATATTTCTGGTATTCAAAATAAAATTCGAAGAACCCACCAGAGGGAGATTTGATTTTTTAAAGAATGGGCGGAAGTTGAATATACCGAAAATTTTATCGATTTGAGCTGTTTATCATCACAAGCTTTGCAATTCAGGAGATGTGCAGTACTCACTCTTAAATTGGCTGTACAGTTATAGTATTAGTCGTAGGTATGCATCCGCTTAGAATATACCATAGCGAGAAAACATATGTGAGAAGGCCCAGATATAATAAGGACGTTAATGAATTCTTCAACAGTGACATGAGGAAAAATTATTATTTCCAGAACCCTATGAGCGATCATGTATGGTTACTTACCAACAACTCAAGTATCTGAAAAGTGCCTTTCTTTTTTCCCAAAGATCTTATTTGACTTCGCAAATTTTTGATGACATACTTGCAGTACAAAACATTTAGCAAATTCAAATAATTGTTTTTATTTAATGTAATCCCAAACATTAAATGCAAAAAAATATTTTTATTCAAAAAATAAAATATACTTATTATGTAATTTTTAATAGAGCTATTATTTCCTTGCTATAAAATATAGACAATCGGCATTCGGCATAGCAATTTCGAAATCTTAACCGAATCTGAAGATTGAAGACCAGACGTTATGTGAGAATTGGAAATGGGATTTTTTTTTTATATATAAGAACTGGGACGATAAGTAGAATTATGGCATAATGCAAAAAGAAGTAATTATCGAAGAAATAACAGGAGTCCATTGAAGAGTTCGATTTTTATACCGAAGATAATACATAAAATTGATTTTTTGGAGAATTTTTTGTAAGTATGCACGTGTCAAATGTAAATTTGTTTCGGGACATTCGGTAAAATTCCGTGAAATAATCCAGCTAAATTTGTTCCCATATTTTTATATATTGTATACAATGCTTCTATTGTCATGATCTGGGTGACTGCGCTTTCTGTGAACGACACCGTCTCTCTTATGAATCATTGTAAACAAGAGAAATTTTCTTTTGCACTTGAGGAAACTTCATTTTCATAAAAGAAAAAGAACAAGTGTTTAAGTTTTTCCTTACTGAACCATTGCAAAGCCTTTCATTAATAACATTATACTTTTCACTCAAATTAAATAACACAATGAGCAATTACAGTTCTCAGATTCCACGATACATTATGTGTGGGTTATATCTATTACCTAGATGCCAAATGTAACCATAAATTGATTTTTATCTCTTATATAAAGTCTATGACATCAAACACTGACCCGATAGTTCATGAAACCTTGCATAACATTACAATTGCCTTTTTGAATGTTGAATACATGCCCGGTCATTACATTGAAGATATAGTCTTGGTGGCAGCACAATTTCCAACATTTAAACCTTCTATAATATTACGATTGGCCTTTTGAATATTCAAGACATACCTGCTCCCCATATCGACCATAGAGGCCTGGTAGCAGCACAATTTCCTACATTTAACTCTAAAGGTTCAAACATACATAACAAATATTCTCCAAATATTTGACAAATATTTGAAAAAAATTTATCAAACATTTGTTGGAAAGTTCGATGGGTATGGACGCAAATTTTGCAGTTATGAATTCTTAAAAAAGTTCTAATTTAATTCAAATGAAATGGAAAACATTGGATGTTTGTTAAAGTTTGTAATTACTTTCATTCAGTTTTCATTAGCTGTGGATAGTAAAAGTAAATTTTGGAATTTTTACATAATAAAGTCTTAATCATGAATGAGTAAGGAAAACATAATTATGATAAAATTAATACAATTATTAGATTCTTGCGAAATTTCGAAAACCGAAAAGATCGTCAATTTACTCGGACATTGGATTTTAAGAATGAGCTGAAGTGTTTACTGGATTCTTCTGTACTGTAATCTTCTGTCTAAAAATTTTCTGTTCACCATCTCGTTTTCGAAAATATGCCTCAAACGTTGATGAAAGTACGACGAAGAATGCGGCAATGCACATTACTTCACTCAGAGAGTACATGATTAAAACTGAAAATTTGGAAATCATTTTTCACTCAAATATCCCATCAGATGTTTGACAAATGTTTGGAAAATATTTGACAAGCATTTGACAAACATATCAAAAATATTTATCAAACATTTGTTAGTTGCTTACAAATTGTTTGTCAAATGTTTGACAAATGTTTTTTTGCCAATGTGTGTTATGTGTGTATGCTACCTTCGCTGGATTTATTCGGTGTTTATTTTCACCTTACGATAAATGCTTAACCGCTTAAAGTTTTTAAAAATGCACTCGTTCGAAAAACATCGTACTATTGGTCATATGTAATTTTAGTGCAGTAGATCTTAAGCTCGTCGAATATGGATTCACCGATGGAACTTAACAAAATCTAAGTTAAGTCCGTAAGGTCTAATATGCGCATGTGTGAATCTAGATGTCTTATGGTAATGAGAACATTAATTTAAACAACAAGTTGTTTACTCAATTCGAAGAAGAGAGGCGAATAATATTAATTTCAGGACGATGGGTAATAGTTTGACGATCCTAATTGTATTCATCTGAAAATAGGTTTTTCGGAAGAATGGAGCGAAAGTGATGAAATTTGGGATAACGAACATAGAAAACAGAAGTACAAAAAAAAAAGGATTCCAGAAGATGGCTTAAATGATGAAGATACTATGTGAATCACAGAAGATGCTGATATCTCTGAGTTTAATTTTCACAATGACTACACAAAACGGAATTATAGCTAAAATAGAAAGGTCTTTAAAAGCCGAGGATATTTTCATGAAACTTTGTACGAAATATTGGAAAATATTGTAGAATACACGAATAAATAAGGCAAATTTTTGTCTGAATGAAAAAGGGCCACTAACAAGACACGAGAAAATAATTAGATTAAAGAAGTTGAAGGGATAAAAATTAATGAAATAAAATAATTTTCACGAACGAATTTCTTTCACAAAATTACCACAAAGCTCTGCGCACAAATCGCAGCTATTTTATATTTAAATTTTGTCCGCTTTAATCGATAGAATTTAAACGGAGTCGCATGAGTTTTGGTGAAGCTATTTATCCAAAATTTAATAAAGAAATTATTGTCCTTCTTTTATTAAAAAAGGATTACTTACATGGGCTCGTCCGGGATTTGAACCCGGGACCTCCCGCACCCTAAGCGGAAATCATACCCCTAGACCAACGAGCCAGGTAAGCTAACTTGTCAAGATAAAGCTGATGGCACTGCAATATCATCGTTTAACTGATAGTGTAGTCGTTGTATAAAAAAAAAATTAACAATAAAATATTTTTACGTAGAACCTAGTTGACATTATGCTGATTGACCAGCGGTGATGCATCAGCATCTGGTGTATCAGCGCAGCTGATGTTGTTTACATTATACGTTTGCAAAAGCACAAGCTAGCACTGATAAAAATGGCTGATAGTGATGCTGTGCTCTCGGGTGTTGATATAGTGGCGGTGGAAGAAGAACTGTGTTAACCGTTAAACGGATTTTATAGGTACGAAAGTGGATCCCAAGGCGAAGGAAGTTAGCTCTAAGCACAAACTATAATATAATATACCTATATATATTTTATAAATTTTTATATTTTATATATTATAATATATTATAAACTTTTAATTTATAATTCTCAAACATCCACAGTTTTTAGTTTAAGAAACTTTAACGTTTTACTTTTAATTCACTTGTTTGCAGTTGCAGCCATCTTTCTTTTCTACTTAATTATTACGTGCTGATGGCCTAAAAGTTAAACTCGTTTGACTTTTTCGATGCTAGTAAAATCAGCACGTATGAAGTGCTGATACTATCAGCATTGGTGTTGACACTGTACTAATGGTGCCCTGATTCTAGCTGTTGATGCATATCAGCGGTGGTCAATCAGCATAATGTCAATTTGGCTTAAAGGTTGGTGCCTATGGTAAAAATAATTGCGATTCAAATATTGATTCCAATTGTATTGAATATGCACTTCTCTAATATTATATTCCTCCTCTGAAATTAGTTCTCCACATCAAGCCCCTGTATTGGGTGTTGATGATGTTAATTATCTATCAGACCTCTGCTTTAGATGTATTGATGCTGTGAGAGATACTATGTAAGTCAGAGACGGCTAGTATAGCCCTGATGGCATTTCTCTTAAATTTATAAAAATTCTTTTACTTTAGATAATCCAATCTTATATGCATATTATCAATATGTTCATCACTACCTCTCAGTTTGCTTGATTATCAACCTCGGGTAACCGTCTTTTTTAAATGTCGATTCATCCGACCACAACATTTTTTCGAAGAATCGCGGATCTTCCCGCTGTCTCTGTAGTATCGTTTGGCAAAACGCAACCCGAGGTAGCAGGGTTTGTACTCGCTGTACATGGTATGGGTGTAGCTCATGGTTTTGTAATATTCGGTGAGCTTGACTTAGAGTTTAAAGCAACAGCTTACATAAGCACTATCACTAAGTCACTATCTGTCTCACTCACACTTCATGGAATGATTCTCCGTCTTACTCAAGCTAGTATCTTAAAGTTACGCTCTTAAGGCAAGCTTTGGGTACACTAGAATTATTTTTAGTAGGTGAAAAGAAATTTTTCGAAACTGGGTTTCTTGAAGAAAATCCGTAATCTAAGAAATAATGTAGAGAGTGTTGTACCATTTTAGAATCCTTATTAAATGCGTCAACTTTTAAAGTTACTTGCCAGACTGGCGTAGTACATTTTTTTTTCAGTACAGTCAGTTAAAGTTCAACGAATTATTAATTTTATATTGTTGGTTCGGCAAAATGTGACATTTTCTTCCAAGCTGGAGCAGTTGGCTTAGAACTTAAAGCAACAGGTTACATAAGCACTATTCGGGATTGCATAAGAAAAATAAAATTGAAAAAAGTAAAGATTTCTAGCAACAGGAGCTAAAAAACCATCACAAGGTGTACATTTTCTCGAAAACAAAAGAAATACCTATAATTTGAAAAATACATGACTTTTTTTTTTATATTTTTCTGGTAACTGTTATGATTTGGTCTATCACCCGGTTCCGGCTTGACGTCGACTTACGGGACACCCTGTATGTAAAACTTGTTCAACATGGTATAATTTTCAATTTACACATAAAACATTTTAGTATACGATGAATATGCCGTGAAGAAATATTATATAAAAATGGAGCTTTTTTCGACATCACCATAGAGTTATAGAGTTAAAGGTGAGTTTTTTTTTCACGTGGTGTCATCAAAAGGCCTAATGTCCTAGACACACAGCACTCTTAATGAAGAAATAAGTAACGACTCATTAGTCTGTAATGAGTCATTATAAACTGCAGACACACAGCCATTTCTTTAATTAAGTTGTTCCATCAAACTGGTTTTGATAAACTTATGACATTAAAAAAGCGATATGGATCTAATTAACGCGATAAACTTTGTTTTTATTTATCTTAGTTTTCAATTTAACAATTTAAAAATGAGAAAAACTTTATATTAAAAAGAATAAGTTTGTGATTTGCATTTCTTCGCATTTCTCCCTCTTATTTCTCAAATCGATAAATTCACAGCGGAGATCCTCGTTTAATTTTATATGCCAAATCTAGCACATTTTCCTCATTATAGCAATAATGCAGGACGAAAACACTTGATTAGTGCACTTCATGTGAACCGCAGTTTACTTTACTTTGCCAGTGTGCAAATTATTGCCGAAGGAAACCTTAATCTTGGCTGGCTTCACAAAGGAATAAGAGTTTCACATGAATCCATCTACGAATTCGCGTAGTCTAACGCACCCGGTATCAACAGGGACAGTCACCATCTCTTCGAGACTATGCTGAAAAGCGATTTTGAATCTAGAATTCCATCCAGGGCAGAATGGAAATCACATTCTGTGTTTCAACCATTGACAAACCCCATTATAATCTACACTGATGGTTCCAAATTCGATGAAAACACAGGAGCAGGAGTTTTCTGCGAGAAGCCTCAGATCGAAATCGCCATGCATCTCGAAAACTACTCCACGGTTTTTCAGGCAGAAGTCAAGGCCATTTTTAAAGCGGGAAGGCATCTTCTTAACTCAGACACTGAGAATAAGGAGATCGCCATCTGTTCAGACAGCCAAGCGGCGGTCAAGGCTTTATCTAAGCCCTTTACAACCTCCAAGCTAGTTATGGAGTGTAAAACTACCTTGATCTCACTCTCTCGGAATAACAGGGTAATTGTGCAGTGGGTGCCAGGGCACAGCATGAAAGGGGCGGACGAGCTTGCTCGCCTTGGTGCAGCCTCGGAGGAACCTACCTGCATAGTTAGGATTGCAGCAAAACACCTTGTCTCAATGATTTAAAGTTGGGCGGACTGCCAACACAGCACCTTTAATTAGATTGGTTAGAAGACTCGTCCGGTATATCAACAAAAGAACTGTGGGGCAAACCCAAACTATATCAAACAAATAAGCTCCTAGGACTTAACACGACAACCCTGAGAACTCTAGTGTCCATTCTCGCTGGGCATTCTTCTATTCATAAGATAAAACTTGTTGATGATCCTACATTCAGGCGTTGTGGAAAGGAATCTGAAACGGTGATTCACTTCCTTTGTCATTGTTCAGCACTCGCAGGAATACGATACAGACTTCTTAGGTCACACCTCTTGGACGAGTTACACGACGCCGGCAAGGGGGCCAATACTTAAATTTATAGGAGCATCCGGTTGGAAGTTATAAGCGACTGCTGACGGGTCTGGAGGGTGAGCAATGGTCCTTGAATTGGCCTACGTTCGAGGAATCCCTCAGGACCACATACCTCGTTATTCAATCAATCAATCAATCAATCAAATGCTCTTGAAATACTTTCTTCGGTCATTAGTGAGAAATTACCTGAAGATAAGAGCATTTTTATTTCAAATATTTGTTAATAGGTGTTTTTTTTGTGACGAATCGATGTCAAAACATAGACGATTTTAGCCTGTCAATAATATTTTACTCCGTTCAAGATAAAACACTCAGAAAACGTGGCATATCACAATGATTTTTTATAGCAGAATCATATAAAGTGAGTATAAAGAATAGTTTTCTTCATTCAATAGAAGAAAGAAGTTTTTTTTTTTTAATATTTGTGCTTTAGAATAAGGTTAACAAACGAACACAGCTAAAATATATTTCATAATCTTTTATATTCTGAACAAATGATAATGATTTATAAAATTCTCATAGGTTTTATTTTTTTGTATCGCACTATTTGCTTTATCGACAATCTTATTTCTTTCATTCAAAAGTAAATAAAACAAATTTCTTACCTTTCTTAATATCCCTGAAGTCTTTGTCCTATTAAATTGCGACAAACGAATAAGAATATTTTGAGCTGGAATTCCGTGAGTGCAGTGAGCGGCTGTTAATACATATCGATCATTAATAAGAGAACCTCCACAAAAGAATTGACCTCCATATGATAATTGTGCCATCCAAGGATATTTGTTGTAGTGAACCTCATTACCGCCAATTATTCTGTTATTGTTCGGTATACCACAAGCTGTAAATGTAATGAAGATGTTTATTAAAGTATATTCATAGACAGTTGAAATATTTAATTATCTATTATGAACATTTTGAAAGAAGGTAACTGTTCTAAGACCGAATTTTGTCGATATGTTAGATGAATGTCCGTAATATAAAAGTCTTTCATTTTCGGTATGTGAAACAGTGTTGCCAAAATAATTCCAAAACGAGGAAGATATTATATGTTTTTCGCTATACCCTGCATATTATCTATAAAATTGCTTGAAATAAACGAAGTAATTTTAATTCTATAGATACATATACAGGGTGATACTTCATCTATGCGCATAAACTTGTGAAATTATAGAGCATGACATATAATGACTAATAATGAAAAAAAAAAATGAAGTAAAATTTTTTAGTTACCGAGATTTTCTGAGGAATTTAAAAAAAAGTTAAAAATTGTGAATTGCAATTTTTTTGTATTTAATAAAAAAAGGTTTGGACTGTAAACTATAGACTGACACACACACATGTTATCAGCTCTTATAATACAAAGGATATCATGGCATGAAGGAGATAGAAAAATGATTAGGAGGCATGAGGAGAGTGGTGGTGATACTGAAGTATGTTGCTCTTAAACTTTCGCAGATTGTAAGCTGGAGGAAAAACAGAAGATGGTAGACTGTTCCACATTCGTACAATTCAGCATAAAAATGCAGCACAGATAACCAAAGCTTTTAAAAATTTCTAGATAACAAAATTATTTAACCGATGAAATTATGCTCGGTCCAAATTGTTTTGCATATCTTGCACAATAGAAAATGGTCCATAGCTGAAAACTTATCTTTCTATACCTACTTATGTCATTTATAGTTAGCTTGGCAGTATAACCTCACTAATTTTTATTTTAAAACCGAGCCGAAGATATAATAAGTCCTAAATGTAAAGTGATAGTCCCTTTTAATGCCTAACATGTTAACTTAAAACTACGAAAAGTATTCAGGAATTGGAAATTTTTCTTTTCTCATAAAAGTAATTTTCCTTAGTAAGTAATGGTAATTACTAGTTAAAATTATAATCACACAGTAATCATTATGCGAGCTTTAATAAAATATGAAAATCTGAAATTAATAAGAAAACATCTTACCACAGCGGGGGCATTGTCGCGCTGCTTTTCTTCCTTGCCCTTCATGCTTGCTTGTAGGTGGAATTTCGAGGTTGCTTTTATCTTCATCGGATGAAATAAGGTTTCCGTTATGTTTTTCGGGTAATAAAAACTCTTTGTTCCTTTCATTGTTCGCTGCTAAAGATGCAGTTGAATTCTTTTGAAGAGACACGTAAAAATTTTGAAGATTTGTACTATGCGTAAGAGGTAACAAGAATATCTGGAAATTTTTAAGAAAAAAATGTTTAGTCCACTTATTATTATATTTCGAGTAATTAATGTTGGAAAATTGCTAAAAATTATAGAAATTTTTAATTAAAAATTATTTGAAAGAATTAGAAATATTGGCAAATGTTACTTAGCAGAGGTTAGATTAGATTAGGGGTTAAGCGAGGCTTATTATGCAACGCTTTCAACCAATAATACCATTGTTCCTAGGAAGAGCAGTATATTTTTGGGTGACATTTCTTCAAAGACGGATGTCTTCATGAAGTATGAGCCAAAAACGCATCGCGTTCGCATAAGATGTGCTCCGATATTTCATTCTCTATGAGACATAACCTACGTACATCAGTGGGTGATCATATTTGATGCATGTATTTGTTTAGTTTGCAGTATCCAGTTAGGACTCCTGTAATGATTCTGAGTTGATTCCCAGGTAGCCTTAATTGATTTAGGATCTTCTTTAGTGAAGGTCTTTTAATGAATCTTTTGGCTTGTATGGTGCCTGTCATTGAAGTTCATCTCTGGTCCATTTGGATTTGGATCAAGTTTTGAATAGTAAGCTTCACGGTGTCGTAAGAGTTAAGGCAGAATGATTCCAGTCTTATGATGGGGTCAATGCTTCTTTTATGGCCATTACGTCTGCGTTATCATTTCCATCTATTCTTGAGTATCCTGACACCCTTTGAAGGGTTACTTAGTGTGTGTCGCTTATTATCACATAAGATTGAGTTATACCATAGATGGCACAAGAACTAGATGTCGCATACAGTACCAAAAAAGTATACAAAATTTATATGGCTGGGTGGTCCATTCCGGAATGGACCACAAGATTTAAAATGATGTATGCGTCGAGTGATTCACATTTTTTCGTATCTGAAGTATTGAGGAATATTTGCTTTTGGCATGCTCTAAAATATGTTATGGTCCATTCCAGAATACACTACCCATTTCACAATCTGTATACTCTGTTTTAGTATGCCATGCGACATCTAGTTCTTGTGCCATCTATGGTTATACGCATATAAATGTATACAGATCACTATTCTAAGTGAAGTTAAGGAGAAATTTTGTATTCGAGACGGCTAAATATGTACTGAATTTATTGCAGATTTAATATTTTTGGTAACAATGCAAGGCAATAAGTACCCCACGCTTTTACCTTTATTTACATAAAATCAAGAACTCTGTGAGTTCACTACACAAATATTGTAGACATACTGTTAGATGGGGTTTGATCGTAATCCACAATGAGAACCCTCATATATCGATTTTGAGTGGAAATGGAACATGAATGGAAATATTCGACCGCCATCTTGACTTCTTATTTAATTTAGCTCTGTGTGCTGTTTCTAGGTTTTGCGCTCTGATTTAAGGGCGACAATTCCACCATTTCGGTCCGATTCGTACAAATGTAAAATTTGCTTATATGAGATATACGTGAAATTGGACACATTACACTGAAATGGGTCGAAATGGATCGAATCGAAACGGAGAAGTTGAGTAAATTTCAACTTTTACGGATGACATAACCTAGAAAAATCATCTGCAAAGATTTCTCTATACTTAAAGATGCATGAAAAGGCTTTTGTTGAGGCAATAAAAAAATCATGAATTATATGACAAAAGAAGAATGTTTTCATGGATCAAAGACAAAATCTGGCAAAATTTTAAAGTCAAGTGTTTGACACCGAACGGAACAATTGTGCTCATGCATCCGTTTGGATCGAAAAGGGGTTGGATAGAATCGGATCGAAACGTCGGAATTGTGTTTGGCACTTTTCTTGTTGTTCTCACCGGATTTCTGGAGGTATCAGAGTTTTCTACCTGTATACTGGACTTTTTGGTTTTTGCTTGCCTGTTTTGATGGCTGGTCATTGTTATTTATAATCTGTGAAGACGAATGTAATGCAACTATGGCTGGTTTCTGAGATGGCATTCTTTGCAGTTTATGGCTTTTGGCTTTTAGTTTTTTCAATTTCTTTCTCTCAATAAGGATTGTACTCTCTAGGTATTGTTTCTCATTTTAATTATAGCAAAATAATATTTTGTTTTTGATTTCTATTTAAACGTTCGCTTAACTTAAGTCATAGTATTGTAACGGTAGCATTTTATGCTATCTGGATAATTTTAGATTTTAATTTGATTAAACACTGGCTGTTTTCTTACTGACCACTGTAAATGAATGGTACTAGAAGTAAGACTAAACCTGAATATTTATTGTTTTAAATTACTACTGGCTTAGTGCATAGAGGAATTTGAAATTGTATTTTGTTGAATTACTTAGATTTAGAATTTCTTTCGTCTTTCAACTCATATATTGTTTATTTTTCATTTTTATTTTTAATACAAATTCCCTCAACTCTTATTCCAGCTTCGCTAACTGAGTGGGATGTGCTGAAATTGAACTGAGAAATATATTGTATTGTATTGTGCATAGAGATATTCGGCACAATTTAGATTACGTAGTCGACTCAAATAAACTGTAATAAGATTCAAATTCAAGAAGATTGCGAGATGTACAAGTCATAATTAATGCAAATATGTATATTGACTCAAATTTCATAATAAATAAATAAATAAATAAAAATAGTGCTAAAGTGTATTGCCACGGAGACCATTTACGCACGCTAATTCCTAAGTTCGTCAGATATGTACGGGTAGCTGGAAGAACTACCTGCATATGCTCGTGAAATCATCAGATCTGACGTTGTAGATCTAAGCTGTTCAAGTAAAGATTTCGAAAACTATTTGTCATAAGATTCTTATGCAGCAGTATGCAGCATATAGCCATGAAATTTGTGTCCTGCCCTTAGACTATGACGAATAAAAATAAAGTTTGAGTTGTTGTCCGTTAAGAGCTATTGCAAAGAGCTAACAAAGATGATGTTTTTTTTTTTTTTTTTAAACATCATTAGGATTTACTGTTAAGATTTTGCAACCAAAGCTCAAACTGGTTACAATAATACACAAATGACCATTACCATGACTTGTAAATAATTAGAAAACTGCGGTCAAATATAAAATGTTTGCACACTATTAAAAAAAACGAACTCTAGCTCTAAGCTCGAAGGCCAAAACCGGGCAATTCCATTGTGATGGAGCATTAATCGATGTTATCCACTAAATTGGTGCCTTGTTAGGGAGTGTTATTATAACAGTTATCAATAAAAAACACAAAGATTGCTTATTTTCTGAACACGATAAGTTTAATTTGGAGCAAATCTCAGTTAAGTCAAGTTAGTAGCATCATACTAATTAAACTAAACAAGACGCCACCCGACTTTAGTCCTGCCACTATTACCCTGCTTTCCTGGAAATCTACGATATCCATCGCTCCAAGTACATAATGTGTTCAAACTACATAATTCCAACCGCTTACTGCTTATATTACATTTTTGTTGATCGTTTTCACAGTGTATACGTAAAAAGATGTACGTAAAATTTGTGTATGGCAACACCCGATTTAGTCCATTGAAAACTCTATGTACAAAATTTCAGCGCTCTCAGGCAGTGTCCAAAAAAAGAAAATTTTTGTATGGCAATCCCAAGAAGGAGTTATTCGATTTGCCCCAAATTCGAACTTATTTTTACTTTGTTTTAAGCTCCGTGTACAAAATTTAAGCTTTCTTAGTGAACGAGCTCTCGAGTTATCGTGATAACGAACAGATGGACAGTCAGAACAATGTACTGCAGCGCATTTCAAGTTATAGATCTGGCTGTCAAATGTACTAGAGGGCGGTGAAATTAAAATTTATATTAATAGCCAGATAGATAGGTTTATTTTTCGTACATGCAGGTCTTTAAATGCTCCGACTCTTATATTAGTCTTTAGAAGTATTCTTGAATACTCATGTCAAGTGTGGAATCCGTTTTACTCTTCTAATTCCGATCAAATCGAGTCAATTCAGAGGAAATTTTCCAGGCTCTTGTTATTTAAATTCTATAATATTTCCGTTGAATATCTCGAAAGGCTCAGTCATTTTAATTTGCTATCCTTAGTCAAACGCAGAGCATACCTGGATAATATCTTTCTTTTTAAGACGGTAAACTGTCTATTTGATTGTCCTATTATACTGTCTAGAATCGACTTTAACGCTCCCACTCGTACACCCAGAAATATACCTTACTTCAGACTGCCCTACCGTAGATCCAACATCAAGGAAAAGTCGCTTATCTTCAGAATTTTCAAATCGTATAATTTAAATTTCAATTGTATTGATATCTTTAATACCGACCTCCCGACATTTAAAAGACTGACACTCAATGAGATCAGCTCTAGCTAGCATTTCACCCTTCTACCAATGCCTCGTTTCAAATTGACTTTTTCTCTCTTTATGCTATTGTTTTCATAATCTTCACATAGATGTAGTATTGTATATTAATTTCTTTTTTCTTTCTTAGTTAGTTTTAGTTAGCTTTATTTTTATCTTTATTTTCTTTACTTTTCGCTTTTTATTTTATATTTTTTCTTTTCTTATTCATGAATTATGTACCTATTTCATTTTTCTTCTGTATTATTATTAATATTTTCTTCTTATTATTTTTTTATTTAATATTTTGTTTAATCTGTACGGTAATGTATTATTGGACTTTGTCTGTTCATTATCGTAGTAACTTTTTTTCAAATAAATAAATAAATAAATAGCTATAAAGGCTGTAACTTCATGGACTATTGTTAAGAGATATTCAAAATACAAAATAAAACTCTGAGGTCTCAGTATAAATCTCTGTAAGAAGGCATTTAATTTTAGTTCAGAGGAATGTGAAATTGACGGTAATTCAGTTTCTCAGATCGTATATAGGAGATTTTAGCCACTTGCCACAATTTATTATTTTAATTAGCCAGCTATTTCGGTAGATGTCACTTTTGGAGCTTTCATTTTTTGACATTTGACAAGTAGAAGCTACGCAATTAATAAAAATGGAACAATACACGATTCAACAATGCATTGAAATTATTAAAATTCACTATAAAAATGGTGAAAATGTGGCAGAGACGGTTCGTAAAACTCGAACATTTTTGGGTCGTCGTGAAGCACCTTGTCGGATCGCAATACAGAAATTGGTAGAAAAATTCGAGCTGTCGGGACAAGTTAGTGATGTGAAGAATAAAACCCGTGCACGTCGCTCAAGAGCAGCCGAGAATATTGCTGCTGTAGCCGAAAGTGTTGAAGAAAACCCAGGTTTGTCCATTCCTCGTCGTTCTTTGGAATTAGGCATTCCACAAACGTCATTACACCGTATTTTGCATAAAGATTTGGGTCTTAAGGCTTATAAAGTTCAGTTAACACAAGAACTCAAGCCGGCCGATCATCAACAACGTCGAGTCTTTGCTGATTGGGTATTTGAAATGCATGAAAATGATCCGGAATTCCATCGAAAACTCATCTTGAGTGATGAGGCCCATTTCCACCTCGATGGCTTCGTCAACAAGCAAAATTGTCGCATCTGGGGCTCGGAAAACCCAAGAGTTATTGTTGAAAAGCCTCTCTATCCTCAACGTGTGACTGTTTGGTGCGGTTTATGGTCCCGCGGGGTCATTGGACCTTACTTTTTCGAAAATGAGGCTGGAGCAACAGTTACGGTGAATGGATTGCGCTATCGACGGATGATTAATGATTTTTTATGGCCGGAATTGGATGGTATTGATCTGGACAACGTTACTTTCAACAAGATAGCGCTACGTGCCATACAAGCAACGAAACCATTGATCTTTTACGGGAAAAGTTTCCGGACCGTGTTATCTCTCGAAGAGGTGATCACAATTGGCCACCGAGATCTTGTGACTTAACACCTTGCGACTTCTTCCTTTGGGGCCACGTGAAAGAGAAGGTCTACGACAACAGCCCAGCGTCGATTCAAGACCTCAAAGATGGAATTCGTGAGGCTATCGAGGACATAGGGCAGCCACTTTGCGATTTGATTATGGAAAATTTCATGAAAAGGATATGGTCCTGTAGGCGTGGTCGTGGTGGTCATTTGGCTGATGTTATTTTCCATTATTAACGGCATAACTTTCTCTTTATAATGAAATATAGATCCGATCATTTATATCAAAAAATGGCATTTTTCTTTAAATATCAAAATAATACCTCTTATTGGAAAACCCTTTATTGCATCACTCCTGGTTGTACTATATACACAGGAAGGACAATGTGTATATGGCAGGCAAGCTGAGTAATTGCGCGCTTCCAACAATAGTGTGCGTAGAGTTGCTTGGATGATGCTGAGGTGGAGAATATACTTTCTGTTCATGTTGGATCATGAACCAACATTATCATTTCATAAAGATGACAATTATAAAAGTAAATCTCTTCTTTCATGAACTTAGAACAAAATATAAATAAATGGTTGACTTATTTTGGCGAATTCACAATGCAGAGTTGAGTGGAGTTGCATAGAGTGGCAACTGGGATCCTATTCTCGCTTACAAACTGTAATTTCGAACTACTAGCATGTAGATGACGTGGCAAAGCTCTATACTTTCATTTTATCATATCTAATATATTCTTATGTTATTTTGTGATTTAATTTTTTTTTTTTATGAATGATAATAATAAAACAAGAGGTATTTTTTTGCAAATTTCATGATTTAAAAACCGAAGAGCTAGCATACTTTTTTACCTAGTTTCATAGCAATCTGATGCTGCAACCCAGGGTGATGATTCTGATCTCTTGTTGTACTTTAATGTCAAAATATACGACAAAATTAAATGAACTTTTCTACTGCTTTTTTTTTGTTTTTATTTAATTGAGCATGCGTTGCATTACGTGGAATGTACTGAAGATGACACATCACATTACAAATTCAAAATATTATTTCAAATTTGATCACTTTTTTTTTTGCTCTAAGTTTGTGTAGCATACACATTTACCATAGTTTAAAATTTTTGACACAACCTCGGAAGCAGTTAACTAATTTGTCGTACTTTTAGGCGTATATTCTGACGTTTATTCACTGCAAATTCATTTTAGTTTATTTTATGGTTGATGAAAAGGATAAATCAAAATGAATATGGTGAATATAAAAGTACGACAAATTTGTGGTGAAATATCAAAATATGTGACTAAAATATACGCCTAAACTACGACAAAAGATCAGAATCGCAAAAAACCCCCCTATTGATGCAAGAATGTCATTTTCTTCAATTTAGTTCGTAAATGAAGGATTTGATAATTGGAAGCACGCATTATGGGATTTGGAAATTCAGCTAGTGATTAGCTAGTCGATTATGCACAAGACGAAGACTTGGATTTGGACAAGCCTCCAGAAATCATTTTGATCATGTCGACACATTTCGAATCGGATAATTGAAACATACGATATAATTATTAAAACAAAAAAAAAAAAACAAAACTTTGCTTCTAACCTTAACCATGCAAAATATTTGGTAGTCCTTGCAGTTTATACATCCGACATATCTTTGTTATTACAGTTTTCGTTATGTTTTCGATATGTGAAAATAGTAACATCAGGAAGGGCAACATAGGATTTCTGTTTCCAGTTTATAGCAGTAGAATTAAGAGCTAGAAAACAATTTAGTTAATTCAATGTTTTTTAGGGTAAAAAGAGGGTAATATCGATACGAAGTATCTACGAGGCTAGGGATATGATAGTGCAACAATGATGATCGGAAAATTTAATGGCCCTCAAGCTTATCTCCTGTTTGTGTGCACTATATGTAGCATCTGTGAATCCAGTTAATTATAATTCTGTAGAGATATCTTCCATCATGAATAACATAACTGGATAAATCTATAATTTATTTAATATATCCAAGGATCAGCTTGTTTTAAAATTAAATAAAAAACAAGTAAAAAAGATTAAATTAGTCTAAGACCAATTCTTATGATACCCCAGATGAATGTATGTAATCTCGTATGGTGACTCATCTGTGGAACAAACACAAACAAACAAATTCCATGCGATTTTATATTCTGAAGAACTTTTCAGTACAATAAAAACGTTTAGGACTGATCGTTTTCACAGTATACGTAAAAACCGCAATTTTTATATGGCAACACCAAGAAGAGATTACCCGATTTAGTTCATTTTTAAAACTTACTTTACTTTACTATTACTATGAAAATACTATGTAAAAATCAACTCTCTACGTTGACGCGTTCTCAGGCAGTGTCCAAATATATAGCAAAAAGCGAAATTTTTTTATGGCAACCCTACGGAGGTGATGCCCGATTGGTCCAATTTTCCACCTTAAATTTACGATTTTTTTTTAAAATGCCCCCCGTGTGCAAAGTTCCAGCTCTCTAAATGGATGCGCTCTTGAGTTATTGTGAGGACGGACAGACGGACTCTAAAAATCAAAATGATTTTTTACGTTATGTGTGTGCGTGTCCAACCCATTTTTCTCTACTAGCATTATTTCTAGGTGTTACAACTTAGTATACCCTATGATTTCATCTATGGCAGTGATTCCCAGATTGGGCGATACTGTCCCTTGCGGGGGGGGGGGGTGCTGGAACAATCCAGGGGGCGTTGAGTAAAAATAAGTAACAACAAATGACGAATTGAAATTTAAATTCAAAGACGAACAGTTCTGACTTCAAAAGCAGATTCCTATAGCTTATAGGATTATGGGATATAATAGAAAATTTCATGATTGCATTTCCTTCATCATATTTAGTGGAACGTAAGTTCAGTGCGGTCACAAATTTATTAACGAAAACAGAAAAACCGACTCCAAATAGCTAATCGCGGCGATTTTTCTGTCTATTCGCTTAAAGAATGTAGATTACCAAGGAGTGCTGAGTAAGTTTTTTGTGAAAAGGGGGCGGTAATCTAAATCAGCTTGGGAACCACTGATCTACGGTATAACAATTTATTTCTAAACAGAAAAGCACGAAGCTTATGTCCCAATTGTTAACACCCACAGCTGCTTCTGTAGAGGAAATATAATTGTGGGATAATATAGCTTTTTCGTCTGGTGCATTTCTTCATATATGGCGGAAGAACAGCAACAATTATCATGTCTGTATTGAAGACATAGAAAGGAGCAATAGTCACGCATTTTTCTTCTAGAGCGTATAAGTTTACTAAAAAACACAATAGACGATTTAAACATATGCAGCCAGAACACGGACACTAATGTTTTGTTTTCTTGTAAATATTTCGTACACTGTAAAACATAAAGACTGTTCTCAAAACAAATTGGAAATTCAAAACGTATCTATGTAATACATACTATAGAAACTGATTAAATGGCTTGGTCAACCTAAGTCAACCGAAGTAATCAAATTTTGTATTTAATATAGAAAAACAGGTAGGTGTGATTTTTAAAGGGTATCTAAACGAGAAGATATTTCCATCCAACTTGATCCTCAGCTAAGAATAATTTATAATTTTTAAGTATGACTCACAGAAAATAATTTAATCGTTCACAAATAAACTTAATTATTAAATAAATAAAACCAAATCACACAATATTTATCCATACCTGGGCAAATGTAACACTGATCAAAACAATTGAGATGCACAGAACTAAGTGAAACTTCATATTCTCTCTCTCTCGAAAAAAAATTTTGTTTTAAAAAGAAATTTCAATTAATTTTTTTACCAACAAAGCGCTTAACGATAGCAATAACGATTTTGAACAGTTCGGCGACTTTTATAAGAATGCGATGCAGAACGAAACTCTCCGCAACATAAATATGGAGAAGAAAAGGGGTCACTGGGCCTCCTTCCAAATTCTGCAGATGCAAATTCTTTTTAACACACAACACGTGAAATAAGCGCCAATCTCAGCTGGAAATTTCATGTAAATTTTTCGGTAAAAGTGAAAATTTTTCGGGTTAGAGAGTGGTAATTAATGGAGATTTGTGCTTGCTGATTAGTTTCACAAGGAAGGTAGGTAGTCTCCAAGAAAAGAGAAATGATACTGGACGTGATATATGTATGTACATATGTAAGTGGACAACTATAAAAACTTTAGCACATAAAATCAGAAATTCTCTTTTGGTCTTCGCACCTCAATTATCTCAATAAATCCGTTTTATTTAATTGTTCATAAAAATTTAAGTAATTACACACTAAAATGGATATAAAAAGTCGAGATCAACAGGAATTCTTAAATAGGTTAAGAGAATAAATTTCAGATTGAAAGCAGCTTAGCTGATTAAATTAGTGGCAACAATCTTAAAGATGCGTTTTTTATTTATTTATTAATATTATTATCCACTTACTGACATGCAGAAAAATGCTATATTCAGGTAGAACATAACAAAATAATTGTTTTGGGTTTTGAAGCTTTACAAATTTCAATACAAATAGCTAAAGTAATTTGTGATAATCATTTAACAATAAATGGACTTAATTTCTTTTCTTAAAAATCAAGATTTTTTAACAATAAAGTATGGAAAAATCTGATAGAGATAAAGATACATTACATTATATTCATGACCCCCATTTTCTGCTGCGGTCCATTAGGCGAGGATCTTTGGCTGGCCCCATTCAGCTAAAATTGAGGATAGCGTGCGGTTTTATAGGAAGGCTCAAGATAAAATAAGTTAATTTACATAGTAATATTCATATTTATTAAAATAATAATAATAATAGGTATTTAACTGATAAAAACTTACAATAATATTAAAAGTATATTGCCTAACTTTCGTCGATGCATATTTTTCAATAAATTAAAAGGTATCCACTGTTGTCTTGTGAATAACATTTAAGGTGAAGGATTATATGCAAAAGTCTTTTGATAGATTGTTCTCATCTGTATAAGTTGATAGTCGCGTAAGTTCTGAAACTTCAATATGGAATTCATATGTGGTATTTGTTGCTTCAAATGTTGTCTTTAAATCATTGATAATAAATTATAACACTGGGTTAACTCTTCGGTTTTCCGGAAAATTGATGTTGCACTTACGATGCTTCTGTCCTCGATGTTCGGATAAACGAAATACATGGAGTCGTTTCCTTTTCTCCTCAAAACTGTGATTTCCCAAAGACCATTATGTTCCTTTGCAAGTACTTTACCCACATAGTAAACCGTTGTTTATGTAGTAGGAAATTTTACAAAATCACCTACCGAGAGGGACGTTAAATTTAAATTTAAAAAATCACCATCTTCCTCGCAAAATTTTCATCATCCGACGAATATTTTAACTGTGGTTTATCTAAATCTACTATCAGCATCAAGGCAAACATTCTTTTTGCTTTGTTTCGTTTTGACGACCTTCCTCTTTGAGTTTACTTCTAACTCGTCCTTTTCTGGTGTGTCTGTGAGAATTCGAGTAGTTCCTCGCTTTCTTCCTTTTCGCGATGCTACAGGAGTCTTTGAGTTAGGATAAGGGCGAACATCTTCAGGTTTAATAATAATTGTTACGGGCGAAATGTCTCATTAGTCAGAGCGTGGATGGTGCTTAGTTGAGGGTCATTTAAAATATCGTGTATTACCGTTTATGTAAGTGGCATTTGTTCGAAAGAATTCGTGTTAGGATCGGGTTGATTAGTTAGACTCGACATTAAAAAATCTTCCTCTGAAAAGTTATCCCGATTAAAGGGCCACACGACACTTCTGCGAAATCCGCTACTGATATTTTCTCTGGAAAATGACAATGGAAACGCTCGGCTTGCGAGAGACTACCTCATATATGGTTATAGTTCTTCCCGGATTCGTTGCCATCCTATCAGTGCATGCTTGACTATATCGAGTTTTGAAGGGCCCAAAAACTGAAATATCCAAAGGGCTTGTGACTACAGGGAGGTGAGAAGATCACTAAGTAAACGCCGTTACTTTTAGCTTCTTCAATTAGTGGATATGACTCTCGTGATTGTCATAAATAAGAAGCACAGGGTCTTCCTTCGAACATCTAACGTGCCGAATGAAATGCCTTAAAACCTTAAGAAAGCAGTCTGCGTTCTTCCACCCAGATGGATTTGCGAGTCCAAGACTACCTGCTGGCGCATTATTTAACATCGGGTCTTTAAAGAACTTTCTTGGGAAAATGAATGTTGGCGGTACAGTATTTCCAGAAGCGCTTATAAAGCAACAAATAGTAACTAAATGTCCACGTTCTACGGAGGTTGCTTGTCGAACTTGTTTCTCTCCCTTAGACGATATGACCTTCAGGAGCTTATGAACGGTTGTTATTCCAAACTCATCGCAATTCCAAACTCTATCTGGTTCGAAAGGATGCCTTGAATAAACTGCTGCAAGGTTCGAGTAGAACTTATCAACATTTGATTTATTAAAACTTGTGCATCGAGTCAAGCTCGTGGACTCAGGAGTCCTTAAGGACAAGTTGGGGTGTCTCCACATAAAACCAAACATCCATTCCCTACCAGCCATTTTGGTTTTTTCGCACTCGTCTGGCACCTTATTATTGCACGCCTTTGCATAACGGTATGCCAAAGTACGCATTTGAGCACTAGACAATCCATAATGCATATATGAGGAAGTCACGAGATACTTGGCAATCAGTTTCTCTTCCTCATAAGAAAACACTTGACGTACTTTTGTATTGGGCTTATATGGTAAGTTTCACCTACTTCCAAGCTCTTAGCCCTACTTACATAACGAGCCAATGCTGAATTAGATATTTTACAACACTCAGCTATCGAACGATTTGAGGTTACCGTAAGTACAGCTTCTGCAATTACATTTTCCGTTGGCCTTTCTCTTTTGGTTTTACGGATCCAAATTCTGGACATCTTCGACTAAAAATCATAATTATATAAAAAAATAATAATAAATAACTATTAATAAACTCTAATAATTAAGCGTTTTCCAAATTTTTATTTGGAATTCTTGTTTAAAATAAATACAGGATAATTAGTACGGTGTCCCAGTCCACCTGCGTACCACTGTCCAAGTCCTCTTGCATCCTCCTTAAATAGTTCTTGATGATTTATTTCGTAAACTTAAATGAATATACTCCAAGACTATACATAACTTACTTTTTTAATATTTTCTAGAAAATATATTTCATACACATTTCGCCAAGTACAACAACAACAACTGCGGCAGCAGCCAGAACTAAATCAGCAGCAGATGCAACAAAACCAACTGCAGGTACAGCAGTTGCTTGAGGAGCGGAATGAGCAACGACCCCAGCAACAACACAATTCAGAGCAGTCTGATACCTCAGATGTTGTCTTGAGGCTGTTGCTTCCCCAAAAGCTGTTTTTCTATCTCGTCTGAAATATGGGACCTCATCTCAATCTGTCATCAACTATGTGAATTCAAAAATGAGTGTTACGGATTCACGCATTAGATGCTTCAGTTTGACCCCAGATAGCCTTTCAAATCGTACAGTGTCGTCTTTTAAGTTGCTAGTTCCCGATGACCTCGAGATGTCGCTGCTAGATTCTAAATTCCGGCCTGATGGATTACTGGTAAAACGTTTCGTACCTCCTCTGATTCGGAATGCATCAAAAAACCTAATGGATTTGACGGGGCGATGAAACTTTCGCAGATTAAAGACTTGGTAGTTTATTACCAGAATGTTCGTGGTCTACGTTCTAAAACACATCGGCTCTACCTAAACTCTTTTAATATTCCTCATGATGTTATTATTTTAACGGAGACATGGCTTAACAATTCCTTTTCGGATGCTGAATTATTGGACAATGACTTTCAAGTTTTTCGACGAGATCGTAGTTCTGATGACGGTTCTGTGCTCGGAGGAGGTATTCTGATCGCGGTAAGAATTTCATTCAGTTGTTCCCGGATCGATATTACCAATCCATCCCTGTCTGAATTCCTGTGCATCAGTTTAACAGTTGGGGCTATAATACTGTACATTCTAGTAGTTCACATTCCTCCTGGTAGGCCTTCTGCTTCATATGGTGCTGTTGCTGCTGCTGTGGAATATGTATTCGATCTGGCGCGGGATTCGGATAAGATTGTATTGTTTGGTGATTTTAATCTTCCTGCTGTTCAATGGCAGGTTTCTGATGATGATGTCTCCATGGTCCCCAGTACATCTTCTAGGAATGCGCATATCTTCCTGGATGCTATTGCCGCACTTGGTCTTTCTCAGGTAAAAGTAAAAATAAGAGATTGGACTTGGTCTTTACCTCCGATGCTTCGGAATGTATGGTTCGTCCGTGTGATACATCATTGGTTCCTATTGATGCATACCATCCAACTTTGGACGTTATAGTGGGCATTGATTGCCAGAGTATTGGATGTCCTCGATTGAAAACTTGCCGACCTTTAACTTTAAGAAAGCGTATTTTAACCTACTTAATTCTAATTTATCTTCTATTAACTGGTCCTTTCTCTTAAACAATTATAATGTAGATGAAGTTACAGCACATTTTTATAATGTTTTGTTAGATTGTTTAAAAGATTGTGTTCCATTGTCTTGTATAAGGAATTGCTCTTCGTGTCCTCCTTGGTACGATGTCGAGCTTAAACGCTTGCGCAACCTGAGAAATAAGGCTTGGCGAAGGTCTCACCGGTCTTAGTCTTATGAAGACCTAAAACAATTTTTGTTATTGAGGAGCGAATTTCGTATTGCTCTTTTGCATGTCTATGATACGTACCTGTTTAAGATGAGGAATGTAATCAGATCGGATCCTAAACAATTTTGGCGTTTTGTAAATACCAAAAAGAAATCCAATAATTTTCCTCCTGTGTTAGTATTTAAGGATAATACTAGTCATGATCCGTTTGTGATATCTAATTTCTTCGCTGATTACTTTAGTGAATCATTTTTAACTAATGACACTCAAATTGATTTTGCTTATTTTAATTACTTAACGACACTTCCTAAAGTTGATATCCCATGCTTCACTATTGATCAGAAATCAGTTGAGGATTCCATGTCCAAGCTAAACCCAAGTTATTCCTCTGGGCCAGATGGGTTACCACCTATTGTCCTTAAGAACTGCAGTGGAACACTTTTTTACCCGTTAAAATTGCTGTTTAACCTATCACTGCGGCTCGGTAAAGTTCCTGAGTTATGGAAAAAGTCATTTATTATCCCAATTTTTAAGTCCGGTAAAAAGGAGCTTGTTACTAACTATCGTCCTATCGTTAAAATATCTTGTATTTCCAAACTGTTTGAAGCTTCTTTGTATGAATTTCTGTTTTTTCAATGTAGCAGAACTCTTAGTCCTCTTAAACATGGTTTTGACAAGCTTCCACACTCTCTTCTGTTATTTAAACTGAAATCCTTGGATTTTCCGATTTGGTTGTTGAATTGGTTATCATCCTATCTTAAGGATCGTAAGCTTAGGATACAGTTTCTTTCTGCTATTTCTAAGGAAGTAACGGCTTACTCTGGTGTTCCACAGGGTAGCCATATAGGCCCCTGCTCTTATTATTATTCATAAATGATGTTTCTTATGTAGTCAACAAATCTGATATACTAATTTACGCAGATGATTTAAAACTGTATAAATCTATCGATTCGGGAAAAGTTTCCGGACCGTGGTTATCTCTGGATGAGGTGATCACAATTGGCCACCGAGATCTTGTGACTTAACACCTTGCGACTTCTTCCTTTGGGGCTACGTGAAAGAGAAGGTCTACGCCAACAGCCCAGCGTCGATTCAAGACCTCGAAGATGGAATTCGTGAGGCTATCGAGGACATAGGGCAGCCTCTTTGCGATTTGGTTATGGAAAATTTCATGAAAAGGATATGGTCCTGTAGGAGTGGTTGTGGTGGTCATTTGGCTTATGTTATTTTTCATTATTAACGGCATACCTTCCTCTTTATAATGAAATAAAGATCCGATCATTTATCTCAAAAAATGGCATTTTTCTTTGAATATCAAAATAACACCTCTTATTGGAAAACCCTTTATTTCGATTGGCCTTAGTTCAGTTTCTTGGGTACTACGGGCATGCATTGGGTATAGTAGAAATCTCTCATTTTTCTGCCGTAATAACAAGTTGCTAAATCCGGAAAAAAGTAAGCTAAAGAATGGAAGAAGGCGCTTCTGAAGACACTACTTAACGTACATATCCGGCTTGATTGGTCATGTTTTCACGAAAAATTTTGATTTCTGGCCGCACGTACATATTACTTACCAAACTAAGCATTTACCTGGATATTTGGTGCACCGACTATTCTTAAACTTGGTGCCTGCGTGACTGCTCTTTTTTAAGTTTCATCATCCATAATGCAGCAGTCAAATTTCGTTAGGAAATTTTCATCCAAAATCCGGCTCCTGGATTGGTTCTTTTTTGGTGTTCTGTTCGGTGTTTTGTTTACATGGAAATTTCGTAGGTTTTCTCATAATTTAATTCGATGGACAGTAACAGATGACGTTCCAGCCTTTTCAGTCATATCTCTCAACGGCATATTGGGATTTCGTTTAAAGTTGTCTACCACTTTATTGATTGGCCAAGTTTTAGTCTACCGGACCTGATTTCCTTCTTGACCCGGACTTTCTCCGCACATTACAAGATTCCCGAAATTTACTGAGAACATTTTGAATGGTCGTTTTCAGAATTTTTAACATTTTAGCTAAGTCTCTTTGAGACATATTCGGATTTTGCAAATGTGTGGAAAGAATTAATTTACGAAGTTCTTTTTGGCTAACTTCCATTTTTACTGCATAAGAACTTTGCATATAATCTCTAGACTTATGCCCTAGATACATAGCGCTCTTAATGTAGAAATAGTTAACGACTCATTAGTCAGTAATGATTCATTATAAACTGCAGACACACAGCCATTTCTTTAATGAAGTTGTTCCGTCAAACTGGTTTTGATAAACTTATGATATTAAAGAAGCGATATGGATCGAATTAAGGCGATAAACTTTGTTTTTATTTATTTTATTTTTCAATTTAACAATTTAAAAATGAGAAAAACATTATATTAAAAAGAATAAGTTTGTGATTTGCATTTCTTTGCATATCTTCTTCTTATTTTTCAAATCGCCAGATGCACAGCGGACTCAAACATTTATATTATATCCGAAATCTAGCACATTTTCCTAATTATAGCTATAATGAAGGAAAAAAACACTTCATTAGTGTACTTCATTATCATCTGATTTTCGAGCCATATTGACGTATACCAGGTCTGGCCAAACTTTTGATCACTACTGGCGATCTGTTTTCTTAAATTATAGTTAGCGGTCTACCAACATCGTATGTGTTAAGTGATCATAACAAAAGTAGTAATTTGAAGTTTAATTTAAAACAACCATATCCATGTTCAATATCACGTTATTTAATTTACAGAAAAAAAATATTTTTTCTCACAAATTACATAATTAGTTTGTAGATAAAACAATATGTTCTTTTATTTTCTTATTATTCATGCGAACAATGTTATTGTAAATACATATTACCTATTATTTTATGTCGTATCTGATGATGTACTGGAAACCAGACAATACATATTTTCGGCAAGCTTTTCGTAAAAATGCTTCCAAATGATCATCTGTCAAACGGGAGCGATTTTTGTTTTAATTGCATTTATAGTAGAAAATGTTGTTTCGCAGAGGTAAGTGAACCAAAAAAGGTTATTAAATATGCTGTACATCTTCATAAGCATAGATATTTGTCTTCACAATGCAAATAACTATTTTGAGACGAAGCTCTTGATTTCAAAAATATACTAAATTTTAAGTTAATCATTTCATTCGCAATTAGTCCGTATCCAAAAACCGTTTTAATTTTATTAATATTTCTTCTATGTTTATTTAATTATTGAATGGGAATGAAATGATAAATAAATTAAGAAAAAATATCGAAAAGAATGAAGAATTCTGTGCCGTCTGTGCTTAGTTCTTGTTTTATTTTGTTTTATTAATGTAAAGGCATTAGGAAGAACTTAAAAAAAAAATTAAGAAAACTAAAGAATCATCGATTCTCTTACCAAGTGATAATTTTTTAAAGAGTTTCTCATCTGTTAGATTTATAAAGGGATTAAAATTAAAAACGCGCAGTTCTTTCTATTCATCGCCTGAATTTTGTAGATTTAGAACGAGGAACAGGAATTAAAAATCTTAAATTAACAACACATTTTTTTCATGTCGAGATTTGAAGGTCATATAAGACAAGCGGGCGACAAGGAATAGTTACCAGTCGACCGCGGTCGACGCTTTGGCCACCTCTGACGTATACTATATAACAGACAGCATTTTAATGAATAGTTAGTTTTAATGACTTATTAGATCGTGCTGTCTGTCTGGGGTATTAACGTAGCCATAAACACATATTCTCCTTATACTGGGTGTCCGCCGGGAAGGTATACTACTTTGTTTTGCCGCCATTTTGGTAAACATTAGTCTTGACAGTTCCTATTTGGCAGTCGTGAAATACGTACGTGGCAAATTTATTATGGAAAAATATTCGATAACAAAACGTGTTTTAATCGTTAAAACATTTTATCAAAATCAATCATCGATTACTGTGACGATGAGAAAGTTACGTGAAATTTTTGGGAGAAACAACGTGCCAACTAAACGCACTATTTATCGTGTAGTGAATGATTTCGAAGAAAGAGGGTCTGTAGGTAATAGGCCCAAGCATGGACCACAACGTACTGCAAGATCGGCTGACAACATTACTGCTGCTCAAGAAAGTGTTCAAAATAATCCATCAACCTCAATTCGACGCCGTGCTCAGAGCTTGGTCTTCAAAGAACAACTTTGGCCACAATTTTGCACAAGGATTTGCATTTGTTTCCATTTAAGATTCAGTTGACACAAGAGCTTCTTCCACAAGACCATTTACGCCGCCGTACATATGCCAATAGGATGTTACAGCTCGCCCATGACAACCCCGATTTTCATAAAAAAATCATAATGAGTGACGAGGCACATTTTCATTTGAATGGATATGTGAATAAACAGAATAATCGGTTCTGGGCAGTGGAAAACCCTCAAATTATTCATCAGTCACCTTTGCATCCATTAAAAGTGACAGTCTGGTGTGCAATTTGGTCAGGAGGTATCATTGGACCTTACTTCTATGAAAATGAAAACGGCGTAACGGTAAATGTGAATGGGAGCGATATCGTGATATGATTGAAAACTTTTTAACGCCACAACTGCATGTTTTGGGCTTGATTAACATGTGGTATCAACAAGACGGTGCCACATCGCATACAGCCAGGATTACAATGGAATTACTGCGAGACCTCTTTCCACAACAAGTTATTTCAAGAAATGGTGATGTTGATTGGCCTCCACGGTCGCCTGATTTGACTGCTCCGGACTTCTTTTTGTGGGGATATCTGAAAAGCAAGGTTTATGCAAACAAACCAAAAACGCTTGAGCAACTCAAACATAATATTCGTGATGAAATTAATGAAATACCGCGTGAAATGTGTGAGAATGGAAAGAAAAATGTGCTCAAAAGGGCTCACATTTGTGAGGCTGACAGAGGCGGACATTTATCTGATATTGTATTCCATACATAATTGCCGACATTAAATAAAACATTTATCCATATAAGATCCATTCACTTTCATTTATTCAAAAATTATAAACAAACAAAGTAGTATGCCTTCCCGGCGGACACCCGGTACTACTATGCTACTTCAAATCAAGACTTATGAATTTTAATCTGTCTATCTGCCAAATATTTTTCGTGAATACCAGTCTTTTGGTTGTAGTGGAACGCCAATGTGTATTCCCAATTGAGAAAATCTTTGTTCTGATGATGGAAGGATAGATGGTGATCAGTTTCAATATCTGCTTTTCAAATTTCCTGTTTACAGAAAGGAAAAATCGCTCTGTTTTACAATTCAGAAACCTTTTAACACTAACTTTAGTAATATTGATATTTTTGGTACTAGTTTACTGGCATTTAGAAAACTAATCCTGCTTGTGATCAGTCATTAACAATATCAATTTATTTATGGGTTTTTTTTTGCTTTGCTTTTTTCTTCTTTTTTTTCCGGCTGGGCTGATACTGTTTAGATTGCCTATTGTTATTGTTTGGTTCTTTGATCTTAGTAGTTTTGTCTTTTAAAATATTTAAGGTATTTTTCTTCTTCGTTTTTTCGTATCTAATTATTAATAATGTCATGCTTTTTAGGGTTTCGTACCCAATGGGTAAATACGGGAACCCTACTACTAAGCCTCCGATGTCCGTCCGTCCGTCACCGGGCTATATCTCATAAACCATAATAGGTAGACAGTTGAAATTTTCACAGAGTGTGTATTTCTATTGCCGCTACAACAACAAATAATAAAAATAAAATAAAATTAAAAATTAAAGGGGCCCAATACAAGCAACGTGTTTTTGGCGTGTACATAGTGTTAAGTTTTGTACGATGGTATGGAACCCTTCGTGTGCGAATTCGACTCGAAATTTGCCGGATTTTTTAAAATTTATTTCTTATTAATTAATTTTGTTTTTATTTACTTATAATTTTCTTTGTAATTCTTTATTTTTATCTCCTATTCTTTTAATGTATTCTTATTACTTCAGTTTTGCATATATTACTCTTTTTGTACAACATTTTAGTTTTAATTCATTAAATTAATATATATAATTCTCTTCTTACTTTTTGCAGTATCGTCTTACCAGATTAACTTTAAGGTAGTATGTAATTGGAGTTAATCTCTGTTTACTATCTATTGAATTGTTAAATAAATAAAATGAAATAAATAAAATATAGTCATATCGCCAATCCGTCTTTGACGTTTTCCTTTGTGTATCACAGTTTAAGCTGCACCCTTTTTATTTAAATAGGATTTTTTCTAATAGGAAATACATACGTAATATTTATCTTTAATATAATTCTTACCATTATTTTTGTGAGTGTCGTTTCTTTAGTAAATTTTAAGTTTATCCTTTAGAAAGCTGGACAGAAAAGTTAAGATTTGATCTTTCAAATTTGTGTGTAAAGCGGAAATTTCTACGTTTTACCACTCACAAAGGGCTGCAGGTTCCACAATTATCAGAACTTGAGGAAAATATTTTAGTATTAGATATGATAAAGTTGCTCAGTCGATTGGTATACAACGTTTTTATTTCATGAGCGCCGTACATAAAGTTTTAAAGAATTGTAAAAAAACACATTGAAGTTACAAGCCAAAGATATTTTTTTGATATCTCAACTATAAAATCTTCGGCGATATGTTGCAACAGTTAATACAATAAATAACAACAATAACTCGGTAAAAATTTTATTTAACAATAGCAAGCATCAGGAGTATTACTTCGTGTCCATGTTAAGTAACGATTCACTCTGGTATAAACTCCAGGAAAATTTGGCTGAGCACATCCTTCACCCCATGATACTATCCCTGAAATGAGATTTGATTGGATTTTAATGAAATTTTCCTATAAAATATGAATTTTTTTACATAATTTTAATATATGTACTTACCTACTATGTGATGTGTAACTCCCTTTACTATGTGCATAGGCCCACCACTGTCACCCTAAAAGAGAACAAGAAAATCGGATATACAAATTCACCAAAACCTCATAGTTTTCCCTGTTATCTCTAGATTTGAATTAGCTGATTAAAGATGAAATAATACCTGACAAGAATCTCTTTGACCATCTATTTGCCCTGCACAAATCATATTTTCCGTAATCCGACTTGGGCCATATTTCGATCTCTTGCATTCACTATTTGACATAATTGGAAGTTCTACTTCATGTAAAGTATCTGAAGGAACTCCATATTCCTTTGTGGAGCCCCATCCCATTATTTTGCCCTGAAATATATGAAAATTAAAAATTCAGAAATTTATGGAATTTATGAAATTTTTTCCAACAATTTCACCAGTGAAGGAATTGCCCTGAGGAGGAAGACAGACAGGCCTTATTAAGTCATTGAACTGAATCGGATTATCTAATAGTAGGAGCGCTATGTCACTATTGTAGTTGGATCCATTATACCTGGAGTGTTTTATAACTTTTTTTACCTGAAAGAAATTTTCCATCATTGAATGAAAATATTAAAATCAATCAGCAGTTTTACCTTTCTATCAATTTTATCCGGACTTGGATTAGATTTGTCGTGATCTAGCAATCGAACAGTAATAAAACTTGGATTGAATTCATTAATGCAATGAGCTGCGGTTAACACGTATCGATCATTAATTAAGGTCGCTCCACAGTAGAATTTTCCGTTATAGAGTAACATTGCTACCCATGGATATTGATTCATTTTAGTTTCATTACCACCTATAATTCTCCGCTTTTTGTTCGGAATTCCGCAGGCTACAAAGATTGTAAGATTTTTAATAAAACTTTTGTTTCTTATTTTTAATATTAAGAATATTCCAGAAGTGCGTTCTTATTTTAGGCAATCAGGCACTGGGTATAATAATTTAGAGAAATAATGAAGACGAAGAAGAAGGAGAAGCAAGATAGATGAAGACAGAGAAAAAGAGAGAAGGGAAGAGAGTGAGAAAGAGAGGGAGAGCGAGAAGAATAACGATAAAAGAAGGCTGACGATGGCATAAAGTTCACACGATATACAGGATGTTTCCGTCTAGGTGGTCCATAGAGCAGAAGATGATAGCACCCACATAAACGAACGAAAAATTGTAAGATAGCGGGGGGGGGGGGGAGGAGGATATTTCAACCGTTTGGGAATTACAGGATGAGTAAGAAAAAAAGATAGTTTTTCACAATAACACCCTGTATCTTGAAAAGTACATTGTGCACGGTCACAGTTAAGAGAGCTAATTGTATGCAAAACTTCATGGCCTTTCCAATGAGCACTGCGAAAATCACCAAAATAAATTAATATAATCCTAATTTCAGGACGATTAAAGAATATTAAAATTTATTTAAAGGTTTTAAATAGATAAACGAAATAAAAATTTAAAAATTGAAGTCAACTCGTCGTTAAATTTACGTCCAATTTACCAAATCACGTAAAAAGGTCCTCTACCTTATAGGGAAATATGCTCCCATTTCCTTAATATTTACGTTGGTACGGCCATGGACCTATCATTCTTCATTGATCTAAATGGGATTAAATATTAGGTTGATGAAGAAGAAATATGTACATCATAAATTGGGTATATAAAATAAAATCTTAGGATCATAGATGTCAGTAGGACCCATACAACCTTAATATTTAAAGGGACTTTAGTTTTAGCTAAGTCTAAAATATTCAATAAAATCATAATTTGAATTTCATTTTAAACATCACTCACTGCCGTATTGTAACGAAACATTAGATCACCCAGATTATAGGATATCGCCTGAAAGTATTTGTAAGTAGATGTTTATGGTGAATTGAGTCCCAAACGAAGAATGTTGGAGACATTCAAAGTAAATCAAATCGATTTTAGAGAAAAAGGAGAAGGAGAGCTGTCATTGCGGTTCAGATACACACGATTGTATTTGAACTAAAAATTAACTAAATAAATCAAATGAATCAATTCCCAACATGAAAGCGGTTATGCATCACTTTTAAAAGAAAAACACTACATGAAATGCATTATCCGCCTCAGAAAGAAAAAATTTAAAGGAGAATCATGCACAGGAAAACTCTTCTGAGCCTTGCCACAAAACTATGATCTTCGACTATCATATTGGCCAGGGAATCTCAATGAGCATTCAGCATGAAATGCAAAAAACATTTATGCTGATACCATGAAATGGAAAAATTTTAAAACTACAGATTTGGACCTGATCCAATCAAAGTGTTTATGATTCAAATTTCTCATTTAAATGATCCACCCACCCATGATTGAATCAATAAGAAAACAAACAGATATATGAGTGTTCGCGATTGATTCCTTTAATTCCAATAACGTGCCCCCTCCTGTCATCTGATCACATACCTACCACATTAATTATTGCATAAGCAATAGTTGCAAAATAATTTTTTTTTGTACACACTTAGAGCAACTTATATGACTGACGTGATTTGCGACAATCTATAGAATTCATCCAATTGTTAAGACGAGTTATAAAAGTTATTCGATAACTACTAATCTGACCTCTGTGGACTGTTACAGAACGCAATCTGACTGGCCAAAAACTGGGCTACGGATTTCGGACTTCGCGTCAATCTATTGAAAACAAATCTATGCCTCTTCACTAAGAAAAGGAAGATTTCCAAATTAAAAACTGAAGGACAGGGTAAAATATCTAGGTATTATACTAGACAAAAAAATTAAGCTGGAAACCACACCTTTAGTACAGAGCGAATAAAGCTCTTAGAGCCTATGTACCGCAGATCTATAGGAAAGAAGTGGACGCTTAAGCCGCGGATGATCCTATGGATCTACAATAGCTTCATCCGACCCATGTTAAGCTATGGTTCTGTGGTGTAGTGGAAGGCAATGGAGCTCGCCAATCATTGCAAGATATTGGAGAAAATTCAAAGATTGTGCCTACTTAGTGTAAGCGGCGCTCTCAAATCAACCAGCTCTGGGCATATCACATATCATCACATACATATAAAAAAGAGGGCACCACTCTCTGCGCTAAGGCTGCATCTCAGTCAGAGCTAGATTCACACCGGTACAATAGTTCCAAATGAATCCATCTTTGAATTCGTGCAGTTCATCGTACCTGAAATTGATAGGAACAGTGATTACCTTGTCGAGACTATGCTGAAAAGCAATTTTAAAACGAAAATTCCAGGGCAGAATGGGAATCATATTCCGTGATTCAGCCATTAACAAACTCTATCATATATACAGACCGAGCAGCCTCATGTGGAAATTGCCATACACATTGAAAGCTATGTCTTCATCCTTGAAGCAGGAAGGCATCTCCATAACTCAGGCACTGAGGACAAGGAGATTGCAATCTGCTCGGACAAGTAGGCTGCTGCCAAAGCTTTGTCAAAACCCTTTACAAACTCCAAACTTGTATTGTAATGCAAAACCACCCTAAGCTCCCTTTCTCGGAAAAACAGTGTACTGGTGCTTTGGGTGCCAGGTCATATCGACATTAGCGGAAATGAATAGGCGGACGGTCTTGCTGGCCTTGGTGTAAATATTGGGATAGGACCGAGTCACCTTATTGCTAATATCTCGGCCTGGCCCGAACGCCAACACAGTCGTCTTTGGTTACATCATCCTTCAGGTAGAACTATAAAGGAGCTGTGGGGCAGACCTAACCCAAAAGAAACAAATAAACTACTGGGGTTAAACAAACCAACCCTGAGAATCTTGATGTCAATTCTCACTGGGCACTCCCGTCTCAGAGGTTACCAACACAGGATAGGGCTTGTTGATGACCCTGTATGTAAGGGTTGCGAAGAGGAATCTGAGACACTGACGCGCTTCCTTTGTCACTGTCCAGCTCTCTCGGGAAAGCGTTACAGATTCATTGGCTCACACCTCCTGCACAAGCTATACGAGGGCTGGGGTGGAAGCCAATACTCAAATTCGTAAGAGCGTCCGATTGAGACCTATGAGCAATTACTCATAAGTCTGGAGGGTGAACAATGGGCCTATAAAGGCCAACGTTCCAGAGCCCTTGTAAGGAGTCTCAACCTAAATTTTCAATCAATCAATCAAATAATGCCTAATCGATAACTACTAAAAGTAAATCTAGGAAAAAAATTAAGATTACGCACTCTTGTTATTTCTTCGAATTTATCATAGAAAAATTGTTTCTAGAAAGAGCATATTCGAGATAGTATCTCTGACGAAACTTAGAAGTTTTAGGGTTTATTCGGAAATCTACATAAAACTTAAACATCAGAAATTTCCTGCTTAAATCATTATAGTTGAGATCTCTTACCCACAAAATTTGTATTCTTCATATTATTCTGGATTTACTTCTTTTTTACTTCTGGAACAATCTTGACGTCATGTTTTTTTCCATAAATAGCTTACCACATTTAAGCGAACATTTATTTGTTGGTCTATGGGTGGCTAATAGAGTTGGAGCTGTTGTTGTTATAGGCCTGACACCAACTACTCCTGTCAACCACTGCAAGAAGGGATTTTGTCGTCCATGTATTTCATTTGTTTCCTCAAAAGTAATGTTATAAGCGTGAATCTAAAAAAAAAAATAAAATAAAATTTCGACGTAATTAAAAATTGAAATAAATTTTAAACTTTAAAAATTTTGTTAGAAGCCGTGGTATTTTTAATATGCAGCACCAGAAAAAAAAACACATTCTATGGGCAGATAAGTTGCCTTAATTGAAGTATATGCAGCAATAAGATGCAGAAAAACTTGTTAGTTTCCGAAAGAGTTGCCCAAGTGGGTTTTCAAGATATCGTGCGGAGAGATGGCAGATAGACGGACGGAGAGCCGAACAGATGGAAAGGACGGACATGCAAATATCAAAATGTTTCTTGATTACACGCATGTGCGCCTATTTTTTTTATGCCATCATTATTTCTATTCGTTTGAAAAGTATAAAAACAAAAATACTATAGCCTACGAATTCATAAAAAACACAAAAAAAAACATCCAGCATTAAGGCTAAAACACATCGTGAATAACACGATAAATAACGTCGTAAAAAAGTCGATAAAACGCTCGTGAAAATACAGACACGACCGTGACAAGAACTGTCAATCCGTAATTAAATTTATTCTGCCATTTCTGTTCTGAATAGGAAAAGTATCAACGAATAAATTAAAAACGGTTTTAAAAACCATTATTAAAGTAGCTTGAGGAATGCTCTTGGCTTAAGAATATTTTAAAAAACAGAGCCCAAATAGTCGTTAAAACTTGGCCGGAATTGGGTTTTTATGCGGATGCGTTTTTCCGGTTAAATATGAGGGTATTTTACCGCCTCAATTCAAATTTCTGCTATTTTTTATTGAATTAATTTTGATATTTTTCATTGCAGTGTTAACTTGCTGAAAATCTATCAAGGTAAACATATGAGCATATGAACGCAACCGAAGATCTATGCGCACACTCTATATGTGACAGATTTCCAATTTCACTTAAATTTGCCGACAATGCCAAACATGCGTTTTATACCATACACCAGTGAAAAAAGTCCATAGGGGCACTCCTCAAGGCGGTATCTTATCACCTCTATTAAACACTCACTTGGATGGGGTACAAAGCGGTATCTTACCCAGACAACCTGGTGATTTTATCACCGGTGGTTATTAGTCCGAACTCTGTATACTAGTGCAAAACGCGATCCGACTAGTTACACATTGTGTTACGGATTTCAGGCTGTGCATTTATCCATTGAAAATCGATTTATGCCTTTTTGCTAAGAAAAGGAATAGATTGAACTTGCACTCTGTAGACTCTACACATACATACTAGACACATACATCCTGTGTAAATACACACCAAGAAGGCGACGTAAATCGCAGGGTTGAAGACCCATCTCAGTCAGAACTGGATTGACACTGGGACAAGATTTCTACATGAATCCATTTTTGAATTCTTGCAGTCGATAGCACCTGACATCGACAAGGACAGCGACCACCTCGTCGAAACTATGCTGAAATCATGGAATCATGCTCTTCGAACTAGCCAATGATAAACCAGATTATCTGCATAAACGGCTCCAAATCTGAAGAAAATACCGGAGCAGGTGTTTTCTACGAGAAGCTTCAAATGGAAATTGCCATACCTCTTGAAAGTCATATTACAGTTTTCTAGACAGAAGTCAAGGCCATCCTTGCAGCAGGTAGTCATCTCAACTTTGACACTAATGACAAGGAGATTTCCATCTGCTCGGAGAGCCAAGCAACTGTAAAGGCCTTGTAAAAGCCCTTTACAACCTCCGAATTGGTTTTGGAGTGTAAAACACTCTGAACTCGCTCTTTCGGAGTAATAGTGTACTCATTCTTTGGGTGTTTTGCAATGTTTTGCAATGAGATTTCGTAGGATTTTGTTTGAATTTTATTTCGTCTATATGATTTGCTATTTTGGTTGGATTTGATATTTTTTAAAATTATAGTAGAATTTTGTTGTATCATGCCATATAAAATTTTGTAACCAGTGGAAAACGTCAAGAATGGACAGTTGTCATTGGTTAGATTACCCTTCGGGTAGAACTACATAGAAACACGGAGGTAATCCAAATCCCAACTAAATGAAAAATTTGTTGGGACTAAACAAGCCAACCCTGAGAACTTTAATGTTAATTCTGACTGGGCACTGTTTTTCAAGTGTCACCTACACACGATGGGACTTGTTGATCGATGATCCTGTATGCAGAGGAGGCGGAGAGGAATACGAAACTGTGACTCACTTGTTTTGTCACTGTCCAGATCTCCCAGGAAAGTTTTACAGAGTCCTTGGCTCACATCTTCTGGAAGAACTGCATAAAACCGGTAAGGAGGGTTGGGACAAATATTGAACTTTGTAATAGCGTCCGGTTGTAACCTATGAGTGTAAGTCTGGGCTAACTGTTATGCAGAGCCACCGCATTGTTATTAGAATCAAATGCCTTTGCTGTCATAACAGTTCGGATATAAATTAATGACAGCGCATAGAAATGACAAAAAGTTATCACGCATTCTCCTTCTTATATAGTACAACAAAACTTACGCCTACTGCTTCCCGTTTATTATACAGGGAGTTAGTCGACAGCCGGGCCGTTATGGATAGGATAGTTGGTTAGAGGATAGGATAGTTGGTGAGAGAAGCACAAAATTGTATAGCTGGTGGGGGTAATTCTTTACGGTTTGAAATGAGCGGTGAATGATTTCTTCAGCATTTATGAATCACTATAACGATAGTTATCTGCTATGACAATTATTTATAATTATAACATACTACATAGATAGATAATCGTTAAATATTTCCGATTCCTTATAAAACGTTTTCTCCTCCCTCTCTCCATTTCAAAGTTAGCGGTCAAAATATTCAAAATTTCGGAATTTTTGCCCTAATTTCTCAATAAAATATTACTTACCTTTTCTCAAAAAATATGTCATCAACATTAGAAAGACCAAGCATTCGGTTGATAATGACTCTACCCAAATTTCAACCCATTTTCTTTGTTGTTTTGCTCTTTTGAAGCCCATTCACGAAATAATTTGAAAAAATTTCCTTATGCATTTATTGAGGCTTTTCGTTAGATGCAAAAATGGCTGTATTTTGAGTACAGAGTGTTAAAAAAAAAAAAAAAACAGTTATCAAAAGAAAAATATCTGAGTTGGAGAACCAAGTCGGAAAATCCCGCCGACTGGATATACATGAAAAGATTGAAAAGATTAATAAACAAGGGGTTGGAAAGAAATAGTCTTCTCTGTTTCACGAGTGATAATAACAAGAAAGAAGGTCTGTAGGACAAATTCTAAGGAAATAGAGTTGTTTATTATAAGCATACCGACTTCCCGTAGCAAGTAGACAATAGGTCATACAGATTGAAGTGGCAGTATCACTTACTGTCCTACCATCGGTCGATCCTAGCACTTTAGAGCTAACAACCCAAAAGTAATTAATTAATCGTTTTCTTTTCCTAGAACAGCTGCCCCCTTGAATATTTAGATTTGCTTACATACCTGCATACAGGATTTTAGTTATTGAGTAGGAACAGATTTTGCATTCGGGCGTGAAACGGAGTTGATTTTTTATATTTATTTGTGATGGAAAATTGTTTGGGCGTAAACTAAGTGGCGTTGTGCTTCATAAACTTTACTGCGGAAAACTGAGTGGCGCGTGCTTTTCGTTTTTTTTCTTTATGTAACTTAGCGTTACAGAGTTGAGATTTTTAAATTTCGTTTTTGCCGAACTTTGTTTTTGAAATGGAGCAGTCGAGAGACAGGAGTTTGAAAATTTCAAAGACTAACAGTCTAATGAATTTAAAGTAATCGTCATCCAGAAGTAATAGGGTGATTCACAAAAACTGAAGAAAAATATTCTATCTCCTGCAACTTTTAAGTCGTCAGAAATTTATATTTACAATTTTCACTTTACCAAGACGTTGACCAAGACCTATCTGTAACTGGTCAGTTCTCAACTATTCGTAGGATACCCTGTATATGGGTCATTCCGCGCAAAATCCTTGGTTCGACCACCACAGATATTTTGCAAGTTAATATGTTTGAAGGTAAGGTAAGGTAAGTCCTAAATTCATAAATGCAAAAGACATTTTTGGTGTACATTGTTTTTATTCAAATATAGCCACTTAAAGTTGAAGCTTTGAACCCCCGCCTCTCCCAGAGCTTGCCCTTACCGCAAAAATGAATAGCACTAAAATATGAAATCTACGTAAATATCAAGTTTGTTAAAAAAGTGTTTTTTCGAAATTACACCCTCCATTTGCGAAATTCGAAATCGAAAATTACCCAATCCAATAGCTAGTTAAGATTCCCGTACAATGACATATAAATGGTTGTCATAGGTTAAAAACTGTAGGAGGAGATAGAATCCTACGAAAAAAACTGAAGATTACCTCAATGGGCACATCTTCCAAATGTTTGCTTATAACTTTTGATTATTATTGTTGATAGCACTTAGGGAGGTCATTTTGGAAAGGGGACATAACGCGCAAATTTTTTTATGGTTTTGCCAAGTTCGTGCAATGGTGATATTTCGAATAAATGTACACTGAAGCGCGACAAAAATGTTGGTGAAATGAAAAATTTTAGAGAAAATTGTTTTGTTTTTAAATAACTGAAGCCACAATTATAATTTATTATGCATTCTTAGAAAGGCCAATATGTGTTCTTTTAAATGGAGGTTTGATCGTCAAGCGGAGTTCGATATAAAAGTATCTGGAATTTTTTGAACCAAATGACCTCTACTTTCATCCCCTTAAAGGATTAAAGACATTTCCGGAACACCCTGTATATGTAATCGTAATATCCTAATTTTCAGAGTGCATATTGCGAGATATGCAAATTCAAAGTCCACGTTCGTTTTTCGTTGTACAATTCGTGTAAAAATCTATAACTTCAGAAGTAATCAACCGAATTTAATGACTATTTATTTCTCTTTGTACAACTGCTTCATTTGTGTACCTACTTATCGTCCTCAAAGTATAAAAGTGGTTTCTAGATTGATGTATAAGATGGAAAATTTTGATTGTGAGTGTGTACATATATTGTATACACAGCCATTTCACGATCCCTTTGGACTGATTTCGGGCCAGACCAGATAAAATTGTATATATGGCAAATACCATTTTATCGTTTTTTTTTTTAGATAAGATTAATTCCGAGGGTCTATTTGCCAAGAATTCTCAATTGTTTTCTTATCTGATGACCTTCTCTCGATATACAGTGTCACTTTTGATATTATTTGCCAGTAAGACATCCATATTTGCAGTTCAATTCAATTCAATTAAATTTTTATTTCCTGGCTAATGGCACAATAAGACTTACAAAATCTAATGAGTAAACTTAGAGAAAAACAAAATTAAATTAAAAAGCTTAAAAAAAAAATTTACGAAAATAAGTGTTTTGTGTCTTGAGTGAGTGCAAAAATAAATAAATTTTGTGATCATAAGTTGTCAATAGGTGAGTATTGGTATAAAAGTTCCCTGAAAGCCTCCAATGCGCTGGATCTGTGAAAGTTGGCAGGAAGTGAATTCCCGAACAAAGTAAGAGTTCTCCATTATGGAATATCTGTGTTGCGGAATTGAAATGTTAAGATTTCTAGATGAACTTACGAAAACTAACTCGTCATGTAAGTAAGAAAGTATACGGTTTTGATATATAATTCTATCAAGAAAAGTTAACTGCCTTCGAACGAGAAAAGTGTTTAAAGAACATATAAAACGGAGAAATGTGATCAAATCGTTTCAGCCTACAGACAAATCTCGTGCAATCATTAAAGGCAACTTCCAATTTCCTAGTGCAAGAAGAATCTAAACGAGCGTAAATTAGACAAAACCCAATTAAATATGACAATAAAAGCGTTTTAACTAGTTTTAAACGTAAGGGCTTTGTTAGTATTCGAGCTGATAACCACAGCCTCGGAAAGCCACCATAGACCTTACGAATTATTCCATTTACACGGTTACAGCAGCTCTTTGAGGTGTTCAGAATAAAGCCGAGATTTTTAACTTTATTAATAAAAGGCAGGGTACTTCCATCAAGAATGACCGGAGGCAACTCGCTTATATCAAGATGTTGTCTATAAAAGACCATTGATTGGGATTTAGTGGGATTTAATATAAGTTGATTTTCAGACACCCATCTTGATACTCGCTCCAAGAAAGAGTTGAGGCGTTCCACGTAGTCTTCCATTAGACCAATCGGCCTATTCAGGTAGAATTGTACATCATCTGCAAAAGGATGGATGTTACAGTCCTGGATGACATTACGAAGGTCGTTGATGTACAGACTAAACAATAATGTTCCAAAAATAGATCCTTGAGGTACTTCGCAATGAGAGACGCTCATCAGCAATCAGCTATTGGGATCTATTTGCCAAAAAATCGGCTATTAGAAAAATTACTGACGTAGAAAAATTGAATCGTGAAGATAATTTTGTCAGTAACTTATGATGGTTGACACTGTCGAAAGCTTTTGAAAAATTCAGTAGGGTCAGCACTGCAAGGTCATTACTATCTAAGAAGCTACGAATATCACTGCTGACTTTTAAGAGAGCGGTTCACAACTATGGAAAACACGGAAGTCCGATTGCCAGCGAGTTAAGAGGTTATTGTTTTCCAAGTGTTCAATTATTTGGGAATAAATTATCTTTTCAAGCGACTTTGAAAGATAACATAATACAGTTGATTGAACGAATACATATAAACATCAATACGTTCTATTCCGCACACAGAAAATCGTTAGTATAACATTATATTTATTTTTGGGCGTGTGGATGTTCTGGTCCATCTGAACTCAATAATGATTCATCAATGCAGTTTTGTTTTAATTCTCTTCTCAATCAAATAACCTTTGTTTCAGTCAGCGCCTCCATCCAAGTTTTGAGACTCTGTCAGACGTTTCTTACTCAAGCCGCCAGACGCACTGCTGAAAAACATAACATTGCTCTTGCTGAAGACGTCGTAGCGACATAGGGTCATTTCGACTTGAGCTAGTTGGAGTTAAAGTCACCGACAATTCTGTATTGCTACTCTTCCTGTGACGCCCACAAGATTACGCTGACAGCCAGCCGGATTGTCCACCGGGTTGTCATTGGGGTAACACGAGTCCAATATAGTGCTCCAGAACTGATACTCATAGGTATCATAGCAATTTCTGCTGAATCGTAGCCCGTCGTTCACTCGAGCCCATGTTGTCAATGGGACATTCGGGCATCGAACTCACCGCTCAGTGACTCGAACTCATCAACAGGCTATATATATATCTCACTCAAACTAACCTACCTTATAGATCAAGAGGACATTACATCCTTATCTTAATTACCGCTTGGGCGTTTGTCGAGCTTATCCACACTCAGTCGTCCGTGCTGGCAGCTTCAAGCCAACTACAATCCACTGTTAGCCGAAGTCAAGACAACATCTCAGTTGTTAGACGTTCCCCGCGTCAAGCCCTCTACAGAGCAGTCGCTGTCAAATGGCCTCTCACATCACTAACGTTCGTTCCAGTGCGGAGTAAACCTCAAGACACCGCACCACTCAATCATCAATTCTTCAATAGGTGCATAACCCAAAAAATAATGGCAGTGGCTATTTCACACAACCGAAATAGCCATCGCTAAAGGGTTGCCGGATTTAGACCATTTTGAAATTATATGAACTATTTTTATGAAAATGCGTGTACAAAGTTTGAGTTCTCTCAGTCAATGCTTTCTCAGGCAGTGCCCAAATATATAGTGAAAACCGAAGCCCGATTTGTACCGTTTTCGAACTCAAATTTACTTTTTTTTAAAAAAAGCTCGTGTGCAGTATAACAGCACTTTAAGTGATCGCGTTCTTGAGCGATCATAAGGACGAACAGACAAACGGACAGACGGATTGATGGACAGACGGAGAGGCGGACAGACAAAAATCAAAATCTTCTTTCTTCTCAATATATAAAGATCCCGTGTTCCTGTGTACACGCTAATCTCCAAAACCGTCCAACTGATATCAATGAAATTTGGTGAATATGTTGGTTGGTTTCACTATGAAAGATAGTATAGTTTTGAACACGATAGATGGCGCGGTTGTCGAGCTCTACAAAACTGCCTGTAAACTCTTCGACCTGGAAAGCTGAAATTTTGTACACGGCGTTTTCATAAAAATTGCGAATACAAGTTCAAAAATTGTTTAAATCGGGCAACTCCTTCGTAGGGTTGCCATACAAATATTTCGTTCTTTAGATATATTTGGACACTTCTTGACAACGAGTACATGTAGAGAGCAGAAATTTTGTACGCGGTGTTTTCATAGCAATAGTAAATAAAATTTAAAAATGAGCTAAGTCGGGTAACCTCTTCTTGGAGTTGCCATATACAAAATTTTGGCTTTTCATTATATATCTGGAAACTGTCTGAAAACGCGTCGACATGGATAGCTGATATTTTGTACACGGAGTTTTCATGTAAATTGGAAATACAAGTTCAAAAACTATGTAAATCGGCCAACTCTTCGTAGGGTTGCCATACAAAACTTTAGTTTTTCATTACATATTTGGAAACTGCCAAATTTTGTACACAGCGTTTTTAAAAAATAATGTAAATTTATGTTTAAATTGGGCGATTCCTTTGAAGCATAGCAAATAAAATTTCAAAAATTAACTAAATTGGGTAATCCCAAACTTTTGTTTTTCACTGGGCTGTCCAATAATAAACTTACAATATCCTATGATTTCATCTATGGTTTAGACAAAATAATCAAATACAAATTATCTAAGTGTTGAATATCAACAAACAGAAGATTGATCAAGAGAGTGACAAAAAACTATGTTTTTGTTTATTTTTACACGCAGAGAAAAATAAAACTTCACAACAAACGCGTGCCGCATTTAAAATGTATATTCGATTGAAGTTGTTTCATTCAACTAATTTTTTATCAAATTAAACAAAAACATATTTAAATTGAGAGATTCTTCAAAAACGCGAATGTCTGCGCGTTTAAATAAAGCTTTCAATTTAACAATTCACTTTGAAATGAGAAAATAATTCACATTAAACATTTTGACGTTGACGTATGATGCCTAAATGCATTTGGATTTTCATTAACCGAGCTGTTGTTCGTTTTGAAATCAAAACGCCTTCACTTTGATCGTCGAGAGAGTTAAATTTAATATTATTTTTGTAGCTTTGTTTCAGTTCGTTAACATTTCGAGTCTGGAGTCAGCTTTTCGCAACTTAAAAGTTTTATTTTAATTTTGGTATTTCGCCTATGTTCACTCATTTTATTACCATTCTAGAAGCTGAATTTGGAATAGAGGTGATAGAGTACATTAACAAAGTGCACACTGTCGAAATTTTGACCGGTAATCACTTAATAAAAATTATAGCAAAATTTTAGGCAAAATTGAAATTGTGACAGAAATAAAATTTGGTTCAGTTGTGAGTATAAGATTTCTTGGAAAACTTAACTATTTAATAATATTATGTATTTCTTCGTCAAAAAAGCCGGATGTTCAAATTGATGATACCGGGTGCACCTCTGCCCTCTAGTTGCTTTAATCAGTTACCATCAACTCCTTCGTCATAAACATATTTTTAGTGAAACATTTATACAGAAGTAGGTATATAATGAACATAAGTTTGATAAGTGAAATTTTATCATAAATAAATAAGTTTTCAATTTTGAACGCATATGAAATTCATTTTGCTTGAGAAAAATGCACCATTTCACGGACATTATATATGGTTGAAATGAACGAAAGGTTGTTTGATGTGAATATTTTTACAATCATTATACATGCGTTCAATATGAGCATTTCCTAATTGTTAAAACAAACGTTAAGTGCCATTCGCGCTGTTTTGAACTTGAAATCTTGTGGTTTAAACAATGATTTCATTCAATTTGACATATTAATTTTTTCCGTGTATTTTCATGAAAAAGTAAATATAAAGGATATTGACAGTTTTTGTATGGGAGATGGACCAGGTGCTGTTGAGAATAAACACTTAGTGCATTTTGTTCCTCTGGCCAACACTAATTTATAAACCGAAGTGCATCAAAGTCTGTCCGAAATGTCAAGAGAGTCCCCTCCCTCTCTTTTGAGGGGAAAAATCGAAATTCGGGCTTCGTCTACCGCCCCGCAATTAAGTTCCGCACCCAACCCCCTAGGCTTGGAAGCCCCTACATTCGCACGAACCTTTACACCTTCCCATGAATGAAGATACGAGATTCCAAATAAAGCAGATACGCGATAAATAATTCAATAAAACAAAAATAGGCACAGTATAAACTCTTAAAAAAATACGTTAATTTATTTCCCCTCGAACTGACATTTTTTGCTATTTATTTTTTTATTTATACGTTAATGCAAGAAACTTCTGGACAGCATTTGGTCCATACTCTGTCAATGTCCTTTTAATTGATTTGTCGTACTTGAGTTTAATTTGTATGTGTAAAAGTTATTAATAATATAATGAAATACGAGCAGATGCTATAAACAGTTTTCCAAGATACTGTCGTATACGGCAATCCGATCTTCAGTCAATCAGTAGCCCAAAAGAATAAAACAATTAATCATTTGACTGATCGTTACATTGAGTTCTGCTTAACGTTAAAGTTTTGAAATCGTCTTATTTTTGAGTATTTCTTGCGGTATGCTCTGACCGACTTATCCAAGCAAATTCTAGATCTATTTAAATGATATTGTAAAAATTGGAACACAAAAGAATATTTGGTTATAAATCAAAATACTGTATGATTTGTTGTAAGTACTCAGAACTAAAGGAGAATTATCGACATATAACATATGTGTGTAGAATATTAACGTGCCTCAAACAAGCGGCAGAACGATTTATATCAACATCTGCCATCTTTTTATCACCTTTAGTTTGTCATTGTTTCAATACTAGTCAGCACAGTAATAATTGTGGTAATAGTCATTTCCATTACATCCTATCTCTCACAATAATAGGTATTACATTACATGCAGTAGCAGTTTGAATAGCCAATACACATCAAAACAGTTATCAATATTTCCCACTATAATTACTACACATGTACATACCTGAGCGCACAAAAAAAATCCCAAAAGAATTATGCAGGACCATCTATTATTACACTGCCTCATTACAGACTTAATTATTCTGAAATATTATCAAAACTTAACGAAAAACTGTAAAATTAGAGTAGCTTAAAAATATCAGTTAAACAAAAGCCACTTTTAGATAAATAATATAAAAAAAAAAACTTTTACTAGGAAGCACTTGATTTGATGCAAAGTAAATAACAATTGAACTCCAGCACGGAAAGCACGAGTCCGATAGCGGTCAAAAGTGAGCCAAAATTCAAAATTCAAGATAGGTGGGACAATTTTTTTCTTCAAATGGATTTCTTTTTTTTTTATTTCTCATTTTTATCGCAACTTTTTCTTGGAGACCAAACTTTCATCGTTCCGAATGAGGTGCAAAATTTTTGTCGATTGAACACGCCGAAGCGGCCGATTGAGAGGGTCGCCGAGAAAGAAAGGAAAACTTGCGAGTATTGATCGTCATTTGTTACAAATTGATCAGCGATTTATTGGCCTGCATAGAAAAAAAGCAGACACATTTTTTTACTGTTAACAGTCAAGATCAAGGTAATCGTATAACAGTGATAAAAGTGAAGTTGCTCGGATGATCGAAGACGACACAGCTACAGATGATCATTTCGAGTGACGCAAGTACTCAACACACGTCGAACGGGTCTTGTGCCAGTAGTGTAAAAATAAAAAAACGTTATCCAGAGAAGAAATGTTTTCATATGCTTGCGGATTTTGAGGTTCATTAAAATTCAAAAACAATGATTCAGCGCCATGTATATGTAGTGTGGCGCTAACGGAATAAAATTGCTGCAAAAAATTCAGATACATGAGGTCAAGGAAATTTGTGTCAATGTGAGTACATAGTGTTTACACTTCGCTACATTCGGTTTCGTTACTTTAAATTAAACCATACCGGTATCAAAGTATTCCAAAAATATACATATTCCGTTAAGAGAAAAGTTTTAGCGCGATAAATTGGACTTGAAAAAAGCGGAAAATTTATGGATTTCACAACATGTGTATATACCTGTAGACCTGTAGATAATCACCGTAATTGGGATATTCAGCTACAAAAGGTAGCTTGTGCTATTCGAACATCACAGCACGAAGTGACTAAGTTAAGTCCATATTTTGTAAATTTTGGTAGGGAAATGTCAACTAATGGAATGAGTTTAAGAGTCGGTAAAGAGTGTGTCGTAAGGGATATCCAGGCTCACGCAAAGGCTCTTCTTGAACTCCAGAAGGAGGTTCATGAACGTTTGAAGAAAGCCTCCCTTATAAGCCAGAAATGGTACAACCTTCGTAGAAGGGATATACAATTCTTTCCAAAAGATATTGTTTGGAAAAGAAACTTTGTACTTTCTGACGCAGCAAAACATTTCGCTGCTAAGCTAGCACCTAAATATGTGGGACCTTTCACAATCAAGCGCAGAGTTTCACCGTGGACTTATGAATTGGAGAACGAAAGCGGAAAGAGGTGCGGCATTTGGCACGTTAAGGATTTGAAGCCGTACAGTTCGAATTCACCCAATGATTGATAGGACCGTATCATTCAATCCAAGCAGAAGACCAAATTTTTTTTTTACACAAGTGTACACTGTGTAAGGGCTCACATGAGGTGTTGTGGATCGCGAACTCACGAAGTTCATCATGTAAACCTAAACACTTGGTATCAATTCTTCCATGGTCTAGCGGATGTGTGTTCTGTTCAAGGAGTAAAATATTTCAACTTGAGTGTTTGTATAGTTGTTTGGAGTTGGGGAATTTAGGCATCCTAATGCCAATTTACGAATCGTTCTGTTCCTTCAGCTTTAAAATTCTGAAGTATAGTGACATCTGTTGGCATAATTATTGGCGTGGTGCATGCTAATATTTTTTTTCTTGTGGAATCACGATTAAGTTTGATCAAGTTCTTCTTTAAACTACCACCATGTATCTACGAATTCCAACTTAGATTGTTTTTTTTTAATTTTATGTCAATGTGATAAGCAGAAATATTACTTATGCGATGTAAGGGTGAGGCGATTTTGTTGACGTCATTTAAAGCAATGTCTGGTAAATCTAGTTGTCTAACTCGATAGTCTTTTCGAAAATAAATTCTTCCTTCTTTCTCTGGAATATAAGAGAGTAATACTTAGATCGTGTGATATCGTACTTGCATGGATATATGTACATACGTGAAAGTTGATTATTAAATTTTTAACGATTTCGGTGGAAGCACCGAAATCTTTAGGAAGAAAGGGGAGGAATGTTACGTATTTATGTGGTGAAAATACCTTGACCTTCTGATACTGTTCAATTCTTTTTATTTCAGGTATTAAACAAATAGAGCGTTAATAACCGCCAGCCTATTAGGATTACTACAAGAGGGCAGGAAATAGGCACTGTCGATTCGACAGATACACCATCTATTAGTCAGGCACAACAATAGGTACACATGCACACAATTAAACCAAATATCTACACAGATATACAAATCAGAAGCACAATACGGAACCAACATGGGGACATCGTTGGAGAGTAGTTTATGTAGTTACAACATCGTAAAACATTTTAGTTTCTACCGATATTAGTTTCTACCATAAGTAGAGATACGATAACTACATGCTCAAGTACATGGTCAGCCATAGTAGACTAAATCTTCGGTTTTGCAAAAGATGTGCTGGTCCCAAATTTCCTTATAAAACAAAATATTTGCGTAAACAACAACAACAACAAAATAAAAAAAAATTAAGTTAAAGTAAATAAGCTGAGTGTACAATTAGGCTGGGTAGAGGAGCTATGGTTTAGATATTTTCACATTTAATTAAAAGTACATACAAAAAAAATTAGAACGAAAAAGAAAAAAACAAATGAAGCTATATGGAAGGCTCATAAAAACAAAAATTGATGTACCAATGTGAACAAACAAAAAGCCTTGTTGGTAAACGACTTTAATATACGTTCCACAGGTCAATCTGTAGCCAGACTCCTCGCTCCACACAGAACCAGCGGTCACTTCAGTTTTACTTATCGGAGAGAGAAGACTCAAAAAAAAGGTGTAAGGTCAAAGAAAAGAAAAGTTAAAAATTAATTACTCGAATTAAGCTACACAGGAGAGAAAAATTATTAGGAGGAATTTTGGACCAGAGCAGCGTTATAACGTAATTGGTGATAAGAAGGCTTACCATGCTGCTTGAGCATCGTTATCAAGTTAAGTAAATTTTTTTTTATAATAATATTTTTTTTGATAACTAGATTAGGGTTCTTTTTATAAAACTTGCTTAAACACTATATACCGAAATTATTTACTTAAAATCATGCTTTACCACAGTGAGTGTAATTATTCGAATTATTCTTAATAAAGCGAAGTGTTAAGAGTAATCGCTGCAATTTTTTTGTCGAGTTTCGTGATACCTCGAGTACAAAATCACGTGGCGCACAACTAGTTCTCACGCATCTCCACGCATAAACCCACTGCCCCCTCTTCACTAGAGCTACCATTCCGTACGCATCAGGGCAGCGTAACAATGTATATTAACTATGCAATGTGAGTTATCAACTTAACTCGCTCGGAGCCCATAACATCACATAGAAAAAGCTTTCAACACTTTAATAAGCCGGAAATGACGTAGTAAAGCTTTGTACATATTTACGTGTCAAGAAGTGTTTAAATGCAACTTGAAAAATTTACAAATTTAATTAGGTTTTTTTTTTTTTTTGTATAACGTAGAATTTTTAACACTAGATTTACTGGAAATTTTTTATATTTATTTCTACCGAAACCAGTCAGATTGACTGGTCTTAAGAAAAAGTTCTAAACGGTGTTTCTAGTCTTTATTTACATATAAAAAGTGCTAAATCAGTTGAATAAAATTAATTGTAATACATAAATAGATTCATCGAAACTATCAATTCATTAATTTCTTAGTTATTATAGAATAGAAAAATAATATATAGAATATAAATGTTAATTTTATTAGTATTTAATCAGTCACAATTTTTATATACATACATTTTTCTGTTTGTACATTTCCCGCATTCATTGCATATTAAAGCAAATAAATGTAGTCTTATTATTATTGCGATGTCCTGCTTGATGCCATTTACGTACAGGAAGAGTGCTACTAGTTGCACTTGGTGTATCAATTTCTAGTGATTATTCAGCTAGACGAAACAAAAAGTCTTTTCTTGATATGTTTTTACCTGTTGTGGTTTTATACAACATTCAGGAATTTATTCGGGCAAAATCTAGGATATTGAAGAAAACTTGAAGTGGCCACCTCCTGGAACCTGATTTAACACTATATTTTCTTGCCGTTTGGTCCGTAACATCGACCCCAAATTTAGTTTTGTTATAAAAGGACACAGTTTCGGGTAATTACTTATTATTTTCATTAATTTTGACATGTTTCTGTTTTGTATTTAGTAAAAATACTTTCTTATTCGGTTTACTCTTGTAAACTGTAAATGTATACATATCCATTTGATGCATAAAGCAACTTTGAAAAACGAGATATGCTATCTTTCTTTTGTTTGCAGGTTTTCGGGAGTTCGCTCTTGTTTGAAAGTATTGTTTCAATCAACGAAGTATTTTTAGATAGTAATTTTGCAGCAAGGCGAATACTCGTAAAGAAATTATCCGTCGTTACAGTTATACCTTACATAATATATAGTTGTAAAAGTTTCAGAACAACAAATTTACTTAGAGGTGTTGTTCAAGAAAGAATTTTTTGGGATTCTCCGGTATATAGCAAGAGCTAAAAAATGTTTGTTATTTCATCACACAACCCATTAATTTTTGGTGACAAGTTTCAAGTCTTGGTTTGATTCATCAACAGGTCCCAAATAGCGAAATTGGGTGATTTGAAAAACAAATGAAAAAAATGAAAAAAAAGAAGAAAGAAATGAAAAGTTTGAGAAAAATACATAGAAAAAACAATTTTTTTATTTATTAAAAAAATTTTGAAAATTTTTTAAAGAAACAGATTCATTCGAAGCGAATTGAACCTGTATACGCCACGCAGTGGGCTGAAAAATAAAGAAGAAAAGGAAGAAGAAGAAGCGTTTCATGTCAGCAGAAAATCTTACACTCATCGGTGCAGCTTGGTTTTCTGCCTGCTGCAGACGCTTGAAAATAGATCAAACTGATCTCTTCTCATAAAGGGTTCTCCAATAAGAGGTGTTATTTTGATATTCAAAGAAAAATGCCATTTTTTGAGATAAATGATCGGATCATTATAAAGAGGAAAGTATGCCGTTAATAATGGAAAATAACATCAGCCAAATGACCACCACGACCACGCCTACACCCAAAAATGTTCGAGTTTTACGAACCGTGTCTGCCACATTTTCACCATTTTTATAGTGAATTTTAATAATTTAAAATGCGTTGTTGAATCGTGTATCGTTCCATTTTTATTAATGGCGTAGTATCTACTTGTCAAATGTCAAAAAATGACAGCTCCAAAAGTGACATCTACCGAAATAGCGGGATAATTAAAATAACACCTCTTATTAGAAAACCCTTTATAAACTCAGAATAAATCCTGGGTGTGAATTATATGAGGAAAAAACACTCCTATACAAGCATACACTTTGATCTATTTTCAAGCGTCTGCAGCAGGCAGAAAACCAAGCTGCACCGATGAGTGTAAGGTTTTCTGCTGACACGAAACGCTTCTTCTTCTTCCTTTTCTACTTTATTTTTTAGCCCACTGAGTGGCGTGTACAGGTTCGATTCGCTTCGAATGAATCTGTTTCTTTACAAAATTTTTAAAATTTTTTTAATAAATAAAAAAATTGTTTTTTCTATTTTTCTCAAGCTTTTCATTTCTTTCTTCTTTTTTTTTCAATTTTTTCATTTGTTTTTCAAATCACCCAATTTCGCTATTTGGGACCTGTTGATGAGTCAAACCAAGACTTGAAACTTGTCACCAAAAATTAATGGGTTGTGTGATGAAATAACAAATTAGAACATTTTTTAGCTTTTGCTATATACCGGAGAATCCCAAAAAATTCTTTCTTGAACAAAATTAAGTTTAACTCGGTAAAAAGTCCAAAAGAGTAAACTTTTTATTTATTAGAGGTGTTGATGAATCTCGAGTCTCTTTTTTCCTAAATAAGGAAATTCATTTATTACATATTTACTTTCAATATCCGACGCCAGCCAAAATTTTATGCCAAATTTGTGAGATTTGTTTGGCATATATTGGATGAACCTATATCTGGCCTGATTTGAAATATTTTTGGCTATTTTCAATAAAGTTATCCCAAACTGTTGAAACTAAAGCGAATTTGTGTGTTTGTAATCGTTGACTCCTCTGATGTCTCTTGTCGAATCGAATAGAACGTAGAATATCAATAAAATCACATCTACTCATATTTGTTGAAAAAAATGTTGATCCCCACTTGTTATTCCATAAATATTCATGTCTCAAAGGTTTTCCTTCGTACACTTCACATTCGTATAATATGGCAATAAACACTTTCAATTTTACTTCAGTAAGTATCTATTCTTTCCCGAAACTTGAGAGGCTTCTAGCTCTGTATGTTCCAAAATAGTTCCCCCTTCATACAATTTTTTCTTGCATATGCTCTAGGCCCGGGTACATCCCGGAAAATATTCCGAACTGGTAATCTTCCTCCAACAGCTCCTTATACAATATTTTTCCAAATATTTCCCTCTGCAGCAATTTCAGTTTGCTGAAATTCTAATTCACTTTCATCTTCGTCTTCAGAACTGGAAAGCAATCGCAATCGACTTCTTATCTGTATATTCGAAATGTTTTTGTATTTACTGTCACTTGACTCATCTCCATTGTCGTTATCAAACATTTCTCTCGATAATAACATATTCATTTTGGTTGTCTAATAATTCGCTTTCGCTATCATACAGTTCATCGTCTTCATCATCCGAATATTCCATAAGTATGCTGGTTATATTTTCCAAATTCGCAGAAAATTTCATTCGTTTTGCCATTTTTAGGGTCTGGCGATAACTATTAAAATTAGTCGAAACTAATAATAGGATAATATTTCTCTCTATATTTAGTTTTCTTACCAAAGAATCTATTTTTGAATATTTCAGTATCTACGTAAATATTAATTCTATCAGTTTATAAATAAAAGTCTTCTTATGGTTCCACTATTTTTGATTTATTTTTTAACGTTTTCAGTAGCCATGCTATTATTTTCAGATTTGAAAATAAAGATATCTGAAAATGGTAGCGTAGCTACCGAAAACGTTAAAAAAATACGTCAACAATAATGGAACCATAAGAAGACTTTTATTTACAAACTGATAGAATTATAAGTAGTTTCACAGTGCTCAAATAATTTAAACAATAGTGGGTTTGTTTAAAAATTTTCTTTTACGTAAATATTTCTTTCTAATATGCACAACAATCTTTCACAGTCGGCGCCAAAAAATTGAATGAATTACTGGAACTGTATTACATATTGCACTAGAATCATGAATTTACTGAGATCTAATTTCTACGAATTCACATTTATCCATAATGATCATAAACATGACCCTTATTCTTTGTTATAACGGCGCCAACGTCATTTCTTCCATAGAAACATATACCAGTCATTTTGACTGGTCCTGGTTACTGACTTATAACAATAGACTGAGCGATTTGCACTGACATATATAATATGGACTGCTTAACTTTCTATTTCATGTGGGCTCAATTGCTTATGTCAATAAAAGTTCATACGCCAGTGCCAACATTGAAAAAATCATTGGTGGGAAGTTGAAAAAATAAGCGCGCAGCTCGAAAAGTGATTATAATAAAACTTTTCGAACTTCTGCTTCATATCTTATGAATATATTGCCTTTGGTAAAACAATTTTATCAGTAATAACCCTAAATAATTAATTTAAAAAGATTTATTTCGACAGACCCATTTATTTATTTTTTGTTTACAGTTCTCTTCAGTTGGTACTTGGTGCTTAGACCGAAAGAATCAGTAATATAAATGTGAGCCCACTTTTTGCAGTGCATTTCCATTAACGTAGTCAGTCCATATTATATATGTCAGTGGCGATTTGCTATTTTATGTGGCACAAAAAATATTGTGTTTCTGTATATCACCGTTAGAGCACCCTTTAAAACGTTTACTACATAAAAATAAGTAAAACTTAACCAAACAAATGAAATTTTACACCCGTAGATAAAAAAAAATTATTTTCTTGTGTCCAAGTAATATTTTCATCGCTTATAAGCACTCTTATAAGAAATTAAACTAATTCCGACTTTAATTTTCAAAAGTTATTCTTAAATTGAATCCTGCGTATGGGCAAGAGAGACGGCGCATGGTAAACACTATCTTTACCTTATTCTTTCTGCGGTGATTGAATCTGCAGCCAACATAAAAACATCAAATGACATAAGTAAACGTTCAGTAAGCAATATTTTGTGTTGGTAGCTCCAACTCTGCCATAGGGCGAAAGAGAGAACTGTAAAATTTGTGCCATGCTTTCCTATAGGAAAATGGCAATACGCTCAGTCCATTGTTATAAGTCAGTGGTCCTGGTATAAGGGTCAATAACAAAACATATTTTTGTTTCGAATATATATAAAATAATATAAACATCATAAAACTGATTCTTTACTTACAGCTATAAAAGTCATGACATCTATTCGGAAAGAAAATTTTTACATTAAGCAGACATTTTAAATTGTAATCGCAAGACCAATCATTTTGACTGGTCTGGTAAATCTATAGAGTGCAGGAGAACATAAAATAGAAGAAGAGAAATTGTAAGATCCAAAGTCATTCCCCCACTTTTCTTTATTGATAGCAGAATTCCAGTGAAATATATGGTAAACAAAAACTAAAGGTCGCAATAGTATGTGGGGGACTCTATATCTGATATAGAATTTTTAGAAGAGCGGCAAATTTAATTAACTGAAATATTTCTCATAAATTACTAGAAATCCGAGACCTTTCGCAGCTTCCTTGGAAATATGGAAGATATGATCAGTTCAGCTTACCTTCCTGGAAATATTAATGTGAAGAATTCTTAGTGCTATATCGGAAAGGAATGCTCCGTTGAATGAAACGGAAGTGACTAATGCCCAATCTACAATGCATGGTAAAACCACGTCGTCAAAACGATATGGATTTTTGTGTTTGCTTCCCACTCTTGCATTTGAAAATTTATGCTTGCGAAAATGTCTCTTCTCTCTCATTCATTTGACGACATGAGCACGAGCTTGTGTGTAGTAGTTAATCAGCAAAAATGATGTAGTAATACCTCAGGTGTATTCAGCATAATTTAGAACCATATAGGAGAATTTAGAGCAAAACAGCTGTAAACTGGAACTTGTACTTTCAGTCTTGAAAGCAATATTTTATATTATTCGACTTGTCTCAAGCAATTTCTTAGTTTACTAAGTTTACTATATTATAAAGGGTTTTCCAATAAAAGGTGTTATTTTAATTAGCCCGCTATTTAGGTAGATGTGACTTTTGGAGCTATCATTTTTTTACTTTTGACAAGTAGAAACTACGTTATTAATAAAAATGGAACGATACACGATTCAACAATGCATTGAAATTATTAAAATTCACTATAAAAATGGTGAAAATGTAGCAGAGACGGTTCGTAAAACTCGAACATTTTTGGGTCGTCGTGAAGCACCTTGTCGGACCGCAATACAGAAATTGGTAGAAAAATTCGAGCTGTCGGGACAAGTTCGTGACGTGAAGAATAAAACCCGTGCACGTCGCTCAAGAACAGCCGAGAATATAGCTGCTGTATCCGAAAGTGTTGAAGAAAACCCAGGTTTGTCCATTCCTCGTCGTTCTTTGGAATTGGGCATTCCACAAACGTCATTACACCGTATTTTGCATAAAGATTTGGGTCTTAAGGCTTATGAAGTGCAGTTAACACAAGAACTCAAGCCGGCCGATCATCAACAACGTCGAGTCTTTGCTGATTGGGTCCTTGAAATGCATGAAAACGATCCGGAATTCCATCGAAAACTCATCTGAGTGATGAGGCCCATTTCCACCTCGATGGCTTCGTCAACAAGCAAAATTGTCACATCTGGGGCTCGGAAAACCCAAGAGTTATTGTTGAAAAGCCTCTCTATCCTCAACGTGTGACTGTTTGGTGCGGTTTAAGGTCCCGCGGGGTCATTGGACCTTACTTTTTCGAAAATGAGGCTGGAGCAACAGTTACGGTGAATGGATTGCGCTATCGACAGATGATTAATGATTTTTTATGGCCGGAATTGGATGGTATTGATCTGGACAACGTTTACTTTCAACAAGACGGCGCTACGTGCCATACAAGCAACGAAACCATTGATCTTTTACGGGAAAAGTTTCCGGACCGTGTTATCTCTCGAAGAGGTGATCACAATTTGCCACCGAGATCTTCTGATTTAACACCTTGCGAATTCTTCCTTTGAGGCCACGTGAAAGAGAAGGTCTACGCCAACAGCCCAGCGTCAATTCAAGACCTCAAAGATGGAATTCGTGAGGCTATCGAGGACATAGGGCAGCCACTTTGCGATTTGGTTATGGAAAATTTCATGAAAAAGATATGGTGCTGTAGGTGTGGTCATGGTGGTCATTTGGCTGATGTTATTTTCTATTATTAACGGCATACCTTCCTCTTTATAATGAAATAAAGGTCCCATCATTTATCTCAAAAAATGGCATTTTTCTTTGAATATCAAAATAACACCTCTTATTGGAAAACCCTGTAGTATAAATTATTGAGGCCAAATACTTCCGTCAATGTGATTCTGCAATGAAATCGAGGAAGCAGTTACATTTATGATAATTGACAGGTAAACAGCTGTTTAATTTGGCACCTTACCACTGCTTAGATATTTCGTGTATTTACTATATATGCATTCTTCAGCAAACGATATCGTTTTGACAACGTGGTATAACCATGCATTGTAGATTATGCATAAGGCGACATGCTCACAATTTAACAACCTCAATTCAGTTTCATGTTAAATAATCATTCCCCAATGACAGGACAATACAGACTCGCAATGGGTACGAAGATCAGAAAGTCAGAAATCTTGAAGGCCTTAAGTCGACGATTACTTATAGATTCTAGAGAAAGAAGTTGTTGTTGAAACATATATTTGAGGAGATGACCGATAACTGTGGACAGAAATACATATTTTGACGACGACACCAGATCTAATGACTACACTAGAAATGACGATCCAGACTTCAGAGATAATGACGATGATGGTGTCAGTAAAAACGACGTCAATGACAGAGTTGACAATACCAAGGGTAATAATATCAGCGGTGACGACAATACTAAAAATGGTTGCGATTCCTCTAATACTATCAATACCAAAGATGACATTATTGCCATAGATGAGAATATTCAAGATGATGATGCAAGAAATGAAAATAGTAGATATGAGAATGATTGCGAAGATGAAGTCTTTAATGCTTATGATCAGCGAATTTAAAGCCTAGTTGACAATATGCTGATTGATAATTCTTGATGCTGGTAAAATAAGCACGTGTGAAATGCTGATACTATCAGCATTGGTGTTGACACTGTGTTTATGGTCATTCAGCATAATCTTAACTAGGTTTTAAGAAACACGACACTTTGAATCTGTGGCACATAAAGTTACCAAGTGTGCCTGAGGGCAGTTAGAGTATCAGGGCGGCCAACTTTAGGAAGTCAAATAATAACACCCACATCTATTAGTCAACATGCAATCTACATTGCCATTGCACGAGTTAGTACATTGAATAAGTAACGAAAGAGGAAGCGTCCTTATCTGTGAATACAGTGTGCGTGAACGACCCACTCGAATTTTACTCAATTTGTCTTAGAAGAAACCCGTATAATATACAGGTCTACAGGCTTTCAGCCTACTGCGTCTACTGCGTATGAGCAGACAATTTTTTAAAAGACAAGTACCGAGGTACTGCGTCAGTTACTGGCTTTGTAGTCGAAAATCAAAATTTCATAAAGAAAGTGGATTGTCCACTTTAGGCCCGAGTCCTTCAGACATGAGATATGTCTTAAACGATGCACTCTGAACATATTTTATTAACAATGTTTATTTCAATTAAGCGGGGGAAGCCTTGAGGATGTCAAAGTTTGATCTGGTACATTTTGGAAAATCTGGTACTGAATCGAATTCCTTAGATCCTAAGAAGAATCTTGAGTACCCACACTCCAATACTCGGAGGCTTAAATAGCCATCCCCATACTCATTTTTAGTATTTCCCTCTTTTTTATTCGAGCTGAGGTACTAGATTTTTCACACTTTAGATCGGATCTAACTCGGTGTGGTATGTTCTCCTTAGCTCATTACTAGCTACAATTCGTAGAAGAAAATTTTCTCTGCATACTTTTAGGGTGGTGTGGGTAGGAGCTCCCAGCAGGAGGTGTAGGTGGTTCCAATACGGTATGTTGCATATCAAATTAAAGGTCTCACCGGGTGGTGTACTTTATTCCCGATTCAAAAAAGTTTTTCGGGATGTTCTTGCCGTCGGACAGCTCATTTTCATGCACTTGGCACATATATACACCCAGCTACTATATTGCGCATATATTTTTGCAGCTCTTGCTTTCATAGCCATTAGTGCTCTGTTGTGAATATTTTTCTCATAGGAAGTCATTTTCCATGACTCATCTTTTCCGCGCAATTACGAGAGGTAGAAAAGTCCACTTTTTCACCCAAGAAAGTCGCTCAAGCTATATCCGGTCGCAAAAGCTTTCCCCGGCTTTATTGAAATAAAAATTCTTAATAAAATACGTTGAGAATATCACAAGTCATCGTTTAAGACATCTCTCATGTCTGGAGGTGTCGGGCCTAAAGTTGTATGAAACGTGGGCATTCCCCGTTGCTAATAATTCTTAGACTAATAATTTTATGAAGTAAGCCTGGAGTTCACTTTAGTGTATGCAGTATATCACGCAGATCAGGATTTCATTGCGGCCCTGATGAGATCGCCTTGCACTATTAATCGAAATGCACAGTATGATCTCAAAAGTTCTTTATGAAATCTCGATTTTCGGCTACAAAACTAGTAACTAAAGCAGTATCTCGGTACTTGCCTTTCAATAATTTGCTTTATTTTGATATTCCTGAAAGCTAGCATTACAGTTTTTAAAGCCAATTTGTTTTAATAAATATAAAAAATTTGAAATACCTAGTGTTGGTTGGAAAGCTTGAAGTGTATATTTTTATTAAGTTACAGTGTTTTATGAAATTATTGCGCACTAATGCATTCCAAATTTCCCACTCATCCATTTCCCAAGTAGCTTAATATTTTCAGACCATATACAGCTCCCAGTTTAGGTATTTATTTAATGGTATAGTAAAACAAACCGCAACATAAAACAAAGTAAGAAGTAGGCCAAGCTGCATAATAAGACGTTTTGCACTTTTTGCCATTACTCCCAGGACCCCCTGGACCCCCCGCTGTTCAGTATGAACCTGAATTTAGATCTTCTTTGCAATTATTCTACTGAAATGAGATTATTTGAGAGAAAATTAAATTATAACTCAAAAAAAATATTTCAGAGACGTTTTATTGTTTTATACAACAAGCGTAATATGTACAGGTCTGAACTGCTTAACAATCATATGTACATAAATAAAATGGCACTCTGACGCATAGAAAATATGTGATTCTTAAATTGCACATAATTCAATTCTATCCGACTCCTTTATTTTTGCCTCAGAATCGCTCCTTTTGGAGTTCTCTTAGAGCAATACTGAAATCTAATCAAAGCATTTGTACTTCTTTATTGCTTCCAGAAGTAGTATTCCAAATGCTTCCTACTGAGTTATAATAAAAAAATTCTTGTAAGCAACAGGTACATATATTGCATAAAAATTCTGAAGAAAAACTTTCGAACTTATTCGTAAAAAAAAAAACAAATTAATGTAAAACAAAGCATAACTGTAATACTATATGCTGACCTTGACATAGGGTGAACTAAAACAATTTCAAAAATATCAATATTTTGGGCTATTGTCATATGAATAGGATTTCATATGTTCAGCCTAAATACTTGTGCATGTAAATTAACTGTGTCACTTGATTATAAATTTTCACCCTGATTCTTTTACACCTTTTTACGCCTTTTGTACTCCCACGCAAGAAGAATATCAGCAGCAAATTGAATTCATAATTGATTTTGGTTTGTGTTCTCAGTGAATAACTAAAAGAAAAATCTGTGCTGTAAATCGAAAAATTTATATCGCCAATAATGTAAGCTCTCTTTTTATGTCAGTATGATCTTAGCCTGAGCATATTTCTAAATAGCAAAGTAAAATTTAAGCAACATTTTTAAAACAGTATTTCTAAATTAACTAAAATACACGAAATATATAATTCCATTTATGTACAGTAGCAGGCATCTCGTGTATTATCCTGTATCCAATCGTAGTAACCGCTTACTCTGGTATAGACACCTGGATTACCTGGCTGAGCGCAGCCAACTCCCCAAGAAACAATACCTAATTGGAAATTTTTCTTATTTAATAAGTGTATCCTTTCGAATTTGATATTTATTAATTTGCTTTTGTACTAGGAATTACCAGCTTGAATATATTGAACTCCTTCTACAACATGAAGAGGTCCACCACTGTCGCCCTGAAAAAAATAAAAATAGATCCACTTAAAAAAATGAATGTATAAAAATTAAAATACGAAAAGTAATCTGGACTGAATAATGCACTACTTTCCCGAACGCATGACGAAAGGAGGGAAAATAATTAATTGTTTATAATCTTCTAGACGTGTTAATCTAATATCTAAATGCTAAAAGTGTATATTTATTTAATTATTGTGTACCTAATATAATAATCTTACAGACTTGCATAGCATTATTATGTAAATAAAAATCTTTCATTATGGGTTGATCCACTTTTAACAAATAAAATTAATTGTCATAAAAAAAATATAATAATTACGTAAAGACAAAGCATTTTCGAAAATTATATTTTTAAATTTTTCCTAAGACATACAAACATCTACAAATGACAAGAAAGAATTGTAATTAGAAACACAATTTAAAATTATTCCATGATAGCCAACATTTGTTCTATGCTGAGGAGCATATAACAGATCCCTTGAACGTATCGAACTTTGAGAGCCAAAACTATCAATTAATAAAAGCAGTTCGGACGACTTTATTTTAAACTAGGGGAGCCCGCCGGCGTTACCCGGTAAAAATATAGATGCCTAGATGGGGGGGGGGGGGGTTGAAAGGGATGGGGAAGTTTCAGATCATTGCCGTCTTTATGTTCCAGGCCGTGACATCGAATTCTTTGAATGTATGAGAGTGGTACGATTTCGTTCTTAAACTTTTTTGAAATTTTATTTACCATTGCTATGAAAACACCATGTGCCAAAATTCAGGTTTCAACGCCGACGAATTCTCAGACAGTTCCCAAATAAATAGTTGAAAATGAAATTTTTGTATGGCAACTCTACGAGGGAGTTGCCCGATTGGTTCCACTTTAAAGCTGAATTTAGATTTTTTTTTTAAACGCCGTTTACAAAATTTGAGCCTACCACGTCGATGTATAGTGAAAAACCAAAGGTTAGTCTGTCAAGACCAAGAAGGTGTTACCGATTTCAATTTTTTTTCCCCAAAAACCTTATTCGGACAATTACGAACATTTAAGAAATAAAATTAGCAAAATCCGTCTAGCCGTTCCCAAGTGATATACTAACGAATAGCATTTCATTTCTATTTATATAGATGAAAGCATACTTTCACAAATGAAACACAGGAAGACTTTACAGACCAAGCAATTTACATCTCACAATGTATGATGGTAAGTTGACATTTTGGTAACTTATTTTCTTGTAAATGCCTTTTGAATGGATTCAATACGATTAATATGTATGTTGTAATATGGACACCAGACAATGGATGCATGGATCTCACGAGCTAAAACTATAACATCTTGAAGGTCTGAATGTTTTGAAAGCTTTAGGAAACCTTAACTATGTCTCGATTTACTAATAAAAGTGTTAATGAGTCAGGTAAACACCAATTTAGTGTCAAAACTAATATCTAAATCCTTAATATGATTTGTTCGGGAAACTATAGCGTGATTAATTTTATAATCAAAAAAGATAGGACAAGAGATGTGATGAAAAGTAACAATTTTACATTTTCATATGTTAAGAAGTAAATTATATTTAGCGCACCAGTCAAAAATAATATTGAGATCATTCTGCAGTAGTAAACAATCGTTTAGAGAGTTTATTCTATCGAAAATTTTTAAATCATCCTCAAACATTAGGCATTTGTCAAAAACAAAGCATGTTTTTATATCATTAATGAATAGCAGAAACAATAGAGGACCTAAGTGATCGCCTTGAGGAACACACCCCCAAAGTGACCGTTATTACATCAGATATAATATTTTCAATACTTACATTATTTTATGTAAATAGGCCACAATCCAAAAGGTGGAAGCCTATATTTTATGAATAAGAAGAGAAATGCTGATTTTATCAAATGCCTTCGAGAAATCTGTATAAATTGTGTCAACTTGAACACGATCTTCAAAAGCACTTATAGTATATTTCGAAAATAATTTAAGATTAATTACCATGACCTCCCCGTAAGAAAGCCATTTTGCTTCGGGAGTATAAATTTCTTAACTAGAGAACTAAGCTTATAGCTAACTATGTAATCAAGTGACTTTCATTACAGAGACTGGTCTCTAATTCTCTACAGTACTTTTGGAACCTGATTTAAATATAGGAATAATAAATGAGATTTTCCACTCGTCAAAAAAAGTACCAGTACTTAAGGGTAGGTTAAAGGTTACATAAAGTAGAGGCCAGAAAAGTAGAGCAATTTTTCAGTAGCGAATGACATATCCCATCAGAATCAGGGCTTGTAGTGGAATCGAGATCATTGAGACCCTTCAAGACATTATCAGCAATTATCAATAAATGACCAACATCCAAAGGGGATGTATCAGTCAGTTCCGTGGCGTAGACTTGGTGCCAGAGCAAGCAATAAGATTATAATTTTACAAAAGCGTTAAATAACAATGCGTTCAAAAGTTATTGCAGCGATTCTAATAAATTATCTATACCCCTGTCGTTAGCTGCTTCGTAATCACCCAGGAGTTACTTTTTGAAGAAAATATGCAACTGCAACAGTGAACTGTGTCGACTGTGCGAAGAAGACATTAAAACCTAGAAGTATGTAATATGCGAGTGTCTCGCACTGCAGCTTTAATGATGGAATTCACTGGAGAAGCATTTATCTCTCCAAATAAGTTTTGCAAGCTAACTCGTAAAAGCTCGTAGAAAGACAGATTTAGCTGCACACTAGGGTAGGTTACAGAAGATATCTCTGGTCGCGGTGTCCGCTCCGCAGGGCGTTAGTGGCCTAGTCACCCCTACCCTTAACCTTATGCTTAAGCATCCACGATCGAGTATGTGAGAGTAGGCATGAATTGCAGTGTTTTGGAAAAATGCTTTCAAATTAACATAAAAGTTATTAGAGAAATAGTCATAGTCAGGTCGAAATTTACTTGTATATTATACACTTCGTTTCAATAATTGAATAAATAACTAACAAAGAAGCGGGATATCGTTCGAATACAGTGTACGTGAATAGGACACTTACTAACAGTAGAATGAACTTGGTTGAACTTTCTTTGACGATTTTGACAGCAGCCATTTCAGAGTTCTGGGAGTTCAGTGAAACTTTATAGAATTTAATGATCTTAACAAATATTATATATATTTAAAATTGTGTTGTTTCGGAAGTGTTTTGTGAAATTAAAGCTATTAGCTTTTAATTTAATGTGATGAATTATGCGGTGCAATTATACACAAACACTTGTGTAAATTTCAGCGGAAAACCGTTTTTTTAGGCAAGTGAATATATTAAAAAAAATGTATCATATTGTTTTATAATTATTCGTGGTTTTTTTGTTTTTAATTATGTACAACAGATGCAGAGAAATACACGAAAGTTTTAAGATTATGTGCGATTTGTTTATTCGATAAATGTCAGAAGATCTCTTCTTTTCAATGGCAGCCCTATATTTCTTTGGAGGCGCAAACGCTTTGGTTATTTACACAGCAATTTGGAGTATAAAAAAGGTTCCCATTCAAAATGTTACAATTTCCCTACTGCTATGATGAAGCGAATATAAACACAGCACATGCTTCCATATTAGTTATTTATTCAATAGTTTCAATCAAACCTATAAACAAATTTTAAATTTTCAGTTTTCTCGAAAATGGAGAAATGATGAATGGTTTTCAGATTATGGAGAGATTCTCAAGAATGTTCTAATGCACTGTGTAAGTTGCTTAGTAATAACGGCATTTCAGTTCTGTAAATGAAATTTCAAAGAATTTTCAGAATATGAAAATGGAGAATTTCAAATTCGTTTATAGCTTTGAAACAAAGTATATTATTCGTCGCCTTCTTCATGCCTTAAATTTTTGAAGTAAACTAAATATCTAAAAAAGTGGATTCGTAATTATGCATAACGGCGACAAATAAATTCTAAATAAGCTAAATTAAAATATCAATAATGGCTCATTTACTTATTAGCCCCCGACTGTACCTTTCCTGTCATCAATATCATATCTAAATAAAAATCTTTGCTCTAAAGTAATATTCCCCTATCCAATTTGAAATTCCCCTCAAGAATTCACTATTTCCTATCGCCCTCGCGGCCCGGCTTGAGCATATTAGACAGCAAGCGAAATGCTTCCTAATCGACCTACCGACAGAAATTGATGGAAGCACAATTAAAAACAGCTCCAGTCGAAACAACTACACCTTTAATCTATCATAAGAAAATATATCCATATGAATGAAATTAATCTAATAAAAGGTTTTCCAATAAGAGGTGTTCTTTTGATATTCAAAGAAAAATGCCATTTTTTGAGATAAATGATCGGATCTTTATTTCATTATAAAGAGGAAGGTACGCCGTTAATAATGGAAAATAACATCAGCCAAATGACCACCACGACCACGCCTACAGAACCATATCCTTGTCATGAAATTTTCCATAACCAAATCGCAAAGTGGCTGCCCTATGTCCTCGATAGCCTCGCGAATTCCATCTTTGAGGTCTTGAATCGACGCTGGGCTGTTGGCGCAGACCTTCTCTTTCACGTGGCCCCAATGGAAGAAGTCGCAAGGTGTTAAGTCACAAGATCTCGGTGGCCAATTGTGATCACCTCTTCGAGAGATAACACGGTCCGGAAACTTTTCCCGTAAAAGATCAATGGTTTCGTTGCTTGTATGGCACGTAGCGCCGTCTAGTTGAAAGTAAACGGTGTCCAGATCAATACCATCCAATTCCGGCCATAAAAAATCATTAATCATCTGTCGATAGTGCAATCCATTCACCGTAACTGTTGCTCCAGCCTCATTTTCAAAAAAGTAAGGTCCAATGACCCCGCGGGACCATAAACCGCACCAAACAGGGGTTTTCTTCAACACTTTCGGCTACAGCAGCAATATTCTCGGCTGTTCTTGAGCGACGTGCACGGGTTTTATTCTTCACATCACTAACTTGTCCCGACAGCTCGAATTTTTCTACCAATTTCTGTATTGCGGTCCGACAAGGTGCTTCACGACGACCCAAAATTGTTCGAGTCTTACAAACCGTGTCGGCCACATTTTCACCATTTTTATAGTGAATTTTAATAATCTCAATGCGTTGTTGCATCGTGTATCGTTCCAGTTTTATTAATGGCGTAGTTTCTACTTGTCAAATGTCAAAAAAGTGACAGCTCCAAAAGTGACATCTACCGAAATAGTGGGCTAATTAAAATAACACCTCTTATTGGAAAACCCTTTACATGCTACCGGTATAGCAGTGTTTGTAGATCCCATCGAAGCATTTTTTTAATTGCGTCCCTTAGGTTTGGAACCAATTCTTATTGAGCGTAGCTACGCTGTAAGTGGACAACGAGCATCATAAGTATGTGACGTAATAGGTAGATTCCATACGAGTTCGAATGCCGTACATTTTGTTGGATGTTGTTCGATTGCTGATGGAAGCAGAAGTGCAAGCCACCGCTACAGGCAGTGGTGTCGGTTGCGATTTCATAGACAGATCCCTGACGTGTTCGAGTGCTATACTTTTCGTTGCATGTTGTTCGATGCTTTGTTTGGATTGTTTTGTTCAGAGGTAGGTGAGTTTATTATTGCTTCTCTAGTTTACAGCGCAGGACGAATAAAAAGCCTTTACGGAAAATATTGTTGATGTCGGGAGTGTTGGAGAAATTGGGAAGCTCAATTTGACTGCTATTAATGTGGTTTTTACAAGTGATGAGTACGCCAAGGATTTCGCAAAACAATTAGTAACAGAGGATTTGAATATTTGTGCAGTTTTTGTCCGAATCCCCCTTACGTTTTGATAGTAAAGGGAGAGCGATTTGAGATTTTTGAGATATTACTATTTATTTTAACTGTATTACTAAATTGGCCACCAGAAGGTACGAATATTTTAGTAAAAGCGCCAGAGAGCCAAAACGTGGGATCCAATAACCTGTCCTGCACATCCGCTGACACAGTTAAAACAAAGGATACCACCGGTTTAAACCATTTACTAAGTTTTCGAGAAGAAATAACATCCGTTGCGATATTTTTGGACTTAAGATACTTCAAGATGTCCTCACACGTTGTTTCTGGAGAGAAACGGGTGACGAAAACACACGAAGGTTTTGGTACCGTTCTCAAAGGGGCGCCAATACCATTTCCTAAAGATGACACAGATGCAGTATCATTCGTTACTGTAGAAGCAGATGTGATATTCACTGGATCAAAGTTTGCTGTAGAGTGAACAGAGTCCTGATTTGAGCGAATCGCCTTATTGGGATTATGGTGTCGTCTGAGACGGTTCCTCTGGTTTGTAGCTGGTTTACTACTATGAGCATCAGATACAGGAGAGTTAGAGTTAGAGTTTACTCCCTGCACAGTAAGTAATATTTGAGAGCCAGAGTCAGACGATTCCTTACCCCTGAAGTGAATTTTCTGACATCAGTTGCCATGGAGCTGATTAGCCTTGAGTTCTCGGAAACCCTAGTTGACCAAGACTCGATATCGCCCCTTCAACTCATATTAAGCTACACCGAACGTCATCGATAACTTGAATGAGTAGCATATGGTTTGAATTCTGAGGGACAGACGGAGAGTCATCTTTGGAAAACAGTGCATGAACATCAACGAGAGATTCAGACAAATTTTGAATCTTTAAAAATAGGTTATATGACCTTTAGAGCAATTTATCTGAATTCATGCTTAGTACATCAACAAGATTAAGCAGCTTGGCAATTTTACCTTTTAAGGTATTAAAGTCTTCGGAAGATACTTCAAGACCAGTCCAGTTCATAGATAAGCTATTAGATTTATCCGCAATGAGAGACTAAGCAGAAGAAAGAGAGTCAAGACGTTCGGTAAAACTTTTTAAAAACCTTAAAGTGTAGTACGGCTTTATATCCGAGCATTCGCTGTAAGTAGTAAATCCAGAAGTAGGTGCTCTGGAGCTCCGTTTCAAGCAAGAAGCGTGAAAAGATTTATCACATATACCATCACATGCAATCATATCTTCTGGTTTTTTAGAAGAGCAGACTTTACAAGTCGCCATGCTAAGTGACCGTGACTGAATAAAAATTTTTGAATAAATTTTTCGGAGACAAAAACCAAAGTAAAAATGAAAACATACAAAATTAAGAACTTTGAGCCGCAGTGTACCAGGCTATTGAAAGGTTTGTGCCCGTGAAGGGAGTATAACAATGTAAACGGCAAGTATCCCTTATTTGTCTCAGCTAAGTCAAGAAATACAATAACGAACAGATAGAGGGCGGAAATATAGTTGCAAAACAATAACAAATAAAGAATAAAAAATATAACTAATAAAAAATTATCTTTAAAAAGAATTACCAGCGATAACTAAGAAGATCAGAATTGCAGATAAACAATGAACATAAATCATACAAGCAATGAGCTGGGATAAATCATGATCGTGGAATTTAGTGAAATATACCAAAAGATGTCTCGTGAAACTCGTTTCGATTCCTATAATGCTTTTGAAAACCTAAGTTTTTTTAAAAAAAGCTAAAATAACCGGTCAAGTGCGAGTCGAACTCGCGCACGAAGGGTTCCGTACCATCGAACACAATTTAACATTATGTACTTTTTATTTATGAGAGTAGGCCTCATTTGAAAAAAAAAAATAATAATGCTGCCATTTGAAGAAATTATGCTTACTCATGATAATAATAATGAATGAGAATAAAACGAGGAAAAAAACGCCGAAAATACATGTTTCTTGTATGGGGCCCCCTTTAATTTTTAATTTTATTTAATTTTTATTATTTGTCGTTATATCGCCAATAGAAATACATTGTCTGTGAAAATTTCAACTGTATACCTATTACGGTTCATGAGATACAACCTGGTGATGGACGGACGGACAGCGAAGTCTTAGTAATAGGGTTCCCGTTGGGTACGGAGCCCTAAAAACTAAACTGGAAAGGATTTTTATTTTTTTTTCAGACAAAAATAAAAAGCTAGGTTCACTTTTTATTTTTTCGAGCTGGAAGTAACAGGTTTTGAAACCGGAAGTATAAAAAGCCAAGTTAGCTTTTTATTTTCAGGGACCGAATCAGTTATGAATTTTTACGAAAAAAGCTTAACTTACTTGTTATTCCTGGCCCGTAATAGTTTTGAAGCTTGAAAAGCAAGCGCAACGGCTTGATACTTTTTTTGGTAAAAATATAAAAAGCGAGCACAGCTTTTTATTTTTTATAGCAATCAGACTTTTTGTTTTTGCCAGAAAAAATAAAAAACCAACCTGGCTTTTTATTTTTGCCAGAAAAAAAAGCCTTTCCAGCTTAGTTTTTTTTAGCTTCAAATTATTATCAGTCAAAAATAACTAGTTAGGTTGGCTTTTTTCGTAGAAAGTCATAAGTGATTCGGTCCCTGCTTATTTGTGTTAAAAAAGCCAAGTCGGGAGCAAAACAAGTAGATCACAAACAGCACTACGGCACCGAAAAGCCCAAATTATAAAATCACAATCGAACACCAAATAAATAAACGATAAAATCAGTAAATTAACAAAAAAAAAACAACACTATCACGAAAACAGAGACTTGCTATGTCAAGTGGGATCTTCTTTACCCTAGATCAACGGTTATCAGTCTTTTTTGGTTTGCGTACCCCCTGACAATTCATTAACCTAAATTGTACCCCTTACATTAGAAAAATGTTTATACTTTAAATACTTGTAGTTGGTATTATTTTAAACTTGTCCTAACACTAAATAAATAGCAACAACTTTTCAAGAAGTATGCCCAGAATGTTTATTGATGATAACTAAAAATTTTTTTATAGATATATAACTTTTTAATAAAAAACAACATACTTAATAAATATTAACTATTATAAACATAAAGTTAAATATTCGTAATTTTACATTAATTTTAACTTAATTTATTATATTCAGTGAGATCCTTGAGCTTGCTTTGAGGCAGATAATTTTTTTAAATCGATTGATGCAAGGTATAATCTTAAATCTGGAGCTGCATTCAGGTTATTACGGTATTTGTTTTTAATAAAGGGATACGAAGAGAATGCTCTTTCCACCAGCACTATACTTGTAAATGGCAACAAAACGTTAAGTGCTTTAGCAGAAAGCTGCTCATATTCGGTGCTGATATGTGACCAAAAGTTAATAAGACAGAGTCGTTTAAATTCGACTTTCAAAGCAGAGTCATTTGAAAGTTCAATTAAGTTCTCTTTTTCTTTGATAGATAATTTAGCTACTCGAAAATATTCTTCATTTGAAATCCAATTGTTTCCTTCATCAGGTTTGTGAAAGTACTTCTCGAAACTTGATTTTAGCTCTTTTAAGTGTTGAGATATGTCGTTGCTGAATTCTCTGGAGAGGCAAAGCTTATTTTCTGATAGAAAATTATGCAAAGTTTCAAATACCTCCGGTTGTCCATTTTCAATACATCTCCTCCAAAAATCAATTTTTTTAATCATTGATTCAATTTTGTACGTAGGAAAATATCTGATAAATATGCAAGCTTCTGAAACCAATTACAGTCATGTAAGTTAGAAGTAAGTTGGAAAGGATGCTCTTCGAAGAAAACCTGTACTTCATGTCTAAGTTCGAACAACCGGGTGAGGACCTTGCCTCGAGATAGCCATCTTACTTCTGTAAGAAAAAACAGAATAGAATGAACACTATTCAAATCTTCACAAAGAGCTTTAAAAATTCTCGAGTTGGTTGATCTGGATTTTATAAAATTAACCACTTTAGTAGTTTCGTCAAGAAAAAGTTTTATTTGTACTGGAAGGTGCTTAGTTGTCAGACTTTGCCTGTAGATGCAACAGGACTCCAACTTACATTGGGAGCTATCTTCATAACACGACCATGCAGACCAGAATAAATACCAGACATAAACCTGCCACCATCGGTACATAGCCCACAACAAGTAGACCAATTTATGCCTTTTTCTTTGAAATAATAATCGATAGCTTTAAATATATCCTCACTTGTTGTGTGTTCTGACAGAGCATGACAAAATAAAAGGTTTTCGGCTTCATTGTCCTTTAAATACCTCGCAATAACAAGCAAAATAGCAAAATTAGCAGCATCTGAGGTTTCATCAACTTCTGTAGCGAAAATCTTACTATTTTTAATTCGATTAATAACTGTTGATGCAACATCGTCAGATATATCCAAAATTCTTCGAGATATTGTACTGTTTGAAAGAGGAATTTATTTTTATTTTTTGCACATGATCTTCTCGAAGCATACACCGAACAGCATCTAAAGGGTTCTCCAATAAGAGGTGTTATTTTCATATACAAAGAAAAATGCCATTTTTTGAGATAAATTATTAGATCTTTATTTCATTATAAAGAGGAAGGTGTGCCGTTAATAATGGAAAATAACATCAGCCAAATGACCAACACGACCTATGTCTGGCTGCCCTATATCCTCGATAGCCTCACGAATTCCATCTTTGAGGTCTTGAATCGATGCTGGGCTGTTGGCGTAGACCTCCAACCTCATTTTCGAAAAAGTAAGGTCCAATGACCCCGCGGGACCATAAACCGCACCAAACAGTCACACGTTGAGGATAGAGAGGCTTTTCAACAATAACTCTTGGGTTTTCCGAGCCCCAGATGCGACAATTTTGCTTGTTGACGAAGCCATCGAGGTTGTTGATGATCGGCCGGCTTGAGATCTTGTTTTAACTAAACTTTATAAGCCTTAAGACCCAAATCTTTATGCAAAATGCGGCGTAATAACGTATGTGGAATGTCTAATTCCAAAGAACGACGAGGAATGGACAAACCTGGGTTTTCTTCAACACTTTCGGCTACAGCAGCAATATTCTCGGCTGTTCTTGAACGACGTGCACGGGTTTTATTCTTCACATCACTAACTTGTACCGACAGCTCGAATTTTTCTACCAATTTCTGTATTGCGGTCCGACAAGATGCTTCACGACGACCCAAAAATGTTCGAGTTTTACGAACCGTCTCTGCCACATTTTCACCATTTTTATAGTGAATTTTAATAATTTCAATGCATTGTTGAATCGTGTATCGTTTCATTTTTATTAATGGCGTAGTTTCTACTTGTCAAATGTCAAAAAAAGACAGCTCCAAAAGTGACATCTACCGAAATAACGGGCTAATTAAAATAACACCTCTTATTAGAAAACCCTTTATTATACAGGGTTCAATTTTCTAAGAAGAAATGAATGCTTCTATGCGTCTATGCTCATAAAAGTTGTAAGTGGCCCAAGCATCCGTTGTCGACCTCCAATAACCCATAACAATGCTAAGAAAAAAATGTCCAGTAAATTTCTAAGAAAAAAGTTCGGCTTTCCCTAAATTAGGTCGAGGTATCGTTGGATTTTATATTGCAGTGAAGTATTGCTGGCTTGCTACGCCATCAAGACGTCGAGGAATCGTTGATTTTATATTCTCGCGAGGCTCTCCGACGAGAGGAGATTAGTATATTTTTAACATCCCCCATTACTACAGTTTTTTCGCGTACCCCTAAGCCATGAAACGCGTACTCCTAGAGGTACGCGTACCACGGGCTGAGAATCGCTGCCCTAGATGAATGCCCGTATAAAATTTGGTATGGTCTATGCAAGTTTGATTTTTGACGTGGTTTTTCGAGTATATTTCTAGAACGTTTCGTCGGACAGAAAAAATGATTATAATCAATTTCATAGCATTTCATATTCTGAAGAAGTCTTTAGTACAATAAAAATGTCTAGCACTGATCGTTTTCACAGTATACGTAAAAAATCCTAAATTCTTATATGGCAACACCAAGAAGGGGCTAACCGATTTAGTCCATTTTCGGAATTTTATTTGCTATTACAATTAAAACACCACGTACCAAATTTCCTGTCTCTATATCGACGCGTTCTCAGGCAGTGTCCAAATATAGCAACGCCGCGAATGAGTTGCCCGATTTGTTTCATTTTCTCTAAGTATGCGTGTTCTGGAGTTATCGTGCGCACAGATAGAGAGACAGACAGACAGACGGACGGACATGCAAAAATCAAAATAACTTTTTATGTTATGCGTGGCTGTTCAATTCATTTTGCTCTACCATCATTATAAGAAATAAAAAAAAATAAAAACAAAATTTAAAAACTGAAATTTTGAATTTGAAGCGTCATAACTCTGGAGTGGGGAGTGATACGGGGGTGGTTTAACATTCATAGGTAGGAACCCAAAGTTCTGTATATAGGCCATCTTAAAACAGACCGTATACCATGTATTTTTCAAGATATATGGTGTTTAATGAAAAATGAGAATATTTTACTAATCACATAATCATATTGGGACACCTTGTGTAACGCCAGATCAATCAACTGGATAATGCTTATACCATAAAGGCTTTGTATACCATACCACCCTTGTTCGGTATATCTTAGAATTGCGACTCCTGTTTTTTCTAGAATGTGCTCTAAGTGTAACTTTATTCACGATTTGATTGATTTTAACCTTAGTAACCTTAGTCACAATTGAAGATTGCTCTAATCAGCTCGGAAATATTATGATACATTTGTTTTTATATTTGTACTCTCTCTTTTGTGTATTTTATGGTGTTAGTTATTATACTATTTTATATATGCATACATAAATGTCATTGTAGCTAGCATTTAGTCAAATCAAATAAATATCTGGACAGGAGATAGTCGAATAGACTTAGCTTCATTAGATATTATCCAAAGGTGAGCATTCAATCTCATTGGCGATGTGTTATTAATTTGTCATATCGACTCGCTCGAGCAGCGCGGTAATGTTGGATACATGATCAATGTTTTGATGAAATATCTAGTTATATCCCTGGTAGAATAACTCTTTCACACAATACATCTTTTCACCCTTTGGACGTATAGGAAAATTCCGTGAAGATTTTTTTTATCTCGAACTGTGCGAATATGGAACAGTCCATCATATTCTGTCTTTTCTCGGGCTTACAATCTGCGAAGGTTCAAAAGTGATATACCTAAGCACCTCCCCCACTCTCCTCATGTTTCCTAATCCTTTCTTTATAAACTTCCTTCCACGCTGTGCTTTGCATCATAGGATATTTCCAGAGCTTGGTTTAATAAAAACAAATGCAATAATCCATGCTGTTAGAATAAGTTCGCTGGGAATGCACTGCGCCTCTCAAAATTTTGGGTATGATACTGTAGACCAGGCGTGTGCAAAATTCCCTTTTCACTTATCTGAAAAACTCATTGTAATAAGCGTCCCAATTTAAGGGAAAAGCTTTCTTAAGTAAATTAGTGAAAATATAAAATATTTAGTTCATTTCCAATCAAAGTAGTATGATCTTGATAAAAATATAGAAGCCAATATTTCTATAAATTTCATACATAAATGGTAAAATTTATATTGAAACTACCCGGACAATTTCTCTGAGGTATTTTGATCTTAATACGTAACTAGAATTGTTATCTTACAACTGACTCACCTGACAAGCATCCTTTCCTCCTTCTTCTTCACCAGCGCACATCATATTATCAGTAACCTCTGGGAAGCTTTTACGACACTCATCATTTGATAAAATCGGTACACTTACTTCCTGTAAATCATTAGCTGGTTGTCCCTTTTCGACAAGAGTTCCCCAACCTGTTACTATACCCTAAAGAGAATGTCAGTTATTATAGGAAAGAAACTCTATCACCATTTAACTAACGTTTTCTCCAGCAAAAGATCTAGATAAACTCGGAAGACATACTGGCCGTAAAATTTTCGTCATTTCAACAGGCTCATTGAGTTTGATTAAAGCGATATCATTGGAAAATGTGATCGTGTTAAATCTGTTCAGAATAACTTTATCAATCTGAAAAAATGAAAATCTAATGAAAATACCTAGTAGCATAGCCTACAAATAAGGATCTGGAATCTGAAAATCTTACAAACCTTTCTATCTACAGTATCTGCATCAACTGAAAGAAGATCATGTGGAAGCAATCTTATAGTGATGATACTTGTATCCGAATGTATCACACAATGTGCAGCAGTCAAGACATAGTAATCATTTATCAGAGAAGCACCGCAGTAAAATCGACCTCTCCTTAAAAGCATCGCCATCCAAGGATATTGCTGTTTAAGCGTATCGTGTCCACCGACTATACGCCTTTTGACATTTATAAGACCGCATCCTGCATGTATTTAAAATATAAAATTAGCCACGTTTTAAGATATATTTCCACGGATTCGTGAAATTACTGCAAGGTGGGCAATCTCTTAATGGTGGTTCTAATGGTGCTGCAGTTGTAGTTGTTGGTCTTCTTAATATTGAAGCTAGATAGGCATAAAAAGGACCCGTAAAAAGAGGACTCATTTTAGGAGTGGTGTCTTTGTTATTCACATAATTGTAAAGTACACGAGACTGTTGCACGCCTTCAATCTAAAAATTAATCGCAGGAATTAAAATGGAATTTACATATGTTGAGAGTTTTTTTTCTTCATATATTTACATTTTGCGTTAAGACAGATGATATAAGTGGAAGTGTTATGAAGGAGACGAACAGAAACCATCCCATTTTATCCTGTGAAATGTATTTTTTTCTGTTGGATTAAAGTTGAAGTGGTTGGCACTTTGTAAGAAAGTGGTTGAGTTTCGTTAATACTGCAATAACAAAGAGAAGTAAAAATAATATTTTAAATATACTGCTAAATATAATTTAATTCTAAGATAAACTAACTAATTCTGCACAGTTAAAACATTCACTGTGATATGTTCCACCGCAGGTTTATTATGAGATTTTTAACTGTTCGACAGAAATTCTTTAAATTTTTATTTGCATTAGGTTTGAAATCGTACCATCTTCCTTGCCTCTTATTGTACTGACAGAATCATCAGCGTACCCCAGGATATCATATTCAACTTTTGGGAGTTTTGTAGGAGTTTGTGTTTATTATTATCGACCATAATGGCCGATAGAATCCCACCATGTGGGCAGCCTTTTTGCGCACTAATGGTGACTGATTCATTCCACAAGGAAGTCGTTATCCTCCGATATTTGAAGGTGGTGTTTATCCAACGTCGGTGATTTGGCAAATTGCCTTCTCAATCTTGGTGACAAGATTATCTAAGGTATGTGCAATTGTGTTAGACATTTGTCTTGTTTCTATTTCCAGACAGAGAGACGAAAGATCTCAGGCACGAAAGCCAAGGCGGCCTATTCTGCTAACAAAAAAAAAAAAAAATCTCTCCCCGAAATCTTTCTGTGCTCTTAATGAAGAGCATCAGGTCCAGGTAAAGTAAGCTCATGCGAAGATAGGTATGCAGACCCAAGCAAGAGTATCCAGCCTATTCCGGTCAAAGACCGGGCAAAGGCACAGAAAGTATTGCGTTGTCTCAAGCTTTTCTTCCAGGCAGGACAGACACTAAGGGCTGTCAATAGTTCTCATCTTTCTTTGCTTAGTATGAAGCAACCTGTGGCTAGTGATGATACCAATCACAGTTTTGCATTCTTTTCTTCCGTGCTCTAAGAGTAACTCAGTAAAGCTTCTATTTTGATCATCTACAAAAATTTTCATACATCTGATGCCCTGGTTTGCCCAATACTGCTAATACTCCTGCTAATTTCCCTTTTATGAGAGACCCGATCACAAGGTGGCAATACCAGTAGAAGCTCTAGTCCAAAAAAAGACAACTAGAGCCAATTCTGGCTATCAAATCTAACCTCTTATTTCCCATTATTCCCGTGTGTCCAGATACGTACTATAGAGAGACAGTTTTATGGATACACAGCTTATTGAAGGCCGTTCTACAATCCCCCAGTAATTTAGATATTATTCGAGGGCCACTCAGAGCCATCAAGGTTGCCTGACCGTTTGAAAGGATAGCAATGCCCTTTCATTTCATTTCCATACCAAGGGTGCCAAATTCGGTGTCATTGCAATGGTGAAGACCTCAGCCTGGAAAACAAAACAGTATGTAGTTTACCTTCCAAGTGAGTACTCCAACCTAAAATCATGTCCAAGAAAGCAAAACACCGGCACCGGCTCCTGATTACTGAGGAAGCAATCGCGTTGGTGAACATATTTAGAGCTGATTAAGGAAGGCTCGAGAAGACTCTGGCCTCAATCTACGACTACCTATAAAGAAAACCAACAGAGAAGTGACAGCCAAAGCGAAGTTCCGGTACCAAAACATCCAATGGCATGCGGGCAAGATGATTTTTCCGTTCCAGCTCATACTCTAATTAGCAGTGGGAAGAACCACTCCAGATTTCTGGCATCTGCCTGAACGGCAACATCTAGGGGTGTCAGTTTAAGTAACACCCCAAGGGCATCTGTTACCGCGAAACTGGTAAGCCTCCTGATAACGGTGAAGTTGATAGCCGGCTAAGTATGCTACTTCTAATATGCTTATCTAATACATTTCCTACAGTTGTCAAGAGAAATGATCTTGTTTCTGCACTGGTATGTTTCGTCGGCCTTGGGAATGAAAATCTCTTTGGCATATCTCCATGTTTGAGGAATATATGCCCGCCCATAGCTTGCTCTAAAGAACAAAATCGGGGACAGTATTAGTTTCGTTAAACCCTCATTTAGAGGAGTCAAACATAAGCCGTCTCCCTCTGGGGCCATCAAGGTTGGAAACTGCTTATAATCCATATTCGCAGGTATTTTTGTTCTGTTTTCCAGGCACTATAAGATCCCTATTAAGAGAATCACGCGATATTATAAAGTGCCTATGCTTAAGCAGCTCTACTGTTTCTTTGCAATAATTTCATCATGTAAAATTCATCTTGCTTCCTTTGTAGTACGTTATTCCATTTGACTGATCCTTTGGCTAAAGTCTCATTGTATTCGTTCCACAAACTGGTCCGTTTGGCCGTTTGAGAGAGCCATTCCAGCAGATATGTTGCGAAGTCCTGCTAGTCATTGAATACTTCTGCTACTTCTGCTCGAAGACTGGTCGTTGTGACTTTTTTTTTAGCAAGTCGCCAATGCAGAAAATTATCCGAATTGCAGTCGACTGCCCTACAAAGCCTCATAACTATGATATTTGAAAAGTATAGTAAGTCGATTATAATACTGTGATTCGCGTGTATCTTCCTGAGTAAGTTTCCTAAATTACTTTAGAAATTCGCGATGCTGAAAGTAACTGTTTGTAATAACCAGTTCGTTGGGTTCGCTGTTGCTAATAATTGTTATTCGGTCAATTTTTTGAAACATTATTGGCGATGTAGTTTTATCTCTTGTTGGACTTTAACTAAATCAGTTCTTTGCAAAATCATGCAAAGTTATGCTCTACCTTCTTAGGAACTATTTTAACTAATTTATGCCTAAATAGTCAATAACGACTCGACCCGCATTAATGCCAAAAGGATCCAAACGACTCATAAAAAAAATTCTGTATAAATTCTGGCTCAGACCGAAAAAGTGAATTTTTTACGTCCTTAAAGCTGCTAGAACCAAAATGGCAGAACGGGTTTTGAGGTAGTGCTATATTTAAGGCTCATTTAAGGTTAATTTAATGCCCAAAAATAAAATTTACGGCTCCCATAGTTTTCCCAGAAATCACGGTTCTGCTAGCTTTATAAAAAGTTAGCAGAACCAAACAAAAAAACTTACAAAACTTATTATTTTCGATGTAAAAAGTATATAGGAATTTAAGGCTAAACTAAGGCTGCATGTATAACGACATATAAATAATTTTAGTGGAAGATACCACCGAATTCCTGCAAAGTACATGAACAATGAAGTTGATAATTTATAAAAGAATACCACCGTTGCACTAAATAGACCTAAAAACAAATTTTGACGTGGAAATCGCATTAGTTTTTCAGCATTTAATTAGAATTCACTGAGTCCTAAATTCTGCCGGTTTGTAGCTGTACCTAATAATAGATGTCGATTTGGCCTGGTTCTGATAGCAAAAGCCGGTTCTGCCACTAAGTCTAGTGCTAAAATCCAATACCTTTTCTCTAAACGAATCATTTCAGCATTTAAAACCAATGCGGCTCAGTAGCAGAACTGCGTTTTGACAGAACCAGGCCAAATCGACATCTTTTATTAGAGAACAGCTTAAATTAAGCCGCCAGAATTTAAGGCTCCTTGAATTCTAATTAAGTGCCGAAAAACTGATTCGTTTTGTGAAACGGATTTGCATTTCAGCACTAGGCTTAGTGGCAGCATTGCGCTTTGCTAGCAGAACCAGGCCAAATCGACATCTTTTATTAGGTACAGCTACAAACCGGCAGAGTTTAAGACTCACTGAATTCTAATTAAATGCTGAAAAACTAATGCGATTTCCACGTCAAAACTTGTTTTTAGGGCTATTTAGTGCAACGGTGGTATTCTTTTATAAATTATCAACTTCATTGTTCATTGTACTTTGCAGGAATTCGGTGGTATCTTCCACTAAAATTATTTATATGTCGTTATACATGCAGCCTTAGTTTAGCCTTAAATTCCTATATACTTTTTACATCGAAAATAATAAGTTTTGTAAGTTTTTTTGTTTGGTTCTGCTAACTTTTTATAAAGCTAGCAGAACCGTGATTTCTGGGAAAACTATGGGAGCCGTAAATTTTATTTTTGGGCATTAAATTAACCTTAAATGAGCCTTAGATATACCACTACCTCAAAACCCGTTCTGCCATTTTTTTTTTTTCTTAAAATGCGCAGTGGACATATAACATTCGCACTTTGAGTTTTCTTCTGGTGGTGATTAGACTAAATATTTGTTTAAAAACATAGAGAAGAAAATTGATGGGATAATAACGAAATGTAGAAGTCTTGAGTTATTAAGATATGCGCACTTTTTAGAATGAAATTTTAGTTTTTGAAGGACTTGAGAAAGTGGAAAGCTCCAGATTTTATACGTATTTGTTATTTAGATAATGTCGATAGAGTAACCGATGAGGATTATGGTGAGAGAGACTACTAATTGTAAGCAACTATGCACAGAAGCAAAGATTGCTTTTATCAGATTTTTATCATTGGAAGATTTGCTATTTTGTTGATAAACTGATGACGTTGATAATTTCTCAAGAACTCCACTTTCTTTGAAAGAAGTTTTACTGTCACCAATATCCATTATCTAGTGAATCCAATCCACTTGAATTTTTTAAACTTCTCACCACAGAGGAAATTGTTCTTGATTTTGTCAATTATACAAATATAAATTCAAGTCTTTTTTTTTTGGTACAATATTTATAACTAGATACAACACCTACATATATAAGACAGTGAATATACTAGTGCTGGGCGATGTTTATTGATGTTTTCAAAACATCGATGTTTGGGCTCTCGATGGTCATTATTTTTACATCGATGTTGACGCACTAAAACATCGATGTACATCGATGTTATCATTTCGATGTTAGGGAATTACATACGTCTTTCCGCAAAGGAATGAAACAAAGAAAGGTAAAGGTAAAAAGCAAATAAAATTCCAAAAAATTTATCTAGATTTGAAAGAAGAAAAACGTATTTCAATAAAAATTTTTGTGGTAAAACGGAAAGAGACGTAGTGAAGTAATTGTACATTTCATTTTCAAAGCATCGTCACAATTGATCATCATTAGTTCTTAGAATTATTTGGGCTGGGGGCAGAAAACATTGTTCGGTGGAACCAATCAGAATTCATTCTTTTAAATGGGAGGAAACAGAGTGCCCTTAACGTAAATACATCAAACTGCTGCCACTGAGAGCGATACAGGCTTGTCTATTATTTTAGCTAAGAAAATGTCTGCCTGCAAGTTCGTTTTCAGGCTCAACAAAGTTCAATTTATGGGCTAATCACATCCGCCTAATAAATGAAAAACAACAGAAGCATCGGAAGGTAGTTCGAAATGTAGGCAATGGGAAATACCCTTTTATTTAAGCGCTCCTTTGAAGCCGCTTCATATAAATCCTTTGGAATGGTGGCAGCGTCACCAACTTATATATTTTGGCTTATCACGTCTTGTAGCAAAAATCTTGTCCATTGCGGCTACTTCTGTGCCAACCGAACGTTTTTTCTCAAAGCTAGGCGAGACTATAACTCAAAAGAAAAACAGCTTGCAAGGAAAACGTATTTGCCAGTTATTGTTTCTTCAGTCTATAGATAAGAAGTTTTCGGACCTGTGATTTTTCATTTTTATTTAATTCATTTATGCGTTATTTTTAGAAAACTTTTCCTTTGATAATGAATGAAGTACTTGTTTTGTTTTGTTTTTGTTATTTTTATTAAGTTATAAATAAAGACGACAGCAACAAAAATTCTAAACTGCAAAACATAGCATTTTTTCTATGATGTGTTTAAAATTCATTAACATCGATGTTGTTTGTACATCGATGTGATATGATCGATATTATCGCCACATCGATGCTTGTTGGACGTTCCGTTCCGATGTCCCAGCACTAGAATGTACTAGATTATTACTTAATTTTCTTAAAATATTTTGATTATAAATATAATGAGAATGAAATGTGCCCGGTCTGCACTTGAATTTACGTTAAAACCGTTTAAGGAAACTCTTGTGGCTAGTTTCAGCGCATCCCCTAAATTTCAGGTATCTTTGTGAAGTCGGATCCCAATAAGGTGGTATCACAATGGACCACAAATGGTCTAAGTGAGGCTGATCGTAGGAGTTCGCATGATGGCCATCACCCGAACCTAACCTTACATAAATATGGTTGAAAAGCGCGAGAAAATTCGTGGCTCTCAGAGAGTAACAAGAGAAAGCGGTTAGAATGAGCCCTGCATCATAACGACTGGACTGACGAGGATTGGGCGAAGGTCGTTTGGCTAGGCAAATCTAATTTTGAGATTAGTTTTTGTATACCTATATATATATTTTTTTTTTTATTTTTTTTTATTTTTTTACAAAATAGGCGCAAGTAATCGTGTTTGTAAAAAACGAAAACGAAGTTTACCTGGAATTTGACATTAGTTGTACAGATCTTCAGGATTCCCGGTGCGACGTTCGTTTGAAAGACAACTGGGGAGGAGTTTCGTCATAATAGCGTGTCTTTTGTCAAACATCGATGAGGCAGTGTACTGATTTGGGTTGTATAGCGGTAAAAAGCCTTAGCCTTAGCCTGTTGGTATGTATGGAACGAATGAAGAGTATCAGTTACATTTGAATCCTCAAGACAACGCTCCTTGTCATACTTCTGGCCTGCAAGATAGTTTTGAACTGGCCTGCTCAATCTTCGAAACTAAATCCGCCCATCCAGCACTTGTGGTCAATTAAAAAAGGTCAAAAATCACAGTGCGACTTTGATGGAGATTCCAAAGTCCGCTTTGAGACCAAAAATTTACTCATTTCTGAATGTAGAAAATTAGTGTGTTCCATGAACAAGAATGAAAAGATTAGAAATAAATGCTCTTTTGTATATTAAAACTGTTTTTATTTTCATTTACTTTTGAGTTTTTTATTTATTATTTCCATTAGTTCTTGAGATATCCAAATTCGGTAGGGATGCTTCATACTTTTAGCCAAGGCAGTATGATATTTGCATTGCAATCTGATGATTTCGTAAAAGATACTGGAGTTTCTGTAGTAATGAACATTTTTCAATTCTCTCCGAGCAATTTCCTGAAGTTATATTCAGTTTGTTCCTTGTTAATTTTTTTAATAGTGCCAACATTCAAGTATGCAAGAGTAGTTGTTAGAATTGGATGGAAAGACAATAGGATTATTACGATGGCATCAAACCAATAGGGAGTGAATTACTGCCTTTAATAATCGCTTCCAGCTATCATAATATACATATGTACAATAAGTTCATGGAAGCATTTGATCCAATTGACAAACGTGTATCATTTTATCAGATTGACATCGGTAAAAAGTGGAATATAGCAAAATTTATTAACACATAACCTGGTCTAAGGTGTTCCTCAATTACAAAGGCCATTAAAGAATTAAGAAGACATTTGGAAATTTTGAGGTAATCAAGAATAAAACTACAACATTCTCTCGGATAGATAACAAAATCAACTTAAATAGGCACCAAAGTATTTTTCCTATAAGAATCAATTTTTATATTGCACGTGCAGAACATGCCGTTTACTTTTAAATGAAAAATATTTTGTAAGTTCATAAGCAATTTGGAACAATTTGTAGAATAATCAATATCGATTTAAAAATTCGGGAAATGCATTAATTGTGGGAAACCGGATCATATAGCTAGTGAATGTAGAGAAAAGAACTTGAGATGTGTGAATTACAAAAAGCAAGGTCATGTGGCTGCGGTATGTTCAAGTAAGAGGAATGGTCAAAGGTCAAGTAAGTCTGCTGCATGCCAAAAGCAAATTCAAATTGAAGAGGACGAAGAGGAAAACAAGTATTTGTATATCAACAGCGTATTGAGTTGAAATCAAGTTGATGGTGGAAAATTTTTACAAAAGGTACACATTGATGGAGTCGAATACGTGGAATACGATACCGGCGCGTCAGTATCAACATTATCTCAAGGTATAGTATGAAGAAACTTCTACCAAATAAGCTTTATTCACCAACAACAGTAAAGTTGAAAACATATACGGGAGAAGTTATTTATCCAAAAGGAGTATGTACAGTTGAAGTTTCGTGCAATGGACAGAAAATTCAAGGTGAACTTTATGTGCTAGACCAGAACGTATATGTCCAATTCTTGGAAGAGACTGAATAAGGTGGCTAAGTCTAGAAATAGACGCAATGTCCGGAAATATAACAGAAATTAGTGAAAATGAATGTAAACAAAAAAAAAAATAATAATTTACTCAGAGCTTACAACAGAATTTTTACATCAAGAGTGGGAAAGATACCAAATATAAAGTGCTCTATCACATTAATTGGTTGGAAAATACGGCCCATATTTTTTTAAACGGAGGCCTGTTCCACACGCTCTGAAGGAGAAAATAGAAGCAGGAATCGAACAACTTACCCAAGCGGATATTATTGAAAAAGTAGCTTATTCTCCATGGGGGACACCAATAGTTCCCGTGGTAAAAAAGGACGGACCATTAAGACTATGTGCTGACTATAAGGCGACAATTAATAATGTTATCAGGGACGACACGTATCCAGAGGATATATTTGCCAAAATGGGAGGTGGCCGTTACTTTTGTGTTTTAGATTTGCACCAAGCATACCTGTATATGGAAACTGATGAGCAAAGCTCAATTTTGCAAACCATTTCTACTCACAAAGGAACATATAAAGTAAAACGATTGATGTTTGATGTGAAAGTTAGTTCAAACACTTGGCAAAATTTCATAGCTAATATTTTACAAGATATGCATGGTGTTACTTGCTTTTTTGATGACATACTCGTACAGGGTTCAAGGTATGTCAAATTAATTACAAATCTTGATGCTACATTTAAACGTCTTCAATACAATGACATACATGTGAATAGACATAAGTGCCAAAAATTACATACATGGGTCACGTGATAGACGAAGAAGGAATCAAACCAATGCCAGATAAAATTACAGCAATAATATAGAGTAAGCGTCCAAATAACGTATCACAACTTTGAACCTTTCTAGGGCTTATTAACTACTATCAAAAATTCATACCAAATTTATAAAGTAAGTTAGCTCCTTTACATATTTTATTAAAAAAGGGAACAAAATTCTATTGGAATTGAAAATGCGAAAAGACCTATGCAATATTAAAAGCTGAAATTATAAGTCCTAAAACATTTACTAAATATGATCCAAGTCTTCCTCTTATATTAGCGACTGGCGCTTCAACTACTGGGTTAGGTGCGGTAATTTCTCATTTATTTAAAAAATTGAGAAGAAAGACCAATTGCCTTCGCATTACGATCTCTAAGCAAAGCTGAGTTGAATTACTCTCAAATCGACAAGGAAGCCACGGCCATTTATTGGGGTCTTGGAAAATTGTTTCAATTCTGTTAATGCAGAAAAATTAAGATTATTATGGATCAAAAACCTTTGAATAGAATATTGCATCCAAAAAAAGACCTACCTGTCTCATCGGTGCTACGGTTACTACATTACGCCAGCTTTATGTCTGGATTTAATTATGAGATCCGGTATAGAAGAACAACTGACCATGCAAATGCAGACTTTTTGTCGAGGTTTCCTCTCGAACAACCCCAACAGCAAAGCGACGTGCAAGATACATAGTCCACATTTCTAATGAACCAAATTGAAACACTTCCAGTTACACACCAAGAGATTAAACGAGAAACCCAAAGAGATAAGGAATGTGTAGAATATTACCAAGCTCTTCAAACGGGTAAAGCACCCACATCGGGGGAAAGCATTGCAATCTTTTCACTACAGAATGGATGCATATTTAATGATGTTCGAGTGATGATACCCGCAACGATGAATTCCACACAGCTCAAATTGTAATGGTTAAAATGAAAGGTCCGGCAAGAAGCTACGTTTAGTGGCGATGCATCGACAAGGATATAGAAGCGATGTGCCGGAAATGTTATAATTGTGCTCTCAACAAAGAAGATCCAAAGAAAATATCCATTCATATCTGGGTGTATCCGAAAATGCCATGGAAACGCTTACATATTGATTACGTAGGTCCTGTATGGGGCACGTATTTATTAATTGTGGTAGACGCATATACGAAATGGGTGGAAGCAATTCCCTGTAAAACCATGACATTAACGATTGAATCTTTACGTAAGTAATTCTGCAGATTTGGAATTCCCATCACAGTAGTTACCGACAACGGTCCACAGTTTATATGCTACGAATTCGAAAAATTCTTTAAATCAAATGGGATTGTACACAAAAGAAACGCTTTATATCACCCCTCCACAAACGGCCAAGCTGAACTATATGTAAGAATAATTAAACAAGTACCTATTAAGAGCATTGAAGGATGAAAGAGGTTCCATTGACGAAAAATTATGTAGATTGTTAATGCAACTAAGAAAAACTCGGAACAGCATAACGGGCATTAGCTCTGCCGAATTAATGTTTTCTTGTCCAATGAGAACAAGAATCGACCTTGTCAAAAGAGACTTGCGAAAATAAATTATATAAAGGAACACACCTGTAAGCCCTCCAAGCATACCCCCCAATATCAAATAAACGACAAGGTCCAAGTGCGCGTCTACACAACCAAAGAAATTAAATAGAAATTCGGCATTATTTGGACAAAAAGAGGTGATTTACACTACAAGGTTTTGGCAGATAATGAGAAGTACCTACTACATGTAGACCAAATTAGAAGGACGAATTGCTAGCTTATAAACGATCGAGTTGTATTCAGCAAAAGTAACCCCATCGCCGAACAGCAGGAAGAACCTAACAGAATATCCTAGCCAAACTGACAGACAAATTTTACCAACTTCTGACTTTACTGACGTTACTGATACACCTAAAGCCCAGAAAGAAAGACTCGGGAAATCTTGGTCTAGACAATCATTCCGAGTCAACAACGCAGAAGCTCGAGCCAAATAACCTGCAACAAGAGGATCCATTTGAAGTGCAGCCAAATTTAAGACGTTCGACGAGGATTAGGAGAGCTCCAGAACGCTGGAATTACATGGATTCTTCTTTACGAAAGGAAATGTGTTAGATACACGGTAATCATATGGGTGTATGCATACCATCGTATCTACGTAATTACCAAATACCAACAACATCCACTCTTGTCATACTGATAAGAGAAGCTTAACCGTAGAAGAATTATCAATAATTGAGAAGATCAGTACTGCAGTGGATTCCATTTAAGCAACATGAATTAGTCTGTATAATTTATTGTTGAATTGTGAAGTACTCAAATTATGAAAATATTAGTATAATTTTCATTTAAATGCAGAGTTATTAATTGCTTGAACCCTAAAAACACAACACATAGTACTAGTTTTTAATCCTACTGTTAAATCCAGTCATAGCTTATTTTTCATAATTCTGGACATAAATGGGATGATAATGGAAGGATATCCAAGAACATTCCTATACCTAGGAAAGAAGCACGCCAGAACAGGATTTTGTTACAATGATAAATTTGTGATGAATTTCGGTACGACCGACAGCATCCGGTTACAGATATCATGGAGCTATATATGTAAATGCAATTATCATTTGTCCCTTCATAAAGATTTCGCGAATTGATGTCATTTACAAGTTCACCGAAATTCGTAACATTAAGACTAGATTTACAGAGCCCGTCAAATTGATGGATCTTATGCTTAAAAATTCTGAGCATGCAAATATTAATCTTGAAATATTACATATTGGGTTTCAATGATATAATCCAGCAAATATATACTTCTATTTGTTTTCTCTAGAACACCTACATTTTAATATTTCTAGATGTTGTATACCTATTTTTACGAAAATCCGTCAATTTTCCGGGCTAATTTATATAGATCAAATAACAAAAATGAAATAACCACGAATAAGAAAAAACAACACCAAGCAAATGACGGCTGTTTAGCGATAAACATAATGAGCAAACAAGTTTGAACTAGTTATTTATAATTGTGATATAATATCAAATAATCACTTCAACGGTTAACTTTGCAGAGAAAAGAAATTCAAATATTTCAATTGGGTTATGTGGGAAAAAAAGGTTTAACTATATTTGCATTAGATGTAACAAGTATTGCGGAAAGTGTATACATTCAAGATAGAATTTACATGTAAAAATGTATTGAAGACAACAGTAATTAAAAATCTATAGATTTCAAATAAAAACTTTACAAAAAATTTCCATTTTGATATACCCGTCAAAATGATGATGGATTGCAGTAAGAAAAAGGTAAAGGATTTTCCAATAAGAGGTGTTATTTTCATATTCAAAGAATAATGCCATTTTTTGAGATAAATGATCGGATCTTTATTTCATTAAAAAGAGGAAGGTATGCCGTTTATAATCAAGAATAACATCAGCCAAATGACCACCACGACCACGCCTACAGAACCATATCCTTTTCATGAAATTTTCCATAACCAAATCGCAAAGTGGCTGCCCTATGTCACCGATAGCCTCACGAATTCCATCTTTGAGGTCTTGAATCGACGCCGGGCTGTTGGTGTAGACCTTCGCTTTCACGTGGCCTCAAAGGAAGAAGTCGCAAGGTTAAGGTTAAGTCACAAGATCTCGGTGGCCAATTGTGATCACCTCTTCGAGAGATAACACGGTCCGGAAACTTTTCCCGTAAAAGATCAATGGTTTCGTTGCTTGTATGGCACGTAGCGCCGTCTTGTTGAAAGTAAACGTTGTCCAGATCAATACCATCCAATTCTGGCCATAAAAAATCATTAATCATCTGTCGATAGCGCAATCCATTCACCGTAACTGTTTCTCCAGCCTCATTTTCGAAAAAGTAAGGTCCAATGACCCCGCGGGTCCATAAACCGCACCAAACAGTCACACAGTCCAAAGAACGACGAGGAATGGACAAACCTGGGTTTTTTTCAACACTTTCGGCTACAGCAGCAATATTCTCGGCTGTTCTTGAGCAACGTGCACGGGTTTTATTCTTCACATCACTAACTTGTCCCGACAACTCGAATTTTTTTACCAATTTCTGTATTGCGGTCCGACAAGGTGCTTCACGGCGACCCAAAAATGTTCGAGTTTTACGAACCGTCTCTGCCACATATTCACCATTTTTATAGTGAATTTTAATAATTTCAATGCATTGTTGAATCGTGTATCGTTTCATTTTTATTAATGGCGTAGTTTCTACTTGTCAAATGTCAAAAAATGACAGCTCCAAAAGTGACATCTACCGAAATAGCGGGCTAATTAAAATAACACCTCTTATTGCAAAACCCTTTATATAGTAAATATCCGTAAATCTAGTATTTTAAATAGAAATGGTAAATAGAATTAGATAATTTAATTCTTTGGAATCAGCAGTGCAAAATTTTAGATTTTAAAACGGCCAATTTCTATGGATTACAGGTTTCCCAAAGTTTATTATTGGAGAGGCGTGATAACATAATTTTTAAAGTCTACTTTAACAAGTACTCTGAACTTTCTGTGCAATTTTGAAAGTTAATCCATCAATTGGGAATCAATTCCATTTACGGTAAACTTGCTAAAGATTATTACTATTCAGGTATTAGTTAAAGGTGAATATTGACAAACACCAGAGAATATATTTCCGATCCTTTTGTCATTTCCAATGAGTTTTATTTCTAAAATCACGTTTAAGGAATGAATTAAAATAATTTAATTATCTCAAATTGTTTGATACGAAGCAACTAAAATCTCAGGTATTATAAAAATTTCAATTAAATCCATACACCAATTTGCTGAAGAAGAGATGTTATTTTACATTACATTCTCATTTTAGACAATATTATGAGCTTTTACAAAACTTTTCTCTAAAATAAAATTTAGTTTGACCTTAAAAACCTACAAAAATAAAAAATTTTGCAACCATGTAGTTACTGAAAATTTGGTTTAAGATATTGAAAAGAAGAAAAAAATTAATTCAATTGATTTCTAAAATTTTTATTTTCGTAATTCACATTAAAATTCATGTAAAGCTAATGAGCGAGATTAGTCATTTGGCTATAATTGTAGAAAAAATCAACCCTGTTAATGGGATGAAATAAATGTGACTCGCTCTCACATTGTCATTTTATTTTACCTATTAAATCTGAAACTGTTACCCTAATCCTTATAATGATTTTTGCCCTTTTAGTAATATATCAATTATTGCTGTATTCCATACATATATTATAGCCTCTGCTTGCAATTTCATTAAAATTCACTTTAATATCACTCGTTTAAAAAAAAAAAAAAAAAAGAACTGTCTAACCAGAAGAACTTTGCTAATTCGCGGATTTACAAAACTTTTCCGACACCTTACAGACAACCACCGTGCTAAAATATAACTGATCCAAAAATTTAAATTAAGTAGATAACATTATTATCCGCACCATCATGACTAGATTTTCTATTTGTTTCTTACGTAAATGATAAAAATTGTTTTCAATTACCCTGCAATAATTCCGGATGAGATTGTTATGAATGTAACAATAGAAACATCTCCATATCTAAATTGCTATTACGTATGAGTTTATGTTGTACTGTTTTTACTGTTAATGGGAATAAAATAAAATAAATTTTGTGTTACTAGTCACTGGGATGCATTTATCTAAGGTAAAGAGTAAAGTTCATATAAATATTAAAATTTTCTACGGAGACAAAAGAGGAATTTCTCTGTTTGATTTAGTATCAGCTTAAACCGTTTCATATCCTCAGTCCTCTACCGGATGAACACCAAAAATATTATTTTGATTCGAACTCTATTATAAGGGGTAACCATTGATGGTAGTAACAATTCATGGTGGTTCAATGAATTAATATTAAAATAATAAATATTTCCTTTAAAATCCTTTAACTCGGGAAATAGTTAACCAAATTTAATAATTTTGGTATTAATTTGAAGAGAGTGAGCTGAAATTTCTAGGGTCCGTAATTGTTATAAGATCTATTATAAAAATTGCACTTTAACAGCTATATTTCGACTTCTTCTCTCTTCCTGTCATTGAGGATAAGTTTGCCTTTATTGAAAATGCAGTAAATTATCTGTTTGACAAATATGTACCCTGTAAGACTAGGTTGTGTAAACATAATTGCTCTTGGTTTTCGATAGAAATTAAGAGGCTTATTTCAGCACGGAACAAAGCATATCAAAGGTGGAAGATGATAAGAATTCCATTACTTTGGGAGCGATTCCGTCTTCTACGAAATCCTGTTACAGCGTCTATTAAACTTGGCAAATCGAATTATTATGCCATTAAATTAGATCCCAATTTATCATCAAGAGTTTTATGGAAAAACTTAAAAGAATGTGGTATTCACACATCTGGTAATAAATCTTGATCCAAATGAATGCAATAGTTATTTTGTTCAGTCCTCAAGCTGCACCGTCCCTCAATCTGTCACTTCAATGTCTTCCGAGTCAATTGAATTGGAATTAGTAATAGGACTGTTTATCCGCAGTTCGATTTTAGTTGTGTCAACGAACTGGAATCTCTTAAGGTTTTAAGTAGCATCAAATCGTATGCAACGGGAGTGGATGGAATCTCACTAAAATTTTTGAAAATAATTATATATTTTGCATTACCTGCTATCACTGACACCTATCACGCCTGCCTTATGAGATCTGAATTCCCATCTAGATGGAAACAAGCGAATGTTATCCCCATACCCAAGAAATCAACGGTGTGTCAGGTTGAGGATCTCCGTCCAATCAGTATATTGCCTTGTTTATCTAAGGGCTTGGAGAGAATCATGGCTGATAAAATGGCGGTTTTCCTTGAGTCTCACAGTATTCTTTCGGCTTCAAAATCCGGATTTCGAGCCAAAGATAGCTGTATCACAGCGTTGCTCAAGAGAAGTGATGATCTTCGGTGTAATATTGACAATGACGAGGTTTCTTTTCTAACATTATTAGATTTTTCAAAAGCCTTTGATAAGGTGGATCACAGCATTCTCTGTCGCAAATTAAGACTGAAGTTTGGGTTTAGTTGCAGATCGATTAAATTTATTAGAAATTTTTTAGTAAATCGTTTCCAAAGGGTGAATATTGGTGAACACTTCTCAGAGTTTTTATATCTTAACAGAGGCGTCCCCCAGGGTTCAATACTCGTAATTCTACTATTTTCTATGCATATTGATGACATCACCGAGGTTATCCGTCATGCTAATATACATTTGTATGCTGACGATATACAAATTTATATCTCTCGGCCTCTAGGACTTATAGAAGATGGTGCATGCTGCTTAAATACTGATCTTCAGACAATACTCTCCTGGATTTAAATACTGAGAAATGCAAGTGTTTGGTTATACACAAAAACATTCTACATACATCATATTTCCCTCGTATTAATTTAGGGGGCTCAACTTTACAATGCGAGAAGACGGTGAGAAATCTTGGCGTAATTTTTAACCAAACTCTGACATGGAATGACCACATAAAATATGTCTCCGGGCGAGTGTATGGTACACTGAAGCGATTATATTACTCCACCCACTTTACCCCTCTTAACATACGGCTATCACTTGTAAGATCGTTGATCATTCCTATAATATCTTACGGTGATGTTTTTTCTGCAAACTGGACTCTTCATCGGCATATCGTCTGAACGTTGCATTTAACGTTTCTGTAAAATATGCATATAACCTGTTACGCTTTGACCACGTTTCACATGTAGTTAGTAATGTGCTGGGATGCACTCTCGGGACTTATCTAAAGATACGAAACGTTATATTTCTTTATAATCTAATTTGGACCGGGCTACCTCATTATTTAATTAATTGGATACACTTCCTCACATCGAGTTGTACCAACAACTTGCTGGTACCTAGATATAGCTATCTTCAAAGCCAACGGTTATTTTTCGTTCACGCTATCAAACTTTGGAACTCTCTACCTAATGAACTAAAACGTCTTGTCCTGGTGAGTAGGCGAGTTCTTAAAAATAAACTTAAGGAGGTGTTATAAGATGCATTTTGATCTTCAGTAAAAGTATCTGAATTAAAATTCCCTTTCCTTTAATCCTCCCCCGCATTCCCCTCCCCTGTTTGTCGATAAGTTCATATATTAATCTATTCTTTTCTACTTATGTATTTTAATTTTTTTTTGGATTATTTTTTTTCCTTTTCTTTTTTTTATATTATTCTTCTATTTTACTCTATTTGTTTGAATTAGAATTAGATTAGTGAGAAGTGTTTTTCTTCTTTTTTTTTTTATTTCTTGGGATTAATGTGAGGATTGCTGTAGGTATTTCTCTTACTTATATGCTTACATATGAGTTATTTTATTAGTATCAAGTTAACTTTTTTTTTTAAACTTGTTATTGTTAATATTACATACATATATATCACTATTACTATATTATATTGCTTCAATACGTACATTCTAAAGTTTATACTTCTTTGTACAATTAATAATAATAATAAATTGAATAAATTGAAATTGAATTATTAAACTTATTTAATAATATTTTCATTTTGCTTATCAAATATGAGTAATCGATAACTCTTTTAATTTTCCTTAATTAAGTATAAGAGCTAAGAGAATTTGATTATCGGATTCCTTTTAATATGCAAGAATTTATGAGGATCGATCAGTGTAAATCATGTGAATCAAACGGAAAAATTAATTCATATTGTGAGGGAATGTATAATCAATAAAATAAAAATCATAAAAGAAACTCTTATAATGGAAAAGAATTATAAAGTCGATTGATAACTCTTATTGTATAATCAAAATAAATGAATTGTGAAATAATGGTTATCCTATAAATACAAATCGAAAAACAAACACGTATTATTGAGAAAAATTAAAAAGTTATCCATAACTTTTACTTCACAATCAAAACTATAGGAATCAAGTAAAAAATCTAAAATGGGTCTAAGACAAATTCTTATGATACCCTAGATGAATACTCGTATGTCGTTTCGTAAGGTCATCCATTTGTGCAACTTTGATTTTTTAAGTGGTTTTTCCCTTATGTTTCTATAACGGTTCGCCGGACAGAAAAAATGATTATAATAAATTTTGCAGAATTTCATATTCTGAGAACCTTTTTGGTACAATTAAAACGCTCAAAATTTTCACAGTATACGTAAAACCCAAAATTTTTATATGGCAACATTAAGAAGGGGTTACTCGATTTAGTCCATCTGTGAAATTATATTTACTATTTAAATGAAAACACTATGTACAAATGTTCAGCTCTCTACGTTGACGCATTCTAAGGTAATATCGAAATATGTAGTGAATAACGAAGTTTTTGTATGGCAACCCTGATTTGTCCCATTTTTTAACTTAATTTCCTTTTTTTTTTTTAAAAGCCCATATGTAAATTTTTAACTTTATCGTGAGGACGGACGGACGGACATGTAAAAATCAAAATAAATTTTAATTTTATGCTTGGGTGTCTAATCCATTTGGCTCTACCATCATTAGTTCTTGATATTACAAACGGAATAACAAACTTAGTATACCCTTTAGATTTCATCTAGGGTATAATTATGATGTAATGCTTAAGCTATAACATAAATAGAAAATTTATCATAAACTGACAATTGAGATGCAATTATCATCTACGGTATGAAATGCTGCTAGAGCAGAATGGAGTGAGCACCCGCACATAATATTAAAATTTATTTCGATTTTTGCATATCCGTCTGTCCGTCCGTCCATCTGTCCATCTGTCTGTCAGTGAGTCCATCGGTCCGCACGATAACTCGAAAACGCTTTTACTTAGAGAGCTGAAATTTCTAATATGGGCTTTGACAAAAAAAAAATTGAAATTGAAATTCGAAAATGAGACAAATCTGGTAGCTCCTTCGTGGGGTTGCGAAACAAAAATTTCGTGTTTCACTATATATTTGGACACTGCCTGAGAGCGCGGTAATGTAGAGAGCTGAAATTTTGTAGACGAGTTTTCTATAAAAATAGTAAATAATTTCAAAAATGGCGTAAATCGGGCAAACCCTTCTTGGTGTTGCCATATAAAAATTTAGTTCTCTTGCGAAGACTGTTTTTATTGTACTGAAAAATTCATTAGAATATGAAATTGGTTGTAAAGATTTTTACTGTTCAACGAACTGTCCTAGAAATAAATACCAATAAACACTTCAACAATCGAACTTACACAGAGAGGTGGCCATACGAAATTATATACGGGCATTCATCTAGGGTATCAGAGGAATTGTTCTTAGACCAATTCTAGAGTTTTTACTTGTTATTTTATTCATTATCCGTTTTTTAAATGACGCCAGTAATTGAAAGTTTACTTAATGACGATAAGATTGGTCCTATTCATTTAGAGATCATTCACATTTTTTTGTTTTTAAACTAAAATAATTATAATAATAATATTATATATTGTTACGAGTGAGACAAGCGACATCTGTTGGAAGTGGAAACAACTTTAGGTTAGTGACATCTTAGTAAACTTTGGGTTCGGAGAACGGAATATTCAGGAAGGTTCTAGGATAAATTGTAGAGTATAAAAACGGCGCTTCTCACATCCACTAAAGCTATCGTAAATCCGAAACAAAAAAATATTTAAGGAAGAAAGTTTCATTTACCCTCGGAGGAATAGCCTTGAAACCGTATCTTTGATTTTTTCGTTTTTGAATAATAATTGTTTTGTCACTGTCTGAAATTCGGTCTCTTACTTAAATTGCTTACTTACAAGTTTTATACTACATAAAAGTTTATTTCTGCCATTTCTAAACATTTTCAGGTTATCAGGAAAACCGAAAAAGTTTTCATAGTCTTCAGACTTTATCAGTTTTGTTCTAAAACCAAGAGAAAGTCTAGACACAATAATTCCATTGAATTTACAAATAAATCTTATAAAACAGAAGTAATTCATGGGCATGAAAGAGAATGAAGAATCTGATATCAAAATGCATTCAAATTGTCAGAAATTGCTCTAACATTCGGATACATCCTGATTCTTTTCTGACTTCTAAGCTCATAACGTTTTCTTTTGAAACTGCCGCCAGTTTATCATTTATAGGGTAAGCGTGTGATTTTATTTGTATTAGTTTATTTTATGTTACTTTATTAGTTGAATTCTGGCCTCTCGTTCTAATGACCTAAGATGTATAACACGTGTTATTAGTAAAATTTTCCTGCACAATATATATTTGCTTTTGAGTTCTTGTAGTAGAAGGTTCAGTGCGCAGTGTCAAATACGTTTGCTCTAAGTGGGTATTATATGTATGTATTTATATTATTTTGAAACAAAAGTAATATTACTGAAATAATTCTCTGATTTAATCATGAAATTTTGTACCAAAATCAAATTAATAATATTATCACGGAATCTGCATTATGAATATCTCTAGTTGACTGCACGGTGACAGAGAGCACAGCCATAAAAGAGGTGCATCACTGGTAGGACTCTCCTCTCTGATGTGGGGTTAATGTTTTGCCGAACTTATTAAAGTTTATAATTTAATTACTCTGAAATGTACTTTTTAATCAAAGAAAGAGCAAGAGCAAAATACAAACTTTAGTAGTCTGGATTCGAAACACATTTTTTTTCCAAATTTTAATAACATTATGTTTAAATAGTTTAAAGGTTTTATGGTTTTCGCCTTAAACTTCGTAATTTAAATTAAAAACTCAACATTTTATCAAGTTTCACACTGAAGGGGTTCTAGTTTTTTTAAACTTTAAAATGTTTTGTTTTAAGACAAAATTTCGATTGGAATTATATACAAACTACATATATACGAATTTCCGACAGTGCTAATGCACTTAATATTCCTAAAGTATAAAAATGGTGTCGCTATTAATGTATAAATGAATATGGGTACGTTAATATAGGGTGCTCGGCAGAGTGCCGCCATATTATAGGTACTAGTAGAATCTTTATTAAAAAAGGAACAAATAAGTCCAATAGGACTTGTGTTCTATCTCGTGAAGTTTTGCAGTTACAAGTAAATTGATTTTTCTTGAATTTCAATCCATAAAATACAGTTTAGCTATATAAATTGGTAATTAGTTTAAGACAATAAATCTCGACAATTTTTTCTTCAATTGCGTATGCGCCTTTATGTACAATTTCCGCAGATCTACAGAAGCACTGAAACTGGAATTTAAAATTTCCATTGACTAATATTAGAATGTATGTCTAATTTTGCCTAAATTGTTTTGCTATTAGTTATAACATAATCAATAAAGGTTTCACTAATTTTAATTATATTCTGGTTATAACAATTTTTTATCTATTACCCGCACATATATAAATCTTTAATGGTGCCGCTTGTAACTGCAATTCTGTAACCAATTCATTTTATAGTCTCCTAAAACTAACAGCCGAAGTTATAGTCCGTTATAACTCACAAATTTGAGTATATTATCATGTGTCTCTCTTAAAATCACATCATATTTATTAACATTAAATATACGTATTCTAGATTATTTAGTAATCACTGTATAGATAATTTATTTAATTGCTATTGTAGTTTATTTTTATATGTACATAATATACTGGGAGCTCTAAACTTCTATCGTCAGGATTGCATCAATATCTAGATAGACATATATAATCAATAATCTCATGATTTCCAGCATTGCTTACGCATCCTAATCTTGTAGTAATTCAAGATCAACATCTTTGTATTTTCGGAAACGGTATCATAATCCGATATAAAGTCGATTAACCTCCAAATAGCATCTAAATATGTCTCGTCAAAGTCGAGATCTAGTTTACTCACATGCTCGCAGCGAAAAATGGTAGATTTGTCCACTTCATCAAAATCCAGTAATTTCTCTTATCATAAATACACCGTAAATGAGTTTTTTCAAAGACGAAATCAGCCAAATCGTTTTCTTACACCCCAAGAAATGGAAAAGTCAGGATATGTCATCAAAAGCTAATATTATTCCGTAAATTAATTTTTAGCCCCTATATTATCCCCTTAAAACCCCATAAATTGGCTTTGACGAGTTCGATATTTACGTTAATCTCTTTCTCGCACTAGAAAACTTTAAATTAACCCAATTTCATCAAAATGTATTATTACCACCCTAAATTCTCACTGCGCAGAAAGTGAGATCCTTACCCCTTAAATACCCTGAAAGCACCCTTCTAAATTGGTTTCTTCTACCTGCAAACAGTAGACTCACCCCATTTTATCGAAATTACCCTTTATACGCCCTTATTGAGTTACCGCATCCGTAAACGACAATTAAGCACATCTCATCAAAATCTTTAGGGCCGCTTTCAAAATAAAATCTACAAATATAAAAGATTTGGTCCTTGAAAAATTTCTCATAAATACATTCACTTGGAAATGAGTTTTTATACCCTAGATGAAATCTAAAGGATATACTAAGTTTGTCACCTAGAGATAAAAATATTTTGATTTTTGCATGTCTGTCCGTCCGTCTGTCCGTCTGCACGATAACTCGAGAACGCATGTTTTTAAAGAGCTGAAATCTTGTACATGGGCTTTCTTTTAAAAAAAAAGGTGAAATTAAGTTCGAAAGTGCGACAAATCAGGTAACTCCTTGGTAGGGTTGCCATACAAAAACCTCGTTTTTCACTACATATTTGGATATTACCTGAGAATGCGTCAACGTAGAGAGCTGAAATTTTTTACATAGTGTGGGACCCTCCCTGCTTGGTGTTGCCATATCAGATTTTTACGTTTACTGTGAAAACGATAAATCATATACGGTTTTAATGTACTGAAAAGTTCTTCAGAATATGAAATCCATAAAAAAATTTTTATAATAATTTTTTTTTCGATGAACCAATCAAAAATAAAGATATGTGGATAAGAGAATTTAAAATATGAAGAGTGATTAGTTTAATGAATCTGGTTGATAATAACCGGGAACCACTTGCTGCAGATTTATCGGGCACATATTACTGATCGAACTCAATATACTAAATTTGTACTGTCCGTTATATGTATCTCCCCTCCATCAATGAGTAGAAGATCTGAATTTTTTCATATGATTTTATAAAAAATTAAATTTATTTGAAAATTTTGAATTTTCGAAAATTTTCGAAATTTAAGAAAATTACACATCTGATAATTTTCGAAAAATGTTGGCCTGTTGTTTTAAATTACTCAAGGTATAAGAGAAGATCGAAAGTAGATGCTAAAATTAACCTTTATAAATGCAACCTATTTTTAAATTCAATATCAAAGATTGTGTTCGAAAAATCCTACATAGCTCAAAAGAAAAATTATATTTGAGAAAAATGCGCAAAACGGTAAGAGTGTGAATGTTTTATTTTATTGATTATATGAAATAATCGCTGAGAACCTTAAGAATTGGCAACAAGAGTATAAAAATATAGGAAGAAGTTCTTCTAACGATCTGCAAAATTGAAAAAACTAAGCAGTCCCATAAGGGTTGTTTGTACTGCCATTATTTTTTGGACAGAGTATAAAGAAAATTTCAAACAATTTGGGTCTTGAATCCAACCTTTTTCGAGGATTCTACACTTTCCAATGCGTTCTCATTAAAGAAGAAAATAAATTATAAAATTTGAAGAGACAGTCGATTCTGAGAAATAGTAATTTTCTGTGGACGCCAAAAAAAGCAAAGAAGTAAAATGCAATGTTGCTTTAGTTTTTCTTCTCTATGTTTTGTATACATGCTTGGTTTCATTATCAAAACTATTTTTACTTATACTTTTATTACTGGAAATTTAAAATTGACCTTCCCATTTATACAGATTCTCATTAACAAATGGCGATTAATAGCAGGTTTCTCCCCAACAAGTTCAGTTCATGGAGCTCTGGTATACTTGACAGATTTAGCAACTATTCGGCTTATCACCGATTCTTATCGTCTTCAATAAATTAGAAAATAAATATGTAAACAAAGATTTTAGTTTTACTGACATCATAAATTTATGTAAACAAATATCAAGTCACGGCTCATGTGCGGCCACAAAAGTTCACCGAACCACCGCAATGACAAGTAATCAGATGATAACTGTGAAGGTGAGAACAATTGAATCAACTGTTATTGTAGACGTCGGACACGAGTCATCTCCTGACGGCCGAGTGTAGCTACAAATTTTCACCACACCATACAATTTACAACTTTTCGGCTTAGTTTTCGGCTTTGTTGATTTTTCTCTGACCTTGAGAGCGTTCAATGCCGGCACACTAAGTTTTGATATAAATTGGGCCAAGTTCAATTGCTCAGTGCTATTCTATTCTCCAGTCGGTCTTGAAATCTTCTGTGTGACTTTTTTGTTTTATAGTCGAGGAAATTTATTTGAATTTCGAATGATTTTGATTTTTGCCCGCACATGTGACAAATGAGGGCGAAAGCGCCGTCAGGGAAAAGGAAAGATAAGTGATAGTAAAAGTACGCCGTTAGTTTTGGAACTTTACTTTCATTTACATTGACGATATCATTTAATCTGTAATAAAATATCATAAACAAAATTATTCTCACCGAAAACAAAACTAGGTCTGAATTAGAAAAGCAAATTTCGTCCCCAATTTAATATGCGAGCTGTTCTAGAACGATTGCAATTTGTCTGTCATCTGTCCATTGACTATGATGGGGCCCTGAAGGAGACAGCCTTGCAAAATGCAAGTCTGAATGCAGAATTATCACATTGCAATGACAATCGAATGCCATAGAGCCAATAATGTGGTGGCGTTGCATAACAATACGCAGTACACACAAGTTTTGCATATGATTAATGGCCTGAAAATGTAAGTGTCTCGCGGTAACATTGAAATTAGGAGAACTCGTTATCTCCACCAGAATACAATCGGAGTGCACTTAATGAGGTAAATATTATGCAAATTGTGCGAGTTATGTAATGAAAAGTTTCTAAGGCAGATGAAATTAATGAAAGCCATTGATTGACTAATTGAATTGAATTCAGAATTAATTTTAGTAAGAATAACTTTTAAACTTTCTACTGCGTTTAGCGAATTGAAATGTCTTTACAATTAAGAAAAATGTCATGTTGAAATTTATTGACTTGCCATAATATTAAAATCATGTGTGCACTTGTAATACCTACAGTAAGTGCAGTAACATCTGTGATACTGTAACTGGGCTACCATAACGTTCAGTGCTCGTACAGGAATCGTGTGTGCACTTTTTCTTAGTTATAACAGACACCATAATTAGAAGCTCTTCGTTCTTGTGGAAATATCATTGTTTCACAAGTACTTGTAACTTTGTGTTATAAGCCCCTAAAGATCGACTATAATTCAATTCAGTTCTATTAATCGAAGTAAATTATATGAAACAAGTACAAATGCTAGAATTGGTCTAAAACTAATTCTTCTAATACCTTACATGAATATCCGTATGTAATTTCTTATTGTCACCAATCAGTGCAAGTTTGATCGTTGAAGTGGTTTTTCACATGCATTTCGAGAACGGTTCGTCGGACTGTAAAAATGATTTTAAACAATTTCATAGGATTCCATATTCTGAAGAATTTTTCAGTATAATAAAAACGTAGCGTTTTCACAATATATTCAAAGTCTTAATTTTTTTATATAACAATACCAAGAAGGGATTGCCCGAATTAACCCATTTTTAAAATTGTATATACTATTTTTACAAGAAAACTATGTACAAAATTGAGCTCTCTACGTTGACGCGTTCTCAGGCAATGTCTAAATATACAGTGTGTTTCCGTCTAGGTGGTTAATAGAGGTGATAGGTGATAGTACTCCCCTAGACAAACAATAAAATTGTATGGCAGGGTGGCCATATCAACCGTTTTGTAATTGCAGGGTAATTAAGAAGGGCGTACGATCACATTTAAGAGGCCATTGCAGTACGTCATTGCCATTCCAACGACTGCTCTATAAGCCCCGTCCCCGTACCACTCTCCTCAATGAGTTATGGTTGTCTAAACTAAACATTTCGGATTTTCTTGCCTTTTTTTTATAAAAACTGTATTCTATATGTTAAACACGTATTAGCTCTTTCTATTCTGTTCTGCATACCATGAGCTCTTAACTATGACCGTACGCCATGTACTTTTTAATATACAGGGTGTTTTGTGAAAAAACTAGCAAATTTTCTTAATCACCCTGTAACTCCGAAACGGTTGATATGCCCCCCCCCCCATGCCATACAATTTTTTGGTTGCATAAGTGAGTACTATCGTCTCCTGATCCATTGACCACCTAGAGAAGGAAACACCCTGTATAGTGAAAAACGAAATTTTTGTATGCCAATCCTACGAAGGAGTTACCCAATTTGTCCCATTTTCAAACTTAATTTTATTAATTTTTTTAAGAGCCTATCTGCAAAATTTCAGCTTTCTAAGTACGCGCGTTCTTGAGTTATCGTAAGGATGGGCAGACGGAAGTACGAACGGACGGATGGGCGGATGGACGGACTTGCAAAAATCAAAATAATTTTTAATATTATGTGTGAGAGTCCAATCCATTTTGCTCTACCATCATATTTTCTAGGTGTTGCAAACGAAATGACAAAATTAGTATACCCTATGATTTCATCTATGGTAAAAAAATGATAACTCACACTGTAACCGTTACCATCCAGCTACCGAAATTTTTAAACCAGGCACAAATAATAAAATGACCCATTGGCAAACAGGGCGCTCTAAAAAACTTTCTGTCCGCAGAGGCCAGTGCTTCACTGGTATGAATTTTTCAAAAGCTTGAATGCGCTTTTAGAATAATCATCACAGTGCTTCTTCCTTAATATTATAAGATGCCCTCAAGACTGCTTCCTGAGAACAGCTGTAAGGCGCTTTCGCTTACTTGTGATTATTTTTTTGTATTAAATTGTATGACTTTTATGATAAGCCAATACCAGAGCCGTAAATAGTATAGATACTATTTACGGTCTGCCAATAGTCTCGCTTTTATTCTTACTTTTATTAAGCAAAACTTCAGATTACTTCTAATCACTCCGAACATTGCATTGAAAATGAGAAATACGCTATTTCGCACAATAGCGGAAAAATCCACAGATTATTGGAAAATTGGATGAAATCAGTCCTTGTTGGAGCTCATCAAATAATCTGAATAGAGCTTCCAACTGATGGCTGCAGACACTATTGTGCTACTTACTGCAGCCCTTGATTATTTTCTGGATAGATCTAGATCAGTGAATTTCTTCTAAAGACCGTCCAAATGATGTGTAGGGCGTATTCAGACCTGCAGCCTTGGTTGGGGTAGGGTGGGGGGGGGGGTCACAAATAAAATATTGGAGGGGGGAAGAAATAGTCGGAAGTAGTCGCTTTTAAAGTTTTTTTTAATCATATTTAGGTTTTATATCACAAAACAAAATTTTTGGTTTGATTTGGAAAACCTGCCGATAATATTATCGATAACAATGTCGATCTCAGAGTGGACAGACGTTAAGGACTCATATCCAGATACTCTTTCTCGTGCAGAGATTGTAGAAATAGATGTAACGCAACCGATTCTGTCACGGATGAAGAGAGTGAGAGGTTGCACCTGGATTCACATTCAAAGGAATTAGAGTAGAAGTGCATGATATGTCACTGAATATTTCTTTTGATGGGAACATAACTGATCTTGCTTCTTGTGAAAAAAGTTATCAGTGGTCTTATCAGTCTTTTGCTTTCCACTTTCGCTACTATTTCTACCTCCATTGCTAATTAGAGTAGCAAGTTTATTCTTAAACATGAAGTTTAATTAAACAACAGTTCTTGAATTAATATGAAAGTACAAGCAAAGCAACGGCAACTACCGCAGGCAGAGGAAAGCGAATGGTTTTTATTTTTATATAGTCTTGCCGTACAAATTGTGAAGAAAAATTGTAAAATCAATTTTAGTGGCATCAATCTAACTGGAGTGCATTCCAAAACATAGCTGCAGTTGACTATAGCTGACTTCATAACGCACAAAAGTTAACTCAGATAACATATTTCAGTTGACTAATGGGTTTTGAAACGATTGAAGTCAGCTGCAGTCAACTGTATAAATATTTGAAAGAAAAGGTTGAAGTAAATTTCTAAGAACAAAATGTTTGCTTGCCAATGCTCATAACTATCTTTAGCGACCCAAATAAGCCTGAATCCTGAATCAATATAACTCTTCGGAACCATTATCCGCCGCCAATAATGCATGAAAAATCTAAAGAAGAGTTTTCAGAGCTTCTAAGAAAACTGTATGCTTGTGCCGCCCCTGTCCGACAGAGTAAACCACCAGAATTAATGAACCATTTCATTTCGACCATTGTCGGTGAATACATTTACAAGAAAATTTTGAAGAAAAATGTAATGTTTCTCTACGAACGTAAAAATTTTGAACAACTCAGGGTTGAAACAGTGTCGCTATGAAAAATCAACGGTTGGCTAGACGTTAATTGCATGGAACTAGGATTCTACTGGAGAACCGTAAAACAAAATGTGTTAAGTAAAGGCTTAAATACAATTGCGATAGGCAACGGCGAACGACGAAAAAATGCCTCTGTCAAACTTCTAAAAGCACAGCGTCTTATGCAAATGCCCAAATTGCGTAAGGTGACGGTCAGCGGTCGACAAAGTTGCCGTCGGGATTGATCAATTTCTAATTTTGCCGTCACCGCTGCAGTACTACCAACAAGATCAAATGAATGAAATTGTTGTGGCATTTATTTTTGTCATGGTTATAAGAAGTCGCGTCAATTTCAAAACAATGAATTTTGATGAAAAATTGATTGAGGAAGTGCGATATCATAAAATAATTTATGATATACAAGACAACCAGTTTAGACGACTTGACAAAAAAGACATGGTATGGATGGATATTTCGAGGTGCTTAAATACAAATTCTAGAAGTTGTGATTTTTTTGGCATTAAGCTTGATTTTAATTTAGTTAATTTTCCCTTTTCACACTTTGGTCCATTGCAATTCTTTCAAAATAATTTAAAATATTCTCGATAAAAATCTGTTTCAAAATGCTCAAATCTAATAACAAATGAAATTTCAGTATCACAATCGCCGCTCGCTGCCTGTCGTTGAAATTTGTCGACTACTTGCTTTGACAGTGAATTTCTCGCTGCCGTCTATCGTCGGAAAACCAGATAGGTAAAAAAAGTCCACTGAGCAATTTCTTAGAAACAATAACACTTTCAAATCTCGAAATTGTGCGCTTTTTCATATATATCGGCGTAACAAAAATATAAAAGCATCTTCATAACTGGGCTGCTAAGCATTACATGCCATTTTCTAAACAATCAAATACTAAAATAAATATGTATTAAAAAATCACTTACCATCCTGTGATAGGTATGATAGATGACTTTTCGACACTATATGAAAACGCCAGAAAATTCTAAAAGATTTGTACATGTTTAAAAGACGAAGAGCTACGAGCGAATGACTATTATAGCCAATCCACTATTACTAATCATAAAAGAACAAACAATCCATATAAACCAAATCGTACTATACTTAAATCATCCTGTTAAGCTTTCACAGCTCGCTCTGCAGGTCAGCGCCACATTCAATTCACCGCGAAGGATAGGTGGTCATACCCCCCCCCCCCCCCCACCCCTCCGGGTGACCATCACTCTGTATATGATTCTGGGCCAGGAACTGGATAACATATATAAAAATCACAACTACCCCACCTTTTGTAGGGCAAGAGCCTTATTTAGTCCCTATTGACTGGACTATTCTGTATCCCCAAAAATTGTTGGGGAATTGCAATTATCCCGATAGATAACAGCGCCAACTGGTAGTGGCTAGAAATATAAAATTTGCGTAAGCACATGATCGGCGTTAGATATAGTGAAAAATCAAAACAAAAATGGAACTGAGAAGTGACAATTCGAAAATTATCATCTGCATTGCCTGCTGACGATTTGCTTGAATTATTTTAATTATATAACCCTATTAAACGTCAGACAAGCGCGTTGCCATTCAAAATACCCCAATTTATGTATGTCAGGCAGATGTCTCCAATTAATGAGGTAATTCAATTACTTTGAAACAAATACCCAGTTAAATTTAACTAGACAAAAACAAGAATATAAATAAAAAAATGCAGGAGGGGCCCATCTGAACCATTTCGGTGTTACAGGGTGATTAAGAAAATATGCTAGTTATTAATAAAATGCGCTGTATCCTAAAAGGTACCGTACACCCTTCACCGTTGAGGTAATATAACAGCTGCAGTTAGGACATAGGTGTCTATATACAGGGTATCCCGGAAATCGACGTCAACCTATACTCGGGTGATATGCCAAATCATAATAGTTACCAGAAAAATATAAAAAAAAAATATATATAATTTTCCTTATATTTAACAATAGTTAGCATCTCTGACTCGAATGGTTCACTCACTATCTGCTAACTTTTTGATAAATTTAGGACAAATTTTCTTTAAGTTTAAAATTAAACACCAATTATTTGGATGCATTCCCCATAAATGAAATGCATGTTGGCATAGCACTACACAATCACAATCACACGATAGTCCTGGAGAAGAAGAAGCTAAAAGCAGTAAGTACGAAATAACACGAACGAATACGAAAATATGCGTAGTAAACGAAGGAGCGTAAACGTACTGAACGGTATTGCGTGTGCCAATACTCAAAAAGTGGTGCCTTTTGCCTTTCGCCTTTCACTATCTGCTCACTCACACTTCATGGAACTACTTTCCGTCTGACTCAAACTAGAATCTTAAAGTTACGGTTTTAAGGCAAGCTTTGGGTACACTAGAATAGAATCATTTTTAGTAGGTAAAAAGAATTTTTTCGAAACTGTTTTTTTTTCGTAATCTAAGAAATAATGTAGCAAGTGTTATACTATTTTAGAATCCTTATTAAATGCGTCAACCTTTAAAGTTACTTACCAAACTGACGTAGTACCTACATTTTTTTTTTTCAGTACAGTCAGTTAAATTTGGGTGAAGTATTAATTTTCCATTCTTGGTTCGGAAAACTCTGGCATTTTCTTCCAAATTGGAGCAATTGTCTTAGAATTTAAAGCAACAGGTTACATAAGCACTATTCAGGATTACATAAGAGAAATAAAATTGATAAAAAGTAAAGATTTGTAGCAACAGGAGCTAAAAAACAATCACAGGGTGTACATTTTCTTGAAAAAAAAGAAATGTCTATAATTTAAAAAAATACATGACTTAGATTTTTTTTAAATATTTTTCTGGTAACTATTATAATTTGGCCTATCACCCGATTCCGGCTTGATGTCGACACCCTGCATATAGTTTTTATAAAAAAAAAGTTAGAAAAGGTAAAAAAATCCTAAAGTTTTATTTTAAACCGCCATAACTCTGGAGAGAAGAGATCGTTTAAAATGTTATGAAATGCTGCATACAATGAAGTCTTAACAATGATAGTATACCCTGTACTACCCTCGCTTCTTCGCTATAGAACTCTGAGCCGGAAACTTGTTATCATAATTATAATATTACTTTATATGGATATTTGGATTATTTGCAAATATACCAAAGCTAGCCCCGAAAATATAAAATCAATTATCTCAAACAAATTCTCATGCTGTAAACAAATAAAATAAAACAAAGCTATCAAATATTTTCATGAGATACTCAAAAAGCGAAAAATCTTCATTAATTTATTTTAGAAATAAGAACGTAATGGCGTAATGTAATACTGAAGAACATCGAGTAATTTTTAAAAAAGAAGTTGAAGTAAGGAAGCAATACAAGTATGCCGTTGCTTTAGTGGCGAAAGGGAATACAATTCACCAACAGAATCATGTAATATTGAACTTGAGATGAAGCTAGAGATTAAAGAAGACCATTATGATTCCCCGCCAATGCTGAAGTCGGGCTAATATAGAGGAGCTTGTTGGAAAAGATGGTATCCAAGAAAGGTGGAACAGTCAACTTTACCCACAATTATACTGCAAACAATTATTTATATCTATTAGGTGTTTTATAATCTGTATAGAATGTAATTTAACTGCTTTATACAACAACAAGAAATATACGGATCCTTCCATTATGTCTTACAACCAATTTAGGATACTGCAGCAATTTATACGTTCTGAAAATGATAGCTCTCGTGCTGAACGATCCAGTCCAGTCATCAGAGATATATAAATGATGCCCAGTAACAATTTTGGAACAAGAGAAAAAGTTATAATTGGTCTAAGAACAATAATATTATGTCCATCCTGAAAATAAAAATTAAATCAAGTTAAAACTAAAAGTTTTGTATGGCAACACCAAGAAGGGGTAGCCCGATTTAGTTCATTTTTGAAATTTTCTTTACAATTTTTATAAAAACGCCGTGTACAAAATTTGAGCTCTCCATGTCGACGCCTTTTCAAGCAGTTTCCAAATATATTGTGAAAAACCAAAATTTTTGTGTGGTAATATAGTACTAACAAGAGGTTGCTAGATTTATTCAATTTTTAAAATTTTATTACTATTGCTATGGACACACCATGTATCAAATTTCAGGTCTCTACATTGGCACGTTCTGAGGGAGTGCCCAAATATATAGGGAAAATCGAAATTTTTGTATGACAACCCTACGAAGGAGTTCGCCGATTGGTCATTTTCGAAATTAAATTTACTTTTTAAAAAAAAAATAGGCCGTATGTATAATTTCAGCTCTCTAAGTGATCGCGTTCTCGAGTTATCGACAGACAGATGGACGGCCATGCGGACAGACGGAGAGGCTTACAGGCGGACAGACGAACAGATGAATAGATGGATAGATGGATAGACGGACAGACGGGTAGACGGACAGACGGACAAATGGACAGACACACAGACGCACATGCCAAATAAAATGACTTTTAATATTATGCGTGGGTGTCCAACCCACAACAATCGGTGGCCATTTCCAGGTTTTTATAATGTAATCGACATTGGTACCCTAGCAACATACAAGATCTACACATTTAGATAGACGCACAATTTTTGTGAAAATTTTAGCTTTTGAACTCTGAGAAGAAAAAATGAATTTCACAAAATCTCATTGTCATAAGAAAATAATCTATGCGGTCAACGATAGAAGATATTCTGCAATGTAAAATGATGCCCCTAAGCCAGCCAGGTGCTTCTATTAGTGTCCAATAATTAGACTGAACTGTACGTGTTACAATTGTTAGAAGCTGTTCTTCACCTTAGCCGCAGTTTGAACAACACGCATCAGAGGAAGACAAGAAGAAGAACGCTTGTAGTAATTCCAGCAATGCCGTATGAAACCAGTTGGTCAATATACCAGAAATGTAATCAAAGCCTATAGAATAAAAATTCCGTGTTTTGTGTTGATACAATTTAGATATTAAAAATTAAAAATAATTATTTTAATGCATTTGTAAACAAAACATACATAGACACTCGTTACACCAATTAAACTGTGTATCGAAATTACTGGGGGACTGCAGGATGTCTTTGAATAAACTATATATCTACAGCAAGATGACCGTACAGTGGGTACCCGGTCACATGGAAATAATGGGGAACAAAAGGATAATATCTGCTAGCCAGGTCCGGCTCTAGTTCTCTCTTCCTTGAACCGAAAACCGCTATAGGTGTTGCCACCATGTTCGCATGAAGCATCAGCAGCAATGGACGAACCTGGGTACTTGCAAGTGTACAACATTTTTTTCTTTATGCGCCTAATAGGAATTTCTTTGACTTTCTCTTAGGCTCGAAATAAAACATTGGAGAACTGTAGTTGGTATTTTCACCGCCCTCGGCACACCCATCTAACAAAGATGGGAGGTTTTTAGATCCTTGAGTGTTTCTTGTCTTGCCTGGGGCCGGATTCACTAACTCGGAGAGCTGTGGAGATTAGAGCTCTTTTGCCACTTAAAGCGAGAAACACAGTGCTAACTTTCCAACCTCGACCTCAGTTTAAACGTTAAGAACCTCAACCTGGTGAACTCTGCCAATTTTTATAGCTCACAATGTGAGCTGTGACAACTTCTGTATTATAGCAGTTAATTGGCTTAAAAATTCAAATTTTTTTGTAATAATTTACTACAGTAGGAACAAGTTTTTATGTTAAGTATACTTACCAAATTTTTTTTTCAAAAAATTTCCAAAGTTCCAGCAGAGTAGAGAGTAGACCTACTCATGTTCAACCTCAACCTGGTCGACCACACCAACTTTGTCCTTAGGTTCTCCATAACTTGATCTCATACGTTTTACAAAACTGTCAAAGTTGAGGCTGAGGCTGAGATTTGAAAGGCTAGCACTGTGTTTTCCGCTTTGCTCTCCACTCGCAATTCTGTAACTCGTGGAATTTGCATTGAGATTTACCAAACTCTCTATTACACTCGGCAAAACTCTCGGCCATGTCAGTTGTGGAGAAGTAAGCAAAATATTTCTCAACTGACAGTATTGTCTGCAGTTATTGTCCTTTGTGAAAGTACCAATGTACCTAGGATTTTCATATTGAATTATGGATTCACTGCATATTCTGGCTATATTTACAAAAACAAATTATGGACATCTTTGCAATACTTACAGAGAAATAAGGATTTTGGTGTCTCAAGGTACCTGCTAAAAATTCTAATTCACGCGAAAATTGTCAATTTGGTTATCTTCCAGTACAGAAGAGATGCACGTTAAAGCTTGTATGTAGGATGAAATCGCATCTACATTTTGTCCCCTAATTAGATATGTAATTAGTTTTTGAATACGGTAAACATTTTTTGAGATAACTGCAAAAGAAATGAATCAGCCCTTCTTAAAATGAAAAAATGGCCGTTTTTGGTACAAAAATGGACATATTTTCAACTCATCATTATGAAATGAATGAATTATGTGAAAAATGTTCACAACAGATGTGAAACAAAGAACGGATGAAATATAGGCAAAATATAGGAACTGGGGTACATATGACCCAAGTGCAAAAAATCCGTTTATCGGCGGTTAAGTCAGTTATGAAGTTATAATGATAAAAAAACTACGCTATTCGATTACTCGTTTCTCCCTCTTTAATTTGATACCAAACATGACGTATTTTGGACGACCCCCTATTGGGGGTGGTACGACCCTCCATCCCCAAAAGACCCTCCCCCAGAAATTGTTCACCTATATTTTTTTACTCTAGACCCTAAATCCATAGAATAAGACCCCAATATTCTACGACCCTCCCACACAGAGTTAGATACTTCTCACGTTTTCTTTAACTCCCAAGTATGTTTTAATCGGGGAAAAGGAAAATTCTCATCTCTCAAACTCTCAAACTCTCCGAGAGACAACCTAACCTTGCCAGAAGCAGGCTGGTGCTGGATAGCTTGAATCTGTGAAGCTATCTGTGGATAAACTGTAAAAATTATCTCTGCAAGAAGTGATCTAGGAGGATAGGAAGGTCTTGAGGAGACTTCTGTTATTATTTTTGTCACAATAGGCTGCCTTGAATTCCGTTTTTGGGATCTTTCGTCCTCCTGCCTAGAAAAAATGACTGCAAGGTGGTCGTCTGATTATCTAACGCTAAACTTGTTAATAATAAATGTTTTATATATATATATATGAAATAATTCGATGGAGTAAACTACTTTTAGGCTTTAATTGACTCAAACCCTTTAATAGATAACCACTGAATCAATAAAAACACGTGTCGCTTTTCAATAAAAGTTAACTTCGTCTACATGGGAATTTCTTTCACAGTATAAAAGTAAAATACACTCAAAAAGCATTAAAATAAAAGTAAATAAACAAACAACTGTACACAGTTCTTATTTCAAACACTACAATGTCACCGTCTAACGGAAAATAATAAATATAACCTTGTCCCAATTTCAGATTGCCGTTCTTTGATAGCCAACCATGCCCTACGACAAAATATTGTAATATGTAAGCATGCGTCTGTGACTCTGACTGGGCTGTTGTTATGAAAATGAAAATGAGCGGAAAATGCAAGAAAATAGGCCACAAAATGCAATAAAGCGTGCCAAAGTCGCACTGCGCTCCTATCACTATTATTCCGATAACGTCTGCAGGTGGCGCGGCAGCGTTGAATATAGGTAAGTAATAAATGCAAAATTACTTAATTAAAAAACAAAAAACAAAACAAAAAAAGTTATGACAAAATTCGCATGATTCGAGAACATTTTGATTGAATGCGAAGCCAGCAAACAAAGCAAGAGAAAAGAGTGAGAAAAAATCTGATTTGGAGGTAAGTACTTGAAATATGCAGAACGATTCTCGTGCGGGGATCTTATCTCTCAACACATACCTGGGCAAAAGGCTTACTTAATACCTGAAGATATTGCGACAATATTCATGATCGCGTATGAAGGTGTTATTAGTCAGTTTGTTTGCAAGTAAAAAATACATTTAAGAATTTAAAAAAAAAAAAAAAAAATAAAAAAAAACTGAAGCAACAATAGCACACTGGAAAATGAAAAATGCGAGCAATTGTAAGTTGGGTGCGATGCGAACAGTGCTACCAGAGAACAGCAAGGTTAACCCCTACTTTAGGAGCTGTCGAGTTTCGTGTCGGTTGACTCCAGCCACAATAGGGACGGCGTCGGCGCGGCAGACTGATGAGTTCTTTTTTAATTTTTTTTTTTTAAGTTTTTAAGTATTTTAATGAAGTGATATTGCGGCGCTACGTTTAATAAAATTTTCGTCAACCACCGAATTTTCTTGCTTAAAGGCAAAATCTATTTCATATATAAAAGCAATCGGTGCATGAATTTACAACAGAGCGGATCGCGAACCTCTGGATAAAAGTGTGTTCCTTAATAGAACAACTTTCGGTTCTGTAAGAAAATTAAGTTTTTTTTTATATATACTTACCTGAATAAAGGAACAAAATCGTTCATAAATTAACTATCCAAAATTCATATATTCTTCGCGGTTTGTTGCTCAGATTGAAATTTTCTAGAAAGTTATTAACCAGTGAATCTCTATAACAATGGTCAACGAAAAAGTGTCGTTAATGGAGAGCAGAATTCTCGCTTTATTCCTTATTTGTTGGGTTGCCCATACACTAGCCGTACCATCCTCTAGACTCACCGGCCCATGCAACTGCGGTAGGTTAAAAAGAAAATTTTTTTCTGTGATTTTCTCCCACTAAAGAGTTTAAGCTCTAAAGTGCCTAACCAAAAATAAGTGAAGACGATCTAATAGACTGTGTAAAGTTCAAAATTAAGAAACAAACAAAATAATAAAAATTAATTAAAATGGAAGAAGACAAAGTAGTTGACCTTTCTAACAATATTGAAATAAATAAAGAAAAAAGAAAAAAAAATTACCATAAAAAAGTGTCTTGTTTCGACTCTATTGGAAATGTGTAACGAATGTGGGTGTTATGAAATTTAGGTGATGTAAGTCGGATATTCTTCAAAGTGTGTCGCGAAAGAGAGATGTTTACTTCTTGCAAGTCTGTCTTTATTTCGCGGGAGTTGAAATTGAAATTTGGGGTAATAATGCGGGAATTTCTTATTAAAATGTAAGAGAAGAGAAGAGAAGAGAAGGAAAGATGAAATGCTTTTAAGAATCATTCACTTTTAAATTTGTAAAAATTCGGAATTTTATTCATTTTTTCATAATATTAGTTAGTCGGGCAATTTTATAAAGTATCGAACTTATAGTTTCGTGAATAGGCTGAACCACAATTGCAGTACGCGCATGAATAAAGTTACTTAACTGTGAGGAACGCACCCTTTAAATTTAACAGGCGTACCAATCTTTAAGCATCGTTAAGGAAGTTTTGTTAAGTTTAAATGTCAAATTGCCGTAAGTAAAGTGGGATAAGAGTTACTCATTACTTACGGAGGCGTCTGTTTATCCAATGATATTAATGAAATATGATTGAAATCGGTAACTTTCTTAGTTTGTTATAGAAGAAGTATGTGAAAAGAGGTCGTCCCTTAAGAGAAAAGTTTGGAAAGAACCTAAAAAAGTAAGATATTGCTTCTGGAAGTGCTGCCGATTTTTCTTCATATTATTCTTCAGATTCCTCTTATATTTTTTTATATGATATCCATAAAAGGCACAAATCTTTAATTAAATCAACTTCCATTTGTTTATAATTTTGCTTCTACCACTTTTTAAAATTGAAAATCTTAAATATCGAGATAGTAACCCATACGGAATGTGATGTTTAATTAGGGCAAAAATGTTAAAAAATACTACGTAATCCATAGTTTCGTTCAAATTATAAAGTTCTTTACGGCAATTATGTTTCAACTTAATATTCTCCCAAATTGGACGAAACAGATGGTCGCAAAGTGGTAGCTGCGCGTGCGATAGATTGGCAAGCACTGTATCAGTGAGATAACTGAAACAAAGCTTTATTAAATTTATCAGATATCAAAGTTAAAAAAAAAATCACTACTGCCTTTACAATTGCCAATATAAACTAAGACAATAAAAATTCTGTTTTTATTAGCGATTTAAGGGCAGTATGCTAGCGCCAAGGAATTCCGTCAAAGGATTTTCCTACTTATGTATTTCTTAACGAAAAATTGATATTAAATCAAGAAGTCTTTTACAATTTGAATTTACAATTTTGTCTATCTTAGAATAAATAAATAAAATAAAGAAATGGATAATTTGACCATTACGCCGTTCCTTCTTTTAATTTTGCATATTATCCGCAAACGGAATGTTTTGTAATCAATTCAAAAATGAAGATACACTCACAACAATTTTTATTCGTTCGTTAGTCACTTTAAAATTGATTTGACTCTTGAAAAATTTCCGTTCCATCCTTGAGTTGTTCAAATTAATTCACAAACGTAAAAATTCCTAACAGAAATAAATGTATGTTGCTTTGTTGTTGTTGTTTTTGCAATTCTACTGTTGCTTTACACATTTATGTCACAGCTCATATGTCTTCCATAAACCGTTGAACTATTATTTAGATTAAAGCATCATAAGATAACTAAATATAAATAAAAAAATAGTTAAAAAAAACAAAATATAGTTTTTAGTTTGTGTCTTCTCAAAAGTTGCATTCATCAAGCATCCATATTTTATTTTATGAAAAAGTAATCCAAAGCTACAAATCGAAAAGATGTGAGCTCTTATTTTCAATAATTTTTTTATATGCATTTTTTTTTTTGAAAACTTTTCTTTACAAAAATTTTGTACTAAATTCGTAAGACAACAATACAAAACATTTAGATATATTCGGATCCTAGGACAGTTAAATTTTTTTATAAGTATACATAAGCATTTATTTTTTCTTAAGAACTTTCACCACAATTTTCCTTCAGAATACACACACTATTGATGGCCGACAATAGTCCAAAAAAGCGGGTATACTGATTGAAAAGAGAGAATTGACATTTTCGGTGTATAATCACACATTAAAATTTCTCGCGAAATTTCTAGATTAAATTGAGTATTTCCTTTGTAGGTTGCCATCATAATATTTTGACTTTTTACGTACACTATGAAAATAGTCACTCCCAGACCATTTTCTTGTATGATTTCGAAATTTAAAAACCTATATGAATTGGTTGCACATATGTTCGACGAACTTAAATATTATATGATATTATATAAGGAGGTTATAACCCGAATTAAACTTAGAACAACTTTAAATCTTTTGTTAGAAATTTACTCGACTGTTGTCAGCCGAGTATTTTGTGCACTTCTTGTTGCTGACAACAATCCAAAAGAATTGAAGTCATTTCGGCTTTTGATACTTCAGATAATCATTCATTTTATTTTTAAGACAATTTTTCTGTAAAATTTTTATAAGTTTGTCCAGTGAATTTCAATTTTTATGTTTTGATCGATTTTGGCAACAAATAGTTCATGGAAAATCTCAAGGAAATTTTTTGATTAAATTTTCATATTATTGGTCGTAAGAATACTATAAAGACAAGGTCTAGTCTTTTTAAAAGTATTAGCCATTTTTTTTTATCGTCACATGACAAGCATATGTACATATTTTACAAGCGAATTGATTTTAATTATTTTTGTTTTATATATTAATTGAAATCATGGTAAGTTGTGCGGTTTAAAGTTGCAAAACCAATATCCAGTTAGGTTAAGTTAGGCTAATAGAAGAAGCGATTAAGTCACTAGAACCCCACGAATACCGCGACCAGAGTTGATTAATTGTGTCTTCACCTAAAGCGGTTAAGCTAAGTCTATCCTTTTGATGAGCTCGATTATTACCTTTAATCCAAGGTTAGTTATCTCTAGCTTGCTAAACTTATTTGAAGAGATAAATGCCTCTCCAATGATTTACAACCGTAAATATACAAGCGCGGGGTATTCACATATGATATGCTTCAAGGTTACTTCTTCATTTTCGTAGAGTTCATTCAGTTCGCTGTTGCATTCTTGAAAAAACAACAACATCCAGTTAAGAATAGTTCTTACTTCAACATTTTCTTCAAAATTTCTATTCACTATTGGTGGCTTAGTTCACAAATATTTTTCTGTTCCATTTATGAATAGTTTGCACTTTCATTTGTATTTCGATTTTCATTTGTGTTCTTATGTCCTTTCCTCTTAGTATATTAACATTTTTAGGTCTTCTAGAAAATTTCATGAATAGCGTACATGTGTATGCCGTCTAATATGATCACCTTTAATTAATTTGTACTTATTTTAAATTTGTGCTGTGTGATTAGAACGTAATACAAAATTTCACTACGATATGTCAAATAAATATAGTTTGTTTCTTCTGGTATGATAGATCGTATGCAAATCGTCTTTAGTGTGGAAAATGGAAAATATCGAAATTTATTCCATGAAAATATACCTGGTAAACAGACTTTAGACCGATATTAAAGCCAAATATGTGTATCATATCCTTACTGATAAAATATACATGCTGAAGCTCTTGAGGTGGGTATGCCAGTTATTGTTATCCTTCTGGTACAAAGCTATTCTAATATCAAAAACAAAATAGCAAAGCGTAGGCTTCCACATGCCACAAACCGTTCATCTGGGCACCGTTAATAAAAAAAAAATAACTTCATTAATCGGTAATCCGTTATTAAAAAAGTTAATTTCGTTAATCGTTAACTCCTAATAGTAATTGTAATTTTTGTTATTGGATTACTGAATTGAGTAAGTAAATCAAACGTATTATACCCTAGCCACACGGAACATATCAATGATCAATGACGAAACAATGATCATTGCATAGCTCGTGTGTTATTGCATCACTGGCGCAATGATCATTCGTTTCGTCATTGCACCAATTAGTGAGGAACTGCAAGTTATTGGAAAAATCAGCTGATTTTCCAGCGTTCCCTGTCAGATGTCATTTGTAAAATTTGCTGATACATTTTTCAATTTTTCACAAATTACTTCACAATTCACAGCTTTAATTTACAAAATCTGTTAAATGGAATCACCCTCAATATATTGTGTGGTTGCTTTATCAAGCAATGATCATTCGATCAATTACGTAATTGGATCCGTGATCATTCTAGCGCGTCGAGTGCCTTGGGTATTACCCTTGCTTATAAACAAAATGTTTTGTTGTGGAAGTTTACTTAGGACATGGAAGATAAATAAAAAAAAAACAGTATATAAATCTTCGTTTGTTATAATAATTATTTCGGAATCAAATTAAAATTACGGGAGAATCAAAATACTCGAAATCAGTAGTGAAGAATTGCAGCAAGTTGACATTATTCAGCGTCCAGAAGAGGTCCAAACCTTTTATCTATGTCCTTTAATAAGGCATTGGTTAAAACTGTGCAATTCTCATGACAATGCAGTTGCTGCAATTATCGGTAGCAGTGATCCGAAATATGCTTGAGCTTTTCCTTGAAGCACGGAACCAACCTACGCGTAGCCACAAACATACATGACCCAAACTAGTCCGAGCATGATTTCCGCTGTATGGCATCATTTACGTTATAAATAGTTGGTACCTAATTAATGGTTAACGAACTTATGGAAAGTTAACGGTAGTCAAATAGTCTGTCAATATTTTTAAAAGTTAATCCGTTGCACGAAAAGTTAACTTCGTTAATTAACAATTAACGGATTAACGATTAACGGATTAACGATTAACGGATTAACGATTTTATGCCCAGCTCTGCCTATATGGCATATCTGCTTAACTCTTGGAGGAGGTTATATCGAAAAGTAATACAGTTTATATTACATATATGTATTATATTTTGTATCGAAAAGTAAAACTTTTGAATCAAAACAATGTGAGTAAACGTGCAATCAACACAATCAATTTAAATTTCGAAACGCCAACGCCCGTCTTCTATTAATTACCACGACATCGTCACATGGCTTACTGAGTGCGTACATTTGAGTTAAGCTAAAAATGAAATAAATGCAAAATCAAAAAAAAAAAAAGCAATTCTTAAAAAAGTTGAAAACAATTGACAAAATAATGCGTAAATTCGCACAATGCTTTACCTTGCACTTGACTTGATGCGTTGTAATGCGTAACTCACGGCCAATGAACGTATAATTTCCACGTTAATGTTTCCTATCTTTTATTGACTTTGAAATTTTGTTACTTTCAGTTTGTGGGGTGCGAGGACGATCAAATCGAATTGTTGGTGGAGTAATGTTGCAACCGCATGACCAACCCTGGTTAGCAACACTCCGACGGCAAGGAAAATTCTATTGTGGAGCAACGGTTATATCAAGCAAATATCTAGTTACTGCCGCCCATTGTGTTTATGGCTTTGACCATAGTGAAATCCGAATCTATTTAGGTGGACATGAAGTGTCCAAAGATTATTCGGACATTCGAAAAATCAAACACGTCCATGAGCACGAATATTTTGATGTGGTGTCCTTTAATAATGACATCGCCATCCTAGAAATAGATAGACCTATTCAATTTGGACCAAAAGTGCAACCTGTTTGCCTTCCAAGCGGAGGTGAGTATTATACTATTTCAGAGGTGGATTTGATTTCATACCAAACTAGTATTTGTTAATTTTATTGATTTATTTATTCATTTTTTTCTAATATATTTTTACAGATATTTCCGATTATTCTGGATCATTAACACTAGTTGCTGGCTGGGGGAGAACTGGAGAGAAAGAGAAGCCTTCAAACGTACTACATTCTGTTGTAGTACCCGTTTGGTCACAAGAACAATGTGAGGATGCTGGTTATGGAAAGCAACGGATTACTAATAATATGATGTGCGCTGGCTATCATGATGGTGGTAAAGATGCCTGTCAGGTAAATGAAATAGTCATACAAAATTGTACATTAACATTGAAGTAAAATTGACATTTGTTCTTGTTTTCTTAGGGAGATAGCGGTGGTCCTATGGTAATTGAAGGACCAACTGGAAGTGTGGAAATCATTGGATTAGTTTCATGGGGACGAGGTTGTGCTAGACCTAATCTTCCTGGAATCTATACTCGACTTGTTAACTATTTACCATGGATTCATAAGAAAGTTAGCGGAGAGTGTCTTTGCACTCCTAAATACGGGGATAGAAGTAATTTTATTGAAAATTTAGCGAGAAATTATTACCATTGATTCACCATAATATGTTTGCCAAATTTTAGTCAAATCAATTCAATCGCATTCTAGTCAGAAACAGTTGTTACCTCGTCTTTAAGTTTTACTATGTAAGAGATTTTATCTACAGTGTAAATACATACCTTATGTCAAAGAAAACTCTTTGAAATTATTATTTACTGTTTATTTCTGCCCACGTTTCTTCCAGAAAATTTCTGTACCACATCGCAACGGGTAAGAATTATTATTAAAGATCAAAATCAAGTAATTGGTACAAGCGCTGAACTCACTTTACAGTTATATGTATAATGGTAGGAGGACAATAATCAGATTTTTATTTTTGACGTTGAGTAATTTGGAGACGAATAACAGTTACTTACATAATTTCGAGATATTCTATTCAGATAAGTGCCGACAATGATGCAGAGGTCGTTTTTAATTAATTAAGTTTATATCCGTTTCTAATATTATTATTACTTTTTGTAATTCTAAGCTGTTCCCAATTAACTATAGAGTTTGAGTTTTACTACGTACAATAATTAGTTTTTCTCTTGTTCAAGAACGAATGACCTTTGAATTTCTCTGGCTTATTTTCTGAGGTTGTACCGGACATCAGAATACACATGTATACTCGAGGAAAGGGTTAATCTTCTAAAGAGATACATATGTATATAGATACCATTTCGATTAACTCGCTTCTTGATAATTCAGAGTACTATATCGAATTTCGGCTTAATTACCGATCTTTTCGTTGTACCCTCTCCGTTATTTGTTCATGCATAAAATAGTTGTGTTATAAAGGGTTTTCCAATAAGAGGTGTTATTTTGATATTCAAAGAAAAATACCATTTTTTGAGATAAAAGATCGGATCTTTATTTTATTATAAAGAGGAAGGTATGCCGTTAATTATACAAAATAACATCAGCCAAATGACCACCAGGACCACGCCTACAGGACCATATCCTTTTCATGAAATTTTCCATAACCAAATCGCAAAGTGGCTGCCCTATGTCCTCGATAGCCTCACGAATTCCATCTTTGAGGTCTTGAATCGACGCTGGGCTGTTGGCGTAGACCTTCTCTTTCACGAGGCCCCAAAGGAAGAAGCCGCAAGGTGTTAAGTCACAAGATCTCGAAGACCAATTGTGATCACCTCTTCGAGAGATAACACGGTCCGGAAACTTTTCCCGTAAAAGATCAATGGTTTCGTTGCTTCTATGGCACGTAGCGCCGTCTTGTTGAAAGTAAACGTTGTCCAGATCAATACCATCCAATTCCGGCCATAAATAATCATTAATCATCTGTCGATAGCGCAATCCATTCACCGTAACTGTTGCTCCAGCCTCATTTTCTAAAAAGTATGGATCAATGACCCCGCGGGACCAAAACCGCACCAAACAGTCACACGTTGAGGATAGAGAGGCTTTTCAACAATAACTCTTGGGTTTCCGAGCCCCAGATGCGACAATTTTGCTTGTTGACGAAGCCATCGAGGTGGAAATGGGCCTCATCACTTAGGATGAGTTTTCGATGGAATTCCGGATCATTTTCATGCATTTCAAGGACCCAATCAGCAAAGACTCGACGTTGTTGATGATCGGCCGGCTTGAGTTCTTGTGTTAACTGAACTTTATAAGCCTTAAGACCCAAATATTTATGCAAAATACGGTGTAATGACGTTTGCGGAATGCCTAATTCCAAAGAACGACGAGGAATGGACAAACCTGGGTTTTCTTCAACACTTTTGGCTACAGCAGCAATATTCTCGGCTGTTCTTGAGCGACGTGCACGGGTTTTATTCTTGTCCCGACAGCTGGAATTTTTCTACCAATTTCTGTATTGCGGTCCGACAAGGTGCTTCACGACGACCCAAAAATGTTCGAGTTTTACGAACCGTCTCTGCCACATTTTCACCATTTTTATAGTGAATTTTAATAATTTCAATGTGTTGTTGAATCGTGTATCGTTCCATTTTTATTAATAGTGTAGTTTCGACTTATCAAATGTCAAAAAATGACAGCTCCAGAAGTGATATCTACCGAAATAACGGGCTAATTAAAATAACACCTCTTATTGGAAAACCCTTTACTATGAACCTAAAAACAGTATTTTGCTTTGGCAGGTTACTTTTCACTTGAATTACTTGCCAGTAATATGTGTTTATTGAATATAATCAGCTGTTGACTTTTTTATCGTTGCCCATTTGCAACGCAAACTTAAAAAGTATTTTTTTAAATGTTGAACATTTAAAATGTTGTTTTTTTGCACAAGATTTCGTATTCTGTATCATACAGGTTTAAGTTCCGTACCTAACCAGGAGAGGTGGACTTGTAGGAAGGCGATCGGGCGGTCGGGTGGTCTTCAGGTTCATCACGACCACACGTATTTACCATATACGCTGATCGAACGTTGCAACTGCGGTGGAAGAAGTAAAGTAAAGAGCTACATATGAGTTAAAAATACTCAGATGATGTCACACAACTTATAAGCACTGGGCGCCTACACTGCTATTTTGGTAGCGTAGTCGTTGCCGTAGTGTAGTTCTGTCAAACCTACTACGATCGACTATCCTCCTGAGCATAGTCGAATGTAGTCGACTTTTTGGTACATTCAAAGTGCGGAGTAAACGATAGTCGTAGTCAAGTGAAGTCGTTTACTGTCAAAATTTGTCGGACTGAATGCCCGGTAGTGACTCGTAGTCGACAAAAAGTCACTATTTCTGTGGTAGTGAACGCGCCCACCGACAAGACGTGGAGCCAAGGCAAAGATAACAGAATAAGTAGATAGGAAGCAACCGAAAAAAATTGAAAATAGTTCTGTTCGCGTATTTCTCGTGCAAAAACTTTCTGGGTAAAAACTTATTCGTTGGGTGGGGGAAGAATGTAAAATGCATGCAACTTCATGAAAATAAGAAGAAAAGTGAAATGACATTCGAGAATTGAGTTTTGTTTAGTTTTGGTGGAGTAAATTTAAAAAGAAAAACATTGCCATGGACAAAAAACATAAGTTGTTAGTGAACTTGTTAACCAGTGAAGAAGAAGAGTGGGAAAAAGAACATTTGAGTAAAATAATGAATTATTTAAGGGATGATGATGACGAGGTTGAGATGTTATTGAGATTGGTCCCTAGAACAACAAGTGAAAAAGCTAGAATTGGTCTAAAACCAATTCTTATGATACCCTAGATGAATGCCCGTATGAAATTTCGAATTGTCACCCTTCTGTGCAAGTTTGATTTTTGAAGTGGTTTTTCGCATATATTTCTAGAACAGTTTGTTGGACAGAAAAATGATTACAACCAATTTTATAGGATTTCGTATTCTGAAGAAGTTTTTAGTACAATAAAAATGTCTTAGACTGACTGTTTTCACAGTATACGTAAAAAACCTAAATTTTTATATGGCAATACCAAGAAGGAGTTGCCCGATTTAGTCCATTTTTGAAATGTTATTTGCTAGTACAATGAAAATACCATGTACCAGCTCTCTATATCTATGCGTTCTCAGGCAGTGCCCAAATATATAGTGGAAAACCAAAGTTTTATATGGCAAACCCACGAAGGATCTGCCCGATTTGTCTCAATTTCGAACTTAATTATACTTTTTTTTTAAAGTCTATGTACAAAATTTCAGCTCTCTAAGTATACGCGCTCTCGAGTTATGTTGCGCACAGACGGACGAACGGACGGACCGACATGCAAAAATCAAAATAATTTTTAATATTATGCGTTGGTGTCCAATCCATTTTGCTCTACCATAATTATTTCGAGGTGTTACAAACGGAATGACAAACTTAGTATGCCCTATATATTTCATCTAGGGTATAAAAAGGAAGAGGAACAGCATCAAAAATTATTACGAGGAAGTCGTTCCAACCTACTCAAGTGAAGAATTCAGGCACTTTCGAGTCAATCGGGAAATATTTGAAAGTTGTCAAACCGATTTGAAAAAAGTCAAGCTTATGTTCGCCTTCGCACTGATAAAAGGCTGTCTGGAGGGAAACATATAGTTATTTTCCTATAGTATACTGGCCATGAAGACCTTTTCTTTTAGAGACATATCAGATCGCTTTGATGTGTCTCTTTCCACTGTAACTCAAATACTAATCCGTGTGATTAAATTTCTAAGCGATCTCTCGACAGAAGTTATTAAATAGCCAAATAGCTCCAAAATGAATGAAACAGCGGAATATTTTCGAACTAAATCCGGATTCCCGAAAATTATTAGTAAGTAACAAAATTTAGCTATCTTGTTTGATGAAATTTTGAATAATCATATTAATCCTGTGTGTCTGTAGATGCTATCGATTAGACTCACATCGTGATAGATCGTCCGAGCCAAGGGAAGGATGTTTATATAGACCGAAAGGGGAAAACTAGTATGTATTATCCTACAAGGTATATGTGATGAAAATAGAAAATTCATAGATATTTTCGTGGGATACCCGGGATCTGCACATGACTGCAGAGTATTTCAAAATTCTTTTATATACTCAAAATTAGAAAGTCTTTGCAAAGGTAATATAAGCAGCTAAGGTATGTGAATACGATATGCCCACCCTAAGAATTTTTTTTCTGTTTTAACAAGATAATGTTAAGTAAGAAACTGCAGTTATATATCATGATAAAGGACAACATGTTTAGAACTAAAAAAAAAAATAATTGTCGCGCAAAATTATTTTGAAATAAATTTTAGGTAATTTTTAAATTAATATGTAAATGGCCAACACGTTGTTGGTATTATTGCAATAATATGACAACGTCTGAAATTATATAAAAAAAAAAAAATCTCTTGCAAGTGAAATATTTAATTTGAACATAAGTAGTACATTACGACAGTAAAATAATAAGAATTAAGTATAATAAGTATTAATCACATAATGGGCAAATATAAATGTCTTTATTTATTTTGGTTAAACCCACACAATCTTCACAAACATATTGTCCGCAGACAGAACACAGACGCCTATCAGAAATTTCATACATCTGACACACTGCACAATACCAATCTTGCTCGTCTGCCTTCTGTTTATTAGTTTACTTTTACGCCTTATGGTCTTACGTAGCTTTAGGTTGTGTCGTACCTTTAAGTTTTGGTGAGCTTTTGATGTTGTAGATTTTAATTTGTTGGTAATTTTAAGTGTAAACATAGCTTTAGACGTTGTAGCTTTCCCGTTTGTGACAAAACCATTTTTTTCTAATCACAAGCGCTTGGCTCTTTATGACCTTCTACCTATTTGCTGTTGATTTCCGATATTGATTTGTTAAGAAGTTGTTTCGATAACAAATCATCATCTGTATCAGAGGCATATATAGAAATGGGGGCATGAATTTTTCTTCAGAGCTATCATCATCAGAAGAGTTACTTGGAAATCTGACTCCTTTTTGGGTTTCTGATGGCCCTTCTTTAGGAGATGCTGCTCTTGTGAGTTCGACTGTCGGTTCCTTTGGTTCTTCTTGGGTAACCTCGCAAGGGACAAATGCCACTTCCGGTATTGCTTCGGGATTGAATGGAAAAATATATTTGATGGTGTTATACTCTTATCCCATACAACAGAAAAAATATCACCAAATCGCTGTTTTGTGATGCTTCTATCTTTGTATCTTATCCAATATTAGAGTACCTGATCATCCCAATGGTATTCGCAGGAACGAAATACATATTTATCCAGAGGTTGTAGTTCATGGGTCGTATTGCTTTGCAGACAAACAAGTACAACATTATGTCTTTCTGCTACATCGACGATCGCGTAGTCCAGATGATACTTAGCACTGTCAAAAATTAATAGACATTTCCCCGATGGTTTATATTTAGCCAAAAACTCAATCCACGTGCAAAATGTGGAAATATTCATTCTGCCTTTAGGGGTCATAATCACGAGTGATCCCGGTGGTAATGTATCCTTCACAGGAGACAATGGTGACGTTTTCTCCATGCTCAGGTGCTACTAACTTAATCTACAGCCCTTTTCATCGACATTAAAAGCCTTCTGTGGGCTATCCATCGGATCCACTTCCAAAAGGACTTGTTTCAATTTTGCAAAATAGTCGATTACTATAAACCCGTTCAATTTCAAGGCACGCGTCGGATGCATATTGTGTGCTTTTCTTTGGCTTATTGCAGGATTTTGTTTTAAAAATCCATTCAACCAATACCAGCCAGCCATTTTGGACATGGTAAAAAATTTGTTTTCTATACCATTTTCGGTGCAGAAAACACACTTCCGAAGTGTCCTTAATGTTAGCGGGTAGCCTAATTCTGCCAATCGGACTATTCTTGTAGATAGTTGTCTTTCTTCCGCAGCAGTCAGTACTGGTTTCCGTCTCATTTTTGCCTTACAAGTTCGGTTACTATAAACATACCTGGATAGAGTTTTTCTCGGTATTGAACATTTTTTGGAAGCATTTTGACATGACATTCGACCTTCCTGCAAAGCTGCGACTGCATTTTCCAGGCCATGGCTTCCCCACTTGCTCCGAATGCCTCGATTTCTTGCTTTACCAGTCACAGCTACACTAATAAATTGTATGAAAGTAAAGAGTTTACATGATGACAATACGAGTATAACGGGCTGGCAATATGCCAAAATTTTAATGTTTTACTGCAAATCAATCATTTTTTTTCCACAATGTAAGCTTCAATGCCGAAGTATTGAACACATGTTATTGCAAGAGAATAGCACTTCTTTACTTACTCTATAATTAAAAACTTACCTCGTAAATATTAGAACACAATTTTCGCTGACACTACCCACTTCGCGGCACCTATTATTTCGATTTACAGTTCATATATTACAGTGGCATAATGACAATATATGCGTATGACATGTGCTGTCATCTTTCGTTAAAAAACCAAACTACGGCCAATGGGCATATTACCAACATGCACATATTGTATTCACGTACCTTAATATATAAAATAAAACATGTTAACATTTTTCATTTATTATTTGACTACATAACTGGATATTGAGAGATTCTCCAAATCCATTACAAAATAACTTGCTGAAACCATATAAATATGAAACCTTAGTTCCTCTCCTGTTGTGATCGAGCATGTATTTGGTATGCTGAAGGAGAGATTTGTGAACTGTACTACTACAAGCTGAAAGGGATGGATAAACTGTGCCAGTACGTACGCGCTTGCTGTGTCCTTCATAATTTGGCAAGCGAATCTGATTTACATTTTACAGAAGAGCTTGTTGAAATGGAAGTAAGCAAATAAAATAATTTGGTGCATGTTGAATTTGCTCCAAATCCTGCAGCGAAGGCCTTACGGTATTCAGTGTGCTTACAAATGTATCAGTGGCAAGGGGCTATTTTACACTAAAATTATAATTTAAAAAAGAAATTATATTACATGTGCTAGTGTACATTTTTCATTTACTTCATTCTTGTTGTGTTCCTGTTTGTGTGTATCGGTATCAACGCGAGATTGCAAAGCAGAAATGTGTCGAGGTTGAATTGAGTACAAATAAAAATATTTGTGAAAATTAAAATATTTAATATGTTTTCATTTCATTGCTTAAGTGACATTTGTAAATATTAAATAAGTTTGCACTTCATTCCTTAAATTAAAATAAATTAAAATAAATTAAATTAAATTAAATTTAAATATTAAAAATGTTTTTACTTTATTTCTTAAACTAATTAAAGCTTGAAATTATTGCACATGTCTCGCAAAATATTATTACTTTCCTTCATTATGTCTTCGCTCCTCCTGCTAGCTTCATCCAGAGCTTTCAAGATGCTACCGGTGTGTGGCCTTTTCTCTCTTGGCGGATGAGGGTTAGCTCTTCCATAATTTCTTCATGTTATGTTTTCTTCTTCTTAGAAGACGAAGAAGAAGAAGAGTTCACCGAGTCTGGTTGGGAGTTGCTGTTCTCTTTGTTCGCGAAATCTGCTGTAAGTCAAAGTTATATAAGCAAAATAAGCACATATTTGTAAATGCAAATAAATTTATAGGGCGTTAAATAACAATACATACTTGAGCATGACGCCTACAACTCTGAATATTCAGGGTCCGAAATAAGTTGCTCTTGTGACAATACTTCGTTGCGAGAACTACTAACGAGGCACTTTGGAAAGATGGATGGTCTTTCATTTTGTAAATCTGTCAACTCCCTGTTTAGAATTGATTACAAACAATTAAAGAAAAAAATTATAATTACTTTTCATAACGACAGGACACCCTATTTCTGACAGTCTTATTATTGTGAGAGTTTGCCTTCTTGAAGGTCCGCTCCACACCCCTATATTTATTCTTTATTTGGAAAGCCGTGAAGCTGTAGATTTCTGCGCTAATTTTTTTTATCTCCTTCCACATCTTGGCCTTATTTTTTTAATTTTAAGCTTTTGCCCACTTTTTGCCGAAGGTCTCCAACTGTTGATAGTAACAGCTTCACAACAGCATCAACCCAAATGCACTTTTCTTCACATTGTGGAAGTACTAAATAAAGTCAGGTTTGACAACTTAAAAGAAATATAAATTACAATAGAATTTAAATTTATTTACCTGCATTTTCTATCTCAATTATACTGTCCAACACTTCAGCCAAAGTGAGTGGGCCTTCCTCGTCAAGAGACGTCTGGCTTGATTAAACTTGCTTAACAAGTTAAGCAAGTAATTTAGGATATAAACAGTAAACAAGAACTTCATGAACGGTTATCTGTTCTGTGGTTTTATTTACCTTGTTGTACACTTGCAAAAGTCCGAGGAGAACATTGAATAGTAAATCCATCCTCCTTGGGCATTTTCAGTTACTTTGAAACTTACAAAATGGACCTTAAAATTAATTTTTATTGCGTTAAAAATATAACACTTTCCCATGACAGCTGTCAGTTTTGCTTGCAATTGTTCAGTTACTAAAAACTTCGGGTAAATTCATGCGAGAGAGGAAGCTGTGACATATGCAAAACTCGTGTAATTTTGTGTGCACGAGAAAGTAAACGAACGAAAAATGTGTAAGCTCGTGCAAGTTTATTGTAATGTATTGTCTCAAAACTGAGTACGCGAACAGACCTAGTTTGTCGTGTTTTTTAAAATGAAACAAATAATGTCATATACTTTCGTATTTTGCATTAATGGGGAAAAGGATTTGGCTATGCATTATTGTAGTACAACTGAGACAACGAGTTGAAAAACGACAAAATCTCATTGAATCCTTAAAAATCCTATGAAACTATTCATAATAATGTACTTCGGGTCACACTACCTCCCTTTTTTAACAAAGAGATAAATTTCGCGTTGGCCAAGATGCTGAAAGGAGATGTAAAATTCCTGCCAACTAAAAGTCTCATTTTCCCTGAAAATATCAGATAATAATTTAAATGTAGCTGGTATGGGATATTACAACAAGTTTTCTTCTTTTCACCAACGTTTTCCGTTGCATTTCACCAGACTTAAAGATCGGGATCCACATGAATTACAGTCTAATGTAGTATATAAAATTAATTGCAAGTCATGTGAAGCATGGTATATTGGCTAGACTAAACAATTGTAAAAAAAAAAGACTATACCAACACAGGTATGATTGCAGAACTACCAACAGTCACAAAAAAGAGTTGATAGCCCTAGCCAAACATAATTTCGAAGAGAGAGACCATGTCTGAAAATAATTGGTATAAACGGAATATTAGTGAAATGATATACATGCAGCTCAATGACAACAACATTAATTTTCTGATACTGATACTTTAAATCTAAATCTAGTTTATAGGGCACTATTAAACTCATACAAAAACACTTTACTGTGATAAAAGATATTGATGTTATTCTAGTTTTTAAGGTCTTACTACCAATTTGTTATACTAGTACTAGACTATCTGTTTTCCTGTATTTTTATCTAGGATGCTATTTGACAGCCATAAAATTGTTTACAATTTTTGGATCCACCTTACAATTTTTTTAATCTTTTTTAATGTGTAATTTTAATAATAACTATTATAATTCCTATTTATAGTTTCTTGAGGTAATTGATAGATAATTTTAATATCTTACTGTTGTCAAATGAATTCTTTGTTAAGTATTTTTATAGCTCTGAAGAAGCGTTGAAATACAACGGGAAACGTTGGTGAAAAGAAGAAAACTTGTTTTAATATCCCATACCAGCTCCATTTATATTATTACACTCAGGGAAACTATAATTCCTCATATATAACAGACAATCCAGCATGAGTTTCTCCCACTTAATCTCTTCAGAACAAAACGAATGTAAACAAAAGCACGTGCTGTTCAAATATCATAGGTCACAGCAACAATATGTGTCCATTTACAACAACAACAAGTGACAAAACAAACCTGTTTTCACAAAAGCGCGGGAGCATTTTATGAGAGTTAAATCTGAAAACTCCGATCCCTCCCATTTAATTACGTTGCATGCAATCTGCGCTTTCACATTTTTTATTTTTGTCCATAAAAGATTTAAATATACTTTTTTTTTGTCTTTCTTTCTTCGTTTTCTTGCCGTGTACATTTTAAATATAAAATACTCGGAAATCTCGCCTGCTTCTTAACTTATTATTAAGGTAACTTAGGCCAAGGTAGCTTGAGAGTGTTGCCAAGATAGCATTATGTATGGTAAATTGGTATTCTTATGACTTCAAAAGCGTTCACTTTTTCATAAAAATAATGCCAAATTTTTAGCATCATATCAGTTTTATTTCGAAAAACGCATTGAAAAATGTGATTTTATTATCAAAACGTTCAATAAGGCTTTCAAATCGTTAATGAAACAAATTCGAAATTGCAAAACAAATATAAACAATTTTTTGAATTTTCTTTTTATTTTCTAATTTTTTAAAAGTCAAATTTTTATTATATGTACATTAAATAAATTTTGAAGTAGAGTATACATTAGGTCTGTTCGCGTACTTTTTCAAGTAAAAACATGAAAAACGTCAAAATGTATGATGAAGAGAGAAATTGAGAGTGACATTTACGAAGTACGCGAATGGCTTCGAGTAAAAACTTGTAAAAACTTGCAAATATTCGGGATCTGTAATAACGACGTGAAATTTTCCTAGCACATAATACCATAAACAAATTTAATGTACCACTTTGAATACGTTGAAATGTTCTTGGAGAACATTCTACTTCTACTGGAGTAGGAGTAACAGGGTTTTCCATTTTTTTAAAACTAAAAACTTGAAAAATAACTGAAAACTTTAAAAATAACTGAAAACCGGCGACGATCTGTCAAAAATTGCACTTTCGAAATTTTTACTCGACGATTTTTCTCGAGCTAAATCAAGTAATAATTCCCAGATAGCATCGTAGTGATGAAATACTGTTACAATACTGATACTCGAGTATCAAAGTATCGATACCTTTCAGTATACTAATATTGATGTTTTTATATCGACGATGTCCGCTTTTTAAGCAATTTGATTGGTCGAATTCTTGGGAAGAGGAAATTTATTTTTGATGCCTTGCATCAATGATATATCATAGAAGCACCAAATTGGATCCAAAGTCGAAAAAAGGAATTGCATCGATATATCTTGACCCCATATCGAAAATTTGAATCGATCCCGTACTGATGATTTGTATTGATCCCATACTGAAGGGTTTTTATCTTAGAAGGAATTATTCTTGACTTTTTTATTAATAAGATAATTATAAGTTTAAAAATCTCCATTTTTCATATGTAAGAAAAATTATATGAGTGTATATAATTATGGTTTGCCACAATTACATATGAAAAATGTAGATTTTAAACTAATAATTATCTTCTTAATAAAAACTCAAGAATAATTCCTTCTTTGATTACAATTATAAGAATAAAAAAATGAAACACTTTTCGAGAACTGTATTGCGGAAATCAAAGGGTCGATTTTTTTTAGATGTAAGTTCTTCAAAACGTAAATACGAAAGAATACGCTAATATAAAACTGAATTGCAGTTTACAGATATGAAATCACACAAAAAAACGTTTCAGGAGAATTTCCACATGACCAGTGATGATATCGAACGAATTTTTAAATTGGTAGAAGCTGATTTGTTGCCAAAAAAGTGCACACACCCGAAGGATGAAATAACTCCAAAAGAAAAACTAACTGTTGCACTCCAGTATGAATATAATTATCATTTTTTTGTTGAAAATACTTAAAATTTTTCTTTTCAAAGGTATTTTGCATCAGGGTCAATCCAAAGACATGTGGCATCAATCTACCGAATTAGTAAGCAATATCTAGGAAAGATACTCGACGGTGTTTGTGACGCCATCTGCCATACGATGAAATCAACCATGCCGGAGTTGAACGAAGCAACTGGTGTCGAAATTGCAAATGGATTTAACTATCGATGGAATTTTCCGAACTATATCGCAGCAGTTGACGGAAAGCACGTTACTGTAAAGGCACCAAAGAATTCGGGAAGTTTATTTTAGAACTATAAGGCAATAAACTATTTTTAAAAACTTACCACATATATAATATATATGTATATACTTATAATGAAATTTTCTTTTATAGGGGCAACACAGTATTGTTTTAAAGGCTATTGCTGACGCATCTTACAGGTTCGCCTACCTGGATATAGGTGCTTATGGCAGCGAGGGCGATGCTAACGTTTTTGCTGGAACAAAATTTGGTCAAGCTGTATTTGAAGATAATTCCCGGAAAGCACAAGTGTAGGTGGAGCAGGATTGCCATATTTTTTTATTGGGGATGATGCCTTTCCCCTTTGCAAAAGAATTATTAAACCATATGCTGGAAGGAAATCACATCTGCTTGCAGATGATAAAATAATTTTTAATTATGGATTGAGCAGAGCAAGACGTTGCGTTGAAAATGCCTTTGGTATTTTGTGCTCAAAGTGGTTATGCTTGGCAAGAAAAATGTTTTGTTCGCCAGACAGAGCACAAAAAATTGTTAGTGCTTGCTGTTTTCTACATAATTTTTTATTAAAGTTAAATAAGGAAAATTACTGTCCCGTAAACTATGCAGATTATTATGATGAAAGTGGCAGGCTGGTAGAAGGAGAATGGAGATGAATAATAAGAGGAGATATACTTTTTTCAAATAAATTTCCACCTTATAGAGGCCGACACGCTGAACAAGGAAAATTAATTCGTAAAAATTGAAAAATTGTGTTAACTCCCCAGCAGGCTCTCTCAAATGGCAACGCCGAGTAGTGTTTTTAGATTATCAGTAAAAGATTATCTGCAACCAACTTAAATAAAAAGTTTATTTAACTTGCAAAATATTTTATTTTTGAATTTCTTTAATTTTTTCATAAATGATATTAACAAATCTAACATTGAGTTCTTCCACGGTCTCGTCTGGTAGCTTTTGGAGCATCCTATCAAGATTTGCTAACATTGTAGCATGCACTAATTTGTCTGGATTCTCTTCGTTGCTTTCTCTCCTGAGCTTCACCAATTTTTCAATTGATTCGGAAAGTTTTGTTGCGCTTTCTGCTGCTTTACTTTCTTTTGAAGGTCTGCTACCTGAGCTCATCTGCATATGAATGTCATAAGAGATTATTTTGGTAACGTCCTGTTACAAAAAAATTTGCATTCTAGAGCTCAGAAATAGGACCGAAAAAGCATTTACTTTTTGTTTCGCACTTTTCTTTACACGTTCCTACTCGTGAGCTCCTGCAAACGGACAGATTTTACTGACTGTATTTTGTATAGAAGTTAATAATTTTCATAACTCACATATGAATAATTGGAGCATTCACCAACCGTATCCTCAGCGCTCATTTCGTTGGTACTTGTTGAAAATGTCCTGCACAAATAAAAAAATTAATACTTTATTAAATAGGTTTTTCACATACTTTCTTTTCTTCATATTATTGGGGAGGAAAGACAAATCCTGAGAAAATTCCCAATCTTGAGCTTCATCGTCTTCAAAACAAGGATGCTCTAAAATTGCTTCACAAGCACTTCCCGACTTCTTTTCCTTTGCAACTTTTGTACGATATCGTCTGCTATCTCTGAGAGATCCCCACGCAGTTTTGTATTCGGAAACTAGACAAACAAAAGAATATGTTTTAAAACTTATTATTTCACAATATTTCAAACGAAAAATACATGTTCTTTTTAATGATTCCGCGATTTCCTTCCATGCTTTTGTGATTCCATTGATATCGCGGTGTAATGGATCCTGTAAATTCCAAATTCCTTCGCGTCTCTTTACTAAAGGCGCCAAAGATTTTTTTTTCACTGGACGTAAAATCTATCCTCTTCCTCTTTCTATTTACAGGGTTTTTAATTCGATCTGTACAATTTTTATCCAACATATTAGTTTGGAATTTTTTCTCCCTTTCCGTTTTTTCAATTTCATTTTCATCATTTATATCTGCCATTTTATATATACTTCAGACATATCCGGATCATATTCTTCTAAAAATTCAATATTTTCCATTTTAAAAATTTTAACAAATAACACTAAACTGAACTGAACTAATATTATAAATTAAATAACACTAAACTGAACTCAACTAATAGACGTAATCTCACAAATTAAATAACAATAAACTGACATAAGTAATACAAAATCACAAATTAAATATATGTGTCAAAGTGCCAAACATCAAAGGATATATCTGTCAACATTTTCGTGGAAAATATATGTCTGGATATATAAAATGTCTCCACTTCATATTAGCGCCATCTGCATTCTACGACCTAAACATTGATTTTTTCTTTCGAACAGCATACTACATTACGAAATCTCAAACCGAAATTTTCGTGGCTCTTTTCGTCTACATTTTTTTTACATAAGTTTTGTATAGGAAAAGAAATTTTCGCTTGAACAGCGTACTAGGCTTAAGGCAACAAAATAACGTTTTCTAATTTTTAAATTTGTTCCCCAAATTTTTATTGAAAATGATTTAAAAATGAAAATTCATTGAAATTTGAACTAAATTAAATAAATTTTTTAACATAAGCTTTTTGAAGTTAATAAGCAGAAAATAACGTTTTCCGATTTTTAAAATACTAGTTATATCTACGACAATTTGACGCAATAGATTGCTTTACCTGCATTTTACTCATTAAGAAAGCAATCTATTGCATCAAATTTTCATAAAAATAAGTAGAATTTTAAAAATCGGAACACGTTATTTTCTGCTTATTAACTTCAAAAAGCTTATGTTAAAAAATTTATTTAATTTAGTTCAAATTTGTGGCAGCTCCGTTCCGCAAAGCAAAGAAATTAAAAAAAAAAAAATAATTGAATTTTCATTTTTAAATCGTTTTCAATAAAAATTGGTGGAAAAATTTAAAAATTAGAAAACGCTATTTTGTTGCCTTAGGTGTTTAAATAAATATTCCATTAATCAATTTGCGATTTATTCAAAAATATTAACGCCCCGCCCCATCTTCCGAAGTGTGCACCGAGTTGTCGTATTTATGAAAACGAGCCAGCCTTAAGTATATATTACAATTGCTCACTTAGAAAATTTTTGTTGCGGCCCCAAGAAAGTGGAGTTCCTAAGCTATAGCTTGTGTAGCTTATACGTAAATCCTGCACTGACTGAGATGCTTAAAAACAAATTGCAACAGAAAATTGTCTACTAATTTTTTTTTGAGTAGGTAATCGACATGAAAATTTTACATGACACCAAATTAATGCTGTGGTCGGAATTTTCATGCAAATGGATTTCTCTTAAACTCTTAGGTCGTTTTCATATTGGCGAGCGGTGAGCGATGAGCTTTGAGAGGTTAAACACCGCTCTGCCAGGCCGTCGCTACGAAAGTTTTCACATTGAAGAGCGTTGAGCAATGAGAGTTGAGCAATGAGCGTTGAGCTATGTCGCCGAGCGGTGTTTTCACAGCTCAGCTGAACTGAGTGGTGAGCGGTGGCTGTTCGCGTTGCCCATTACTTGTGGTGTAATTTATATAAAAAAGTTTTTCCTCTGGACTTATTGGCCTTTAGAAGTATCTTTTTTTCTGCACGCGATTTCTAAGTTTTATTAAAATTTAATAGAAATTTTTAAATGACATTCGTAGAAATTCAAAAAATTGCTCAGAATTTCTAGGAAGATCTTCATATAATATGTTAAATTCACGACTCCAACCGGTTCTTATTTATTTTAAAGATTGATAGTCTTTTCCGTTTTCTTGCTAAAATCAATATCTTTAACCGTAAATTATCGACTAATACCATTTTTTTCATAAGCCTTGACACCGTTATGCATACTAAAAGTTACGATGCAACTGAAATCTAAAACGGACCAATGTGAAAGCTCTGCCGTGTATCGCGCACCGCTCAACGCTCACAGCTCATCGCTCACCGCTCGCCAATCTGTGGCCGACCTTAGGTACTAAATTCATTTAGCTTACCTTAAACTTCCTCACCCATAGACAAGTACGAATAAAAGTCATTGAATTCTTGTCTCCCGTTTCCCTCATGGAGCCAATAGCAATAACAATAAACTTCTGTTGTTAGAGTCGCTGATTGGTAAAGTTATTATAATGTAAAATTTGATAAAATTTTCAATAAAAATTATCTGAGGTTTATAAAATATGGTTATCTTTTTTAAGTTGCTGAGTATTTTTTGTGAGGCCTATAGTCAGGGAGGTAGCGTTCCAAATGAAAAAGTCATAGTCAGTGAACCGACCATCAGCTACTCAAGTAGCGGTGGTTGTGGGAGGCTGCGAGATAAAAAAAACGTTTTTTTAAGTAATAGTATGCCGGCTGAAACTTTTTTTTTATAAACAGTTTACATCATAACAAAACATCATCAGCTGCATCGTGGAGGGAGATTATGCATCAGCTGCTCGCATGAACTTGTAAAAAAAAAACAAGACCTAAAATAAAGTAATAGTAGAACGCGTTGAAGTAGCAAGCTGAAATTTGGTACATAGCAATAGTAAATGAAATTTCGAAAATGGAATAAATCAGGCAACTCCTTCTTGATGTTGCCATATAAAAATTTTGGTTTTTTACGTATATACTGTGGATTATGCTGAACATGCATTCTTGCATTTTTAATTGATTTGTTAATTGTTTGTATTTTTATGCATAGCTACATCAGAATAATCAGCCCTAAACATTTTTATTGTGCTGAAAAAATCTTCATAATATTAAATCCTATGATATATGTTATAATGATTTTTTCTGGTTGACGAACTGTTCCAGAAACATAAGCCAAAAACCACTTTAAAAATAAAACTTCCACAGATAGGTCACCATGCGAAATTACATACAGGCTTTCATCTAGGGCAGGTGTGGGTAGACTTTTCCAGGGTACTAGCTACTTCTAATTTATTCAAGGTGTTACAGTCCACTCAGTGGCGTAGGTGTGGTGACATAAAAAAAAGTCTACTCAAATAAATTTGTACCTATTTACTTCTTTTGTAGTCTCATAAGAAAAATTATTAATGCACCTATTTCATTTGGCAATGGAGATTGGGGTTGGGGATAATTGATTTAATGATAATTATGTTTTTATATAATTCGTGCCCACACATTTAAAATTATAAAAGTATTTTATAAGTTCTAGAGGAGGCTAAAATACTTCACTATTAGCTTTAAGTATTAACTACTTTCTATACATAATAATGTTGTTAATGTTAATGTTAAGAGTAGGGGCGACTAGGCTTCCAGGACCTTGCGGACACCGCGACCATAGTTGATCTATTGTGCCTTTCCTTATAGTGATTAGGCAAAATCGAGTCTTTTAACGAGCTCGATTATTGCTTTCGGAGTTAGATTGCAGACATTATCTGGAGAGATAAGTTCTCTTCCAGTGTTTTGCATCCTTAGACCTGCAAGTTCTGGGCACTCGCATATAACGTGCATCGAGGTTTCATCTTCCTCTTCGCACAGTTGACACAGTTCACTGTCGCATTTGCCTATCTTCTTCAGGAAGTGACGGAATTCTATACATAATAACTTTTCTCGTTTTAACATTTGGATGATTTCACGTCATTCATCACAGAAAATATACATTCAGCAGCGGCACTACTGTGGGGAAAAATAACTAATACACACATATAATGAGACAAATCTTCAAATATAAATGTTGAAAGAATAATCTTTTCTTTAGCTAAATTTTTCCTGAATTGTATAATATTGTCATTTTAAAAGGAATCTATTTTTTCTTTTCAGAGCAAAATTAAGGTCCTCCACTGAGAATTTCATTCTTCAATCGATACCTTGTTATAAGGAAAGACGGGAAAGACGTTTACAAGAGGAAGAATAGAATAGAAAAATCACCACTTTAAATCTTTTTATGTCGTTTATGTCCACGAACTTTTTAGGAGAATAGATTTATAGATTGGTAGATTGTACAATGTAACCTCAAAAAGTAGTATATATACCACTTTAGTTATAAATAATAATAGTAATTTATTAGCAATATTATCGCTATACAATACCACAACCTTTCATTTACAAGTTCAAAAATATATAAATTTTAAAGCTTACAATATTGCTCTAATTTTAATACATTGCACTTTTAAAACACATAAAATTTTGTTCACTTTTTAATTCAGTTGGAAGTTCATTGAATTTCTTGAAACTCATATACCAGCGAATTCTGTGTACTCGATCTATTGTAGTCTGAAGTTCTCCGACGCTCCTCTTAGATTGTACGGTTGAGCATCTGCCACCCATGTGATCAAATTAAGAAGATATTCCGGAAGCAACCCATTTTTCATATTGAATATAAAAAGAAATACATTTAGCTCAATTCTTTGTTATTTATGAAGTCATAATAAAGAATTTAATATATTACTAATATGAGTGAAACAATTACAAGGTAAAATTACACGCATTGCCTTATTTTGTAATTTTTGTAACCTGCTCAACAATATTCAAAACGTGGTTTTATAATACTGTTGTAAATATTTATAGCGGTAGCCATCATAACTTTTTTTCTAAATCTCTTCAAAAATCCAAACTTTTACCAATTTTTTTAGCAAGATAATTTATATGTAATTTAAAATTTAACTTTTTATAAAAAACCACTTCTAAGTATTTATATTCATTCACACATTCCATTAGTTCACCATGCATTTCAACACACATATCCGCATTACTATTTATCATCATAACTTTTGTTTTACTTATATTTAGTTTCAATTTATTCATCTGTAACCAGTCACACAATAATTATAAATCTCATTCTATTTTTATTTTCAATTCATTGGTGTCTTTCCTTGTTATATACAGCATCATCAGCAAAAAGTATTATTTTTGAGAATTTCAACACTGATTTAATGTCATTCACATATATAATAAACCAAATAGTTCCAAGTACTAATCCTTGTGGAACGCCCACCTATACTTCAATTTTACTGGAAACTGTATTGTTTATTTTGGTGCTCTGTCTTCTTCCATATAACTAGCTATGAAACCATTGAAATTCCTTCCAACGAATTCCATATTTTGCTATTTCATAAAATGCCCCGGTCTACAGTTTCAAATGCTTTTCTTATGTCTAAAAACACAGCAACACACTATTTGAGACATCTATTTCTTCCTTCCGTTGGCATACTACCTAATTAATTGCCGTTTCACAGGAATGTTTTCTCTTAAATCCAGACTGTTCTAATATAATCAATTTATTTGTTTCCAAGTAACTTTCTAACTGTTTTCGAACCACTTTTTCTAAATCTTTTCATATATAAGCAATGTATTTATTGGTCTGTATTCTTCTGCTTTTTTTGTGTTTTTAACTTTCTGAACAGGGATAATAATTGATTCTTTCCATAAACTAGAAAATTCTCCACTCACCAACGATTTATTTATTATGTCAACCATAGTAACACCACAATTATTCCAGTTATCTTATATCATGCCTATTCTAATTGAATTCGAGTCCCGTTTTTTATTTATGTTTTTACAGATATCTTTCACTTCATTATACTCCACCCTTCTAGAAATAAAGTCATAGTCTACTTGTAATCATGTCATGCAGTAAGCCCTCTTATAATTGCTCTCCCCCCCCACCCCCCCCCCCACCCCCCCCCCCACCCCCCCCCCGCTCACAGACCATTGGTCATACTGACATTGAATTGCTTAAACACGTACACTGTATTCGCACGACACCCCGCTTCCTTATTAGTTATTTATTCAATGGTCTGGATTTAGCTGCGAAACAGCACTGTTAACAGTGTCCACTGACATTCAATTTCCCCTTGATAACAATTTAATGACAACTTCAGTATTATTAGACTTCACTAAAGTATTTGATTCGGTTAATCATTGCCTACTTCTCCATAAGTTGCGCAAAGTATATAATTTTTATAGCTCCGCCATTAATATTATTAGTGATTTCCTATCTGGCCGTTACCAGCAAATAAAGATCGGCGACATTAAGTCTAATTGGAAAAGGATCTCTAGCGAAGTCCCGCAAGGCTCCATTCTTAGTCCACTTTTTTTCTTCGCTTTTTATAAATGACCTTCCTGATATTATAGAAGACGTGAATATCTATTTTTATGCAGACGATGTGAAAATATATTTGTCTAGATCAATCGGCTTAGTAGAGGACTGTATAATAAAGTCAACAATGATTTATAGAATATTTCCTCGTGGGCAGCTAATAACCTGCTAAATTATCGTACTTGTTTCTTTGTACATGGAACTTAAGTACGGCCGATATCCCTAATATCTCTTTAAATGGCGTAGTGTTGCTCAACACAAGCAGGGTGAAGAATCTAGGAGTAATTTTTAATGGCAGCTTGGAATGCTGTGTTCAAGTAAACTCTTCTCTGCAAAAGATTTACGCAGGACTCAAACAGATATGGCTCTCGGGTAGTTTATTGTCTGTTAATTTAAAACTAAAACTTTTCAAATATTTGCTGGTACCTCATTTTACTTACTGCAGAACCATATATCTACAACTTGACGCCGAATGTGACCACAAAATAAATGTTGTTTTCAACGATTGCATACGATTTATCTACAATGTAAGGCGTCACGATCATGTGTCTGCCTACAGCTGTTCTGTCTTCGGATCCACGTTCAATTTTTATCTGGATATGGGAGCTCTACTGTTTTCTCATAAGCTATTAAGGTCGGGGGTTCCCTCATATCTGTATAAAAAGTTGCATTTTCTACACTCTACGCGGCATAAAACTCTACTCATTCCTCGCATGTGATACCTAGTTGGGCAGCGTTCTATTTTTGTTCATATTTCTCGTCTTTGGAAAATACTTCCATTTCATGTCAGGCGGCAGGTAAAGACGTCCGAGTTTAGGATCATCTTAACAAGTTATCTAATGCTTATGAGAGACATGGGCGGGGGTATCGATATCTAGATATTCCGAATATCTAGATATCAAAGTACCCCTGACAGACATAAAAGGGGATTGATGTGACAAATTGTACTTTGACATTTCAATTATTCAGTTCACAGATCTTTAAGTGTAACAAATTGGAAATGGAAGTGACAAATATACTAGATTTAACGCAGGCTAAACGACAACAAACAATTAATTGTAAACATACTACAAATTCAAGATATCGAACGAACAAATAAAAAATTGCGTTATTTTGCATTAAGATCTTGGTTGAGGTGCAAAATTTAACGATGGATGTGGTGCTCCAATTCACAATTTTTTGTAAAAGAAAAGTGTGGTAAAAATAACAAAATTGTAATGGAATAATTTCTTAACTCTGCGGAGTTTAATATTTGTCTTTTTTTTATTACCTTTCCCTGAAAATGTTTGGTTCTTCTTCGCATTTTGGGTAAGCATAGATATATTTTTGCTTAGTTAGACACATTATCATATTGTGAGATCTAGTCTCAAAGGATAAGGGAGGAAGTGCCGGTTGTAGAAAGGATAACTTAGCGTTTCAAACTTCAAATATAAAATTTTATTAATAACAATTAATTTATTTAACCTAATATCACAAATTCAAAAATGAGCTTACAAATTAGAAATTCAAGAACGATAATCATTAACAACAAAAAAATATCAAAAAATTCAATATAAATTCAAAAAAAAAAAAAAATACAATAACGTGGTCCATTTCTTTAGTTCTGAAAAGAAGAAGAAACCCGGAATTAATTTTTTGTCACCAAACAAATTTCTGTAGTAAAAATATTAATGCTGCTACTGCGTGTGGGCAGTAGGGCAGTAAAGTGACGCACAGAAGATCTCTCTGCGAATCTATTTAATGATAGCTGCCCCATCAGACATGCACAAAAAGGGGTGCAGCAGCGTGCTGCAACGTGTGGTGCTGAACAGATGTAACACAATAAAGGTTTGGCAGAATTAATCTCCTGCTTAGGTGGTTAGATGATGAATGTGGGTGATAGCAATTAGAATAGATTTCTGTAATAAGGATAGGAATAATTTCAGATTAAACTCTGAACAGAATTATACTTCTGTATGGAAATTGGGAACACGATTCTTTCTTCAGATTATACTCTGAATCAAATGAACTCTGAGCCAAGAATGGTGCATCTACTAAATTTCGTCGGCTTTATATAGCCTCTTTGACTAGTTATGTTCCTGGTACAAAATGTGTTGCCCTGGTAAAGCTTATTACATTTGCTTCTGACTGTGGAGAGATCAGCTGGCATTGAGTACTGTCCCTTGATGACATGAAAAAACTGTCAATGTACGGAGGTGCATGGGATTTGGTAAGTTTGTGCTTTATTGGTTTAGTATTTTTAGATAACGCAAACTGCATCCGCAATGGTTCCTTTTAAATCACAATACGGAACTTTTTTATGTTTGGGTGGATTTTTCAGGACTTCCAGTAACCCATCAATAATGCTACAGATGACATACAGGAAGCAGCAGATTTTAGATAAGTATTCTATTTATTATTGTTTTTAAACTTGATACTTTGTGGTGCTTTTTTTGTTTATTTTAGGAATTTTTCATATCGATGGAATAAGGCTGGAAGTACATCGGAAAAATGTCGTGACATTTAGGTGGACTGAACACATATTATTATTATCAACAACTAGATGACGCTGCGCAACGTAATTAGCACCGATTATTAAGCTATACCCAGTAACATTTGAAGATATTGATATCTAGATATCTAGTCCATACACACTAATTTTTCTAGGTATATTCGAATATTTGATGACACACATGGTGTATAAACGGGATACTCCGAATATCGATGCCCCATGTCTGTCATAAGCATTAATTAAAATATCTGATCACGGAGCATATGGATACGGTTTGTCATTTGAAAGAATGTTTTTTGAATTAGGTGTAGGTACTTTATAACTTTCCTGTAGATTCACCTTGATTCACCTAAAATAAATTATTATTATTATTATAGAGCCACTAATCGCTCAATTTAATGTTTCCGGTGAATGGGGCAAAAAGAGCGAATTTATAATTATTTACCTTAATTTTATAAAAAAAAAACAAAAGAGCTTCCAGTGTCATGAAACAACTTTTTACCTTCATAATTATATTTACTTACATGTTACACCCACTCACAGTTATTTATTGATGTTCGATGAAGAGATCAAGATGTGATCCCATGCAAGCTAAAAAATTTAGATCTAAAAAAACTATCCAACGACGAATAGAACACTTTTCCTTACCTTTTACTGTAATCTCTAATCAAAAGAAGAAATATTTAGTAAGCAACTTTTCATGTAAACGTAGCATTTACAGTATTCTTCAAAGCACGCCATTTAACTGATCGTCAATTTTCATTTCATTTTAACTACTTACTTCCATGGTTTAAATATTTTCTTAGTCTTGCACAGTTTTCTTTTCTTTAAAATAAATTCCCCAAGCAATCTGCATAGTTTCAATCGACCACTCTTACTTTCACTGTTTGAAACGGTATGTAAGCGAAAGTTTTCTAGTAAGTAACAAGTTCCATGGACGATGGTCATCTTATGTAGCGATCGACTTAATCGTAATCTTTGCTCGTGAACGTGAATATCTTTCGATATATGTATACTGAACTAACTATTGTCATTTTACTGTTCATTCATGATCTTAATATTTAATCTTGGGAGCACCTTCAGTCGATTTAAGTATTCAGGCAACAGTTATTATTTCATATTCATAACCCACGCAATCAAGGTCTACATAAGTCACGAAGTGAAATTATAGATTTTACGATAGCCACAAGCAATACAGTCCCAAAAAATAAGAAGAGCAAGGCAAGAAGACAAAATTTCGTCTGAGTTGATCAAGGCGAAGAAGGGGCAAACGAATATGCTTTCTCCAGAAGATTTTTCAATCTGATTTTCAGTAAAGAAGTAACTCTGATCTCAAGTCCAACGAACCTCACGAGTCGAGTTCACATCTCACCGGACGACCAACTGTCTCGCTGATTTATGATTTAATTTATTTTGTTATGCAAATTATCGGGGTCAGTGAGTTTGAGGAATTGCTTCCCTTTTGACAAATGTTTTCTTCACTTGGTATTGAAATTGTTTATATGTGGAATGCTAAGTACTCAAAGTTGGTTGGTCCAAAGACGGAAATGATCAAAGATATGGGAGTGAAGTAGGTCGAGAACTGTAGCATTCGTTTAGTGTACTGAGGACTTATATATAGATACAGTAACGCACAAAACTGAGCCAATGAGTATTGAACTTTTGGATGTAAATATTATTCACATTTTGAATTATTCCCTGTGGCTTTTAGTGTTTTTTTTTTTAATGACATTTAAGGCGCAATAATGAATTCGTATTAAAACAAAAACAAAGTTTCTTTCTTAAAAAATAATATTTAGAATTTACTTCAAAGCTTGTAAATTAATAAAACATTGGAAAAAATTCATCTTCGACATTTCTGTTGTAGAGAATGGAAATATTATAGCAAAGTTTTACATGTGATTCATTTCTGTCGTGATATTGCAGTCGCGCGACTTTGGCATTATATATTTTTGAATAATTCATTTCACACTGAGACGCTTGAAAAAGCAAGACGTACGACTCAAACTTGCTGTCGCAAGCTCATGATAAAAGTGAGCGACTGCTCTGTCGCAAAATTGTCGTACAACTAGTCGTACGACGTATGGAAACAAATTAAGTCAGTTCATAAGTAGCCGCAAAATTTTACTCCGAATAAATGCTAAGTCTAAATTTTTATAAATTTAATTTTTATTTTTATTTTATATGCTTTATTTATTTATTTGTTTAAATTATTTATTTATTTATATGTTCAGTCAACGTTTTTAATATTTTTAATGTGCATATTTATGAAAAATGTTTGATTTTTTTTTAAAAATAATAACATCACATCGGAAACAGAACTCCTGAAGAAGTAGTTAACCAATGCCTGAAACGTCAAGTGAATAAGAATTATTAAAATTCAGGTCTGAGCTTTCCTCACAAAGACTAACCTAAACATTAATCCAAGTAAAGGATTTTTGTGCTTCATACACTTGAATTTGTACTGAAAAATCTTTTTCATTATAATATTAATACTATTATATTAATTAGATACAAAAGATCGGTGAAAGAGCTTATGAACATTCGAAAATAAGATTTAAATTTACTCTAATCTCTCCGACCGGTGTGAAGTCTCCGTTTTAAAAGACGGACAAATAGTGCACCCAACAATTTTTTTATTTTTGTAATTATTAAGCCAAGCTTAGGGGATACTCAACGATGCAAAGTACAGCATGGCAGGAAGGACATATGCAAGGATTAGATGACATGAAGAAGGTGGCGGAGCTGCCGATGTATGTAATTCTTGAACCTTCGCAGATTGTAAGCCCGAGGAAAAATAGAAGCTGGTAGACTATTCCACATTCACACAGTTCGGAATAAGAAAGCATCACGGAATTTTATTGTACAGTCGAAAGTATTTTGAAGAGTTAGAGGATGTACGTGACTTGCAGCGCGAGTATTGCGTTCAGGAATTAATCTACGAGGGATCAGACCAAAACTTTATTTCTTGTTTCTTGTGATTTATTAAAACTAAATCAAATGGTAAGTCAGCTTCGTAATATTCCATTACAAGCCGCACATCTATTAATCTTAACGGAGAAATAATTGAAATATTTGTTATAATCGCGGTCATGTGAAGGAATGTTTTTTTTTCTGTCGCAAAAAAATTCCCACTTTCCAAAACATAAAAAAGGTTTTGTTTTTTATTTATTTTTGTTTTTTAAAACAAATACATCCTGTTTATCCTTGAATATCTGAAAAACTCCCATTAATTTTTTTTTGTTTTTTTTATTTTTATTTACTTGAATTATTTATTTATTTAAGGTTATCAATTCCTCCAATTTCAATTCCAATTGAGCCTGATCTTGAGATACAATATTATTCAAATCGGGATCAATGCCACTAAAACACAGCCGAAAAGATTTTTTCAAATATTCATCAGTAAGCCTGCCTCGAGACTTGGATTTTTTAATTTTCATTATTGACATTATTCCCGACTGTGGATACATTCCCTCAACAAGTTATGATCTGTAAAAGTCACTCAGATCGACGTCTTCAAATTTCAATTTCAAATGTATGTTTTCTTGAAGGTCGATGAGGTTCATTTGTAGGTGTGCCGAAGCCTTTTTTACGTCATTCTTTTAGCTCATACAAACAAAAACTGTGGTTAATATTTCTGAAGTCACAAAATTTAATTGAAACTGTTCCGAGAGTGATTTGAGCTCTTCGGCATATTGAACGTGAACAATATTTTCATAAGAGGCTAGCGTTGAAAAATGATCGCATGTGTATTCTCCACAAGCGAATTTTGTACTGAAACGTTTTCAGATGGCTGTACAGTTTATTCATCAATTAATTTTGAAGGTTTAAGTTCAAATCATTTAAATATTTTCTAATGTCGATGAGAAATGTAGAGTCACATTCCACATTTGTGGTTATTTACTTCAAACAATGGTTTCTTTTTGATGTGAATAAAATTTGCTATTTCATGTCGAAGATTATAAAATAATTTTAGTAATTTTCCCTAGCTTAGCCACCTTACTTCGCAGTAGTAAGTCACATCGTCATGCTAGGACAGTGGCGGATCCAAGATTCTTGTGGGGGGGGGGGGGGCGCAACTATGGTTTAAAAGTGGTATATGCTGAAAGCTGAAGAAGACACTCCTCACCACTCGCAAATGTCAAATGTACAAAATTTATCATTTAAAAGATACGAGTCGAACAGATTAGCAAGTGGCTACCACTCGCAACGGAGAAAGTTGTTCAAAGTTCTTTGCCACTCCGAAAAGTCAAAGGGGATTTTAGATTATCCATTTTGTTTTGGTTTGTAATTGTTGGAAGTGTAAAACTTCCCAATGATCCATTTTAGTTAGTAAAACTTCGGAAATGTATTTTATTCAAATTCACGAATCCTCATAAATTGTATCTTTGTAACATAGACGAATTAAAAATTTACATTTATTTAAAATAGCAGTCACAGAACAGATGCATTACATAACTTGGACGTATATAACTTCGTCCGCAAGTTAAGAAAGCGTGATTTCTTTTGTTTTTGATATTACTAAGCCAAGTTCAGGAGATATCATATGAACTATGATGCAAAGCACAGCATGGCTAGAAGGTGATAAAGAAAGGAATTAGGGAACGTGCGGAGAGTGGCAAAGCTGCCGATGTATGTCACCCTTAAACTTTCGCAGATTGTATGCTGGAGGAAAGACAGAAGATGGTAATCTGTTCCACGTTCGCACAGTTCTGGATAAAAAATCATCACGGAATTTTACTCTACGGCCGAAAGTATTTTGAAGGGTAAAAGGATGTGCGCAGCTTGTAGTGGGAGTATTACATAGAGAAATCTGTGATCAGACTAGATATTTCATCAGCACATTGATCATGAATGTAGAAATATAGGAGCGAAAGGCAGCCAACATTGCGGCGGTGCTCGTGTGAGTCCATATGACATGTTTTTGCCACATCGCTAATGAGCTGAAAGCTCTGTTTTGGACAATATCCAATGAAGCTACGGCTCTGCGACTAGCCCCGGCCTACGTATGGAATTGTATTCCATTCAAGGTCTGATGTAGGACTTTTAGAGGAGCGCTAGATCGATCGGCTGAAATATTTCTTAAAGCTTTTCAGAAATCCAAGACATTTCGATGCTTCTTTGGCAATAGAGAAGATGCGATATATCCACCTTAACTTACTGGAAATATTTACCCCAAGAATGCTCCATCAAAACAAATGGGAGTGGAAAAATTATGTTTTAAAGAGATTGGACAGCTTCGGAGCTAAGATGTATTGAATCCCATGCGATTCGCTTTGCTCCAAGCGAGGATATTATCAAGGTGGTTATTCAGGGATCTAATCATGCAATTTGTGACATTTCCTTTATAGTCCAAGGGTACTGTCATCGGCAAAACAATGGATAGGATTGAAAGTAAGGGAAGCAAATCATTAATGAAAATTGAGAAGAGGGAATGCGAGATAACAGAGCTTTGAGGCTCCCCGGCATTTATTGGCTGAGATTGAGATGTAACGCAATCTAATATAATCCGTATTAAGCAACCAGATAAAATACTTTACATTCATAATGGATAAAGAAGAATTTTAAGAACTTTTATTTTTAACGATTCTAAATCAAATTAATAAATACAAGAAGAAAAAACAACCGCCTCGTCCGGGGTTTGAAACCGGGACCTTCCGCTTGCCGGGCGACTGCTCTTACCACTGATTTAGAATCGTTAAAAATAAAAGTTCTTAAAATTCTTCTTTATCCATCATTGACTGATTCTAACAAGCGTAGGTTCGATTCCCGTCCGGGAAAAATAAATAAATATTTACATTCATAATAGAAGAGGACGAGAGAGGCCAAGTGCTTTAAGTTTGGCTAAAAGGATTGAATTCCAGACATTATGACAGGCCTTTAAAATATCTAGGGTAACGATTTTGGACTCACAAATATTGAGAAGACTACGGCTTCAACATTCCATTAGGAAAGTCAGAAATAGAAAAGCCGTATTGGCGACCGTTGTGGGTTTGATTAGTTCCTATATACTTCATTAATTTGGAGTTAATGATAGATTCAAAAGCCTTTTAAAGAATCGAAGTTATTGTAATTGGTCGATAATTTGAGGGATCGCTACCCCTTCCGTTCTTGGGAATAGGCTGAACGTGAGCTAGTTTTCAACCAGCTGGAAATTTTCCTGTCGAATAAGACAAGTAGAATAGTTTACGCCGAGGCTTAGCCAAGGATGAGGTGCAGCTGTTAAACAACGGGGGCTTGAAACTATCAGGACCTGCAGCTATGCAGACGTTGATCTCCTTAAGTACCTTAAATATATCTCTCGTATAGATGTGTATTGGCTTCTTGTACATATCTACAAGGGAGATGTAAAGTAGGTGGAAAAAGAGAATTTGAAGTGAATCTAACAGTCAAAATAGTAGTTTAATTCAGAGAGTCAACAATCACTTCACTGTAAACTAGTTAAGGAATGGCGGAACTGCTGAAGTTGCTTCTGATGGTTTTGACCAGGGAGCAGAAGCCTTTGCTGCCTTTGCGTTTTGCCAAGATTTTAACATTGTGGTCGAGAAGAAATTTTTCTCTTTGGATAGTGTTTCAGTTCTGGATATGGTTGCAACTGATAGGTAGGTACGAAAAGTAGAATACTTCGCTTTTATTGCTTGCTTGCACATATCGTGAAACCTAGAGTGACTTTGATGTTAATAAGATCTGCAGTATAAATTCTGAATGTATTCATGCATGCCCAAGACTTTGAATTGTACTAAATTCAAATGTGCATTCTTCAACATCCCTTGAAGCAAAACAGACCGACCAATCAAATTTTTTTAAGATTCTCATTAAGTCTTTCCCAATCTGCAGATTTATTTTGTTTTTATGTAACGTTTGGGCTAAGTATTCTATAAAAACTATTGCATTTTACGAAATAATAAAAAAAAATTATTTAAAAATTAATCGCTTGCTTTAAATGTAATAACACTCACTACAACAATGCACAATGACTTGTTCGCCGTTGTGTAGTTTCGCTGAATTTCTCCAATTACAAGTTATAATTGTTTCTTTAAATGTTTGTTTTGCCACGCCGAGCCGATAATATCCTAAGAAGCCGTCTTTACTGAGAAGATCTATCAAAGACACTTTGGCAGATGGTTTTCAATTAAAACAAACCTTCCATCGCGTTAACATGAATAGGCTCTGTCCTGCTTTAAACACCCCAAGCAAAGCAAAGCGATGCTAATGAACAGGTATCCGTGCTTCCTGTTTTCTCTATATGCTTAACCTTGACCGAAGGCCAAGGTGCTAGCTAGGGCCTGCGCTCCTAAATGTACCATATTGACCGCTTCCAGAAATTGTTACGTTTTTTACAAAAGGTGCAGTAGAATTGATGTGAATCATTTTGTTAGGAAAAATTCAGAAGATCTACCGCCATTTTTTTCTGTGGCCTTCAGGCGGGCCCCCCCCCCCCGCACCCTAGCTGGATCCGCCCCTGTATTAGGAAAAGAGATCATCCAAGAATGCTTTGAACTGGCGATGGTTAAGCGCCTGGGATCGAATAAAATTGATGCTCTTTACAACCATACTCATAATATTTTGCATTCTGATGGATTTTGAATACAAGCTCTGTTTTTGGGTTATGCAATGTTATTTTTTCTCGTTAAGCTCAGTTTCTCTTTCGTTCAAAATGCCAATGTCTTCTTATATTCACACCTTGTATGAACGGAGTTAAATTCTGCTGTACTAGATTATCATAAAATGCAAACAAATACTAACTTCGGCATGCAGTACAACTTCGATCCACTAGCACACTCTATATCTAAGTACGTGAAATTATTAAAATTCACTATAAAAATGGTGAAAATGTGGCAGAGACGGTTCGTAAAACTCGAACATTTTTGGGTAGAAAAATTCGAGCTGTCGGGACAAGTTAGTGATGTGAAGAATAAAACCCGTGCACGTCGCTCAAGAACAGCCGAGAATATTGCTGCTGTAGCCGAAAGTGTTGAAGAAAACCCAGGTTTGTCCATTCCTCGTCGTTCTTTGGAATTAGGCATTCCACAAACGTCATTACAGCGTATTTTGCATAAAGATTTGGGTCTTAAGGCTTATAAAGTTCAGTTAACACAAGAACTCAAGCCGGCCGATCATCAACAACGTCGAGTCTTTGCTGATTGGGTCCTTGAAATGCATGAAAATGATCCGGAATTCCATCGAAAACTTATCTTGAGTGATGAGGCCCATTTCCACCTCGATGGCTTCGTGAACAAGCAAAATTGTCGCATCTGGGGCTCGGAAAACCCAAGAGTTATTGTTGAAAAGCCGCTCTATCCTCAACGTGTGACTGTTTGGTGCGGTTTATGGTCCCGCGGGGTCATTGGACCTTACTTTTTCGAAAATGAGGCTGGAGCAACAGTTACGGTGAATGGATTGCGCTATCGACAGATGATTAATGATTTTTTATGGTCGGAATTGGATGGTACGTTTACTTTCAACAAGACGGCGCTACGTGCCATACAAGCAACGAAACCATTGATTTTTGACGGGAAAAGTTTCCGGACCGTGTTATCTTTCGAAGAGGTGATCACAATTGGCCACCGAGATCTTGTGACTTAACACCTTGCGACTTCTTCCTTTGGGGCCACGTGAAAGAGAAGGTCTACGCCAATAGCCCAGCGTCGATTCAAGACCTCAAAGATGGAATTCGTGAGGCTATCGAGGACATAGTGCAGCCACTTTGCGATTTGGTTATGGAAAATTTCATGAAAAGGATATGGTCCTGTTGGCGTGGTCGTGGTGGTCATTTGGCTGATGTTATTTGCCATTATTAACGGCATACCTTTCTCTTTATAATAAAATAATGATCCGATCATTTATCTCAAAGAATTGCATTTTTCTTTGAATATCAAAATAACACCTCTTATTGGAAAACCCGTTATTCTTAACACAGTAAATAATTCAAGTTCAAGTATAACTAATTGATTATAATAAAATGCCATGAGCTATCGTTTTATAGGTCGAATTCCTCGAAATATCGGCATTAACTATACCCTAGAAAAAATCACTAGTTATACCCTCAATAAAATCGCTAGGGTTTTATGCGCTTTGAGATGTAGAACAAAATTAAACATACTCTGTTGACAGACCTCCAATTTGGATTTTCCAAATCACAATATATCATTAGCGGGCATGGTTAGTACCTATTTCTGCAGGTGAATTTTTCTAACAGAATTCACTCTATAATCCGCTATTTTCTTTATAATTAAGCCTTTGTAAAAGGCTAGCTTTGGTAATCCACTTTCGTAACTCAACCATCTCTAACTTCGTCTTTATTTTGCTGAGTTAAGAATTTTATTATTTTTTTGTCCTGCGATGCATGCTGCCTGAATTAGAGCTTTGAAATCCGATTTTTAATCTACTGAGTTATGCTGTAAAACTTTGATTGAATATCTCAAAATTCATCCTTTATTTTTAATGATAATCCTTACACTGCTGTCAATAAATTGTTAAATTTTGAAGTTGGGACCGTGATGGGTTTAAGGAAGAGCCTTTGTTTTTTTGTCAATAGTGGTCTGGACATTAAAAAAAAAACAATTTTTACAAATTTGTTGTATTACCCTTTATCCCGTATCTCTACTAGCCTCTTACAATATTCAAATTTCTGCTTTGGAAATTAGAATTTTTCACTTTTCACATAACTAAAATATATAAAGTTTGATAATTAATTATATAAGTTCACCGTGAATTTGATTTTTATCTTATATACGCAGCTTTGATTGCTTTGATTGGTCATAATTTTTTCATATTCAAATTGCAAATTTATTCAAATTGCAAATTTATTCAAATTGCAAATTTATTCAAATTTACATAAGTTAGTATTCTTCGGTGAACTATAATTTTCACAAAAATATGTAAGTTTTTAGAAGTCCAAATGGACTTCAGCAATGTCAGAATGTCAGAATTGTTGGACTAATGGGAATCTTCGGTATAAATACTTTTTGATTACGGAAAGACCCTATCAATATAATAATAATAATAATAATAAGCTCTTTATTTATAATACACATGAGTACAAACTCGTTTTCCTGTGTTTACTCTTAAGAATAATGCAGCCAATAAGAGGAGACAATAATGATATAAAAACAGAAAAAATACAAAACATTTAAAACTAAAGTTTAAATTCATATTAATCCTAGAATCCAAACAAATTAAAAGATAGAAAAGAAAACGATATATACATATGTGATAAAGTGAACAAATTACAAAATAACAATGAATTATAAATTCGAAAAATACTCTGATTGTTTGAACCTGCAGAAAGCACCGTGGCGTTTAATTAAAATCGGCAATGAATTCCAAAGTTGGATACCCTAGATGAAGAAGCACTTAAAACTAAAACCAGTGAGATATTCAGGTAAAAAGTTATGAATTATTTTGAAAATGTACAAGCATACACGATATATAAGGAAATTTTCCAAAGTACGGTTCAAAATACTTTTTGCCAAATGCAACTCAGACACTATGGGATATCTATTTGTATAATACTGTTACGAGCGTGGCCTTGGTTCGTTATTTAAAACACAATATTTCGGATATAATTCACATGTTCTTTCTTTATTTAACTTTACTGTTTACTTTCACAAATTCACAAATAATTATCAAATCAACTCTTTAGTTATCGCTAGTACTGTACTTCTAATTATCACAATCCAAATAGTTTACTTCATTCACTTCACTGTCTGAAATAAGACTCCGCCTCCTGGACGACGGCTATAAGAGGCGCCGTATTTATACTCTACAGTTTATACTAGAACCTTCCTGAATATTAAATTCTTCGAATCCAAAGTTTACTAAGATTTCACCAACCAACAGTTGTTTCCATTTCCAACAGATGTCGCTTGTGGTGTAACTTTGTTGTGCGTAACAATACCATAAACATAACGAGCGCAAGAATTATAAGCAACTTATAGTTTTAATCTGCTTCTATAGTTGTGTGGGCAATAGACCACATCTGCGTAAGTAACCAGAGGGTTTATTAGACTAATAATTAGTTTGTTTACGTAAAGCAGGGGGTGTATATTTTGCCTGCTGCCAGAGTGCACGTAAACCACCGTAGATCTTAGGATTAAATCCATTAACATGCTTTCTCCACTTTAGTTCCGTATTGAAAATAATACCAAGATCATTAACGGCATCTTAAAAGGGAATGGAGGTCTCATTAAGTAGAACAAGAGGCATACAGGATGTATCAATGCGATGACTATAAATTAAAATTGATTTGGTCCTAAAAGGATGGAGAACCAACTGAATACTTTTGGCTCAAGTAGCCAAACAAGAAATATCTTCCTGAAGTATGGCCACACAATCTTGTAACCTATTTAACCTATTTACACTCAGCCAGGCGCGTATACAGGGGGGGGGGGGGGTCACGGCGGTCATGACCCCCCCAAAGAGTGCCACCTCACCTACGCGGTGAATTGAAGCAAATCGCGCTGGACTGTAGAGCACGTTGTAAAAGTTTCACAGGGCGATTTTTGTATGGTACGGGCACAATGTTTAGCTGACGCCAGCGTTTAATGCTGGTGATATAGCGCACTTCTCTAAATTTATAACTTTAGCGCTGCTGTGTCACAGAGATAATCTGCGGCAAAGCTTAGTTAATGATAAGTTAAGACAGAGGCGAAGAAGATTGGAAATTTTTCGTGTTTTCTAGAAGGAAACAAGTAATATCATATACTTATGTATGTTCGCTATGCATTATTGTAGTGCGACTGAGCTGAGACAACGAGTTAAAAACAAACAAGTAAAACAGTTAGAATTGATACCCTAGATGATGTCCCTTCTGGGCAAGTTTGATTTTTGAAGTGGTTTTTCGAAAATTTTTATAGAATTTCGTATTCTGAAGTTTTTAGTACAATGAAAATGTCTTGGACTAATCGTTTTCACAGTATACGAAAAAACTCTAAATTTTTTTATGGCAACACCTAAAAGGGGTTGCTCAATTTAGTCCATTTTTGAAGTTTTATTAGCTAGTACAATGAAAACACCGTGTCCAATCCAAATATATAGTGGAAAACGAAATTTTTGTATGGCAACCCCACGAAGGACTTGCCTGGTTTGTCTTATTTTCGAACTTAATTTTACTTTTTTTTTAAGTTCGTGTACAAAATTTCAGCTCTCTAAGTATACGCGTTCTTGAGTTATCGTGCGCACAGATAGACGGACAGACGGACATTCAAAAATCAAAATAACTTTTGTTCTACCATCAATATTTCGAGGTATTACAAATTGAGTGACAAACTTAGTATACCTTAGATTTCATGTAGAGTATAAAAACGAGAGAACCTAGGATTATCCGAACGACAAAATCTTATTAAATCCCTCAAAATTCTATCAAATTATTCATAATAATGTACTCCCGGTCACAGTACTTCACTTTTTTAATAAAAAGATAAACTGCACTTTGGCCCAGATGCTGAAAGGAGATGTAAAATTTCTGTCAAATAAAATTTTCGTTTTTCCCGAAAATATCTGAGAATCCAGCATTAGTTTCTGCCATTTAATCACTTCATCAGAGCAAAACGAATGTAAACAGAAGCACGTGCTGTTCAAATATCATAGGAATTATACTAAAAAACATTGGATATTTCTCTCAATATTTCAGCAAAAATCGGTTTTCACAAAAACGCGGGAGCATTTTATGAGAGTAAAACCTGAAAAGTCCGCCCCTTCTCATTTATTTATGAAAATGAATCATTTGCCATTTCCGTTTATTTGCATGTAATCAGCGTTTTCACATTTTATGTCCATATTCATAAAAATTTAAAGAGAGTTCGATTTCTTTTTGTTATTTTTTCTTCTTCTTTCTGTCCTTTTCTAGCCGTGTACATTTAAATGGAAAACAATCGAAAATATCTTCTATGTCCTATATTTAGTTATTCAATCTTTGCCTGCGGTGGGGGTGTTTCTTTGAGTTTCTTATGAGTACTAATAGTGGCAATAATAGCCATTCGCTCGTAGCTCTTCATATTTGAAACACGTACGAATTTTTTTGAATTTTTTGTGATTTTATATAGTGTCGAACGAAAAGTCATATATCGTACCTATCACAGGATGGTAAGTAATTTTGGAATACATATTTATTTTATGGTTTGAAAAAAGGAATGAAATGCTTTTATATTTTTTTTGCGCCGATATATACTCGTATATATATGATAAAAAAATTTAAAGAGACTTCTTCCTACATTTTCAACCCCCCCCCCCCCCACCCACTCGAACATTTCAGTTGTGACCCCCCCCAGGCTACAGGTCTGGATACGCGCCTGCACTCAGCTCTATATCATTAATGTACATGCAGAAATGAATTGGCTCCAAAATAGATCCCTGCGGGACACCTGACTAAGTCTTACTAAATGGGATGTACGATTATTAGATATAACATTTTGAGAACGATCAGCTAAATAGTTTTCAGGAGAGTTTCTGAATTAATATCCCCCAATTTATGGAGTCAAACGCCTTAGAGAAATTTAAAAGCACAATCACAGTGGCTTAACGTTTTTCGACATTAATACGAATTTCATCATATAAATGGAGAAGTGAAGATGTAGTACTGTGTCTAGAACGAAACCCCGACTGGGATGGTGAAAGGAGAATAACATTGGATAAATAAAATTTGATCTGATCAGAGAACAGTCTTTCTAAAACCTTCGATAATAGCGGTAGAATACTAATCGGCCTGTAATCCTGAACATTGGACGGCCGTCGATTTTTAGGAATGAGAAAGACTTTGGCTAGTTTCCACATTAAAGGAAAGATAGGTTGTAAAAGTTAGGGATAGGGAATAAAAGTTTCAAGAACTTAGAATCAATGATCAATGTTATCTGCTCTAGTAGATAACCCCTTATAGAAGAAAGTTCCAATATAAATTCAGCTTTAGTAACATTTCGGAAGGAAAAAATTGACTCAACCTGAGGACCTTGTAGAACTGAATTAAGGAACTTGATTGAAATGTTTCGATTGGCACTGGAGAAATAATCATTCAAACTATTTGGATCAAGATCACAATTATATTTATTGAATTAACTAAGACCTAAGGAACGAATATTACGCCATAATGTATGGAATGATTGAGAAGGATCAAGTTCTGAGGAGTAGAATTGCGTTTGCGCTGAGCCTGCGGTTTGAGTAGTTTTGTTGCGCAACCTAATAAAGTTTTCACGAAGAGACATGTGCTTGTAACGCTTCCACAGATTATGTGCGTGATTACGTTGAAGTATTAATGAATAGATTTAGCTATTCATCCATTCACATTTAATTCTGCTTTTAAGTTTTTATATTCTTTGAACGGAACAAACCTATTAAACAGGACGTTAAGATTATCATTAAAAAATTCCACTTGACTTAATTTGTTAACCTCACTATTCAGGGTATGAAAATCAATATGCTTAAAGTCATGATAATGAAAGATATTACTGCAATTATTACAAACTTCAAAGGAAAAGCTGGACAGCTGGACAAAATTGCATCATTATCACTAATGCCCGGCATTGATAGATTACTTGTTAGCAGAATCTTATGACGTAGATTTGTAATTACTAAGTCCAGCAATGACGCTCTATTCTGATGAAATCTTTTTAGAGCTATATTTATGACTTTGAGTTCCAAGCATTCAAAGAAACCAAACAACCCTGTGCTCTGGCTACTACCGAATAATAAATTTATATTCAAGTCACCAACATTAATAACTGAGGAGCATAAATAGGCACACTCAGCAAGTACTTCATAAAAAGTACACAAATCTGACACACGCGGTGGCTTATAGACACAGGCTGCGCACCAATATTAACCTTATTAAATAAATACTCACATATGGGAGAGTTGCTAATAGAATAAGAAACCAAGGAGCATTTTAGACTGCTTCTAATGAAAATAGCTATACTTCCTCCAATGGAATGTGTTCTTATTACGAATAAAATAATAGCCTGGCAAGTTAACAACAATATTATTAACTTTACTATTTAACCACGTTTCTGAAATCCAGATAATAGCAATATCGCCATTAGAAAAAAAACTTTTCAAACTCATCTCAATTTGACCTGAGACTCTTTGCATTCAGGTGGCAGATATGTAGAGCCCCACAATTCAATGACACAAACGCAATAATAAAAATAGATTTAGAAAAAGAAAAGTTAAAAACTGATAAAATATAAAATAAAAACAAAATTATAAATAGGAATCCAATTTTAACATGATATTTATGATGCGCAACGTGCAATACTGACATTAACTCGGCTCAAGTGCACTACACCTTTACAGAGGCCAAATGCTGCAGCTGGTTAGGATCCACTAATTTAACAGGGGAATCTTTATTGCTCTTCTTAATAAAAACAAAGACAGACGTGATTATTTTTTTTGCAATAAAGGTCCATGGCATGGTGAAAGAGTTGCTGATTCCGTGTCGTATAGCTTCCATAAAGAAAAATAACTGAATTTCCTTTAAGGGCAAGATAATTCAGTTTACGTTTTTTCGTTTTAATGGCTTTTATAAATTTTTCCTTGCTAGATGAAGAAGCAAATTTAAAAAATATTAATTAATCGCTTTTATTTCCCCTTGGTAGCAAGCCTAAATGCAATAGACTTCATATCACTCAACCTGATATCCGATGTTGATTCACTACATGTAGTTGCACGTGTCGAAACCATAATTATGGAAAAATAACTTTTAAATTTAAATAATAGCCCGAAATAAACAAGCAACAACAACTGACAAGAATATTAGCAAAACTGTGCTGCAAACCGATCGACTTATGCATAAAAAAATCGCTAAACACAGAGCCGATAAATATACGATAATCACTCAGACTGCATCTTAGTAGGTTTTTTAGTTGATCGAACAGAATTCGTGATTTTAGTGAAAATCCTGGGGGTCCCTAATTCTAGTGAACTCAAGAATTCTATTGGATGTATAGTATATAAAATTTAGTGATAAATTTATCACCATGTTTATGCTTTTTCTTCGCCAGGTATCACTATTTGTCGGAGCCAAAATTGCCTTATCAGACATCCAATTATTAGAATAATCATCATGCGTATGGTTTTTAAAGTTCAGTTTAAGACCAAATTCAAATGTAATTTAAGAAATTAATGTTTGGATAATTCTACTTCCACTGCTATGTGAGGAAGGCCCAAGTGCTATAATATGCAAGTGATGCTTCACAGGGGGTTACGGAGCTAGCCAAAATTTTAGAGTTATAAAAAAATAGATGAACCTCTCTATCGAGAGAGGTAAGACATTATTAAGAACTAAAAACACTGGCAATATTTTAAAATACCTTCTACATTCAACGGGTTACATAATTAAGTAAATTTTGTACTAAACATTTTAGAAATATTAACAATTTAGAGCTTGAATTATAATTTAGATTAAATTATTCAAAATTTCTATTGTGCTCTAATATACTACTAATGTAATTAATCCCTTCTATTTTCTTAAGTTTTCCGACAAAATGTAGCCAAACTGGATAGAGCGAATGCTGCTGGTGTACATAAAGCTAAAGTGCGCTTAATATAAATCAAGTGAACGATTGATACTTTTACATGGTCAAGGTCCAGTACATCTTTTCGGTACTCAGCTCTACTGGACCACTACTGAGAGAGTACGTTTAAAAGCAACAATCACTTTTGCTTGCTAAACTTGCGTGCATAAAACTACCTGGTATACCACAGGAATTCCCCAAGCGTACCAGAAACAATCCAGTTATTAACACCACAAATATTAGCACATTTTATTTAAAAAAAAAAAAAAAAAAAACTAATATTTTTCTTACGCTAATTTTTCTGTGGCTTTCCGCTCGTAAACCAGTTCTCTCAAAGAAAAAGTGAAAATAGTGTCATTAGCATTGAGTGAAAGAGAAATTAAACAAAAAATTTTTCATAAAAATTTCATCTGTGAGCATTTCTTATTAGCGAATTTTCGAAGAAACTCCTGGCTTGTGCGATTTGAGTGAGCTTTTACAATTAGTAATGCCCAGCCACACCGGCGCATTCCACCTGATTTGCGAGTTGTTTTTATAAATGTTCCAGTATCAGTGTAATAAAAATTATTTTTGTGTTTTACAAAAAGAAAGTGCTGCACAAAGAAAATAATTAACAAATAGCATTCTTTGATATAGTACGATTACATTATGTATATCAAGTTCATCATCACTCAAGTGTTTTGTTTATTTACTTTATAATATTTTCAAGTTCGTCGCTTAAGTCTTTCGTTTTGAACGTGTTCAATTGCTTGAACATCTAATAATTTCGGTATGAATTCTCACCTACTCAATACCTGTGTATTGAAAGTAATTGTGCCACAAATTGATTACAGATCATAATCGATGGCTGATAGCTCAGCTGAAGAGTTAATTGAAAAGTGAAGACGGCCCAGAGATTATTACATCAGGTGCATCTGGTATAATTACGGGACGCGTGCGCTCTTGAATTGGAGAAAAAAAAATTTGTCAGAAACTTTCCATCAATCAAATCATAATGCGTTCATATTCTGTGACTAGTTTCTTTTAAACACGACTGGTGGACGGTTTAAAACCCCCTTTAAAAAAAAAAAAAAATTGAAAGATGTGAAAAAATTTAAGTTTTTTCTTTACGTGAAAACGGTGGATGCGCTGGTTTACGTAACAATTGTGGTTGTTAATGTTGTCATTTTGATAAGAGAATGCTTTAGTTTAAATGTGCCAATTTAACAATAAAAGGAGAATTTATTTAATTCATCAGATTAATTTTCTACACAAAGTTCGTTATTTTAAAAGTGGTGCATTACGAAATTGTGAAATTCTTAAGGTGACAGTGCATTGTTATATCGAAATGCAGAAATCGTTTTACTGCATTGTCGTCTTGTTCATTCAATTCTGTATGAAGACGGGTGCATTTGATAATCGAACAGAAAGCTTAAATTTGACTTTACAAAATGGGAATCGGACAAGTCGATTTTTATTTGATGCCATTTTTAGGATCGGGTCGGATTTTACATCGGTTTTCGATTATGATGAAGGTGAAGAAGATCTCGACTATGATACTACAAGCAATGTACGGACTTGTAATTGTGGTGAGTTATGGGAATAATTTGTGGGTACTACTTGTATATAAATTTTTAAAAAAATTAATAATAATATTGCGTAGTTAATACTGACCACAATATAAATGAGTCACTTTACTTTTTTTATTTATAGACATAGAACAAATAAGCACAAAGTGTTTAGTTATGGGATATAGAATAAACTACATTATTCTTAGGATATAGAACAAATAAGTAATAACTTAACGAAAAAGTAGATATGCTTATACTATTGTTCTATATGATAGAAAAACAAACCGTAATGTACAAAGAACAAATAAGAGTGGGCAGTGTGCAAAATTTTTGGTGCATAGAACAAATCAAGCACTCGATATCTCTGGAAATATTTGAGATAGAGAATTATCGATACCACCATTCGAAAGAGCGCAGACGAAAACGGTAGAATGTGTCAAAAAGTGAAAAATTCAACTTTTGGTCTATAGAACAAATAAATACTGGGGTGACGATATGTATACTGAAGAAATATAGCTGAACAAATATTTTTTCTTCAGATGGATCTAGTTTTTCGCCTTTTTCGGATTGTATCAGTAAGGTCCCAAGAAAATCTGAGTTTAAAAAATTTTTTGATGTCATTCAAATGGAGTGCAATTGCAAGCTTAAATGGTATGCATAAAATACCATACAGAATAACTTGCTCTGTGAAATGAAATATTAGTTATTCAGAGTTAGTCAACAAGTATGAAGGAAAAATGAGTTATAATTAAGTGTCTGATTTTTTTTTTTCAAATTTATAATTCGAGGTCCAATAATAGCATAACGGGTTTCGCAGTGAGCATCCTCTTGATAGTATAGTATTTCAAATATTGTTGGATGAGGATGGGACTTCATCAATATCAATGTGATATTCATTATTTAATTGTTTGAATGGAAAAACTGTTCTCATCAAATTATAATTCAAATGGATTAGCTACAAGCTTCTGAATTATCCACAGTCAGCCACCTCATCTAGACCTTATCTGGAGATGATTACTTAATACGGAAGGCGACGCTATAAATTAAAACCATATACAAGAGTTAATGAAACTTATAAGGTACCCTAAACTTTTACTATTTACTCTCTGCTTTAAAAAAAATGTAAAATGTCTATGGGGCTTCCTATGGATTCGTCCACTAAACATGTATATTTATAGCGGAACCCTTACTAGATAGTTCCATAATTGTTTCATTAGCTGTGCTTTAGTAGTCTTCTGCGTTATTTATAATATCTTCGCTTGGGAACAAATGCGGTAGATTTTCATATATGCGGTGCACTTCTATTGTCGATCCATCTATATAAATATATTTCCCGGTCACTTTTACCTACTTAATACTACTACTAGGGTTACTAGATAAGTTGCCTTTCTTAAATTCCAGGCAACTATAGCTTATAACCTAGAAGATTTTGAAATTATTCTCCAGTTAATCGGATAATCGTTGATAACAACCTTTCCAAGACAAGGATAACTTAATTATTAGCATATACTATAGTTTTTATATCCTTCTCAAAATCTGTTTTTATTAGGCAGTTTATAAGAATTAAATCAATCCATTTTCGAATCAAGAATTTAACTCCGAAAGCTTTCAGAGTGTCATGAATGGCATATGCTTTGACGTTTTTAATGGCGCCCTTAATATCAAGGAATGGGAATTTAGAACTAATATTGTATTCCTTGTTTCTGTTTGATTTTCAATGATTCCTAATACGCATATAGCGCAGTCTTAACCGATTTGTGTCATAGGTTTATATGCATATTGTGATCTAGAAATTTCACTCCCTTGATAAAACTATTGGCCTTTTTGAAAGTCTTATGATCTATTACGTAATATGTCTAAGATTGATTTATCTAAAAGTCTTAGCGATCATGTATCGGCTTTTCCGCTCTTTGGTTTATTTTCAACCATGGAAAACGTAAAAGTGTTATAAGCAGCTTTTATATATCGCTAAGAGTATCAAAATTACAATTTCTTGTATCTTCTGTAGCATGATAGAAGTTATGGGAATCTTTTGCTTTAAATTATTCAGCCATGGACGAGGGTTTTTGATTACTAAATTCCCAAAATAAATTTAAAATACGTCTGCGTATGGTGTAAAGTACGAGACCATGACCAATCTATTTTGCTACTTGCTATTCATAAAGGTCTTTCTAAATGTGCACGGATTTTGTACAGTTGTTAAACTGTGCGTTAGCTATGGTAACGAAAATCTGGGTATATGTAATTTTGAATATAAAGGTAATTGGTGTATGTTCAAAACTGATGTTTGTATTACGTTGCATTATCTTTCGCAAAAGTTCAACAAATAGAGACTGAACAATCTGAATGAAAATAAAATAAAGTTGAGTACTCCTATTCACAAAAAGAAGTATGGCTGATGAATAAAACTGGATGCGTGAATCTTATTTCTTTTTGTTCACATCTCGAGCCTTCTATAAAACAAATAAACATCGTTGAGTATAATTTTTCTCATTCGATGATATGATTTGCAATTATTTTGTTTTTGATTAACAATTTCAACGGCTTTTGAATTAGCAAATTTGCCTAAATGAAATTTTGGAAAGGACTGAAGTACTATGTGCCTTCAATTGAGTCTAAAATTAATAGATTTGATAATTTCTCACATTCTAAGGTAGGTGAGTTAATGGATAGACTCTTCAAGTCAATTGTTGAATTGAAAAATAATTTTTACGAGTTTTCTATTCAGATTAGTTGCTCTTAAAATGGAAATGATATTATTTGAAATGTGATCCAAAATTCTACTGATAAATTGAATAATGCTATATCTGTAACGACTAAAAAAGATTTAAATGTGGTGTTGAAGAACATTTTCCAAAACATAATTTTATCTTTTATTTTCAATCTTCATTTGACAGTTAGGGCTTTAAGCTAAGTTTACTTCTCTCTATCAGTTGCAGTATAGTTTTTAAATCCAAATCTTTGTTGTCATTTCTGTGGTCATAATATATGTGAAATCGTCCAAAATTCTAAAATTTTTGATTCGACCATCACGAATATTTCTGAAAGTTTGTTTATTTAAAGATCTTATATAACATACTGGGTGTTTCATAATTGGTGCACCTAGCTCAAGGGTTTGATAGCTGAGGTGGAAACAAGCAAAACAAATTTAAGGTGAGAGGGGGGATGTAAGGCGCGTCGTTTTGGCGGTAGGGGGGCTTTAGATTTTTAGTACTTCTTCCACTTTACACCCTGTAACTTTTTTTTTATATATACCCTATCAAGGTACCCAATCACCCTTCCTGTCACTTTTCATAGGAAGTTGTACGACGTAAAATTCAAAAACTTAAAAAAAAACTCATTTTTTAAATTTTAATGATTTTCCCGCCAAAATTTATAAAAAAATATACAGTTTTTTTACAAGATCTAGAAGCCCCGGAATATTACCTTTAATTTGACTACATACATTTACCTGCCTAAATGCGACCGTTTTGGAGATATTCCTGTTTCTATGATTCATAATTTCATTAATTTTGCTAATTTTGCGTGGAATTGCATAATAGTAGGCGCGATTAATATCGTTAGTAGCAAAATTAGTGAAATTATGAATCATAGAAACAGCAATGTCTAAAAAACGGTTGCATTTGTATAGTTATTATGCCTTTTGGCGAGAAAATCGTTAAAATTTGAAAAAATTAGGAATTTTTTTCCCTTTTTTTTTAATTTGATGTCCTACAACTTCCGACGGAAGATAACAAGAAGGCTGATTTGACATATATTAGAAAGCTGAAATGGTTTGCTATCATCTGAGATAAACTCCACCTTTATAGGGTGTATAAAAAAAAAGTTACAGGGTGTAAAGTGGAAAAACTACTAAAAATCGTAAACTCCCCCTACCTCCGAGTCGACGCATCTTACCCCCTTCACTCTATAATCTTTTTCTTGTCTCCACCTCAGCTATCAACTACTTGAGCTAGGTGCACCAATTATGAAACACGCTGTATATGATGTCTTAATTTTCAGCATTCTCCAATATACCATTCGCGAAATATGGGAATTCAAAATTTCCTGAAATGTTGCATTAAAAGTTTATAACTCCCTCCGTAAGTAAAAATTACCGAATTTAATGATTTTAGTATCATTTAAAAAGAGATGAATTGAAGTATCACAAGACCCAAGAAACCCAATTTTTCACATAAAACCAAATTTCAGGAATATGAGTTGAGTTCTTTATCCTTGAATATCCTCTATGAAATTTTTATCTGTGCATTTATCGTTCCCCAAATACAAAATGGTATGCTGATTAATATATATGGGAACAATTGTCAGTATTATGTGAGTAGGTAAATGTAAATATGACAGAAAATTTAGCTTCTGATTTTTAATAAAGAAATCTATGCATGCATAAAGAAAGGACTTCGTAGCCCCTACCTTCGACTTGAACTCTTTTTCTAGGAGATCATTTCCCATGCCTGCAGTACATAGTTATGTTCCTACTAATAAATTCTCTTCGTAGGGTTGATATTTACACTTCTCCCTGAAAATATACCTAAAGGTACTTAGAATTGAAAATAATCTAAAGGATAAGTCATAATTGCAATTATCCTGCAATCCTTTTATAGGTTTATCTACATAAATATCTTACATTTCTAAATTTCTGCTCCACGCTCTTTATACATAAAAAATATTGTAATCATTCAATAAGAATTCTCAATAAGGCAACTAAGAAACGTAGTACCGAATTTCAATATTACAAAAAAAAAAAATTTGCCTGACCATAAAGGACGTGGGGACGGTTGCATCATCAGAAAATGAGATTCATCCTGAAGAAATTAAAACAAATTTCGTTGAGGAAGATGATAGTCCTATTGCGCATGTAAATGCTGAAATTGAATCTTTAAACCAATTTAAAAGGAGAGGAGGGCCGATATGTGCTATAAAAGAAGGCTAGAGGAATTGAAAAAAAAAATCAAATAGTTTAAGAAGAAAAAATCCCAATGACAACAGGATCAATTAGATTAAGGGATAAATACAAGGAAAACCAAGATATATGTAGAAGGAAGATTATTTATAATTGATCTTCTTTTTAAGAGTTGCAGCATATCTAAAGCTCGGAGGGAGATCCCAGGCATTTCACATCATATTTATATTTCATTGAAGATGTCGACTGAGTAATACAGGGCCAAAAGTCACCATGGGGGCCAAAAGTCACCATGGGGTTTAAAAATTTAATAACTTTTTCGTTTATATATTTTATTTATTTTTTAGTTTTTAGATTATATAAATAACATCTGGAGAATAAATAATGGAAAAAAAATAAAAAAAATATATAAACGAAAAAGTTATTAAATTTTTAAACCCCATGGTGATTTTTGGCCCCCATGGTGACTTTTGGCCCACCCTGTAGCTGCAAGAAGAACTTTGTGTCTGGAAAGGTTGATGGCAAAAAAAGCCCCATACAGAGTAGGCTAATTTTAGGTAATTTGAAAGAGTTTTATACAAATCGAAGTGATTTCTATCTAAAACAACGTAGTAGTTGTCCAGGATTTAGGTATTTATACGAAATGGTAGGCAATATTTTCGATGATATTGGTATAATCTAAATATCGTATAAACAATGGACTGCAACTGATCGTTCCACTTTGGAAACACAGATGGAATCATCCCAAGAATTTACAAATATATTTCTGAAAAGAACTTCAAAACTTGCTCGCTAAAAGTTTTATTGCTCAACGGCAATCTGCATACCTTAGAGAGTTAAAGCAGTAACTCCAGCCAGGACTGGAGAGTATATTGTTTTGTGAATTCACTGAAAATTACTCTTTTGTTATGCAAGCATTTTACTGGAATAAACCCCAGGCGACAAATACACCCATTCGTTATTTATTTCAAAGTTGAATCTGAAGATGCAGTAAATAAACAGAAATTTTGTTATGATATCTGATATATGATTTTAGTAGTGGTGGATTTAGCATTGCAATTAGGGGGGTGGGCTCATCTTACAAATTAAATTGAGCAAAAAAAAACCACTAAGCGCCGTAAGTCACTTAGTTTAGCCACCGCAGGTACTGTAGTGAGGTACTAGGAAGGTTTCCACATTAACCGGTGTGGTGTGTCATTTTTTAATATTATTTTTTTTTTTTACAAAAAGTCATTTATTAATAGTTTAGGGTGCAAACTGCAAGAGTCATTCAAACCAAACTTTTCTCAGTTTTACACACTGGCATATATAATATGGACTCCTCGATATTCTATTTCATGCGGGTACAATATTTTGTGTCAAAAGTAGTTCTTATGTCGATGCCAACATTGAAGAAAACCATTGGCGGGAAGTTGAAAAGTGATTTTAATAAAACCTTTTGAATTTCTGTTGAGTGTCTATGAATATATTGCCGTTGGTAAAACACTTTTTATCACTAATTAACCCAAATAATTAATTCAAAAACATTTATTTCGACGAACCCACTTATTTATTTGTTGTTTACAGTTTTCCCTCAGTTGGTACTTGGCGCTTAGACTGAAAAAGAACGCTATATGGAAGTGAGTCCACTTTCTGAAATGTATTTCTATTGACGTAGTCAGTCCATTTAATACATGTCAGTGGTTTTACATAAGAACGCTGCAAATATTTTATAATGTTAGGAGTTAGGACTAAGTTAGTGCTCTGATGTGGCAGTGAGGGAGACGGTTTCGTGGCTTGGGAAGTGTTTCTCGAGGAATTTATATCACCCAAAGTTGGGGTCCCAAACTCAAATACTGAGAAAAACCTTTACACATAAATCATATGCATACAATAATATTCATTTAAATAAATATAAATTTTGATTCTTTTAAGATTTGGAATAAAAATTTTTTTAAGTTGAATTATATATATAAAAATAAAATAAAAAATATATTCTTTCCAATAACTCAATTAATTATTTTTTTACTTTACTACTTTACATGACCCATGACCCCCCCCCCCCCCTGGATCCGCGACTGGAATTTAGTTATACATTCCAGGGATATTGGTATGGGTAGCCCCAAAAGGCAACGTCAAATAACAAATATGTAACAAGTAATTGTTTGAAATTTACATAATGATCACCAAATAGCAAATAAATATTTGCAAATCTTCATTTGATTGATAATTTATTCGAATAATGCCAATGACAGATTCCAAATACTTTTTTCCTTACGTGCGTAATATTGGGTGGGTATGGCTTGGCTTGGACGGTAAATTTTCTCTTGTAACATGTCCACACTAAAAAATTTCGCCTTATACATTAATCTGGATACCGGTTTTATACTACATTTTACGGAATACTCTCTACATTTTAGGGAAAAATACGTACATTTTAGGGAATATTCCCTACATTTTAGCTTTATGACAACAATTGTGGACATTTTTAACAGTTCATCCTTTTTAAAATGATACTAAAATCATTATATTCGCTTTGTTACTTATTGAGTTATAGACTTTAAAGGCAAACAGTTTGTGAAACTTTATATTTTTACATCTCGTGAATGACGTAGGGCAGGATATTGAAAATTGGGATATTATTATATTATACATGTATAATACTATGTAAGACCTTCGAATATGTTAATTATCAGAAATATTCATGATGGTTGAAAGTGATGTATGATTTTGTTTGGAATGACCCATATACTATAGCAACGAGTTTCTCAGTAGCCATTTTAATCAGAGTATTGTAGTCATGGAGAATTGGATTAATAGGAAAAACTCGCTGTCATGTATAAAATAGACAGCTGATACTACTGAAATTGCTTACATTGGTAATGGGATCATTTTTCTATTATTGTCTTGTTTTGGTTTAGCTATTGTATTCTGCTGAACTTCAAATAATAAGTTCTATATGAAATCCGCCATAGTCCAGATTCAGTTCAGTGAGTTTTCCAAATGAATATATAGAATAGAAATAAGTGGCAATACATACTACATTTGTATCTTTACTCTGTCCCCCTACTTTTAGGGATGGACAAACAAAAATTGCTTAATTTGATTTCCTTAAAAATCAAGTTTAAGAAATTTTGACGTTATAGGAAATAAGCTTCGCATGAAAGTTATAATTTCGAATGTATTTGAAATTTGTTGAACTTGAAATATAAATACCAAATTGAAAATGAAACTTGACATTAAGATATTTGTCATACCTCTGTCAACAAAAGTTGACCCAAATGAAATAGAAAATCAAGCATTCTATGTTATACATGTCAATGGAAAAGCTCCGTTAGCATATGATCAAGACTTATAAGTAGACATGAATACTTGACTTGAAATTCTCTTGCAATTTACTTGAAGTGACATTTTATCTTTGACAAGTCTGCATTAGGTTCAATACATATATACGGCTTTTTATATAAATATTTTGAATTCAAAGTAAGTCGAACAAAATTTTGTGATTTACTTGACACAAGTATACTTGAAGTCAATGGGCGTTTACATGATATTTTGATTACTTGATCTCTACTTGAAGTATACTTCAAGTATTCATGTGAACATACTGATTGATCTTCTGTTGTAATGTAAAGGGTGACTAATTGTAGTCAATGTTTATATAATTTGTTTTTCTAAATTCATTATTATAAAGAGGAATAAAAATGTTTCCTGATCTATTAGTAAATATTACAAAAATATTTAATAATGAATATAACTAAGCTTAAAATAGTCCTCAGTACTCATAACAATTTTTTTACAAAATTCTCTATCACCATTAATTTTGTTTATTTATACTTCACTATACTCTCGTCTACGTTGATGGTGGTTTTCCTGATAAATTATTTGAATTTTTTATGGGGACAACTTCAAGTCATTTTGTTAAAATTTTCTGTAAAACATTATGTGAAAGACTCGATTACAGAACTTGATAACAAACAGAGTATTTAGTTTAGCCACAGTCTTCTTTATTACAGACCATGGCGTTATAAATTGCATATGTATGAGAAGCGTGTCGTTTGAAAGCTTTTTAATATTCCACATATGTGTAATCACGCACATTTCATTTTTACAAGTTTTGTACTGAACGATTATTTATAGATCAAAATGTTTGCTTTTCGGAAAGTGAAGTCAATTGTGTGTATTTCATCAAAACTATGAATCATTTCCACATTTTCCAAAACTCTACCCAAATCACTATGAAGTTAAACTACAGATTTCGCTCAAAGTAATAATGAAGGCACAGTAACTGGGCCTGCTGCGATTTGAACAGCAAATACATATGCACTTAAGCATAATAAATAAATCAGACTAGTCTTCGAATTATTTTTCTTTTTTCGCTTCTAAATAACTTTTCAAAATTAAAGAAAGACAAATTGAAGTAAATAACGTAAACTTGATATTTTTCACGAAATCTAACAAGCAAGTGAAATGCAATTGAAAGAAATTAAATAATTAAATTAAATTAATAAGTTTAATTATAGTATGCCATTTGAATTTGTCATTCATTAGAAATCTGTGTATTCGATATATGCAGCGCAAAAGTCTCTAACTTGAGAAAGTCTCATTAAAAAAGAACTTTTCGCTTTGAGCGAAAGCTCTACTCTCACTTTTCAGCAAATAAGGTAGAGTTTATGAAAACATGGAAATAATTCGTAATTTTGTCGAATTACATTTCCTAAAAGTAAACAAGCCGTTATAATTATTGTCATCAGAAGCGTGGTTTATTAAGAAAAAATATTTAAACATGAAACATGCTCGATTCCCCAAAGGCGGAATGCTAAAAAACTTTCAAATGGTACGTTTCTTATGCATATGCCTGCAAAGAAAAGTCTTAACGCCGTGGCAGTGGTTTAGGTATTCATCCGATTTTTTTGCATAATTTTCTCTATAAAAAATTTCCCAGTTTTGCAGTTACATTACTTCTGCTACGTATCAACTGCCTGAGTCCTGTAATAAAGTGTTGGACTTATTTTTAGTATACTCTGTAGGGGAATGTCGTCAGGGATGGCCTGCTATCTAGGTCGACCATCCTAAATTTTTTTTTTAGTTTTGACCACTAACGCCAACAATGTTTGAGCACGGAAAAACTACTCTCAGTAACAACAAACTTTTCGTGACATTATTGATTTGGAGCGTAAACGTGAACCCCGTGTTGTGCACTCAGTGGCTTGAAATTAAACAAAAAAAAAAAGTTTTTTTTAGCAGTAATGAATACGACTAGAAAGTGAGGAGAAAATATGCAAACATTAATGTAAGCAATGTGAATGTGTTGTGTGACTTATGATTGAATGAAAACACACCAAGAGGAAAATTCAATCTTGTAACATGTTTGGTTGTGCTGTCACGTGATACAGAAATTGCGCTTATCGTGAAGGTTGGCAACTTTGTGTAGTCAGGGTTGGTTCACCTGTAATTTTGTGCTTAGAAGATGCCTAAAAAACGTCCAGCACCAATCCAAACGAAGTCCGCCCATAAAACATCAGCTAAAGGATGATGTCCGCCAAGAAAAAGTGCAGAAATCTCCCACTTCGGACAATGCAAGAGAGAAGTGCATTTGAAATGCGTTAATGTAACGACATTCGCCAGAAATGCGATACAATGTGCCATTAAAATTTTACTAAAAAACAGAAAAATGCAATAAATTCGGCTTTTTATTGCATTCAATTCATTTTTCCAGAACACTTTCAATCATTTCAGCACATTTTTCGTCGACTGGCCAACCTAGACAAGACTGGCCGACCTTGATAGCATTTCACTTTGTTTTTAAATGCTTATATTTCCTTCATTTTTCACTCAATTAATATGCAAATTTCAGCAAAATTATTCCTTTTTTTCAGACCTTTCCATAGCTGTGCTTGAATTTACTAAATTCTTCCTTAAACGGAAGTTATGGGCAAAAGTTAAAAAGGTGGCCAACCCTGACGACATTCACCTACTTGTAGATTAAGACTGCATCAAATTATATACTTATGATGAATTCTTTTTATCAACACTTAACAGGCATAGATCTGTACCATCATAAGCTATCTAACATAAACCGAAATTAGCTAATTTTGGTACGGGGGTGGGATGAAAAAATTAACGTAAGTAGAATTCCCAAACTAGCATTCTTTTGTGGTATAGAAGACATTCTTCCAAGCCTTCTGAATTATTGAAAGAGAAAGAATTATATTGCAAGCAGCAATAATAACTAACACCTTCTTTAAACCTTCTTCCAAAATACTCTAATAACAAAAATTCACAATTTTATCATCAATAATCTCGATTGAGCGTTTTAGTTTCTCACATATATTATCGGTGAATTGATATTTTGAAAATAAAAAATTTAGTTAAGGAGACTGCGTAACTGCATGTACATATCGGCCATCTTTTAGGTAATATATTACTTAATTACTATGTAATTCCAATCTGCCAGAAAAATTCTTCCTTTGAAGCAAATATGTAGCTTTTCAAAATTATTTTTTATGTTGGCTTCATCTATATGTTCATAACATCTAGAGGGCGCCATGATTGTTAACAAAATTTTCTGAATTTTCTGTATGAATGTGAGTTTAATATAGTTATCAATTAAATATAATTAAAGTTTGAAATGTCATATTTCACAACAATAAAATATACAGCATTTTTGGATTAAATGAAACCATTTTCACATTGATTGAAACTATTTTGAACTTAAATGAAACTATTTTCAAATAAAATGAAACCTTGGAGAATTACATATGAATTTAATGTTTTCGTACGTTTTTATATTCATTAAAAAGGTTCATTAAATTTTATATGACACAATAACAATTTAAGTGTACTTGAATATTAATTTCTGTTCGTCTTTTATGGCTTTAAATAATAAATAAAGATAAATTTATAGTGTATGTATTTATTTTTCAACTACTTTTTGTGATAGTAACAATATTATTGAAAAGTTCTGTAAGAATAATATTGAAAATTCGCTTCCGCAAAATACATAATAGGTAATATTTATATAAAATAAAACAAAAATAGCACTCTCTATGCATTATGTTGTATGTACCTACTTTTTGAAAAAGTCATAAATTGTTGTGTGCTTTACTCTTTCCATTTTTTCTTATTATATTTCCCTATAACTTGTGCATGCGTTTTTCATTTTCTTCAAAAATGTCCATCGCTTTTACTAAATGCTCAAATGCCTCCTCTAACCTTACAATTGATAGTGAAGGGGAAATTGTGTTGATAGGTTCTTCTTCTAGTAATTTTTGTGTCATCATGAGTTCTTCAGCCGTTATGTCTTCATCATGAGAAGCAATAAGCTCAATAATATCATTTCTATTTACATTTAGTTCTAGTTGATTACCCAATGTTACTATTTCTGGTGTAAAATCTTCTTCACAGAAAATACATGTGCTGTTCCCTTCGTGATTAAGAAGCAGCGTATTTGTTTGATTTACAAAATTGTGGACACCGGTTTTTCCATGCCCATTCTAAACTGAAGTTTTTTACATCAGACCACGCTTTTCCAATATTTTTTACAGCGTCTAAAATGTTATATTTTCTCTAATATTGTTTGAGAGTAGGGCCATCTTCTCGATCCGTAACTTTGATAAGTAATATGATTTAAATGAGGGAATCACTCCTTGGTCCATGAGCTGAAGTAACGACGTGATGTTTGGAGGCAAAAAAGCCACTTGTACATTTTCATTTAATTCTTTCAGCCTTTGAGGATGCCCTGGTGCATTATCTAATAAAAGTAAGGCTCTAAATGCCCAATTATGTTCGTCACAATACTTCTTTATTGCTGAGACAAAGTGGTTTTCAAACTATTCTTGAAAAATTGGAGCCGTCACCCAAGCCTTTTAATTTGATTTCCAAATCACAGGAAAGGAGTTTTTGTCATCCCCTTTCACAGCTCTTGGGTTTTCAGAGAGATATGTGAGAAGGGGTTTCAGTCTGAAATCTCCTGTCATATTGGATCCTAGCAACAAAGTTAGTCTATTTTTCAAAATTTTCATTTCAGGCATCGATTTTTCTTCCTTTGCTAAATAAGGTTTTGAGTGCATTTTTTTCCAAAACAGTCCTGTTTCGTCAAAATTAAATATTTGTTGAGGGACGTAATTTCCTTCGTTAATTATGCCTTCTAATATTTTTGGGAAATTGTTTGCCGCTTCCTCATATGCGCTCGCAACTTCTCCCTGCAAAGATATATGATGGAGGAAATATCTATTCTTAAAACGCGAGAACTATCCTTTACTAACACAAAATGTTACTTCACTAACTTTGGCAGTATCAGTCTCTTGGTTTTTTAAAGTCTCAAATAAACTCAATGCTTTAGCTTGTATAATCGCTAAACTTAAAGGCACTTTTTTTAGTCTGATATTAATCCACATTATCAATAATTTTTTCATTTCTGCAATAAGACCCGCCCTAGTTCGTATTATTGTCAAACCCATTGGGGAAGAACTTTTTATTTCATTTAGTATAGTTTCTCTTTGTCTTTAATTATTGTTTGAACTGTAGTTCTCGGTAAACCTAATTTTTTTTTAGATTTGAGTTTTTGATAAACCTCCGTCATTTAATTTAATGACTTTGTCTTTTATTCCCAGCGTAATTGCGTGTCGTTTCTGAGAAACACTACCAGACTGAACACTTCCTGCACTCATATTCTTTTTTAAAATATCTGCGATATTACACTTCACAAGGGCTGGAAGCCACTAAAGAAATAATACAAAGTAAGAAAAGAAATGGATTCTTTGGTGTGTTCACTCATAATGGGCCATCCCACACGAGTATTCTTGATGAAGTATGCAAACCGGTTTCTAGTGAAGCGGTGAAAAGAAACAAAGAGATATCTCTACACTTTGAAGATATCTCCTTTCTTCTTTTCACGTCTTCCCTAGAAAACTGGTTTGCATACTGCATCAAGAATACTCGTGTGGAATGGCTCAATGGATGTGATTATTTCCGGGAAAGCAGTAATTAAGTTCATGTCAGTATCGAATACATTCCATTTCACTCATGCCTTTTTTCTATAGATTTTTCTAGTGAATTTAATAGCTTCATTTTTCGTTTAATGTAACTTTGAATTCGCTTTGACGTTAAGAGGTTCCCGGTATAAATTGTTAAACGACGTAAAATGGGGCGACCTAAACCAAGGTCCCCCGTATTTTGTAGCCAAGTAATTCTCATTTAATTGCCCATTAAACCATTAAGTGCTCTCCAATTAATACATACATAGATGACATGGAAATGCAACTGATAACTGGTCATTTCAGTCTTAGCAGTGTAACAAATAAGTGCTATTATTCAATTGAAAGTTACTAGTAAAATGAGTGGTGAAGATTTTAGTTCTGGAAGTTCCGATTATTAGGAGTATTCTATTGATTTAAGCCATAGTAAAATGGTTCATGAAAATAATCTGGATCAATTGAATTCAAATCGTAGGGAAAGAAGAGTTGTTACCCGAAGAAATCTTGGACGAAGAACAATAGTAGGTACTCGAAAATAACAAAAAATATGAAATTGCTTCTTGTAAAATCGTATGAAGAAGGTAAAACAATTTCTGAAGCTTCTCGAATTATGTCGATAAATTAAATTCGGCTAAAACTATATTATCGCGGTATAAAAAAGAGTGAACATGTTTTAATAGAAGGCAAACGCTATGGTAATCATGCGAAAAAGTTGACACCAGAAAAACTCGAGTACATTGAAGCTTTTGTAGAGAGAGATCCCGGAATTACTCTGAAAAACATAAAAAAAAGTTATTCGAAGTAAAAAATATATCTGTGTCGTTGTCTATGATTTTCAGTGGTTTGCGGAATCTAAAAATTACTGCGAAATTGGTTTCGATTGAAGTGGATAGAATAAATAATGAAAGAACATTACACCTGCGACAAAATTACGGCAGAGAATTTACACAGTGGGTTCCCCAACATTGGGAAAAATTAGTTTTTATAGATGAGTGTGGCTTTAATATTCAGCTTCGGAGATCACAAGCTCGGTCTACGGTAGGTACATTGTTGTACCTACTGTAAGAGGATAGAACGTACCATTGATCGCCGCCATGATTAATGGAGGTACGGTGAATACCGATCGCTTCAAATCATTTTTATGCAAGTCTTGTTCAGATTCTAGTCAATAGGGACTAAATAAGACCTTTGCCCTGCAAAAGGTGGGGTAGTCGGGGGTAGTCGTGATTTTTACATATGCTATTCAATTCCGGGCTTCGATGGGGAGGGTCGGCGTGGTCCGCGATTTTGGATTAAAGGTACTAAAAGTTTGTTTTTTTCAAAATAATTCCTGATCCTACGACAAAAATGTAAAAATTTAAATTTGAAGAAGACTAAATTCCCTACAATTTTTTATAAGTCTAATTTGTAACGAGTTATAGCAGCGAAAACGTGAATATTCTTCCAAAGAAAATTATACGGATAGTACCCCTTGTACAAGGTGTTAAGGTGTTTCATCTATGGTGGCCTTAGAACAGGAGATGACAGTAGTCACCTAGTCAAACAATAAAATTGTATGGCAAGAAGCGGGTGGCATCTAAACCGATTCGGAGTTACAGGGTGATTAAGAAAATATGCTAGTCTTTCACAAAATACCCTTTATCTTAAAAAGTATTAGGTGTATGAGCACTTACAGATCTCATTCTATTCAGAACTTCATAGCCTTTCCAACGACTGTTCGACCAGCCCGGTACTCCACTCTCCTTAGGAGTTATGATTGTCTAAACCAAAAATAATTTATTCCTTTAGTGTCTGAAAATACTTCATTTTGAAAAAAATAGTTTCTAATTTCGGTATGACCTGAATAGGTCATGATTTAATTTCTGTTTAACAGCTACAGTGAGCACATACATAGGTATAACAGGTCAAATTAGAGAGGAGAATGGATAATAAAGAAAATGTTTAACCACTTCTTCTTAAAAAAACAGAGGTCAAAGTCCATAAAAAGGAGGAAAAATCCGAAATTCTTAGTTGAAACTACCTTAACTCATGAGGGGAAAAGAGTACCGGGCTGGTCGAGCTGTCTTTAGAAAGGGCATGAAGTTCCGCAAGTGAACTCTGTAGGTGACCGTACACTCTGTACTTTTTAAAATACAGGGTATTTTGTTAAAGACTAGAAATTTTTTGTTTGACTAAGTGACTACTATCACCTCCTGTCCTATGGACCACCATGAATGAAACACCCTATATAAATGGTACTATATATATACATTTTTTTGGAGCAATGTGCACGTTTCCGCCACTGTAACTCGTTATACATCAGACTTTAAAAAAACGGTTTTTACAAAAAATGTAGGGAATTTAGTCTTCTTCAAATTTGTATTTTTACATTTTTGCCGTAGGATCAACAGTTGAGGAATTATTTTGAAAAAACCACTAATTTTTGGTACATTTAACTGAACTGAATAACATATATAAAAATCACAACCACCCCACCATTTGTAGGGTAAAACCGCTACTAATTGGACTATTAGTTCTTTAGAGATATTAATAATTGGCGATCCGATGGAAGAGTTCAATTTCTGGGAATTTATGCGATTATGAACTCACGCATTTGTTGTAGAATCAAAATGTTTAAAATATGGTTATCGTTTACTGTTATCCGTAAATTACTGATTAACTAGCCGAGTTAACAGATGCTGACAGCTTAAATCAGTGTTTCTCAACCTTTTTTTATTGACAGCACACTAAAATATTTTTTTTAAATTTTGTGTCACACCTAGAAATAAAAAATATATAGAGAAAAAATTAATTTTTTACGAAAATGATTTAATGAGAGGGCTGAGCCATTGTTTTTTAAACAAATTAAATCAAAACGAGGTTCCAAATTCGCCAGAGAAGATCGCATTTCATCGTCAACTTTTAAAAGTCATTCCCGTTTTTTGGACTTGAGTTCTGGTAATGCTGAAAATCAAAATTCAAGAAACCATGAAGACACAAAAGGCAGAAGGATTTTAATGATTTTCAAGCTGATTTGAGGGTAAAAATTTTTGACTGAAAGCGAAAATTCATTCAAATTTTTCTCGTAGAATGCTAACGGTAAAACTTATCGTTTCTCAAATCAATGAGCTGGTTTTTTTCTATTATATTCAAATAATCATCCTTATTATGGTTGACACCTCACTTCGACACCACTGTGTAAAATAACGAAAAAAAAAACATCGACAACAGAATCAGCGAAAACACAGAGAAATGTGTTATAAAAAAGTAAAATAAAATGTTACTTTAATTTAGCCTCTTTTTCTCATTAACTTCGCGGTAAACTTAGTGTACGAGAATTTTTCATGTTATACGATTAAATATGTCGGAAAATCTCGCGGCACATTTAGCAATTTTGCGCGGCGCGTCACATTGGTGTGCCGGGGCACACATATGGAGAAACGCTGATTTAAATCGATCAAGTTCCATAATTCTATTCCATCATTTTCGTTATCATGCTTTACTTTAACTAAAATTTATGAAAGGATTGAATCACAACCTTTTGATCATATTTTTAGACAAAAATTCAATTTGTCATTATTATCGGAATGGAAGCGAGATTAAGAAATGTCAATAAAAAATGTATATAAAAAATCAAATAGTACAATAGAATTTTTCTCTATTCTGTCCTACTAAAATTTTCTTGTACTGTTGATAAATTATCGTGGCATAATTTTAGGAACTGAAAAAGTTTTCTTGTAATATTTCAGAGTGCGGTTCATCAAATGAAGAGATTCGAATAGTTGGAGGAAAGCCAACAGGCGTAAACCAATACCCATGGATGGCACGAATAGTATACGATGGTAAGTTTCACTGCGGCGGTACTCTTCTCACGAAAGATTACATAATGACGGCAGCACATTGCGTGAAGAGGTTGAGAAGGTCAAAAATAAGAATAATTCTCGGAGATCACGATCAGTACATCACGACCGAAACAAAGGCAATTCAGCGGGCAGTGACGTCTATAGTGAAACATAGAAAATTTGATCCGGACACATATAATAATGACATTGCCTTACTGAGATTACGAAAACCGGTTATATTTTCCAAAACAATCAAACCAATATGTTTACCGAGATTTAATTATGATCCCGCAGGTGAGTATGCTTTGTTATGTAAAAGTTTTGTTTTTAAATGCTATAATAATTCCAGGAAGAATTGCAACTGTAGTTGGATGGGGAAGAACATCCGAAGGCGGAGAACTTCCAGGAATAATTAATTTCGTTAAAGTACCCATTTTAACTATAACTGAATGCAGAAACCAGAAGTATAAAAGTTCTAGGATTACTTCAAGTATGCTTTGTGCAGGGAAGCCCAACATGGATTCGTGTCAAGGTGACAGTGGAGGGCCTCTTATATTGTCCAATGGCTACAAGTACCATATTGTAGGCATAGTATCATGGGGAGTGGGTTGCGGCCGTGATGGTTACCCTGGAGTATATACAAGGGTTAGTAAATTCGTTCCCTGGATAAAAGCAAATCTCGACCGGACCTGCCTATGTACTTAAATTATTTTAAAAATTGAAATATACGAAAGTCTGACTTTAAAGTCATTTTATTTTTCACTTTTAATTCTATTTTATTGATGTGTAGCAGTGAAACATACTTTCCACAGCTACAGTCTAAAGAAAAGACAGTGATTTCTGATCATTAACGACACTGATGGACTCTTAATTATCACTGAGCTTTTAGCGACCTTTGCAAATTGCAATAAAATCAAGTTAAGTATGCATGAAAAAAAAACTAATTAGTATTCCACTTTGTAGCTCTCCTGCCGTATACATACGTTGCATATTAATTTACGATCGCGCGAGCAAATTTCGCTTTTAACAAGTAGAAATTTTTCCAGCCCGATGATATTAACAGTTGAAGCGGTGTAAATTGCGGGCATGGTTTGCAACAGATAAGAAATTACTGTCCGCACTTCTCAAGTGTAATTGACGCGAAAAGTGAAAGACGCCGTAATGAACATATTTTTACGTTACTTGACTGCTACAAGGGCTGCGGCGGTAGCGGTGCTATGAATGCGGTTAACCACGATATGATTTTAGCGAATATTTTGCTTTCATGAGTGCGAAATTGTAATGAAACATTTCTTTTGATTGTAAGAGTAAATAATGGCGAAAATAATTTTGACAAAAGTGGATCCGGTTTACATTTGAGTTATTTGTGGATGTGTTCTTCTTAAATCATGGATATAGAGATACCATAGTAAAAGGAAAAAAAACAGTATTGAACTACACAAATGTATAAATTTAATTCAAACTGGCTAGTTATACATAGCTCTCCTCCATTGATGGTATCATTCCACTAAGCAGCACGAAAACTGTAGGTGTGGTCAAACAGTTGTTTTATGATAATGGACGATCATGAGTATCATTTTTATTTGATACCATATTCTCTACCAAAGAATATCCGCGAATTTGAAGAAAAGCTTTAAAGCGATATTGGTCTCATATAGTAGAATTACTCTTAGGATATCACTACTCGACTGGTGTAGAGTGATGGTAATCCAATACAGTTATCTCGTTTACAGGGATTGTAGGAACTTCAGACTCGTGTGTCCTCAGTTGTTCGACGTAATAGTATCGTCTATGTTGAAAGCTTTGTTGAGTCTGGCAGTTGTTGTTTCACATTCACTTTTTTATTTCATTACCATGGACATTGAAAGAAATTTGGTCTGAATTTTTTCTGGAGGATTATTCATTAAGTCCTAGAGAATGGGTGATGTATTTCGCTCATGGTACAGCGAAACTATATCTTAAACATGAAATCGAAATCTAAAAGTAGTCTAAACCATGAAGGCTGGTTGCTCATGTGACTGTTTTATTAAAATTCAAAATATTCATAGTATTTATTTTGGCAATAATTTTGCAATATGCAATTTGGGTCAAATATCCCAATTAACGCCCAAAGGGTCGAAAACGACCCATTTTGAAATCTTGTGTAAAAGTCAATTTTGCCTTAGTAGTAAAAGTGGTACTGTTTCTAGTAGAGATGGCAGTTTTTCTCGTAAAAATTCCGAATAATTTTTCGGCGACAAGGGTTGGTAGCTCCACTAGATTTGCAAATTAAAAATATTAAAATTAGAATTACTAGAATCGGTCTAGTCCATTTCGTATAGGCTCTCGAGCTGTCAGCTATGGATATTCTGCATGTTTATGTAGCCGTAATTCCTGCAGGCAGATTCTTAATTCTATGACACAAGCTAGTGATTTTCTGAAATTACGGAAAAGTTCAAATAGCTCGATGAAGTTTTTTACACTATGGTAGAGCTTTGATATTCTGCTATGTCATGACCCATTGCCTTAAGCATTACTGACTATTTACTAGACACCCTGTATATGAGCTATATTATAAAAGAAAACAAAAACAGTAATATGTAAGATCCTTCGGACCTTCAAGGTAATATATAATTCGAACTTTTAGGAATAAAACATTTTCGAAGGATTTGAGAATCTCAAAATTTCATATACATATTTGTACATGTAGTTTCCCAATGATGCTAACCGGATAACCAATGAAGATTTTGTTGAGAAATATAGCATTGATCCTAAGCGTGCGAGTAGATGCAGATGTTTCTGTTATTATTAGTAAAAATATTCAGTTGAATACCGTTGACGCCAATATACCATTGGGAGGTTTATCGGATAAAGTAGATGCCATTTTATTGGCAATCCGTTGACGTTGATAATATAATAAGAGCTTCACTTCTTTTGAAAGGTAAGGTCAAGTAAAAATAATTATGATATTTTACTCAATACCGATGAGTTATAAGCTTTCTATTTTGGTATAATATTTGTGAATATAATAGACATGTAACTTGCCTATTACTACGAATAAACTGGAAAATGCATCAGATTATCAAAAATGCACTGAGAAGGCACTATACTCACACATTTCTTAAACGTCATAAGTACATTGGTTTAATGATAACTGCAATCAAGTTATAAGAGCTATATCGTATCATTGCATCCATGTCCAAAACTGAAACAAGTCTAGATAATTGCATCCAGTTAAAAAATTTCTGTTTGACAAGAGTATTATACAAAGAAATTTGGCAAGCCGCAAAGGCATCAATAGTTTCTGGTCTCTCATCAATGCCACCAAGAATAACATCACCATTTCTACTATACCCTCACTTATTATTAATGATAACGTGGTTACTGAAACTCTTTATAAAGCTAATATAAATATAAATAATATATAATAAATATTTTGCACCTCCCCTACGAATGTAAAAATTCACAACCGTATGATAAATGTTCAAGTTCCTTACGCGATTTAACGGCTTCAAAGTAGCAAGTCCTGATTGCCCCTGTTAATTAACAATTGGGACTCATCCTTATCCTACCTAATGCACAAGCTATTCTACTTATCGTAATATACAGGGATATTTCCAACTGCTTGAAAACTAGCCCATGTTAACCCTATTCCACAAAAAAAAAAATTAAAAGGTAGTCATCCCCTTTTGCAATCACTTCGATTATTTCCAAGATTATTAAATCTATCATTAACTCCAAATTAATCAACTATCTATAAACTAATCAACTCATTAACGATAGCCAATATATCTTCCGTTCTAGGCACTCATCTGGGCATTTGCTGACTTTTCTTAAGGAACGTTGGAACCATAGTCCACAATTTTGATGAGTTAAAATTGTTGGCCTAGATATTCAAGAGCCTGTCATATCTAATCTGGCATCCTACTCTTTTACCCGAACTTAAAGCAGTTGGTATCTCCCTCCATTTTATCATGAATTGAAAGTTTTTTATCTGGACGCCTAATATGAGTTGTATTAGATGACGTTCCATCTGAACCTTGTTGCATGTAAATTTTCTGATGTGTTTCAGGGCTCTGTTATCTCTTCGTCCATTTTCTTCATTTTCAATAATGATCTGCTGATGCCACATGTATCAATCAAGATTACATTATTAAGCCATTTAATGAGATCCCCGCTTTGGACAGAGCGAGTCATGTCGAATTTAATGCGTCCAACAAAGCTGTCTCCTATCTATAAAAAAAAAACCATCATGCTTCTTGTCCACATATAACATTTAATATTTTACCAAAGAAGCATCAAAATGTGTCAGATTTCTGAAAAGGCATCAGACATTTTTCAGCCCATCGAATCTAGCGCTCTTTTACAAGTCCTACCAGTAAAATTTCGTATTGTTTCTATCCCGAAAAATGTGTGAATGTGGAATAGTCTACCATCTGTTATCTTTCCTCGGGACTGCAATCTACGACGTTTAAAATATATCACTACTTATGCCACTCTCCTTCTACCTACCATACTGTGCTTTGCATCATAGCGTATCCCCTGAGCTTGGCTTAATAATATATATTCATACTAGGGGAGCCCGTCGGCCTTGTTCGATGATAATATAGGTACCTGGATGAGTGGGGGTGGGGTGGGGTGGTTAGAGATAAATAATATCTAAGCTATTATCAGGCTCGATCGTGCGATTACATAATCTAGGGTTTCACCCTGTGTCCTAATGTGTGTTTGGTGTATGTGTACGTGTTATAAGTGTGCGTGCATACATTCATGCAGTGTCCACATATATAATAACACACGAAATTCTGGTATGGCAACCCTACGAAGGAGTTGGCAGATTCGATCAATTTTTGAACTTAATTAATTTTTTTTTTAAGAAAGTCCCGTGTACAAAATGTCCAAATATATAGTGAAAACCTGAAGTATTCTATGGCAACAACAAAAGTGGTCGCCCGATTTGGTCAATTTTGGAACTTTTATTTGCAACTTTCATGAAAACGCCGTGTACAAAATTTGAGCTCTCCACGTCGACCCGTTCTCGGACAGTTTCCAAATACATAGTGAGAAACCAAAGTTTAGTATGGCGACATCAAGAAGAAGATCGCTTTGAGAACACCAAGAACCAAATTTTAGTTCTCTTCGTCGACGCGTTCTCATGCAGTGCCAAATATATAGTTAAAAATTAGATTTTCGTATGGCAACCCTACGAAGGAGTTTCCCAATTTAAACCATTTTTGAACTTCAATTTACATTTTTTTTAAACGCCGTGTACAAAACCTGAGCTCTCCTTTTCTAGATCTCAATAACTACGCCACCTGTTGTGTCCAAAACTATCCTATCTTTCCTGCTGGAACCAACCAAACGCATTCATAAAATTTCATTGAAATCGTTTGGGCCAAAACCCCCTAGAATACTTCATAAGCCATGAAACAGCTCCCTTACTACCATATGAGAGCCCCAACAGGGTGCTAACTTTTTAAAACATTTGCAGTGTTTCTATGTAAAACTGACAAAAGTTTGATTTGAATAGCTCCTCCGCCCTAAACTACTATTCACACAGAAAAATGGTGTTCTGATAATATTAAGATTGCAAATGACTACGATTCCTCAAGTTGAGTAATCATTGTAATGTCGCTTTGTCGTCATGGGATGCCGTGGGCTGATGATATTGAATGTAGCTGCCTACAGATTCGGACTCCAGCTGCACATGCACACATTTATCACTCAGCTGAGAGGTAAGGTTACTTTGTAATGAAAACTAGTGTAGCCCTTGTGAAGGTAAGGAACCAAGCTGTAAATTACTAGAAGACTAATTTCCTGTATGGATAGTAATTTAAGCTCGATAAATTCTACAAGAGAATTTAATTGGCTCGATGATAACAACGATGATATTATGTTCCAGAAAAAAAATAGTTGATGTACCACCACCAAATTTCAGACATGTACAATAAAATCATGAGGGTAATCAAAAGCCTCCCAGGCCATGAAATAGACTCTCTGGCTAAGACATGAGAGCCATAACTTAGTCAAACATTATGAAATATCAGCAGTGCTCTTATATAAAATTGACAGAAATGTGACTTGAATAGGTCCTGCGCCCCACTACTATTCATACAAAGAAAATGGTATTTTGATCTTAAGCTTGCTTTCGTATATTCGCAACCATAATGAAAGTTTTTCTTAACAAAATTATTTAAAACAAGAAAATAATTTAGAATTGGTTTGAGACCAATTTCTATTATACTATAGATAGAACTGTGCATTAATTTATCGCAATCCAAATAGTTTACTACGTTCTCTTCACTGTTTGGGACAAGACTCGCCCCTAGCGCTGAAAAGTGCTGTATTTATACTTTACAAATTTTCCAGAACCTTTCCGAAGATTCCATTCTAGAAACATCGATTTGTTGAACATAAATTTGTTTATGTCCGTACTCTTATCCTTTTCTTTTGCACGTAACAATAAATAAAAAATCCGAATTTTTGTATGGCAACACTAAAAAGGGGTTGCCATATTTAGCCAATTTTTGAAAGTATATTTGCTATTTCTATAAAAGCATCTTGTACACAATTTCAGTTCTCTACAAATATAGAGTTAAAAACGAAATTTTTGTATGGCAACCCTACGAAAGAGTTACCCGATTTGAATACCGGGTGCAGAATTTAAGTATTGAAAACATAATTTCGGTATGACCTGAATAGGTTATGAGCTAATAACTCTTTAACGGCTACAGTTAGCACATAGAGTGTAATAGGTCAAATAAAAGAGAAAAAAAGTTATGTAACCATCTTTTTTGTACAAAAACAAAAAGAGGTCAAAAAGGAAGTTAGAAAATCCAATTTTTTTAACTTAGATCACCAAAACTCCAAAGAGAAACGATTATGCGGCCTTTTGAGCAGTCATTGGAAGGGCCATGCAGCTCCGAATGAATGTGCTCTTGACGGTGATCTTACGTCCAGTAATTTCTCCGATACATGGTATTTTGTGAAAACCTGGCGTATTTTCTTAATCACCCTGTAACTCCGAAACGGTTGATATGCCCCGCCTGCCGTACACCTTTTTGTTTGACTAGGTGAGTACTATCATATCCCGCTGTTTGGACCACCATGGAGGAAACACCCCGTATAGTAAGTGTACCTTTGGGATGGTAAGGAGTTAAACTTGAAATTACTGGCTCTGTAGCAATTAGAAAATCAATGGCTTGTCACTTTTCCATATGTATCAATATAGAACATTTTAATGATTCGGACCACCACGCACGCGCACGGATTTCTGTTTCATGGTTTTAGGAAGTATTTCTCGAGGGTTTTGGGGTAATAGATTAAATGGACAAAAGTATGCAATGTTATCAGATTGACGTTTGTTGCCGAAGGTAATACTTATATGCTAATTTCACTTTGGATGCTTAATGTCACCCTAAATAACGTGTGGGTGTTGAGTAGATTTTTTCATAGGAAATTGGATAAACTGGAATTTCAAGGGCATCTTGCTATCTTACTTTGAATGGAACTGAATGCACGCAAGTCTTGGTCCAAAGTGTTAATAAAGGCCATTAAAAAATCAGGAACACATTTGATAAGTGTGAGCTAACCAAGAATAAAGCTACAACTGTGTGTAGAGCATGCTTTTACCTTTACATGATAATTGATTTGTAAGTTACCATGAAATTTAGATTTTTTTTTTAATAGTCTTAATAAATTTAAATATATATTCCTCTTGTTTCACCTTCGCCTGACCCATCCCCTATCAGAGGCTCTGCTACAAATTATTAAATAGTTCTTATATACTATGCTAGGTGATTAGCCTGCTTCAATTCTCCAAATAACGGGGCCACCATCTGCCACAGAGTAGGAAAGCGTACCATATACATTGTTGTCACTGATGTTCTTTGCTCACGATTAAAACCTTACAAATGTTCAATCAAACTCCTGTAAATATTTAATTTTATACTTAACTGCAGTACATATTATTGCAGGTATTGCTGCAAATGAGGAGTGGAGAAATTTTACATAGTTAAAGTCGTAGGTAAATTGAGAGAGGAGAAGCTATAAAAGTCGAAATGAAACTAGTTAGAAGGAAAAATGGAGCACCGTTTTGAAATGGAACTAGAAAACTATGCCCACCGGGACAGTAGTCGGCGAACTTTTCAACTAGGCCACCGAAGCTATTGTGGTTCTTTATACTGCCTACCATAACTTTTAGTTAATCATATTCCTGTAAAAAATATATGTACAACACGAGATGAAATTCAAATATTCGAAATTTTTATTTATTTTCCACGGATGGGAATCGAACCCATACTTGTTTGAATTGGTCAATGATGGGGCATAGAAGAATTTTTAAGAACTTTCATTTTTAAAGATTCTAAATCAAATCATAAATACAAGAGTAAAAAACAAACGCCTCGTCCGGGGTTTGAAGCCGGGACCTTCCGCTTTCTGGATGACTGCTCTTACCTCTGAGCTAACAAGACAGATGCTTTTCCCTCTTGTATTTCTTAATTTTAAACTAGCCTACTAAGCCTTGGTCTTCTCCATCACCAAGCCTATTTTATGATCGTACATATTTCACTTTCCTGGAGAATGTATACAGGGTGTTCCGTAAATAAGTAGGATGAAGTATGACAACGGACTCCTTACAGTGCCCTGGTCGCACTTTTGTTCTAGACCACCCACCCATCTAAAATTAAAAATTACTCCTGACTATATACGTATTTTAAAGGAAAAGTAGTTAGTGCTTTCAAAGATATCACAGGATCAAGTTTGAATGAATTACAACAACATAGTAAACTTTAAAAAAATTTCACCATGAGATGAGATGAGTTGGTCAAATTTCTAAGATGACCAGGATTCTGTGCTAGTCAAACTGAGTAAATTTATCGGAAATGTTAAAACGGTCATAGGTACATGAATGAAAATGATCAATGATTTGACGTATACTGCTCAATCATAGTTGACAATCAAAACAAGCATTTAGCAAAACATATCATGGTTACGGTTCGTTTAAATCACTCTCAACTCCTGAGAAAGCAAAACAAATTAATCTGCCTAGAGGAAATGCGTGGCTCAGCTTTGAATGCAGCGAAGAATAAAGATCAAGAACCTAGAAGAGAGTTGGCTGAAAGTAAGCGCTTTATATATGCAGTTGGTCGATTACTTAAGTTTCTTCTATTCCTCCTGAACGGGTAGCGCAAGGTATTTTTTTTTGTACCTCTGTTCATTATGTAACAAAAGTAACATGCGTATTTCAACATAAAATGTTTTCAGACAACCGTTAGCAGCATGCTTCACTTGCTGCTGCTGACAGGTAGGTAAAGAGGTGCAGTGTTGTGGAGTTGTGTTGTATGTTCACAGTGAATAGATATGGTCAGTGGGCTCGTTTTTGTTTTATTTTCATGTTTTGTTTTCATGTCCACGTTGAACAAGCAAGCAACACTTGTAGGCAGTAGAGTAGTCCTCTTATTTTGCCCTTGGGAATAATTCCAGAGCCGAAGATGGTAGTTGACGGATGGAATGTGATTTTTCTTCTTTCATGATTAGTTGTTCTTGAAGAAAAGTACTCAATGAGAAAGTGTGCAGGGTATGGACAAATCTGTATCCAACTGCGATTAAAATTACTTTCAACAAGATAAATCTTAAGGCCTCATTATACACTTAAGTATAAAGTTGGGAGATTCTATGCAAAGATTTTATCCATGGCTATAAATTGAATGTCAAAAGTTCAACTAAGTGTCATTACAAGCGACTATAGTCATTTTATAGTTTCTTAACTTATTTACATCCGCGGACCATCAAAAAATCAAAAAATGTTTTGTGAACCACCAAACCAACATTGGAATTAAATAAATATTTTTAAAATTATTATTTTTTTTATTCAAAACATATGTGTATATAAATCGTTGGTGCGTTTGTTAGCGGTCGTGCAACTTCTAAACGGCTTGACCGATTGAGGTTGAGATTCCCACAGTATATTTGTTTTGGCGAAATGATGGTTCATAGCTATGCTACGAATCGATAGGTGGCGCTTAAACAACAAAATATTTACGATCATTCACAGTTTCTTAAGTTCCAACATATTTTACACGCAAACGATGTGTTGCTGTTACTGCTTATGAAGGAATATTTGCAACAAATACATTAGGCCAATTATACACTATTCATCTAAAACAACGTGGATGCTTTTTATTTACGATTGCTAATAATTAATATACGTGGACAAATGTCAAACGAATATTTGAGAACAGTTAATGATTAATTATACACTACAAATTATGACGCTTGCCGAGAACAGCACTTGCTTGAAGCTGGGATACAACACTTGCCGATGCAGGCACTTATGTAGTTCTTCACCACATTAAATTTGTCAATTATTCGCCATATTGTTGGCAATGGTATCCGGAGACTTTTCCTAAGTAATTTCCCTAAAAGCAATTTCCTTAAAAACAATTTCAATAAAAGCGATTTTCCTAAAAACAATTTCCTTAATAAGGAATTTCCCTAAAATCAATTTCCCCAATTTTCTCTAAATAAAGCCTTAAACACAGTTGCGTCGGCCGATGACTATTACAGTAATTGGAACAATTTTCTCTACGAACGTTTTATGGAGCGTTGGAGCTTATATTGCATAGGAATCTGTTCTATTCGTGACAATTATGTTTAAGCCTTAAGAGTTTCCCAAAAACATGCGCAGTTTTATTTGTGATGCGTGCGAACGCACATTCTCTTCTATTCTTTCAATTCGAAAAATCGAAAATAAATTTTGTTTGGTTTAGCAAATTCGAGGAATCGAAAATGAAGCATTTGCCCTAACTTTCCCTTAATTTGGGGAAAGTTAGGGAAATTGCTCATTAGGGAAATTATTTTTAGGGAAATTTCTTTTAGAGAAATTGCTTTTAGGGAATTGTTTTTAGGAAAATTGGTTTTAGGGAAATTGGTTTGGAGAAATTGTCCGCAAATCGTTGGCAACATGTTTTCCAACAAATTCAACTGAAGTATGGGAAAATATAAAGATTCAATGAGAAATCTTCAATTCACACTAGAAATGTGTAATGAAGCATTGGTTATGATCATACTCGTAGTCATCTAGAATGAGCCACTAATATATTTGGGAATGCCTTCACCTAATCGACCAGCAAATGACTTTGTTAATAATGACATGCAACGTGAATAACAATTTCATATAAACGATTTGGCTCCATTTGTTACGCCAAATGAACAATTGTTGTCAAACGAACAAAAGGCTATTTATGATAGAGTTTGTTTGTTTGCGATTGCAGCAAAAGAAATAGGTTTTCTCTTTTTGACGCAGCCGGTAGAACTGGTAAAACGTTCTTAATTTCGCTCATCCTTGTCAAAGTTAGATCTCAAGGTAACATATAGCAATTGTTTCATCTGACATTGATGTAACTTTAATGAATGGTGGAAGAAAAGCCCACTCGGTTCTAAAAGTACACCATTAAACATATAAACCAATGAAAATGCAATCTGTAATCATCATTTTGTGGTGAAATATCAATACATTGCAGCTCACAATAAACATTGCATTGATTTATCCGCTATAGTATTTTCCAAACAATTGCTGAATATTGGTAATGGAAAAATTGTTCTTTATAGAAAATACACAATTAATTAAATTGCCTGAAAATTTCTGCAACATTGTTAACTTGAAAAGTGTATTTCCAAATATATGCGACAATCTCTCAGTAAACGAGAGAATACAAGAAACATTGCCTGGCAAATTAAATTCTTTTAAATCAATTGACAAAGTGGTAGATGAAAATGAAAGCGTAAATTATCCCACTGAATTCTTGAATTCACACGATTTACCGGAACTTCCACCAAATAACTTTACGTTTGAAAATTGGTTCATCCGTAATATTGCTTCGAAACTTAAATGCACCCAAACTATTCAATGGAATGAGATTAATTATTAAAAAAATTATAGGAAATGTCGCTAAAGCGACCATATTGAACGGAAAATGCAGAGGAGATAATATTTTACTGCAATGCATTCCAATTATACCCATTGCTGCCAAATTTCAGTTCAAACGTTTATAATTTGCCATTCCTTTGGCGTTTTTCGATGACCATAAATAAGTCGCAAGGACAAAAAATGACCATAATATGAGAACTGGATCTAGAAAATCCATGTTTTTCTCACGGAAAATTATAGATTACGTGTTCACAACATAACGGAAAACCATAAAACGTTTTTCTTTATGCACCTGATGGACCAGGCCCGTGCGCAGGATTTTTCGAAGGAGGAGTTTTGAGATAGAGAACTACAAGCTTAAATACTTTAATTATTATCATGGTACCGCTTAATGACTTCTTTGTTTCAATAAATTGATACTCCAAGGTACAGAAAAATCACAATGAATTTCATCGACCTTTAAATAGGTTTTTAGACTACGCAAAGTGGAAAATGAACGCCCATTGGGAGTTGTGGTCACAGGTGACACAGAATATTTAGGAATGCATCCTTGCTCTAGATATCAAGAGCCTTCAGCGAATTGCTAATTGGTTTATCTTCAATCAATTCGGCGCTGACTTCATTGATCCCTACTTTAGAAGAATTGTCGTGTAAAGGTGTAAATTTCGAAGAATTGTCTATGCGCTGCCTCATCTAAAATTTTCGAACATGACAAGTTTGACAAAACGATGAGACTTTTCCAAAAACGAATCTGTAGATCAACAAATCAAAGTATGGTTTGAAGATCTGTGGTGGCTTATATCTCACGCTGTAATTATATTCCTTAATTATTTTTTATACCCGGGCTCTTCTCATTTTTCTCGCACCACTCCACAATATAAATTATTTCGTTACCACTGTGTTACGTATTCGGAATAATTTTCAGAGTAGTTTTTTATATGGTTTTTGAAAATATTTTTGATATGTTAGTCTAGATTTTGTATTGTGTTGAAAAGGAGTAAAACAGGAATCTAACTGTTAATTTTAAAAGATGTGTCTAATTGGAAAAGTATTAGTATTATGATAAAATATAAAACAGTTCTATAAAAATAAAATAATAAAAGTTCTATTCAAATAAAAATTGTTTGCAATCGAGATAGAGTTTATAAAGTGGTGTCCTTGGAAAACCAAACATCTTGGCACCTTTTAGTTCACCAAACGATAATAATCTTCAACTGTGTTATTCATTGCATTCCACCGTTTGGTTTAATGATATTTAAGCCTTAGCATGGCAAATAAATTTCCTTTTTTTTTTTTTTTAAACCATCTTGAAAAACTCTGTCGCTTTCTTTCCTCTATACACAAGTTCTGATTTTATATTTGTAAACCTCAACACAACGATAAAGCACCATTAAGCCAAATAGTGAACTGAAGAAAGAACCAGAAACGATATTTTAACATTACGGTTTTGATGGCAGAAAGCAATTGAAAAGAAGCAGTTGTCGTGACTGATTTGTCGAAATAATTTCCAGAGAATCAATGACCCTCCTTATCGCACAAAATGCTTTTAAATTTATTCCTCTTCCTTCTCCTTTACAAAATTCAAAATTTCATTTACGATTGGTGCCCTAAATAATGTTCTATTATAAAGGCGCCTTTACCTAGAAATACTGGATCAAATTTAGTCATCATTACTTCAAAATTATATTTCAATATAAAAACGAAGCCTAAATTTCTACTATTTTTTTGTATTCTTAATTACAATTATAACATAATTATAATTTACATCGTTTCTTTCAAACCGTGGTCTTTAACAAAAAAATCGACAGATATCATCAACAAGAAATGTCCTTAGACTTTGATTTAAAATAGCGTTCGTACAATGCAACATGAAACGTACTACAACTGATTCAACGTTGCGTACATTGTCCATCGAAAAGTTTCTAGTTTAATTAAATTAAGTTGTGTTTACTTGGAAATAATTTGCGAGAGCTGCTGCGTTCCTATGTACTACAAAAGTAATATGTGGCCGTGAATCTCGCTGCGATTTAATGCACATAAATTCATTGCTGTTGTATTTGTATCGTACCGATGTTAAAACGAAGAATTTTTTTTCTTTCGATCCATGGGAGGGGTTTCAACCCCCAATCCCCTTCAACGTGCGTACGGGCCAGTGATGGACTAATAAAACATATTGTTAATGATTTAGCATTGAGATAAACACAAAATAAATAATATAAAATTAATCAACATTTATTATACTTATTATAATGTACTTAAAGTATCGTACTTAAATAAAAATATTTATAATATTGAATATATGTATTTACTCTTAACATATTTCGCATTAAATCATTCTAGTGGAAGTGGAAACATTTTGAACTTTCATTTTCAGTAATTAATTATCAAAATATTAATTTGAGATTTTCATTTATAATGATTCTCTCTTTTCAATCTAAAGTTTTTGAAATTACTTTTAACAAGTAAAAAAGCTAGAATTATCTAAGACCAATTCTTATGATAGGAGGAATTTTTATGTTTTCAGTGGTTTGTCGCATACATTTCTAGAACGTTTCGTTGGACAAAAAAAATGATTATAACCAATATTATAGGATATTGATATTCTGAAGAAGTTTTTGGTACAATAAAAATGTCTAGGACTGATTGGTTTCACGCTATCCGTAAAAATACTAAATTTTTATATGGTAACACCAAGAAGGGGTTGCCCGATTTACTCCATTTTCCAAATTTTATTTGCTATTGCTATGAAAATACAATCTTCCAAATTTCAGCTCATTGTGTCAGTGTCCAAATATATAGTGGAAAACGAAATTTTTGTATGGAAACCCCACGAAGGAGTTACCCGATTTGTCTCATTTTCGAACTTAATTTTATTTCTTTTCTAGGTCCACGTACAAAATCTAAGCTCTCTAAGTACACACGCTCTCGATTTATCGTGAGGATAGACAGACACGCAACAATCAAAATAATTTTTAATAAAGGATCTTTATTTCATTATAAAGAGGAAGATATGCCGTTAATAATGGAAATTAACATCAGCCAAATGACCATCAGGACCACGCCTACAGGACCATATCCTTTTCATGAAATTTTCCATAACCAAATCGCAAAGTAGCTGCCCTATGTCCTCTATAGCCTCACGAATTCCATCTTTGACTTGAATCGACGCTGGGCTGTTGGCGTAGACCTTCTCTTTCACGTGGCCCCAAAGGAAGAAGTCGGAAGGTTAAGGTTAAGTCACAAGATCTCGGTGGCCAATTGTGATCACCTCTTCGAGAGATAACACGGTCCGGAAACTTTTCCCGTAAAATATCAATGGTTTCGATGCTTGTATGGCACGTAGCGCCGTCTTGTTGAAAGTAAACGTTGTCGAGATCAATACCATCCAATTCCGGCCATCTGTCGATAGCGCAATCCATTCACCGTAACTGTTGCTCCAGCCTCATTTTCGAAAAAGTAAGGTCCATTGACCCCGCGGGACCATAAACCGTACCAACAGTCACACGTTGAGGATAGAGAGGCTTTCCAACAATAACTCTTGGGATTTCCGAGCCCCAGATGCGACAATTTTGCTTGTTGACGAAACCATCGAGGTGGAAATGGGCCTTATCACTCAAGATGAGTTTTTGATGGAATTCTGGATCATTTTCATGCATTTCAAGGACCCAATCAGCAAAGACTCGACGTTGTTGATGATCGGCCGGCTTGAGTTCTTGTGTTAACTGAACTTTATAAGCCGTAAGACCCGAATCTTTAAGCAAAATACGGTGTAATGACGTTTGTGGAATGCCTAATTCCAAAGAACGACGAGGAATGGACAAACCTGGGTTTTCTTCAACACTTTCGGCTACAGCAGCAATATTCTCGGCTGTTCTTGAGCGACGTGCACGGGTTTTATTCTTCACATCACTAACTTGTCCCGACAGCTGGAACTTTTCTACAAATTTCTGTATTGCGGTCCGACAAGGTGCTTCACGACGACCCAAAAATGTTCGAGTTTTACGAACTGTCTCTGCCACATTTTCACCATTTTTATAGTGAATTTTAATAATTTCAATGCGTTGTTGAATCGTGTATCGCTGCATTTTTATAAATGGCGTAGTTTCTACTTGTCAAATGTCAAAAAATGACAGCTCCAAAAGTGACATCTACCAAAATAGCGGGCTAATTTAAATAACACCTCTTATTGGAAAACCCTTTATTATGCGAGGGTGTCCAATCCATTTTGCTCTACCATCGTTATTTCTAGTTGTTACAAACGAAATGACAAACTTAGTATACCGTATGATTTCATCTAGGGTATAAAAATGTCAATTTTGATGTCTCATATTTAAATCTAGGATTTTATTTTCAAAATTCAATGTACGAAATTTAAGTTTGAATTGTTATTACCAATGTTCTATTTTAAAATATTAAACATCAATTATTTTTCTTCATTCCATAAACTGCAATTTTCCGCGCATCTACTTGCTTGATCATAGGCTCAATCATTTGTTCGCTCCCCTTACTTATCTTCCAATCAAGGCAATAACCTCTTCTGTCCAGACTTTAACCAAATCAATCTCATCTCTCATTTATTAGATGTATTTCGAATATTATTTATAGATCTTCCAGAATTTAAAACAATCTGAAGTAAAAAAAAGTTAATGCTAAAATAATTGAGAACCGCGGCTTCAGCATAGTTTCAGAAAGACGAAGCATTGCAATAACGTCTATATGATTTCTGTGTTTTGTTTTAATTAGCGTAATGGTCGAAAAAACCTTCCCACATGAATATATTGTCGAAAATACAAATAATAGTTTTTTAGTTTTAGGATATTCTTCTTTTAGACAAATCTAAAATCGAGACAATGTTTTTATTTTATGACTTGACACTAGAGTTGCGTCAGAAGACAGATCTTTCCATTTACTTTATTATCAAGTGAGCATGAATTGTCTTCTATAAAAGGATTAAAAAATTCACCAATTTCCTTTTTTATGGGGATCTTCTTCGTAGGAGTAATAGTGACTAGAGTTTTCAATTTTCAAATTTTCATCAATTATTTTTTAATATAAATTTTCGGTTTATATTAGTAACATTCAAAAATGCTAGCTAGAATAGAAACATTTCAATATTTCCATTTTGTATGCCACTACTCCAATAACTCAACTTTCTCTTAAACCCATCTATTTTATTTGTTAAAGTGAATATATTTGTGGAAAATATGTTCGCCAAATAGGCACGTTTAGCCATCCAAAAAATTTTGATAACATCGAATTTTGCTTATAATAAACATTTTTTATATCTTCTGTCAGCTCTACAAATCGTGTAAGATCTTTTCCTCTAGACAGCCAGCGAATCTCTGTGTGCGAATCTATACTCTAGCACAATGTCGGAAATAACCTGGAGTCCAAGGTTTAGTAAAAAAAAAATAAAAATTTCCGGATGCGCAACTGCCTTTATTTTTGCAACTACACCTGATAGACAGCCAGCTCTATACTTGCAGCATCATCTGTACATACTCTTATGCATTTGCTCCAGTCCAAGCAATTAGCTTGTATAGTATACTCATTGAGAGTGCTAAATATTTCCAAGTTAGTGCCTCGTCCAGGTAACTCAAGGCAGCAAAGTAATTCTTCTCTAATGTCCTCAACTTAGGTATGAAACAAATTACAATTCCATGATTACTGATGTCAGTTGATTCGTTAAGTTGAATATCGTGACATATCGTGATTTTTTAATGCACACTACAACTTGCTCCTGAAAATCATTTCGCCAATACTTTTCTAAATAGTATCGTTTGAAATGGGTACAGCTTCTAGGTTGTTAATAGCTTCAGGGCGCAAAATTTCACAAGCGACATCTAACATGCAAGGAGTTTTTTGATTTTTGAACTCGTCTTCTAATCTCATAAAAAAAATCCAATGACTTATCAGAGAGATCACTATGCTTTGAATGGAAATGCCGCATAAGTTTGGAAGGTTTGTGGCTATTGTTCACTTTCACGCTTTACAGTGAAACCAAACTTTAAATGGCCTTTATCATATTTCCTAGTGTGCTTTCTTTCTTGTTTCTGGTGAACGTTTGTGAACTCGTTTGGTATTCTTAGTTTCTTCTAAACTTGATACACTCGTCTTTTGAATTTTCACTAATCTTCGTTTTAGAATCGTTGCTTTTGAAGATTGTTAAAATATTTTTATGTTTGGCTGTTTTCTTTTTCATTTTGTTGGGGTTACAATTTCTGTAAATCGAATTTTTGTGGATTATTTTAATAATACAATTAATATTACTTAATATTTTTTTAATTATACCATATTTTGAAAAGAAAGAATTTAACCAATTTAAAAGCCCATGAGAACACAAGATGTAAAAACACTCACTTGACGCGGACGACTGACGCACTATTGAAATAATTCTTTGTAATACAGAAACTGATGATACGCACATAAAACTACGGCCCCGTTGTGTCTTCTACGAAACGATTTACGATGACTTGTTAATCATTGGCGTAACTAGGTAGGGGCCACGGTGGGCCCGCCTTCCAAATAAGGACTGCCCCAAATGGGGACCCCCAGGGAATTACGAAAATTCCCAAAAAACATTCGTTAATTCATACAATCTTAGGCCTAATTAAATTGAATCCGTTCGGATCGGAATCGAGAAGGCTTTAACGAGTTCTTTTCTTCAAAAAAATTTATTAAAATCTTTTTAAAATTAAAAAAAAAAAACTATTCTGAGATTGCTCTGATTCCACTGAATTTTGACATATGCGTGATCCGTAGGAGAAATCATGCAGAACTCTTTTGACAGTGTGAACGGAATTAAAACTTAGAGGTTTTCGAACATGGCAATCATAAACATTGAAAAATGATACAATTAATAAGAAACTAACAGCGCAACAGTTTCTAAATAAGTTTGCAGAAAAAAAAAAACGTAAACTAACGCAGACTTTAACTATCACTTTATTAGTGCTTAATAAAAAAATGTGAATCTAACTTCAGACCTATAAAGTACTTAAGTATTAGCACCAGTACCAGGACCTGGACTTAAATGTTGTTTAACTACAAGTACAAGTCCCGATACTGGTACTCAAAGAATTCTCAAGTACACGTCCCGATACTAGTACTTACCGCACTTACTACAAATACCCCCATAACGCGAAGTTCTTCAGCTTTTGTAAATTATTTAAATACGCCTTCTAATAATAGGGGTTATCTGCATCTTGACAGTGTCTCAAGAAATCTTAGCGCCTTCAGTAAAATAGAAAGAAAATTAGCGTAGTATATGAGTAACTTTAGGACAGAAATTGACATGCTGAGTCCATATTCCTTGTTGAGAAGGTTGGCAATCAAGTACCACAATCCGCTCTCTTCCTTCCCACATGTGGAGCGTTGATTTTTATTTGCAGGTCTTGTAAATGCTACATAAAGGCAATCATTATCTGATGTAACATTTGTTTTGCTAAAGGCAAACTCAAATACTGTATGAACTACTTCCAAAATTATGTAGAAATTAAAACAGCAAAAGCTTATATGATATTTCATAAATGGAAATCTTATTAATTTATTTAACTGGCTATAGATTTTTCAAAATTTCTGTTTTGAGTTTTCGAAAGCTTTTGAACCTTATAAGTATCAGTACTAGTTCCTGGACTTGTACTTGAAAATTTTTAAGTACCAGTATCGGTGCTTGTACTTATACTTAAAAGATTTGAAGTATGGGTACTGGTACTTGGAATAAATACTAGGCATTAGGTAGGACGTCACTATCATATAAGTTTCGTGTATCAATTTGCATTTGCAGTAGATTAAAAGTGCTGATCTGGTTTTTTTGCTTTCTTGGGAGCGGAGTTAAGGTTTCACGTAGGAAGTGACGCGATGTCTGCCACTTGTAAAATGAGAATTATTTTATTTTTGTGTTTTATGAGAATTATTTTATTTTTTGTGTGCAGGCCTTGTGGGTTCTGTAACTTATAGACTCTCGGTACTCTGTACTATCTGTAACTTTAGAAACTTTATGGTTTTTTTAAGGGGGGAAATTGATATAGACGCTTAAAAAATTGGAAAATTGAGGTTAACATAGAAGAGACACATATAAAATAAAGTAAATTTTTTGTGAAGTGCATTTCAGATAAAAATTGCGGTCTCCAAGATGTACGCAAACTGCTCAGTCGGATGAGGACCTTCAATGCGCGGCAGCCAGTATCTCCGTTACTTTTCGAAAAAAAAATTTGAAAATTTCAGAAGTTATTCTCAAATATGCGTGTAAAATAACCTCACGATATCAATAATTAATATAAACTCTGTATCTGTTAAAAAAAATTAATGAAAATCACTCAGTCTTGTTGAATTTCGTAAAATTATTTACTTCTATTGTAGTTCAGCCTTCAATCTGCGACTAATAGATGCGCCACTACTTTCGTTAAAATCACAGAATTCAATATATAAACTGATAACAGCTCGAAAAAAGTGAAGCCAGCATAAAATATGCTATTTATGTTGCGAGCGATTTGTGCTGCCACAAAGTAAGAAAAATGTAAGAATGATTCATATTAGACCAAGCATTATTCAGGTACTTGGAGTAGTACATAGATACCTCATCGATATGATAGGTAATTCGCCTTCCAACCTGGAATATGAAAATGGTGGCTTTATTCTGGCTATAGCCACTAAATTTGTAATAAATCGAAACAATGGTTTAGGTATTGTGACATCAGGGTACTAACTATTTTGTTTCTTTACTTAGGAAATTATAATGGATTCGTCGTCGATAATTTTAGAAACCTACTCTAGTACTCATTCATTCATTCATTCATTTTTTATGATGCCAAAACTGTCGCTCCGCAAGAAAAATTAAGAATCTTACAGTGCTTCTGCTTACCTTCGTTTTTTTTTTTTTTTGACTATTTAATTATATAATAATAATAGATCAAGAGTGATAATATCGTCACTCTGAAGAATGTTTTTTTCGGTTATTCAGACAATTTAAAAAGTGCTATTAATAACTTTACAACTGTATGTCCACACATAAATTGGAGCTCTTAATTCAATTCAAAAATAAGTACACAGTGTACAGAGAGTTTTCGCAATATTTATTTCTCAAAGTTTAAAAGGAATTACATGAAATAAAAATTCGTGAAGAAACATATAAACTTTTAAGATTTATCAAGATTCTTATTTTTCTCATAAATTATAAAATTTATTACAGCATTGTAATTGTGTTGTACGAAGCGTGGTTTTAAATTTGAAACAGGAAAAACGTAAATACTTAAAATATTTTCTGAAGATTTAGTAACAACCTAATTTGCGTATAGAATTAAATTTCAAAATAAAATTAAAAATTTCCCTTCGTTTTAGCTAATCATGGTTTATGTAATTATGTAATTGTGCAGTGGCGTAGATAAGGTACCCGCATACCCGGCAAGGCAAGGGGGGGGGGGGGCAACTTGTAGCAAAAGTTTTTAAATCCAGTTTTTTAGCAGAATAAAGTACTAATAAAAGTCATGAAAATTGCCCAGAAATATCTTTTCTTCTAAATTTTTTCAATTTTATTGTTCATTACTCCTATTTTTAAAGATTATATACCATTTCCATTTTTAAAATTCAAGATAACAAACTCATTTTCCACATTAGGATTTTGCTCTTAATTACGGAAAAACGCTGCAAAATATATATAAAAAAAACCACAAGCAACAAAGCGAGAAAAGTCCTAAGAAAAAGAATTCAGATTTCAGTTCAACGAATCCGGAAAATTTATAAACGCACGCAACCAAACGAACCATATCAGAGATTTCTAAAATTCAGTTTTTCTGAAAATATTCAGAGAACTATGACCATGGTTCATTTGTTTGTATCCATTTATGAATTCTTGGGAAAAACATTCCCTACTGAAACTATAGGAAATAGGCAGTCTGCTTTGAAAAAGGCCATTTTTGTGTGTGTGTGTGTTTTGTTTTTGTTTTGAATGCGGCATTATGTTGTAGAAAAAGCATGAATGCAAATTTCTATATAGCTTTGGCGGCCATTTCGTGCACAAAGCTAGATTTAATTGGATTAATTTCTTAAATGATCCGTTCTGCGCCCTCTCTTCCCTATGTAAACCTAAATTTTTATATGACAACGCCAAAAATGGACTGCCCGATTTAGGCTATTTCATTACCCTAGATCACTGACATGTATAATATGGACTGATTACGTTAATAGAAATGCACTGCAAAAAGTGGGCTCCCTGCTGACTCTTTCGGTCTAAGCACCAAGTACCAACTGAGGAGAACTGTAAACAATAAATAAATAAGTGGGTCCGTCGAAATAAATGTTTTAAAATTAATTATTTCGGGTTCTTACTGATATAATTGTTTCACCAAAGGTAATATATTGATAAGATGTGCAACCTAAATTTGAAACGTTTTATTATGATCGCTTTTCGAGGTAAGTGCTAATTTTTTCAACTTCCCGCCAATGATTTTTTCAATGTTGGCACCGGTCTAAGAACTTTTTTTGACATAAGCAATTGAGCCCGCATGAAATAGAAAGTTAAGCAGTCCATATTATATATGTCAGTGCCCTAGATGATGAAAACCTAGGGTATGCTAGCTTGCGTACAAGTCTCGCTTCCAACGCGATTTTAAATTTTTAAAGCAGAAATTTGATCGCTTGATGTCTTATCACCTTGCATGCGAGTTCATTTAAAAATTGGTATTGAGGCGTGAAGTCTTGCATATATTGGACAATTATAGCAATAAAGGAAGTGATAAAAACCCAAGAAAAATTAAAAAGGAAAGTATTGGTAAATGATGTAATGTAAATGATCCGACAAAAACTCATTTTCCCTGTATAAATTTATCAATTTCTCTCAAGCACTTCTTCTCCGTCATCTTGAAAATTATATAATGTCAAATTACTATTACCTCAGCTGCCATGATTTTTTGCCATGCAAGTTCGCTGAAAGCTAAGCTGCCAGCATGGCAGTAGGCAAGGTACAGGGTGGGCCAAAAGTCACCATGGGGGCCAAAAGTCACCATGGGTAACATATGGTAGGATGAAAAAAGGAGGGGTAAGGTGGGGTGGGGAAACATGCTACCTATGAAGAACAGACAGTTGGCTATCATGTAAAAAAGGAATGAAGAGAAACGGTCAACAGGGTGTGGAGCAATGTACAAACGAAAAAGTTAGTTATTTTTAAACCCCATGGTGACTTTTGGCCCACCCTGTATAAAGAATACAAGGTATTCCAATTACGAACCATGTTCCACAATTAGGTGACGTAATATCGTGAAATATATAGGAAAGTACGGTACAGAGAACAAAATACTCTCTTTCCTCTCTTTGTCTTTCCTATAAAAATGTATATACATTGGTCACAGAATTACATGACAGGCAGTAGAGATTACACGTGCAACAAGTATGGCAGTGCAAATTGCATGCAAGAATAAATGATGGTAGGGCAAAACGGATTGGACAACCAAGCATAATATTAAATGTTATTCTGACTTTTGCATGTCCGTCCGTCTGTCTGCCTGTCTGACCGTCTGTCTGTCCATCCGTTCCAAAAGTTGAAATTTTGCACATGAGCTTTGAAACAAAAAGTAAAATTAAGTTCGAAAATGGGACAAATCGGGTAACTGCTTCGTAGGGTTGCCATACAAAAATTTAGTTTGTCACTACATATTTGAGCACTACCTGAGAACGCGCCAGCGAAGAGAGCTAAAATTTTGTCCACAGTTTTTTCATGAAAATTGTAAATACAATTTCAAGAATGGCTAAATCGAGCTACCACTTCTTGCTATTGCCACATAAAAATTTAGGATTTTTAAGTATACATACTTTGAAACCGATCAGTCCTAGACTTTTTTATTGTACTGAAAACTGCTTCAGAATATGAAATCGTATAAAATTGGTTATAATAATTTTTTCTGTCCGACGAACCATTCTAGAAATATATACCGAAAACCACTTCAAAAATCATACTTGCGCAGGTGGGTATACCATACCAAATTTCATATAGGCATTCATCGGTCTTATAGACCAGTTATAGCTTTTTTAATTGTTGAAATTATATTTACTATTTTCACAGAAATGCCTTGTACAGACTTTTCAGCTTTCTACGTCGACGCGTTCTCGGGCAGTGCCAAAATATATTGTGGAAAACGAAATTTGCCCGATTTGCTCCATTTTCAAACTTTTTTTTTTAAGCCCGAGTACAATTTTCATTTTAATAATTTAACCTTTGGTTCAAGTGTTTTTCCTACATGTCCTAAAATATATTCTTTCCAGAACGCTTTAGATTATTAAAATCGGGTTAGTAAATATAACCGAAGATATAAATTTTTGAATTTAGGTAGAAGGGGCAAAAATTGTTCTTTTTTGCGATTTTCATAGAGCGTTAGCTTCCGCAATAAGTGAAACTTTGACAAAATATTTAAAGCATCGTGGCTCCAGTGGCAGATACCGGGGTGCCCCCCCCCCCCCCCCTAGAGCTCCGATCGACCCTTCCAATAGCTCAAATAAAGTCAAAATTTATACTCTATTCAAATAAAATCAGAAAATATATATATATAAAAAAAATCTTTTTAAAAAAGACTGCTTCTATAGCCACACTAAAAAATAGCAAATAATTTCTTCCTTCACAAAAGTTCTTAGAGTTTCTCTTCATTTTATATTTTAATTAAATATTGAAATTATATTAACATTTATTTGTGTATAAAATTTAAGTATTTCAAAGCAAAGTCTGAGCAATCTGATGTTTTCAAAAAAATTTTATATTTATGGAATATGTATATCATCTGCTGTATATTGGAAAGTCGTAAGTGCATATTTTATGATTTTAGTAAATCAACTTTTAAATTTTAAGCCTTCAAAAATAAAAACTGTATGATAGAAGTTTTTCGCTCTGCTTTGTTTCATTGATGTTACAATTAAATGATAAAAAATTCAAATTAGTAGTTATTGTATAATAATTATCGTTACATAATTAAACCTGAAGGAAAAACGTATATGCCAAGATAAATTTTGTTAAAATTAATTACTAGCACATACGGTTTTCTATAGGAGATCCAATAAATAAATATTAATGTTCTTTTATGGTATCAGGTAACTCAATGCCTTCGAATAGGCTATAGAAATTCTAAATAGAATCATACTGCATATACTACTACTCTGCTTCAATAAATTATAACAACCTTTTCAAATATTTTTAAATTTATTTTAGTCTAAATAAAGCCTGAAAATATGTTTTATCCTGCTTAGACTAAAAAAGGCGACAAATCTTTTATGTTCTTTATTGTTTTCTTCGGTGGCTGGAAGAGAGTATTTTTAGAGTTCGAAAAAAACCTTACTTGTAAATTCACATTTCAATATTTCATGTTGCTTAAAATCCTGAGCAATGATAGTGGGCTGTGATTTCAATATGCTTCAAATATTTGTAACATTGTGAACGCTTTTCACTTCCTAGATATGCGAATGGCGCCCGGTTCTGAAAACTTTTGAGTAACAGATTTGTTTTGTTTGTTGTCATTCAAAAGTTGCATATAGCTGTCGGAGTTATTCTGTTTTGGTTTTGAGGGATACATGAATCATTCCACAGAAATATATGTATGTTCGCCACGTTAGCCATTCAGTATAATTTTGGTCAATAACTTTTTAAGAAATGATACTAAATCATTCCCTGAACAGCCCGCTAAGTACTTCTGTCCACACCGTGCAATATGTTATCTTTTTTTTTGAATTTGATAAAATAATGTAGGAGCTGGATTATACGTTCAATTTTCGTTTATAATAAAACAGCAGATACCTTTGGTAAATTGAAGACACTCTGCAAATCGTATCATATAACAATAGAATTGGGGTTAATGTTCGTTCCATCAATTCACTTTTTAGTAAAATCTTAACAAAATATATTCATCTTAAACAGTACAAGTACATATTCAACAGACAAAACAATGTGAAGATGGGCTCGATTCTTTATCTGTAACCCATTGTTCAACGCTAAGGGTTATTGATAATGTACTATGCGCACAAGAATAATTATCAATTTCTACGAGGTTATCCTGAATATACATACAAAAATGTTTACAATACATTTCAAAATTTTAAAAAATTGCTGAGGAGGTAATCAGTTATATTAGCCTACTGCCATTCCCGTAATTTCTGATTGAATTTAATTCGAGTCCCAACTTGCTTAATAGCAGGAAATAACAAATCTAAATGATGTGCGTTCATTGACGTTAAAATATCGATGTCTACTTTACATTGTATATATTCTGAAAAATTCTTTTGTATTCACTCACGTAATTTTTTATTATAAATACCTACATTCCTTTGAAATATTGGTAATATTCCTCAAAATTTATATTATATTTCCACTGATTGTACTTCCCCTGCTTCCCTTATTATACCTAAATTAAAAATTAAACTTTCCACATTAATTTTATTTATTTTATTTATTAATTTTACGATATTTTCCTTTAGTTTACGAAAGTGCATGTAATACTACACAATCTCTCTCTAAAGAATATGTACGAAATATTCGCAATTTTCACATTTTATATTAAAATTCACATTTCGTAAACACTATGAAGCAAGCTTCGACAATCGTAAACGTACGTGTGTTCCTTTTTTACGAAAGGCTTTATAAATTTTTAAAATATGTTTGTTAAAATGTGTTATAAATCCTACAAAAATCTTAAGGATTTTAAGTAATTTTGTCCAATACTACGAAAATCTTTCATATCGAGAATTTACGACAGCTTTTTTAAATACTTTATTATATTATTGTTTAAAATTTTGTACACGTGTATCAAACTTTTGTATTGTTTCAAATTCACTCAGTCATTTCACCACTCTATGTATGATATAACAATACTAACAATGAGCTCATGTAACCTGTAGCCAAGTAATATACGAGGTGTGATAAAAAAATTCGGTGAATGATTGAAGGTATCCGTCTGATAGCATGATTCTTTCAGAAAACCAATGTTAAGGTTAAACAAGTTGTTACTTGTAAGTCGGCTTCTAGAGTAGGAAGAGTAACGTCATGTTTACCGTTTACATTTTGTTTTATTTGGAAAAAGTGCCAAAGAAGCTCATAAATAGTTAAAATCAGTATATAGAGATAATGAACTGACTCTGAAGGTTGTATATAAAGTATTTGAGCGATTTAAAAGCAAGTGGGTTGAAGACGAAAAATGGTCGGGACGTCCTTGGACCTCAGAAATACACGAAAAGTGCAAGAACTGACAAAACGGATTCGTTCAAACAGGCGATTGACTATTCGAGAGCTTAGAGTAGAATTGAACATCTCGCCTGAGTCCGTGATAAGCCAGCAAAATGGCTCAATGGCTTCCTCTTTCATCACGACAACGCTCCGTACCACACCTCGCTCTCGATACGGAAGTTCTTTAAAAAAAAAATCCTGTCTGTCCACATCCACCGTAACTCTCCGAATTTACTACCATGCGACTTATGGCTCTTATCAAAAATAAAAACTGCACTAGAAGAAAAACGTTTGACACCTTTCTCGACATTTACAGGGTCACGACAGAGCAGCTGAAGGCCGTTCCGAAGGTACTCTTCCAGAAATGCTTCCAATCAAGGAATCAACTTTGGGATAAGTGCATCGCTAGCCAAGGAGAGTACATACTTTCTTTGATAAAGAATAATTCGAATTTGATGTAAACTGATTACTTCTTTTGTAATAAAACCATTCACCGTATTTATTTTATCACACCTCGTAATATAAGCAATTAGTTTCTTTCTTAATTTTAAAATTTTTTAATCGCCCCCCCAGAGCAAATATCTGGATCCGTCCTTGCGTGGCCCTTTATTAATTTTCTACAAAGTCAGATAAATGCCGTTGCGCAAACTTATTATATGTGTTTCTAATGCCGCATTCACAATGCATAGCGGAGCAGAGTGAGCTTTGAGTCCAGAGCGAAGACTGGCATTCGAACTATAAAATTAAACGTAACAAATCGCCATAACAATACAAAATCAATAACGAACTTTGAAATTAATAGCTGTGCTCTTTTGTGTCTCGTGCACTGGCGCAATCATACATTTGAGAGTGCAAGCTACAGCTTATCCTCCACCTTTCGTAGATCCCAAATAAAATGTCTGACATATGTGTGTGGAAGCTACTAAGTTTTCAAAATAAATTTCATTGGTTGTGTAAGACGTTCTTTTGTAGCAGCAGTGCAATGAACTGGATTGCGCACTCAAAAGAACACAGCTAATATAACACAAATCAACATGCTGATCGTTGTTAAAATAATAAATTCGAAAAAGCAGACACCTGTTGCACCATCAGATTTTTATTAACGTAATTTTTTTTTGGTTTTTAAATCATGAAGTTTGCAAAAAATACCTCTTGATTTTATTAGCATTCATAAGAAATATTAAATCAAAAAATATCATTAAAAACATGTTAGTTATGATAAAAAGAAGTATGGAGCTTTCTCCACGCCATCTACATGGTATTAGTTCGAAGTTCCAGTTTGTAAGTTTTCGGAATGCCAGCGTGAAATTACAATAGCACCTATTTTCATGCAGCTCCACTCTGTGCTACTCTGAGCCAAACAGCGATAGTCATATGCACTATTGCGTGCGAGAAAAAGGAAAAACGGATGCCTGTTGCGACTCTACATTACTCTACTCCACTCTGCATTGTGAATACAGCATTAAATTAGAAAGTTTATTTACAAATAAATTGGCTTATTTTAATCAGCTATGGAGTTCGAGTATTGGTAAAATTTAACGCGGTCTCCAAAAAATAGCATTTTAACGCTGGTAAAAAGTTGACGTAAGTTTTATGCAGAGAAAACGAAGTGATAGCTGGTAAAATCACAAATAATCGGAAATATTTTTAAAAATGTTAAATGATTATTATTTATAAAGGATATATGTAAATCATCATATCGACGACGAGATTGTTGCTGCGGCAAGTCTAAATATATATTGTCGTCAAGAAAATCCAGGGGAAAGACTAAATAAACTCGCTTTTTGAACAATCGAAGAAATGTCAAATTTTTACTAGCATTTTAATGCTCCGCACTTTAAAATCGTCAGTAAAATGAGCGGAGACTTACAAAACGCCATCTATCTTATAATAGAAAAAATGGCACTTTTTACCCCTGAACTCCGTACTGCACTAGTAAAGACCTCAGTAAAATTTTTGCTTGGACTCGGTAAAATTTGTATGGAAATGTCACTTTTTACCTGAACTCCGTACTGTTTTATTCGAACTCCGTACTAGGCTTTATTGGCCGATATTCTTAGTATAACATAAATTGCCCGTTCTTTTCTAAACTAAAAGAAAAATGCCTGAAGAAACCTTCTCTTCCATTCTGTATTAAAATCTCTCGGGATTTTTGTTGAGAAAATCATAAAAATTTCCTTTTAAAATAGGTTTTTATGCAACTCAACAAATATTAGAAGTATTTGATAAATTTAAAAATATATAAATATTTTTATTTTCAAAATTAGAACTTTCAATTAAGGCGAAAACATTATTAGTGTGGACACAAGCCCCTTCCAACGTATTTTATTTCAAACACATGCCAATCGTGTAAAAAACCATCCTGAATTTATGCCTGAATTTTACCCTTCTTGCATAAAAGAGAATGCATCGCTAAACCTAAACTGGCCCATGGCAATAGAAAATTGTGTTCTCAAAATTTGTCAGTTGGCAATAATAGAATAAAAAAGATAAGAAAACCTTAATACTATATTTAGACCGGCCAATGGCCACTGTATTTATTCGAATCACCGCAGCCAGAAATCACATTTTTTTTGCAATAGGAGGCCAGTAAATTTTAAAAGTCATATTTTCAATTTTTTGTTTTCATAGTGATTGAAAAATACTTTGACATATTCGACGTTAAAATTCTAAAATTTCAAGTTTTTTTTTTGCAATCTTTATAATTTCTATTCGTAGAATTTATGCAAAAGTTGATCAAATAAAATGGGTACACCAGGCGAAGATAACAAAAGAATTCGGCAAAAGAATGGCGAAATTGTAATGGACGCGTTGCGAAATTTACAAGAGCCTTCGACGCTTACCAATGTTATTAAATATGTAGCAGATACTCAACAGGTATTCTTCTTTATTAGCTTAAATAATATAAATATAAGTGGACCTTTGAAATGATTACTTCCTTCAAAGATCAATTCGGGGAAGTTGCAGTAGTATTAGAATTGTATTCTTGGTCCCAAATATCTGACAAAATTTGTCCTTTCTATGCCCAGCAATTGTTTTCTTTGCAACAAGATAATTTCTCTTTAAATATTTTTAGGTAAGCGCGTCTCATATAAAGGATCCGATTAAAGAAGTATTGACAAAAGGCGTAGAATATGGATTCGTTCAAAAGCTGGGTTCAAAGTATACTGTGGAAGCACCAACACCTTCACCATCCGAAGAAGAAGACGACGATGAACAGGTGGATGCATCAAGGCGCCGTCGACGTCGAAAGCGTTCCAAATCTCGTAAAAGGAGCAGAAGTCGCAGAAGGCGTAGATAGAAATTGATTAGTTTTGTGTGATCTTTGTAGATTGTTTAAGTAAATTATTCTTGCTTTAAAGTACTCGTAGTAGATATATATATATCATAAATTATTTAACAATTGCTTATTTTAATTAATAATGAAACAATGTGAAAGTCAGAAAGAGAGGGTGATGTAAAACTATTGATAGTGCATTCTCAGAGATGGTTAGTTTAGAGCCTGTTTTCTAAATTGCCGTTCCGGTAAGTTTGTCTAAAAAGTATGGTCTTAAAATTCAACCCTACTAACATCAGTGAAAATACAATTTTATGTATGTGAATGTTTGATGGGCTAAAATGAAGCTCTAAAGATCTGTGGGTAGGGCTAATTATATGTGCAAATATTCATACATTGACTTGGTAAGATTTTTGACACATTTTGCTATTATTATTGAATAACACTTTGCATCATAGTGTGTGTGAGAAATTATTTTAGTAAATAGGACCGAAACGGTCCTAGCAGGCTGTGATGAAGAAATAACAAGTATTTGATTTGTCGAAAATCACAAAATTTCGGCCGTCTTTGGAAGGCTACCATCAAACTAGCAAAATTCCATCTTGATGCACCATTAGGCAGATATTTTATATTGTCTCACAAATATCGAATGTTGCTTTAACTTGCACACAAGAATAGGAATATTTGAAGGTCTTTTACATTGAGATCCTTATCCCAGGTAATTTTATCATTGGGCAACATTTACAATCCGTATAGACACTTATTCTGTCATGACACTGTCATTCTAATATACATAAGTATATAGTCTCTCATATTAATTGTACTATATTTGGCCAGATGAATCTTACTATCATGGTATCTGATACGGCTTTACAAAGCTATAGAGCTATTACAATAAAATATAAAGCGAGGAATTCGATCTACTGTAATTCTTATATCCGAACTTCAACGGCAAGAACACTACTAGCACTTATTGCGATCCCTATTTACTTCCAACATTTTATGGAATTTGTCGTTTTATCGATCTGCTATAGGGTTAATTTTGCTCCAGCGTGTTTTGGAATCTAACTGTTTGTGATCGTATTCTGAGTCCAAAATAATTATGCATTTTCTTTATTAACTCTAATTTTTTTAATAGATTATATGCAGACGCATTATGAATCTAACTCTGCTTAAAAGCAATGAGTAATTCATGTGATGGTTAAAAGTTAAAAACTCTTCTCACATTCAAGTCAATACGTTTTTGAGTTATCATGTAGATCGACATATAGACTGACAGACAGACGGATGGATATGAAAAATTTAAATGATCTTTAAAATTTTCCATTTGTGTCCAATTTGTTTTACCACACACATTATTATTTCTATGTGTTACAAGTGAAATGGGAAACTAAATTTGCTCAATGATATAATTTAAATGACCAGATACTTCAATTACTCCAACTGTTTTGGATCGTTATTCACCAATAACACATGAAAATTGTAAAGATAATCGAGATAATAGTTGTCACTGAAGACAGCTCCGTCAGCCCACTTCATAAGTGCAACAAAGAAAAACGTTCTAACAAACAATGAAGCATTGAACCATAATGAAAATCAGAATAAAATATATTTTCCGTACCCAAAGAGTAAAAACGGGAACCATATTACTAAGCCTCCGATGTCCATCCGTCACCGGGCTATATCTCATGAACTGTAATATGTAGATAGTTGAAATTTGCACAGAGTGTGTATTTCTATTACCGCTATAAAAAGAAATAGCAAAAATAAAATAAAATAAAAAATTAAAGCGGGTCCCATACAAGAAACCTGTTCCTTGGCGTATACATAGTGTTAAATTTTATACGATGGTAACGAAACACTTCGTGTGCGAGTCCGACTCCGGTTTTTTTAGCACTTCATGAAAAGTCAAGGCAGATAGTGTAATGTAAGAGTTTGCGCTTAACGACCTTTTATACTAAGTGTCTGAAATTTGTAGTCACTTCATGAAGTGTTACAAGCCTTTATACCGATACAACCGGATATTAGGAGAGAGAGATGAGCGGTGAAGGGGAGGTCGCGCCTTTAAGCCCTAAATAGCCAATGTTTTTCTTTTTAATTTTAGTAATAGTATTACATTCCTAGACTTTATGTGGAATTCTGCATTCAATAATTACTTTTAATTTTAATCGAATACCAGCAGAACATATAAATTAATAAAATAAGTAAAAAACGAGTTTTCAAACAAAACTGAGGGCAAGCCGCATGAAAAAGTAGAAAATAAACTTTTCTTCACACACAGAGGTGGACTCAGATTTTTTTATTGGGACATTTCTCTTGAATATTCTTTCTCTTCATGAATCAAATCACTTATTACCTCTGATTGATCATACTGAAATATATCGATGATTGTCTGCAAATAAAATCTGAGTCCACCTCTGTGTGTGAAGAAAAGTTTATTTTCTACTTTTTCATGCGGCTTGACCTCAGTTTTGTTTGAAAACTCGTTTTTTACTTATTTTATTTTTTCCCTTTTTCACATTAACTAAATTGTTATTACGTGCTGCATGGAGATATTTTAAAACAATTTTATGACGGCTGAAAAGACACTGATTAACCAGTTTTTCAAAAAATTTATTCGAGTATCAAATCGTTGAAGTACTGCAACGGTTTTCTGAAATTCAAATTATGTTTTAAACAGCGCTTTTTAGCTGTATTCCAACTTGATCCCATATAATGTGAATTTTCCCGATTTTCCATGTTTTCCACAGACTTTACCTATTACTATGAATTTTTTTCTAAAAATTTACATGAATTTTCCTGGATTTTTCATGCAAGTTTTCACCATTGTCGGAGAGAAAGTAATGATGTCAGTTGATAGGGAACTTGATCCTGCATAATTTAGAAAACTTTTTTACCGGAAAATTTTCCGGCAAAGTCGGAAAATTCCTGAAATTTTTTTCGGAAAAAGCGGAAAACTGCATTTTTCCTGAAACGGATTTATCACTAAATTTTCAAATGATTTTTCCCGATTTTCCGGGTTTTCCATGGAAATTTCCGGTTCAAATTTTGATAGATTCAATTCTCACGCGACATGAACCTGTGTGCCAAATTTCAGCTCGCTGTGATGACGAAAAGTGGGGGTCTACGAGAGTGTCGAAAATAGTAAAAAAACAGAAATGTATAAATAAATATACAGACAGACAAATTCGTGTTCGAGTTAAATGGACGGGCTGACCTCAAAAAAAAAAAAAAAAAAATCAGAACTGTGTTCGATTTTTAGTTTTTCATTTGAATGGAAAATCGGTCAGGATGTTTATTATTAGAGTCACTGAACATTGTCCCTTGCGTAATTTTTTGAAAAAGATAGGCAAATCTAACAGGGAACCTGTGGGAAGAAGAAGATGAAACCTCGAAGCATATCATACTTGAGTGTCCTGCGCTTGCAGATTTAAGAATGAAAATCACTGGAAAAACATTTATCTCTCCAAATAAGGTTTACAAGATAACTTCAAACACAAAAATCGAGCTGGCTGAAATGCTCTATTTTACCTAACCACTTTAGGGGAGAACACAATAGATCAACTGTTTTCGCGGTGTAAGCAGGATCTTAGTTGAATAGTCATTCCTGCCTTTAACCTCTCATATTTGGGTAGTACATTAATTTTAATTTATGTCATTCTATTTGGATTTGAATAACGTCCACTGTCTGAATACTTTTAAATTATGGCTTTAATATTTGGATTGAAGTTTATAAAACTGTCACAGATTTGATTCCATTCCTAAATGGAATAAGATCTTAAGGTATTTTTGTTATCATTTTTTTTTTTTATATATATTTTATACAATACGTTCGCAATATCGTAATTACTCATCCCACTTCCAGGCATTCCACACGAAAATGATCAAAATGGCTTGTTTTGAACCCGACCACCTCCGATTTGGATAGATCTTTCAGAGTTTGTATGGAGTATCAAAATAGCTCACCCCTACGCTAGGAGGTTAGAAATTTCGTGATTTTACGATTTAACGTCATTTTCTAAAAATCATAACTCGAGAACGAAACGACCAATTTTTTTGACTCAAATGTCAAATGAATCTTAATGCTTTATGTTTTTATAAAAAAATATAGCAGCGCTAAACGAGAAAAAAATTGGTTAATAATAGTATTTTTTCAAAAAAAAAAAAGTTTTATTCACTACTGAGGACTTCTATCATACATTTTTTTTTTGATTTTTATTTTAAAGCTAGCTATCTATGTACAGCAAATTGCGATGGTGTTCGGTTTCGTTTCTGAGATATGAATTTTGATTTTCTATGGCTGCGAACGTAGTGGACGCAAGAAGCGAAACGATACAAAGCGAGAAGCGATAGGAAGAGATGTATAAAGAGAGAAAGAAGTGCTTATAGTGCATACGAGAAGAAACTATTGCAGAGCAGAAGTCCCAACAAAACGGTTATCGTTCCGTTTACGAGAAGTTTGAAGCTTTCACTAACGGCTCCTTTTCTTGGGTAATACGGAACTGATATTTTCAGATAAAGTCAAATATCTGGTGGGTTACTTTAGATAAGAAACTGACCTGCAATTTGCATCTATCCAGAGTGCCCGAAAGAGCGGTGGGATCTCTCTACACATTTCATTTCTTCATTGGCAGAACATGAGATATGAAGTCAAAAAAGATGTACTGGATGTAGGTATACCACGGTTGTTACAGCCATCGTCACCTATGCGGCCCTGTTGGTAAAAAACTAATTAAAAGACGGCTGAAACTCTGCTTAAAAAAACCCAGAGGCTTACCTGTCTAGGAATAACTGGTACCATGATAGGTGCCTATCCTACTGTAGCCAGGGAAGCCTTATTAAACCTTCTACCCCTACATATGCAGGTGAAAAAAGTAGCGATCTCCAGTGCTATTAGAGTATAAAGGGAGGTTGCTCATTTGAGTATCTATAAACAGATATGCTTCGAGCAAATGACGAAACTATGTGATATAATTACACCCAAAACCATTCCAAGTGATTTTGGAAGACCAACAACATAATGGCGTTCCATTAAACCGTCCATCTCACATGGATCGATGGTTTGGTATACAGATGGCTCAAAAACGAATAGTGGAGTCGGATTGGGCGTATACGGCCCCAAATGTTATACATATATTAAAGGCTCTGGGCTCTACCCCTACTGCATTCCAAGCCAAGGTATTGGCCATAGAAGAATACGCTAATACCTGCATTAAAAGCGCCATTAATGGCTCAATCAGAATAATTCTACGCTTTATTAATAGCCTGAACCTAAAAAGGGAGTGGGAACTCACAATATACCTTTGAGTTCGCAGTAATTGCGAGCCTAATGCTTACACACCCCTTCACAAATTTAATCTAATTGCAGAGAACCAGTGTTCACAGTTCAGTTTGTCTCAAATATTATATATGAATTCATCTGACGAGGAATTTTTGGTTCTTGATAGCTGCTATAATCGTTATATTTTAGAATCTATTAAGCAATGCTCAGTGCATTCTACCAAATTTGTAAGAAACGGAGAGCTATATTCACTTGTACTCTCAATTGAGAAATCATCCGCATAAATCTTTTTAAATCAAAGTACTAGGATGTCACTAAATATGTTCAAATAGATTCTGGAAAAAAAACTTCACCTGTCCTTATAAAAAAATTGAACATATTTTATAGAAACTTCAATTTCCCCATTTTGGCACTTCAAATAAAAAATCATGTTTTAGTTTATTTATTAGTAAGACTAAATTCAAAAATAAATAAGAAATACAAATATTGAAATTGTTGCAACTATGTTTACAAATTTCAAATTTCACTTCTAAATACGCAAACAATTTAATTAAAATGAAGTCACTCAAGCGATTTGAAGCGTTAAAATTGAACAAGTATATTTTCCTCATGTCTCGCTTTGAATATCACTTCAAGTAGCCTTTACTATAGACACTGTTTGATAACACCGCTGCTAAGTCTATAATGCCTACATTGGTCAGACATGGAGTTAGTCCCCATAAAATAGATGGATTCGGGCAATGCTTTTCAACAGGATAATTAAGATGCCACAGTTGTATGAGTCACTGGAGACCACCAGAGGTTGTCCGCAAGGGCGAGTATTGAATCGGAAAGTTATGCTAATGACTTTGTTGTCACTATCAAAGGTAAATATGAGCGTTTGCCTTCTAGAAAGCTTCAAGAAATACTAAGTTTTCTTCAAGACTGGTGTGCTATACACAGGCTATCATTCAACCCCATCAAAACAACAATTATACCCTTTACCAGGAGAAGGATAATGAGGAATATATAACTAGTCTTCTACCCTTTTTGGTAAGGAAATCCCAATGTCCAAACATGCTACATACATTGGGGTAACTCTCGGCGATAAGCTCAATTAGAACAAATAGATTGATAAAACAGTCCAGAAGAGTACACAACGCTGTGGAACTGTAGAGAACTCACTCGTTCAACATGGGGACTCAAATCAAGCATTATTATTTGACAGTAATCAAACCAATAATCACTTATGCTGCAGCAGTATGGGGAACAAATATACACAAAAGATAACCATCCAAAGGATGGCCTATCTAAGTGTAACTGGTGCCATGCCCACAACATCTAGAGACATTATTGAACCTACCTAATGGTGTACAGACCCCGATAGATGGGTATAGTGAATAGAACTCCAAAAGCATACGCACTATAACAGAACGAATAGAAACAAATTCAATATGGGACATTATAACAGACAGGATGGTCGTTAAATACAACCTCTGTCTGATTCTCAAAATAAAGATACAAGCTTTTGCCATCTCTAGATGTGCATACGAAAGCCTAGCATCACCTTAGATCAAGACAAAGTTAATTTATTAGCATATTTAAGCATTAACAGAGCCTTGGCACAAAGAGCCACCTAATACTTCAATGGGTGTCAGGATACACAGGAGTTGATGGGAAAGATAAGGCAGACGTACTGCCCATAAACGGAGCATCCATGCCCCTCAGAGGATCCAATGGACCAGAGATGAACTTGAATGATAGGCTCCAGACGACAAGCCAAAAGATTCATTAAAGGGTCTTTACCAAAGAAGAGCCTTGACCTTTTGAGACTGTTTCGGAATCAACTCAGAATCATTACAGGTGTTCTAACCGGACACTGGAAACTAAACAAATACATGTATCCGATAGGTATATCACTCGCTGATGTATATAGAGCATGTCATGAAGAGGATGATACATCGAAGCATGTCCTATGCGAATGCGAGGCCCAAATTCTAGGCTTCTGGGTCATACATCTTAAAGCCTGCTTACTTCGAAGGAATTTCACTAAAAAAAAATACTGTTCTTCCTAGGAAGTGTGGAATTGTTGGATGAACTATAAAGAAAGCAGTGCACAATAATCCAATGAATGGCTGCAGGACAAAGTCCACTCGCCCCATTTGATCCCTTAATCTAAATTTTAGGCCACATGACATTTCATACTCTATACTTTTCTGGGACTTTTTATCAAATTTCTATGCTCAACACGGAAAGAAATATTTTTCCACTATTGACAAAGCAATTTTCTTAATTTGGGTTTTCTGACTTAAAGGAAACAATTACTTATTTCCAAAAACTAATACTCAATTTAAACTTCAAGTTATCAATTGGAGAAACTCGATATTTACTTATGTTTAGAAATTGTTTCTTATTTTAAACATAAGCAAACGAAAATAATTATTTCTTTAGCTAGGCAATATGTTGATTAAATTGAAACTATTATGATTAAAATGAGAATAGTGAATCGTACTTTGCTGTTTTATAAAGCTAGAGCTAATAATGAACAGCCTTTTCTTCAATTATTCCTTTCGTATGCTTTGTTTTATCTGAGATTTATTGAAGGACTTCTGATTAAAATTTCTAATAAAACCCAGTACCAAGACGATAAAATAACGATAAAATTAATTCAATTCAAACTGATAACCTTTTTCTAGCTTCATGCTATATTTACTTGCCTTAGTAAATTTTTCTTGAATCGAGTACATTTTTCTTGGAATCAGAACATTTTTCTTGAAACAAGTAAATTTTGCTCAATTATATTTATTTCTAACGTCCCATATTCAGAGTCATGTGTGATAAAATGAGCATTTCTGGCTTATAAGAAAACCAACGAAAATTATGCTTCATTTTCTTGAGAGTTAATTAACACTCCTACAGATAAATTGCCTTCAATTGATTATTTTATAGCATAAATTTTTATCTGTTTTCGTTGGATGGTGATCAGACAAATTTCAAACAACTCAGATACAATTAAATTTCTGGCATCCTAAGTAAACTGTTAAGGATAAGATGGTTGCACCTCTGAGATTTAAATTCTAAAGTGTTCTAACGACAAAGCGGGCAACAATGTAAAATTTTAACACATTTTAATTAAATATTTGAAAGAAACGAAAGCTCTATATCGAAGACCGTTACAAATGCTACTCTGTATCAGTACTCGGAATTCTCAATATGGACCTTCTTTTCCTAGTTTAAGGAAATTGACGTATCTGGTTTCGATAAACAAATTTCTGGATTCACGCAGATAAATCTGCAATTGATAAAATATCCCGTATTTGATTACGTCAATAATTGAATAAAATTAAACTAAGACTTCTTATTATAAGAAATATTTACTTAAAAGTCAATTCTTGACTCTTATTAAATCAATTTTATAATGCTGAAAATAATCAAATAAGCGTACTAGATCCAAGAAATTAATTTCTATTATTGATGTTGATTGGATCAATATAATCCATAAAAATTTTAAAAGATTTACTGAAAATAAGAAAGCATGGCTCTTTCACAGAATACTAAAATTCATCAAATTTATCCAATTTTACTTAAGATCAGTTTAGAACACATTTACTAAAACTGAGTATAAAAAGTGCAATCCGTAGATACAATTTGCTTGTCTGAAAACCAATAGTCTATTTTCTTAGTTTATGGCGATTTTTTCTTGATTAAAGCTAACTTTTCGTTCCGTGAATATACTAAATTTAGTCCAGTATTTCAAGGCGAACTGTATTACAAATTTCTTAAACGAATGAGTCTCTCGACCATGCCCTCTTGACTTTTCATGGAATATGTGTAAAATTTTTACTACACGAAAGCCCACCCTGCAAGCAATTTAACGAAAAGCTCGCTTTCTCAAAGTAATCTCGAATTTTTTTCGTTTTTCTGATTCTATTAGGAATGAGAGGAAAATAGATAGCTTAGCACGACAATTCCGCTTTTTGCCCGAAATTTCTCCATTTTTCTGATTTCAGGATTACAATCAAATTAGGCTATGTGCATCTATGCTTCAAATTTACTGCGAGATTCCTTCTTTTCTCTAAGTAAGATAAATAAGATTCAAATGACTAATAATGTTCAAAACAAAAATAATTTATCTGTTTAGTGGCATGTGCTAAAATATCTAGTGTTTATCTGATAAGTGGTATAATTAAAGGTGCAATGAAGTGACCAAGACAATAATGTTCACAGACCTTATTTTCCACTTAAAATGAATAAATGTCCATTTCCACGGCTCTAATTAAAAATCTATAAAAACTTGCTCTGCGCGAATCCCTTACGACACGAGAATAGCTGGATTCTCTTAATATATAAGAAATATCCCAGCAAACAATTTCTCGAAATTTTGCTTTTGCGAAGAATTCTCGATGAAGTAAAGAGTAGGAAAGAAATACTCTCATAGGTAAATAAAATCAATCATTCGCTTTACCAATATGAACTCGAAGTTTTGACTTAAAACAATTTGCCTAATCTGATTTTTCGATAATTTTTCGTTTTAACTAAATACACAACTTTTACCCACTCTGAAGAGTCAAGTAGAAACTGTAAGTTCGCGAAATTCAAGCCCATTTCAGAAAATTCTCTCATTGTTGACTGACTCTCGCCGATAGTGGTGCTTTTTGTCAGACGTTAAATGATATTATTTTTGTCAGCAAAAACCATGCTATGTCTCCGTCAAAGACAACAGCAATTTCCTTTAATTTTACTTCAAGAAAATGAAATCATTATGAAGATATCTTTCTAATGTGTGTAACTGATAATAACTCGTTGACCCGTTTCGATATCGATTCATTTTTTCAAAGAAAATTGGAGTATATAAGGCTATTATATGCAACCAAATACATTCAAAATGTTCGATATAATTTCTATAAAACGACTCGGAATCGAATCGTTTTTACGATTTTTTTAGTTCACATTAACGAATCGTGTACGATTCGATATCGTATCGTAATGTTTGCTAGGATATATAATACCACTAACACAAAAACATTGTGCGCATAATTTCGTTTTAGCATCAATTTCGGTTCGTGTTAGGATCTAAATCAATTCGCTATCGAGAGAAAATCTCGAGTTTATAAGTCGAGAATTATGTTCCATTTACTACGCTGATAGTCTGTTTTCCATTCGATAACGAGTTCGATCTCGAGTTTAAGCCAGAGATTTCGATATGCTAGTAAATCGTTTTCGAATCATGATGTTTGTAGGGCACATTACAGGGAACATCATGGTTGTACAAATTCATTTTCGCCATAACTCGCGTTTAGTTTGTTATGCCGTGTTGTGTTGTCACAGAATTTATTTTAGACTTCTAAATAAAAATGTTCTATTAAGGCAAGCACACACAGACGCGGTGGCGGTAGCGGTAGCCCAACTAACAATTTAAATTCTATTTAGTTTTACTCAGGTTTTATAATTGTTTTATTAAGATTTTGAGCTTGATAAATAGTTTTATGGTGATTGTAAGTCATGCCACTTGGTCTTCTAGACCAATTGATGTTATTGTGATGTTTTAAAAACCGCTTGGAAAGTAGTAATAAAATTATTTAGCATTTAAGTCCATTTGTACTTATAGAAGTTTTATCGCTGTTATTAATTCAATTTAAGCAGCCAAATAGGAATTAAATACCGCTTGATTTTATTATGGTTTTATGGTATCCTCAAAGACTATTGTATTAATCCTTGATAAAATTGAAAAATAAGACTCATGAAAGTTATACTAAGAAGCACGGAGGGCTACTTTAAAACCAATTTAAGGGACAATTTGATCTAGAGAGCTACTGGACTATGTAGGCATCTATCATAAAACTATTATACGCAGAGGTTATAAGAATGCATTTCAAAATTCTTTCACAAGATCATTTTAAGATTAAAAGGCTTAGTCAAACTGCCTATAAACCTAGTACATCTTCCCTTGTGTCAATACCTACATACCTGGGTATGTTTGAAATTTTGAGAATGAAAAAACTTTATCTAATCTTCGAAATTTTTTATCCATCACTTTAGTTATCCTCAAGGGCTCTATTTGTAGCTAATATATGCTATAAAATTTTGAAAAGTATTCTATGGTTCGTCAGAAGATAGACCTGAATTATAAATATACGTTACCAAGCTCAAAGCTTACCCAGATATGTAATACATTTTTTAGGAATGGGGATTGAAAGCAATAAAAAAATAGAGTTAATTCTTAAAAAACTTTATAGAATTTATTATGACAAACATTTTTTACATCTGGGAAATTCTGTGGTGATGTGCAACATTTACCGTGGGTCACCGCTTACCCTCCTCTTTGCAAATACTGCAGTTACTTTTCAGTCTGTTAGTTTGATCCCGTGCTGCTGGCCCACTTGACGTGGATGTAGATCTGATTGGTATTTGGTGTCCCATCATGCATTCGATAGAATATCTGATCCCGAAGTTCCTCATAATGTGTGAATTCGCTGCTATGATTTGTACATGCTGGCATGGTGAGGGCTTCACCAAGATCTTGCAGAAACGTACGTCTCTTATTTGTCTTTTGGTTAGAATTGCGGGTATCGTATATAATGAAGGCTGCCAGAGCAGCCACATCCAAAATATTTTAAAAAAACGCTAGGGTCCATCGCAACGTACGTCTCTTGGTGGTGTAATGTCCTACCATCTTATCCATATTTTCTCGCCCCCCCCCCACAATATGATTTCAGGCTTTTGGAGGACACCACTAACACTGTTGAAAGCAAAATTACAGATTTCCTATTTTTTGATACATAAGAGCAAATCGTAATCCGAACTCGGTAGAAAGCAGTATACGCGAGGGTATAGCTTGAAATTCTGGGGAAAGTTCCAGTATGAGGTATGCTTTGGGGTCGATACCTCAAAATGCAATTTATGATCTAATCACCCTTGCCAGCCAGTAGAAAAAGAATGAAATTTACACTTATTATGAACAAATTCTCCTGGAGATACTCGAAAAAAATGCATTTCTACCATCAACAATTATCCTACCTCCAAGTTTTGTAAGCCATATGCAGCATACCCACCTTTCGGAACAAGTCTAATCATAAAAATAAATTCTTAGGAACTGTTTGACTAAATATTTTCCTTATATATAAAGCAAAAAAATGAAACAGTTCCACAGAAATATACGTCAATATGGTTACATACTCGGGTATGTTATGGGTTCGTTTATTTCATTTATTTTATCCATTGACACAAGGGTTAAAGTGTCTTCGTCATGTGACATGCAAGAGCAATGTATTCAATTCTAGGTCTGATATAAGACTTGTAGCGCAAGATTTGATGGGATGAAATATTTATAACACCTTTTAAGAAATCCGAGATATTTCTATGCTTCTTTGGCAACAGAGAAGATGTGATCTGTCCAGCTTAAGTTATTGGAAATATTAATGCCAGAATGCTTAGTGACGGTGAATCGGAAAATAATGCTCCATAAAAAGAAACGGAAGTGATTAAGTGATGATCTTGCTTTAAAGAGATCAGACAGCTGTGGGATGATAGATTACAAATTATAAATTTGATTATAAATGATTAGATGTCAATAAGAAATCGACAAGTCGAAATAAGTATAATCACGGATATAAGTAACTTTATTTGAGTATCAATAGGTTTTAGCTGAGATCACATAGATTTGGAAAAGAGCACCGGTTTTATTGACAACTAAATTAAAGTCAAACAAATTTATTTTGCCTTTATAAGTTAAAGAGACTATAAAAAGACTAAAAATTCTTCGAAATGTATGGATTTAAATGCATATACATATGTAGGTACTATAAGCCTTGTAAATAGTATAAAAGCACGGTAAAGGTCAGAAAACAGATTTATGTTTGATTGTAAATACATATACAAACATACATATATATACACAAGTGTCATAAGTGCACTAAGTTTCATAATTCGTTTATACAAAACTAAATCGATTTAATTAATAGCAAATGGCATTATATCAGTCTGGGAGCGCTCAAAAATGTTTTACTTAAAACCAAATAGATTTACAATAGAATGAATTATTTTAATCGCAGCCATCCTAAGATCGGCTGCACAAGTAGCAAATAGGCTTTAATGTGAAATCGCCATTTTATGATTAAAATGCATTATATTTAAGTTAATTACTTTCAGGAATTTAAGACGTTTCAGAACTAGGAGATATCATTTTCAATTTTCTTTTTCAATTCCGAACGTATTTAAAATAATATCAAAATTAAATATAGTGTAAATAAAAAAAAAACTTATTTTACAAATATTTCTAAAGTTTTACTAATTTTAATTATTTCTGACGAGCGTTACTATTTTTCGAGCTATCCTATGTGATATAATCAGTAAATTTTCAATCGCCGTAAAATTTGCTACATTAAATTGTTAAAACTGCACTTATATTTATATATCTACATAAAAAAGTGGAACATATAAATATATTTGGTTCTATTACGGTAATTATGTAATTATCGGTTTAAAGATCACTTTAATTTTGAAGTTTGAAATCTAAAAGGTTTGCTGAAATAGTATTTCCAATGCCTTTTTATCTTAAAAAAGTTTGAGGAATAGCTTTATGATGGTTTTGATCATGGTACAAAGGATATGCGGTATGCTAGTATGAAATGAAAGCTCTTTAAAGCTTTCTGTGGCGTCATAACGAGACACTTTTTCAAATGAACATAAGAATAAATGAACTAAATACCATTTTCTATTCAAATTATTTTTTTATCTTTTTTCTTTTCCTTGTACGTTTATTTCAATCTTCCTTTCTATTTAAATGCTTAATACGAAAGTAATTTAGCCTTCCTTCTTAACGTAATCATCTATTCTATTTCTGTAATTTCAAGATCCGATCCCTGCAAGTTCTAATCTACAGCTTTTAATGCCTACCTACTCTTAAAACAAAATCGTCCTTTTGTGAAAACCAATCGAATGTTGGATTTTCAGAATCAACTTCTTCAAGGATACCCACTGAACACAGAATATTTTCATTGCGTCCTATAAATATGTAGTCTAATTTAAAAAAAATTTAAACTCAACGAAAATAGGAAATTAAAGTAGGAGAAATATAGATAGTTTACGATAACAAAATGTTAAAAGTAAATTACAACTTTTCTAAGATTTTTATACGTTTTTAAATGGAACTAATTCAACATACCTAATAAGTGTGATCTTAATCTATGTAGATTTAAAGTCTGTAGTAGTAGGGTGGTCATTCAAACCACCTTTAGATCTTATGGAACTAAAGAAATTATCTATGATATTTTGATTTAGTCGACTTGTGTGTAAGGATATAGTCCATTTTAAAATACTTCCTTAAATATATATGTAAATCTGATTAATTTTGTTATTAATATACCTTTTATGCACTCATTCACTGTGCACGTTTTAACCTAATGCCATCGGCAAGAAAAGTGGCTCGTTTTGAGGTCATAAAAAGCTTAAAGCTTTCAAGATGGCGAAAACACGTTCAGATACGAGCATACCTTATATTCCTTGTACCATGGTTGTGATAACGTTATGCGGACAGGTTGATGAGTTGAAATTACGCTTTTAGTTTAATGAAAGGTTCTATAGAGGACTGCAAATCATCACAAATAGTAATCCAGGTAAGACCAGTAAGGCCTTATATAGTTTTAAAAATATGCCCTCACAGCTTATTGTAGCGTGGACCCATTTAGTTTTGTAAGAGGATTTTTACGGTGATATTATTGTTGGCTTGACTATATAGCTTTATTACAGGTTTTATGAAATATATATATAAACTAGAATTGTTACTTTGGAGGGGTAGCGGTGATGATGGCGATGCGGTGAATATAAGCACACACCGACGCTGTGGCACGGTTAACGAAACATACACAAAATGAAGTTAGTTTTGAAAAAAAAAAAAAATAAATAAATTCTATTATCCCGGTATTCTAGACGTGACAATTAATACAGAATTTTGCTTAATTTTACTACTGAAATTAGTTCTTCACTCATTGCCATGACTGTACTGTTTCAACTGAAATGAATTTCGCTATCGCGGTGGGGCAGTGAGAATGCAACATGCGGCAATTCACGGCCACCGCTTTTGTCACCGCCACCGCGTTTGGTGTGAACGCTCACAATCACAATCATTTTAATGTTGTGCATCTCACCACCACCACAGTCTCTAACGCTACCGCTACCGCCACCGTGTCGGTGTGTGCTTCCCTTTAATCTGAATTATTGCCAATAAAGCCAAGTTGACATGATGACCACTTATCCTAAAATCATCAATTTCTATGTGCAAATTTATAAAGCTAGAAACATTAGCAATAATTACATAGATCAAGTAAGTTCAAACTTTGTGATTATTAAAAATGCTGTCCAGTTTGTTGAAGCTGAATGAGTTTTTAATATTTCTTTAATATTGGGATTTCTTATTGAAACAATTTCTGCATAAATAATTGAATTAATTTATGTGAGCCATTAATACCTAGCTATTTATCATAATTTTTAATGAGATCATGCTTATAGCTTTAAAACTTTCTCGGTTTCTATAGTCAGGTATAATAATTGTCCTCTACACAATTGTCTCTGAATAGAGCCCCAAAGTCTACATACAAGTAATGAGTCTTAATATCATAACACATAATTACTTTTCCTTATTTCATTCAACACCGGAAAGTATTATTACAATAAAATGAAATGAAAGAAAAGTTATGCATTACCTGACATAAATCCGTTTCGAAAATTAAAAAAAAAAAAAAACAGCAACAACAAGAAAAAAGTTATCTTCACCGTTTACCTACGGTTAATACTAACATCATAACTTCCATCATATCAATTTACTCCATTCTCTCCTATTCCAAGAAGTGCAAGTCTCATAATTTCAATCTAATTCATCCAAAAAGTAATCGTCGTTGCCGCTATATTGGTTGGAGCTCAGATGGAACCATCATCTGACGTGCTACTCTTGAATTTCCTACTGCCTTTGGCCTCAGCAATATTGAATCCACTTGAGTAGTAGCGTAGTAGGTACTGCGATCTTTTCATCCAGCTCTGAGCATGCTTCAAAGTTTTAAATTTTTTACCTGAAGATCAAGTACGATCAGTGGCCTCCAAGACACCTGATGGTTGGTAACGTTGATTTAGACGACTCTCACTCAGTTCTTATTAGCTCCTCTTTGAACTTGATCGACATTTTAGGAGTGCTCGCGTTTATTTTGATTTTTTCGTTGTTTTTCATTGACAAACAATTTTTTTTTCTTGTTAGCTTTCTTCATTAGTAGAGTGATTGAGTAAATAAATAGAAAACAATCGGCGTGTAATTAATTTAGCCCCACAAAAAAAAAAAAACAAAAAAAAAGTTAGAGAAAAGTGATGAATGACAAATAAGTGATAAATAAATATTAGAAAATAATCGAATTAAATTGAATTGAATTGATTACTTGTGGTTTTGATCAGCCTGTTAAGATACATATTAACGTACTTTTGTACTTACATAGTTTTTGCGTGTAAACAAAAGGAAAATTATTGCCAATCTAAAATGTGGATACAATTGTATATGTTGTTCCTGTTTTCTTCGATTGAAATAATCGTAGGTGAACCCCAATCTATTATACCTGGCAAATATGAAGCATATCTTCAGCAGAAAGGATTAGAGAATAATAGAAATGCCATAAAGAACTTCTTTGGTGTATGGAACAGAGACAAAATGTCTCCACCTGCACATGATACACCATCAAGTACCTGTCGATGCAGTAAGTATCGAATGCTAAATTCTAATATAAAAATTAAATGGCATTAGTCTTCAGTTTTTTTTTGTGTTTTTTTTTTTTTTAATAAGTCTTATTTATAAAATTGTTCAAATATTAATAACAGGGTTGAAAACTGTGTATTTAAAAAAAGGCTGTTATTACATTAAAGACGGAATTGGAAAAAAAAGTGATAGGTAAATGAAAACTAGCTGAAATATGTCCAAAAATGATTAGTTCTACCGAGTTTAGGAATTAATAAGAAGTAGACATATGAAAGACATTTATTCTGTACGTTTTTTTTTTTCATTACGTTAGCCAGCATCTGCCACATTAGATTTTATTGAAATACTCTGCGTCAAATTCTACGCTAAGATATAGAGGTTGCATATTCTGATAGATTTTCATAAGGATATTACCCAAGAAACAATTTTTTTTATATAGTAGTAACGGTGAGGTTTCCATTACCAAATTATATAACTTGAGTTATATAGACTAGTACTGGAAACCTCTTTGTAACCACTATAAACCCCTTATAGAGCTTAAATGGAGGATTATATAAAGGTTACCGTGACTTGATTTAGGTAACGTTATATAACTAAAAGTTTTATAAAATGTGTAACCAAAATATTCTGGTTACCTTAATATAACTTCTTATAAAACCCTTATATAACACAAGGTGCTCTCGATTAATTTATTTTGATCATAGCAGTGGTTGCGGAAATGTTTCGGTTACCTTTATAAACTTTGTTTATAATGGTGATGGTAACGTTCCCACAACGCTTGGAATTCTCAGGCTGATTACTTTCAGTGATTGAAATGTTAGGGAAATTATTTTTCGTTACCTTTATAAAACAATAATATGCAAATATTTACGAAACCTATCTTGACATAGAATTTCGATTTTTTTTTGTATTGCATTTTTATAATGGAAGGGTTTAATATTTTTACATTTCAGAAGTACAATTTTTCGGCATATATGTGGTGAAATTCAGCTGCAATTGAAATTTTACTGTGAATATCATCATAGATACTTCTAAAAACTATAGACCCCTCCAAAAATAAGCAATTTTTAATAATTTTAATTAAATATAACAAAATTAAAATTCAAATCTACTCCGATTTATGAGGCAGCCTACTCCGCTAATTCTAGCCTGGGGTCCCTTCACTGGATATAGATCATTCAATTTTTCGTGTTTTACATGGAGTAGGGGGGCGGCAATCTTCCATAGGCCTAGGGCGGCCAAGTGATCAAATCCGCCCCTGCGGATACCGCAATAAACCCTTATTACCAATAAGTTATATAACGTGGTGATCAAAACAATTACAAAACTTTTTTATATACCTTCTAGTAATGGTTAGTCTAAGTTATGTAGACCGGTGATTGAAACATTGCTATCACCAACTTATATAACCTTTAGTAACTTATTTCTAGGATAACCATTAGTAACCTTAAAAAACTCTAATATAACTACGTCACCAATTGGTAATATTATAAAACTCTTATATAACCACTGAAATTTTTACATAACCGAGTAACCATTATATACCCCTTATAAAACTATCCATCACCTTCAGTCACCAAAAATTGGGAAAATTGTTACTTGGGTAGTTGATATATATTTTAATACAAGTTTAACTACTGAGATCTATTCTTACAGCTTTACCAGTAGCCAGCAAATTAATATTGATTAACATTTTAGTTTTGGATTATAGACAACATGTGTATACATATAAGTCCTGTTCATAATGTTAATGGATTGATCCTTATGAAGGGAAATCAGGAATTGAAATTTCCATATTCTAGGAATAGTTGTTCTGAATATCTGATATCATTCATACTGGAACTACTTTATCACATTCCGTGTTTGATGTCGATATATATTGAATGAACTAGTTCGTTATGCTGAACGTTCCCTGTTATGGTGATCTGTAAATCTTAGATTAACTACAGAAAAAAGTGATGCTTGCTATTAATAACTGCTTATCATGACTCTAAAATTTATTTGCATTCCAGTTTTTCGATTCGTTGTGGCTTACATGTGCATATTAGTTGTACTTTGATAAATACGTTAAAGGTATTACCATTGCTTGCCATTGGTGTTTGAAGTCGTGCATTATTTTTCGTAAAGTTTTCAACATTAGACTTAAATATATTTGAATATTTACATTACTTGAGAATTATCCAAAAACGAATTTCAATGTAAGCTTTTGCTTACATATTCGTCTTGTTAGTTTTTATTTATGTATTTCAAATCCACCATGCCTTACAAAAAACAAGTGTAATCAACGAGGTATGTTCTATTGGTAAATGTTAAGGTAAAATCTCAAATTGGAATATTGCAGCTCACTAATTACATCTTATCTTCTTTTCTAGTCGTATAGAGTTTAATTTTCAGAGACTTGTTACTTTACCGTGTAATTTAAGCTCTTTTCTGTGAAGTAAAATTAGTAAATGGCTAAAAAAAATTTTGTGTGTGCTTATTTGAGTGATGAGTGACACGATTGTTATAATAAATTAAATCCTTTGTATTCCGGTTTAAGTTGAACTTCGTACTTAAATGTCAACAGCTTTCTTTGGATCGTTACTGGTACTTGTACAACGAAATACATATACAATGTATGTATATATCGATAGAAACGAGCCTTTATTTAATCAGTTTAATAAAATATGGAATTTCTGACTTTCAAATTGCAGACAATCATAGTGGGAATATTTGTTGTTGATGGTTGAAATTATGGGCAATCTTTTTTCTGCGCTATTCTTATTATAGCAATTGCGTTAGCTTATTTTATACTTAGAGAGCAGCATATTCGAATCCCTTTTTTCAAACTTAATTATTATTTATAATAAAAGAGGGTGATAGTTAGTCACGTGGTAGTTTTCCCCTCAGAAAATGATAAAAACTTACTGAGACTGAACTTGGACTTATGGTGAGGACCCTACTAATGTTGCTTACATGACATCTTTTCTTCGATAAATCCTAGAAGCTTATTATTCCGGAGACTTATATTAATCACGTCCTTGTTTGAAGATCCAAAGTCACCATTGTTCATCCGATTCCGAAATATAATTTCATTGCCTGTAGCAATAGACCTTATATGATAAAAGATCAGTAAGTTCAAGGCCGCCTCTCTCCTCTTAAAGGACTAGATCCCGTTATTGGATGCTTTTATTTTTATCAGCAAATATATACTGATAGAATACATAAATATGCACGTATGGTGTACAACATTGTTTTCTTGGTAACTACTACTGTATAGAAATCTGGCTATCACATTAATTCAGACTTATAAGAATTATGCATGAGCTAATCAAATGAGCATGGCATAATATAGGACTTAAATTAAAAATTGTATAGCTGTTAGGGAGGAGTATATGCATCTTGTGACAGAACATTGAATGTGTTTCATGTTTCGGTCTGGAGTCAAAACATATCAGCGGTCAACAATAGTCGAGGTATCTCTGTCTGTCTCATATCACGAATGGAATTTGAAGGAGTTGGAATCTCCGAAATTGTATAAGAAGTGTTCAGTTCAGATAGGTACGTATTAAATACAGAACTCTTTACCCCATCACTGTAGATTCACTCTGTCTTTCTGATTGAAAATTAGAAGTTTTAAATATTTTTATTCTTTTTGATTTAAACATTCTTTTTTCTTCTAACAAAAAGTTTTGTACTATGTGTGCGAGAAACAGACAGGAAAAGTAAGGATTGATCACCAGTGATGTGTGTGCCTTACCAACTTATTCATACAAATAAAAAATTAAAATCTGAGGCACATATGCAATTTCAGAATGGCAATATTGTTTGATGAATATGAAAGTTCAAGTAATTCGAAGAATTTCAAAAGACACAGAGGCCATGTGGGTACAGTTGTACTCTTTTCCTTTATCCACAGAGCCCCTGTGGCTTTTGAAATTCTATAAAGTATCAAGGTTCGAATCTTGATCGCCGATGATAAAAAATTTTTAGTAGCATTTTATATATAATTACTAGATCAAGAACCAGGTTTGAAAGTCACACAAAGTTTTATAAGCCAAACTAAAGAGATGGTTCTGAGTTTTTTATATTCATAACAAAACAAGAGAAAAAGTTATAATTGATCTAGATGAAAATAAGTTAAATAAAGTAAAAATCCAAAGTTTTGTATGGCAACACCAAGAAGGGTTTGCCGAATTTAATTTATTTTTGAACTTTTAATTTACTATCACTATGAAAACACCATGTTCCAAATTTCAGCTCTCCATGTCATCGTCTTCTTGGGCAGTGTCCAAATATATAGTGGAAATGCATGCATTTAATATTGATACGTGCGTACCTAAGTACAATTGCACAATTCTTTACGGGTATGCGTGGCTGATTATGGAAACGTTACATTATAACCCTTTCCATAAAACTCTTGGCCTTGACGGACAAAAACGTATGCAGTTACGTTAGTCAAGGTTCTCATGATCTCAGTATACCAGCAGAATTTCGCAATGATGGTATTGGTAGCATTCCATGGACGGATATATTCAGTACGTAACCTGTTGTGTGCGTTTTTTTGTTTTTTCATTCCTTTTCTCATATCAGCGGAACCAATTCGTATTACGATCGTCTCCATAATTTTGATAATGATTGTAAAGCAATTCTTGCGCAGCTTTTGTGGTTCTATTTACACTGGTCGCATTCAGATCTTGCCAAATGTAATTAGTGCGTAAACTACTCCCAAGTTTCGCATTAAAGACGACGCCAAGTATTATGAACATCATTAAACCGCTCAATGGAAACACTAACAGTAAAGTATTCAAATTGATTAATTGCTTGGACTTAGAGCACGTCCATTTGAAAAGCATCCCATTGTTGTAATCGATCAAGATCTGACTGAACTAGGCAAATATATATCACATAGATTTTCAAAGGGCAATAAAATCTTAAGACTATCTGCATATAGAAACAGTTGCGCAGATTGAAAAATATTTACTATATCATTAAGAAAAATAACAAAAATAATGGATCTAAGTACCTTCCAAGCGGAACATCAAATAAAACTGAAAGCATTCCACTTTTACATACCGAGAATGATTAGTACGATATGAAGTCAACCAATACCAAACCGTAGAGGAAATAAAACCAAACATCTCAAGAATTTTAATTATTTTAATTAGATCAAATATTTCAGTTCAATCGAGTGTTTATCATAGATGATTGCACTAGTAACTGTGATCACCAACACCCGTCTTGATTGAAACAAGATAATTTTCGTAATCTTTGGTTGCATTCCGAATATAGTAGTTTACTGATAACAATATAGAATTCGCTGCAAGTGAGAGGGAATTCGATGCAGCCACAGCTAATGGTATTTTTTATGCACTATTTGAATAATCAAATGAATTTTCTTAAAAACCCACTTCTTCTCTAACATGAAATTCATGTTCCTTGGTCACGAAAACTGTTACTAATTCCCTATGCCCTTGGTTTTCTCCTCTTATCAGGGATATGATATCAGTTCGTGATATTACGTACACTGTAGAAAATATTAGGACTATTCCCTAAAATGTAGGGAATACTCCCTAAAATTAGGGGGGGGGAACCTACAGTTTAGGGTATATTCCTTAAAATGTAGGTACTAGTCCCTACATTTTAGGGAATATTCCTTACATTTTAGGGAATATTCCCGAATCTTATCGAAAAATACCTAAGCTTTGTGGCAAAAATTTGTGCACATTTTTTACTGTGTGTCATAAATAGAAGAGTATAAGTTTGTACTTAGTTATTACGCTCTTTCAAGAACGTAGATCTTTACTCAGTGGTACTATTTGTCAGCTATTCCTAAAGCTAAAAGAAGTTTTACAAATTTAAACTTAATCCTAAACTATCCTCTAAAAATCCAATTGAAAATTTGACTATGAGTGGCATGAGTTAATTTCGTAAAACTAATTATTCTATTGATCCTGATGCAGCTAAATGAATGTCTTCTGTCCGGTGTAGATGATACTACTGATTTACCTATGTCTCAATTTTACGTAGCTGATATCAAGCTATTGATGCTGATAATTTCAACGGTCGATTCTTCAAGATGTCCTAACCCTATATCTTCCACCCATACTGACACATATTTGCAACTCTTGTTTTACTACTTGCAGCTTTCCTATGCTATGCAAAACTATTAAAGTTATTCTAGAGCAAAAAACAAAACAAGCTGACACTATAGTGAATATCAACCAATAAGTATTTTACCATTTCTCTCTAAACTAATTGAGAAAATTAGGCATTTACAAATTTCTCATTATTTATACTGATATATATAATGATACCGCTTGTGCTGTCGTTAAAAGTTAAATGGCAGTACTAGTACTTCTAGTTTACTCTGACGCTTTTGATATCGTTAGTAATATGAAATTTAAAAGCAGCAAAGTAGACTTATAACTACTTGAGCAACAGATTACAAACAGTATTTGCTAACAATTCCTAATCCAACTTCCTTCCAGTGTTGTTTGATATACCTCAGGGATCCAATCTTGGGTCTTTGCTATTTTCTATGTTTATGAATTATATATTTATTCAAGTTAAGGCTGAGGTGTGTTGAAAATTCTGTGATAGAATTATTTTTTGGAATTTTCCGGATCGAAATAATCGAAACCAATTAGCTGACGAATATAACGTTGAACATTAAGAATTCCATTTCTTGCGGGGTATTTAGGGTCTACACGGTCCATAGAGTTATGACTTTAGAAAAAGACAGCTAATTCCTTAGTGTCGTAAGATTTTCTTGGTTTGTCAAATCTTCAAGGATGAAATTGAATAGAGAGGATGGAGCTGTGGTTTGGGCTGATAATGAAAATATTTCTTTCAGTTACGTGTTAAAATTGTTTGGATGCTCTGGATAAGTTTCGTTGAAGATTCCAATTGCTGAAGCCTAGAAGAGTTATCCAAATAATTGAATGTTGAAACGTAATGAGACTGAATATAAAGTTAAGTCAAATTTTGAAGGCAATTTCTATTTGCAGATATTAAATTTTGGAAAAAGTATACTCCTGAATTTAGAGAGAGAGAGAGGTCTGACCTGTATAGACTATACTAACGGATTTGAAGATTTGTACATTTAAAGTATATAGTTGATTATTCTGCCATTCTGTTTCTGTATATTGAGGAGGACTGCGTCATTTTGCAGATTGCCAATCTTTTTAGCAACTCTTTTGGAAGTGCCTTCTTGGATACTAGATTAGACTAGATTATAGGGGTAAGGGGACGGGTATTTCCTTTGCAGTATGCCGACACTTTATTGTGCACCGCTTTCTTTTATACATATGCCTCTAGTAGTTCTGATCCCTCCAAGGGCCTTAGAAGGTGTCAGCCAAATTCTTGGTATGACTGTTGTGCAAATTCCTCGTATGTGTGTAGGACATCGTCCGATGTTCCATCATCTCTCATACATACATAGTACTCTTCAGTCTACGTAGATTAAAGAGTTATATGTCTATTAGACGCAGATGTGTTTTTTTAAGTTCACAATATCCAGTTCAGATTCTTGTAAAAATTCTAAACTAATTCCTAGACAATCACAAATGATCTAGGCTCAATCTTTGTTGAATTCCAGGTCTGGTCGATTTGGTTGTGAATCCAATTCTGTAGTGAAAGTTTCATTTTCTAAATTTGTATTTTGAATAGCAGATAGAGGTTGTATTTAACTACCATCCTCCCTAATATCACGTACAGTAGAGGATTTGTTTTTATTTGAGACTTCTTGAGTCCCATTAATTTGATGCGTCCGCTGCGGCTCCATACACAATTAGTTCAGTCACTTTTTTAATACGTTTCTGATACTATTCGTAACATGCTTTCCATGGAAATTAATAATTCTTCGCAAAGTACCTCATGGTAGCTATGTTGGTCCATTGTGAACCCGTTTATGTGGGTGTAGCAATGATTACTGCGCTCCTGAATTGAATTTTAATACTTTCTCCCAGCCTTGGTATATAGCCGAGAGGGTACTTACTAAAGGTTTTGCTTATGCTCGGCAGTAATTCTATTAGTTTTCTTTGTTGAAGTCTAGGGTTGAGAAAATGCCATCAATTTCAAGTGATTTGAATGGCTTTGATGGTTCATTTGATCGTCCTCGATGCGATGATTCTACTAGAGACGCTTTTCATCCTATTTGTAGGCTTGTATTCAAGCCATAAATCTTTGGGGTCCGAATCGTTTTCTCTTATTATATCTGAGGTGGGAAAATGAGTTTGTAGTAACAATTTACTAATGTAGCTATCGGCTTTCTGTACAAAGCTGATATGATCCATACAGGGAATGAAGTGGCATTAGAGTAAACTAAATCGAAATGATTCATTTAAGCACCAATGCATTTCAGATACTCAATCTTAAAGAAAGAAAAAAACCAATAACACCGTTTTGAAATATAATTATCTTAATTACACCCCCATCATTCATCTCCCATCAAATTTGTCTTACAAAATTTTTGTTCCTTTTTTAATTCATATTAAGTTCGATGACGAAGTTTTTGAAAACTACTATAGCAAACGATAATTTAAAATGGTTGGTGGAGGAGGTTTCATAGGGCACAATCACCATTAAAAGGGCATAATTTTCATCAAGCAACATACCACGTCCACATCCGTTCCAAAGAATTTTTCATTTATTCCGCTTTTATTGGAAAACTTTTGAACGGCTTAAATTGTTTGTTGTCCTTTGTATGTGGCGCATTCAAGTTTATAAAATTAATTAGGTCTCTGAGTTCGTTCGGTTCGTGATACACATTCAGTGGGAGTAATAGCGGAACAACGTTTATCACTTTTTTCTTGTTCAACTTTATTAGAGGGATGGGGGAAATAAAGAATTGGTTCATCAATAAGAAAAGGATAAAGAGTTGCTCTATCATCTTCTGTTGGTTATTTTATTTGTGTCGATTTTAGTGTAAACTTTAATTGATTATTTTTGAAGATGTACAGCTCTCTCATAGAAAAGTAACTCTACGGAGTTGTTAAACTTTTGCGAAATTTTACCTGCGTTTTTTATTGCTACTCTGCATTTTTATGTTGATAATGCTCAATTATATAGATCCAGTGAAGTTGGTCTCATTAAGGATTACAAATGAGAACTTTGAGGTTAATTATTTGGGATCCTGTAACAAGTCTTAATACCTCAAAATCTAAGTAGTTGATTATCCAAAGACGGTGAACTAAATACTGTAGGATATCAAATATTTGAAAAATTCTATAATAATAATAGAAAGAAAGTGGAGATTATCTTTAAATCTATCATCCATAATATTCATAATCTCATTATGTTTCTGAATTTAAGAATTCAATTTGGGTGTGATAATTTTCTGTATATATTTTTATTAATGATTTGCCACACTTGTTAAAATATATGATCCAGACAAACACAAGAAACACAATTAAAAATAATGTTTTTTAATTTATTTATTTTAATAGTTATACGTTGGCTTTTTTAATTAAATTTTAATGTTGTCAAGTTTTTAATTAAAGATTAACATTTACTGCTGATTTTTTTTCTCATATATTCGATTATATTCATTTTCTCGTACATATAAAAAAAAAATTGTATCTTAAATGTACAATAGTTGCTTGGATAAATAATCTGAAAATTGTTATACTATTATTTGTACTACTGAAAATATTGCTGGCAGCATTAGATTAGCAGCGGAAAAAAATCACAGGCACAAATAATATCAATTACAGGCATGTGATATAACCACCGTCCTACTTTTAATGAATTAATTCCAGATGATAGATCTGATATCTTGCTCAGCAATTCTTTTGATAATAGAGATCATTTCTTTATTCTATATCTATTATCCAAAATTATTTATGTATTTTATTGAAGATATCTCTTATCTTTTACTTATTATTTCTAGCTTCAAAACTTTTAATAAAATCTAAATTATGAATTTTTTGAGAGTTAAGAAGATTTGTAAGGGCTTCGTGAAATATGTATAAAAGCTTCCAATTTACCTTGAATGTTCACAAAAATTCTTTGAAAAAAGAAACAAACATAAACACGAAAATTTCAAATCTCCCTGAGTTCCACGAACAAAGAACAACTAATTTATGCTGCACAAGCTACTTTGTATTCAGAGAGACAGCTATGTTAGATGCTGCAATGTTATTCAAAAAAATGCTATCCATTTTCCAGATCGTGCAATGCGTATTAAAATGTCCTTCAACTCTGTACCATTAGCAGTGAGAGAAATTACTGAAGAAAAAACATTAGCTACAAGCGATCTTAATTTTACATTGCTGTCCAAAAATGCCTCAAAAATGTCGGTTCAAAATTTGTTCCCTCATATCCATTTATTAGAAAAATCAACAAAATATATTTACTTAAATAACCGAAAAACAGTTAATTAATATTGAGCTGATTTATAAGTCGGGTTATGATGGGAGCTTAATCCCATTAAGTTAGCAGAAACATTAGAAAATTTACAAAGGAACTCATTAAAGGAAAGAAAGTCTTCCAAATAGACAGTGGCATTTTTATTATTTGTTCCCTTCAATGGCAGTTCTTCTATCGAAAGAGTGACAAAATTATTCAATAGAACAACAGTAGTCCATCAATAACGGGATGTTATTAGAGAATAAAATTATTATTAAAATCGGAGTCTACAGAATTAATCAAAATATTCAGTTTATGATAATTAAGCAATTTCCTACAATGTTGAAAGATTTTTCGTCTAGACATGAAATTGATGATTATATATTAATGATTTTTAGAGTTGTATTTCAGGCAGCTGCTTCTTCTGATAACAGCCCAATGAAGAGATGAAGAGAAGGATGTATGTTATAATATTGTACAAGTAACTCATGCTTATACAATATTATAACACACACACACACCCTTCTCTTCATCTCTTCATTGGCCGGTTATCAGAAGAAGCATAAGAATAAAGAAATAAATAGTCGAAAAGATTCAAGGAATTCTACAACTATTTTATGCATATGTTTTCAGTTAATTTTGATCTTATAATTAATAGCTACAAAACAAAAGTAATAAATTGAGGTGTATTCAAACTGAAGCTCCATCTATTGTAATTAAATTCTAATTAAAAATTAACAAAGATCAGTGAACTGTTTATTTTTAAACTTCTCGAATTAATTAATTTCCATTCTTTCTCTTTCCTTCTCCGAAAGATGATTTACTTCTAACCTAGCACAAGTAAAACATAATTTTTAACTTCATATTTCCGATGTAAAATACAAACTAATGCGACAATAATTCAAATGTCGGTTAGAAATTAAAATCTAATTTCGCTATTGTTAATCATAGCTTTAACATTTGAAAACTTCTATAAAAATGAAAATCCAATTCGAGAATTTTCATTCAAAACAAATATAAAAAAAACTTTCTTGTAATAAGTATACCAAATTAAAGCTTAAATAAATAAAATTATTTTTGTGGGAAATGGTTTGTCTAAATTGGAAAATACAGTTTCGAAAAATTTACAAAATATTGGAAATTTCCTATAATTTTAATGATCTTGTTAGGTAAGAGACTCAGTTTTCTCAAAAGTTTTAACCAACGGAAGTGTTACAAGCAGTTGATTTTGAAAATTGTAAAAGGAAGGCAGAGGAAAAGAGTATACAGGTAATTTTTGATTTGCCAAGAATAGCTTTGATGAATTTAAAAGAAAAGATAAATACTACTTTATAATTTGCTACGAAATACTAAAATCTTATTAAAAAAAATTTTAAAACTGCTCTTGTTAGAACAGTGTTATTAATTTACCTGGCAAGGATAGTAGTATTTTTACCGTTTTTCAATAGTTACCACTACTATTAGATACCTTACTTTAAACTACACGAAGACCCCTAATACTTTTTTGCGGTTAATATCAATATTATTTTCAGAATACTATATACCTATATATGTTGTATGGGTGTTAAAACTCAAATTCCAATTAAAAATCATTTATTACAGACATCTACACACTTAAATTCTAGTCTGATGTGTTGACCCATTCCTTTCCTATGCCCTCTGTCACTTGTTTAATCTGTCCTTTCCAAAGACATAGAAGAACTCTGCGATTATTCCTCTACATGAGAAGTGCGACAAATCGGATGTTTCAAACTATAGACCTATTGCTAACTTATGCCATGTTGCGAAGATTTTTGAAGCCCTTGTCAGTGATGTGCTTCACTCTCTTGAAGGGAAAATCAACTACGACTAATCTATTAGAGTTTCTTCACTATTGTATACCAGCAATTGAGTCTGGTAAGCAGATTGAATGCGTCTTCATTGATTTTAGCAACGCCTTCCACAAAATTAGTAATAAATCCTAATGCACAAGCTCTCCATTCTCAGTTTCCTCCTCCATTTTTGTTCATTAGTTGTCTTCTTATCTATCTAACCGTACGGAAAGAGTTATATTTCACGGAACACTCTCTGCTGAGATAGTTAATACCCCTGGTGTATCTCAAGGTAGTATCCTTGTTCCACTACTTTTTATTCTGTACATCAATGATGTATCCTTACTTTTACTCAATTCTAGAATACTTTGTTATGCGGACGATGTCAAAATATTGCTTGTTTTTTAGTTCTAATGACGACTCTGCTCTTTTAAACGATGACTTAGCCACTTTTCATAAGTGGTGCTCCAATAATTATCTTCCTCTAAATATTAATAAATGCAAAACTATGACTTTCGTTTGCAATAGGTTCTCAATTTACTTCAATTACGTTTTAGAAAGAAGCCAAGCTCGACAAAACCAAAGATTTGGATATAATTCTTAATTTTCGCATTTTGAAGATCATTTTCACTACATAATTATAAGAGCTAAGATTATCTAAAGAAATTGAGGACCATACGAAGAAGATTTCTCGTCTAACAGACTAAAATTTATTGAAAATAATTTCAATAAATTTACAAAATGCATTTAAGTGCAAAAAAAAAAACTTCTTTACTGCACCTTTGTTAGGTCGATGCTGTTACTGGAATATGCCAGCCACGTCTGGTCCCTTTACTGCTATGTGAATGTGAAGATCAATCGCATTGAAGCTGTTCAACGCATATTCCTCCGATTCGCACTCCGCGGCATTCCTAGGAGTGATCCGGTAATCTTGCCTCCTTATGTGGACCATTTGAGCTTGTTGTCCTTGCAGACGCTGGAAACTAGACGTAATATCTCTAGAATTGTATAATTTTCGATATTTTGAAAGGCTCAATAAACTCTCCACTTTCGATAAGCTCAATTGGTGTATCAAACCCAAGCAGGTCGCTCAGAGGACAAAACTTTCCGCATATTTCTTACCATCGAACCACCTACGGTGCGAACGAGCTTTTGACCTCAATACCCCGCCCCGTTTCTTTAAGGATCATTTGGACCGTATTAATTGCAATTGAAAAATCAGCTTAAATTTTAATAATAGTTAAGTTTATTTGCTTTCTTGTTTTTGCTTTCTTCTGTTGTTTTTGTTGTTTTCGCAATTTTTGCATGGAATAATTTTATTTTAAATAATAATAATAATATACAAGAAGAATAGTATCAGTCGATGGACCGAATTTCAGTATATTTAAATCTAATCCAAATTTCCCTGTGATAACTGAAAAATCAACGAATTGTTGCACATTGTTCTGGAACATTTGTAAATACGTCATCGATTACATACATATCGTGTTTTCCCCTTAGTTAGTTCCATATTTCAAATATTTTAAACAGTAGGTACTGTATTGTCAAATATCAAAAATATTCGAACAGATGGGTAGAAGTGTATATTTATAAAATTTGATCTCATTATTAGTAAGCGTAGTGTCTTTTAAGTACATAAACACAAAATAAATTTCTTTTTGAGGAACTAGGAGACTGACGAAAAAAAGCCTCAATAAATACTAACCCTGATAATATCAACATTTTAGCTATAGAAACTTAGAAGTTCAGAGAGAGAAAAAATAAAAGTAGCCCTTTCAAACGATACCACACACGATATACAAAAAAAAAAAAATTGTCTTGAGCAGGTCCAAAGCATTGCAATAAAATACGTTAAAAAAATATTTCATAATCTTTGACTACCGAAAGATATGCTGTCACAAAATTCCAACATTCTGCCAAATTTCAAATTCGCATATGTATTTTTTGAGAAAAACTTTTTTGACAGACAGACGCAACAGCATTTTAAGGGGTTCCGTTTCTTTTTTTCTTCTGAGGTATCCTAAACCTAAAGATGAGAAAATAAACAAAATTCAAGTATTAATACTTATCATGAGTGCTAATATTATATAATGGTGAGAATATAATAAGACTATTAGAAACGTACTTATATATTAGAAACATAATCATCTTACAAAATCACAATATAAAAAAAAAATACTACATGTTCCTTTTTACAAATCAGACAAATAATAAAGAACATAAGGTAAATTTAAAATAAAAAATAACGATTTTTAAATTAATTTAAAGCTCAGTTTTAAGAACATGTATTCCAATTTTCGATGATTTCCATCCAAAATGTTGATGTCAAATATCAAGATTAATAAAAACTATTTTCCTTAATTTTTTAGGCACTATAATTACATCACATTAGGCATTAGGTAAGATTACAATTGGCAATTTATTTTACATTCAAAGTAGTAATTTTTTTTCGCATTGTATGTTCTTGGGAAAAATGTAATTGAATAATTTTTTTATTTCAATTTTCAAGCAAATCATGCTTATCAAATTAAAAACTTAATAAAATATATTAAAAAAACTTTTAAAATAATTAATAACCTGTATAAATTAAATGGACTAAAAAGTAAAAAATTATTTTTTTTCTTTCTCAGTGATATAAACAAGAAAAGTTTAATGCAAAATAAGAAATGCTACAACTCAGTTAGACAATTGTGATTATAGTTATGGGATGCCTAAACTTTTAAGATTTAATCAGAGTTTTAGCATTTCTTATTTTGCATTAAACTTTTCTTGTTTATATCACTGAGAAAGAAAAATATTATTTTTTACTTTTTAGTTCATTTTATTTACAAAAGTTATTTATTTTAAAAGTTTTTTTAATATATTTTATTTTCTACTTTTTATTCATATTCTTGAAAATCGACTCTCGAAATTTGAGTCTCGAAAATCGACTTTCGGAATTCGAAATTCGACTCTGTAAAATCGACTCCCGAAATCGATTCTCGAAACTCGACTCTCAAATCTCGAAAGGTGGTAGTTACCACTACTACCCCGAAACCCCCAACACGTAAGAACATCTTACCCCATCGGAAAGCTCCCCATTCACGCATTCTAAATCAACAGACCCCATGTAAATTTATCCACGTTTACTACTATAAAACCCTTTCGTCACGAACGGCGTTCTCAGACGTTCAGGCGCTCAGGCACTTACTTTCTGAGTAAGGGGTCTGTAAGTTGATAGAAAGTTATTAAAAAGAGTACTAAAATATTAGTAAAATGCAAAATATAAGGGAACAGTGTCCATCCTGCTAAAAACTCATGATATCAGAGAAACTGTGCATAGCGGCTGCAATTAAATTTCAATTGTCACGTAGTCTTCGCGAGCATAGAACGTTGGGACACTTCTGTAGTTTGGAAAGCGTTCAAAAACATCCTTTCTAATTAATTTTAGTGAAAAATCTCTAACATATATGATACACCTTACAACGGTTAAGCATTTCTACACTGTAAAAAATGCACAAATTGTTGCCACAAAGCTTAGGTATTTTTCCCTAAAACGTAGAAAATATTCTCTCAAATTTAATACATTTTAGGGAAAAATACCTATGTAAGCTTTGTGACAACAATTGTACACATTTTTTACTGTTTAGCTTTATTTTGATTTCCAGAAATCTATAAATACAAACGAACGTAAGATTGCACTAGGTAGGTATCCATGTTTTGTTTACTTATCACATATGGGGCAAACCAGGAGTAGGCAAAACGGGGCAAATGGCGAATCTCGAGTCACACCTAAACTTAAGTCAACCGTCTTATTTTTTTTTTCGTTTCTTTTAAGAATCGATAACAAGTTGGATACTTTAATTAATTTAATCAATTAATACACTGTTACGTCAATATTTGGTGAAACTATATACTGATGAAAGTTAAGCAGCCCACATTATCCCGGTCTCCCATGGGTGAAAGTAACACAAATATTAATAAAACGCAACCTATATGTGAAATTACAATTCCGTTCTCTGAAAACTAAAGGGTCTTAAGTAGTCTCCTATTTTGTAGTATTTTGTTGTCTGTAAATTGTACTAACCCAACTTAGATCAATGTAAATCAATTTATGCAGAATTCAATTCAATAACTTCTACCACTATAAATAATGTTGGTTTTGATTAAAACAGAAATATTATTTCTGACGCAAATCAATATTTCATAGAAACTATGATATATATGTACCTATACCTACGTATGTAGTTACTGCATTCGAGGGCAGGTTACTACGTACAAAGTGAATTGAATTATAAAAGTTCATAGCATCATAATTAATTAGCGAAAATTTATGTTAATGCAAACAAATATTTTCTTAAATTCCAATAAGTTAAGACAAAACAAAATTAATAGGCAATAAAAGTGAACCGGTTTGCATTAAATTGAGAATAGATATCTTTAAAATACATACTAGAATATCACAAATTCCTGTTTCTAATAGCCATTAGAAGATAATTAATATTTGCACAAACAAGTTTGTCATAATGAGCACTTTAGTATCATTCCATGTGCATTTGTTGATTTGTTGATAATTAGCGCGTGTTGCGTTTTATTATGTGTAATCTTGATAGAGCTACTATCCCATTAGTACATACATATATAAGTACGTAATTGTTCATTTCCTTATTTTACCTTATAAAACATATGACTTTTAAACGTGATACATTGATCATAATAGAAATACATAAACCCAAATTATGACGGGTAAAACAACTAAAAATTAAATAATTTCAGAGGCCGAAATTCCTTGTTAGAAATCGAAACAAAAATTTTCGGATAAATAAGTTTTACTTTACTCAGAACATTTATTTTCGTGCTAAATTATTATGGATATTTGTAAGTTCATTTATTTAATTTCAGTAAATTCGAGTCATTGTCTGAGTCGGAAAAATTCCTAACTTCTGCAAGTTATTTTCTTTCACCTTCTCAGGACGGCTGACTTTTCGGAAGTTTTGTGTGCGTTTTGAAAAAAGTTATTAGCGATGGAAATTGCTTGCCAGGAAATTCTAAAAAAATGAAATGCACGAGTATATCAATTAAGTAAAATTATTCGAAATTATGACTTAGCAAATATCTGCAGATCTGTAGATAAGTTTTAATCCTGATAACATTCCTTGTTTGCTAATCGAAGTCCAGTCCCATACTTACATTTAAAACTGCGCAGTTCTTTGCAGCTCTAACCTGATCAGGAATATTTTGAATGATATAAAATCTAGACAACTGTTCTTGCTCAAATTCACTTTAAGATAACTGCGCAGTTTTAATTAAGTGTGTTTAGCCAGCAATATTCAATATACTAAGCTGCATGTAAATTGTTCGTTTAAATTTTATAAGAAAATGCGCACTTACTTGTTTTTCAAACCAATGTCAAAAAGACAAAAAACGACTGATGCATATTTCATATAAAAGCTTATCACCTTATTGTATACCTAAATCAGTCCAGAGCAATTGATGTGAAATGATACTTTAATCAAAACTACCTATAGTTTGTAAATATTAAAACAAAGATTATTAATGACAACTTTTGATCTAATTTTGACTAGACATACCCATAATATGAAGTATGAGGTGTGGAACATCAAGTGATACCCAATGAACAACAATTTTTCATTTTGATTCGCGACTCATTTTAGTCCATAGTTTTCTTACTATTTTTATAATATATAGTAAACATTTATGGTGTTAAACGTTATCAAGGGTAGTAAAGTTCTTAGTTGTGTTAGTATCCTGTGCTCGTCTAGACGAATACTCAGTACAAGATAAAAATTCAAGAAAACCAAATAGAGGGACAAAATTATAAAAAAAGTATTATTATACAAGATGATTTGGAATTGGTAGTCATTAATGAAACAGGAGATTAGTTGAAGTGTCAAAAACAAAAACATTGTACCAGAGAGGGGGATAATCTGAACTGTTTCAGAGTTACAGGGTGACTAAGAAAATGTGCTAGATTTTCGTAAAAAATCCTGTAACTTCCTTGTTGTGCTTAGACCCTATGATGATGATGATAGTAAACCTTCTAAGCTTTTTAACGAGGTGGAGTGCTAGTCCACCTCCTCGCTAGTTATAGGACGTCAGAGTCAAATACTTGGAAAAAAATTCCTAATTTTTTAAATTTTAATGATGCTATTAGCCGTTTGATTTTCTTGGAAGACTTAGAAACCTCTGAATATTACCTTTCGTTCATTTCTACACATGTATCTACCTGCATGCAAATCTTTTTAGATAAACCTGTTTTTATTATATTAAAATTTCATAAATTTTGCTACTGATTATAGAAATCATGCCCAATTTTAGCCAGTTCCACAATTCAACGCAAAATTATCAAAATGATGAAAATTAATGAAATTATCCATCATACAAATAGGTTAAAGTACATGTGTACGATCAAATGAAAGAGCTAAAACCCACCGTCATAGGTTACGGGCAGTTTTGCTAAAAGCTGAGATTGTGCCCCCTGTTGTTTTTAACACTTCAACCAATCTCCTGTTTCATTTGTGACCACCAATTCAAAATCACCCTGTACATTTATTTTTCGGATTTTAATTTTGATTTATTTTATTGATTATAATAATGTTATAATTATAATATCACCTCGATGATTAGTACAAGTAAAATTTTTTCGGTGAATTCCAGTTAACGAGATTTTCCAATTTCTAAGTAGAATATAGAATAGCTATTGTTGGGCATTAGGCATAGTACAAATATTTAAGTCAACGTTTAGATTAATTATATATATACATTTTATATGTACTAGGGACATACATAAATTATGAATCAATTATTTAAAAAAAAAAACAAATTTTAAAGAAAATATTTTTAAAGTTTTTCTTCTAGAGGATCGTCCTGTATAGAGAACAATCTTGCCTGAAACCTTCGATGACATTTAGTGTTCGTCATAAGAAACTTGAAACTCTTACTGTATCAAAATCGGTTTTAACTGATGTCGAAATCCATGTATGATGACATATGCGATTTCTTCTTTTCTCGGTGGTGGGATTTTCACTGCTTTACAATCATTTAATTTTCTCTTACTAATGTCCATCTTGAACGATAACTTTGAAACTATAGTTGTAGCTTTTGAACACCCTAAGCCTCTAAAAATATTTCATTATCATTATCTATTAAGTTTCAAGAAAATCGGTTCCTTTGAAGTGGGTTAATTTAATGATTTTACCCAGGCAGACAAAGTTTCTGAACTAAATTAAACAAGGAAAAAAAAAAAAGAAATCATGTTATTTACATCCCAAAGCTTGCAGCTGCATGGGAAATCTTCTTTTGCAGCTCATTATCCTCCGAGCGACATTTCTGAAAGGATATACCATATTGCCGTTATATCCAATTGCTCAAAATTGCTTGCTCTTGTCCACACCGTTTTTTTTGTTAAGAGGACTAGGAGAAATAATAAAGAGAGTGGCGGAGGTATGATTGTAAGGCAGAGGAAAGTCAGAAGATGGTGAATTATTCCACATTCTTACAGAATTTTACTGTACCGCCGAAAGTATTTTGAAAGATGGAAGGCTTGTTGCTGGCAGAGCGAATATTGTGTGCCGAAATCAACCCATATAGCACAAAATTACTCAGGGACATCCTATTCTTATCCCACAGATCCCATAGATTTTACAGCTGATTTTTTACGTTTTTTGATCGGGTTGATATAGATGACGGGTTTAGGTACTTTTTCAGGAAAACACCGATCGTTTTTGTTTTGAAGATACATTTTTTTTTATTTCATTTGCTCGACGTTTCGGGTCCAGGTGCGGCCCTTCTTCAGGAGTTCTACATAAATAAAATTGCACATAAGTCCGTTTTCTTGAGTAATTTTTCACATACTTCGATGCAAAACTCTTAACATCATACCAACTCACATAAAAAACACTTGTAAACACATTAAAACTAACACAGAAAACTCACTACTCACGCACAAATTCAACAACTTTCAAACTAAGACTGAAAAAAAAAATAACTTCTAAAACTCGAGATAAAGGAATGTCATTGCATGATCAACAACACGACCAATCATATTACTCAATTAACCAAAAATTTATCCTCGATCGTTCCTCAGAACGAATTGCAAGAATTTATTGACACACAAAATAAACGCTATGAAAGCTATGCTCCTGCTCAGATATATGGGAATTGTATTCCATTCTAAGTTTGATATAGAACTTGTAGAGGATCGCTAAGAAAAGAAACGAAAGTGGTAAAATAATCATCAGGTTTTAAAGAAATGAGACAGCTTTGGATATTAGACGCTCTGATTTCGATACAATTCGCTTTACCCTAAGTGAGAATTTTGTCCAGGTCATTATTCAAGGATCATATAATCTACAATCTCATTTAGTGCATGTAGCATAGGTACTATAATCACCACAATTTTAGATGGGATATAAATTAATTGAAAGCAGATCATTGATGAAGAGATCCGGAGAGATAATAGAGTCCTGAGGCACACGGGAATTTGTAGTGTAAGGTTCAGTTGTAATCTCATCTAATACAATCCGTATCTGATTATGCGACCAGATGAAATACTTTCAATTCATAATACAAGAGAAGGGGAGAGACCAAGTGCTTTAAGTTTGGCTAAATGCGCAGGATGTCAGACTCTATCAAAAGCCTTTGAAATATCTAGGAAACCATTTCGTACCTACTCACCAAAAGAATGAAGTTTCCACGTTCCATATGAAAAGTCATACAAAATACTATTTTTTTTTTTAGAATAGATTGAACGTATTCCGTTGAAAAATTACCTGTCGAATAAGACAGCTCTATATAAATTTATTAAAAATAATAAATAAATAAATCCAAAATACAACTAATTTGATTATCTTCATTCAATGGAATTATAATTTTAAGAAATCACTTCATAAACTCCAAGCAAATATAGTTTAACTTTCACCTCAACGGAGTGTAACGTCAGAAGAAAGAGCCCTATTGAGTGATCACTAGAAGGTAAAAACGGGTTAACTAAAATGATTGTTAGGATATCTGGTGCAGTAATGAGACCATAATAAAAGTCTTGCACTGTGGTTTATGTAGCTTGCATAATGAATAATGAATAAATTGAGCAACAATTTAGCCAGTCAATTCAATCCTCCATTAGCCCCAGGAAACGATTAAGCTGCAACTGTACATCGTCGGTATATAATTTTATATAGTATAGAATTTTTAAATGCAAGACCTATGTATATATACAAGAGGGAGCCCATCAGCGTTGCCCGGCGATAATATAGATACCTAGACGAGTAGAGGTAGCGTGGGGTGGGGTGGTTAGAGATAAGTAACATCTAAGCTATTATCGTCAGATTCCGTACTCTAGAGTTTGACTCTGTGTCTCAATGTATGCATATGTGTGAGAGAGTATAGCTCTCTACGTCGACTCGTTCTCATGCAGTGTCCAAAAATATATAGTAAAACACGAAATTTTGAACTTAATTAAATTTTTTTTAAGAAAGTCCCATTTACAAAATTGATGCATTGTCCAAATATACAGTGAAAAATCAAAGTTTTGTATGGAAACATCAAGAAGGAGTTGCCAGATTCAGACCATTTTTGCAATTTTATTTACTATTGCTATGAAAACACCAAGTACCAAATTTTAGTTATCCACGTCGACGCGTTCCCATGCAGTGCCCAAATATATAGTTGAAAACGTACTTTTTGTATTGGAACCCAACGAAGGAGTTGCCCGATTTGTCCCATTTTGAACTTAAATTTACATTTTTTTTTTTAAAACCGCCGTATAAAAAATTTGAGCTCTCCACGTCGACGCGTTCTCAAAATTTTTGTATGCCAACACCAAAATGGGGTCGCCCGATTTAGCCCATTTTTGAACTTGTATTTGTAATTTTCATGAAAACTCCGTGTACAAGACTTCAGCCCTCTACGTCGACGGGTTCTCAGACAGCTTCCAAATATGTAGTAAGAAACAAAAATTTTGTATGGAAACACAAAGAGGAGGTTAACCGATTTACCCTATTTTTTAAACTTTATTTCCTATTGCTATAAAAACACAACGTACAAAATTTCAGCTCTCTACATGTACATGTTGTCAGGCAGTGTCCAAATATACATACACTAAAAAACGAAATATTTGTATGGCAACCCTACGAAGGAGTTGCCCGATTTAAATGATTTTCGAACTTGTATTTGCAATTTTTTTGAAAGCGCCATGTATAAAATTTCAGTTTTCCAGCTGGAAGCGTTCTCAGACAGTTTTCTAGACCTCGACAACAGCTCATATATCGTGTCTAAAACTATGCTATCTCTCAAGCTGGAGCCAACCAAACCCATTCACAATATTTCATTGATATCGGTTGGGCGGCTTCGAAGATTAGCGTGTACAAACACAGTGACACTGGATTTTTATATCTTAAGATATACTTATGTACATATATATATATGCTAAAAGAGCAGAGAATCCAGAATGGAACCCTGAAGTACGCCACAATTAAGATTTAAGGTCTTAAAAAAATTATCCTATTCGCTCTTATCTGCCAGACAAAAAGCTGAGGATGAAGGATATTTTAGTCAAATTAAATTCGAAACTAACTTTATAATTACATTGGAGTAACTTATTGTATGGAAGGCTTTAGAAAAATTTAGTAGAACGAGCAAACATAAATCGTTCCCATTAAAAGAACAATTAAATGATATTAATGATACTCAAAAGTTCCATTTCACAATAGAAATCTGATTGGGAACAGATTCCAAGTAATCGGCCTTTCGCTACAACATCAGATTTTTCAAGGCCTTATAAAATTTAGGCAAAAGAGGTTGATCGAACGAAAATAACTGTGAACAGCAGTTTTATTAGTCTTAGTCACTGATATAACAGTGACAATTATCCAGGAATGAAATGGAGAGATACGTATTTAGTAATTTAATAATCAGAAAGTGCTTGGTCGTTAGTTTGAGCCAAGCCAGAGACAACTCGGTATTTTCATACTTTAATCTAGATTTTCACTTCTTACTATTACACAGTTTGGAGTTCTTTTAGTTACTTGGTTGATCATGAAAGCCCTCCCGATATCACCTAACAGGTAATTTTATGAATATGCCTGGCTACTGTTTACTCTTGCTAAGCGCTAGTTTCTTTACAGCGTTTGGATTGCCTGAACTTGTACGTATAACCATTTTGGGGGGTACGAGTCCTATGTTTAGATATCTTTGGCAATCCAGTATTTTCGACTCATTACATACAGGTATATATACTCCGCGTCTTTATATGATCCCAGAGCCAACTACTTTACCGGTGACCCAATATTTTTAAAGACGACATTTCTGAAGATCACACCTTACTTAAATGTCACTGTTTAACTGGTGTTCTTCTTACTTCGACCTTTTTTTAGAGACTCTCGGATAAGATAATAAACATTTGTTTATATGAACATTTAAACTTACACAAAAAAAAAAAAATTACATTAATTCCACTGATCTTAAAGAAGTAGTTTTCTTGAAGATCTATAACTTTCGATGTGCATCGCTCCAGTAAGCAAAAGAAAGGTTGCTTTTCATTTCCAGTAGTGGCAAGTATTTCGATCATGTAATTAAAAGCATTTAAATTTCGTGAAAAGTGTTAAAGAGTTTTTGCCAAAGGCATGAAAAATTCGGAAAAAACTGTTTGAGAAGAGAATGACCGTAAATTGTTTTCCATCATAAAATTCTGCGCCACATTTAAAGCGTCAACTCAATCGGTTGAATGCCCAAATATGTAAATATTGAGCAGCCAGTAATGGATTTTTTTTTTTATATAAATATTCACAGACTACCTTTTGCCTTTTGTTTTAAAATATGCACACTTGCCTATTGTATGTACATAAATTTATAACTTATAACTGTTTACAGGGTGTGGAGAAAGAAACGATGAGTCACGTATTGTAGGTGGCCAAATGGCTGGTGTTAACGAATTTCCATGGATGGCACGTTTGAGTTACTTCAACCGATTCTACTGTGGTGGGACCTTGATCAACGATCGTTACGTTCTAACGGCCGCTCATTGCGTCAAAGGGTGAGTAAATATTTTTTGTTTTGTTTTTTTTTTTCTTATATTTTAATTTATTCATTTGAAAATCAGATCATAATAAAAATATTGTCCAGCTTAAAAGTTCAACAATTAAAATAATAAAAATCTTTCCATGATATTCGGAAAACTTTTGTCATTTTGATTGTCACACTAAAAATAGGATCGAGATTAAATTATCAAAAATTTATTATTATCCGTCTCTTGGCTTTTTGCAATTTTAAGCTTGTTTGCGTATGAAAACTTTCCACAGAAATCTTAATCAAATTTTAACAAAGTTTTTCTGTTCCATTTATTATTCGTTTTATTTTTAGTTGTGTATAGTTTTTTACAAGATGAATAAGTAAGTAGGCAAAATGAGAACAGGAATATATTTATTTGCATATTAGAAATGGTTCTAATTTTGAAATCTCGATTTCTTTTGGCATACTATCGATCAAGGTAATCTTATGTTAATCTCGAGGCAATCAGTATTGTGTGAATGGAAATACAAAAAAAAAAAAAAAAAAGTTATTTGTTTTGCCGAAATAAAGTCACTGGGCGAAAAAATTTCTCTTTCTGTTGAATTGATCTAGTTTGGCAGAAATATGGTAATTTTATGAAAACGATATTCAAGTCTGTTGACTTAATTACGTATTTGGAGTGTACGCGTGCGCGTAAATTTATTTCATTATTATTATTATTATTTTTGAGGTAGATCTTTATTGACAATAAAAGTTTCTTGTTTGCTTAATTTTCTTTCAGTTGATCAATAAAAATAGGATGACACTTGTTTGCAGCGACAGTTTGTAATTTATTTAAAATGTTTCCCAATTCACATATTTTCTTTGTATTGGTTTTGTAAAAATTTTGATTTTTATTATTTTTCGGATTAATTTTGGAGTGACCGTCTATAAAATTCTTTTTAAAAGACTGAACCGATCGGTGGAATGAAATTTTAGGTTCGATTATTTGCAAATATTTATTTTGTGATCAGTGACCTATAAATTGAGTGACCTTCAATATCTACAAACCATTCAGTAGTAGATATCGAAAAGTCCCTTCCAATATAAGATAGGCACAGTTTTGTGAACAGTAAGTAGATGTTAAATTTTCCCAGAAAAAAAATCGACAAATATTCTGTAAGTTTTTGCATATAATACCATCACCGATTTTGATGAAATATCACAGGTAGGTTGGTTTTATTATTAATAGTACTTTGTTGAAGTAGTTTTTATTTCTGTATACAGTATTTTGAAAGTAAAAAAACATTTTTTGCTTTTCGTAGGTGTAACTTCAAAAATATATATCTTAGATTCACTGACATGTTTAACATGGACCGCTAACACTATTTAAATTGCTTCAATTATCACTTAGTTGTCTCTTTTTGATTAAACTATTGTGTTCCGCTGAACTTCAAATAATAAGTTCTATTCGAAATCCACCATAGTCCAGATTCAGTTCAGTTAGTTTTCCAAATGTTTATACATTTATATTTTTTCTCTATTTGATGTTATAGAAGATTAGATTAGATTAGATTTGGAATTTATTGAACTTCAAATATGAATATTAAATCAAAAATGAAGCTTGAAATTAAGATAATTGCCACACCCCTCCTAACATAAGTGGACTGAAATAAAATAGAAAATCAAGCAGTCCATGTTATTCATATAAATGTTCAGAATGTACACATCGCAAGGCATGAAATAAAGGCTATTTATTTCAGAAAACTTTGAACGAAAATTGATGACATATGCTGAGTTTTCAAATTCTATGCAGGCAGTATTGTCGGTAAATAGGAAGAATGAAGTATGGCAGTGGATTCTTTGGAGTATCCTGATTATACTTTTGTTCAGAGCCTCTCCCTAAAATCACTCCTTTTTCGAAGGAATTTTAGTCAATCAAATCAGTTAAGTCCTCTGACGGATATTACAGGATCAAAATTGTGCACTGTTTCCAAAGAAAACCTTTTCTCGCTTATTAAAATGGAAATAGAAATATTTAGTTAGGAATACTGTACACAAGTTAATAATCTTTTTTCGTACATTAGATTTAAAGGTGCCAGAGATCGATTTTTCAAAGCTAACAAAAGAAAGAAATATACAGATACAATTTTTCTAAATTATAAAAAAAGAAATTTAAAAAAAAAATTAAATATAATAAGGACTACTATAAGAACTTAGTTCCCTTTTAGAGCTAAATTTAAAAATTTACCGTAAATTCTGCTGTGGAAATCATGAATAAAATTCATAACAGCAAAGGAGTAATAAATATTATACTATAAGTATTTCAATGTGCCGCTTAAATGCACCGACAGTGCCTGCAGTTTGGACATTCAATGCAAGGTTTTTCCATAGACGGGCAATTTGGACAAGATAGGAACCTTCCATGTAAGATTTATAGAAACGTGGAAGCAATATATTTCTATTACGTCGTGATAGTGTGAACTGGAAAAATTATCAAAGTTATCTAGGTCGATCACAATTAATTAGATTATATACGAAAACTAGAGCACATCGCCGCAAGTAGGGAAACAGTGAACAGCCAAGCACTCGAGCTCGAAATGGCCAAACATGGTCAAACCTGCGAAGTCCATAAACAAAGCAGATGCAGTCGTTGAAAGTTACTTCCATCTTACGGGCACAGAAACTATCCAGTTTAGGAAACATAATAATATGTAGCATAAGTAAAGTGGGGAAAAATTAAATTTTTAGGCGATTTTCAGTAGATAGAATACTTGCTGAGAGCCGAAGACTCTGAAACCCTGCATAAACTTTTCAGATAATGCTGTTAACGAATTCACAACACTTCATTTCGCCATTTAAAATAATACCAAGAGTAGTGACTTTATTTAGCATACGCAGCGAAACGTTGTTTAAGACTACAGGCGGTATACATATGAGAAGAATTCCATTTTTGATTGTAGAAATAAATACAGTGAGACTTGATAGGATTTAAAATCAACTGATTATTCCTAGACCAGACATATATTCTGCTTATATTACAGTTCATTTGCGAGATATAACTGGACATGGATATTTACATCCTGGAGAATGTCAGGCAAGTCTTTTATAAACAGCCTGAAAAGCAAAGGCCCCAATATAGAATCTTGAGGGACCACACTTATTAGTGACAGTGCAGTAGATAATATTTCGTTGGCTTTGACTCGCTGTTTACGACCGGTCAGAAAGTTGTTAATTAGTAACAAAATTGAATGAGTTAGGTAGTTTATCGAGAAGGATGCGGTGATTTACGCTATCAAAAGCCTTAGAGAAATCTATACTAGGACCATGAAATGGTCTCGGTCTAGAGCGCTCCCTATGTCAGAAGTTATCTTCAACACAGCTGTCTCACATCTGTGAAATCGCCGGAATCCCGATTACCAACGCGGCAGAAAACCACCCCGGTCAAGATATTAAATTATCTCTTTATACATAAGCTTTTCAAAGACTTTGGATATAAAGCACAAAATACTAATTGGGCGAAAATCAGCTGCAGATTCTGGAGAGGATTTTTCGGAATTGGTGTGACGTTTCCAAACTTCCAAGCACTGTGAAAAGAAGATGATGTCAAACACGAATTCATTATATGTAGTATATATTTTCCGATAAATGGGAACAAAAGTTTAATGAACCGTGGTAGTAAGTTATCAGGTCCAATAGCTTCAGGTTTGATTGAGGATATAGCAGCAAGAATCTCACTATAATCGACTCCTCTAATAAAAGTACAGGTATTGCCATTATTATTGGACACATAGAAAGATCTTGTTGAATTACCTATGCTAGGATTAGAATCATTTAGCTCAGAGGGCGCAGTACTGAATGATGTTAAGAAAATGTATAGTTCTTCAGGGTTGAGATCATTTTTAGAATTATAATTACTGCCTTTCACGGTCAACGTATCGTAAATTTCGCCACAGCGTCTTTAGAGAAAGATTTAGGTTAAATTTGGAGCTGAAATATTGGCGCTTTGCTTGTCGAGCTTCCGCAGTCAACCTATTTAGAGCAGCTGTGTATAGAGATCGCGCTTCATCAATCCGCAGCCGCCTATAGCGATGATATAAATATTCACGCTCGGCAATGAGAGATCCAACTCTTGGCGAGAGCCAGGGACAACCATCAACGGGGATATATTTTCTTTTTACTCGTACATATTTTTCAAATAGGTAGTAAGTAACCGTCGGCTGATTCGCAACGATTTGATTCGACGGCAGATGCAAGCATTCATCAAATAAACGATTTTTATCGATATTTTTGTAGTTACGATATGTAGTATATCGAATAATAGAGGGTGCGTGAATTACAGGATAGCCATAACTTAAGAAGAGAACATCAATATCCAGGGTGCTGGGAGGGGGTAATTTGGTTGTGTTAAATTACTTTATTCGAATCTGTAACCATGAGTAGGTCAAGTAATGAAGGATTCGCTGCATTAAAGTACGTTGGAAAAGAATTAATTACATTCAGATTAAGGCATTGAACGAAATGAAAACCCAATCTGATAAATTGTCTTGGCGGCATAGGTTGACATTTAGATCTCCTCCTATAATAATATTAGCATAGGTTTGGGACATATGTGACATGGAGTACTCAAACTCCGAGTCTTAACATCATCGAAAACTATTGGGGGTCAGTAAACCGCGCACACTAAACATTTTTCGTTCCCAGATCTAATCTCTACACAGATAAAATCAATGGACAAGTCCATCGACAAAGAAACAGCCAATCCTTAATGTAGATTGCCACACCGCCACCCAAACGATTCTTCCCATCATTTCTAAACTGATTATATCCAGGGATATCAAAGAAGGTTGAAGGAAAGTCACTGATTAACCATGTCTCGCCGATTAAAATCGCATGAACACTGGAGCTAGAAAATATATAGCGGATCTTGTCTATCTTATTCCGGAACGATCACACATTATCTTAAGCATAGTTGTTACCTTCTCCAAATCTGTAGAACTATCCATATTCGTTGGTTTGATAGCAATGGCAACTGTAGGGAAGGTAATTTAAAAGCATATTGATTCGGAAAAATTTTCGTAAAAATAAACATGAACTCGATCGCATACTAGTACTACATAAAAATAAAAATTATAAAAAACAAACAAAAAAACAAAATTAAGATTGAAAAGTACAAAACAAATGAATCGATACTTAGATATGCAAATAAAACTGAAACCAGAAACAAGACAAGAATTTGAAATCAGATTTCCATTGCACAGCATCAGCTCCACCGTCGCGGGATATAGATCTAATTAGATGATGAGTTCATTATAATAATGCTCTATAATTGCTCGTGGCTAACAATGTTTAAGTCTAGGTCATTTTTACTATTATATTTAACGTTTTACGATTAATGATCAAATGCCTCAGTTAACAAAACTTTTTAAACTTAAAATCTTGAAAAAATGTCATACAAATTTGTAGTTTTATTCTTAATCCTGTAAAGTTTTTACACCAAGGACATAATTTTTTCTCTTGTCAAATATGATCCATTAATAATCAATATTTGAATATCTTTTCCGCTCAAATGTTATACTTAAATATTTTTATGTTATAGGAAAAGTCAAAACGATTTCATTTCCAGAGCACAATAACAGTTATACTTTGTAACGGTTTTCATAACACAATAATGTTAATAAGTTTTGGATGGAAGCACATTTTGTGGTAATTTTTTGCTTTTATTGTAAAGGGCTGGCAATAAGTCATATTTTAGAAGGAAAAAATTATATCCTTGGTGTGTAAAAAGTTTACAGAATTAAGGATACCACTACAAATTTATATGATATCTATGTCAAGAATTCTACTTTAATGCTCGATTGAATCATTTTTGGATACGGTAATAAATAAATGAAAGCTTCCCTTTAAAACCAGTGTCCTAGTTTGATCCGGCGATATCTGTAAAAGGACGTATGAGCATTTAAGTGACTACACTTCCTTCGAAAAATGAAGATTTTCAAATATAAATTTGAGTTGGAAGGAGTGATTTTAGAGAGGGGATCTCAACAAAAGTATGATCAAGAGACTCCATGAATTCCATTGGCTTACTCTCTTTTTAATATTTACCGAATACAGTGCACATAATCTGACAACTCGTCGCACGCCATCAATTTTCGTTCAAAGTTTTATGAACTACATATAAATATTTAAAAACTAACTCTATCCAAACTTCAAGGAGTACCATTTTCTTCTTTCTATAGCTTCCTCAAAATCCATTAAGAATTAAAAAAAAAACACAAAATTAAGTAAAACAATAAATCGATACTGCTCTCTTTGACATATCAACGATAACGATGCTTAAAAACAAATTTTCAGGAAAAGGACCTCGACTAATTTTTTTTCAAGAACCTCAAAGCTTCCCCCTAAATAAATAGTTTCATGCCTTGCGACGAGCATTCGACATTCTGAGATATAAATTTAAGAAATTACACCAAACAAATTTGTTTTTTTTTTTCAAATATTAAAATTCTGTATCTCCGTCAAAAATATATAAAAAATATTTCAGCAAAGTACTTTCAACAATAAAATCTACCAATCTGTGAAGTTTCAGCAAAATCGGAGATGGTCCATTAAAAAAAAAAAATATTGTCCATTATCTACCCACCTGTAGAAATTACGTCCCTAATTCTTATTACGGTAACAATTGCATACTTCTTGAATTAATACCTTCTGATCATGTCAGGTGTCAGGGACAAGAATGTAGGGAAATCGAGAATTATAGGAAAGAACCAACCTAGTTGTTCTTTATAAACAAAGAAATTATTGGAGAATAGAAGAATTTTAAGGACTTTTATTTTTAACGATTTTAAATTAAATCATAAATACAAGAGGAAAAACCAACCGCCTCGTACATGGTTTGAAACTGGGACCTTCCGCTTTCCGGACGACTGCTCCTCCATCTGAGCTAACAAGACAAATGCTTTTCCCGTATTTCTTGATTTTATTTACCATATTAAGACACAGGACGATGCGGTTGTTTTTTCCTCTTGTATTTATGATTTGATTTAGAATTATTAAAAATAAAAAGTTCTTAAAATTCTTCTATTCTCCATAATTTTTTTTTTTCAGGTACCAAAAACCATCTCAATTTTTGTAGCATTTGTCCAAAAATTCGAGTTCGAGTTTTTAAACAAACAAGAACCCTGAACTTTGCGCATTTAGAACGACTTTGTCCTTAATGTCCTTCTAAATTCGCAATTCTTGCTATTGACCTTTACACATTGAGACGTGATGGTCATTCTTGAGACGTCCTACGATGTTCTGACGACTGCTACTCCGAAAATCTATCTTTGATTATGTGTCCCTTTGATCAAAAAGAAGGTAAACCTTACGTCAATAAAGCTATATTTCTAATGGTTCCTTCCAGGTTTTGATTCACAGATTTTAATATCGCCAGGTCACTACCAAAAATGATTTAGATACTCAGTTGTATTTAGAAAACCAGATTGACTAGGTCGATTGGGAAATAACATAATTAATAAAAAAAAAAACATTTAATGGAAAAATACCAGATTAAAAACCGTGTACGATCTGGAAAAGTTATAAATTCCTGAATATGCAAACGAAACATAGATAAAGAAAATAGGTTTATTTTGCCTTACTGTAGGTATGAGAGTGACCTTACGAAAGACAATGATACATTACCTACTGCTCACCGATAGTATCAAGATAGAAGCAGGAGTCTTTTTCTAAACATTCGAAATATAAGGCCTTATAAACAGCCAGACAAATCCAACTTATTTCAGGCGGAGGTACTTGCGGCTACAAAGGCTTGCCTGTTGTTACGATAGAGCTGACTGGCGATACAAAATATTGCAATTTTAAAAGCTTGTGAAATAATATAGCGAAAATCGTGTAGCATACTGGGTTGGAGGGAATTGGAACATAAAGTGGAACGAATCGATTGATGAACTGACTAAACAAGGTTTGGCTATAAACCAGGCCCAAGCTGAACAATTTTCCATACCGCTGAGTATTATGAACACAGACATATACACATACATTTGGTAATGTCCAGCACAATATTGGCTTCTTATAAGACTGCTTCAATTGTTATTCAGAACCCGCAATCAGCTAGACTTTGTGCCACCTTTATTCCACACGGCTGTAGCTGCAAGGAGACTAATAAAAAGTAAACTTTTGCCCATTACCTCTCTGGAGCTTACCCATGACCAAAACCAACGAGAAATACTTCCCAAGCCATGAAACAGACTCCCTCACTACCACATAAGAGCCCCAACGGAGTCCTAACATTCTAAAGTATTTGCAGTGTTCTTATGTAAAACTGGCAAAAGTTTTATTTGAATAGCTCCTCTGCCCTAAACTACTATTCATGCAGAAAAATGGTGCTTTGATAATCTTAAGCTTGCTTTCTTATCTTCCAAATCGAAATAAAATTCTTATACCTTTCCTAACAAAATTAGTTAAAAAAAAGAGCTCAGGAGATCCAAAAGAGGGAGCTGGAAAAATTCTGCGAAGAAATTGAGAGTACCTCAAAAGCTTCGCGACTCCAAAAAGCCTTTTCCAAGGATCATAACAACGGCATTGGCTCCATCAAACACTGTGATGGAAGCCTTTCCGTCAATACCAAGGGAACACTAGAGATCCTTCTCAAAACGCACTTCCCACTCTGCAACTTTGTGACCGAGGAGCCCGACGTAGACGCCAGATCCTCAGTGATACCAGTGGTGCTAAACAGGGATTACCGATTAGCAAAGAAAATTGTCACCGAAGCCAAAGTAAGATGGGCTGTCAAGTCCTTCAAACCTTTTAAAGCTCCTGGCGGCGATGGCATATTTCCGGCGTTACTGCAAGAATCGCTGGATTATATTAAGCCCCTTATCACTGAGATATTTAGGGCCAGTCTGTGCACGGGATACATCCCTAAGGCATGGAGACTAACCAAGGTTGTTTTCATACCGAAATCGGGTAAAAAACCACCCAGCGAGGCAAAATCATACAGGCCTATCAGTCTGACTTCATTTCTCCTGAAAACTCTAGAGAAAATAATAGACAACTATATTCGGACGACGTCCCTCAAAAGCTGTCCACTTAATGCCAATCAATATGCCTACCAACCCGGAAAATCCACCGAGGACGCTCTCAGCAGTCTGGTAGAGACTATCGAGAAAGCCTCACTGGAAAAGGAGGTCCTTATATGTTCCTTTATGGACATACAAGGCGCTTTCGATAACACTCTCTTTGACTCGATCAAGAGGGTATCCGAGGATAGAGGCATAGAAACCTGCATTGTCAGATGGATTGGCAACATGCTTGAGAAACGCTGCATAACAGCTACCATGAACGGTGAATCCACAACAATCATGGCCACTAGAGGCTGCCCACAAGGCGGGGTGTTATCGCCCCTTCTATGGCTACTAGTTGTGGATGAGCTACTAAACTTACTCCAAGAGGCCGGCTTTAAGGCCCAAGGATACGCTGATGATATTGTCATCTGTGTTAAAGGAAAGTTTGAATCAGCTTTACCAGAGCTTATGCAAACTGCCTTTAACATCGTTACCAGATGGTGCCAGAACATGGGACTATCAATAAAGCCAGGTAAAACAGTGCTAGTTCCTTTTACTAGGAAAAGGAGCCTTCAGATTCCACCTCCTAAGTTAAATGGAATTGCAATAGAATATTCCAAAGAAGCAAAATATCTAGGTATAATCCTAGACAGTAAGCTTACCTGGAATCCCCACCTGGAAATGATAACAAACAAAGCCATGTGGGCATTCAGCTCTTGCCACAGGCTTTTCGGGAAAAAGTGGGGTCTGAACCCCAAAATGACCCTATGGATCTTCCAGGGCATAGTCAGACCCATACTTTCTTATGGGGCAAATGTGTGGTGGCCTAAAACATTGCAGGCAACCACCAGAAGAACCCTTGACAAGGTGCAAAGGATGGCATGTTTAGGCGCCACTGGCGCCTTTACATCATGTCCTCAACGAGCACTTGAAGCCATTCTTGGCTTACAGCCTCTCTACCTCTTTATTCAGAGGGAGGCTGCAGCCAGTATGCTTCGAAAGAAAAGGTCAGATGATTGCACCTCCTCCAGGGTGGGTCATCTCAGTCGAAATTAGTTTGGAGCTGCTACTCGAAACTCCAACTATTGTCTAGGGACAACCAAGTAACCTTGGTTTGGGTCCCTGGACACGAAGGAGTGGACGGTAATGAAAAAGCGGATGAACTGGCTAAAACCGGAGCTGATTGTCCGTATATTGGACCCTATCCGACATTTGGCCTACCAAAAAGCCACTTTAGGGGGGAACTGCTTAAGTGGGAAAACAGGCAACTGGATCTCCTTTGGCGTAGCGCACCCAGTATGAGGCAGGCGAAGAAATTCTTCAATCCTTCTCATTTCCTGTCGCGTCAACTTATTGGACTTAGCAGACAGTCGCTCAGACTATTTGCTAACGCAGTCACTGGTCATGGCCCCTTCCGTCACTTCCTGAAGAAGATAGGCAAATGCGACAGTGAACTGTGTCGACTGTGCGAAGAGGAAGATGAAACCTCGATGCACGTTATATGCGAGTGCCCAGCACTTGCAGGTCTAAGGATGCAAATCACTGGAAGAGAACTTATCTCTCCAGATAATGTCTGCAATCTAACTCCGAAAGCAATAATCGAGCTCGTTAAAAGACTCGATTTTGCCTAATCACTATAGGGGAAGGTACAATAGATCAACTATGGTCGCGGTGTCCGCAAGGTCCTGGAGGCCTAGTCGGCCCTGCTCTTAACATTAACATTAACATTAAAAAAATTTATCTGAACTAATTGACTACGATTCCTCAAACAAAAACTCTCAGCTGAGTAATAATTGTGTATATGTACCAACAGCAGCAATATCAGTGCCATGGCAGGCCGTGGTCTGATGAAATCGAATCAGTCTACATACAGATTCCAACTCTGGCCACACATAAACTATTGCAACTATTACTCAGCTGAGAGTTATTGAGCGTAAAATGGTAAGGTTACTGTGTAATCAAAACTATTTTATTATTTTCTCAAGTAAGGTATATAGTAAGTGTAGCCTTTGGGAAGGTATGGAGCCAAGCTGAAAATTACTGGAAGACTATTTTTCTGTGTGGATAGTAGTTTAGGCTTCATTGCATATATAAAGTCAAGGTGTGGCACTTTTCCATAAGCAACAATATAGCACATTTTAGAAAATGGACTCGCACGCACACATATAGATTCCTGTTTCATGGCTTGGGAAATCTTTGTCGAGGGTTTTGCCAAGCCGCAAACCATTCGCTGGGTGATTTCCTCTGTGTTGAGTAAAATAAAACAAAACAAAAATACAGAGAAAATCAAAAAGTAATAATCCATTTCCTTAACTCAATAGGTTGGATTCCTAACAGTAAGACTTACTACTTAGCCCTAGCTCCCTCAATTTCCACCACATTCAGGTGACATGAGTAGCGGTATTAAAACCGTGTGGGCGCTTCTTAAGAGTGCTAATTAGAGCTCTGGGTTGATAACTGGTCGACGGAGGCAATAAAATTTCCCATAACGAGGAAGTGCAGAAAAGACTGGTATAGAAAATGATTTTCTTAGAATCGTTCATAACAGATATTTTCATATTGGTTTAAAACAAACCTTCACAAGATACCTATTTAAAAAAATCAACAAAACATTAAGCTACTTACGGAAATTCGTATAAAGGATGTTTTCTGGTGAGAGGTCCTAAGGGATGGAAGTGATATTACTTACCTATATAAACAATAAATTGTATAGCAAGAGGGCATATAAACTCTTTCAAAATTACAGGGAAATTAAGAAAATATCCTAGGCTTTCACGAAATTCTATATATCTTAAAAAGTACAGGATGTACGGTAACTGTTAAGCTCACACTGTATATAAAGCCTAATGAATTTCCCAAAATCTAAAATAAACTTCGAATTTTTTTTAACCTTTTTAGGGTTCCGTACTTAAAGGATGCCAACGGAACCCTATTAATAAACTTCCGCTGTATTTCATAAACCGTAATAGGTAGATAGTTGAAATTTTCACAGAGTGAGTAATACTACTACTATGAATACTACTACTACTACTACTACTATGAATAATGATCGTATTGACGCATGTAATGAAATTAGACAATTCCTTTAAACAATTTTATATATTATCTGTATCTTTTACAAAAGTATTTAAATAAAAAGTACATAAATCTTTTACTATGGTACGGAACCCTACGTATGCGAGTCCGACTCGCACTTGGCCAGTTTGAACTTTTTTTTTTTTTTAAGAAAAACTTATTAAAATAAATTTTATTTAGAAAAACTGCAAACTGTGGACTGCCGTTGAAGAAGTATTAGTTCGTAACCTATTCAGGTCATACCGAAATTAGATTGCATTTTTATACCCTAGATGAAATCATAGGGGTATACTAAGTTTGTCATTCAGTTTGTAACACCTCGAAATAATGATGGTAGAGCAAAATGGATTGGACACCCATTCATAATATTAAAAGTTATTTCGATTTTTGCATGTTCGTCCGTCCGTCCGTCCGTGTGCACGATAACTCGAGAACGCGTATACTTAGAGAGCTGAAATTTTGTACACGGACTTTAAGTAAAATTAAGTTCGAAAATGAGAAAAATCGGGCAACTCCTTCGAGGGGTTGCCATATAAAAATTTCGTTTTCCGCTATATATTTGGACACTACCTGAGAACGCGTCGATGTAGAGAGCTGAAATTTCGTACATGATGTTTTTGCTAGATTAGCAAATAAAACGTCAAAAATGGACTAAATCGGGCAACTCCTTCTTGGTGTTGCGATATAAAAGTTTCGGTTTTTTAAGTATACTTTGAAAACGATCAGTTCAAGACATTTTTATTGTACTAAAAACTTCTGCAGAATACGAAATCCTATAAAATTGGTTATAACCATTTTTTCCGTGCAACAAACTGTTCTAGAAATATATGCGAAAAACAACTTCAAAATCAATACTTGAATAGATCGGTGACCATACGAAATTTAATACGGGCAATTCTAGCTTTTTTACTTGTTTAAATTACGTATTTTCATACCAAAAGAACAAATCATCTGTGACCTTTCGTTAAGAGCTAATAATTTTTTAATGGCTACATTTAGGCTACATTTTAGACCACCGTAACTTCGGAGAGCAGAAGAGTACGCATCTGATTGAGCAGTCGTTGGAAGGGCAACTGGTTTCCAAGGGAGTAATTTTATTTTTTCTAATCTAGACCTGAGTAAATCTCCGTTTTTGAAAGACCTGATATACCAAGATAAAATACCGAATATTAAGAGTAAGCTATAAGAACTGAAAATGTGTTAAGCTAAAAAGCTGAAATTTCGATCACAGCTATTTTTGTTTTAATTGTTTATTTTATTACGAAAGAAAATATCGGACAAGGTACTTCATTAGGAGTTTTATATACAAAATTATTTAGATTTTTCATTTAGGTATACAGAAAAATCAAGACTTTCTGATATACTAGAAGTTTGACACAAAAAAATTTATGAAATCATGAATTGTAAAATCGTTTCTGTAAACTATTTCAAAAACAACAAAGATTTAGCGTGTGAATGGTAATCGTAATGTTCTTAAATAGACTAATTTTTCCTAACCAGTTTTCTCTATTCTCAACTTGTACATGTATTTCCTCGAAACGGCCTGGACTATATAATTAAAGTTTTAAGTAAAAATGCCCGACCAAATAACTGTAATATATTCAACTTGATATACATAATTCCGTTTATTGAAATTGTTTCTGTTTTGAAAAATTATCGGCAATCACTTTATGAAATAACTTGAGTGAAACCCTCTAAACGATAGAAAATTCACTTAGTACCATTTTAAGCGCAGAGAGATTGCAACGTAATTGTAAGATGACCCAGTTTATGCAAATCCAAGAATTTTATGAAAAATAACTGCAGACTTTCCTTGCTCTGCTAAAAAGAAACTCAAACTATAAGTTTAGCAGCATTAAGATAATTTTGAGCGCCCCAAAGATAAGAAAATGATTTTTTCTTTCTTGTTTGAAAGTCACAAACAAAACAAAGAAAGCATTCGCGCGTGCGCACTTTAACAAACGATGGCTACTTGAGGTTCACGTTCAAGGTACAAAAAAAAAAACAAAAATAAAGTTTTCCATCACGTACCTCTACCAAGTACCTCTTAAGTTACGAGTATAATGCCTTCACGTCTCTCATCGAAAACCTTCTTGCCCTTTTGTGGGGAACCAGTATTTAGGTTGTTTGGCTACATTCTCGGACGTGCCTTACGAGGAAGCAATTGGACGGACAAATGAAGCCGACCGAGGGCCATAAGCAAAGCAACGATCTTTAATTCATTACTCCCAATTCAGTGAAGATACGCCAATCCTTGGACTTTAATGCTATTTCGATTTGAATTATTTATTTTTTGTTTTTTCTTCTTTCTTCCAGCTTCATGTGGTTCATGATCAAGGTGACGTTCGGCGAACACGATCGCTGCAAAGACTCAGTCCGGCCGGAGACAAGATTTGTGCTGCGCGCCTTCTCGCAACAGTTCAGCTTTGCGAATTTCGATAACGATATTGCGCTGCTACGTCTGAACGACAGGGTGCCAATAACTGACTTCATCCGACCGATTTGCTTGCCAACAAATCGAGGTAATTTGTTCTGCGGATAATTTTTATGATGAGTACTGTGTTGGGTGATCATGTCAATGGTGGTGGAGTGCTGAGTGATGGATGATTTATAATAGCTTAGAAAGGAGTGTCTTTGGTATTTAGGCGTTTTCTTTGTTTCCTATTCAGGTAACCTTTATGTGACAACAAAGGCAATTGCGACAGGTTGGGGTACATTAAAGGAGGATGGTAAGCCGTCATGCACTCTACAGGAGGTAGAAGTTCCCGTCATCGCCAATGATATTTGTGTACAAGATACAAATTATACACAAAAAATGATCACAGACAATATGATGTGCGCTGGTTATCCAGGTGTTGGACAAAGAGATTCATGTCAGGTAAGAAATAAAAAAAAAAGTTGTTTTTGTATATTTAAGAATTCTTAATTAAGGTTTGGTTCTTTTGAGCACACTGAACTGAACATTTTTTTTTTTTTTAAATACCGCTAGCCTTGTACCTGTTAATAGAAACATGTCAAGATTTCCGCCTGTTGTTTAGAGGTAACATGATAGCAATAAACAAAGATTTCATTCTCTTTCGTCGGTATATATAGGTTCTAAGTTAAGCAAGTCGTCTTCATGGATTTATTAATATCATTTTAATATTAATTCATAACTAACTTAAAAATATTTGAAACTTAATTATTAGAATTAATCGTGTTATTGTCTTTATTTTCAATTATTATTAATCTAACTAAAGCCTCTCCAAGATATTGAGTCAAGCTTGCAGTATTCAATTAGAACTCACGTAAACGTGTATTTGTCTTTTCATCTGTTCTCTCTTCTAGTATCTGACCCAGCGATTCCATTGTGTTTGAACTTACATATATTTTAACAAGACGTTCTGGATCTTTTGTTGCGACAAAAACCTTGTTAGCAACATCTCCTTCCACTATGTCTTCGCTCTAAGAGACCTCGGAAACTTGGCTCTGTAAAAAAAATTTCGTATGAAAAATGTTTGGCTCCAAATATTTTCTTTGCGACTGCCGCATCTTTTAGCTCCGGATACTCCAGTTAGAGGTGCAGTGATTTACGGTGTGATTCGCCATGTAAGTCAGTGACTATGTTGAGTCCAGTGATCTAGAGTTTATATGTATTGCTCTTAGGATTAACACAGATTCGTGCATATTACTACATTTTTCATTCCTCCATGCTCATCATTTGACAAATTTGAAGTTTTACAATCTGTTGATGAATTGTTTCTTTTTGGGAACTTCAATTTGCCTACTGTTCACTGAATCCACTCCTCTGATGATTATGACATGCTATCGCCTTTTTCGTCTACTGTTCAACATGTGATATTTTTTATTGATAAGGTAATGCAGCAACATAATGAATGACTTAGAAAAGCGCTTGAACTGATATTTTCCACCGATCCTAATGGGACTCTTGTAAAGTGTCTTCTACTTCCTGAAACATATCATGCTGTAACTTCATAATTAAATTCCGCTAGTAGATATTGTTAGAACTGCAAAAAAACTGACTTTAAGATTTTAACAAAATTAATGAATGATTACTCGATTCATTACTGGACGTCTATTCTTAGTGAATGCTGCATTGTTAAAGCTGCTTTATTTTGCTCATTTTATACCTCTTGTAAATTTAAATTGGTATTTGATATGTCAATAATGGATCTTTGAAATATCTAAGAATTTAAAGAATAAGACTTGGACGAGATTTTGCTTTTTCAACATGAGTAAAGAATGCATTTTGGGTTTGCCTAAATTTTGTAACGATTATGTTCATGAAATGAAAACAGTTCTACGTAAATAGTCTTACACAGACTGTCTCCATAATCACTTAATTTTTAATTAAACGGAATCAAATATGCAGTGTGTCACACAAATCAAGTCCATCAAGGACCTATTTGCAACATTTCGCTTCATTTTTAAGTGGAAAGTTTTTCCAATAAAGTTGGCAGCGACAGCCATTAGCTGATCATGAAAGAGATTTCTTTGCCGTTTCCGTATCTTTTTGGTATCTTTCAACAACAAAAATTGTCTTCTACTAAATACTTTTTAACGGCTACAGTTAACACATATGGTGTAAAGAAAAGTATCTACAGTTTACAGTTTTTGTAAAAAAAATTTATGTTAATGACCATTTTGCAAAAATAATAGAGGTTAAATTAAAAAAAAGGTAAGAAATCTGAAATTTTTAGTTTAGACAACCATAATTCTTGAGATGGGTATATGGGGCTGGTTGAGCAGTCATTGGAAGATCAGCATACAATAAGCTCTAAACTGTGACCGTACGCCCTGTAGTTTTTAAGATACCGGGTGTTTTGTGAAAAACTAGCTTTTTTTCTTAATCACCCTGTAACTCCTAATCGGTTGATATTGCCCCCCCCCCCCCCCCCCCCGACATAAAATTTTTGGTTCATCTAGGTGAGTGCTATCACCTGCTCTATTGACCTCCTAGTAGCAAACACCCTGTATAAAATCCTATGAAATTGTTTGTAATAATTTTTACTGTCCGACGAACCGTTCTAGAAATATATTGGAAAAACTACTTCACATTTTTTTCTTGTTTAATTTCAGCATGTCTTTACGACTTTACGAAACCCAAATTTACTCCAACTAATCGGTTGGAGCTCATCAATTTTTACATATCTGCTTTCGACAGAATTAATCCCTTATCAAGACTTGATAAAACTAAAGAGTGGGTTGTATTACTTTATATACTCTTCTTTTTTTAAGATGATATTAACATACAATCACTGTTAACCCTTTATTACTACCCAGAGTCGAATGCGACCCCAAAAATAACTAATTTATGTTTTTCTCTAAAAAATATTGAAAATTCTCATCGTTTATTGTTTTAAAAGCGATAACTGAAATTCATTCGGCGCCAAAATAAATATAAAGGGACTGGGGTCGTAGTGTAAATGGAAAGTTCCAGGAATTTTTTCAGGGAAAATTCACAAAACCCAATACATAATGCGAAAGAAAAGTTTACAATGTTTTTCGCAATTTCTACATATTTGTTGTATCTAGTAGTATCTATACCAAAGGTGGTGTGGACACTTTTGACCAATTGTGCCACAATCAGCTCATCCCGCAAGATGGTAGACAGACTTTGTTCGGACCGTCTACAGCCACTAAAAAACCACACCAATTCTGAAAAATATAGTCGATTTCAATTTTAAGAAATAAAATATTTCTTTCCTCCATTGAAAATAATTTAGAAAGACCTAAGACCAAAATCCGCGCTGATGTACCTAGATCTACGCTCATAAAAATTTTTAGCTAACAAACCAAGGCAACCAAATCAATCCAACTTTCACGAAGCCGAGACTGCCCAGACACAACTCACAACTTATTCGAATCGTCTTCAGCAGCCATCAATAATGTACACGAGATCTGAAAAAATATGGTCGATTTAAATTCTAAGAAAAAAATGATGTTTTCCTATATTGAAAAACATTTTTAGCTCGTACCCATGATATATTTAGCCGTGATCAGTGAGTTATTGAAGTTTGCTATGAGTTCTTCCGTACATCAGTTTCTTAGTACTATAATCGATATCTGGGTATTTCTTGTCTGTGTTATTAGAATTTTCATACAGAAAAAACTTTTGAATTTCCTAGTAAAATCGGTTAATTCGCATTTTCGACCCCTGGGTAGGGAAGTAAGGATGGAAATTACGGGTAGTAATAAAGGATTAAAGACAACGCTATTCTGCGATTTGTAAAGAAATAGTACAAGAAGTTTTTTGATCCTTTTAACAACCCTTCTGTACTGCATATTCATCAGACCCATTCTGAAGTATGCTAGTTTGTCGGAAGAGCAAATGAAAAACTCAATTGCCACCGTACTTGAAAATAGTAGGGGTAATATCCGGCGTAGTTCCGCAAACCACCACAGAAAGGGGAGTTAATTTAGCTCCTACTGTCGTTAAAGGAATGAGAACAATAAAAGGTCCTAAATCCTCCGTCGTCTCAGAAGAAGAAGTGGCCTAAATAAATTGATTTATAACAAAAACTATTCGACTTGACGACGAATGACCTAAGATCTTTAGCGTACCAGTTAGCGGAAAAAAATTGTAAATTGAATAAATTTAACGTTGAATCTGAGAAGGCTGGAAAAGATTGGCTTTTAGCATTTATGAAGCGCCATTTACAAATTACTATCAGAAAACCAGAGAGAACATCACCTGCAAGAGCCGCAGGTTTCAATAAAGTATCTATTGACGGATTTTTCAAGCTATTAGGCGAAACAATCGATCTAAAGCAATTCGTGCTGATCGAGTATATAATGCGGACGAAACAGGTGCAAATGAAATATTATTGCCAAGAAGGGATCAAAGCAAGTGGGTGCCTTGTCTTCGGCAGAAAGGGGCGTTACAATAACAATCGAAGCTTGTTTTAATGCAGTCGGACACTACATGGCATTTATGATGATATTTCCTTATAAACGTGTAAAACTGGTATTAATGCCTAGTGCGTGGGGAGTCTACAGTGAAAGAGGCTGGATAACAACAGAACTGTTATTACATTGGAAATTCAGAAATTCATTTATTTTAGTGGAGCTACTAAAGAACGTTCTGTATTATTACTTTTCGATGGCCATGCTACACATACCAAAAAACATTGAATTAATCAACTTATCTATGGCGATAAATGCATTTAAAAAATGTTGGATTGTTCCTTTCGATCCGACAGTTTTCACAGAAGGCGTTTTTTTAGGTGCGGCTACTACCCTGGTAACCCAATCATCATGAGCTCACTGATGACCTCATGATGATTGGTTGAATGAAGATAATGCTGATTTTTGCTCTAACACAGGACTAAACTCATTTATAAACTCGCAATTCAATAATTACTCAACACCATTTATCTTCCTTTTACCGTTCATTAGATGCACTAGATGCAGATTAGTATCTATACCACTTTATTGATGAGCTGATAGATGAGTTGGCGAAGAAACTCATCGAGGTGCTCAGTAAAAGAGTTACTTGTCGTACAACAAACTCACTTGACTAAAAAGTTATATTAGTTAACATAAAAGCCCCTGCCCGCACCGGTACTAAAATTTTGTAAACTGATGAACATTAGTTACCATATTAAGGGCCTTTTATGATGTTTTCTAGCATATATAGAAATTTTATATAACTAAAATTTAATTTTCTTTCTATTACCGGTTACTTGATTGTTAATTAATATTAATTTAGTTACATTTTATAATTGTGGTTCCATACCCCATCTTGCCATATAGGGTATTCCATTTTACCCCACCTATGGGGCAAGACGGAGTAAATGACCTTTTTGGCCGAGTCCCTCATTATGTTTAAATAAGTGAATCAATGTTCCTAAATTACCACTAATTCTAAAAACTGATTACTAAAGGTTAAATGAACCAAAAGTATTTTTTTGTATCTATGATTATCTGGATGTCATTTAACATCAAACCGTCTTGCCCCAACCTCCCCTACTACTCGATCATTTGAGAACCACGTATTCCTCCTAGTTCTTCATCATAACTACCACTAAGTATGCACGAGTTAAATTGATCCCAGTTTAATTGTATCAAATAAAAAATTAGGCCTAATAACGTTACTGTTTTTTTATTGCTTTATTTACTATTAAAAACTTAGAATAAATAAATAAAAGTTCTACTCAGAATTGTGTTGAACGATTTCTTATCCGATTTTGAAAATATACATTCCAGTCGCATACTTCCACATTACTATAGATTCCATGAAATTCTTTCTATAGTGCTGCCAAATAACATTCCTCACATAAATTATTTATTGTTGTTTCATTCTAGGGTGACTCTGGTGGTCCATTGATTGCAATGCGTCCAGATAAACGATACGAACAAATCGGTGTTGTATCATGGGGCAATGGATGTGCTCGACCTCACTATCCAGGTGTATACACTCGCATCACAAGGTACTTAGATTGGGTAATGGAGAATTCCAAAGATGGCTGTTTCTGCAACGAATAGCAGTGACTTAAAGTATTTCGGACAGAATCTGTCCAAAACGGAGATTTCTTTATAAGTGATGTAGTCAATAAGTTCTAGATGTAAACTTTATAGTTGTAAATTATTTCTGTCATGAAAATGCATTTCACTTCCTTAATTTCATATTGTATGTATTTTTAGATTAAATCTAAATAATTTTATCGATTCCAGTTAACAAAACCTCAACACGCAGCCGTGAATTCTTTTTTAATACAATTCTCATTCAAAAGGTGTTATAAAGTGCACTTCTTATATGTATCATTTATAACATAATATGATTAGAACCGGTACTTCTAAGGGGCAAGAAAAATTATATTTAACACCTTTTTAATGAAACTAACTGTTGTATACAGGATAGAAACTGTTCTGTACCATTCTTTACTAATGACGATGATGGTGTGCTCATCTGAATCCAATTCAATCCATTCAATTCCATTAGAGCCCACACGATAGTTGGTGCATGCGGGACAGGTTTTTTAGCCCACTGATGTTTAACTGTAAAATAACTAAGAATGACGACTGTACATATATATATACTATATGTACTTACTTATAGGTAACTATAGCTAAGAAGTGTCATGCTAATAAATTTCAATTTAAATACGAGAAACTGTTCTTATTGAAAACTTCCTGAAATCTCTTCCCTCTCACCTTTGATTTGTTAAACGGAATGCAGGTAAGTAGTTGCGTCTGCTGAATCATGTTGTATTTGCGGTGAGTATTGAAATTGTAATTCAAAGCGAATATCTTTTGATTTATTCAATTTAATCAAAACTGATTACCTACTACAGAATATTTTTGTTGAACTTATATTCATCCAAGGAAGGAGCACATTCGTCTGAGGAGTGAATACAAAATTTTACTAATAAAAGTTTATATAATTCAGGATATAAATAATGAAAGAAATGAATTACTAAAAAAAAATTATTTAACAAAACTTAAACTTAATTAATTTGTTGTAATTGTATAAACTGAAATGATCATATCTTACGTTTTGTTGTACACTGCCATGAATAAAGTTTTGTATTGAGATCTTCATTTCATATATAATATAATTGATTATCAATGAAACTGATTAATTTATTCTATATAATATTTCGATAAATCGGTATCAAAAATATATAATAGGGGTATTCACTCTTTAATGTATCAGTGTAACCCATGATACAAAGATAAGAAGGTATGGCCGATTCGAGAGAAATTTTTTGTGTTGCTACGTCATGAGGTGCCTACTGTCATTTCCAGCGAATTTGTTTTGAGTTTTTCGTATTTTATTGACTGAAATACGTTTTGAATATATTAAAATAATTAGTTTCTTCGTTTAAATCACTTCGGGAAAACTAATTATGTGCTAGTGGGAAAGCAAAGAAATTTAAAAATAGAAAATTTTTTTCACTGTGAAAGGACGATTGAAATTGAGACGAACAAATTTCTGACATTTGTCGCCAAAGGAGGCAAGCAATCAATTGACAGATTTTCCGGCCATACCTTGTTAATATTTGTATCATGAGTGTAACCGATGTAAATATACAACAAAGAGTGAACACACTCTTTAGTCTTTAGCTTACTTCGAAATGTAATTATGGGAACAGGGTGATAAAATGGGACCGTATGAGCTGTCCCCGACGTTGGAAAAATCCGGTTAAAAATAGCTGAGATAAAAACTATAGTATCTCAACTAAAGGGTTTTCCAATAAGAGGTGTTATTTTGATATTCAAAGAAAATTGCCATTTTTTGAGATAAATGATCAGATCTTTATTTCATTATAAAGAGGAAGATATGCCGTTAATAATGGAAAATAACATCAGCCAAATTACCACCACGACCACACCTACAGGACCATATCCTTTTCATGAAATTTTCCATAACCAAAACGCAAAGTGGCTGCCCTATTTCCTCGATAGCCTCACGAATTCCATCTTTGAGTTCTTTAATCGACGCTGGGCTGTTGGCGTAGACCTACTCTTTCACGTGGCCCCAAAGGAAGAAGTCGCAAGGTGTTAAGTCACAAGATCTCGGTGGCCAATTGTGATCACCTCTTCGAGAGATAACACGGTCCGGAAACTTTTCCCGTAAAAGATCAATGGTTTCGTTGCTTGTATGGCACGTAGCGCCGTCTTGTTGAAAGTGAACGTTGTCCAGATCAATACCATCCAATTCCGGCCATCAAAAATCATTAATCATCTGTCGATAGCGCAATCCATTCACCGTAACTGTTGCTCCAGCCTCATTTTCGAAAAAGTAAGGTCCAATGACCCCGCGGGACCATAAACCGCACCAAACAGTCACCCCTTGAGGATAGAGAGGCTTTTCAACAATAACTCTTGGGTTTTCCGAGCCCCAGATGCGACAATTTTGCTTGTTGACGAAGTCATCTAGGTGGAAATGGGCCTCATCACTCAAGATGAGTTTTCGATGGAATTCCGGATCATTTTCATGCATTTCAAGGACCCAATCAGCAAAGACTCGACGTTGTTGATGATCGGCCAGCTTGAGTTCTTGTGTTAACTGAACTTTATAAGCCTAAAGACCCGAATCTTTATGCAAAATACGGTGTAATGACGTTTGTGGAATGACTAATTCCAAAGAACGACGAGGAATGGACAAACCTGGGTTTTCTTCAACACTTTCGGCTACAGCAGCAATATTCTCGGCTGTTCTTGAGCGACGTGCACAGGTTTTATTCTTCCCATCACTAACTTGTCCCGACAGCTCGAATTTTTCTACCAATTTCTGTATTGCGGTCCGACAAGGTGCTTCACGACGACCCAAAAATGTTCGAGTTTTATGAACCGTCTCTGCCACATTTTCACCATTTTTATAGTGAATTTTAATAATTTCAATGCGTTGTTGAATCGTGTATCGTTCCATTTTTATTAATGGCGTAGTTTCTACTTGTCAAATGTCAAAAAATGACAGCTCCAAAAGTGGGCTAATTAAAATAACACCTCTTATTGGATAACCCTTTATTTATGAAAAGAACGGCTTAAATTAAGGAAATGCCGGTTTTTCATAGAATTTTTTAACCGTTTGGGTTGTTTCTCAAGCTGTTATTTGTACTATTACTACTTAATTATACAATATTTCAGTATAATGTCAGCGGATAACATGAAGCCTGTTTTGTTGGGAACGGTTATTTCTAATCAGTTTTCAGGTCAGGCTAATAGTTTAGGAGAAATGTTAATAATAGTAGAACAACCTCCTTTTACGGCAATCTTAGTCGCTTTTTGCCGAGACAAAATGTAAAAATTTAGAATTAACCTTTACGGAATAACAGTGGTTCGGAGGTATTTTTTTGTAAAAATGAAAAAGTTGCGTACTCGCACACTTATGCCTATGATTGAAAGAAAAATTTAGAAAAATAACTCATATGTAGTAATGGCGTATATGGGACCCAGATGGGGAAAAGCAGTGAACTTCGGGAGTAAAAGCTCAGTATGGAAATATCTCGAATTGAAAATAAAAACCTTCTAATAGATAGAAAATTTTATTACCTTTAATTTAGATACAAAATTCTTTCTCTAGGGGCATCCATTATGATGCAGGGTCCGACAAAGTAAAAAAGTGGTTTTCAGTTAAAACGTAATCAAGTTTTAGAGGGTGGCAAAAATATATTATGGAGTATACCGGATTGATATTTGAAAAACGCCATTCGATAGAGCTCAGCGGGGGCTTTAAACAGACGTCCCACATGTCATATTTGTGGTTTGAGGTGGGTGGGGGTAACAACCCCGTACCCCAAAATACCCCCACTCGAAACTTTTTTTTCGATAAATTTAATCGCCTTGTCGAACTAAAGACTAATATCGAGTTCGTTTCTTGAACGGTCCCCTCCTCTTCCCGCAAGAAAAGTTCAAATTTTGAAAATAATTAAAGCTAATTTCTGAACTTCAAATACTATTATTAAGTAATTTAGGGTGGAAAAAGAAAATCGATCACACCAATTTGTTTTTCGGTGATGTTTTATTAAGTTTTCCAGAAAGTTTCATGCTGTTTGATGCGCCATTACTGATGTTTTGGGCTCACAAATTAGCAATACCTTTTTTTGTGGGGGAAACCATGATGCGGGTAGATGTAAATTGAACACCCTACAAAATTACCGAGTACCACCTAGAAAAAATAGGAGTGCACCAGTCGATAGACCTCAAAAGGATCTTTCATTTGGCATACTGAAAATTTTCCTAAGACACTCCCCTCCCCAGCTGCACCCGCTGACATTTGACGTTCAATCTCAGCTCCTAAGTACAACTATACAACCCGGTTTACACAGCCAATTTGTGAATGTAAAAATACAAGACCCTTGTATTGCATTTTATATGCATAAGGCTTGTACGACTTTAATGGGTTGTAATCAAATACATCTTTTACAACGATACATCCTTTAATACAACATTGCGTGAATACCCCTAATATACCTAATATATAAGCTCTCGATGTACCTGGTGGATGAATTGATTCTGGTAATTTCATTTCAAGTCAAATCTTAATATGAAGAAACATCTTCAATGCCAAGTTCGGCGGAAATATATATTCCAACATTTTTCTGGAAGAATTATACATAATACATACATGGATACCCTTGCGGGTTTTACTTGAAAGTAAGTTTCGGTTGCCAGCAATTTGTCACCAAACCATTTCAGATCCCCATTCATAGAACAGTTTTTTATCGGTGTATGTGTGTGTATATATATAGCAGGTAAAAACCAAGTAGATAGAAAATTCTGACTTAAGTTGCCCGAAACATCCCAACGCGCGATGCCAAAAAGTAGGTCTACAGGGTGTTAACGCCTGTGAGGTAAATAGAGCAAGAGGTGATAGTCTTTCTTAAAACACCCTATATCTTAAAAGGTACAGGACGGACGATCACAGTTAAGAGCTCATTGTACGCAGAGCTGCATGGCCTGTCCAACAACTGCAAAACACCACATTTTTTTTTTTATAAAACTATAAACTGTAGACTCTCCTCGTTTAATTTGACCTTATGTGCTATCTGCAGCCGCAAAAGAGGTATTAGCTGAAAACTTAGTCAGGTCATATCGAAATTAGACGATATTTTTTTTAAATGATGTGTTTTCAGTCACTAAGGTAACAAATTATCTTTCAGAATAGGTTTTGAGCTAATAACTCTTTAATGGCTGCAGATATCACATAAGGTCAAATTAATCCACAGTTTATAGTTTTTATAAAAAAAAAAAAAGTCATGTTAAGCAGCTGTTGGAAAGGCAATGAAGCTCTGCATACAATGAGCTCTTAACTGTGACCGTATGTCCAGAACTTTTTAAGATACAGGATATTTTGTGAAAAACTATCTTTTTTTCTTAGTCACCCAGTAACTCCTAAACGGTTGAAATTGCCCCTTCCCCTCTGCCATACAAATTTTTGTTTGCCTAGGTGAATACTATCACCTTCAACTCTATTGACCTCCGAGGCGGAAACTCCCTGAACTCCCTGTATACCTACTCATTGGCTACGCGCGTTTGGATGCTTAGGGCTATCTTTAAAAGTACAACCTTGGATGGTCTATTTTAAGTCGGCATTGCAAGCAAAACTTCACGGCCCTTCCAACGGCTGCTCATCCACCCCCCGTACCCCCCCCCTCCACCGCAGAGTCATGACGCTTCAAATTCAAAATATCTTTCTTTTTGTTTTTTTTTTATTTTTCCATTTTTTTTTAATTTCCCCACTAACATTTATTTTTTTGTAAAAATCAAAAGCCCAGAACTTCCTCTTTAATTGAACCTATTTCATCCTATGGGCTAACTGTAGCCTTTAAAGAGTTATTAGCTCATAGGTTATCAAGTCATACCGAAATTAGATGATATTTTTTTTCAAAAGACATATTTTCAATTACCAAGGGAACAAATTATCTGTGACCTGAATAGGTTAAAAGCAAATAACTGACATGACATTTTGACGTGACATTTTGCCCCACCCCTCCCATACAATTTTTTACTTGTCTGGACGAGAGAATCATTTGGCAAAATATTGGCATATTAGTCTGGGACACTCTGTATATACATATATAATAATATGTATGCAGCAATTACATAGCAAAACGATCACCTATTGGACCCGAACCTCTCCAATTTCGATGAAACTTTCAGAATTAGTTAAGTATTAAAAAATATTGGACCTGTATTTTTTTGTTTAGCCTACCGACCTGAAGTCTTGGATATAGGGTGACTCAAATTTTAATGTTTTCACTGTGGACGTGGTTTTTAATTTACTGATTACTTGGGATCAGGTTATTCGATTAATTTGTGCGATCCCAAATTGGATAGAGTGACAATGATTGGAGATATCTGATGACTGAAATTTTCATGATGCTGCCACTGGGAGATGTTCTGACATTAAAACGCGAACAGTATTAACTTAACTTTAAAATTGTAGACCTCCCAGTGGAATAAAATTAAATCAATTATCTTGACTCATAGTTGGAGATGAAAGGTACCCATCGTAACTCAAATATTTTAATCTTATCTGAACCACCCTGTAAATCATATCTATCTGACAACGTATTCTTTTAGAATCCGATATAAAGTGTTTTCCAATAAGAGGTGCTATTTTAATTAGCCCGCTATTTCGGTAGATGTCACTTTTGGAGCTGTCATCTTTTGATATTTGACAAGTAGAAACTACGCCAAAAAATGGAACGATACACGATTCAACAACGCATTAAAATTATTAAAATTCACTATAAAAATGGTGAAAATGTGGCAGAGACGGTTCGTAAAACTCGAACATTTTTGGGTCGTCGTGAAGCAGCTTGTCGGACCGCAATACAGAAATTGGTAGAAAAATTCGAGCTGTCGGGACAAGTTAGTGATGTGAAGAATAAAACCCGTGCACGTCGCTCAAGAACAGCCGAGAATATTGCTGCTGTAGCCGAAACGTCATTACACCGTATTTTGCATAAAGATTTGGGTCTTGAGGCTTATAAAGTTCAGTTAACACAAGAACTCAAGCCGGCCGATCATCAACAACGTCGAGTCTTTGCTGATTGGGTCCTTGAAATGCATGAAAATGATCCGGAATTCCATCGAAAACTCATCTTGAGTGATGAGGCCCATTTCCACCTCGATGGCTTCGTCAATAAGCAAAATTGTCGCATCTGGGGCTCGGAAAACCCAAGAGTTATTGTTGAAAAGCCTCTCTATCCTCAACGTGTGACTGTTTGGTGCGTTTTATGGTCCCGCGGGGTCTTTGGACCTTACTTTTTCGAAAATGAGGCTGGAGCAACAGTTACGGTGAATGGATTACGCTATCAACAGATGATTAATGATATTTTATGGCCGGAATTGGATGGTATTGATCTGAATAACGTTTACTTTCAACAAGACGGCGCTACGTGCCATACAAGCAACGAAACCATTGATCTTTTACGGGAAAAGTTTCCGGACCGTGTTATCTGTCGAAGAGGTGATCACAATTGGCCACCGAGATCTTGTGACTTAACACCTTGCGACTTCTTCCTTTGGGGCCACGTGAAAGAGAAGGTCTACGCCAACAGCCCAGCGTCGATTCAAGACCTGAAAGATGGAATTCGTGAGGCTATCGAGGACATAGGGCAGCCACTTTGCGATTTGGTTATGGAAAATTTCATGAAAAGGATATGGTCCTGTAGGCGTTGTTGTGGTCGTCATTTGGCTGACGTTATTTTTCATTATTAACGGCATACCTTCCTCTTTATAATGAAATAAAGATCCGATCATTTATCTCAAAAAGTGCCATTTTTCTTTGAATATCAAAATAACACCTCTTATTGGAAAACCCTTTATAACCTAACAGAGAATTTTGTTATGAAAGGGGTTCATAGCTAATTTAATTAATATAAAATTGATCGAGTTTGCCTGCAAGTCTGCAGCTCGAGAATTGAGTGGAAAAAATACTTTTACAATCGAAAAATCTTTAAAAAAAAAGAAATTTCTATGTAATGTATGCGTTTCGTAATAGTAGGAACCGTATTACTGAAGATGTTTCGATTGTAAAAGTATTTTTTTCATATAAGCTAACTCCAAAATATCTTTGCTGTACTCAAATCAAATTAATAATTACAACCTTCTATTCAGCTTTGAAAATTTTCACCGGCGACTCCCTGAAAAATAAGGGTGCCCGTGGTGGTATTTGTTACTCGAATCTACCATTTGGTTGGATTACTCACTTAGAATGTGTGTGTCTCAGGCTGAGATCTTCGATATTGCAATGGCAGAGAAAGTATTTCATGAAATGGAAATCAGGGGGAAGGACATCACTATCCTTTCAGAGAGTCAGGTCGCATTGTTGGCTCTGAGTGCCTCTCGGATAACATAAACATTTCTAGAGGACCGCAGGGATTCTTTGGACTAGTTGTATATTTCTAAAATGGTGTCTACGTAATAAAGGTGCCTAGACACATGAGAATCATGGGAAATAAAAGAGTGGACTTAATAGCTAGGTCCAAGCATAGCACGCCGTTCTCGGACCAGAACGATTTGTTTAGAAAACATGGGAGTTGTTGGCGAGATAACTGAACACTTCCTGTATGCATATTTGGCATTTTACAGGAGCAGAATTGATGCTCTCGGGTCTGCCCTCCTATTTGCAGATATCCGTATACCTTATTTGGACTTGCTCTCCTTAAAAGAAGCTTACTACGAATAACTCTTACTTAGGTGACTTCATAAGAGATAATAGAGACACAAGATTACAGGCATACCTCCAACAATACATTTGTTATTTTCAGAAAAGCATAGATATGTTCATAGCTAATGGAAATTCAAGAAAATCAACGTGTCCTATAAGCATTCACTATTCCTTTTACATCATTACATTATACTAAAACAATTTTGATTTTTATGCTTCTAGAAGAAATAGAAAATCTTACAATGCTTACCAAAGCTGTACACATACATATTCATATATACATCTGATTTTATATCTCAACAGTGAAGATTTTAAGTGGCTGTCAAAGAAGCGTCACTGCCAATCGCGGATTTCGCATAGAAATTATCAGCGATAATGCAATTACATTTGGATTTGAGTAAACTGAGAGTTATGATGTAATTTATTTCTCCTCCAGGAACCAGGATCAACTTCAGAGAAGCTTATTCCTCGATTACTTCTGTTACATTTCATACTACCAAATTCACGATGCTTTGGCTGCCTCTGGAAGCTGAGAAAATAAAATCTCTCAAACGTAATCTCAAGATAGTCGTCGGATAATAAATGAACTTTTGAGGAATTGTGAACTCTGCTCACTTAACTAAAGGCAAGGCCCTCACTGACCATTAGATTTGACCATAAAAACCTAATTTTACTTATACTCCTGGGCACACTATGGTGTCAAAACTGCTAAGAGTGTTGGGTTATTATACCGATCAAGTTTAATCAATCATGGCGAGTGGAATATTTAAATCAATTGCACATGCGCCTCAAGTTAACAATTGAATGGATGGTGAAGTTGGTACTAAGTGGGCCAACTTGGACGGGTGGGCCAACTTGGACTGACTGATTTGAAATGCTTATCATTTTTTTATTTTGAAACTTTTTTATTTTATTTTTTTTTTTTTAATGAAAGTATAATTATAAATTTTTTTTAAGTTAAGTATGAAAAATGACATCCTTTAGATAGCGTCCATTCTCCTGTTGGCAGTTAATGGCTCTATTTAAGACAGTCAGTCCAAGTTGGCCCACCCTGTATAATCGTTTTACTCTGTATAATATTGCTATAGAATTAACACAATTCAGTGCACCCTAACCAAGATGGTCTAATCCATGTTATTAGGTATTAGGCATCCAAATGCAACATTTCATGTGCAACAACCTAAAATAAATATAACATGTAAAAGCTAAGTGTAAAATCTGAAGAAAGCAAGACATTTCTAACAACATTATTTCATTGTGTCATTGCAAAGAAATAGAGGTCATCTTTAACTGCTGTCAAGTGTCTCGATTTTTTTACACAAAAAGAAGTTCGTCTATGGGTCACGAGCTAATTCGGGTTAAGATATGTCTTATTCTGGTCCTAATTAATCATTTAAGGTGAAAAATTCAATTTATAATTTCTAACTAGCTTGACCCTAAAATGTTTTAACGTCAAAGCATTGCATACAAGGCGAAAATAATCTACTGACCAGAATTATAAATTCCGAAAGGACAAAGAAAAAAACATTAAAAACATTCCGTTTCACCTACATACTCTTTTATGCTGCACAAGATGAAGCTAATGAGATAAAGCTTTGCAGATTAGGCTCGCTTGACGAGTTTAATTCTCGAAGAAAATAATCAACGTACTTACTCTTCACTGGACCGCACCGGTACAAAATAGCGCCCATTTGGCTCTTTACAACTTGGGCGAAACCGGGACTCTGTGTATAATAGCGCGACTGATTGTAATAAGTAACTTTTCAACAAGCATTTAATCTCGCTAACGAGAACTAATAAGATGCGAACAGAAAAAAAGTCCTACAGCAACCAGAAACTTATTACGGTGATTATGATCATGATTATGGGATTCAGCAGAGCACACTGCTATCCATTATCATAACGGTCACCAGTGATACCTTTTTTGTGTTCCGCTACCGTGGTTACGTGTAAGATACGAAGACGGCAGAATATTGATATAGAGATTATCGAGGGTGCTGAACGACCTCTAATTGTTGCGAATTACATTCTCACAGAACTTAAGAGAGTTATCCATCTTTTCGGCGAATTTCGAAAGTAAACATCTATGACAGATTGAATAGTTTTTGCCGGTTGGTGGTTTCGCTAGGAAATACTGTAATTTTCACGAAATTATCTGGTTTCGTTTTTATGGCTTACAAAATATTTAAACGAAAGAAAAAAGTGGTAGCGGATTTGTAATATTACACCCGCCAACACAATTTTTAAGAACTTTTTTCTTGGTTTGTTTGTTAATGGCTACTTACTGGACTTCTGTAGATTGTCAAAGTGGCATCTCTTTGTTTGAAGGCGTTTATTTTCTAGTATAAGAAAATTTTCCACTGCGAGTAATTAATACTTTTCATGAATAGATTCAAATTCAAGATCAAATAATGTATATTTCGGTGAATCGCCTTACTACTAGAGAGCTTAATCAACTAAGCAATTATGCAGTTTTAAAATATTCAAGTAAAAAAAAAAACACAGAAACGATTATTACGGGTCTGAAGCCATAATAATGTCATTAGAGGGGCAATTAACGATTTAAGTTTACGTAGCGTCCCATAAACCTTGCAGACTAACGCATTTATGTAATCGGTCCAGTTTAAGTATGATCAAAAATTATTCCAAGATTATTTACGGTATAACAATAAGCAAGAGGCATATATCATCCTCCAACAATAACAATCACTAAGGCCTAGAAATGTAAAGTTGAATATCATCCGCATATATACAGGGTGATTCAGATCAAGATACCTTCCGGTATAGCACCCGATTCCTTTTGGTAAGCTGATCAAAAAATTGTTCCACATAACTTCTTAGCATCCGTGATGGTATTAGCAAGCCACACACTAAGTAGAAAGCGCGCGCGCCAATCCTTAGAAGTTACGCGAGACCTTGCTTGCCGGATTGCGTTACTTACTGCAGAAAGTTCTTCGCCCACACACTCCACCATCTTTTTCGCAGGAATGCGCTTTGAAATAATGCTAAAAAATGAATGAGAATTGTTGTTGCTTTGTGACCAGAAGCACAGGTAAGAAATACCCAGATTTGGAAACCAATTTTAAAAATCTGCTTCTCATGAGCCAGCCATGACGTACATAGATATCAATCAGGCTTGGCTTTTAACAAAGGCAAAATCTCTTAACATTAACCAGCCTACAGGCCAGTCCTCGTATCAGCATGCGCTTGCAAAATAAGGAAAACATGTGAAAACTATAGAAGTTTTTCTGTTAATCAAAAGCCTTAGCAAAGACTTCAACCAAAAGTAATGTACAAAAACCATGAAGATGTCACTGTATACTTGGCATGAACTGATTATGCTATCTCCTTGAATATCTGGGTATTACCGTATTACTTATCTGTGCCAGAACTATGGTGTATGGAATGTGTAAAATTATGAAAGTTCCAAATCCCGTTCCGAATTCTTTTGCAGTTGATATCTGTCCTTCACGGTAAACTCTTTGTTTTTGCATCAATTTTTACGTTAAATTTCGATATGTCAGAGGAGTTTAAAATCCAAGGAACAGTTTGCGCTATGAGATATATAGCCCAAGCAAATTTAACAAATAAAAAGGCTTGAAAAATATAGCAAAAAGAATGGTTGCTAATAGGCATGAGTTTAGTGATATGAAATTACTTACAGTGTTAAAAACATACTCTCCAGCCGATATCCATTCATATCCGATAGCATTTATATTTAAAAAAACATAAAAACTAATCAGTACCAGGAGAACCAAAACCCTCGAGAATACTTCCAAAGTCATGGAACAGAAATCTATATGTGAGCGTTGGGGAGTCCGTTGTTTAAAATTTGCTATATTGGTGCTTATGGAAAAATACTAAACACTGACTTAATACGAGTATATGTGTTCGGTCCTCACACAAATATGTGGACATCCCATGATAAATTGTCTGCTGTCAGTTTTTGTGCAGCAGATATGATCCCTCGATGTACTTCCAGCTTCACGCTCGGTCTATCAAAAATATACAAAAGGAACACAAAGTATCTAGATTCAAGCAATTAAATTGCACAATACTTATCTAAAGCTTACTGTTGATCCAATCAATGATTTGCTGCTGGCAGTGTGGTTCAGAGGTTCATCCACGGCATTAAAATACATTGTAATAAAACCACAAAAAACTCCACAAATTCTGGTAGCGGCCGAATGTTGCGCCTGTGAAATGTCGGCTTTTTAAAATGTGGTCTCTAAAACAAAAATAAAAGGGAAACTAATAAACAACAAATAAATAAAAAATATCAACAAAGTTCTTACCAAATTACAGGCACCTCCGTATATATTTTTCTTGTAATGTCATCAAATGACATTGTGACAGCCAGCTGTTTTCGCCTCAAATAAAATTCAAGTAAATGTCGCTAGGGCAACACCACGAGGCGAAACAGACATAACTGGTTACAGCGGCTATATAAAGCCGATGAATTTCAGTAGATGGCACCATTCTTTTGGCAGAGTTGATCTGTATCAGAGCTAATCTGAGTAAAAAGAATTGTGCTTCCTACCTTTTTACAGAAGATAATTCTGGTCAGGGATAACCTGAATTTCCTTTCCCATTATACAGAAGATAATTCTGATCAGGGATAACCTGAGCATCCTATAATTACAGAAGGTAATTCTGATCAGGGATAACCTGAGCGCCCTATTACTACAGAAGATAATTCTGATCAGGGATAACCTGAGCGCCCTATTATTACAGAAGATAATTCTGATCAGGGATAACCTGAGTGTCTCAACTTTCCATAAAAATCATTTTACTTCTGTGTGCCCTCACGCATCACCACAGAAGATAATTCTGATCAGGGATAACCTGAGTGCTTGAAATCTCTAGAACTGCGTATTTGTTTTTGAATTATTGAATTTATTTTTTTTTTTATTTTGGATTTTGTTATTGGATTTTATATTAGTTTGTAGGGTAGTTTTAGATTGAATTGAATTTATGTATGAATTTTGTGATATTAGATTAAGCAAATGAATTTGTACCTTAAGTATTAAATAAAATTTTATATTTGGAATATAAAAACTGAGTTATCCTCTGAACCGGCTCTCCTCCCTCACGAACGAGACTAGATGTCACAATATGCTTTAGAGCCTAAACTACTATCCATACAGGAAAATAGTCTTCCAGTAATTTTAAGCTTCGCTCCTTACCTTCCCAAAGGCTACACTTACTATAAACCGTACTTAACAAAATAATGAAATAGTTTTGATTACAAAGTAACCTTACCATTTTACGATCAATAACTCTCAACTGAGTAATAGTTGCAATAGTGTATGTGTGGCCAGAGTGCGAATATGTAAGGAGACTGAGTCGATTTCATCAAATCACGGCCTGCCACGACACTGCTGTTGTTGCTGTTGCGACATTACACAATTATTACTCAGCTGAGAGTTTTTGTTTGAGGAATCGTCGTCAATTGGTTCAGATAAATTTTTTTAACTAATTTTGTTAGGAAAGGTATAAGAATTTTATTTCGATTTGGAAGATAAGAAAGCAAGCTTAATATTATCAGAGCACCATTTTTCTGTATGAATAGTAGTTTAGGACAGAGGAGTTATTCAAATCAAACTTTTGTCAGTTTTACATAAGAACACTGTAAATACTTTAGAATGTTAGGACTCCGTTGGGGCTCTTATGTCGTAGTGAGGGATATTAGTGATGCTATGCTATAATTGATTTAGCTTGTAGTACTGTTAGCCTTCGATGACAAGATCTCTGCAGTGGAAGCGGAGCTGTAAGACACGATATTTTCATTTTCTCAATGAAACAATACAATTTTGAAAACTTTTTACTTAGTCTGGATCCGGATAGCTCAAATTCGGATCCGGGTAATATGAATCCGGATCCGGATAGTTCGGATCTGGATCCGCATAGTTCGGATCTCGATCCGCATAGTTCGCATCTAGATCCAGATAGTTCGGATTCGGATCTCAGGAATCGGATAGTTCGCAGATTCAGGTATCCGGATATCCAGATATTAGCAACTCCGGATCCAATTTTCAGGTCTAATTTGGATATGTCAATAAATTAGATGCATTCTATGAGCTCAGCTCGCGTCGGCCTTGTTTAATTCTACTCGTGCTGAAATTGGCGTATCTCTATAGTGAAATGTCGGTTTTTTGTGGAAAATGTTGTGGTGGAATTTTCGATAAAAGTGTCATTTGCTTTTTATTTTGTCGCGGTTTTCATATGCGTTGTGCTAAATTGGACGACCTAGCTCTCAAAGTTATAAATAATAGCTCAGCCCCCCAAAGTCCATAGCCCAGTTAGTAATTAGTTGGTTCCTGTTTTCCACCAGTTCACAGAGCTCAATGTCGAAGCTATCTCTTATTAGTACCAACAGGTTAATTTATATCCTCTCCGAGTATAGTAGAAGTGAAAGATCGTCTCTATCATGGACCCATAATAAGAGTAATAAAATATCACTTGCGTAATGCCCCTTGTTGATTCTTGTATCTCTTCTTGTGCTTGCTCTCTTGTTGTGAAAGATCAATATTGTGCCCCGGTTTCTCGATTAGTTAATCTTTGACTAAGCGTTCACGGTATTCGTGATATTATGAACGCCATTTTAAGCATTATAATTTGCTACAATGTTCCTAATTGAAACCATTATTAAAAGAAAATTGCTGATTGGATAGTTATGAGAATATAATGGCAGATATATTAGAACTTGACATTCATACATTGTAGTGTACCATGGAACATAATTGCCCGTTTTCTGTAGTCATTGTGTTATTGGATAGAAAGGGAGATGAGAAGTCATAAAGCGCTGCGGTCACTGAAAGGGCCTATTGCGTCCACTCTCCCATCTCCTTAAAACAGTCCAGTCTTCTTGAATAGATTTAAGAGCACGCTGAGTTTCTGTCCATCAACTCACTAGGGTCCAGCTGTGGTTTGCAAAAGTTACCATTCATCGTTTATCTATTGTCGGACATTCACACAAGCCACATAAAATAGTCTTCTGGTGGGATCAGAGTCCACACCAATAGTGACAAGTGGGTTCTTCAGTTGATAGTGGACGGTAATCAGACCAGGTAAGAGTCTAACATCCGTCCTAATGTACCTCAGAAGCTTACTTGCACTTTCCATGGACAGAATCGCCAAAGTTTGTTGAACATAGTAATAGAAATTAATTTGAAGATGTAAATATCTCTAGTAACCAAAAGATTTGATGGCAGAGTTTTTATATAAATTACAGATTTAAATTCGAAAATGCAAAATATCATTTCTCCTTTTCTTCCTTTTATTTTCAGCCATCTTCGTATTATAAATGTCCACCTTACGAGGCCCTGAACTTATTTACACTCTTTGTAAGTTACGACTTTTTGTTATTTTTTTCTTATTGCATTTTCAGAAGCGAAAACACGATTTGTTCACATTTTATCGATATTTGAGTCAGGTTCTACCTTTGCATTTGATTAAAATGATTCGAATATGTCGAAAAGAACTCAAACTGGTTATTTTCATCGACGCTGAAGGTTGTAGAACTTTTTAAATTTTTGATTAAAATATGCAACGTTATTTTTGGCATTCGATGAGATTTCAACGTTTAAAATCAAAACAAAGATGTCACGAATAAAGAATATCGGATTAATCCATTACACTAATGGGTTTTTTCACAACAATTTAAATGTAAATTGAAAACTTTTATAGCTCTACATAAAAAAGTTATTTGTTATGCTTTTTTTATTACCAGTTAAGAATTTGTAGAGTATTTAAAATGCACGATTCAAATACGCTTTTAAATGTCTGTAGTTAAAGTTCATCAAAATGAGCTGTAAGAAGTTAAAAATTTTTAAAAATAGTATCTTGACCCATATGATCCCTCTATAGGCAAAGGAGTTATCAAAACGAAGCGAGGATCATATTTAGTTTGAGTATTTGATATTTTCTAATTGACTTTACGCTTTGCAAATTTAGTTTAGAAGAAAAGAGAAAAGACTTCAAAATTCCACGAGAATTTTCAATGACGAAAATCTTGATGTTGGTCACTATGAAATTTTCTAAAAATGAGGAACAAAGTGTAGTGATTAATTAAGTAAGAGAATTATTTGTATTTCGTCTTATTTCTTTTTTTTTATAACATTAGATGAAATCATAGGGGGTACCTATACTAAGTTTTTCATTCCGTTTCTAACGCATAGAAATATTTTTAGTAGATCAAAATGGATTGGACACCCACGCATTATATTAAGAGTCTGTCCATCAATTTGCATACGGGCTTTCTAACAAAAAGTAAATTTGAGCTCGAAAATAGGACCAATAGGGCAACTCCTTCGTTGGAATACAAAAATTTCGTTTATCACTATATATTTGGGCACTAGCTGAGAACGTGACGACATAGAGTGCTGATATTTTATACACGCCGTTTTCATAAAAATAGTAATTAAAATTTCAAAACCTAACTAAATCGGGCAGCCCCTTCTTGGTGTTGCCATACACCTTTCACTTTATTTAACTTTTCTCTTCATCTTGGGTATAATATTATTGTTCTCAGAGCATTTATAACTTTTCCTCTTGTTTTTGTTTTTGTGCATTTACTATAGAACTTCCATATTACTTTTAATTAGTGTGATATAAGAAATTTCTGTACGTATTTCAGATTAATATTGGATCGCACCAGGTTTAAAGATTCAGCTAAATTTACTGGACTATAACAATATGCCACTATGATTTACTTAAACAATTGTACAAGTTCAACTCAAAAAATGGAACAGTATAGGCAAGGTCGTATTTACGCGGAGGCTATCTAGGCCATAGACTATGGGCACGTAACACAAAGAGGCCGGACCCAAAAATAAAAAATAAACGTACTATTTAAAAATTTTAATTTTGAATAGACTAAAATTAAAAAAGTCTTTGTTTTAGTATTGTGGTGGTTAAGCCCTTTCACTACCGAATTTTTGTATATGGAAAACTTTGCGCCTTTAGTTCCAACTGACTTTTATCATAAAATAATTTATGCATGTATTTTATGCTATAAATTTGCACCATCTAATAACGTTGAATCCCAGTTAGAATTTAATTCTAAAATCGCTGATTAGAATTCTGTAAATAATAATATTATTGTAACTTGGAGTAAGTAAGTATAATAAGTTTCCTAATTTCATTTATGAATAGTATACAGGGTGTCCCGTATTTAGTCTGGCACCCGAAGGCTACGGATAGGTCATGATTAGACAAACAAAAAATTGTATGTGTGGGGGGAGGAAATCGTAACGGTTTCCGAGATAACGGGACTTTAAGATATCTGGATATATTTTAAAGATCACCCCGTAACTTCTGAACGATACACCCTATGATGATGATTTAAACTTTGGTAGATAGATAATCGTTGGATCCCCAATTCCGTTTTGAAGTTATAGCTCAACAAAGTTAAAATTTCGGAATTTTTATTCGTTTTTTTTTTATTTAACTACTATTTTTATCAAAAAACACATCAACAATATCAATTTTTCATATTGGATTCAAAATGTAGCCCTTTCTGCATTTGTTCCAATTTTTCTTAAGCATATCTAGCGAAAATGGCTGAAAAAGTTCAATAAGTGCCAGAAAGTAGGCAATTATCTCTTGGAAATGACATTTTTCAGGCATTTTCGCTGGAGATGCTTAAGAAAAAGTGCAAAAAAACGCAGAAAGGGTTACATTTTGGGTACATAGTGTGATAAGTCATTTTAAAGCTAAGCTTTTGGGCTTTTTAAATTCAATATGATAAATTGATATTGATGACGTGTTTTGGATAAAAATAATAGTTAAAAAAAATGAGTAAAAATTCCGAAATTTTAACTTTGTTGAGCTATAACTTCAAAACAGAAGGGGTGAAGGAAAAAAGTTCAAATATCTTAAAGTCCCGTTATCTCCGAAACAGTTATGATCCCCCCCCCCCCCCACCCGCACAACATATTGTGGGTCTAAGCATGACCTATCCATAGCCTTCTGGTGCCAGACCACATACGGGACATCCTGAAACGGATGAAATATTCAACACATCCTATTTGACTTACAAAACCTAATACGACTTAGAAGAATTTTAAGAACTTTTATTTTTAACGATTCTAAATCAAATCATAAATACAAGAGGAAAAAAAGCTAATTAATAAAAGCAATAGGTAAAGACATCTGTTTCGTTAGCTCAGCAGTGAGAGCAGTCGCCCGGAAAGTGGAAGGTCCTTGTTTAAAACCCCGGACGAGTCGGTTGCTTTTCCTCTTGTATTTATGAATTGACTTAGAATCGTTAAAAATAAAAGTTTTTCTATTCTCTATCTTTGGCCGATTCTTACAAGTGTGGGTTCGATTCCTGTCCGGGAGAAAAAAAAACTACGACTTTAAAATGCAAAAAAAAAATAGAACTAACAAAAGTTATAGAATAATCCAATAACCTTATTCATAATTTCAAATTTTACTCGTTTACGGAAAGAATATCACTTTTTACATATGAATTTATTGAATTCATATATTTGGTCAGTTCAGACTAATATAAAAAATAATAGTAGTTGCTTTTGGTTGTCATTTATTTAAAAAAAAAAAAAGGAAACAATTGTGTGCATTTCCGAAAGTTTTTGAATATAAAGTGGAAAATATTATGATTTCCGCACTACTTGTGATCTTTTTGGGATTTCGATTTTCCTACTTCACCCTATCGAGATTCCGGAAAAATTGACATTCTTTCGCTGGATTCTGAAAACGTGTTAACAGGAATAAAGGATCTTCGAAATATTGACACTGTCTTCGTTATTCCTTGTTAATGAGATGAACTATTAATTTCCTCTCACTAATATTTTTGATCACTCTTTATTAACTGGCAGGTTTCTGGATAAATTAAAAATTGCTATCCTTACTCGTGTCATTAAAACTATCTTCAGAAATTTAGTTACTTATTATCATTCCATTTATATAATGAAGATAAGCTTTTGGATTCTTTAGTTAACTCCAAAATCGTCATTTTTTGCAAGATATGCCGTAATTCCAGAGTAAAATGGGCAGGGGCGGATATATCATTGAAATTAGGCGGGAAACATCTTACTGCAATTAAATTTAGCAAAACAAATACAAAAAAGCCATCAAATGTCCACTTGTCCAGCGACGTTAGTCGCTTAGTTTAGCCATCGCAATACTGTAGTGTGAGGTACTAAGAAGGTCTCATTTTTTAGTATTCTTTTTTTACAAAAAGTAATTTTTTAATATAATAGTAGTTTAGACTCATTCAACCAAACTGTTCTCAGTTTTATACTTTGGCATAAATAATATGGACTGCTCGATATGTTTTTTCATATGGGTACAACTTTTGTGTCAAAAATATTTCTTACGTCAGTGGAAGTTGAGAAGAGATTTTAGTAAATCATTTCGAATTTCTGTTGAGTATCTATGAATATATTGCCTTTGGTAAAACACTTTTCATCACTAATTAAACCACTTATTCATTTGTTGTTTACAGGTCTCTCTCAGTTGGTACTTGGTGCTTAGACCGAAAGAGAACGCTATATAGAAGTGAGCCCACCTTCTACAATGCTTTTCTATGGACGTAGTCAGTCAATATTATACATGTCAGTGGTTTTACATAAGAACGCTGCATAAATATATTTTAGAATGTTAGGAGTTAGGACTAAGTTAGGGCTCTGATTTGGTAGTGAGGGAGTCTGTTTCGTGGTTTGGAAAGTGTTTCTCGCGGGTTTTGGGTCACCCAAAGTTGGGGTCCCAAACTCAAATTCTGAGTAAAACCTATACACATACATCACATGCATCCAATAATATTCATTGAAATAAAATTTTATTTTTTTAAGTTTTAGAATAAAAATATTTTGTATAATTTTTTTAAATTTAATTAAATAAATAAAAAAAAAAGTGAAATAAAAATAAATAAATAAATTAAATATTTTTTACTTTAATTTTTAGAGGGTGGGTGTGGGGGTGTGGAGGGGTTTTCTCAAAATCTTCTCAAGCTAGTATGCTAAAATATTTCGGTTTTTGTTCAATTTTTCTTCTTTCTGATCCTTCTTAAGCAACAAAAAGCAATATTTATTGATTGAGAATGCTACTTTGAAAATTATCTTAGCCTCTTCCGGAGTCCCCCAAGGTAGCCACTTAGATTTATTATTGTTTTATTTTTGAATGATATTGAGATATGAAAAATGTCTGATCTTTGCTGATGGTTTAAAACTGTTCACTAGAATTTGAAATTTGAGTAATTGAATTTCCTTACAACACAATTTGAGTGGTTTCAAGTATATTGCAACAATAAAAACCCTTTATTTTTCACTGGTGCGGCCAATTTTTGAGTATGCCTCTATATAATATGGGACCTATGATATGCAACACATATATTTAGATTACTTAGAATCCGGTCATTCATTAGATATGCTTTATATTACGTAAATTTAAAATTCCTCCGAATTATTACTACATATTAATTTCTTTAGAAAGACCTTTTCTTAACCGTTCCTTGCTGCATGCTCCTTACCATAACTAATTATGGACAACGAGAAACTCTTTCTAAATGTATTCTTTCCTACAACTCCTCTTGCTTTTTTGTTGATCTCACTAAGAAAATAGCATCCTTATTTTTTTAATTAAATTTAGGTTATTATGTCTGTTATTCGTAGACTATAATAAAATTCTACAATTTAATAATAAACTTCAAATGTTTCCTTTCGGTTTTTAGATAGAAATTTGGTCTAAAACGCAATTTTCACAGATAAATTTCAATTAAAATAAATGGACACTGGAATTATCCTCAAGTTCTATTAGACACTCTCTCATGGTAAAAGCCTTACAAATGCTTAAAACTCCGCAAACATTTCTTTGCTTCCCTGTCATATAGTGCATATTGTTCTGCTAGAAAAAAGGAAATAAACTACAAAGGAAAAAGATAAAAACCAATTTAGATTATAATTGCATTTATAACAGGCGACAGCGAATTATGGAAATTAAGCTTTGTGAACTTAATTTCCTCAATCAAATAAAACAAATTTTTATACCCTTGTTCTGCCATAGTTGGAGCGAACACGCAAATAATGAAGAAATGTGATGGAAGTTATAACCCTGGTTCAAAATCAATAATTTCGTAGCTTAATTCTTCGGTTCACCAAGTTCACTACACTGCAACTCGCACTCCAACTAGATTTTTTTTAAATTCAATAAATGCTATAATTTGTAATTGATATACAATATATACATATATGCCTGATAATATTATTTCAAAACCACAATTATAATTTAAATTTATCTGTAGAGCTAAATTTAATATTAAATAAATGTGAAAAAATAATTAAGATTAAGTTAAATTTATGTTTAGAAAATTTTATTGTGTCGGACAATGTACTCACCAGCTCAGTATTAGGCACTCGATCAAATTGGTTTTCGAATTTATTGAGATTTGGAATTGGACTATTCTTTATTCCAGTGGGTATCCAGAATAAAGTGAGGTTATTAATTTCGACTGCAGTCGATACCCACAGAAAGAATCTTCATTGTATTCGCTGCCCACAATAAAGTTTTGGTTAGTAATTTTCTTATTCAGTCGATACTCGCAATAAGAATCTTTATTCGGTTGAGACCCGTAATAAAGTCGTTTATATTATTAAATATCTTATTCGGTCGATACCCGCAATAAGAATCTTTATTTGGTCGAGACCCGTAATAAAGTGGTTTAGATTAGTAATTTTCTTAGTCGGTCGATACTCGCAATAAGAATCTTTATTCGGTCGAGACCCGTAATAAAGTCGTTTACATTAGTAAATTTCTTATTCGGTCGATACCCGCAATAAGAATCTTTATTCGATCGAGACCCGTAATAAAGTGGTTAAGATTAGTAAATTTCTTATTCGGTCGATACCCGCAATAAGAATCTTTATTCGGTCGAGACCCGTAATAAAGTGGTTTATATTAGTAAATTTCTTATTCGGTCGATACCCGCAATAGGAATCTTTATTCGGTCGAGACCCGTAATAAAGTGGTTAAGATTAGTAAATTTCTTATTCGGTCGATACCCGCAATAAGAATCTTTATTCGGTCTAGACCCGTAATAAAGTGGTTTAGATTAGTAAATTTCTTATTCGGTCGATACCCGCAATAAGAATCTTTAATTTAATACCTATTCAAAATAAAAATTTTAATCTAGTCGATACCCAGAATAGAAATAATTAATTAATCTGTTAATAAAATTTAGAGCACTTGGAAATAACACTAGGAAATAGATTACCAACTTGATCACTGCACTGGCAAAATGAAAAAGGGACCAAGTCAAGTCAGATTCCGATTTATATAGCCATGGGTTGCTCATGGCACCAAAGAACGTCATTCAAAGGCGCATGGCAAATTGGCATAGCAGCTGCACTTCGTTTTCTATTGTTTAAAATGCAACAAAAGAACAAAAAAAACTTATTTGTAAATTCTATTCATTCAGAAATTTGTTGTTGACTCATATTTTTTTGTATAGATATTCGTTTTTAACTTACCATGGCAAATGCAGTGTCCTACCCATGTACCGTCGTTTCTGGCTACCTCACTTCACTGCAGCGTTGTTGATTTAAACTTCTGATGCAATTTTGCTTTAGGTCGACAAAAAAAAAAATTACCTTGCGTGAATGCAATGTACTGCCCGCGGACAGTTATCTGGCTCATCTCTCTGCGACTTTGTTACAATTTCGACGTGAATTTTATTTCTTTTCTTTAGGTCAGTATGTACATGTGTTGATATGCAATTTCGCTAATATTGCTAATATCATAATATCAGGAAAGCCACGCTAATATTAAAAGTTATTTTGATTTTTGTGTGTCCGTCCGTCTGTCTGCCCTTCCGTCTGTCCTTCCGTCTGTCTGTCTGCCCGTCTACCTGTGCGCACGATAACTCGAGAACGCGTATACTCAGAGAGCTGAAATTTTGTACACGGACTTTTAAAAAAAATGTAAAATTAAGTTCGATAAAGAGACAAATCGGGCAACTCCTTCGTGGGGCTGCCATACAAAACTTTCGTTTTCCACTATATATTTGGACACTGCCTGAGAACGCATATATATAGAGAGCTGAAATTTGGTATATGGTGTTTTTATTGTATTGGCAAATAAAATTTCAAATGTGGACTAAATCGGGCAACGCCTTCTTGGTCTTGCCATATAAAAATTTAGATTTTTTACGTATAATATTAAAACGATCAGTCCAAGACATTTTTATTGTACTTAAAACTTCTTCAGATTACGAAATCCTATAAAATTGGTTATAATCATTTTTTCTGTCCGACAAACCATTCTAGAAATATATGCGAAAATCCACTTCAAAAATCAAACTTGCACAGAAGGGTCACAATACGAAATTTCATACGGGCATTCATCTAGGGTATCATAAGAATTGGTCTTACACCAATTCTAGCTTTTTTACTTGTTATATATAGTATAATCATAGTTGCCATCTTGAATTTCCATTAGTTCGATAGGAATCATAAATTTTTATGGTCGCATGTGAACCCGACCTCGGAAATTCTGACTCGACTGGAACATCTTTCTAGCCAGCGACATTTATAGGCGCTTGAAAAAGCTGTTAAAATGTTTCCATGTTGGGCAAATGTAGGAAAGTGGACAGGAGAGATATCGAAAATTGAGGATTAAAGCGAGGGTGGACATTAAGTGGTGAACAATGGAAGAAAAGAACTTGCGAATCCGACCTGAAGGACATTTTTTTTTTTTACATTTTCTATGATTTCAGTGGAGGAGAATGAATATTACTGGCAGAGCAAACTTCCAAATCTACGATTTGCGAAATTAAGTGAAGGCAATTAGAAAATTTTAAGTTTTTTTTTTTAGGGCTAAAAAGAGAATTAAAATTCTTATCAGCAGATGGCTTCGTCTCAATCTGCGCGATAAGTGAGAGTTTTTGGATTTTTTTTTTTTTTTTACAAGTGTCAAGTAATACTATACTCACCTTTCAAATTTTGAAGTTCAAAGATATTGCCCTTCCGGTTCGCCAAGTATAAACGTGTAAAGCTCAACCAAAAATATTCGTCTTTCGTTTCACATTCAGTTCAGCAGCCTGCGAGCTCCAAAAGTAGGGAGTTGTCATTTAAATAATAAAAAATATGATTCCGTATAAAATGGAAATTACATTGGCTTGGTTTTATTAACTTTATGATAATAGCTAAGAAAATTAGGCAAATAAAGCTACGGTGGTGAATTTAAGCGCACAAAATAACTGTAACTCAAAGTAATAAAAAAAACCACGGTACGTAAATGCTCGCTCGCGAGCAGCTCCTGATGCTGCTCCCAGCTCCTAGCTCGCGTGCCGGAGCCAAAAAAAATTGTTAAACGCTCTCACTCGCGAGCCGGAGCCGTTAAATAGCTTCGGCTCAAGAGCCGGAGCCATTCATTATACAGCTCCGGCTCCTCATCATAAAAATGTGAATTTATTCTTTGCTCATGAGTAATACACTGTCCCTTGCTCATTCTTAGGAATGGGTGATTGCGACATTAAATTAAAATTGCCTACCTGTTTCAAGTTTTGAGTTACATGTCCCAATTTTGGTTCGAATAATAAAAGGCTTTTTTTTTTATTTTTATATTAAGGTTTAGAAGAGATAAAATGTACGTACATCAACTCTGTATATTATGATTTTACTCTTCGGAAAATTTTATTTGTCCAAAAAAATAAGTTCATATATTTAAATCAACGCTGAAAATATAATTGCAATACGGAGACTACTGAAAGTGTAGTTTTTAATTTTTTGTGACGGATATCTACACAGAAAAGTTAAATATAAATTACAGAAGCATACCTGTACACCTAAATAAAAACTCATTTTCTATCTTGAATTTCCTTGTCTTCTCATATTATTTAATGCATTTAAAAGGAATTCGGATACACGCTATACAGATACCTAAACGACTGGGACAATTATAATTAAAAAACATTTTATACCTACATAGGTACAAATCAATGTAACGCAAATCAGCTGTATTTTGTATGCATATGTAAGGGAGGTGGAAAACAAACAATTGATAGCATGCATAGGAGTAACGTATTAATTATTTTTCATTTACCTCTCAAATTACACGGATTGAGTAAGCCAGTCAAGAAATTCAAAAAACTTGTACATAATAAATCTCACATTTTTATGATGAGGAGCCGGAGCTGTAATATAATGAATGGCTCCGGCTCGCGAGCGGGTGCCATTTTACAAAGAGTTTTTCGGAGAGCTCTTTCAAGAGTCGAAAAAACAAAACAAAAAAAAACAAATAAAAAACCTAGAATTGGTCTAATTGTTATGATACCCTAGATGATTACTCGTGTGTCATTTTGAATGGTCTGTGCAAGTTTGATTTTCGAAGTGGTTTTTCGCAAATATATTTCCAGAACGGTTTGTCGGCAAGAAAAAACGATTATAACCAATTTTATAGGATTGCATATTCTGAAGAACTTTTCAGTATATTAAAATCGTATAGAACCGATCGTTTTCGCAGTATACGTAAAAGTCCCAAATTTTTATGTAGCAACACCAAGAAGAGGTTACCCGATATAGTCCATTTTTAAAATTTCATTTACTATTGCTATGAAAAAAAAAATTTACAAAATTTCAGCTCTCTACGCTGACGCGTTCTCAGTTAAGAGGAATCAGTACTAACCAAATATTTCAATTTAAATACCAGCGAGCCTGTAGGTTTGTACATAGGTTTGTGTCCTGAAAGTATGAAAATTCATATAAAATTAGCCTAGACCTACACCACAAGTTACATTAGAGACATCTAGCGTAATAGACAGAAACCCAACATGCGACAATTTAAGATGAAAATGAAAACTTGCAGTTCAAATAAATTAAAATTTTAAGTAGAATTAACACTCCTCCTAAATATTTTTTGCACATAATTGTTAAATATTCTATTTGGCTTTGTATTTCAACAACTTTCAACGAAATATTGCAATTTCTCGTCGGTGAAATATCGAGAGAAAAAACAAGTACTATTAGAGTTAAACAATTAGAAAAAGCGCCACTAAAAATGAAAAAGTCGACGTTATTTGCTCGATTTAGGCTTTATCTTTCTAAAATAGTCACAATCTAAAGAAAAGAGAATATCTACTAACAGGAATCTGATTTGAAAAAAAATCAATTTTTACCATTTTTTACAAATTTCCGTGCTAATATCTCCATTCCAATACATTTATTTTTACTTTTCCCGACGTTATTTACTAGACCTCTTCGTTACCGTTAATATAAGATATAAGAAATTATTCTGGTACCAATAGTTTGTCAGAAATTCGCATTGAAAAATGTATGAAACTTGCAAATCTTGGTACTGACTCCTCTTAAGGCTAAAACACAATGTGAGCGATACGACAAAAATGCCGTAGAAAGCGCCGTACCAAACGTCCGTGAAAATACAATGGGAGCGACAAGAGCTGGCAATCCCCAATTAAATTTATTCTATTATTTGTGTTGTAAATTAAAAATACAAAAAATTTCGGCGAATAAATTAAAAAAGATTATTAAACTTTCATATGTGGCCGTTTTGGCTAATGAAGATAAAAAACAGAACCAACATAGAAGAAGAGGTGTGTCCAAGAGCTATATAAAACTCAGCAGGAATTGGGTTTCTATGCGGATGCGTTTTTTTTTTTGTATAACACGGTGACATTTTACCACCCCAATAAACTTTTCTTCCATTTTTTATTCGACCAACTTTGATATTTTCCACGGCATTTACTGATATTTTTAATCTATCAAGTCATAAATATGATTTCAATGAACGTTAACAATAAGTATGAACGCAACCCAAAATCATAATTTTGCTAAACGCACCTTAAACGTGCGACAAATTTCAATTTTCATTTAAGTTCGACCACAACGTCGAACACTGCCATGTTATTAGAACCCAAATGACAGCGTTTTTTACAGCGTTTTTGTAGTGTCGCTCACATTGTGTTTTATCCTTTAGTGTCCAAATATGTAGTGAAAACCAAATATTTGTATGGCAACCCTACGAAGGAGCTACCCAATTTGTTCCATTTTCGAACTTAATTTTACTTTTTTTTTCAAAGCGTGAAGACTGATAGACGGATAGACGGACGGACAAAAATGAAAATAAATTTTATTTTTTGCATGGGTGTCTAATCCATTTTCTTCTACCATCATTATTTATAGGTGATACAAACGGAATGACAAACTTAGTATTCGCTAGTAAAGCAAAAAGTTTGTCTTTCCGACCGAAGTTTCTTTTTCTCTTATAAGTAAATAGGGGCATCAGCTCAATGACAAGTGCTAATTGGAGCTGCAGGTCTGGGGCAAGGCATCATCATCATCTCCAGGTAAGGCGAGGCAAGGTCCCTCTAGGACTCGATGTGTATAGCATCTTTGGCTACTTATTTTTTACACAATTTGTTTGTTTGTTTAATGGTTCGTGGTAGTAACGAGGTCTCCTTCTATCGACTCACCCCAATACTCTGCGCTTTTCGCTGTAGCGAGCTAGTGTGCTACCCTCTCAGAAAGCTACCACTGAGTGAGCTGTCAACTGCGGCTGACAGATTGGACTTCACGTCCATACCATTCCTCACATTCCATAAGCTACCATAACAAAATAAAAGGGCTCCTCTTTGTGTTAATTCATATCACACATACTGTTTAATTGAATAGTAACTATGAGAGAGAGAGAGATATATATATATACATATATATAGATGGCAGACGGAGAGAGAGGCAGAGGGGGTGGGTGAGAGAGAGAGACAGTATTAATATATGTGAATATCGGAAATTAAATTTAGGTATCGGTAAAATTGAGAGCTCTTCCTTGCATTTCTACTTTTATGTCCTAATAGCAAGGTTGGTAGTATCTTGGCTAATTTTTCATTTTAGACCAATTATGCTAAAGGTAATTTCGCACATGTGTGATGATAGATTATAAATCTTATAAACTGTAAAGCCAGACTGCACACAATTTACGATATTAAGTTTTCAATTACACAATTAACAATAAATTTCAGACCACTCATTACGAGTATATCGCAAGTATATTTTAATATCAACACCAACTTAAAACAAGTCTTATAAAAGTTTTACAAACTTGACTAGAAATAAAATTTTTCTCAAACCATTTTCCACCTACTTATTTCCCTAAATATTGCAAAACATTACGTTCCCTCATAACTCAATTTTTTAGTAAAAAAAAACAATTGGCGTTTCAGCATTGTTATTCACAGACCTATTAAAATAGAAAATGTTACAATAAATCAACACAGCAAAGCAATTCCAAAACATAAAAATGTCAACAGCAAAGATTGGACACCCGCACTTGTTACTTTTCATAAAATCGTGAGGTTAGAGAACTAATAAAGAGCCAGCGACCAAATACAGCACTTTAGTCTTCTTTCGCGCTTTGCATATTTCTGAAATTCTTAGCACTTCGTTACCGTTACGCGCTATTGTAGATTAGAAAGTTAAAATCAAGTTTCTAAATAGACATCTTCGGTATACATATGAAAGCTTGTGACTCATTAAGTGACAACTCAATAAATTTTTAAGATCATTCGGCACCTAATGCACACACGAACTGCCAATATCAGGATCAGTGATCGCGTTTAAAATGATTCACGCGAATATGCTAAAATCGACCAAGTGCTGCTGCTAATAACCTCAGAATGGGTGTGAGAAATGTGATTTTGCAAAGTTTCTTGATTTTTAGCTTTTGTTCTCATTTATCCGAACAGGTAACCACAAAAGTGTTGGCAATTTTAAGTGGAAATTTATAATTTTGGTCGTATTTTGAATATCTTTCAGTTCAAATTCTTTCGATTGATTTTCGAACAAATTGTTGAGGTTCAGAAGAGATGTAATTGCAGTAAGTAAAAAAAAAAACAAATTATCAATTTCAGATGTGACAAGCCTCGTTTTTTTTACGTTTTCAGAGAATTATTTACAAAAATATATTTATCTTCAATATTTTTAAGAACGATACTGGAAAAATTCGGGTCCGATTTCAAGGCCACCTGGTTAATTTTATTGTGATGTGAATACAAAAAGAATCCCTTGAAGAAAATATCAATAAAATTTTTGAGCGGGTAGGTAGGCCAGTGCAAGCAGTATAAAGTTGGATCATAAGTGCTATCATCAAATTCCTCCGTTACGGACTCGGTCTTAGGTGTCCGCCTTCAGTTCACACTCTATAGAATCTTTCAATTTTTTCTCCTTCTAGCAATAATATTAATTTTTAGTTACTCTAAGGTTTCCCATCTCAGTCAAAGGCTTATTTATCTATTATTTCAATGCCGCGGTGAAGTGTATAGGCTATCCGATTCGTCGCCCCTTCTTGTTACGTTATCATCAATCTTGTCCTGTGTCGAGCTTCTTCAAAGCTCTCCGTTGAACCTTGGCCACTCCAGTATAATGGATTCGACGCAGATATATGTCGTAGACATTTGATGTAACTCAGCACTTCACGAAAAGTCTAGGCGCTTCATGAAATGTAGGCAGATAGTGTAACAGTTTGCACTTAATGACTTTTTACTTGATGTGTCTGAAATTTTTCGTCACTTGATGAAATGCTACAAGCCTTTACGCCGATAGTGTAATACCAACCGACGTAGAGGTAGATGAGCAGTGAATGGGGAGGTCGCGCCCAGACCTGCGAGCCAGCCATACACAAACGCACACACGCGTGACTCGAACACACAGGCCCATATATACGCCGGCATTCGGTTATTTGGTTGGTATTACACTATCAGCGTAAAGGTTTGTAACACTTCATGAAGTGACTAAACTATTTTAATATTCATAGAAAGGGTCCCAAGGCTCTGTATACAATGCCGTATAGCTTGTACTTTCAAGTTAGAGGGTGTTTAATGAAAAAAGATCATATTTTATTAATCACCCTGTAACTCGGTAGGGTGGAATTTTGCCTCCCCCATACAATTTTCTGCTTATCTGGATAAAAGGTATCGTTTGGCAAAATATAGTCGTATTAGTCTGGGACACCCTGTATACCGATTTAATACTAGAAGGCATGACAGATTCTTATTTTTATAGATAAAACGGAGAGTTGAATAACTTTACTTTTTTAGGACACAATAGATCAACTGTGGTCGCGGTGTTCGTATAGGGTCGTAGTGACCTAGTCGCCCTTTCTCTTAACCTTAAATGCACTTTTGATCTTAATTAATTTGTATCCACTTCTGTCCAACATGATTTGGTAATTATTTTATCGAAATAATAACCACCAGTGATTGGTCGTATATGTAAGTATCGTAGGCGATACTGTTTACCTCATTTCGAATTTCTTTTATTTAAGAGGAATTTAATTCAATCCATTTGTACTATTCTGAATTGCGATCCCGTCAATTATTTAGTTCAGATTGTAATGCCTCATCTGAACAATCCAGTTCACAGATGCAACCATCCAACGCCCATTATTTGTCGTGTACGCTATTATCGAGTGCATTTGCCAAGATATCAGTAACATTAATGATGGCAACAGACAGCCTTGTATTGGACAAATTCACTCTTTAATACTCAAACATTTTATAGCTTGCTGTTGTGCATTAATCGAGTTCCATATATACATATGCAGGTGTTATCAACAGATGCAAAAATGATGTATAGTCCACAAAAGTTATTTTATTTAATCCGGCATTAAACTTTGCATTGCAAAAATTAAATAAGTTTTTTATCGTTGCATGTGCTGATGGTCTGGATCTCATGGACTAAATCTAGTAGTAAGGTAGAAGGTGATTCAAACTCAGAATGTGGAACTCCAAATCAATTATAATAAGTAATTGGAATTTTGAGTGGATCGATTCCTTCAATTATCTTGGAATACGTCTTAATTACGTACTATGCAGGATAACAGAGCTTCTGATTCGATGGGGAATCAATGGGGCCTTCGCCTTTTGTAAGATAGGTTAGATTAGGTTAGAGTGGCGGCTATCGTACAATTACGTATGACCAACCGCACTTAAACCATCAATGTTCCATTGTAATGCCACCTTTTTGGGACCTTACCTGGGAAAGATATCACAGATTTAGGAGGTGCGCTGAAACCAGCCCAGCCACAAGAGTTGATGGACCTTACCAGGGCCCCCCACTCTTTGTCTTATTTCCCCCAATTCACAGAAAAACTTGCTACTAAGCGTATACTTCCTACGCTTAGCAAGGTTAGGGCAGATAACTCGATCAATAGGTAAGGCCTTTTGTAAGATGAAGATTCTGTGAAAGTCAAAGCATATTTAATATAGGATTCATATAGGATTTAAGAAGCCCAAAAGCTTCAGTTTAAAATAACCTATCAGACTCTGGAACCAAAACGTAACCCTTTCTACGTTTTTTGTACTTTTTCTCTTGAATATATTTAGCGAAAAATAGGCAGTTATTTTTTGGGAATGAAATTTTTAAGACATTTTCACTGGATATGTTGAAGAAAAAGTGCAAAAAAGAGCAAATGAAAGTGTTACATTTTAAGTGCAAAAAAAATTATTGAATTTTTCGACCCAGCGCACAGAGAGGTCTCATCGATATTGTTATGTCTGATCGCCTACCAAAGAAGTTCAATGTTGGAGGTCACACCAATTGCCCATATAAATACTTTTTATAAAAAGTATGTTTGAATTATATGGTGGCAAGATAACTCATTGCGCTTTGAAATTGGGTGATTGTTCCCCCCTTTTTTGCCTGGCGGCATATGGATAAACCAAGTAAAAATTACATGAAGGAGATTTCTCGTCTAACAGACTGAAATTTATTGAAAATAATTTCAATAAATTTACAAAATGCATTTTAAGTGCAAAAAAAATTATTGAACTTTTCGACCCACTTACATTGCATTTTGTAAATTTACAGAAATTACTTTCAATAAATTTCAGTCTGTTAGACGAGAAATCTCCTTCATGTTACATTTTAGGTACAGAGTGTGATAAGTCATTTTAAAGCGAAGATTTTGGGCATCTTAAATCCAATATGAAAAATTGGTGTTGAAGACCTGTTTTTTTTTTTCATAAAAATAGTAGTTAAATAAGAAAAACTGATCTATCTATTTAACAAATTTTAAATCATCATTAGGGTGATTTATAATATCTTTGAGTCACTTTAAAACCTGTTATCTCGGAAACCGTTAGGATTCCACTCTTCCCCCTCCCATACAATTTTTTACTTGTCAAAACATGACCTATCCATAGTCTTCGAGTGCTAGGCTACATAGGGGACACTCTGTAGAGAGGCGTTGTGGAGATTTTAACATTTTTAGAATCACCAAAAAAAGAAAAAGTCCTGCAGACAAAAGTTACGACACAATCCAGAAAAATCCCGTAAATCCCAGATGAAATGTCTATTAATCATACTTATTTTACATTTACATACATATAGGGGAAAAATTCTTTACACATTAAAAATTGTGAAATCCATAGAAAGAGTGAAATGAATTTTTTCATCGCTGAGCGTTATTTTCGGTAGAAAAAATGTATTCGCAGTTTTTCTCCCAAGATCAGAGTTGCATTCTTTTATTAGCTCAATCTAGAAAAGAAATAGCAGCAAATTTTCCATAAAGCTTGAATATTTTTACAACTCGGAATTTTGTCACTTGACATTTTAACACTCGGAACTTTGCACGACCCCTTCGAAAACCTCTATAAAACCTTCGCTATTCAATCGAGTTGAGAATTATTTTTCGGTTTTATGACATCATACCCCATATGACACCACTTGTAATCCTAGTAAAGAATTACATTATTTCATGGTCAACGCAAAAAATAATTACAAGTTAAACCATGGCCTTTCGGCTTTTGTTTTTATATAGGAGAATAAACATGTCAAAGAATCTGCAACAACACAGTAAAGGAATTCTCCTATTGTCTCCTCCTAAGGTTGTATCTAATTGGGAGCTTTCACATTTCTGGTGGTCTCCCCAAGGATGAAACAGATTTATTGCCATGCTGTGGTGTGTAAAGTTCTAACATTTATTAGGGAAAACAAGTAAAATAACTTCTGGAATCAGTTTGTCACCGTGTCATGAACATTTTTTCTGTTGCCTTTTGTTGCAGAATCCCACCAGGAGGTTAAGGGAGATAACTTTTCTCAATTTTATTTATTTTTTTGCTTTTATGTTTAAGAAAAAGTTTTGATTTGTTTATGACTTGACTGCTTCTATTTATGCTGTTGTTGCATTGGCGGGTGGATTAATGGAGAAAATATTGAAAAGAAGTAGCAGAAATTTGCAATTTTTGAATTGTTAGTAAGCAAAAAATGTTTCAGTTTGAACTGTTTTGATTTATACTATCGCCAAAAAGTTAAATAGTATTTGAACAGATAAATACCTGTCTAATTGATTCTAATATTGATAAACGGAAACTTATTGTTTCTATGTTGGATGGATATGTTGGGCTTCATAGTGTGTTCTATAGCTTAAGAGAAAAAACTTAGATTTTTAAGAACACTAATGGCGTTTTTTTGTGGGACCACAGCTGTGCATGATTCTATCGCTTTTAGTACAGTTTGGCAACAAAAACTGCTCAAGTTTCTGTCTCAACTATTATACAAGTACTGGTCTACTAGCATCGCAATTATCCATTTTTTGTTGAATATCCACCACTATAAATTAGCATGAATTAGCAAACTGATTTTAAGATGTAAAAGTAATTAGTGCTGTGTAAAGGCCCATTTCCACTGCGGTCTTCAAACAGTGCGCGCACATAAATATGACGTATCCACTGAAATCTTTCAGAAAACAATTCAAAAGTATCAAACTGTTGTGCGCGCACTCTACAGGAGCTACGTTTAGGCCGTTGTTTCAGTTTAGTTCTACATTAGTTCGGCTCACCATGTGAATGGAGTTTATACCAAGAATGCGCTTGTAGTACTAAACTTGTGCTACACTCGTAACAAAATTTGACAGCATCCATTTTCGTGGTAATTTTGTGAACAGGTATAAAAATTTGTATTTGTCAGCTAATAGGTTCCGTAGAAGGTATATACAGAAGACAAGGTATTCCCATTAAAATTTTGACACATTGCAGCTGATAGCCTGTGGCGTATTTCTGTGACTAATGTATATACCTTTTTATAGGAAAGACAGAGAGAGAAAAGAGAGTATTGTGTTCTCTGTACCGTACTTTAATATATATTTTCACAATATTTCGTCACTAATGGCGGAACATGGTTCACAATGGGAATATCTTGTATTCTATATACCTTAGGTTCCGTATTTATATTTGTATGTATGGTACTTTTTACGCATTTAAAAGTTTATAGGTATATTCTCTTAATTACAAAAATTTATTTAAATCTTTTAGAGGAAAAATCGAATCGTTTAACTAATTGAGGTTATAAATTGGCATAGCATTTAAAAGGTGTTTAGACAGCTTTCAAATATGGTTATACACGATAAAAAGGGTCTTGGTCCACTATAAATGTTCTACACAAGAACTTCAAATTCTGCATGAGTATAAACCGAGAGAGAGACAAGACTTTAGGTGGATGCAACGTTTGAATAGGTTGGTAAAATTAGTGTGAAATTTATTAAAAACAGGTACTTCGGAAGAAGTAATAGTGTTAAGTGATATAGCAAGCACTTTCCAAGCTATTCCAATAAAAGGCTATTTAATATTCGATTCAATCTAATAGTCTCAATATTATGTGTCTTCAGTATGCAAGCCTTCCACATTCCTCCGTATTTTTTGGATTTTCCTTATTCTCGTAGCGAATGAAATTGGTAACCACAGATAAAAATTTTGAAAAAATCTGAGTACTAATAGTCTATCTACACTGGTGGAAATCTTAGGCAAGAATAAATGGTCCAGATCGCTCTGCTTTTTACCAAGACCTGAACGAATGCTCACCTCTCGGAAAATTTTGAATATAGGAGATTCCCTTCATAGGGCTTCCGTAATTGGAGACCTATTTTCTTACTTCCCCATTAATAATTCAATAAAACAAAAAACAGTACAGACTGTTCGAAGACAAAACAGTGTAAAGATTAATATTAATGTCATTAATACCAGATCTTAAATTACATGGAAGAAGCGATTAAACTACCAAAAATATTATTCAAACTGATTTTGTTTTGTTGATCCAAACTAACTTCAAATAGAGAAAAGAGATTCATTAGGGCTCATTACTATATGTAAAAATAGCAAAAAAAAAAATATCTGCATACCGAAAAGTGTCGAACCTTATACTACGTATTTCTTTGGTCTCTTGCCCCAAGTCTTACCCACTGAAACACCAGCACATTTTACAATTCTCGGCTTAAGTTTGTTTTTTTTTATGTATGATGAGGAATCAATTCCATACGTAATTGATGAAGGCCGAGATAGAATTAAGAACGAACGAAATATTTGAGATCTTCGCGACTGTATTAAATCTAAAAAACTAGGGCTTTGGTACGTTTCAAGAATGAACAGATGCATATTCTTTAAACTAATTATCAAGCAAAATACAAAAGATTCCACAATTCATAAACAAAAAGCACCCGCATGAGGGGCTAAATGATGTGTACTACAGAATTGTGTTCGAGCCATAATATTTCGATAGAGAAGCGATGTAGGGAAAGCGGATGAAACCATAATCATCTTTGTGTATATAAAGTGAGCTAATGTTATATCTAACCGAGCGCTCGAACTGATTTCCTACATGATCAGGAAGCACAGATAGTGCATAAAGATGTTTTGAAGCTATCAACATAGTCTGATCAATTGGTCTGCACTCTGTCTTACTATTTTTAATAGTTTTTAACGAATCACACAATTACTGTGATTTCACGTTGATTCAAAATCGTTATGTCTCCAGGCTCATATGCTTCCTGCTATATTAAGTTCATATTACTTATTGACATAATGTATTTTCCATAGCTTTAAAGATAACAGAAGCTTTCTTTCATTTATTGATTTGGCTCCACTGCCTACTTGTGGGAAAGACGTTTAATGCTTCTACCCGTCTCAAAATCACCCTCCGTGAACATCCTTGTAAAACAACATAAATTTCAGGAAAAGCCCGCTTGGAGGAGAATATCTAGACCAGTAATAATAATGGGACATCTCACGCCAGTATTCTTGATGCTGTATGGAAACTAGTTATCTGGGGAAGAGGTAAAGAAGCAAAGAGAAAACTCCACAATTATGCTGCGCTTTAGAGAGAAATTTGCATCAAAAATCAAATCTATTCCAAGTGTTGTGCCTTAATAATACAACTATAGTCAGATGTTTTATAATTTATAGTTGGGTTAAAAATTTGTCGTGCAATGCACCCACGCATTCAAAGCCTCTTATTCGTATTCGAATCAGCAAGAATGCCCATGTGGACAAGACGACCGCTGTTAAACTGGTATACATACTGCACCAAGAATACTCTTGTGTGATTGCCCAATGAGTCTGCTACAATGATTATTTATTTACAGATGTGCACAGAATCATTGATGTCTTAGAAAGGAGATGTCGCTACTAGTCCTTTGCTTATTATTTACAGCTTACAAACTTTTAATAAAAGAATTTTCAGTTACTGGATATAATTTTTTATTTGGTTTTCCAATTTTTTTTTATTTCATATGATAGAAAAATTTTATTTGTACCATCAAATAAAAGTTTCTGTCACATTTGTGCAAGTAGCGACATCTCCTTTCTAAGACGTCAATTATTCTAGGCACATCTAAATATAAATAATCAATTTCTGCTATCTTCTGTGGGTAATGAAACCCGATAACCTTAGAGTAGAGAAATGGTAAAATCATTGGCCCGGTGGTAACCGCAACTCATTTAGCTAAATCTGTATTAGTGTAAAAGGGAATATACTGATGCATGAGCATAGTCCTACTTATGAGTGGTTGATAGGGAAAGAATTGTGAGTTTTGTGTGATCTAACATGTCAAATTTCGTTGGTGCTTAAGCAAAGTTAAATTACCAGCGACCACGGAAATTAGTTGACTGATACAAGTGGTAAATTAGGTTTTAAATATTGAGAGCTTACGCAATAGTGAGGATGTAATACTTGGCGTTTTTATTTCGAGCAATTTTATATGAATGAACTACATTTGTTCCAAATAAAACTTAACTCAACTCTCTCGCCATCGCTAATATTAAGATTTCTTATTTGACCTTTGACGATAGCGTTTGGTAACCATTGACATCCTGATTTGTGTAATTTTCTATATACAAAAATATCATAATAATAATCATTGGCTCACCCTCCACGCCCGATTTTGGCCGTACTGTAAAATTTCGTGATTTCTTTGTAACTGAATGTACATGGGCATCTTTTTCATTCTCTTTTTAAGTTTAAATACTTAAGATTACAGCCCTTCTGTACCAAAACCGTACCTATTATGACCGAACTTAACAAATAAAACTCTCAAAATAATAATCAAAGTACAATTTTTCAAGTTTATAGCGGTTACTATCACTGTTCGAAAGCTTAATAAAAAAAAACAAATTTTCAGAATGTGGAATTTCCACCTATGATCAAAATAGTCCACGACTACTTTTCGGAGTACAAACGTATCCAACAGAATTCCCTTGGATTGCTATAATCCATCAAAATGGCAAGTACATAACAAGTGGATCCCTTATAAATGATCGCTACGTACTAACTGGAGCTTCCAAAATTTACTCGTAAGTACTCAACTCCAAATTAACACACTATATGCATAGTAATTCAACAATAATAAAATCACCAACAGTGCGCCACAAAGTATGCTGAAAGTTACATTGAATAAGTTCCACAGAAACAGACAACAAAAACAAGAACTGACAATTGGAATCTTGAGTATAATTTTTCATCCAGGCTTCACGTCCGACATCGATATTCACGATCTTGCTCTAATTCGTTTAGTAACTAATGTCGGATTTCGTTTTCCTCTCATTCCTATTTGTTTGCCGCGATCAGGTAAAGTTGTGCTTTTTGTATGAATTTTGTTTTAAACTTCATTTCTGTGAACATACTTTAAGGCGCTTCGTACAATAACAAGGTTGCTGTAGTTGCTAATTACAAGTCCGAAAGCATTTTTTTCACTGACGATGAAGACGACAACTTTCTTTATAAACTCGAACTACCAATTTTGCCAAAGAAACGATGTACAGATAAAGCTTTCGCTTATGAGGATTGCATAGGTATACCTGGAATTGAACAGCTTTTGTGTCAGGTCAGTTAATATTTTTTCAACTTCTTTGTCGATCTGTTTTTTTTTTGTTTTTCTAATTTTTCATTTGAAACATTTCTAGAATGACTCAGGGGCCGGTGTTCAATATGAAACTGCCAGAGGTTACTTTGAGCTAATTGGTGTTATGACAGCAAAGCAAAGTTGTACTTCATATGATGCTTTACCCGCAACTTCAATTATTCCAATTATGACAACAGTCCAATATTATTTAGGGTGGATTTATGAAAACACCAAGGACGCTTGTTACTGTAAAACACCCTAAGTCTTAATAAAAGTTTAAATGAATTTCTGAGAGCATTTCTGTTTTTATTGTGTTATGTAGTAGTTGCTCTATGCATCTTTTGAACGAGGAAATAAAACAGAAGGTTAAATCCCAACTATCTAAACAGACAAGGCAATTAGGGTGAGTGAAGGTGAAATCTTGTGAAGAACACAAAACATACAGTTGACCTCAAGTTGGTTAAATGAAGTAATTTCTTATAATTGAATAGACGAACTCTGGGTTTCATTTCAAAGAATGTTACTGAAATTTTTTTCTTTCCTTTTCAAATTCAATAGTTAATTTAAAGAGCTCAATGAGTATTAGTCGAAGTCGAGGTGGAGAAGTCTTCCTTGAGCTTTATTTTATGTAGGTAAGTGAGAGTTTTACAATTACCTACCTGTCGTTTATTGACCTTTCAATTTCAAACTTGGAATACGAAGTTATGAAGTGTTTACAATGAGAAATAAAAAAAATGTGTCTTTAACTTTTAATGTCTTTTTCATTATCTAAGTACGGGAGAGTACTCCCAGGGAAGTAAAATTTATACTAACTATCTACTAAGTAAATTGCGTTGTCTTTTAAATATTTAAAAGACTTAAAAAGACCGGTTTATAATAATAAAATTTCATTTATTTATTGTCTTTAAATTCTTTCGCAAATATTGGATAAATGTGGCAGCACTCCTTATCGCACACTGTTTCATATTGACAACCTCTAATTTACTTCGTTAATGCGGATTCTGTTCAGATGCTCAAATTATAAAAAAATTGACAATTTTCTGGTCTAACACACACGTTTTAAAGGCGAGAATCTGTCTGTCTGGGTCTGAATCACTGACATGTATATAAATAGATTGCTTGTTGAACCAAAAATGCTTGATAGCAAATAGCACCACTTTCATATTCCTGTCTCTTTCCGTGAGAGCATACTTTCCCACTGAACTGTAACGATTCGGAACGGGACATTGCTCGTAAAATGCCTTGTAAAAAACACTTCCTTCGACTCATAATTAAAATTTAATAATACAAATTGTCCCAAATATTTTTGTGGTAAATTCGGTAAATTATCCGGACATGCATATAAGTAAATTATAAAATTAATTTAAATATAGAGTCAGTTTACGACAGTTGGTAGCATTGACAGTGAGAGTGAGAGCATACTTTCTGAAATCAAACCTGGTGCCACATGAAACAGGAGATCAGTCAGTCCACTTAAATACATGTCAGTGATTTATATACATGTCAGTGGTCTGAATGCATTTAGCATTTCTTTTAAATAAATTAAGCCTACTTTTTCTCAATAAAATCCTAAATAAATACTATTTTTTATTTATTGTGCTTTCAATTTCTGTTATATTTGGTATTTTGAATATTTCTATTCTCCCTGAGAGCATGGCTCTTTGTTTTCGGTGTTCGTGAGTATTTCGGCTGGAGATTTTTCAGAAGAGTGCTACGGTATTCTAGTAACTATTTTCATATTTTCTCTCGGATTCTTCATCAGACGCTTAGTAATTTTTAACGATTTTTGGATTTCTTCGTGAATTCCTTTTAAATTCTGCTTTTAATTTTAATACCCTAGATGAAATCTAAAGAGTATAGTAAGTTTTTCATTCCATTTATAGCACCTAGAAATAATGCTCGTAGAGAAAAATAGGTTGGACACCCACGTATAATATTAATAGTTATATTGATTTTTGAATGTCCGTCCGTCCGGCAGTCCGTTTGTCCGTCCGTCCCCACGATAAATCAAGAACGCGTATACATAGAGAGCTACATATGGGCTTTAGACCAATTCTAGCTTTTTTACTTCTTTCAATCAACTTGTAGGGATTGCTGCAGTTGTGTTAATTTTTCCTTCCAAAGAGATGTGTGGAACTATAGTATTCTAATATTTAGAAAAAAAAATCCTTGTTCTAAAAATAGATATTCTTTTATCTTCTGAGAAAATTTCATATATTCAAAAAGTTTCAGTTTTGATGGCAGCCAATCTTCTTGCAAAAATTTCTTAATTATCTTAGAACCGATCAGTCGCTATTACGGTCCCAAACAGTTCTTGACGTTCATTGTGAACGTTCAAAAAATAGACTTTTGTCATCTATTTCCGGAATACAGTTTACTTCATTAATATGGAGGACAAAAAGAAGAGAGCAGGGAATCGGATGTGAGAATGAATGCAACAGAGTCATCAGAGAAAGAGGTTTATTGGTGTGTAAGAGTAGATAAAGGATTTTTTAAAAACAAAAATGTTAAATAGGAAATAGGAACACCTGATCAAGGTACTCCAGTAATCACTTCATTGTGTTTCCTTCCGAGAGTAATAATGTCCCATGAGAATACGAATACAAGCTACGGGCAGTGCTGGCAGATAGCAACATACAAAACTCAGGAAAATATTAGAGAGAAAATCGTGCATTGCGTATGAAAATCGGCGAAAGGATTAAATCACATAATTATTTTTTCAAAATAAAATTTATTGCAACAGACAATAAATAGAACAGAAATCCAAAATAATAAAAATTAAAAAAACCTAAAGATGTATCCAGAATTATAAAATATATTAGATTAATATTCTTATTAGCTTTTGCCCTGTTTAACTCTAATCATTAAGTTTTATACATTATTATTTATACTAAACTATTTTAAATACATTTAAGAATTAAAGCAGACAGTTCTCTCTATTTTTTGTCAAAAAATCTTTGGACAATAAAATGCCTTTTACGGTTTCCGCATCCAATCAATTTCTTAGCTTTGTTTTGCTAATATTTATCTGTGAAACAGAGCACACTTTGCCAAATGCAATATTATGGGTTGTGCCATAATTTTTATTTTCAACCAACCAGTTTTTTTTTTGTTTTTTTTTTTTCAGATCACTTTGCCACAATTTGCAAAATTTTTGTACATACCTACGATTTTTTCTGCAAATATTTCAATGCTCACAATTATTACAAAAGCTACATAATTCAAGTAATTTTACCGCTATATTCGACAATATTTCATCATCTAAATCTGAATCATCTGGCACTGACCGTAGTACTGGTACTAAGTGAAAGTCCACCTTTCCTAGAAAAATTAACACTTTTTGAAGATATGTAAATATTTTTATAACTGCATTTAATCTTACTTTTTCTTACTATAAGTTTAGAGAGAAGAACTAAAAAAGCGGATATTCTATGAGAAAAATAGCCGGTTAAGATTGTGAAATCAACTGTACAAAAAGTACAAAAACGCAAAATCACAATGGAAACAGTGTGAGGTTTGCCCAATTTCTGCAATATCTGCAATGTTTGGATACGTTCGTTTTCTACCAACACATCTCCATAGTTTCGCGCATGTGATCCATATTTTTGCATGTCTATAGGATCTACTTAGTTCGTTGCTTTTACCAACTTTTCATGTTCCTTAGGATAAGTGTCAGAAGCTTTAATATAATAAAATATGGGTTAATAGTAAAAATCTCTAAAAATCAGAACAGGCTGTAAAACATCAGAAATAAGAGAGCCAAAATCGGGGAATCGGAAATATATTTAAAAATCGGGAAATCTGCCAACCCTGGCTACGGGGGTGATTTTAAAAGAAAAGAAAATAGGATAGAAAAATTGAATTTTAGAATTATCATCAATAAATTATAAGTCAATAATTCGATGGTTTTTCCCCCTCTCTCCTCTGACCGGAGTCCTTCTTCTTACCTCTTTTCTCTTATAGATACCACAAAACGGGTATCAGCTCAATAATGCGTATCAACTGATACCACAGGGTAGCTGAGACAAAGCACGGTGAGGATGGTCATCATTTGATCATCATCACCAGGTAAGACAAAGCAAGGTCCCTTCAGGATTCGATGTGGTTAGCGTTTCGTTTTTTTCTTTTTTACGATTTTTTTTTTATTATGGCATTTGATAGTGCAAGTGTTTGTCTCCTGATCCATCCCACGCTCTCTCCACTTAGCTGCTAGTACTAGCGCGCCAGACTAATTAAAATGCTATTACAGAGTGAGCTATTTGCTTCGGCTGATAGGCAGGTCTGAACGCCCATCCATTCTTCACACATAATAGTTCCACAAACTTTTTTTAGCCAATGATGCCTCCTCTACAATGCATGGTAAAACAACGTCGTCAAAATGAAATCGTTTGCTGCATGACGCATAAATACACGAAATATGTAAGTAGTGGTAAGTTGCCGGATTAAACAACTGTTGACATTTCAATTATAATAAAATCTAATTGCTTTTCTGGTTTAATTGCGGAATTACATCCAAAGTAGTATTTGGTCTAAATAATTTATACTATATTATGGTAAACTTGTCCTACCTTTGCCCGGAGCAGGCTGAATACGCTTATGTCTGCCTTCCTATCTATGGATGAGCTGAAAAACTTACCTCGCCAACACCTAATGCGCTACATTAAGAGAACAGGAAGGTTTTGGTCAGTGGGTGCTCTAGCAGGTTAGCACAATGGACCAAACTGGAACTGGAGTCCGTGCTTGTAATATCTTGTCACCTACCTTAAAAAAAATAGTAAACTAAAAAATTGTGAGGGGCAAGTCAATTAATATAATCTTCAACGAAACTTATGACAATGATATTGATTTAGCTCTTAAACGTTCCAAGTTTAAACATATTTCTAGTTAAAAGTTCATGTAGATTATATAAATAATTTAATTTTTCCCTAATGGGAATCGAACCCACACTTGTTAGAATCGGTCAAAGATAGAGAATAGAAGAATTTTAAGAACTTTTATTTTTAACGATTCTAAATTAAATCATAAATACATGAAGAAATAACAACCGCCTCATTCGGCGTTTGAAACCTGGACCTTTCGCTTGCCGGGCGACTTCTTTACCACTGAGCTAACAAGACAGATGATTTTCCCTCTTGTATTTCTTAATTTGTAACTAGCCTACTAAGCCACGGTGGCTTTCAGCTGGCATTAACCAGTAACGATGAAAGCGCACAAATAAATTTTGTATTTATGATTTAATTTAGAATCGTTTCTCTATACTTAAATAAATTCGTTTTCCTTCTTTCCTTCTTCTACTGATATCTAAATATTACTTTCAGAATTTGCATTTTTTTTTTACAACTTAATTAATATTTACAATAATTATAATTTGAAAGGAATGTATATTTAAACTATATTGAATAGCCTGAATGAGACCAGCTCTGTAGACTATAATAAGTAAATATATAAATAAAAATCGCAAGGAGATAAAAGAATAACGTAGTAAATGAATATAAATTAAAGAAAGTAATTAAAAGCAAGTTAAAACGAGTTGTAATTGGTCTAAACCCAAAATAATTATACCCCAGATGAAAATAAATGTGAAATAAATTGAAGAACCAAAGTTTGTATGGCACTGCCAAGAAGGGTTTCTCCGATTTAGTCCAATTTTGAAATTTTATTTACTATTTTAACTAGCGCGTTCTCAGACAGTGTCCAAATATATAGTGAAAAACGAAGTTTTTGTATAACAACCCTACAAAGGAGTTACCTGATTTTTCCCATTTTCGAACTTAAATCTAAAATAGATAGTCAGGCAGGCAGACGAACAGACAGATATGCAAAAATCAAAACTACTTTTGATGTTAGCTTGCATTGGTGTTCAATCCATTTTGCGTCATAAACGAAATGAAAAACTTAGTATAACCTAAAGGATTTCATCTAGAGTATAATAAACAAGCAAAAAACTAGAATTGGTCTAAGACCTATACAGTGGCGGATCCAGCTAGAAGTCGCGGGGGGGCGCGCGCGCCACCCTCCTGAAGAACAAAAAAAAATTGCAGTAGATCTTCCAAATTTTTCTACTGCCCTTTCTGTAAAAAATATAAAACTTTCTGGAAGCGTACAATTTGAAGCAGAACTTATTCGGGTAAAAGCGATAGGAGATTTGTTTTAATTGAAAACAGCAACCAAAGTTTCGTTATTTTAAAAAACAATTACAACTAGCAATTGGAAAAATTCAACGAAACTACACAACGGCAAACAAAGCATTGTATATTGTTGTCGAGAGTTATTATATTTAAATGTTTTATTATTTCTTAAAATGCAATATAGTAGAATATTTACCTAAAACGTTAAATAAACAAACAAAATATAAATGCTGATTGGGAAACTCTCAATTAGTATCCTAGAAAAATTCATTGGGCCCTCTGTTTTTCTCCGAGGGATGTTGATGAATGCACATTACAACTTAGTGACATTATTAGTCTATTCCTACAACAGATCTCAACAACAGCAAAATCGCTCTTGGTTTAACAATAAGTTCAACCAAGAAATAAAAGCGAAATTGTCTACATTTCGCGCCTATTAATTGCATTCATGTCCAGAATTGAAACAATTCTACAAGACTACACAGAACACCTGCAAGTCCATTATCCGGACAGAAAAATTTCCTTTTTATCAGAATGTTAGGCAAAGAATCTTGACAAGCCGCAGAGATAGGAAAGGCTTCTGGTCCCTTGTAAAAACAATCGAGAACAACTTCAGCAATTCCTCTATACCTTCACGACTTAACAATGGTGAAGTGATTGTTGACTCCCTGGATCAAGCTAATATTTTGACTGGTAGATTCGCTTCAAATTCTCTATATAAGAGTCAATACACATCCGTAAGAGAGATGTGTTCAAGGTCCTTAATGATATCAACGTCTCCAAAGCCGTAGCTCCTCTCACCTCTGTTAATTAAAGCCTCTACCTCATCCTTGGCTAAACCTTGACACAAACTATTGTACTTGTCTTATTCGACAGGAAAATTTCCAACTGATTGGGTGCTAGCTTACGATAAGCCTATTCCCAAGAAACAAGAGGGTAGCGATCCATCAAATTATCGACCAACTGCAATCACTTCGATTTTTTCAATTTTTTTTTGCTACTATTACTATTATTTCCAGATTAATGAAGTATCTAGAAACCAAATAACTCATCAATAATCACAATTATGTCTTCCGGACTGGACGCTCATCTGAAGACTTGCTGACTTTTCGTACGTACTCTTCACAATTCTGGAGATTACAAAAACATTGCTGTAGATATTTAAAAATTCTTGGATATAGTCTGGCATTCAGCCCTTTTAGTTAAACTTAAAGCAATTCGTCTTTCCCCTCCTCTTCCATTATAGATTGAAAGTTTTTTACTTGATGGCATAATACCGGTTGTACTAAATGGAATTTCACCAGAACCTCACCCTATAAATGCCGGTGTGCCCCAGGGCTCTTTTATATCTCTTCTTAATTTTCATTAATGATCTGCTTTCCCTTACTTTCAATCCCATCCATTGTTTTATCGATGACAGTACACCCTTGGAGACTACAGAGGAAATGTCAAATCTGTCGAACGAGGTTGCATGATTAGATCCTTGAATAACCACCAGGATAATATCCTCGCTTGGAGCAAACCGAATCGCATCGAATTCAATACATCTAAGTTCCAAAGCTATCCTATCTCTTTAACAAATGATGATAATTTTTCCATTCCCGTTTCTTTTGATGGAGCACAGCATGACGATACACCGTCTTTATGCATTCTTAGCATTAATATCTTCAGTAAGTTAAGCTGGATAGATCACATCTGCTCTGTTGCCAAAGAAGCATCGAAATGTCAGCCCATCGAATCTAGTGCTCCTCTACAACTCCTACAGCAGACCTTGAATTTAATACTATTTCCATAACTGGGCTGGGCCTGGTGGTACAATCTTACCTACATTGGATATTGTCCAAAAAAAGAGCCTTCCAGTGATATCGACTCACTCGAACACCGCCGCATGATGGAGTATGGTCAATGTTCTGATGAAATATCTAGTCTGATCCCTTGAAGAATTATTTCTACACGCAATACTCGCGCAGCAAACCGCCCATATCCTTTTACCCATCAAATTACTTTCGGCTATACAGTAAAATGCGTTGATGCTTTTTATCCCGAACTGTGTGAATGTGGAACAGTCTACCATCTTCTGTCTTTACTCCGACATACAATCTGCGAAAGTATAAGTGTGACGTACATCAGCGCCTCTGCCACTCTCCTCACGTTGCTTAATTCCTTTCTCTATCAAATTCCTGCCATGCTGTACTTTGCATCGTAAGGTATCCCCTGAACTTGCCTTAATAATATAAAAAAGCATCAGACTTTAGTAGAGGTAAAGTATGTAGCGCTTTAATTCCTGTATTTTGCAAAGTTACAATTCTTGATTAATTCGTCAAGTTATACAAAATGTGTTTCCGTATTTTTACTAACTAAAATGGATGATTTGGAAGTTTTACACTTCCATTATTTACAAACCAAAAGTAAATAAATAATTTAATGCCTCGTTTGACTTTCGCGAGTGGCAAAAGTTCAACTTTCTTCGCTCCGAGTGGTAGCCACTCACTTATCTGTTCGACAGGTATCTTTAAAATAATAAATTTTGTGCACTTTCGCCCCCCGCCCTGCCCCTCACAAGAATCCTGGATCCGCCCCTGACCATAGATGAATACCCGTATGTTATTTCGTATGGTCACTGATCTGTATAAGTTTGATTGTGAAGTGGTTTCTCGAATATATTTCTAGAACGGTTTGTCGGACAGTAAAAATGATTATGACCAAATTCATAGAATTTCATATTCTGAACAACTTTTCAGTACAATAAAAATGACTAGGACTGATCGTTTTACCAGTATGCGTAAAAATCTAAATTTTTATATGACAACACGAAGAAGGGGTTGCTTGATTTAGCCCATTTTTGAAACTATTTTACTATTTTTATGAAAACACCACGTACAAAATTCAGCTTTCTACTTCGACGTGTTTTCAAGCAGTTCCCAAATATATAGTGAAAAACGTAGTTTTGTATGGCAACCCTACGAAGGAGTTGCGCGATTGGCATTTTCGAACTTAAGTTTGCTTCATTTTTCAAAGCTCGTGTGAAAAATCTCAGTACTCTAAGTGAACGCATTCTCGAGCTATCGTGAGGACAGACAGACGAAAATGCAAAAATCGAAAACTTTTAATATTATGCATGGGTGTCAAACCCATTTTGCTCTACCAGCTTTATTTAACGCACAGAGATAACGGAATGACAAACTTAGTATAACCCATGATTTCATCTAGAGTATAATAATGAAAGAATAGTTCCGTTGAGCTCAGTGGCTGGGAGTAAGAAGATGATTATTGTATTGAATTGTATACACTGGACAGATTCAGTTTTAGCATTAACTATGGAGTAAATAAATATCTACAGATTCCAGTGTATGAGTTTTCTGTGCTATCTGCATGGTGTAATATCGACAACACCTCAGCAATGCCTCGACCTCATGACGTAAAGGATAAGACAGAAATGTCCCGCTTCAATATAAAATAAACGATGCCTCGACCTGATGTAAAAAAGCACTCAATTTTTCCTTAGAAATTTATTTGGTGTTTTTTTTTAGAATTAGTATGCATATCGGAGGCTGACTGACAACGGGTACATTCATTTTTATACCCAATTAGATAACCGGAAAACGCGTTCACTCAGAGTGCTGAAACTTTGCATTTAAAAAAACAATTTAAAAAAATCGAAAATAAGACCAATCAAGCAACTCCTTCGTAGGGTTTCCATACAAAATTTTTTTAATTATATGAGCACTGGCTCAGAATTCGTCAACGTGGAGAGGTGAAATTTTGTACGCAGCGTTTTCATAAAAATAATTAAAAAAATTAACTAAATCGGGCAACTGTTTTCATTCATAATATTATTGGTCTTGGACCAATTATAACAGGACAGGGAGTTATTTTTAGATAAATAAAGGGTTTTCCAATAAGAGGTGTTATTTTAATTAGCCCGCTAAATCGGTAGATGTCACTTTTGGAGCTGTCATTTTTTGACATTTGACAAGTAGAAACTACGCCATTTGTAAAAATGGAACGATACACGATTCAGCAATGCATTGAAATTATTAAAATTCACTATAAAAATGGTGAACATGTGGCAGAGACGGTTCGTAAAACTCGAACATTTTTGGGTCGTCGTGAAGCACCTTGTCGGACCGCAATACAGAAATTGGTAGAAAAATTCGAGCTGTCGGGAAAAGTTAGTGATGTAAAGAATAAACCCCGTGCACGTCGCTCAAGAACAGCCGAGAATATTGCTGCTGTAGCCGAAAGTGTTGAAGAAAACCCAGGTTTGTCCATTCCTCGTCGTTCTTTGGAATTAGGCATTCCACAAACGTCATTACACCGTATTTTGCATAAAGATTCGGGTCTTACGGCTTATAAAGTTCAGTTAACACAAGAACTCAAGCCGGCCGATCATCAACAACGTCGAGTCTTTGCTGATTGGGTCCTTGAAATGCATGAAAATGATCCGGAATTCCATTGAAAACTCATCTTGAGTGATGAGGCCCATTTCCACCTCGATGGCTTCGTCAACAAGCAAAATTGTCGCATCTGGGGCTCGGAAAACCCAAGAGTTATTGTTGAAAAGCCTCTCTATCCTCAACGTGTGACTGTTTGGTGCGGTTTATCGATAGATGATTAATGATTTTTTATGGCCGGAATTGGATGGTATTGATCTGGACAACGTTTACTTTCAACAAGACGGCGCTACGTGCCATACAAGCAACGAAACCATTGATCTTTTACGTGAAAAGTTTCCGGACCGTGTTATCTCTCGAAGAGGTGATCACAATTGGCCACCGAGATCTTGTGACTTAACACCTTGCGACTTCTTCCTTTGGGGCCACGTGAAAGAGAAGGTCTACGCCAACAGCCCAGCGTCGATTCAAGACCTCAAAGATGGAATTCGTGAGGCTATCGAGGACATAGGGCAGCCACTTTGCGATTTGGTTACGGAAAATTTCATGAAAAGGATATGGTCCTGTAGGCGTGGTCGTGGAGGTCATTTGCCTGATGTTACTTTCCATTATTAGCGGCATACCTTCGTCTTTATAATGAAATAAACATCCGAACATTTATCTCAAAAAATGGCATTTTTCTTTGAATATAAAAATAACACCTCTTATTGGAAAACCCTTTACTTATAAATTGGATAATCTCGTTAACTGGAATTCACCGAAACATTTTTATTTGTACTAATTATCGAGCTGATATTATAATTGGGTCAATAAAAGAAATCAAAATTAAAATCCGGAAAATAAGTGTACAGGGTGATTTTGAATTGGTGGTCATAAATGAAACAGGAGATTGGTTGAAGTGTTAGAAACAACAGGGGGCAATCTCAGATTTTAGCAAAACTGCCCGTAACCTATGACGGTGGTTTTTAGCTGAGCTTTCATTTGATCGTACACATGTACTTTAAACTATTTGTATGATGGATAATTTCATTAATTTTCATCATTTTGATAATTTTGCGTTGAATTGTGGAACTGGCTAAAATTAGGCATGTAGAAAAATTTATGAAATTTTAATATAATAAAAACAGGTTTATCTAAAAAGACTTGCATGCAGGTAGATACATGTGTAGAAATGAACGAAAGGTAATATTCAGAGGTTTCTAAGTCTTCCAAGAAAATCGAACGGCTAATAGCATCATTAAAATTTAAAAAATTAGGGATTTTTTTCCAAGTATTTGACTCTGACGTCCTGTAACTAGCGAGGAGGTGGACTAGCACTCCACCTCGTTAAAAAGCTTAGAAGGTTTACTATCATCATCATCATAGGGTGTAAGTACAACAACGAAGTTACAGGATTTTTTACGAAAGTCTAGCACATTTTCTTAGTCACCCTGTAACTCTGAAACAGTTCAGATTATCCCCCTCTCTGGTACAATTTTTTTGTTTTTGACACTTCAACTAATCTCCTGTTTCATTAATGACTACCAATTCCAAATATAGTATATATAAGTATAATAATACTTTTTTTATAATTTTGTCCCTCTATTTGGTCTTCTTGAATTTTTATCTTGTACTGAGTATTCGTCTAGACGAGCAGAGGATACTAACACAACTAGAACTTTACTACTACTACTTTAATACTTTCATTCTGAACCAACTTCCAATAATGTATAAAAATTCTAAAGAAAAATTTTCCAGTAAATTTCTAAGAAAAATTGAGGGCTGCGGTAAGCGCATTTTTATTATTTTATATCGGTCTCCCATACGTACCGCATTTCCTTTATATCCCGGATTCCGCATTCAACTTCGAGAAATAAATTGTATGGGAGGAGAGCCGGAAAATGCACGGTGTGGGCGGTAGGAGGTTTACGATTTTTAGTACTGTTTGCCCTTTACACCCTGTAAATTTCTTGATATATACCCTATCAAGGCGAGACTTTTTTTCAGGTGATAGCAAACCGTCTAAGCGTTGGAATGAGAGCCCAACCAGCCCTACTGTCATCTTCAATCTTAAGCTGTAGTACGTCAAAACCCAAAAATTGGGGGGAAAAATCGTTTTTTTTTTCAAATTTTAACGATTTTCCCGCCAAAATGCATGATAACTATACAGTTTATTTACAAGACTTAGAAATCTCGGAATGTTACCTTTAATTTGACTATTCACCTAAATGCAACCGTTTTTGAGATGTTCCCATTTCTATAATTCATAATTTCATGAATTTTGCTAATTTGCGTGGATTTGCATAAAATTAGGCGCTATTTCTATTGTTATTAGCAAAATTAATGAAATTATGCATCATATGAACCGGAATACCTCAAAAACGGTAGCATTTAGGTAGAAACATGTGTAGTATCAAATTTAAGGTAACATTCGGAGGTCTCGAAATCTTGTAAGAAAGTGCTGCCCTTATATTGCGTTTTAGCGGGAAAATCGTTCAAATTGGAAAAGAAAATGTAAAATTTTCAAATTTTTTAAATTTGACGTCCTATAACTGGCAACGGAAACGGGGTAGAGAGGTGTTTGGGCATCTGTTGGAAACCGTAGAGGGTTTACTATCACTTGAGATGCAAGTCACCTTTATAGGGTGTATAACAAACAAGTAACATGGTATTAGGATAAAAAGCACCCAGAATCACAAAACCCTCCTACCACTAGCACCGTGCATTTTCTGGCTCTCCTCCCATACAAGTTATTTCTCGAAATTGAGTAAAGCATCCGGGGAATAAAGGAAATCCGGTACGTATGGCACACCCTATATTTGATTAACTAAATATTCAAAAAAAATATAGCTTACACTTTGTAAAAGCAGCAAAATTAAATTTATGTTGAATTCGGTGTAAGTAGAGACATCTTTTATGTAACACAGAAAAGTTTCAATGGATTTTGTATTATTTTTTACTGAATTTTTGTACATATTTTTGATATCGTCCACTAGCCCCATTGGCCTATCTAGATATTTTTGAGCATCGTATAGCATAGGTTTTCACATCCTGAATAACTTCCGTAATGTCATTAACCCTTAATTACAGACGCGCGATCCAAAGGACCGCCAGAAGTCTAATTATTTTTATATTATTGCCACCGTAAGCTATTCAGCTCTTGTTTTTGCAGTAGTTTCCGAGGTTTTAGTTCTCTACCGACTGCTTATGAGGTAAGTACGATTATTTCTGTTGTTATTTTGTAGTACTTACTATGTATATAGCGATCCGCTAAACCGCACGTCTGTGATTATGTAAGTATTTTTGTTTATCAGGAGTTTACATTTTTATTAAAATTCCGATAATAGTGTAAGCCAATTCACGAAAAAAATAAAAGGAAGTGATAAAGATTTTGTGAAAAGGGTGTCAGAATTTTTGATAGCTTCATTATGACATTTCAGATTTTGAAATTTATGTGGAGCAAAAGCAGTAAGAACACACCTGTAGCCGACAATTTTTATACCCTAGATGAAATCATAGGGGTATACTAAGTTTGTCATTCCGTTTGTAATACCTCGAAATAATGATGGTAGAGCAAAATGGATTAGGCACCCATTCATAATATTAAAAGTTATTCCGATTTTTGCATGTCCGTCCGTCCGTCCGTCCGTCCGTGCGCACGATAACTCGAGAACGCGTATACTTAGAAAGCTGAAATTTTGTACACGGACTTTAAAAAAAAAAGTAAAATTAAGTTCGAAAATGAGAAAAATCGGGCAACTCCTTCGTGGGGTTGCCATATAAAAATTTCGTTTTCCGCTATATATTTGGACACTGCCAGAGAACGCATCGACGTAGAGAGCTGAAATTTCGTACATGATGTTTTTACTACATTAGCAAATAAAATGTCAAAAATGGACTAAATCGGGGAACTCCTTCTTGGTGTTGCCATATAAAAATTTCGGTTTTTTACGTATACTTTGAAAACGATCAGTCCAAGACATTTTTATTGTACTAAAAACTTCTGCAGAATACGAAATGCTATAAAATTGGTTATAACCATTTTTTCTGTGCGACAAACTGTTCTAGAAATATATGCGAAAAACAACTTCAAAATCTATACTTGAATAGATCGGTGACCATACGAAATTTAATACGGGCATTCATCTAGGGTATCATAAGAATTTGTCTTAGATCAATTCTAGCTTTTTTACTTGTTAAAGTTATTTTCGGCATTTCAGGTGTAATGAATTCAATGAAATTCATATATTTTTAGTTATTTTGTTTCTTTTATTTCTCTATATTTAAACCATTATAATTATTATGTACTTTTTAAGTATACTAATATTCTGTAAAAATTTACTAAATAAAAGCTAAAAACTTAAAACAAGTTAAATGAATTATGATTTCTAGCTCCCATTTGGTGTTAAGATACATTTAAATTTCAATATTTTGTTTATATTAAACATTTTTAAGCCAATTTAAATAGCAGCCCATGGGATCACGCGTCTGTGGTAATATGACAAATTTATACGTCTGTAGTTAAGGTTTAATAAATAAAAGAGCTCTACGAATTGTTCCCTGAAGAGACCCCAAAAAACAGCGCTATAATCTCAGATATAGTATTCTCTATCAGTTAGGTAATTCCAGATTAGTTGAACTATACAAAAGAAGAAGATCAAGACAACTTATCCAAAAGCTGATATTGAATAATACTGTTGAATGCCTTAGAAAAATCCAAGAACACTATGTTTTTTATCAATTGTCAATTATAGAACATTGATCACTTTTAGTACAACTTATCATTGCTAAGTTGGCAAGGAAAATTGGTTGGCGGAAGTATTTTGTATCTACCGTAGATACAACACAGGAAATACTTATAGCTTTATACTTTTTATATCTGCTACCGACAATTTTGTTTTCTTTCTTCAAGTGTAGAATGGAGATGAAATAGATCTAATACGCCCACTAAAAATGTAGGTTATAGCAAAGATAATTAGTATTCAATTGGATGCCGCCTTGATCTCTTTTCATTTCAAATGAAATAAAAAATAATTTTGCTACAATGTATACTGACAAAAATGAAAACATTGACAGAGGTGAATCATATTTAATTGTTTTTCCTCAAAATTAAATTAAAAAAATTTACGTTTTTCAAAAACAATGTTTCACATGACTTGCTGCCATGACACTGGTGCAGCATACATACATTATTCTTAGGTCAAAAGAAATGTTTTGCGAGCATCGCTAAATTATTGCAACAGCTTCCGCTTATTTACAACTAATTACCTACTTAAATCGCTTAAAGTACTTATTTCTCTCTCTGTTGTTGGTAATTATCAATAAATATCAAGGTGCATTTATTTTACCTTCTTACAAGGTTGAAAAACTACTATACAAATGCAGGTGATCACTAGTATGCAAGAGCTTTTCCTACTTTAAGATATTTAAAATTCATCAGTTCTTGTATTGTACATATATATGTACTATATGTTTATATATTGCAACATAATATTACATTATCTATGTAGATATTTACATAAAATCACAAATAAATGTCGAACTTCATTAACCACCATTAGAAGTAAATTGAATTTTATTTTTGTTTTTCAAGACTCTTCAAATTCGCTACAAATCTAAACCATGTCTGTGGTTTAATCAAGCATTTCTCATGCATACAATTAGTTTATATCACAAGTTTGTGTTAAACGCATAGACACAATGCACTTGAAAACTTAACTAATATTTAAGAAAAACCGGTTTGATTTCGCCAATAGTTCAAAGGTTGTACCTAATGTAAGGAAACAAAAGTGTCACTTTAATTTCCTAAAATATTTCAAAACTGTCCCGGCAGCACGTCAATGCTATATCGCATTATGATAATATGTCAATGTTACATAAATGGCATCAGGCCGATACTGACTTCATCCTGATCTCTATGATAAATTTATGTAAATACAATACAAAGTTTATAGAAACCTCGTGCGACTTGTCATATAAATATCCAAATATCTTCCGGTAAGCTGAAATCTTTTGAATAAATTTCCCAGTTAGATCATTAAGGAAGTTCGAACACGTGATGATCTAGAAGTATTTATTATTGACAATGGTCATCGGAATAATTAATAATAAATTAATATGAGTAGACATCTGACGTGATTATTGCATAATATCACCACAATCATAATATAATCTTTAATTATGTAGGTATGCCCTTCACGATAATAACGAACTGCATGAATTAAAAGAGAATATTATAATAGTTTCGTGTATTTATTAGACTTCTCAACTGTCTAAATCTATTTGGTAATAGTAACAGTAATTAATTTTTTCATTCGAAATTTGTTTCTTTATCAAAATATATACACTTACTATCCACGAATTGAATTGTTAAGTGTCAAAGTTGAATTAAGTAGGAAGTCGAGTAAATTGAAATAATTAATCTGTTGGACATGTATGTATATATATACTCTTTATGTGAATTTATATAATTATATATATATATATATGTTTATATATATATATATATAAAAACCTTTGACACGACATTTGACTTGGCTACTTAAAATTTGTAGAAAACAATCAATTTCGACATTGGTAATTGCGAAATGAAGATCTCATTATAAATGGAAATTAAAACTATTTAATGTTGTAGTTAGTGGGAAGTGCAGAAATTGATGTATGACTTTTGTACACCATATGTTAGACACCGTACTTTAGTTTATATAAATTTCTTTAAAAGCCATTAGACAATAGCACCTATTTTACGGAATTTTTGAATTTTCATATTAAGTAGTTCCAAGAGTTTCATAAAGAAAAACTTGTTTGAAAAGTAGAAAAAATATATACAACTGCTTGCGATAAAATATGGCACTCTTGGTATAACTTTGGAACATGGATACTTCAATGGTTAATAAAAGTTTTACAGATGTTGCAGCTAGTATGAGACTGCTTAGTGTATCGATTTACTATACCCTGAAACAATACAACTCCTTTAGCATCCAGAGGACTGATGATACAAGCGATGAAATCTGCGAGAAATAATTGGCTTAATGTTTTACATATATACCTACCAAAGTTCAACATAAGATCAATGAATGTACTGACGTCAATCCCTGCGATAATTAGCTGCTAAAATTCATTTATGTACTTTAACAATTTGAATCAGAGCAACGATTCAACTAATTATTGACCCTGGCTGAATACTATGGTAGCTTACTGTATTTTCTTTGACGATTGTTAGTTCTTGGGAATTTCTGCTTGAGAATAATCAACAAGAACTAACCTTTCATTAGACAATTTCGACAGCTATGTGTTTCTTCATAGGTGGCTCTAATTGCAATAAATCTATCCTCATCGTAATTTAAAATATCATAGGTAACTTTTAAATGAATTCTAGTCTTTCAGCTATTTGCATTGAATAGAATAATGTAGATAGAACCACCACCTGCGGGGAGTTCATAAGCGCCCGTATAGTATGGATGGATGAATTGATAGTAGGTTGCATCCCAAGGACTTTCCAAACTAATACCAATTACTATAGGCCCCTCAGTATCACTGATGAGACTCTTTTTATAACCGCCAATCGGATACTTTGATAAAAATTAAGAATAAAATCCGAATCCGTTCTGAAAATTTCATGTAGTTCATTAAAGAGGTGCGAGGTATTTGTATAGTTTAGCAGAGACCAATTAGACAATAATAAAGAAAGTGAGTTTCAATCTGCTCCTCGCATTTGTATTCTGAATTATCAATCTACTAGGGTAGAACACGTTTCAAGTTAAATAATTGGTCGCTGCAAACCATATTGACCATCCTCACCGAACGTTTATCTCTGAGGAGACACCTACATATAGGACAGGTACTATGTGTCTCCTGATGGATAAATGTGTTGTGAGGATGGTCAATATGGTTCGCAGTGACCCCTTATTTAACTTGAATTGAGTTCTTGTTGAGTTTGCGTGGACTTTCTTCAATAGTTCTTTCGTTATTAAAACCAAAGGAAGCTATACTATTAGTCGACGCAAACCACAATATTTGAGGTAAATTTACAGTACACTTCCATTTCCAACCTACTAGAGTGCTCCAAAATGAGTGAGTTCATTAAACTTTTCCTACCAGCTTATAGTTCTGTAATCTAGCACACTTAAGACGAATAAAAGAGGCTTTAGGTTTAATCGAGGTCTTGGCAGAAGTTTCTCTATCGGAGCAGGTGGAAATTACCTTTTTTCCAGAACCAAAATTGAGGAGATATTATCTTCTCGCTTCCAGGATGACATTGGCTTTGTCTATTTTCACACTAACTTCCTCGAGAGAAGTGCCCACTTAAGTAATTTCCTAAAATTTAGAGCTATTTGTATAAAAGTTAAGAGGGTTGAAGTACAGAGCATGATTACCATTCTAGTATCTTGAAAAGTTGATCGTTCTTCCGGTTAATGTTAGATTCGGCTGACTGCATAAACTTAAAGCCAGGCTTACATGAAACTCTTAGTCCAGAATGAGTCCATCTCCGATCTACTTATAATCTCGGTAGTGCCGTCAATAATACCTCCTTCTTAATACCCAGCGGGAAAAGTGAGAATGCCTGACTTAGTTAAGGTTTACTGTCAACATTACCTGAAATGCATTAGTATTAGTAATGAGTACATGAACATACTTTACGTTTGGCTGACTTAGGAAGGCAGGCGTAATGTATTGATGAATCATATTTTTGAGCATGTTCTGTACCTTTTAGGGAATGCTTAGAGAAGGTAGAGCTGATGAATAGATATATTCACTCGTGTTGTTATCGAATAGAGATAGAATTTGTGCGGTTACATTTGCAGAGGCTAGTTCGAGGGAGTACGTACAGGTCGAAAATGAGTCATATAGTTTCCATCCACCTCCACCACCACCACCTAAATTGAATAGTTCTTTCTAGCTTTCCGGAAAATTCATGTTTAATGGTTCCGTTCACAATTCTGAAATGTCAGAATATGAATGCTTCCACTGAATTTAAAAGGATTACTTTTTTCACCTTCCAAAGAATTTAAAAGTAATTCTTCTTTTCACCTTCCAAAAAGTTATTAAGGAATGCTTCCTTTCACCTTCCAAAGGGTTCTATTTACTTTACAGGTCATGTGGAGGTAATGTGTACAAGCTACCTTATATACCTTCCCGTCGTAGGACATCAATGCATTAACTGGGTATGAGAGCGTATTGTTTCCATGCATGAATATTTTCGGAATGCATCCGAAATGCTTTCGTTTCCAGCTGGGTATAGATGTTCCAGAGAATCTGAATGTACATATACTATAAAAAGTCTCATTCTTTTGCATTTTATCCAATATTTTTCTATTACTGGCAAAAAGCCATTGTTTCTGTCAGACTACCGCTCCATAGTTTCAGAAGATTCCAATGACACTTTTCGTATATCTAGATCATTATCCGGGATATTATACCCTACTATTCTCCTAGTTCCAAATGCCTGGAGATATAAGAATACAGCTTCAACACTGGGATATTTCTTTTCTTTGTGAAGAGGCAAAGATTTTTCTCTCCAGTGGATTGATTCTCAGACCGAAGTTCTTGGTTCAGTTGGTAAAATTCAAATTCTATTTTACACTAGTCTGCAGACATTTTCTCTCTACATTCCCCCACCCATATCAGTAAATACAATTCTGTTGTTCAACATATATTGAAGGACTTAATTCACTCCATACTTAGTTTGCATGCTATTGAACTTACGCAGCAGAACGTTATTAAATTAATATTCTCCATTGACAAGAACAGCTACCATTGGTTACTTGCTTAAGAAGAGTGAAGTACTTCGTATCTCAATTAACTTTTCGTTGACATACACGTCCTTATGAGATAGCAACCATTTTTATGAATATATCTTGAGATGATATGTAAGTTTGCTTATTATTAAATCTCCGAAATTCTAAAGTGTGGGAAAAATGCCAACCTTACCCAGGGACCTTTTCTGCTTTTTCTGTGTTGTGGAGCGGTTTTTTTAGAATATTTTAGACTAAGCTGCGTTGCTGGTTGCTGACTTGGTTGCGGCTATGGATATTGTAAGGTAGTGAGTTCAGCTTATTTGATCCTCTTTACTAATAAGTGAGACTGGAATTCTCCTGACACCTGCTTTATTTAAATGTTTCAGTCTATTTAAGTAAGATTTAGCGAGCATTACAATCTTCCACTGTCGCTATACAATCTTATCTAATCCTTCAGATCACAGAAATTTTCTTTGTAGTTTGTCTAGAAAATATAAATAAAAAATTCAATAGAATTGAGAGCCTCCTCTTTTTGAAGTCCGATAAAAAAATTAATTTTTCGGTGAAAACCGAAAATATGAATTTACCTGATCGATTTTCACTATAGCAAGGGAACTTTTCTTAATTTTTTCCTGATACGGGTAATGATAGCAATAGAGCAGACTTTCTAGCCGGGTATAAGTGGGATATTGTTAACATGTTGTCTTAACTTCTCAATATTCCATTATTTTCGGTACACTTTTTTCTACATATACGTTCACACCACCACTAAAATTAGGTAGATACTTCTGATGGATGGTTAAAAAACCTTTACGCCTAGATGCCATTAAAAAGATAACAGAAGTTAAAGTGTTTCTTAACCTTAATTGATTTACTGCCTGAAGGCTCATTAGCAGCAGGCGGCTACATGATATTCGGCTGTAAATATTTATCAGTCAACCAAGTTATGTATATGCTGTCCGTATTTAAGTAAATTCTAGAATCCTTAACTACATGGATCACATCATTTATATAAAAGTCAGAACATAAGTGGACATAAAATGGATTCCTGAGGAATACCACTAGTAAGGATATAATAGTTATGAAACTGTTATTGATAAAGCTTTGTATGAATGCTGTAGAAGTCGGTCCGACATTATAAGGAAAGCTGGTTATGGTTGGCTATACTTTTCGAATCTCTGACATAGCGAGTAGGACCAATGCCATCTTTACGCATGAGCCCAGTCCCAGGGCCGCGTGATCAATGGGGTCCGCAGTCCCTGCGATAGTAGACCAACCGATGACCAATCCATTAACCAGTAAGATAACCTATTACAAGTTAGTTCCGCTGTTAGAGTTTGGCTACTGAAAGTAGACCGTGCGATTTATTCAAACTTTTATATAAAGTATGGCAACAAATTTTCATCCAAAATAACGTATAGTGAATATGTTTACAGCCCGAGTATTTTTTTAAATCAGTGTATTTAGTAATCAGTGAAAATGTCCATACTGTTGGCTCATGTTAGGCCTTACTGGAAACTTTTGTCACACAACTTTTTGGTTACTGTCGCTATCCTGTATCCGTGAGCGAGTTAATATGCACACATTATGTAACTATCACCCCAAAAAATTCATATTTGTCATAACGATAAGAAAAATATCAAAGAAAGAAACGCTATTTGGAGCGAAAAGCTGCCTAAAGGAAAACTTCCTGAAAACTATCCTGAAAAATTCCTTTTATATTTCCGCATGGTTGTCGAAAGATTTGGTGACGTAAAGGGTTTTCCAATAAGAGGTGTTATTTTAATATTCAAAGAAAAATGCCATTTTTTGAGACAAATTATCGGATCTTTATTTCATTATAAAGAGGAAGGTATGCCGTTAATAATCAGCCAAATGACCACCACGACCACGCCTACAGGACCATATCCTTTTCATGAAATTGTCTATAACCAAATCGCAAAGTGGCTGCCCTATGTCCTCGATAGCCTCAAGAATTCCATCTTTGAGGTCTTGAATCGACGCTGGGCTGTTGGCGTAGACCTTCTCTTTCACGTGGCCCCAAAGGAAGAAGTTGCAAGGTGTTAAGTCACAAGATCTCGGTGGCCAATTGTGATCACCTCTTCGAGAGATAACACGGTCCGGAAACTTTCCCCGTAAAAGATCAATGGTTTCGTTGCTTGTATGGTACGTAGCGCAGTCTTGTTGAAAGTAAACGTTGTCCAGATCAATACCATCCAATTCCGGCCATAAAATATCATTAATCATCTGTTGATAGCGTAATCCATTCACCGTAACTGTTGCTCCAGCCTCATTTTCGAAAAAGTAAGGTCCAAAGACCCCGCGGGACCATAAACCGCACCAAACAGTCAAACGTTGAGGATAGAGAGGCTTTTCAACAATAACTCTTGGGTTTTCCGAGCCCCAGATGCGACAATTTTGCTTGTTGACGAAGCCATCGAGGTGGAAATGGGCCTCATCACTCAAGATGAGTTTTCGATGGAATTCCGGATCATTTTCATGCATTTCAAGAACCCAATCAGCAAAGACTCGACGTTGTTGATGATCGGCCGGCTTGAGTTCTTGTGTTAACTGAACTTTATAAGCCTTAAGACCCAAATATTTATGCAAAATACGGTGTAATGACGTTTGTGGAATGCCTAATTCCAAAGAACGACGATGAATGGACAAACCTGGGTTTTCTTCAACACTTTCGGCTACAGCAGCAATATTCTCGGCTGTTCTTGAGCGACGTGCACGAGTTTTATTCTTCACATCACTAACTTGTCCCAACAGCGCGAATTTTTCTACCAATTTCTGTATTGCGGTCCGACAAGGTGCTTCACGACGACCCAAAAATGTTCGAGTTTTACGAACCGTCTCTGCCACATTTTCACCATTTTTATAGTGAATTTTAATAATTTCACGTGTATCGTTCCATTTTTATTAATTCCGTAGTTTCTACTTGTCAATTGTCAAAAAATGACAGCTCCAAAGTAACATCTACCGAAATAGCGGGCTAATTAAAATAACACCTCTTATTGGAAAACCCTTTACTTGCTGTAATATTGTCGTAAAACCTTTATCAGAGTATTTATGTCTCTGGTTGATATTTTAATAACAGGATCCAAATGAGCCAACCAACCCCGTAATGGGTATGGATGGCACAGTAGCGGGGAATGGTTGTCCCTAAATTTAGCATCTAAGAACAGAAGATATTAAATAAATTAAAAACAAAGACAAATTTTCTTCTTACTATTTTATACTCTTAATTAAATGAAAACTTGATACTGTTTTAACATGCGTACATTTTTTTCTCATCCAAGCAAGATGCATGACCCCACTTATGGCACTAAGTGCATAGGATCCAATTTTCTTTCGCTAAGCTATTTGAAAAAGGCTCAACGTACACAAGAAAAAAGTACTCCACTCTTCCTCTTCAAAACTGGATTCAACTTCCTTCTGACATTTCTTCTTACTTTTACTATTTCTTTTTTTTTCTTCTCTTCCAATTCTTTTCTCACAGCTGAATCTTCCTTTTTCTTCTCTTCTTTATATTCGTTTTTCATTCCGTTGCCCTAAGTAAGAATTGATCTGATAGCTTTCAACGGTGAATGTCGACGTTGAAGGAATTGCTTCTATTGAATTATTTGTTGAAGGTTCTGGATGCCCTGGGGAACGTGATGAAGACGGTTCATTTCTATTGATTTTTACGGATTATCCAGGCAGTGGTATGCCTGTTGCATATCCCGGCGTGAAATCAGCATCTTGAAAGATTTCTCTATTAATCCTAGTACTAAGATCCGCTCTAAGCTAAATTTTATATGAAATTTTAGCCGCTCTAAGAGCTATTAGCGAAAATTTATCCTGAATTTTAGTGAGAGTAGTACTAAGGTCAACACGCTTAATTTGGCTTTTGTGGTACAATTAGAGATGGTACCACCAGTAAGTCTCCAAAAGAACATTCCTTGAATTTGTCCACCCGGGCCGTTCTTTAGCGCACTAAAAATATTTATTGTCTGAGTTCTGAGATTTGATAAATTTATTGACTGCATTTTCGTAGTTAACGTAGTTTGGTACGTCTTTGCTGGAAGTACGGACGAATTGGATTTCTTCTCGTATTTTCAATATCATTGTTAATTTTTTTAATTGTATACATTATACATATTATTTTTATATTTTTAATATTTCCAAATAATTTTAACTACCTCTTTTTAGAAATATTATGACCGCACATTGTATTTCCGAAAAAAAAAATTGCGAAATTCTTCTTCTTCTTCTTTTTACTATATCTTTTCTCTGAGTTTCCCCTATCATATTTTAGCTGCTAAAGAACGGTCCTATTGGAGACTCGCTAAAATTTCGTTTAGTGCTAATGTGGACCTTAGTACTAGGCTTTAAATGGAAAAACTTACGTAGCTTGAAACTCCGCCTCAATGTTAGCAGGTGTCGCTGCTGAAGGTAGAGATAATTTCATTATTTCTGGGATATAATAAACTGTCATTGTTCTTCCTGGATGGTTGTATATCCACCTGTTACAATTGCGCTGCTATATATTTCTTGAAAGTACCGTACATGCTTCTTTTCAAAGGTTGCAGTCTATAGCCTAGTACTAAGGTCCGCGCTAAACTAAATTTTAGCGGGTATCCAATATCGGACCGTTCTTTAGCAGCTAACAGATGACAGTGGAGACTCAGAGAAAGGATATATTAAAAACAAGAAGAAGAAGAATTTTACAATTTTTTTACGGAAATACAACGCGCGATCATAATTTTTTTAATAACAGGTAGTTAAAATTACTTAGAAATATGAAAAATGTAAAAATAATATGTATAATGTATACAATAAAAAAAAAAATAACAATGATATTGAAAATACGGTCACGACAAGAAATCTAATTCATGAGTACATACAGTAAAGATGTGCAAAATTACAAATTGCAAAAATTCAGTCAATAAATTTATCAAATCTCAGAACTCAGACAATAAATATTTTTAGCGCGCTAAAGAACGGCCCGGGTGGATAAGTCGAAGCTAAATTTTCTGTAGACTTACTGGTGGTGACATCTCTAATCAAAACCCAAATTTAGCGCATTGACCTTAGTACCGCTCTCGCTCAAATTCAGGATAAAATTTCGCCAATATCTTTTAGCTTGCTAAATTTTCATATAAATTTAGCTTAGCGCGCACCTTAGTACTAGGCTTATGACTGCAATGCAGTGGAAAAGATAAGATACGTTTTCTTTTTTGCATAACTTAGCCCTTCGATAGATAAATGAGATTTGTAATTATCTAGCAAAAGATGCACGGGTATTTCTTTTGAACATCTCACGTTCGCCTAAAAATACCTAAGACATTGCCATAGATGCTCTTCCTTCATCTATCTTTAAGTGTTAGCGCACCCGGAACTTCCTGGTGAGGCATCTCTTAAAAAATAATCCCAGAAATGCACAAATGCACCCGATGAAAAATAAGGAAGAATGGAGTTGATCCACGATTTGGTGAAACTACTAACATCAAAGTTGTTAACGTCCCACGATCGGAAGATGTGATTCGACCGACCTGCTTAAAGCGACTGCGTGCGGCCACCTGTTCGTTTTCTGAACAGTGGTAAAGCCCGTTTCATCTTCATTTTAGATATCTCCCGCATTGAACTTAAACCGATCCATTACGTATCGTAAATTTTCGAAAAAAGCATTGACATTATTGGTACGATTAAAACGTGAAGCTCAACTCAAACTTATAGCCTCGGGATTTCGAATAGATAAACTGCTGTTCTTCTTCATAAATCCAGATTATCAATCAGCTCAGACATTTTATTGTCAATCGAAATCTAAGGCACTGATATTTGGAGGTATTTCGAAATTATTAAGAATGCCAAACAATCCAGAAGAAAATGAGCCAACCAACCCCAAGTTAGTTTTGGAAGATTCTGACGTGACTTATGATGAGCTTATGGAAATTCTTAATAAAAAAATTATGCACAGACAAGTAATTTTAAATATTCTTGATATGAATAAATATTATTTACCGCACGTATAGAATTAGTTGTAATTACGAGCAATAATACCTAAATGCAGCGATCAAACAGGTATGGTTATCTATTATCGCCTACCATAGAAGTTCGATAATAGGATCATGCATTATTTTCAGTGAAGTTCAGTCTATAAAGACGAGAAATTGTCCACCGATAATAACTAAAGCACCAAATTTTTACTTTTACATCTCAGAAAATTAAATATCCTCGTTTACACATAACACGTGCTTGCTTAACACTAAAAACAATTATGTGGGCTCGCGATACTATTCTACGTTATTGGCAGTGGCTCGATCTGTCGTGTATACTGAGAACTATTAAGATTGTGCCAACCAACCCTTGTAGCCAACCATACCTGGTGTCCCTTATTGTGTTGGGTAGGTACTTTATCAAGACGTTTAAATAAATAATTCAACAGTAGAAAACGACAATTAGGAGAAGATATCAATTTTAGTTTCATGGACATATATACAAATACCAGCAGTATTTTTAAGAATTGTGCATATACCCCATCTCCAATCAGTTTTCTTTAGGTTTGTTTTTTTTTTTAGTGATTTTTAGTTCAAATAGTCCAGAATTACATTCCTAACAAAATGTCATGTTAATCCAAGCTTATATCTACATATTGAAATATGACATTAAAAATTCTATTGTGTCAGATGATTGCTTCGAATATTAATTACGAAAAAACAAGACAACAATAAAAACAAAAAGCAATTAAATTCGAGTCCAACCACCTGAGAATAAATCAATACTAGAAATTAAATTTTGAGAGTTTGTTGAAAATTTTTCAAATTAATTCTTTTCCATTATTATAAAAATTCTCTCTACATCTCATGGCAGTTAGTGTTGGTGTGGTGAATTCAAAATTCACCGCATACGTACATACTATATACATTTATGTAAAAATGCAAATTTAAATCAAGCATTGTATACATTTATGTGTTTTTGTTAAACTGAAAAAGCATTAAAATGTAATTTTTTAAATCTCAATCAAATCCAAAATGTCAAGGTAAGCACATAATTAGCTATGTGACAGTAATCTAATAACACAAATTTTTACATATGTATGTATTTCAATTAAACAGAAAGTTCAAGTACACAATAAAAGAAACCAATGCATACCATTTTCAGGAATACAGGACTGAAGTAAGAACATAATAATTATCAAAACATTTCCTGAAGATTAATTTGATAAGGTCACCTCATCTACTTATTATGTGTTTTAATTTTTTATACGACTATGATTTGAACTTTCCACTTGTATGGCGCTACCACCATTGTAAGAGCACATTTCATCAATTGAGAAATAATAGAATTTAACTCTGCAAATCTAAGTAAGTGTTTATTCATTACGCCAGGCTAATATAATTTGTATATAGCTCGACGCACCAAGCATGCATTATTTATAAAAACTAAGTAATATAAAAACAAGAGAGAAATTAGAGCGGAATATAGGAAATTTGGATATGTACGTCGCCATATAAATGGCAAAAATAATTCTTGGATCGAGATCAATTAGCCATTAGTCATGAAGTTCGTAAACCATTCAGTCTTGGGTTCAAATCTGTGAAGGCCATTATATTAAAAAAGTACAAAATAATGACAAATATATTCGTTTTCCTATGAATGTTTATTTGTTACTTTTTAAATTACGTAAACAAAAATATTGCAAGTGATTTACTATTGTATAGCTTGAACAATACGAATGTTATGGCCTAAATAATTTTTAGACTTCGGTGATTATGATTGAAGTCACTGATTAACAGGTAATAATCCAATCACTTGAGCATACTATTCAGGGCCTTATTTTAAAAACAAAATTGATTTTTTGAATACATACTACGTCGTAAATACCCCAAAGTTTTCGAGGATTTTTTATTTGTTACCTACTCCTCGAATATACCATTCCGATCAATGGCTCCCATATAAAAAACCTCGGCTTGCTTATGGACAAAAGCCTCAATTGGCATGCCCATGTCACTGGTCTGTTCCAGGATTTACTTTGGTCTTTGGTATCTCTATGCTGTGTTCCACCATCTCCCTTCCTTATGTTCGGAACCGTCTAATCTCTGCTCTCGTGTTGCCTTTATTTTTCTACGCCGATACTGCAAGCAGTGATGGGACTTTGCTACTGTAGTAGCAAAATTGCTACCTTTTAAGCATGCTTGCTACTTTAAATCCAAATCTGCTAATTTTTCCCATTAATCGTAACAAAATAATATATATATATTTAAAAAAAAAATGTACTGTGAATGTTGATGTTTCAGATTTTCTGGGATTTTTTATTCATTTAAAGAAAACTACTAATACGAGGAAAGTAAAGGAATTGTGGAAAAAGAACGCGGGGATTCTAATTACATACGTTACGTACGTTTACATCTTGTTTGCGTGATCGGCGCCGAGGCCGTCAGTTGCCTTGATGTTGCTGTGCTGGACAAGACAAAAGTGTCATTCAGTACGTTTACATGAATACTTGACTACTTGACACTTGAAATCCACTTCAAACTCAAGTATGGTTTTTGGTTGAATTAATTCCAATTACTTGACTTGAAATTTACTTGAAATGACATTTTACCTTTGACAACTCTGCATTAGGTTCAATACATAGGTGCGGATTTTTAGATAAATATCTTGAGGAAAGTGCTACAAATCCCTAACTGAATTATCTACAATAATCTTCTTCTTGTTCGTCTTTGCCGTTTTCATATCACGCACAAATGAAAAATTTCCAAGTACTGAAATTGCGTTTACATGAATTTTCAAGTAAATCGAACATAATTTTGTAATTTATTTGACTCAAGTATACTTGAAGTCAATGCGCGTTTACATGATATTTTGATTACTTGATCTTTACTTGTAGTATACTTCAAGTATTCATATACACGTACTGAGTCACAGCCAGTTGACGTGGCGCTAGCGTATTTCTTTCCGCCGTTAAGGAATTGTGTTTTGTGTTGTGGTGAATATTATGAATATTTCACTTCAAATGAATTTGAACTTTGCAGCACGTTTTGCTTTGTTTGATCATTGTAATTGTCAATGTCATCATTGCTTGCTGAGCTGATGCTGATTGCTATGTGTTTGATAACTGCTATATAAATTAATTACGCATTTATGTTGTTAATTTGTGATTATTTTTGATTTCTGGTGAATGCTGCTGTTTGTTGTTGAGATTATATTTATACCTATAAAAAAAAGGATAAGCAAGCAAAACATTCTGCGTAAAATTTTATTGGCCTTGGTACGGACAACACATCAAGAATGAGAGGTGAAGTTATGAAAGTTAAAGCACGATTAGAGAAATTGAATAAGCATTTATTTTATCTTGGATGCTCTTGCCACTCCCTCCACTTGTGTCCTGCGGCTGCTATGAAAAAAATTCTTCGGAAAATTGAAAAATTCCTTTCTTGCGCATATAATCAGTTTGCCCATAGTGTTTAGACGCAAAGTGATTTGGCAGAATTTCACGATAGTTTTAATTTAAATAAGATTCTAAAATCAAGAGGTATATGCTGGTTGGAGCTAGCTAGAGCAAGTCATTATAAAAACTTTGGCGCAGTGGTCAGCTTTACTTCATTACTTTACTCTCTTTACTTTTGAAAGTCCTAATAATTTTGATGCTAATTCAATTCTTGATTGTCTGAATAGTTCAGAGATAAAATTGTACTTCTTATTTTTGTGCTATATTTTAGGTGAGATTAATAATTTCAATAAAACCTTCCAGTCTAAAAAAAAATTTAATACATAAACTAAGACCATTAAAATTGAAAATGACTTCAAAAATATTTTAACAAATTGTGTAAAGCTAGAACACATTCAGTTGACTGCAGATTTAATGACGGTTCGTTTTATCTTGAAAAATCAAGAATGTTTTTGGAATTAAATTAGCACAGTTTCAATCGTCAAATGCTTGTGAAAATATTAGTAATTTCCAAGATAATCTATTGTCATTTTACATAGAAATGTGTCAACAAATTAAAAAATGTTTCCATCTTAATGATCACAAATTGAGATTATTAGAATATTTGGATCCAAGGAAGATTAGAACAGGCGAAATGACTTCAATACTTCCTTTAGTTAAAACCTTTCATTTTCATAATGAAATACAATATTGAAAAAATTAATTCAAAGTGGAGGCTCCTCATAATCTATGAAAAGTTAGACCAACTTGTTGATTGTAACGATATTGTTAAAACTTGGTTAAATTTATCAAAACAGAAAAATCTTTTTGAACACCCAATTTTCAGATTTTAATAACTTAAAAAATAAATAACCTAATAGGTTGAATATTGAAACAGCTTTGGCTGTACTTCTTTATACGGAACTGATAGAAGATGAAAAGATTTTTACACCATCAAATGAACTGCAGTCTATATAAATTTTTCGATGGAGTTTTTACAAAGAAATAAGGGAAAGTTCTCACAATTAATGATATAAACACAATTATAATAAAATAAAACATTCTATAATTATATACATTTTGTTTTACCCGTAATCTGTATTCTGTTTACTACTTTTTTGGCGAATTTGCTACCCTTTATTCTCAAATTTGCTAACATAATTTGCCAGGGAAGTCCCATCACTGACTGCAAGGCTAGGCTCTGAACAAGTTACAGCGTGCTTTCAAGGCTTGTTTACCTTATTTGTTTAGTATGAGTCGTCATTCTTATGTTGCACCGCTGACTAGTTCAGTTCCTTCTTCCAGGATCGCTCCACACAATATATGAACTGAGCACTCTTTGCTTCATTAATAATGGGCTCTCCTGGAGCCATTTGGATTCATATAAAATTGTGCTACCTAGACTTAGAACTCACATCGGTAGTAGAAGCGTGTATTTGGTGGGAGCTGTTCGTTGGTGAGACAATCCGACTCCCTAATCAAGTTTAAGAAGTTTGCCTTGGAGCATCTCACTAAGGGTATAGGCGTTGAATCTATGGAATAAAAAAAAACACTATGATTGATGGGTTGATCTTAATTAACTTAATCGCTGGTATTAATTTTGGTTTGTAGTTTAGGACAAAAAAAACAACATAAATAATTTTATAATAAAACTTGAAGCGCGTGAGTCTGAACTACATGTGATTTCCATGTTTTTGTAATTAATAACCTTGGTGTACTACAACACAGCAGGTATAATTTGAAAACTAAACTGAATTTGAATTTTGTGTACCTGTACCTTTGTTGATGTACTACTTATATGTTGTATTAATTATGATAATAGTTGATGTAAATATCCAAAAACATATCTGGCTCTTAGTATTAACGCTAAACTGTACGCCAGCATTAACGTTTACTTTTGTTACTCGAGCTTTCTAAACTATGTAGGGGAGAGTGGACAGTTTTTCACTTTCAGAATTATTGCACATCACTGGTTGCGTGAATTTCATTACCTCTTATTTTAAGAAAAAAAGTATATATTTCTGTATTAAATAATATTTTTTTTAAATATTCTATAATTAAAAGTATATAATTCAGATACATTAATTTAACATGCGACATTTCGATCCAAGGTACAATATGCTAATGTGCCTTGGACAAGGGAGTATTGTACCTTGGACTTTGGAACAAAAACTTCGTTAAGTAACAAAAAAAATAAAAAAATAAATTTCATTAGTTAGTAATAAAGAATAAAAGTTTGGCATCACACTTAATTTTGGTTTTTTTTTTTTTTTTACTACAAAATTACACCAACAACGCTTTCGTCAGAGCTAAGTCTTTTTCAAATACCGACTCTACTAAAAAATGAATTTTTTTCTTGACTGCCCTTGACTTTGGTGTTCTATTTTGTAGTTCGATTAGCTCCCGGGCATCCTTTTCGGGAGTTGCTGTCAATACACATGATTTAACCTTTCTTCTACCTCCTCGTTTGATATTTTTTCTTGGTGGAGTCTGGGAAACGGTCTAACTACTTCTAGCGATATTAATTCTCTACTGGTGGATGGCATTGGTTGTGAAATAGATATAGTAGTAGGACTATTCGGTTGACTGCCAGGATCTACTCCTTTTGGTAGTGGACATTCTTTATCAGTCACAAATGTAGAAAGAAAGTCATGGTCCCAGAAAATAGTTTCATTAAAAGGTGATATTCCAGTGAGCTGGAAGACTTTAATGATATTTTGTGATGTGAAAGCCCTAGGATATGCCTTTCCTACAATTTCAGACATATCATATATTTTAATAGGCTTCCCAGGATTATTCAGGATCCACTCATTAGCTGCTTGATTGAAAAAGTTTTAAATGGACCAAAAATAGTTCTGTCCAGAGGTTGCATTTTGTGCGAAAGCATTAAAAGCACCACACAATTTTCTTTGGCTTTTTTAATTACAAGATAAGAAAGGTCACTCTCATGGTTGTCAAGAATTAATAAAAATTTTTGTTCATATGTTGGCTTTACGTGTGCTATAAAATGTTGCAGACCCAACAGATCCTGGAGGCGATCGTTTCAACGAGAGCGATTTGAAATTAATCCTAGGAAATATCAACATGGGCGGAACATGATTAACAATATCATTGATGGCAGAAATCATCGTAATATTAATTCCATGTTCTCCAGAAGTAACACTTCGAATTTGCTTTATTCCTTTTGGACACAGAATTCCCAATCTCATTCAAATTATAAATAGTATTCGCAACAAAATTGTGTGAAATAATGCAGTTTTTAAAATTTGCATAAAACGCTTTTACGTTGGCTTCACGCAAGCTTGTAGACTATGCTTGTCTAAGCGAAAGAGTATTATGACGAGTTCGAAATGCACGTAGCCAAGATGAACCAGCAGTTTGATTCTCTTGCCAAGCAACCGATACATTTTTATTATTTGCGACAGCAAATTTATATGCCAAAGTACGCGTATCCTTTTTAGTCAACCCTTAATGAAGTCAAGCTGCAGTTTTTAAATAATTTTCCAAAAGATCCTCTTTTTCCGGGAAAAATACTTTATGAACATCAAGTCTACTTGTGTACTGAAATTTTCCATTTGCCGATAATCGATGTCGAGAGCGTTGTCGTCGGTAAGTTGTATTCAGAAGCAGCTCTATAAACCCTCAAATTATTATCAATAATATCCGCTATTGCCTTGCTTAACATCTCTTTATTTATAGGCAGTCGCTTAATTCCTTCCTTACTGCGAGGCATTATGTAGATATAAGATGAAAATCTGTTTAAAAAATCAAATAATTACATACCTAAAATCTACGAAAAATAGATATTGAAAAATAGAATTATTCGGCCAACTTTATGTACCTTGGATATGTCCAAGGTACAAACTTTCAAAACGTCTAAGTTACGGAACTCTCCCCAAATGAACAAATAACAATCTTTATGAAAAACGACAAACGCTACTAGAATACAATCACGTATAAATTAAAGAGAACATTAAGGCCGTGACACATTAAAAGCAGCGACAGAAGCAGAACTTTTTCTGAACACATGCAACTGTTCGAGCATTAACAAATTGAAAGCAGAGGCAGTGGCAGCAGCAGAAGCAGAACTTGAAAGTTGATCAAATCTTAAAAATTCCTTAGAATATAGAGCAAACAGGAATGGTGATAGCCAGATTTCGCGTAATGAATTCCTGGTTGTGTTGGTAGTCCATTCTTACATGTATTTACATGCCATCCCTATTCTAAACAACTTGTCAATTTGCAAAAAGTAAACAAAGGTTTTGTGCAGAGCATCTGTGGTAAAAAATGTTCTTTTTCTACTTTATTCTGAAACAATTCACATAATTAATTAATCTTTGCTTCTATTAACAAAGAAGGTAATTTAGGTAGTGCAGTTGCCTCAAACAGGATTCCCTAGTTTATAATCCAATTTATATTTGCAAGCACTGACCGAACACTTCACTTCTGTTTTTTTAATTAATATGAAGATTTTTACAGGCACTAGTTCCACTATAAAACTTTGCACTAAATAAAGTTCAAACATAAATAGTTTTGAAAAGAATTGATTCGGTATTTTTGTTAAATTTCACAAAAGAACTTTAAATTGATCAAATCTGCTCACAAAACAAAAGCACATTTGACAATTAATCTACAGCTTTGACAATTTCTCCATCCAGCATCTCACTTACTCCTATGTATAGTCTCCTGCTCTTGACAAATTACGCTCATGTACACGAGTTTTACATGATTCAACCATTCCTGTTTGCTATATATTCTAAGAAAAATTCTGCTTCTGCTCAGTACTGCCAATATAAAGACAGCTAAAATTTTTATTTCGTTGTTGGCGTCCTTTCTTTTAGAAGTGTTCAAGAGATTTGATGCGAGAAAAACAAAATGTCTATGGAGGAGAACTAATTAATTTTGCTAGAAATAGCGAATTAATTAACAATTAACATCAACTTATTAAAAATTATAACACCTGATATGTGTAATTGACAAGTCATTGTTTTCTGGTTCTGCTTTCAATGTGGTTGACAAAGCAGAAATATTGGATTTCTGCTTCTGATTCTGCTTCTGTCGCTGCTTTCTGCTTTTAATGTGTCACGGCAAAACCCTCGAGAATACTTCCCAAGCCAAGAAACAGAAATCTTTATGTATGCGGTTTGAGTCCGTTTTCGAAAATATTCTGTATTGATACTTATGGAAAAGTGTCAAACATTGACTTTATATATGCTATAGAGCCTAAACTACTAGGGAAAATAGTCTTGGTTCCTTATCTTCCCAAAGGCTACACTTCCTGCGCACCTTACTTAACAAAACAATAAAATAGTTTTGATTACAAAGTAACCTTATCATTTTACGCTCACAAACTCTCAACTGAGTAATAATTGCATGTGTGTGTATCCGTGCAACCGGAGTCCGTATCTGTAGGCAGCTACATTCGACATGGTCACGGTATGCCATGACGGCCCAGCTGCTTACAATGATTACTCAACTGAGAGTTTTTGTACTTTTTATACCCTAGATGAAATCATAGGGGTATACTAAGTTTGTCATTCCGTTTGTAACACCTCGAAATAATGATGGTAGAGCAAAATGGATTGGACACCCACACATAATATTAAAAGTTATTTCGATTTTTGCATGTCCGTCCGTCCGTCCGTCCGACCGTCCGTCCTATAAAATTGCTTATAATTATTTTTTCTGCCTTGACGAACCGTTTTAGATATACATATATGCGAAAAACTACTTCAAAAATCAAACTTTTTTTGTGGTTTCAGTTCGGTATTTGGCTGTCTCCACACATAACCCTTTCCATCGTTTCCGAAAAGGTTAAATTTGCTCTCGTCCGCGAAAATAACGGTATCCCAGAACTGAAACCAAAAAATTTAAGCAGTACAGTTAAACACGGTGGTGGACATGCGATGGTTTGGGGATGCATGTCGTCTTCAGGAGTAGGAAACTTGGTGTTTATTGAGGGAAACCTGAACAAATTTCAGTATTTGAACATCTTGAAGGCTAATTTACTGCAGAGTGCGGAAAAATTTTACATAAAGGACAATTTCCGATTTTACGAGGACAATGATCCCAAACATACCTCTGAATTAGTGCGTACATGGTTGATTTGGAACTGCCCGCACCAAATTAAAACGCCTGCACAGTCGCCGGATCTAAACGTCATTGAACATTTATGGTCCAAACTGGAAGAGGGAATCAGAAGACATCGCATAAGCAACAAGGACGACCTTAAAAGGGCACTACAACAGGAATGGGACGACATTTCGTCTGAGTACACAAAAATGTTGGTACATTCAATGCCAGATCATCTCAAGGCTGTTTTAAAACAATTAGGCTATCCCACAAAATATTAGAAATAAGTTTTGAAAAAACTACAAATCATTATAACTAGTATTAAGGTCTTACACAAGAGAACATCATTTAAGCTGTGAGGTGATTTTGTGAGATTAAAATGAATTTGATTTTTTTTCTTGTTAAATGAAGTAATTTTGTGTTGTGTTTTTCATTGGAACTGATAAATAAGACCATGGACTGAAATATTTTTTATGTTTTTATAAATGTACTTTTCATATCCTAGAAGTTCTTAAGCATTTTTCTCGTATTCAGTACTCACATCATTTAAGCTGTGAGCGACTGTATATGCGAAAAACTACTTCAAAAATCAAACTTTTTTTTTTCCCCCAATTAACTTTGTACACAATAAGATTTTGTAATCTTTGTACGTAAATAAATCATTATTTTTATTGTTATTGTTATTCATCTAGGGCAGGGGTGGCCAACACGTCAATGGCGATCTACCGGTCGATCGCGAAGGGATTTTTGGTCGATCACGATGTTGTGTTGAACGAGAAACAACTGATGACGAATTTTGGTCATCATAGTACATAGACATGAAAAAATTTCAGCAAACAATCGTAACTCATATATACAAACAGTGTGTTTACTTTAAAGTCACAGTTTAAATTTTCAGTTTACCTATAATCGACCAAATAATTCTCTCGTTGTGCAACAAACGACTTAGTCTCTATTAAATTCTGGTAGGTATATTGACACGCCGTCTTTTTGTGTTAAAACTGATAACAGAGTCATCCTTTTTAATAACACTATTATTGTGAATTATTGTGTGAATGAATGTAAGTAGGCACCCTTTATATATTTTAGCTAAAATTTGTCGAAGAGTTATCATTTTTATGATGAAGGGGAACTGGAGTACCTTATTATTATGATGAATGATAAATGTTTTTGTTTAATATGCAATGCCTCTATGGCTGTTTCTAAAAAGGGTTATCTTGAAATACATTACTTATCTCTGCATAGCAAACAACAAACAGATTACCCACTAAGTAGTGAATTGAGAAAAAATTAACTTAGGAATTTAAAGGCGCAAATAAGACAACAGCTATATATAGGAAAATAGATTTATATATTTATGTAAATATCTATATCATTTATATAAATATATCAAAACGCTTAAAAAATCATTATAATTGTAATTACAATATTTAAAAATACGTTTTTGAAATCAAAAAGTTAGTTGAAATCTTTTACGTAAGATTTCCTGATTTTAAAAGGGTTCAAATAATGTGAAATATGTGTCGTTTTCCTTTAAAAGTATTTAAATGTAAAACTTATTCCTTATTCCTTATTCTGAAACATTTAACATTAACAAAAACATGTTTGAAAATGAAATTACAGTGGAAATTTGTTAACGCGAAATCATGGGGACTCTTCTGCTAGTTTTCGTGGTATCCGCATTTCCTAGTAAGCGTTATCTTATATACATACGGAAAAAAATTTGTTCGTCGTTATCTTAATCTTCAGCTCATTATTTCCACAATTTGATGCTCTACTCTTGTTTCGGAACTACATACTTATGCGGACACAGACTTTTGATTAATGATAAGTTAAACGAATTTTATCAGTATTTTTTATAACCTAATTTTAAATTAATTAAAAATATGTTTGCATAAACTCCTTGTTATTACTTGTTAGTGCACAAAAAACATATTTGAATTATTAAATCTCACGTAGGTAGATCGCGACACATTTTTAGAAAAAAGTCGATCATACGTATGATAAAGTTGGCCACCGCTGATCTAGGGTATCATAAGAATTCTAGCTTTTTTACTTGTTTTTATTTGTGCTTCCATTTATTTCATGTCGGTAGGTCATTTCGGCAAATATGTTCAAGCGAGAGGAAATTGTAAATTTTTGAGGGGAATTTCAATTTGGATAGAGGAATTTTACTTTAGAGTAAAGACGTCTTGAAATATGATAGTGACGACGAAAAGGTACAGTCGAGGGTAAATAAGCAAATGAGCAGTTATTGATATTTTAATTGAGGTTATTTTGAATTTCTTTGTCGCTATCTTGCCATAATCGCGAATCTGCTTTTTTGGATATTTTGATCTGCCGTACTCATATGTAACTCAGGAAAATCATATCAATACTCTATTATTCTGTAAAAATCTTATCTATATTACTTTACTAATGTGTAAGATATTTCCGGTTTTCATTTTCAAGAATGAGCTCAAATAGTGCGATGAAGAATACACTGTGTTTCATAATACACTCTGTTATAAACGAATTTGGAATTCTCCATTTTCGTATTTTGCAAATTCTTTGAAATTTCACTTAAAGAGCTCAAATTCCGTTATTACTAGACAACTCACCCAGTACGATAGAACAGACTTGCGTATCTCTCCAGATTTTCGAGATAACGGAAAATTACCAATTTCTTTAAAGCTTTGATTGAAACAGAGTGTATAACATTCACGTATGTACATTGCAACCTGACTATAATCATTTCTTTAATTCCTTCTATTTTAATTTGAAAGCAAGGCACTAAAAACTGCAATTCATGCCTACTCTTACGTCCTCAATTGTGGGTGCTCAAGCTTATGGCTAAGAGCAGGGGAACTAAGACCCTGCGAACAGAGCGACCAGTGTTGATCTATTGTGTCTTCCCCTAGAGTGGTTAATTTAAATCTATCACTTTTGCGAGCTCGATTATTGCCCTTGGGGTGATTGCGAATCTTATTTGGAGAGATGTTTTTCCAATGATTTTCAACCTTCCAAGCGTGAGATACCCACATATTATATGTTTCATGACGTCATCTTCCTCTTCGCACAGTCGACGCGGTTCACTGTTGCACTTGCCTATTTGCTTTAAAAATTAACTCCCGAAGAAATAGCTATCGAGAGGGGTGTAGATAATTTATTAGAACCGCTGCAATAACATTAGAGCGCATGGTTATTTAACGCTTTTGTAAAATTATAATCTGATTCCTTCCCCTCTCCCCAAGTCCACGCCACGCCACTGACTCATATATATAAATTTGGTTTCGAGTTACTTAAGGAACTTCTATTTATCGAAGTACCTGATTCCAGAAAATAGCCAGATAATCCACTTAAACATATCGAAATACTTGACTGACACAAAACTAAATATGGTTTATCCGAATAATTACTTACTATGCCAATAAGTATAGCAAAGCTTTTCAAAATTTATATTTGTTATTGTCTACATCACAAATAGGTACTATAGAAGACTAGATCTTTGAAAGGTTTTAATTGATGAATTTTCTACGACTAATGCAACAAGGGTTCACTTCAGTTTTAAAATAGTTTTGAAAGAATACACTTTACTTTTTTAAATAATTTATTTGCATTCATTATTATATTTTTCATAATCTTTAGAAGCTCAAATTGGACTAATTACATATTTCACAAATTTAATTACTTTACTCACTATTATTATACTTAAAATTAAGATATTTATTTTTACATTTGGAATTGCCATTTTTTTTTTTATTTTTCGAAAACAAAAATTTATGTTCAATGCCCATCTTTTAGTAGCATCCAGCTCCGCAGAAACTTGAACCGGCCCAGCATACGTCATTCCAAAATTAAACCGCAATCATGTAATAAAGAGTTTCTCACACTTATTTGAGTTTTTTATTTTGAAAAAATATCGATCAGAGAGGTCTCATCGGTGTGGTTATCTCTAATCGCCTACCACAAAAGTTCAATAATATTGCCTGCTTCTCAATGCATATTGTAAATTCGTTGGAATTATTTTCAGTGAATTTCAGCCTTAAATACATGAAAAATGTCCAGTTTTAAATTTTCTATTTTATTATTTTCCTTAACACTGTTTTTTGAAGTTTTCCCAGGATTTTTTTTTTTCTGATTTCCTTAAGTATCCGGCTTGGTAATTTCCTTAAATATCATGCTTGGAACAAGCCCTAATATGTTTCACAAATAGTTCAACTAAATTGAATTGACTTTGTTTAAATTTCTTTAATGAAAAAGATGAAGAAGATTTCAAAAGAAATAATTTTATAATAGTATCAGATACCAGTATCGAGCCCATGATTATTTGATTATTTCGGTAAATCCTAACTAATTGTATTCTGCACCACAAACAACACATAATTTTTTTTATGAAGAAAAAATGATTGAAATCAGCACCTTTACAGAGTTCACCGGAAAATTTAGTCTGTAACAATGGTTAAAATGTTCAGCATTTCAAAATTTCGAAAAAAATGGCATTTCCGCGCGATGACAACGGTTTTCAATTTATTTTGAACAAATCTTTTCACAAAGAAATTCTAACTTTATTTTTATCAAACTTAGTTAAGCAGACTTGATAAACATGTATCCAGTTCACACATATTCATTGATGCTCTTAACGAAATACAATTAAGGCTCCCAAATGACCTGAAACTACATGTCAAGGAGGCAGTAAAAAACATGTCTTTTATAAATAAATTCTCCCAATAATAACCTTAATTTCTTGTACTCAATCTAGACATCCCATTAGTAAGTGACACCTTCAAATTTTATAAGTTAACAATTATACCTGCGCTATATAGGAACGATCTTTACTACATTACTCAAAAAGATGCTGAATACCTAGCAATTAATGAAAAAAAGACATTATGCTATATATATAAAATTGAGCAGTGTAAATCTATTGAATAAATGTACATATGTACTCAAAATTAGCTCATAGCAGAGCTCACAGAATTGCATAACAAGCTTACACCTAGGGCACATAACATTTGCGAAGTACGAATTTTTAAAATCACCCATGAGATATGAGTGCCATACTCACCTAACTAAGTCAATGCTTGATTATTCTGCCCCAAGCTATATAAGAATTTATTGTAATAATACTAAATACTCAATTCAAATAGCACAAAGTGGTATACTAGAATTACAACAGGGATACAAAGCCTCTACCCATGAAGTGAACATAGAAACCACTAGTATAAAAAAACCGCAAAAACATTTGTATACAATATTTGGGTAATATAAGTAAAAAAAATATTACATATATTCTTGAAGCAAATTATGAAAAAAAAATTATGATAAAGAATTAAAAGACTACCATTTGCAAAACCCTAACTTAAAGGGACTCAGTAGAAAATAAGAAAAAATAAGAAAAAAGATGCGATCATATATGATAGTATACTAAGGCAACTCCGACCCCCAAAGGGGAATGCCCACTTTTCATACAACTTTAGGCCCGACAACAACAATGTTTATTTTTATCTAGCGGGAGGCAAGCTTTGGCGATCGAATCTATTTTCTTGGGTGACAAAGCGAACTTTTCTACTTCTCGCGATTGCATGTAATTGGTAAGTCTTCCTATGAGAAAAATGTTCACACAAGAGCTATAATGGCCATCGAAGAAAAAACTGCAAAAATATATGCGAAATGTAGTAGCTGCTGGGGTGTATGCGACCCAAGTACTTTAAAATGGGTTTTCCGGCGACAAAAACGCTCCGAGAAACTTTTCTGAATCGGTAAAAAGTACACTACCCGATAGTACTCGGCGAGACCATTAATTCGATATGCACAATGCGGTATTGAAACCCGGAATTGAAACCACCCCCCCCCCCCCCGTAATTCCTACCAATTACCCTAAAAGAATGCAGAGAAAAAATTTCTTCTACGAATTGTAGCTGGTAATGAAATGAGGCAAACAGTGAAACTCGTTTTCCGATCTGACATAACCCTAACGAGTTAAATCCGATCTACGATGAGAAAAATCTAATACCTCAGTTCGAATAAAAAAAAACGAAATACTAAAAAAGTAAGTATGCGGATGGATACAAATAGCTATTTAAGCCTCCGAGTATAGGAGTAGGTACTTAAACTTCTTCATAGGACTTACTGAACTCGATTCTAAAACAGATTTTCCAAAATGTATGAGATAAACTTTGAACCGCCCCCCCCCACCGGCTTCCCCCGCTTAATTGAAATAAACGTCATAATGCAGCGTTTAAGACATTCTTCATATCTGGAGGTGTCGGGCCTAAGATGGTCATTCCCCTTTTTACAAACATTGGTTATACCACAGAAATACTTTTAACGGCAATAATAATTTTTATTGTTTGATACGTAAGTAAAAAATACTTGAAATATAAGATAAATGTTACACCCATTTAGAATGTAAATAGATAGACAATAGAATAAATAAACAGTAATAAGAATATAATTAAAAAAAAATACATTTTTGGAGAAAACAATAATAGATAAAATTTATTCATTTTGTAGATACATACAAATTAACATTAAAATTATATAACTGAAAAAAAAAAGACATAAATAAATTTCTTAAGTACAGGTCACACCATTAACGTTTAACGTCGTTTAGCAATTTATACAGGGAACCGTTTTACGTCAAAACGAACTCGACGTTACGTCGCTTGAAAGAAAAAAATTAATTGTTTTCTTATGGAGCGAACCAGTTGAAAAATCCATTTAAACGAAAAATAAAGCTACATAACAAATTAAATAGAAAAAACTGCGGTAAAGCTTATAAAAAAACCTTTTACTGCACATTATATGTACAAAAATGTTATACATATTTTTGTCCAACAGGACTCGACTTAATTCGAATTCGGCTTAAGTCTCTTTCCAAGGAAGGAAACCTGACGTTAATATTGGGACCGCCTGTATAGCAAACGAAAATAATCAAAAAACAAGTAAGAAAGTTAGAATTGGTCTAACGTAAGACCAGTTCTTATTTGAGTTATTCTGCGTATCGTATGCATTAAAAGAAATAAAAATGAAAATAGAACAAAAAATTGTTCATCTGATTGCAAATATTCTCAGAAATAGCTTCTTGTCTCTTTTAATTAGTAAATACCCAAAGCAAGCAATACTAGGTCTCTCTCTCTCAGTCAATTTGGAAACTCTGGCATATCTGGAGATATTGGATGGTACTGAGGATACGTTTTCTATTGTAATTGTGTTATTAACAAGATCTGCCAATCAATTTGGCACATTTATCCTTTTTATACTCTAGATGAAATCTACAGGGTGTACCCAAGTTTGTCATTCCGAGAAATAATAATGGTAAAGCAAAATGGATTGAACATAAATGCATACTATTAAAAATTATTTTGATTTTTAAACTGCTAAGAAATTGCATACGGCCTTTTCAAAAAATATTGTAGATTTATGTTCGAATATTCGATCCTTCGTAGGATTGCCACACAAAATTTTCGTTTTTCAATATATATTTGGACACTGACCGTTTTTTCTTTTGTTTTTTTCTTTTTTATAAAAATAGTAAATGTAATTTCAAAAATGGGCTAAATCTGACTACCACTTCTTCGTGTTGCCATATAAAAACTTTAATTTTTACGACACTTTTCAATGTAGTGAAAAGTTCTTCAGAATATGAAATTGGTTATAATAATTTTTACTGCCCGACAAACCGTTCTGGAAATAAATGCAAAAAATAAACTTTAACAATAAAATTTGCATAGAGGGGTGATAATACGAAATTACATATTGCACCCTCAATGCAAGGCCACCGCAACTTAAAAGTTATAATTGACGTTTAAACATAAACTCAAATTTTTCAGTACTGGTGTAGTTCTTTGTTCAATTAGTAGCCTGTAAATATATAGTATAACTTCTCACTCAACAATACTTTAGTTATTAAGTAAAATGTAAATATTCAAAATTGATGATTTTGAGATGTGATGGTTTTGCACTGGAAGTGCGAAATAGGCTTTATCAAGAGTATCGGGTCTTAGACCAAATTGTCTATCCTAAAGAATGATTGAAATTTATTCAAAACTCATTTACACATTTTGTATTATATGTAATTTTAATGTGTCTATGGGGGGAAATTTTAGGCCCTTGTAAGAGTTAAGAAGATTACTGATAGGTTGGTATAATCCAATTTAGAATTATAAAATATATAAGACAGTCAAGTACGAACGCCTATATCATATACACTCCGCGACAAAAAGATACGACACCCTTAAAATTTTTCCAATTCTCTGAATTAATGTGTCATGTTTAAAATTCGTTTGCCTGTTGAAAAGAATGTTTAGGCCTAGTATCAAGTTCGGGCAAAGTAAAATTTAACGCGATCTCTTAATTTTTCACATTAAAATCACTGGTAAACAGATTAAAGTTTGTACCACACCAGTGCTGCCACTTGAAAAATTTCTAGAGTAGCTTTTTGGCGTAGCCCAAATATGGTTTGTGTAGCCACAGGTGAAAAAATTTTAGAAAACTTAAAATCATACATAAATATAACCCTAAGTTTGTACCACACCAGTGCTGCCACTTGAAAAATTTCTAGAGTAGCTTTTTGGCGTAGCCCAAATATGGTTTGTGTAGCCACAGGTGAAAAAATTTTAGAAAACTTAAAATCATACATAAATATAACCCTGTAGAGTGAAACTTTGTTTTAATACATTTATTGAAACAAAAATATATTTATGTAAAAATATCAAAAACCATAATATTCTTCTGGCTTAAAAATTAAATGAATAACTTTTATTTATAATATATACTGTATAATGTATACGTAAGATGACAACAGAGGAATTGTACATGGATGTAATTAATTAAAATTTTACTCGAAAACTTACGTCTATCACTCATGATAAAATTAGTTTATAATCTTTTCAGTGGGGTCGACAATTGCACAGTTTAAGTGTTTTTCTTTGATATATTGTTTAAGTAGAATAAAATTATTAATCACGTCGTAACTTAATTGGTTCCTTTTTTTATTTCTTACATACTTAATTTAAAAGTGAAAAAATCTTTCAGCACCAGCGCTGCTATGGGACAGTTTTAATAAATATTAAGCCAAAGTCAACAGTGTCCTAAACATTACATTTTTTTTTTTTTTTTTAATATATAAATGAGCCAAGAAATGTGAGAAACTTTCAATCGCTTCTCATTTAAAATAATGTTTTCATTTCAGTAAATAATATTTCAATTGGTATTCCTTTTTTAAATCGATTATATAGGAAAGATAAATCTGGGAACATATCAGAAAAAATTTTGTCTTTTATATGTATATTCGTAATCTAAAAAGCTATTAAAATAGGATAATTTAAATTTATTCTTTTTTGAATTGGGTGTACAAATTCCTGATAATATTCTTTGACATTATTAAAAAAAAAAAAAAAAAACTGATTCTGAAGAATTTAACTTTTCTAATTCTATACGTTTGCTCCACAATATATGAATTTAGAATCTTTAGTTGAGTCTACGTACGCATCTTTGAGAAAGTTTTACATTAATATTTTTAATTTGCATTTAATATCTCTAGCCATTATATGAATTTTAGGTTATTCAGATCGGAAACTTACATATAATTCTACTATTAGCTTTAAAACGTATTGCAAGAATAAAAAAATTATTTTAATATTTATATTGAGAATTTATTTTACAAAATTTTACAAGATTTTATAAAATTAAAGCATTCCAGTTGTTTAATAAACATTGGACTACCTGATGCATTGAAGCCATCTGGTGGTATCTGACAATCTTAAAATTTCATATGGCTTTATGGCTAAATATTCTTGAAATTCTTTCACTTCCTTTTTAAGTTTACTACTATATTTAAAAAAAAAAAACAATAACTGTAAATACTTTTAGTAAGTGTTTCAGTATCGTTTGGCAGCTTTCTGAATGCGTAAGATGACGCCGTGTGCATTGAATATGCAGTGCATCCAACTGCATACATGTCGGGTGCTACTGAGCGTAATTGAATGATGTAAGGTTTGGGATGTTTCTTAAGGAATTGAATGAATACGCTGTTAAGTTTTCCTAAGATTGTATTAGCAAAACCAAGAATATTTTTAAAGGAAATATGTTTTTCTTAAAAAAAAAAAAAAACAAAAAAAAAAAAAAAAACTTCGAACGGCATTGAAAATGGCAGTTTGCTGTTGATGACTCAGTTTCAACAAAGCACAGAAAACAAGTAATTTTTTATTGATTAATATCAAAATATCTCGCCAACAACACAAACCATTTCAGTGATGACATATCCGTACATTCATCAATAATTATAGAAAAATATTGATTGTATAATTCTGCGCATATTTTATTAAGGATGTATGGAGCTACTTTTTGCGAAAGGAGTTTGGTGCCTTTGGTTCTTGTTGCACATTTGGTTTTACTTGTTAATACAGAATCGATACAAGTATTTACTGAAGATCTTGGCAAGTGGTCCTATATATGCTAAGCATTTCATTTAAAACACGGATTTATACAACTCAGAATAACCTTCATTCATAAAATCTCTAACGTCTGGAGTACCTAGTACTGATTTCATATTAAATTTATGAACTTGGCTATTTTCATTCCTAGAAAGATGCATTTTACACTTCGTAAGCTTCACAAAGTACACTTTACACATTAATATATCATTTTCTTTATCGACTTTAATTCAAGGAAATTTCTGGGTCCATGTGACTAAAACTCGCGTTTTCCTTTTCATTGTAGTTATTATAGTAGATTCTGTATATATTATTATAGTAGATTCTGTGTATATTATAGTAGATTCTGTATATCAAAATTCCTTCTGGCTGGGATCTTTCGAACCCTTTGTAATCAAATACGATGGAATAGACGTATATAGTCGGATCGGAAAATTAATTCAAATTTTTAAGCGTGAAATCGGAAGTTAAATAACGAAAAATACCTTAATTTGTTTCTTAGGAAACTGCGGTGGATATTTTATTAGTGAAGTATATAGGGCGGAAAAAATGAAAAATGTACTAGATGTGATTAATGAAAACAAAAAAAGCCTTGCCAGGCAAGAAAATGAAATCCAAAAAGTTTTAAAATATGTTCAAAACCTGAGTGCTGGAGAAAATAACGTAATCAGTGAAATAAAGAAGATTCAAACTGAATAAAGTGAAAAAGAATCATTTGCGAGTGTGGTGGAAAAAATTCCGCCAGTGATTGTGAAACCAAAAAATAAACAAGACGTAAAAGTTACTAAAGAGAAAATAAAGAATTCAGTTGATCCAAATATTCAAGGAGTTACTAACAATTTCGATGAATTGGAACAAACCATTAGGGAAAACAACTTTGATGTAATATGCCTTACTGAAACACATCTGACGGAGAATGTAGAATCAGATGAAATTTTTATGGAAGGTTATGATATTATAAGATGCGATAGCAATTCAACCCATACAGGACGAATTACAATATTTCTTAAAACTGAAATAAACTATAAAGTTATGTATAATATAAATATAAGCGATCAAATTTGGTGGTTAACATTCAACATCTCATATATGAACTTTAAGTTGACGATAGCAGTTGTGTACAGATCACCAAGCTCTTCAAAAAGAGAGTTTTGTGAGTTTTTCAAAGAATGGATGGACATATTGTCTGACTCGCAAGGTGAAATATTAGTTTTAGGTGATTTTAATATTAATTGGTTTGTCCAGGACACGTACAGGAATCTACTAAATGTTTGTTTAGATAATGCGATCCAACTCGAATAACAGTGAGATCTAAAGCTCTAATAGATTTTATCATCATAAGAAAAGAATCTAAGTGCAATAATACAAAAAGATTTAAAAATAAGTGACCATGAATCTATTGTTATTAGAATGGGTAGTTATGGAAAAATAGAGAGTAAAGACAATAAGCAAATTAAATTTATGAAATATGAAAAGATTGAATTACGAAGTGCTATTAAGAATAATTTTTTGACAAGAATTAAAAATGTGAGCGATTTTAAAAGCAAGACGTCGATATTTCAAACTGAATTAATAAATATATGTAAAAAATTTAGTGTTACAATATTTGTTAAAAACTCTTTGTTAGAAATGATCATAGAGAACTTGTTGGAATGTAAAATGAAAACCACTTTGCATTAGGTTCAACTTCAAAGTTTTTATTCACACTTTTGCTCACAATGCTCGGGTTGAAAAAAAAAATGAAATCTTGGCTTTACAAGGAGACAAAAAACCCGATGACTCTCTGAATCGAATATCGTTCTGTATTTACATATAGATTTTAAGCAATGATAAGCAAGCAACAACTAGTACAAAAATGATAGCTACGTTTCAAAGAAGATTTAAAGTGCACAATAATGAGCTTATACTTCAAATATTTTTATTTAGGTTGAATCTCTAACACTCTTCGAACGAATGGTACAATAATGATGTAAGTTTGACAGAGCTGTATTATTAAATAGTGAGAGTGAATGGGAACAGTATAAATCTAACAGAAACATTTATAAAGCGAAGTTGAACAGAGCTAAATGTAGTTAGATTCAACAAAAAATTACTAATTGTTCGAACCAAAAACAAATCTGGAAAGCACTCAAGACACTGATATTGAAAAAGCAAAACTATGTGATTAAGGAAATACAATTCCCTGATGGTAATTACACTTCTGAGCTCGCTATTGCAGAAAAGCTGAATACTTTCTTTGTAAACAGTATACATGAAGTAAGTAGATCTATTAATTATTTACCCTATAAGAACTGTCTTAAGCCAGTTGAGTCAATCTTCAGATTCGAGAAAATTCAGTTAAATGATATGAAATAAATTCTGAGTTTAATGAACAAAAAAAGAGATTTTAACTTTTTAAATACAAGTATGATTATGAACTGTATAGAAGAGTTAGGACCGATAATAGTTGATATCATAAATGAATCACTAACAACAGGGATCTTTCCTGAAAGCTGGAAACAATCCATTGTCGTTCCAGTTGAAAAAATAAAAGGAACAAAAAGATGTAAATTATTTAGACTAATAAACATGGTAACAACTCACGAGAAGATAATGGAAAAGGTTGTACAGACACAATTACAAAAGTATATCGAATTTAATTCGTTGATTGCTGATGTCAATCTGGATTCCGTCCTGGACACTCTTGTGAAACGGCCATAAACCTATTTATATCAAGGTGGAAGGAAGAGAGAGATCAGAAAAAATTTATTATAGCCGTATTTTTAGATTTAAAAAGAGCATTTGAGACTATCGATAGGAAAATTTTACTAGAAAAATTAGACAAATATGGAATAAGAGGAATAGAAAAGAAATGGTTTGAAACGTATTTGAGTAACAGGACATAATGTACAAAAATTAACGGAACCATATCTAAGGAAATAACAATAGATCAGGGAGTTCCTCAAGGCACAATGTTGGCTCCGATATTGTTCCTATTATATATAAATGATATTTCTTTGGTGTTGAAACATTCAAAAATTGTGCAATTCGCAGATGACACATTGATATATATAACCGGTGAGAATGAGTTAATATCTTTTAATGAACTCCAAGAAGATTTAGATATATTGAATGAATGGTTGAGCATGAACAGACTGAAATTAAATGTGTTAAAAACGAAAGGAATGATAGTAAATGGAGCGAATACGAGGCAACTGGTGATAGAAAATGATCAAATTGAGTTTGTAAATGAAATGAAATATCTCGGTGTTGTAATAGACAATAATTTGAACTGTAAGCGTTATATAGACTATGTGTGTAAAAAATTTCGAAAAAAACTTCATTTTTTAAACTTATTAGATACAAACTATCTTTATTAACGGCTATCAGTGTTTATAATACATTGATTAAGCCACATTTTGAATACTGCTCTACAGTGTTATTCATGTGTAGTAATGAAATGATGAATCGGTTACAAAAACTCCAAAACAAGGCAATGAGATCGATAATAAAGTGCAATAGATACACTCCTATTACACATATGTTAGATACTCTATGTTGGTTGAGTGTGAAACAGAGAACGTTTTTTAATGTATTATTCTTCGTATATAAATTAAAAAGGAATATGCTACCTAAATATTTATGTCAAATGGCAATATATGTTAATGATGTGCAACCCTATCAATTGACTTCAGGCTGAATATGTATAAGACAAAGAGAGCCCAGAACATGGTGACATACCGAGGCTTACAGATGTACAATAACCTAACAATGAATTTTAAAAATGAATTGAATATAAAAGCATTTAAAAAAAAAAATCTTTTAAATTATATGAAATGTAAATTTTAACATGTAATCAAAATTTTGCTAGAAATTTGAATTATTTCATAATTAGTTACATTTTATAAATAGTATTAATGAAAGTACTAATAAATCAATACAAAAAAAAAGTAGCTTAAAATTTAAGCTATACTTACCTGTGGCTCACAATGAAGAGTGACTTCAATTAGTTAAATGGTAATGCTACATTTACTACTGCAGTGCTGAGAATTATAAGAAATAAAAGTTATTAGAAATATTTTGCCCACGTATTCAAAAATTCTTTAGCATAGCCAAAAGTTTCGGCGGGTATCCCGGTAGACAAACGTTACCCAATGTAGCCATTTGCTATGATTGTAGCCTAAGTAGCAACACTGCACACCACCTTAGATGGAAAAATCGACGGCGACAAGTAACTTTTTGTGATGAAAAGGGATTTAGATCAGATGGCCAGATGCATGGAGTTATTATTTTCACGGGTGGGAGGTGGGGGCGGGGTGGGACTTCCTTCCTTGCTTGGGATTTAAAGTAGAAAGTAGATGATTAATGAAAATTATGAATATAGAAGGAGAAATTACACAGAACGGGGTACCACCAGGAATTTATAGGGTAAGGTTCAAATGTTACGCCATCTAATATAACCCGTATTAGGCAACAAGATAAAAAACTGTTCATCCATGATACAAGAGGAGGGGAAAGACCAGGGGTTGTGAGTTCATCTAAAATGGCAAGATGCCAGACTTTATCAGAGGCCTTTGAAATATCTAGAGGAACAAATTTGAACTCACTAAAAGTTGTGTAGGCTACGGTTCCAATGTTCGTAAAAAAAGTCAGGAAATCTCCTGGCGTCCAAAACGGAAGCCATTTTGGTAATTGTTGATGAGTTAATTAGTTTCTAAATACTTCATTAATTTGAAAATAATGATAGATTCATAAACCTTCGAAAGAATCGACGTCATTGCAATTGGTCGATAATTTGAGGGATCACTATTTTCTCCTTTTTTGGGAATATGGTGAACGCTTGAATAGTTTCCAATGAGCCAAAATGTTAGCTTTATTTTAGCGTCTTCACCATTGTTAACTATTGGAAATATAGAAGAGCTAGTGAGGTTGTTCCTGATGGTTTTGACCAGAAACCTTTACTACCTTTGTGGCTGGCCAAGAATCTTTGTTTAATTCTTTAGTGAAGACGAACAATTATTTAAATAATTTATAATAATCTTTTAAGTTGTATATAATCTGTAGGAGGCCAACTCTGTAGAACCTAAATAAATAAAAACTGTGCAGCTGAGGACTCCACTCATCGCTAAATTCTATATAAACCTGCATCGTTAAAAGGAGTGGGAGGGATATCTCCGAAGATGGAACTCAGGGTATATATAATACAAGGTATTCTCATTAAAGTTTTGACACTAGAGCTGTGACGTGTTTCGTCTTATAACGTATACACATTTCAATTGAAAAGACAAAGAGAGGAGAGAGAATATTGTGTTCTCTGTACCGTACTTTCCTATACATTCGGGCACAAATGGCGGAACGTGGTTCGTAATGAGAATACCTGGTATCTCTGTATCTTGACTCAATGTCAACATCATTCACCTGTAATTGTTTATGATTCAGCATCACTTCTATCAGCTTCAAGTTTTCCCCAATAGATTTTAAAAATATTAATCAGTAAGTTTCATATTAAGCGACGGATTCAGCATATTCCTATCCTAGCAGGGCATTTCAAAGCTCTCCTCAGAGCCTATAATAGCACATTTGGCAGGAGTATCAATTCCGGAAGCCATACTTAAGTTTTTGAGCATCCTGCAAACCTCGAGTGCTGTACTACTTTTAGTCGTGCATTCTTTTCATACATTTTCCTTTAGAAAATCCAAGAAAAACTTTTCAGTTTAGCTTATTATTTTGTGTTTCCATCCACTAAACTTAACTAAACGTTAAATATATCGGAGAATAGAAAAAAGCATTGCGTTCAACGACTTGATTCGTTGCATTTATAGGTTGCCATCGAAATTCTCATAAATCTGGGCATAATTCAGAATTACTTTTGAAACTGCTGTTGAAAATAATCTTGCACGCCATGTGATTACATATCTTGCATAGATTATAATATATGTATATGCAAACGATATTTCTAAGTACATAGATAAAATTTCAGTTATTCAATTCCGTAAGTATTTATTGCAATAATGCGAACATTGAATTAAATAGGATTTGTGTTCTTCACTCTGTTTCTCTTGTACATAACGATATACCTATACTTACTAATTTATATCTACTAATTTTCTTAAATTCATCATTAGTTATAATATGAATTTCTGAATGAGGATGATAAGCTATTTTCAACATAATTATTTGCACGCCTCACTCAATGGGTACCTACTGTAAGGTACTGAGACGGAACCAATAGAGCAATAGAGAATGGAGTACAAGTGAATCTGAAAATTTGTTAACACGTATTACATAGATGCAATGATCAATTTCATAACAACTACACGGAAGGCTTAGCATATTTTCTAGCTAAGATCAATCTTATTTTTACTTTGCTAAATTTTTTACATCCGTTTTGTTTTATCCATATCTTCTTAATATATATAAAAATCCCTTGTCACTTTGCTCGTACACGGTAATCTCCAAAACCGCATAACGGATTTCAATGAAATTTTGGAATATGTTTGGTTGGTTCCAGCTTGAAAGATAGGATAGTTTCGGACACGATAGTTGGCGCTGTTGTCGATATCTAAAAAACTGCCTGAGAACGCGACGTCATGGAAAGCTGAAATTTTGTACACGGCCTTTTCATAAAAATTTCCAAATACAGTTCGAAAATGGAACCAATCGGGCAATTCTTTCGTAGGGTTTCGTGTTATACTGTATATTTGGGCACTGCCTGAGAACGCGTCAACGTAGAGAACTACACTCTCCCGTGCATATGAATGTATGTACGCACACTCACTCATGCACACGCGCACACACACACACACATACAGACACAGAGTGAAATATTAGAGCTCGTCATTCCACGAAGTGTGAGTGAGACAGATAGTGACGCTTTCAAGTTAAAGATGCTAACTTTTTGTTAAATTTAGGTCAAATTTTCCTTAATTTTACAAAAAATGTTCAAACTGCCTTCGTTCAGCTGCAATACAAGTTTGACATCTTCTTAAAAACGATCGGATTATCAGACGGGCAAATCTTCCATTGTTGACAAATTCACCTGCTTCCGTAATTCTGGAGCTCATGTTTTTGTAAAATTCCGTGAGCTATACCCTAAGGCAGTCCTGTACCTTCCTGGATTGCATGTACCGAAGTACTTGGGTCTTCTTCAACTGCTTGAAGTACTACGTCCTCATAAGGTAAGGAACTCTTCCTTTACCATGTACTTGATTTGAAAGTCGGCCCTCTGTGGAGAATAGATGATGCACATTTTTAAAAACTCAATGATTTGACGAGATAGCGTCACTATCTTGCTCAGTCATATTTCATACAATGACTCTCCGTCTCGCTCAAACTAAAAATTAAAAATTAAAATTAAAGTTACGGTCTTACGGCAAGCTTTGGGTATACTAGAATCATTTTTAGTAGGTGAAAAGAATATTTTCGAAAGTGGATTTTTTGAAGAAAAATTTTTTTTTCCGTAATCTAAAAAATAATGTAGCAAATGTTGTACCATTTTAGAATCCTTATTAAATGCGTCAACTTTTAAAGTTACTTGCCAGACTGGCGTAGTACATTTTTATTTCAGTACAGTCAGTTAAAGTTCAACGAATTATTAATTTTATATTGTTGGTTCGGCAAAATGTGACATTTTCTTCCAAGCTGGAGCAGTTGGCTTAGAACTTTAAGCAACAGGTTACATAAGCACTATTCGGGATTACATAAGAAAAATAAGATTGAAAACAAGTAAAGATTTGTAGCAACAGGAGCTAAAAAACCATCACAAGGTGTACATTTTCTCGAAAACAAAAGAAATGTCTATAATTTGAAAAATATATGACTTAGATTTTTTTTTATATTTTTCTGGTAACTGTTACGATTTGGTCTATCACCCTGTTCCTGCTTGACGTCGACTTACGGGAAACCCTGTATATAAAATATCATTAATATTATTTATCCAAGTTCAGGGCATTCAGCCAACGCAACGAAATTTTGAAGTTTGATTTGTTTTGACTTAATATTTAACGTGTTAAAAATCGTGAAAAATGCAAGGTCAGGAACCGCCCCCACATTGAGAAAAGAGTGCTCTTATCGTTTTTTGGGTATATGTAATTCGTTATTTATCGATGTTATTGACAAATAAATAAAAGCTATAAAAATTAGAGAGAATTTAATTATTTATAAAGAAATTCAATTCACTTTTTCGTAGCACTGATATTTCTCGAGTAAATAAATGACAAACATCAAGCAGTTCAATAAAATTCCTATAAAGAGAATATGTATAAGATATCCTATATACGAACCACTTTCCAGGGGAGAAATTAATGCTGACATCACTTAGACCTCTAGTATAGAGAAAATTAAGAAAATCTCTAATATATTAATAAATTTGACAATAAGTTACTGAAATTGTCTGTAAAATAAAAATTTTGAATAAATTTTCCAAACATAATTCTAATTCTTCCACAGTTTTTCTTTCAGGTGTAATATTATCAAGAAATGATTTTAGCTTGGTCATGGAACCCTTGAAACGACCGTGTTTGGCTTAAGTCCTGCAATTTTACTAATATTTGCGTAATGGAATTATGTATATGTATTTTTAACACACTAAATCATTGTTTATGCCTATATGTAGGTACATGTGCAACTGTTTTCAAACACGAACTATGAAATATATAACTTTTTATTCTGTGTGTATTGAGGTGTGGACTGTTTTCAACCACGAACTGAATTTTTGTGAGCGCATACACCACACTGTAACGGGTTTTCCAATAAGAGGTGTTATTTTGATATTCAAAGAAAAATTCCATTTTTTTAGATAAATGATCGAATCTTTATTTCATTATAAAGAGGAAGGTATGCCGTTAGTAATGGAAAATAACATTAGCCAAATGACTACCACGACCACGCCTACAGGACCATATCCTTTTCATGAAATTTTCCATAACCAAATCGCAAAGTGGCTGCCCTGTGTCCTCGATAGCCTCACGAATTCCATCTTTGAGGTCTTAAATCGACGCTGGGCTGTTGGCGTAGAACTTTTCTTTCACGTGGCCCCAAAGGAAGAAGTCGCAAGGTGTTAAGTCCCAAGATCTCGGTGGCCAATTGTGATCACCCCTTCGAGAGATAACACGGTCCGGAAACTTTTCCCGTAAAAGATCAATGGTTTCGTTGCTTGTATGGCACGTAGCGCCGTCTTGTTGAAAGTAAACGTTGTCCAGATCAATACCATCCAATTCCGGCCATAAAAAATCATTAATCATCTGTCGATAGCGCAATCCATTCACCGTAACTGTTGCTCCAGCCTCATTTTCGAAAAAGTAAGGTCCAATGACCTCGCGGGACCATAAACCGCACCAAACAGTCACACGCTGAGGATAGAGAGGCTTTTCAACAATAACTCTTGGGTTTTCCGAGCCCCAGATGCGACAATTTTGCTTTTTGACGAAGCCATCGAGGTGGAAATGGGCCTCATCACTCAAGATGAGTTTTCGATGGAATTCCGGATCATTTTCATGCATTTCAAGGACCCAATCAGCAAAGACTCGACGTTGTTGATGATCGGCCGGCTTGAGTTCTTGTGTTAACTGAACTTTATAAGCCGTAAGACCCGAATCTTTATGCAAAATACGGTGTAATGACGTTTGTGGAATGCCTAATTCCAAAGAACGACGAGGAATGGACAAACCTGGGTTTTCTTCAACACTTTCGGCTACAGCAGCAATATTCTGGGCTGTTCTTTAGCGACGTGCACGGGTTTTATTCTTCACATCACTAACTTGTCCCGACAGCTCGAATTTTTCTACCAATTTCTGTATTGCGGTCCGACAAGGTGCTTCACGACGACCCAAAAATGTTCGAGTTTTACGAACCGTCTCTGCCACATTTTCACCATTTTTATAGTGAATTTTAATAATTTCAATGCGTTGTTGAATCGTGTATCGTTCCATTTTTATTAATGGCGTAGTTTTTGCTTGTCAAATGTCAAAAAATGACAGCTCCAAAAGTGACATCTACCGAAATAGCGGGTTAATTAAAATAACACCTCGTATTGGAAAACCCTTTATATTGTAATAATCGTTTTAGAACAAGGGCGTTTTGTAATTGATCATATACTCGTATCTTAAATATGATTAAATGATAAGTGATCAATTCCTAAATAATGAAATCGGGTACTTATCTGCTCAATCCTCGAGTTTTAGTCATCAATGAAATTGCATCCGATTATTATATCTGCTACTATGCGGTAATGAACTAATTTGCATGCACTTTACATTAAAGTTACACTATTGTCTCAGTTCTTTGTCTTTATGTACATTTATTCACATTTATCGTTTTAATTTGTTTATTTAATTCATTTTAATTCCTCTTCCAAAGTTTCCGCACAAAAAATGTTTTGAAATGTTTTGCAATGAAACAATCAAATAACTGATAATAACTGGATCAGAGGTCGGCAAAGTGCGGCTCACTAGCCGCATGTGGCTCTTTGGCCCCTTAAGTGTGCAAGACGCGCCGATAATATGGGCCGAAGATGACTGCGGATTACGCAAAGCGGGGGGAGATTCACGTGTTTCAACCAAATATAACCTAATAAAAAATAGGAAGGAGACCGAACAAAATAGGAAATTTTTCGTGTTTTCTAGAAAGAAACAAGTAGTGCCATTTAGTTATGTCTTTTGCATGAATTGGGTAAAAGAACTTGGCTATGCATTATTTCATTGCGACTGAGAAAAAAGGAGTTACAAACAAAAATTGAGAGAAAGTAGGAGTAGCCATAGATAATCTAATAACAAGATAGGGTGCTGGAGAGTTTTCCGAGTGTTTATGATATTTGAACGCACGTGCCTCTGTTTACATTCGTTGGCAAGTTTTGTTGTTAGTCAAGAGATTGCTAAGGCAGGGAAACCCTACACAGACGGCGAATACATAAAAAGTTATTTTATGAAGGTATCCGAAGAGCTATTTCGGGATTTTAAGAACAATATTCTAAAAAAAAATTAAAGACTTACCATTGTGTGCCAAAACAATGAAAGATAGAACAAGTAAAATGTCTTCGGAAATAACCATCCAGTAAATCGAAGATCTAAAATTGGTTTCGGCTTTATCAATAGCAGTTGATTGTCACATAAATGATACAGCGCAAGTTTCGCTTTTTGTAAGATTTATATCTTACACAGGTCCTAAAGAAGAACTTTTAGGATTATTGCCACTCAAAGGTCAGACGAGCAGAGAGGATATCGCAAATGCTGAGTGTATGGATAAACATCATATTCCTCTCGATTTCAACAGACGGGGCCAAAAGTATGACCGGCGTAAGAAAAGCGTTTGTTGCTATTTTGAAAGAGAAAATTAATCATGAGATACTTGCTTACAATTGCATCATTCATCAAGAAGCGCTTTGTGCGCAAACATTTCCAGAAGAAATTTGTAAAGTTATGGAATTGGTGATTACGATTATCAACTCCACTTTAGCTAAAGCTCTTAATTATTGCCAATTTAATTGAAATTGAGAGTGAGTACGCTGATAATCTGCTTCATAATAAAATACGATGGTTATCAAGAGGGAACGTTTTAAAACGTTTCGCATTCCTACTACCAGAAATCAAAATCAAAACGTTTCTTCTTGAGAAGTTTGTTCACTATCCAGAACTAACAGACGATCAATGGATCCAAAACATTTATTTCATGGTAGACGTTACATGTCATCTAAATCAGCTTAATCGTAAACTACAAGGGTTAAGAAAACACAATTTTTTCGATGTTAGATGAAGTTATGTTATTCGAAAAAAAAATTATCCATTTTTGCTCAAGATTTTGAAAGGGAAACATTGTTCCATTTTCCGAGTCTGCTGAACCACCGCTAAGAAAATAATTCCACTACTTTAAAACAATCACTTTAAATATGATGGAAGCAGGTGTCAGGAATTTAAAAACAGCAGAGCGACTTTAGCATTCATCAAAAATCCTCTTATACTACGATAACACATTTGACATTGGTAATTTTGAAATACAACTGTTGGATTTACAAAACAAGAAAATATGGAGATCTAAATTTGAACGTGTTTGTGTTGATTTGGAAATATTGGAGAAGAACAAATGTGAGCTTAGTTCATAATACAAATGGTCTGATTTGAAAGACCTGGAAAAAGAAGACATGGTGATATTCAACGCCTGAAATAGTATTCCTGATTCTTATGATCAGCTTAAATTAAGATTAAATTAGATTAAACTGAGAATTCGCATTAAATGTTTGTCAGTTACTGTCTTTATGTTTATTTATAATTACATATTATTTTTTATCGATGAATAAAACCATTATTAAGTATGAAATCAAGTTTTATTCAGTCTACCCGTAATTTAATGAAGTGCTAAATTATAATAAAGGTTTACTAAATCAATAAACAGATTTGGCTCTTTGGCTAATAAGTTTACCGACCTCTGCTAGATGCAAACTAAAGGGTATGCTAAGTTTGTCAATCGGTTTGTCTGTCCGTTTGCCCATCTGTCCGTCCGTCTGTCTGTCCTTACGATAAGTTAAGAATGCGGTCACTTAGAGTGCTGAAATTTTGCTCAAGGGCTTTAAAAAAGAAAATTAAATTCAAGTTCGAAAATGGGACCAATCGGGCAACTCTTTCGTAGGGTTGCCATGCAAAAATTTCGTTTTTCACTATATATTTGGACATTGCCTGAGAACGCGTCAACGTAGAAAACTAAAATTTGGTAGTTCGTGTTTTCATAGCAATAGTGATAATAGTGAAATTAATTTCAATTCACGAACTCGACACTTACGATCGAATGATTTTATTTACTCGTGCTCCCATTGCACCAACTATGGACACTTTGAGCCCATGTCTAGAATGTGCTGTACTTTTAATTTGAATTTTCATTCGATTGACTTTCATATCAATAAGTTCCAATTATGAAAAATTTTTTAAAAGTTGTTCTGTATTAAAGCTTTTATTTGGGTATTGTTTTTTTATCATTGTAGCTAGAAATAAATAAATAAATAAACTGTCTTAATAACTAATGTGAAACTTTAATTACGGTCAATAGGTTTCAAGTTCCAGCAATCTATCGTTCCATCTTTTGGATGATATTTGATATTATTAAAACTATCTTCGAAGTCATACGACATATTCACTTAGTATTTCCAAAGAACAATTTTCAAATTTCCAGCCATTCCAACATCTTCGTCCATATAAAAAAAAAACCTGCATAAAATAAATCATTTACAAAATCCAGAAAACAAGGAAGTCTCTGAGATGTATAAAGAGCTATTCTATTAGTATCCAAATTTTCTAAGAGCTAAGTATAGATAAATCGATAAAATTTACATTAATTAGTTCATTTTATCGAAAAGAATGATTTTCACGATGAGCTTCAAGAATACTTTATAATGAAAATTCCCTTTGTTATTATATCAACACTTCGCAACCAATGCAAATTCAAATTAACCATTTGAAATTCCAGAATATGATACCTAGGCAAAAACAAACCGTGTCAATTCGAAATGATTAGCTTAAAATGGAAACCTTCTTTAGTTTGTTGACTTGACTTATTTCTGGCAGACAGACAATGAATTTGTATATCGCTGAGATTTTCACAGCCAATACAATAGTATGTATAATGCACAGCCATAATTTCTTATCATAGATGATTTTGCGCATGATAAGCTCTATTCAAGTAAGTAATTACAAAAAATTCCCAAGTTCAATTGCACTCCCAACAATTCAACATCTCAGAACAACAATCACAAAAAGATCAATAACCGGCGATGTTTATATCTCTTGGAGGTCATGACAACGACAACGACGTAATTAATGATATTATTTTGCACAACTCTTCTATTATTTCCCCCTCCCCCCATTATTCATCATACTTACCTATAATCCCAATTTCGGATTCCCCATGCACAAACAATGCAGACGTAGTCATCCATGCATGAATATTATTTAAAATTTACTTCATCATCATGGAAAAGCCAATCATTTTTCATCTTCATCTCGTTTACATAGTCTAGTCTAACCTTGGCCCAGTGGCCAGTACAAGATGCTAGGCAGGAAGGCAAAAACCACCGAAATAATGTCCGTACGATAGTCCGGAAGAAGCTGACCGGCAACGTTATTAAAGAGTATGTCAAGTTCAGCCTGAGTGCACAATGACGATTATACAAGCCTTTGGCTGGTTATTATTGGCCGAAGTGAAAGTATTTTTCGTGATATACAACTGTGATCTAAAAGACTTTGGTACAGAAATAAAAAGGCGGCCGAATAGTTTTCTGGGGCCCTGAGAAGGGGTCAATGATATGTTCGAGATTGGTACGTTCTTTTGGACCTCATCTTGTGCCAAATAAAATTTAATGAAAATTCCACTTTTTTTTTATATAATGTTGGTACGTATGTAGTACTTAAGATAGGCACGCTTTCCTTGTAAACTTATTGAATTTTGCAGAAGTTAATAGCAAGTCTAAAAATAATCGAATGAATAACTTAATACTGTGATTAGAGCGTAGCGTTATATGAACCATGATATTTTTCAGTGAAAGGTTATTTAAAGTTCATATTTTTGTTGAATGTCAATGTTTAAAAGATCTTATGAATTGGTTGGTTTTTTTCCATTTACTGCTTGCTTGGAATAAGGAAAGCTGATGTAATTTAAATCAATTTGAAATCAATTAAGTACTATGACTGATTCTATATTTAAATCATATTTACACAATTTTTTTTACTTAAACATCATGGGCTAAAACTACCCACGTGATGTCTTGCCGCCTCTACTGTATAAACTCTTCACTTACATCTCTCTCCGAAATAGGTAACTTGTAACATCCGAAAATCTCTCTCCATATCATCCAGATATCCCATACGGAGCTTTCCTTCTTTCCTATACTATTACCTTCTCTGCAATGATTCTAATTGTATAACGTATGCACTCTTTATGCTATCGCGTTTATCAAACGTTATATCTTTTTTGAAATTAAGATATGTTCAAAGTTGCAGTCATTTACCGTTTACCGTAAAATGTTCTCTTTTTCCTTGTCTAAGTGGATTCGTCAATTACTTCGTTTTTCCTTCGGTGATTAGAAATCGAAGATGACGAGCAGAATCGTCCAGCCTCCCACCACCATTTTTCCTCTGAACCAAAATTCGTGAATTACACAAAGCTTAAAGAAGATAGAGGGATTCGTTGAGGTACCTGCTAAGTATTAGAGGGAACATGCCTAACCTCCACATGGAGTTTTATTTGCTTTATTTGGTGCACTATGGTGGACAAACTTCTTATGTTTCTTAGCACAGGAAACTTTTTTTGCGAAAGACTATGCTAACGATGGTACTTACATCGGACGAGATATCCTGATCTCTTTAGCAGCACCTGCATATTGCAAAGGCTTGGGACGGTAAAGTATATCTTACAGTTAATCCTGATAAAACTGTTCTGATACGTTTCACAAGAAAAGGATAGATATACAAGAAGAAGCTAATTTTATAGGCAAAACCATAGGTTTGAGTAATCTGTCAAAATATCTAAATTCTAAATCACATTGAAATCTGCATATATACATTCTATGTCTGTCAGACAACATAAATTCTAATATCCAAGATTATAGACTAGATTTCCAAGGTAGTCAAATACATTTATTCGGTAGTCACATGGTTGCGAAGCTCAATATGATTAAGGATATTTTGAGTAGTATATAGAGAATGGAATGCCAAAGTATCACTCTTGTAATGCATACATATCCATCAAAGAGAAAGGAAATACTGATGACACTCAAGCGTCTGACACTGGAGGTAGAGCATGCGACAGTGTAAATATACGGTATCAGAACATATGATAGTGAGATTTCTGGTGGAGGACCGGATTACCTGGAGTTTTCAGACTATTCCCGTCAGAAGACCAGTCTGACACGGCTGAGTCAAAAAAGTTGACGGGTATTATGGCCGGAGTTTTAGGTGTTTGGTAATGAGGAAGCATGCTATAGTCTTCCAGGACAAAGATTCTGGCCAGCTGACATATAACGTTTGTCAAAATAATTTTTATCTTCATAAACAGTTTATCAGTAATTAAGGTATTCCATCACCTGGACGAAATCAAGAGGTTGATTCTGTGCACGGCAAAAAGATTCATCTGAGGGGTAAAGCCTTCACAATGTATCGGAGGATAGTTATGGCATGCATACCAACGCTTTCAGTACGGTTCCGTTAACAGGAAGAATTTAAACTTGCGAATTTCACGCATATGTAATCACATCCTTAACGAATACATTTAGCAGAGAGGTTATAATAGGTCAAATTAAAGAGGATAGTCAATAGTTTACAATTTTTATAAAAGTTATGTTAACCACCTTTTTGCAAAAAAATATAGGTCAAAATAAAAATAAGGTAAGAAAATCCGAAATTTTTAATTTAGACCACAATAATTCATGAGAGAAGAAGAGTATGGCGATGAATGAGTAGTCGTTAGAAAGGTTGGAAGTTTGGCATACAATAAGGTCTTGACGGTGAGCGCACACCCTGTAATTGTTAAGATGCAGGGTGTTTTTTGAAAATCTAGAATATTTTCTTAATCACTCGATAACTCCGTAACGATTGATATGACCCCCTCCCCATGCCATAAAATGTTATGTTTATCTAGGTGAGTACTATCACCTCCTGCTCTATGGACCCCCTAGGTGGAAAAATCCTGTATATCAAACAAAAAGTTATCCTGTTCATAGGTTGATTTTGCATAAAGTTATTTATTAGAGTAATTCTAGGTAATATGAACCACTGAAATGTATCCATGAATTTCATCGTAAAGACCTTGTTTATATGCATCGACATCGTGTTTAAGGAAAATATTTCTAAACAAATTGCTTGTGGAGGGGTACACTTGATGGTCTGTAAAAAAAACTGCTCTATGCATGAACTTAGAAACAGATGTGGATGAAACAGCTATGGTCAAAGTTAAATTAACTTATTAGGTTATCTTTGATATGGTATTCCGATTTATAATAAAAAGAAGACTGAAATCAGAACTATTCGAATATAAAGGTATGCAATCTATGCGGGGTGCGTCAATTTGAATAAGTATATTGGCTAACTTAAAATTATTCTATGGCTTGGCTCTTTATAAAATAAAAAATTGGCCAAAAAAATCTTGAATTTTATCGTACTCCCAAACAACGTCATCGATTTGACTGAAATTTTGTCAGCTTGTTACTAAATATAATTAAATCATAATTGTAATCACGACACTAAGGATACAGAGATCAAGTTATTTATAATACACATCAACTCCGTCCCCATTCCATACAATAAGAGATTTCTCTCGGACTTTCTGCACATAAATGATTATGTGAAAATTTTTGTGGAAAAGACTAAGATTTATTGAATAAAGAAAATTTTTTCAATAAATTTGAAAATTGCATTTAAAATTCAGAAAAATTGAATTTTTCCACCCAGCGATCTGAGAGGTCTCATCAGTATGGTTATTTTTGACCGCCTACCATAGTAGGTCAGTGTTGGAGGCCCCACCAATTCCCCGTATAAATCATATTTAGAAAAAGCAAATATGAATTATATGGTAGCAAGATTACTCATTGTAATTTTCCAATTAGGTGATTTTTCCCCCTTCTTGCCTTGCGACACTCGCATAAACCAAAAAGAATTTATAAATGGAAAATGTTTGCCTAAAAGACTGAAATTTATTGAAAAAAAACAAAAATCCATAAATTTTCAAATTGCATTCAAAATACAGAAAAAAGTATTTATATGGGCAATTTGTGTGACTTCCACATTGAACTTTTATGGTATGCGAACAGATGAGACCCTGGCTCGAAAAGTGGAGTTTTTCTGCATTTGACAATAATTATGTCACGCAAACCCATGATGATGCCAACTTGAAATTTATACATATGGTACCTTAGGTTTAGGCCTTTCAAGGCTTTTAAGGATAGAGGATACAAGGATATATGAGAATAACGGTTTCAATTATCCTTTTTCACAAAGAATACACCGCAGGTATTTTTACTACAAAGCCTGAAATTTGTTCTTTCTAAAACGCTGCAGGTTTAATATAACCGAAGATATGAAGTTATAGGTGGAAAGTGGAAAAATTGGTATTTGATGCGATTTTCAAAGAGTCTGTAAATTCTACAATATGCAAATTGGTGCAAAATATATTAACTATATTTATAACGTATAAGCTGACAAAATTTCAAAGCGGTGACGTCCCTTCAGAAAATTAGTCGAAGCATCGTGGAGTGGCCCAATAGGAGAAATGGAGGAGAAACCGCAGATGAATATTGTAAAGATCTGGAGAATTTTTTTTTTTTCTTTAAACAAACCCTTTTTTACCAACCCAGTAATATACATATATTTTTACGTGCAATAGAAAAAAATACATCTATTGGAAATGGATACCTCGCGTGAATTAACTAATTAAATACGGACATAACACAGAAATGGACAAGCGACATCTATAAAGTACGGACATAAACAACTTTGTGTTCAGAGAATCGATGCTTCTAGAATAAAATTTTCGGGAAAATCCAGTTACAATTTATAAAGTATAAATACAGCACTTATCACCGCTAGGAGGCAGGCTTATCTCAGACAGTGAAGCGAACATAATAAACAGAACAAAGTGTTCTAATTGGATTGCGAATATTTGAAGTAGACTAATAATAATAATAATACTTTATTTGGTGCCATACTAAAGATTAAACATCTTATGTTAGTACTATTGAAAGAAATATGTATGTGTAGCAAAAGTAACAAAATAAAATAAAATATAAATAAAAATATAGAAACTTCAATTCAATTCAATTCTTAATTATACTAAACTATCTGTATTTAGATTGAAGAAATATTACAACTATACTAAAATATGAAGGCCATTTCCAAACTATAAGTCCTCTAATAACTTGGGGAATTCCCTGCTGGACCCAATGCGATGGACATTACTTGGAGAGGCGCACCTCGGGGCAAGAAGTTGAAGATTTCTGGCTGACTGCAGTAAGTGCAGTTTCTCATGCAAATAAATTGGGGTTTTTCCTATAATTAGCTTATGTAAGAATATTAGTCTACGATGATCAAGATAAACCTCAATCGTGGTTCTAAGTAGTGATGTTGCGTATTCAGATACATGAACGTACCACGGGAGATTGTAAATGTAGCACACCATATCATTAAAAGCCACTACCAGTTTTTTTCGACATACAGAATCAAACCCACTGTAAACGAGACTACCATGGGTAAAATGAAGCATAACAAGCATTAGGGCTAGTTTTTTACGAAGGCATGTTGGTAGACAACTAGAGCTAATCCACAACTGGCGCAGATTGCCATATATTTTCCCCAACATTTGAGTGATATACTTACAACAGCTGAACTTTGAGTTAACTTGAATGCTTAAGTTCTTTATGGAATCAACATATTCCAATATCATATTCCTGAGCATCACCGGTGGGATGTCAGATTTTTCGATAACTCCTCTAGACACAACTAAGCAATTTGATTTTGATGGGTTAAGTAACAATGTATTGTCTAGTGATGAGTCATGTATTCGCTGCAGATCCTCATTAATGCGACGTACACAATCCTCCATTAGTCCTATTGGCCTACTAAGGTATAGTTGAACATCATCAGAATACAGATGTATAGATGAATGCTTTACAATCTGCGAAAGGTCATATATATATAGGCTGAATAACAGTGGACCAAGGACTGATCCTTGAGGAACACCAGAATGAAGGAAAAATGGAGTAGAACGAGAACCTCTTACCACTATAATCTGGCTGCGATTTGATAGAAAGCAGCAATTTTATAGCTGAAAATGAAAGTACTAGCGGTAATTAAAAGTATATTTGATTTGTGATTGTTTGTGAATTTATTAAACAGTAAACAATAAGTATAATAAAGAGGACTTCTGAATTATATTTTAGATATTGTGTTTTGAGTAAGGAACTAAGACCACTCACTCGTAACAATATGTATAGTGGCAATATGGACGAAACCGTCTTCTAACTAAATACTAGAACAGGTTTCATATCTTGCAAACGAAAAGTGGACTAAAACTGTAGAAGTTATGTCTTCGGAAGAAAATGAAAACACTATTTCCGTTATAGCATGCGTTAGTGGTAAGGGAGTGTTTGTCCTTCCTTTTGGAATCTTTTAATAAAACATAATAATTTTGAATGGTGTGATGGAATGCCACCCAAAACTACCATACAGATGATACATAAATCAAACTATGTAAATTCGAAGATTGCGCAAAGGTTGACGATGTGTTTCCTTTTTGTCTCCCAAGTCATACCACACATTATCGCGCTTTTTTAAGTCATTAAAGGATTTTTATATAATATAATAATAATTGGTAGAGAATCTGCTACAGTTATTTAACAATGCCATTTCAGCATTAAGAGGTACTGGCGTCATCCATTCCATCATTTAAAAGAGTCGCTTAGGTTCATCACACCTATCACCAGGCGCAGATCGGGAGGGGGGGGGGGGGGTCATGACCCCCTAAAAGTTATTTGAAAAATATATATAATTCAACTTCAAAAAATTATAAAAAATATTTTTATAACTATCCAGAGCCCAGATGGCCTAGTAGCCGTGGGCCAAGCAACTTTATTGTATTAGGCTTAGATACTAAGGTTGTGCAATAAAGCAATTTTCAATTCAATTCAATTCAATTTTATTTTTATAACAAAACTTGAAAAAAAAAATTCAATTCAATGAATATCATTTTGGCCATTTGGAACAAATTTTCGCCCGTCAGAAAGCTTTTTGACTTATTATCAATGTGGCTAAATATAAGTTTTCGTCTTCCGAGGTAATTTTTTTGGGCTATTTAATCTCGCCAGGCGCCATTAAGCCACCAGTCGAAAAGCGAAAGCCATTGCGAATTGTAATCTACCGGTTATAGTGAAGGATCCATAACATTTTCTCGGCATGATTAACCAGTATATCTGTTTTTTTACCACATGCCGCAGAGAATCAAGCACTTATGAACAACCAAAAAAGATGGTAAAAAGAAAATAAGCTGGTATAGGGGAGCACACAAGGCTTTCAAATTGGTAAAATAGCAGTTAGCTGAGGTAGCTCTTTTAGCATTCCCTAATTCTTCCTCAGAGTTAGCCCTATATGTTGATGCCTCTGATACGGCTGTATGAGCTTCAAATACAGCGCGTACGATCGATAATTGTGGCAGCCTATCAAGGTATCAAATACTTTCGTTTTATGTTAGAATGTCGACCATTCACATTGTTCACTGACCACAAGCCCCTGACTTGCGATTTTAACCAGAACCCTGAGAAGTCGTCACCCATACACCTACAGCATCTAGATTTCAACAGCCAGTTTATTACTGATATCAAACATGTGCCAGGTAAGGACAATATAGTAGCAGACATGTTGTCCAGGCTAGAAGTAATTCACATTCCTAATCTGATAGACTTTGGTTCCCATGCCGACGAAAAAATGAATGATCCTGAGCTACTAACTCTCCTTCAAAATTCGCCGTATAAATTTGAAAAGTATCCCATTTTTGGTACTGGTAAGCACATCTACTGTAAAATTTCAGCGAATAGTAATCTACCTTTTATTCCAAAGTCCTTTAGGAAACAAGTTTTTAATATGATACACAATCTATTGCACCCAAGTATCCATGCCACTAACCAAATGTTAACCACCTCCAAATATTGTTGCTCTTCAATGAATAAAGATATTAATTTTTGGGCTCGCGACTATCAGCAATGCAAAATCACTTGTCACTTACTTAAGAAAACCGTTGGAATCTTTTCCACTTAAATTCTGGCCGTTTCAAGGACATTCATATTGATATTGTCCGTCCCCTCCCACCTTCCAATGGTTTTAGATATTGTTTATGCGTTGGCCTGAGGCTCAGTTTTAGTCAATTTTTGCTGAGCTCTATAAATTGTTAGGTTTTACTCATAGCCGAACTACCGCATATCATCCTCAAGCAAACGAATTCTTAGAACGATGTCATAGGACGATGAAAGCTACTAATATGACCAACAGAAACAGGAGTTGGTCACAGATTTCATCATTTCGTATTGTTATGCCCCAGGAATCTATTCAAGGAGGAATTTTTAACAATTCTGACGCGAGTTAGTTTACCGAGAAGATTTACGGCTGCTGAAGACTTTCTTCAAAACTTCCAGTTTAATCAATAGTCTGATTTTGTTGTATCTTTACGTAATTGTTTGCTGATCTTAGGCTGATTCCGACTTCTAACCATTCCAAGCAATCACCTTTTAAATTCAAGAACTTAGGTAATTATACAGACGTTTTCTTAAGAACCGATGCAGTACGAGCGCCCTTGCAAGTACTATGGAGGCACGATGTATGGTAAGTTTTGCTATTTCGCCACTGCTCAATGGCAGGTATTTGTCTTTTCATATAACGGCATTTGTAAGGTTTCGAAAAAGCAATAGCGAAAATACTTCGCAGGATATCTGAAAATATTTTAAGTAGGGGAGTATGTATAAGAAAAACAAAAATGTTTTTGAAAAAGCAGTCTAAGGTTTTATGTCCTTAGCGACGAACAATTTTTTGGTAAATTAAAACACCTTACTTATAACTATATTTTTATTTTGCACTAAGATGCCCCCCCCCCATAATTTTGTTGCTAGATCCGCGCCCGCCAATCACATGTGAACAAACTGAGCTGGGATAAATGGACCATTCATTACTTTTCTACTTTTCACGTAAAATGATTGTTTATATTACTGTTCATGGAAATACAAAGTTTATGTATATTTTTAAAGCCAATCATATTTTTAAATCAATTATACATGTGATTTCTTACGAAATATTCAGGTTTAAATAAAATTGGGCCAACTATCCTAGAATCCTAATGAAAACCATTAATTTTAAATGTTGTCATTAAAATTTACGAAATAATGATATTTTTTGTCTTATTATATGTGTCAATGGCCATATTCTATGAAAAGGTAAATTACAGTACAGATAAAGGTGATTCCTGTGTAAAAATCAAATGAACACGCAAAAACTCTCTCTCTAAGCTATATAAAGTAATACATAAATTCAAAGCATGAGTAAACACCGATATAAAATTATCAACTAATGGAGTGATTTCAAACACGATCATTAACTCTTCCAACAACAACCAAATTCAACGTTTATTGCCACTGTCATTATTAATATGGAATTATTGTGCTGAAATTCAATGCGCCACTCACCCGCAGAACTCGGCTTTTAGTTTATGTGATTCAACTTTCCGGTAATAATATCATAGTGGTGGTGTAACCGAATTTCATAAAACTCTTAGTCTAGGTGGTCTAATTTTAGCGAATTCATTTTTAACTGGTAACTGATTATCAGTAAGTATTGTGATTCACAGCGAACTAATTATTAATTAGTTCCAACCACCCTAGTAATTATTTGCAAATTGTTAATAGTATACGGCTTATCTAATCATAAAAGTGCATAAACTAATAATTATTTGTGGCTAATTTACATATAAAAAATGCGAATATTTTTATTAGCGTAGAAAAACTGAGTAATTAAATGTATAAGTACCTACCTAATAGTTTACCACTTATAGTCTAGTTGTAATTTTCGTTAATTTAAGATAGTGTCATTCAAATAATGTTTTATCGAAGATTGCGATTTATACAGGAGATTCGAGGCAATCAGTATGTAGTTTATGACTCCAATAATACGGCATTGATCGTTCCCTCCCTAGTCATATAACAAATCTGTATCAAAATAGAAACACCACTCGAAGGATATTAATGATATATGGAACAAATGGACATTAGAGGGACTAAATGAAGTCATAAAACATAAAATTTCAAATTAAAAAATACGAACTGAAACTATAAATTGTTATGGCCAACCGAAGCTAATAATAAATACAATAATATTATTAATTCCGAAAACACTGAGATTTTAGCAAACTGCTTCCTTAATTATCATCTGGTAACACAAGATCTTACAGATAACAGCACAAACACAATACTTCGACATACTGTCCATTGCGACCGATGAGGTATAGTATTTTGATCAGTTGCCGCTTCAAATTAAATTATTTTCCTTCTCAATGAGGAAAATAGCTAAGGTAATCATAATCCCAAAACCTGGCGAACCAATGTAAGATATCAACTCATATCAACCAATCAGCCTTTTGTCAATATTCGGTAAAATATTTGAAAACCACATTAATATCTATCTAATTAGTTAAATTTCTAGATGAATACCCTGTTTTACTTCTGATGAGCAGTTTGGCTTCAAATGAGACCATAACACCATACATCAAATAATCATGTTTACCAAGCATATTAAAACTAATTTTAATCACCAAGAATCAACATACAACATTCCTTCTAAACTAATAGCCATTAACATTTTTCTGAGTGGAATAGTATTCTATATTATTGTACAAAACTCGTCATCTTCTATCAAAAAAAAATCCCCGTTGGGTTGCCTAAAGGCTCAGTTCTTAAACCAGTTTTTTTTTTAATTTTTCGGTCTGAACCGAAACCGATATGTGAAGAGGGGTTTTCTGTGTTAGTTCAATTTCGCATCCCTGCAACCGATAAGTGAAAATTGTTAAATTGTTCATTTTTGTATTGCAACTCTAAAAAGATGTTCTTCTAGTTTGACCATTTTTGGAAAGTCATATGCAAAATGTCCATTACTTAAGTCAACGAGTTCTTAAGAGAAGTGTTAATACCAAGCCTTACAAGTTTCGTACATTTTTCAATGCGAATTTCTGGCGAACTAATTGTAGCAGAATAATGATTTATATCTTATATTAAAGGTAACGAAGAAGAATAGTAAATAACGTGAGCAAAAGTTAAAAAATGTATTGGAATGGAGATATTGGCTCGTGAACTTGTAAAAAATTGTAAAAAGTGAAGTTTTTTAAATCAAATTCCTGTTAGTAGGTACTCTCATTTCTTTAGATTGTGACTATTTTACAAAGATAAAGCCTAGATCGACTTTTTTCATTGTTCGTGGTGCTTTTTGTAATCATTTGACTCTAATAGTACCTACTTGTTTTTTTCTCCCTATATTTCACCGAGGGGAAATTGCAATTTTTCGTTAAAAGTTGTTGAAATACAAAAATAGTATGTTTAACAATTATTTCCAAAAAAATAGGAGAGTTAATTCTCAATAAAAAATTTCAATTTATTTGAACTACAAATATTCATTTTTCGTCTTAAATGTCGCATGTTGGATTTCTGTCTTTTACGCTAGATGTCTCTAATGTGGTCTGTGATCTAGGTCTAGGCTAATTTTATATAAATTTTCTCACTTTCAGGACACATACCTACATATAGTAAATTTTATTACCTACAGGCTTGCTGGTAACTAAATTGAAAGTTTTGCTGAGTACTGACACCTCTTAATCAGTTCCTAAATATTGTTACGTGTAATAGAAATGGAAAAGCGAATACTTCGCATTTAATTGCTAATTAAGTACGGAGAGCATTAGGTTCGGAGAATCGTATTACGTGTAATAGAAAAGGATAAGCGACATCTATTGGTTCGTACGATAAACAACTTTACTTTCGGCGAATCGATGTTTCTGGAATGGACTCTTAAGGAAGATTCTGGGCAATTTATAGAGTATAAATACAGTACTTTTTAGTGCCAAGAGCGCACCTTGTTTTAGATAATGAAGTGAAAGTGATAAATAGGCGAAAATGTTCACTTTGGATTGCAGTAATTTGAAGTACAATACTACCGATAATTGTGTTTTAAATAACGAACCCAGATTCACGCTCGTAAAAATAATGATAGACAAATTTATGTTTGTCAAGGCTACGTAGAAGTTGCCCGAGTCCACTTGTATTCAAACTTTACATATTGATGAAAAAACCGTGGATGTTCAATCCATCTTGCTGTGCCATTATTATTTCAATACGTTACAAATCTGAAATTTTAATATTTTCGAGTCAAGTCGGTAAAAGCTCTTATCCTAGGAATAAGGAAAATATTCTTATAAGAGTGATGCTCCCATGATATAATATTTTCGGTATACGATGACTGAAAAATATATATATTACAAAAGCAATGTAGAATACATACGCAATTTTTATCAAACAAATAGAACAGAAATAGGGTTGCCATACAAAAATTGTATTTTTCTCTAAGGATATATTTAGACAGTGATAAAGAATACAATAACAGCAATTTTCCACTTAACTTTAATATCTGAGATTAAAAGTAGGCGGAATCGGACAACACATTTATATCGTTGCTATAAAATAAATTAATAAATTTTTTAGGGTTGTCATGAAAAATCATTTTTCACTATATTTGGACAGTGATTGAAAACATCTTGATATAAACGATCGAGAGGGCTTTTCTGCAAAATAAAACAAGCTCGAGACTTGGGAGTGGGAAATACTTTTGTAGGGTCGCCATAGAATTATTCAGGTTTTACGCGGGCAGATACACAGATCTAAGATTTTGAATATAGTAATTACATTGAAATTTAAGACTTCAAATTCCACAACTCCTTCATGGGTTTGCCATACAATTTTAATGTATCCTGGAAGAATGATCTATAGCATGCGATTTAAAATAAAAAATAAAAACCTGTCAATTAATTATGGACTTTTTATAGGACTACTCGGATAAGAGGATATTCAAAATACAACTTTAACAACTGCAGAAGGACGACTATATTTATAGCTTTTATGAGAAAGGATTTATGTAACAATTGCCACAAATACACATATATTATAACGCAAATATTTATTGGTTGACTTGACACATTCCGCAGGTGTTGAACTTTCACATGGAAATTAAGGTAAGTTTATATATTTAAAATTACCCTGTTAAGTCGTTTCGTATAATCTCATTCTTCAAATAGAAAACACAAATCAAAAATTAATTTAGGCATTAACAATATTTTAAATACTCCAAAATGAATAGAAAATCGTTGGCGAGATAACCGTGACGGAAATTGTGGGTTACTCTATTTTCCATCATAATTTTATAATTCGAAGGATGAAAACATGAAAATTGTTGAATTTTTGAAAAAAATTTGCCTGTTCCGGATAGTTTGGATCCGTATACTAGGGTACGGATTACTCGGATACTCCGATTTGAGGAATTGGATCCTAATTATTCCGTATAATCTCTATTTCTCATATAAAAGCTCTCTATCCTTGTGTATCCTTATGAATTCTTAACTGGATTTGTTCTTGTCTATCGAATCATATGCAGCGTGCTCTATTTCAAGGAGGGCTTCCAGTCATATTGACAATACTTCCGGAAAGCCATTTAAGATCAATCTTTTTGATCATTTAATTAATTATGTACTTATGACTATGTGAAAATCGAGAATTCTTTGTTATGCTGAGGATATCAACATTTTCGTAGCGTTTCTAGTAAGAATGACTGTATTCGTTTAAAAATAGTAGTCCAGAAATCTCCATTTGAACATTAGTAAGTTATATTACTATGTCGCTCGCTTTCTGAAGAAATCTTCTGTAATTCCATTTCACTAACGACAGTAGCTCATTAATTAAGTTTGTCAAAACCAAACACTTGGGAGGTACGGTCAATTCATATTGACGAAGTTGCCAATAAAGCTAACTTGTCCTTGGGTATCGTTAAGAGATGATTGAATGAGTTTAATGATCCATATATAACGAACATTTGTTTTTTAAATAACATTTATCTACTCACAAACCCCTGACTAAATAACTTTGTGCCTGAGCGCCTGAGTGTGCCATTCACGACGAAGGGTAGTAAACGAGGATGCATTTACATGGGTTTTTTTTATCTAGAATGAGTAAATGGCGACCTTTCTTATGGGGTAAAACAATTCACATTTTTGGGGGTTTCGGGATAGGGTGGTAGCTACCACCCTTGGAGTTGTCCAGTTTGGGCCGTGCATGACATTAAATTAAAGCTCTTTCTGACTGCTATTAAATAGCATATTTTCTTTTCTTCTATAAGGAACTTTATAGCAGACTTTTCAAACCCGAATATATTTAAAATTCGTGATTTTTTAATTTATGTACAGAAGGATGTAGTTTTAAGGGGTGGGGCTGATTTTTTCTTTTAAACGCTCTTTTGCCTAATATTTTACATATTTCATGGAAACATTTCAATTTTCTCTGTTTAACCATTATATGGGTTTTGATGTGAAATAAATTTTTCCAGTTTTTTCATGTCAAATTTTTTTAAATGGAACGTATATGCAACTTAATATACATATTTAACATATATTTAACACTTAACCTGAAGTCTAGCATTTCTTAAAAAAAACTATTTTTTACTATTTAGTACAATTTATGTATAAAAGTTATTTATTTTAAAAGTTTTTTTTATATTTTTTTAATTGTTATTCTAGAGTAGGTACGCTAGTCTTGTTGCTGTCCTTTGTTTACAGTTCATATTAAACTCATCGAGGCATCCAGAATTGTTTTGCTTTTAAACATGGTTAATTCCAACTAATTTATTGGGAGTTTTAAATTAATTAAATTAAATCCTGGCTGGCGCATGACTGACTTTTTCGACATTCCATACCACTGTACAAAATATAGTATGTACGAGTCGATCACATCAATGTCTCGTCTTTTTAACTCTCATATCGATCGCGTATTGTTACGTTAGTAAGCAGTTTTTTTTTTTTTTTGTAAGGTAATCAGAGTTTACGAGACACGTCCAGAAAATAATAGGACTGAGGCTCTGAAGCTCAAAGGAAATTAACGGCAATTTCCTGGGAGTAGAAGACGTGCTTGTTTGTTTCAATCGTTGAAAACTGAGAAGCGAAGATTTTTCACTAAAAAAACCCTATACCACTACATCCCTGAAATAAAAAAGCACTGGCGACTTCTTCCTTATCATTAGTGAAAAAAAATTCAAAATCGTCCTTTCGGCCGAAAAGATCATAGCCTATGTTTTTTGTGGCTGTGAAAGGACCTCGACATTGAACTTTTGCTCTAGGGGAAACAATTACTACGACATAGTACTGTAAAACCTTAAAAAATTACGGAGAGCGATACAAAACAAAAGGAAAGTTAACGGAGAGAGTGTGCTGGTTGCATGACAATTCCCGTCCCCATAAAGCCAACGGCAAAAAGCAACTTTTGGACTCTTTCAGTTGAGATATCATCAACTTACGCTGCTCACAGCTATCAGATACCTTCAAATTTTCATTTTTTCAAGTATTTTATGGGTGGGTGGAAAAAGATTTTCGGCCGGCAATGAGGTACAGACTGCCATCCAACAATGGGCCAAACAGGTGGCGGGAGACTATTTTGACGAAGTTATAAGAAAGCTCATCTATCGGCGCACAAAGTGCATTTCGAAGGAAGGAGACTACGTAGAAAAATAGTGTTTGATATTATGTAAGTGTATGAATTTGAATAATTTCCACAAATATATTGCTCATTCGATCTGTAAAAAATTTAGTACCTATTCTTACTTTCTGAACTTGTCTAGATAAATCTCAATAATAAATAAATAAATAATTATAAAATTTCAATGAAGATGGAAAAAGTTGAAGAATTTTTTACGATACAATCGCCCTTAATAAATTTCGTGAATTAACAGAAATGATGACAAAAATGAATACTTTCAATGAAAAGCAAGAGGCAAGCTTACACAACTTTAAAATTTACTAATATTTATTTATATGTTTGTACATCCCTAAAGACTTCATTACCGTAAATTAACAGTCATATTACTGTTTAGGAGCAAATGCCCTTTTGAGAATTATGTCTACCAAATAAACCGGCATAGTACGATATCAAAATGCGGGTTGCCTGCGGCAATTGCAAGGGAAAAATATAACTTGTAATAACTTCTTCGTCTCATACGCATTTGATATCGATACAGCATGTCACCGTGCGCAAAAATAAATTTTTGTAACAGCAAAACTTTGAAATGTGAAAAAGCCTGTTTATTCGTTATTCGATTATTCTCCAAAAACAATCCCACCAAGCAATGACACCAAAGATGGTAAAAATAAATAAAAAAATGAAACAAAAAAGTAAGATATTTCGCACAATGGGCCCCCTTGGCCTCTGTGCTTGGGATCTTTCGTCCTCCTGCCTTCAATTAAAAATAAAAAGGTACTAAAAGATAAACCACTGTTTCCAAAATTTCTTCTTATGGCCAGTTTCACAGTTTGGTTGAAACGCCGATTTAAAATAGAGTTAAACCATGCCATCCCTCAGTTTAAGCTCAAGATAAAAGTGTGACATTTTATTTTGACAGTAGCATTGTTTGTTTATATCAAGAAAATAATTTTATCATGGACTCAGATTTCGACATTTTTAGCGATGAAAAAGTATTTTTTGAGTTAAATTTAAAACTCTGTCGAAAACCGAGAGTAATTATAAATCGGCGAAATCATTTTAATGAGTGGGTAGACGTTGATTTTTATGCTAGATTTCGTTTAAGTAAAGAATCGGCGTATGCTGTTTTGGAGCTTATAGCGCCTCATATTCAACACCAAACCACTAGGGAAAGCAATAGCTCAACTTCATTTCTACTAAAATTTGCAGCCCTTTTGGATGGTGGCATATTTAAAATTAGTCAATATAACTACATATTTCTATTTTTTACTTTCTGGGAGCCTATTCTTGAATTACGAATGATTTTTACGAATTCGTTATACATAATAACGAATGATTGATAACGAATCGAATATCCCGTCCGTATTCTTGAACCTCATCGTTATAAAGTCAAAGTGGTGAAAAAGTTTTTCAACATACCGAATGTGCTAAATATCGTCAACTGTTTCATGTTTTAAAATATAATTTGTAAAAAAATGGCTAGCTTTAGTGAATTGTCATTATTGCTTGCGTCTGAAATTGTTGAAAATTCTGTGGAAAATGAATTACATCTATAGTTAATCAATTCCTGCACCCTTAATTCATCGCTGTATAGGAAAAATTTTGCAAGAGGACTTCTACCAGGCCATGAATATGTTTTTTTTGCCACCGTAGTTTTTCCTTTCACACACACATTTTAAATCCTGCCCAGGGGCGGATTTCCCTATAGGCCGAGTAGGCCCGGGCCTAGGGCGGCAGATTTAGGGGGCGACGATTTTTTCTTGTAGTTGTGGGTATTTCATTACATTTTTATACTTTTTCGTTTTTTTAAATAAAATAATTCGTTGGAAAGTGTTATTTTTAATTCTACTCCATTTTTTTAAAAAAATCTACTCCGATTTATGAGGCAGCCTACTCCGCTAATTCTAGCCTGGGGTCCCTTCACTGGATATAGATCCTTCAATTTTTCGTGTTTTACAGGGAGTAGGGGGGCGGCAATCTTCCATAGGCCTAGGGCGGCCAAGTGATCAAATGCGCCCCTGATCCTGCCAACTCTGGAAATTTTCTATTAGTTTTTTTTTTAACATAATATCATAAAAAATATAATATTAATTTATATACATACCTTTCCTCAACTTTTCCAATCTTTTAGCGCTCCGGATATGGAGTTTAATACTGATGTTAGCTTTTGCCACAATTCCGTGACATCTTTTGAACTGAAAGAGTTATCTTTAAATAACGAAGGGTTTGCGTTCGGTGTATAACGAATGTGGATTTCAGGAATACTACAAATTTGATCAATGCCCTCTTATAAGAATAATGACTTCTGGGCATTTTCTTTATATAGGGATAAAGTGTTTTAAAAAAGGGATGTGAACAGTTTCATGAAGTGGAGTATGAAGTATGAAGGGATTTATGATCTGCCTCTTCTTCAATCTGTTCATCGCAGATTTTCTTAATATCATTTGGTAGACTAGTAGCTACCTTACTTTTCTTTTTGCACAGATCAGAAAATCTCTGTCTTTTAAAATGTAAATTTTTTTATTTTGGGATATGAGATATCCTATTCCTTTTTTTTTTTTTTTTGGGTTATATATTAAATCTATTCCATCGACTTTGCTGTTCTCTACTCTCATCTCAGTGAAATGGCTGCTGTGGCTGCAGCCACTTTCTCAGATTTCCCATTATCGTTTCCAAAATGTATGTGGAGAAATCATTTTAAATTTGTGTATATATATTTTTTATTTTATTATTAATAAAAATTTGAAAATGTACATGTTGACGAATATGTTAAGAATAAAATATATTGCTGGTTTATTTATTTTAATTGAAAAATAACATAAATGCTCAACTGTTACTTTTAAAGTGAAAATGCTGCCTGTACGGTCAAAAAGTTGTGTTCGTACGACTTTTCAATATTAAAAACCTTTATGGTTGTTCACAAAACAAACAACACCAATGCAGAAAAATCTGGATTTCGCTCTGTTCTGGTATTGTGAAGAAAATATTCAATTGAGAGTTGGTCTAATGGCACTGGTTCACTTCGCGCGTGCTGATACTTTGTCGTACCTTTCGGTGCATATTTTTTGTCACTTATTTTGATATTCCACCACAATTTTTTCGTATTTCCGTTCTTATCACAGTTCATTTTGATTTATAACAAAATGAACTATAATGAATTTGCAATGAATAAACGTCAGATATATAATACGACAAAAAGTGGTGAATTGCTTCCGAGGTTGTGACAAAGGTTTTGTACTAGATGGTAATTGTATATTCAACACTTACTTAAAACATCGATCATGGTCAAACTTAAAATAACAATTTTCATTTCTAATATAACGTGTCATTTACAATTCATAATACGTCAAGGCAGACATGCTGTACATAAATGTAAATAAAAGCACAAAAGACGTAAAAGACCGGTGTAAAAATCAGAGGCTATAAAGCAGTAAAAAGAAGAAAAGAACGAACTAGGAAGATGGCCAAAGTTATCTCCTTGGGCTGATTCTGATATTTTGTCGAACGTCGTTTACGACAAAATGGAATGAACTTTTCCTCTGCTACTGTTGTGTCTGTCATAACATAAAAAGAACTAAAAATTACATTTTTCATGTAAAATTGAAAAATATTATTATAAATTTCGATACAAACAATACTGTAAAAAAATATTGGATATTCATGCCTAATCTACAATGCATGGTAAAACCACGTCGTCAAAACGATATCGTTTGCTGAAAAATGCACATAAATACATGAAATATGTTAGTAGTGATAAACTGCCAAATTAAACAGCTGTTGACCTGTCAATTATCATAAATATAATACTTTCTCGATTTCATTACAGAATTACATCAAAGGAAGTATTTGGTCTCAATAATTTATATTATAGTATAGTAAACTAAGAAATTGCTTGGGACAAGTCAAATAATATAAAATATGTCTTTAAAGACTGAAAGTACAAGTCCCAGTTTAATGCTGTTTTGTTCTAAATTCCCCTACATGGTTCTAAATTAGCTGAATATGGCTGAGGTATAACTATATCGTTTTTGCTGATTAACTACTTCACATAAGCGTGGTTTACCATACATTGTAGATTAGGCAATAAGCTCGTTCTCATGTCGTCAAATGAATGAAACAGAAGAAACATTTTTGCAAGCATGAATTTTCAAAGGCAAGAGTGTGAAGCAAACACAAAAATCCATATCGTTTTAACTACGTGGTTTCACCTCGCATTGTAGATTAGGTATCAATTACCATTGTTCAACATCCTTCTATCAAAAGTGGTAGTTGACAAATTTGCCGTGTTTGTTACCATATATTCAGACGTTTTTTTGATGGTAAATTAATATGATAAACTATAGTGAAAACTGAAGTACAACGAAATTCTAGTAAAATATCAAAATATATACAAAAAGGCAGAAAATATAACAAAAAATCAGAATCATCACCACCAATTCAACGGCGAGAAACTATCTTCAATCAATCAACAACAAAAACCTAATCCAAGCAAAATCTCTTAAGAATAAGCAAGTTACACATGTACACAAGGAAGTCCATGCTCAAAATCAAACCTTTTTAATATTCATCTCATAAAAAGGAATAATTAACAAGATAAGAAGATAAATGTAAAATTAAGTTAAATCAAATTATTATAATTCAGATAATGAATATGAATAGTGTTTAGTTTGCATCAATGATAACTTGGCCATGGTCTTATAAGAACATCAATACCTACTAGCCGTTTTGATTGAAGTTTGGCCTTACAATCCCATTGCTAGAAAATGTAGAATGTACTGAAGAAAATAATTTTAATTCAACGCACCATGGCTGTTTAAGTTTGTGGAGAAATATACATTGTACATTTTTGTTGAGGAGAACTTATAAAAATGATCAGTGCATTTTCGGTAGCTCGTTGATTACCAAATGTTTATTTTTTTTTTTTTTCGAAAATCAGGTTGCATACGGCGGCATAGGATGCTAAGATGAGTTATGTAATTACACCAGTAATTCTCGCATTTATCAGCTTATATGCTGTCGATAGAGGTTTTATTATATTAAGCATAAAGTAAAGAATGATTCTCTAATTTTTTTTTAACTTGGAAATTTATAATTAATTTTTTCTATTTATACTAAAGAAAGATTTTAAAGGATTTTTCCGGATATTTAAACGATGGAAATTTGTAAAGCAAAGTAAACGAATATATCAAATATCCAACGCCTGACCTATTTTGCGCTGACAGCAGGCAATGAAATATTCCGGTAATAATTTCATACATAAGTTTGTTGATTACTTGCTTATGTTACCGATAAGCTTTTGATATGGGTCGTAGGTATCAGAGTATACTGTTACAGGCTACACCATAGCATAAAACAAGTTTATCAACATTTGGTAGGACTTACCAAAAGTAACTTAAATGCAGGTGTATATAAATTTCAGGTAATTGATGAGTTGTATAGATAAGTAACATGATAATTTGCTAATTCGTATTATTCATGTAACATTTTTGTTGCTATTTGCATCCCAAAAAATTCTGTCATTAAATTTTATAAGAGAACTTTACAATCGAATGGGAACGTATTCGACTGCAAACGGAATGTCATGTCATATTACCATAGATGGCACAAGAATTAGATGTTGCATGGCATACTAGAGCAAAGTATACAGAATGTGAAATGAGTAGTGCATTCTGGAATGGACCATAACTTGTTTTAGAGCGTGCCGAAAGCAATTGTTTCTATAATAGCAGTTTTGTATATATTTGACCGACTTCCTCAACACTTCAATGACGAAAAAATATGAATCACTTGACGTATACATCAATTTAAATGTTGTGGTCCATTCCGGAATGGAATACCCAGCCATATAAATTTTGTATACTTTTTTGGTACTGCATGGGATATCTAGTTCTTGTGCCAGCTATGATATTAGTAAGCCACGTTAAGGGGATGCCCTTTGATGAAAATCACAGAATGGCAAAAAGGAGATAGGGAAAAGATTAGGGTTCATAAGGAGAGTGACGGAGGAGTTTATGTCAACTTTGAAAATTAGCAGATTGTAAGCCGAAGGAAAGACAGAAGATGATAGACTGTTCCATATTCACACAATTCGGGATGAAAGACGACCAAAAGAATTGTGAGGAATGAAAGAATGTGCAGAGCTTGTAGCTTGAGTTTTGCTAAACTACAAGGTAATACATTATGTAAGCATTTCGTCAGAGCATTGAACATGCTTGTAACCATAACAGAGCAAAAGGCATCCAATATTGCGGCGGTCGATATATCTCTCTTTTGGACAGTATCTACTGATGCTAATACGACCAGTCCCGGCCCAGATATGAAATTTTTATTCCATTTTATGCCTAATATAGTTAAATGTGCGCTAGATTTGACGATCTGAAATATTTCTTACAAAAATCAAAACATTTCGATGCTTCCTTGGCAACAGAGAAGATGTGGTCTAAATAGCTTAAATTACTGGAAATATAAAGCCTAAAAATGTGACAGTGTATCGGTAATCAGTGCTGACATGTGAAGCTTTGGGTATTAGACGCATTTAATTCGATACGATTCGCTTCAAAAGAGGATATCGTTCTGATTGTTTTACAATGATCTAATAATGCAATCCCGATTGACATATGTGGCATTCCCTTTAAAGTTCGCAAAAGTTCTCAAAGTTGAAAGCGAAGTAGTTAAGGATACTGTAATCAGAAGTGGCGTGGCGTCTTTGGAAGCAAAGGAAGCATTGCTTTACTTAGGTTTTCCGATTGTATTAATTTAAAACAAAAATTACGGCAAAAAAAAATTTTCAAAATATTTTCCCTAAAGCCTTTTTATTTGTCCTTCGCTGTAAACTATCGAAGAGAAGCAGTTATAGAATCACCTCCATCTGAATAATACAATCAAAAACAAAGCAATCGAACAACATGCAACGAAAAGTATAGCATTCGAAGTACTGACATGTATAACATAGACCGCTGACACCACTGAAATCGCTTACATTATCAGGGGATAACTTTTCTATAGTTATCTCTTTTTGGTTTAACTACTGGATTCCAATGAACTTGAAATAATAAGTTCTCTACGAAATCCACCATAGTTCAGTTTCAGTTCAGCGGATTTTTCAAATGACTATATAGAATAGAAATAGATGGCAATACAACGTTTGAAATCCTATCTTTGTTCCCGATAGCTACTTTTAGGGATAGGCAGACAAAAATTGCTTAATTTTATTTCCTTAAAAATCGAGTTTATGGAATATTTAATATTATAGGAGATAAGCTTCCAATAAAAGTAGTAATTTTGAATATATTTGGAATTTGTTGGGCTTGTAACATGACTGTTAAAGCGAAAATGAAACTTGAAATTAAGATAGTTTTCACACCCCTGCCAACAAAAGTGGACCCATGTGAAATAATAAATCAAGTAGTCCATGTCATACATGTCAGTGATTCGAAGACATCTGGGTGGCTCTGTTTATGATATAGCAACCGACACCACTGCCTGAGGAGGTGGTTTGCAGTTCTACTTCAATCTAACAACTTCCAACAAAATGTATGGCATTCGAACTCGTCAGGAATCTATAGCTACGCTCAATAAGAAATGTTTCTAAACCTAAAAGAGCGTTTACAATGCCAGAATAGAGTGGAGTCACCAGATTGAATTTGGTCTCATCACGTCACCAACGTGAGATTAGGAATTGTCCCAATCTGACGTTACTCTGTGAAATCAATTTTGGTGGGAAACGCAAAGAGCTTACATTAAAGTACAAGCTTGAGGAAAGGAGAGCAAATGCAATCTGGTGACTCCACTCTACTCTGTCATTGTAAACGCTCCTTAAGAGATGCAATTGAAAAAATGCTTCTATGGGACCTACAAACACTGCTATATCGCTAGCATGTATTAGGTTAATTTCATTCATATGGATATATTTTTCTTATGATAGATCAACGCTGTATTTGTTTCGACTGGAGGTGTTTTTAATTGTGCTTCCATCAATTGCATGTTGATAGGTCTGTTAGGAAGTACTTCGGTTGTCGGATCCAAATAAGCAAATGAGCAATTATAGATAATTTAATTTATTATTATTATAATAAATCGCAAACCTGCTATTTTGGATATTTTGATTTGCCGTACTCATATGTAACTCAGAAAAATCAAATCTATATTCTGTTATGTTGAAAAATCCTATCTATGTTATTTTACCAAGGTATATAAGATATTCCCGGTTTCCGTTTTCAAGAATTGGCTCAAATCCTGGAAAAATTCCTACATCTCAAAAGATTAAATTCTCAGTTTCATGAGGGCGACGAAATATACTCTCTATTTCATAATACGCCCTGTTATAAATGAATTTGAATTTTTTTATTTAGCAAATTCTGTGAAATCTCATTTACAGCGCTCAAATACCGTTATTACTAGACAACTAACCCAGTACGTTAGAATACTCGTGAGTATCTCTGCACATTCTGAAAACCATTTATCATTGTTTTCGTTTTCGAGAAAACGATTTCCAATTTGTTTACAGCTTTAATTGAAATAGAGTGTAAAGTATTCAAGTAGGTAGGTATATTACGACCTGACTATAATCATTTCTTTAATTCCTTTTATTTTAATTTGAAAGCAAGGAGTTAAAAACTGCAATTCATGCCTACTCCTACGTCCTCAATCGTCGCTGCTTAAGCTTAAGAGCAGGGTAGACTAATCCACTAAGACCCTGCGGACACAACGACCAGAGCTGATCTATTGTGTGGCCCTCTAGAGTTAAGTTAAATCCATCGCTTTTACGAGCTCGATATATCACTTGGTGTTAGCTTGCAAGCCTTATTTGGAGAGATGTTTCTCCAATTATTTTCAACTTTAAAGTTGGAATTGCGGGATACTCACATATTATATGTTTCGTGGCTTCATATTCCTCTTCGCAAAGTCAACGCAGATTACTGTTGCAGTTACCTATTTTCTTCAAAAAATTAACTCCTGGAGTTCTTAAGAAAAAGCTATCGTGAGGGGTATAGTTAAGTTATTAGAACCGCTACAATAACACTTGAGCGCATGGTTATTTAACGCTTTTGTAAAATTATAATCTGATTGCTTCCCCTCGCACAAAGTCTACGTCACGCCACTGGTTATAAGTGAAACTTTCGATGGGATTGAAAGTAAGGCAAACAATTAAAAAAGCTAGAATTGGTCTAAGATGAATGCCAGTATGAAATTTTGTATGGTCACCAATTTCAGCAATTTTGATTTTTGCAGTGGTTTTTCGCATATATTTCTAGAGCCATTCGACGGACAGAAATAAATATTATACCCATTTTATAGGATTTCATATTCTGAAGAGGTTGCCCGATTTAGTCCATTTTTAAAATTTTATTTCTTATTACTATAAAAATACCATGTACCGAATTTCAGCTCTCTATGTCTACGCGTTCCCAGGCAGTGTCCAAATATATAGTAGAAAACGAAATTTTTATATGACAATCCCACCAAACTCTATGTTCAAAATTTCAGCTTTCTAAGTGATCGCGTTCTCGAGTTATCGTGCGCAAAGACGGACAGACGGACGGACATGTAAACATCAAAATAACTTTTAATATTATGCGTGGGTGTCCAATCCATTTTGCTCTACCATCATTATTTTGAGGCGTATGGATTGACAAACTTAGTATAATCTATAGATTTATAGGGTAAGGTTCAGATATAATGCCAGCTAATACAACCCATTTTGAGCGACCAGACAAAAAACGTTCAACCCACAATAGAAGAGGAGAGGGGAAACTAAGTGCTTTAAGTGTGGCGAAAAGGGCAGAATGCCAGAATCTCTCAAAGACCTTCGGAATATCTAGGATAAAGATTTTGAACTCTCCAAAATTGTGGAGAACACGGGTCCAACGTTCCATAAGAAAATTCAGCAATTCTTCAGATGAACGTCCAGAGCGAAACACATATTGGCGATAGTTGATGAGTTGATTGGTTTGTAGATACTTCATAAACTTCAAGCTTATAATAGATTAAAAAACCAACGAATAAATCCAAGTGATTGGTCGATAATTTGAGAGATCGCTGCCCTCTCCTTTTTTTTTCCTTTTTTTTTTAAGTTGAATGCGTGGTGCCAACTTAGTTGGCCATTGCCTTGTATTGTTACGAACTGGTTCAGTTCTTAGAAGCATTAGTGTTACGTTCTATTATTTTTGTACAAAAAAGTATTTATCCAATAAAAATAATTGATATATAATTATAGCTAAGCTTTTCTATGCCCATGTCCTATCATCATCACACAATACAGTAGCACAGTACCGTAACGTTCTTTGTTTTTCCTTCTGCAATTCTACACCTGCACGGTCAGAGGTATTGAAAGCGACCATTAAGCATAAACAAGAAACAACATTAGGCATTCCAACAAAAAATTGTGGTAAAAATAGTGAAAATATAGTACATTTCGACAGAAAACATAAAATAACTCCAGAATACATTAAAGAGTTTATTCAGTATTCTAGTCTAGAGGCCCGAATTTTAGGTGATTTTTGAAGTGCCGTAAAAAAAGGCAATCAATATTTTTCTATCCATTTTTTTATGAGTTATTTATTAACATTACAAGAATACAGAAAAAAACTAAAAAATTAAAAAAGTTTAAAATTGAAACAAAAATAGCAGCTGATGAAGTGGGGGGGCCTCAAAAAATTGGCGCGTGATTATGCCCACGATTCCAACCTGCCTAGCAATCCGCAAAAAAAAAAAGGAAAAGTTGAAAAAAAAAATTTTCACAAAATGGCCGCTGCTTGGAAAAAAACAATTTTTGTACGACTTTTTTTGACTTTTCGATTTTTTTAAAAATAGTAAAAATTGAAATTTGGGGATGCGGCTAGTTTCGAAGATAGACAAGTCTATAAAGAAGACTCTCAAAAAAATGTCAAGTAAATCGGTCTAGTAGAACTTGAGAAATGGTTGGCATCGTCTTGAAAAAGGTAGTTTTGAGAAAAACGCGTTTAAAATTATCACTCAAAATATTTTTATTTCACTCACATCACATACGTCCACGTAGTTTGGAAGTTAGAATTCAACTGTTAGCAACTGGATGTAAGTGAACGCTAAATATGAAAGATACAAGCCACCTTGGGGTATTGTATTACATATATACATATATATATATATATAAAGTTTACTGAGAAATATGGATTCTGGTAGACGGAGAATCTCTAACGTCTTTTCTACGATTAGTTCCGGCCGAGCCAGTTTGGATGCCGCGTCAGCAAATTACCTGCATCTCCGAAAATAATTCGAATTTTGAAAAATCCTCTTGTAGGCATATTCTTGAATAGTTAAACTTTGAAAATATGAAAACAAAAAAAATCGATTTTTTCGAATTTCTAGACTAGAATACCGCCTTAGAAACTAAAAATATATGCATAATTATACTTTGATTGAAGATAGCCATAACTAACAGTCTCTCAAGTATAATTTTTAAATTCTAACTTCATTTTCAAATTTGAGTTTATATATACCATCTACTAATTTGAACTTCATAGCATTTTATTAAAACCTTTGTCGGTTTCCATATTTCATCCTGTTGAATTTCAGTGGTTACTTCATTGCTAGCATAAGACATCTTAACAACTTTTTTCAATGCTAACTGAGTAAAACTAGGTTTAACTATTTTGAGAGGTTTTTTATAAAAATATTCTTGCCTTTTTACTGCTATTGGAAAAATGTGAGTATATATCTTTACACAGTTTTTCTGTTATTGGGGTTAGTTGTAATTTTTGAAATTTTTATTAAAATTCCTAAAGTGTAGTAGAAATTAGTTAATACGGAGTAGGGTAAAGCGCTAAAATATGAAGTAGATCTATTACAATTGTAGTAAAGTGGGATCTCTGGGCATAACACTACTCTGTTGTTTTTTCCTCCTTGCTGTGTTGGTAGATACTGCTTGTCATGTTATATTTGCGTGCTACTCTTTTTTTGCTGTTTTGTTTTTATTTTGAGCATGCATATGTCTGATGATGACACGACAATATTTCCAACAATATTGGCGATTTACTTTCTGTCTTCCAGTTCTTTCGAAATCATCACGACAGTCTATTACAATATCCACAAGATATCATGGCCTTAACATTCTACAACCAGAAGCCCTGCAGGCCGATCCTTTGATGAACTCTTTTAATTTTCAACAGCTGGTGGATGCACCAACGCGAATTCCTGATGTACCTGGAGATTGAGGTAATCTACTAAACTTATTTCTATGACACCCTCCCCCCCCTCTCCCCTTCCCTTCCGACAAAAATAAAATACATTTAAACATGGCCCTACCGCTCTACTTCTACATCTTCAAGGAGGATTCTCGAACAATATAAAAATGCAGATTGGGAAAGTCTTAATCAGTACCTCAGAGAAATTAATTGAGATCAATTTATTTAGCTTCGAGAGAGGTCAATAAATTTACATTAAAACATAGTAACATACTAAATCTTGGCATTCAAGAATACATTCTGTATTCGGAGATCTCAACAACAGCGAAATCGCGTTTTGTATAAAGATTAGTGCAACCGAGAGCTAAGAGTTTTCTTTGCGTGCCTCCTAACAATTGCATCCATTTCCAGAACTGAAACAAGTCTACAAAACTGCACGAAATACCTGTAAGTCCATTATCCACAGATAAAAGTTTCTGTTTAATCAGAATATTAGACAAAGTATCTTGGCAAGCCGAAAAGGCAACAAAGCTCTCTCACCGTTGCCGAGCATACGGTTTTGGTCGTGTTTATACGGTTTTTCTGGCCCTTGTATGGTGTACGACCAAGACCTCTGACCGTACGCAAAATGTACGGTTATTTCACTTTTAGCGCAAGATGTACGGTTATTTACGAATTGAATCACTGGAAGAAATTTGAACGGAGGCCATAGCACAGTAGAGTCATGCATATAACCGTAACCTAGCCGTAGGACGTACACGCGCAAATAAAGAGGCACTAATCAGCATACTCAGCATACGCGAAGAAGAACAAGAACAATTTCGATTTGTCAGTTATACTGTCAAGTCATCGGTTCATTCCTTTTCTGGGGCAAGATGTTATAACTTCGAAAAATTTTACGTTCGACAATTTATGGATAGTCGGTATATTGTACCACTTTCGACACTTTCAACACAAATAAAGCCATTGCGCTTGAAAAATTTATTTTATTATTATTTAAAAAAATCTATAAATTTCATTTGTGTTAGGAGAAAAAATTCGGAAATAAATCCAAAACAAGAAAAATCGGCTGTCGAACGACGGCTGTCTTATAACGTACCGCCAGAGCTTCGATGTGTTGCTAACTTCTAATTGCTTTCTCTGTTTAAAGTAATCGCCGCAAAGTGTATTTCAATGGATGTGGGAGAAATCATGTTTGCACCAGCTTAATTTGAGTGAAATTAAAAAACACAAGTATGATAAAATTAGTCCGTTTTTCCTATTATAAATTTATATATTCAATTTCAAAGTGACCATTTGAGCAATACAACAGGGAAATTGTCATTATGTTGAAAGGAGTCCACTTATTTTGAATAACTTCTCAGTGCTGGAGAGCTTTCTTTCGCAAGATGCTATGTTTTTTCGTTGGACAAAACGCAAAAACGACAGTTATTGGATCGAAAACTCTGATGGAAGCTTAGAAGGCTATTTCCTCCCAAATTATAATACCCATCTGAAATTAATGAGCCTTTCAATGTCAGTTCACCTACTACTATAGGAATAAATAGTTTCTTTGTTGACTATAAGCCTTAATATTTTATTGTAATTCCGTCAGATTTCACATCTTAGGCATGAAAGAGTAACACTACGTCCCCTGACATACGCACTCGAGACTAGAAATGGTGTAAAAACAAGTTTTTGTATCGAGTATGTATAGGTCAAAGTCGAAGTCGAAGTCCAAATCTTACGCGTTAAACGAAACTAATTTCAACTATGATGATTTTAACAGAACTGATATCCCGGGATATTTGTTTAACATTTTCCAACAGGCTTTAATTTACGCCTTGAATTCACTTATGACTTTATTTTACTCTAACACTTTAACTGTCCGAAAAAGATAAAAAAAAACTATTAGTTACGCGATATGTTTATTTTACAGCTTGTTGCGTGACGGCAAACTGTATTAGTAAGTGTGTATCAGTCAATGCTATACGCAGTTTATACACGGTTGATACATGTTCTTGAAGCATCAAAGGAAATTTATCATTTCAGTATGATCTATACGCGCACAAACCGAGTACACGCATACATATGTAATAAAACACTCGTGTATCATCCGAATCTAACCCTTCGCTCTGAATTGGGCTGTATATGAAAATGTTCTAAAAATAGTGCTAAGAAAACCAGTTTTTAGTACGGTGTATCGAGTGTGTATCATCGTGTGTCACCAGACTTAGTGAATATTATTTAATGCGGTTAAGTAATACAGTGGTAAATTTGGAATGTTGACGTAAATAGCGTCTATTTTGTGAATAAATATTTTACTTCCTAATGGATTCACACTCTCACAGTCATCATAGAACAACTGCATAAGCAAAACTTTTTCATTTACTTGAAAAACTATTGAAGTTTTCGCCACAGCAAGAATTCTTTATACTTTCTGCGGTACATTGGTGTTTCGCTCCGCAAAATCCTTTCTTCTTTGGTTTAAACTCAGTTTAAACTACGAACGGAATTTAACTAATCCTAAGTTTAAACTCGAACTATGAACCGGCCCTTAGAGTATACGTCAGTAGTGAAAGGGTTAGAAGAAAAAAAGCGAATTTGGATTAATTTCTGTAGTTCCATCTACGAGTAAAATTGTCTTACACAAATCTATTAAAAGATCTGGAAGAAACTTCGTTAATGGGTTATAAAAACAAACAAAAATCTTGAAATTAGGATGTGCGTATACTATTATAAGCTCTCAGAAATAAGATGAACTAGTAATGAATTGCTATAGAAATCACTTTTATTCTCATTTTGGTGCTGCATCCCTTAGAAGCAACTATGACATATGCTGATAAAAATTTCAACATTTCCAATTTAACTAAATAACAAAAATATAGTTTTCATTGAAAAATATTTTTCCTGTTATAATAATAATAATTCCAACCATGATGTCAACAAGATTCTAAAAATATTCGCTGTCGGCATTTGAAAATTTTAGAAACTTGAAAATTTCCATGTTTTTTAGAAATTACCACCGCCTGCATTATATTATTTGTCCACCTATACACCATCCATCGCGAATATTAATGTAGTCACTACTAAAAAAATATATAGAACTTTCATGGAACTTTCATTTGAATTTACGGTAAACACTTTCGCATATATTTATATTTTTTATTTGTATTTATTGAGGATTCAAGAAGTACTTAGAATGTTCTACAAAAATTATTCTAAGATCGGCAAAAATTCAAAGTTCATTCATTTCGAATGTGCACACAAAAACAAACAAACACAAGCATTTTTGTTTTTTTGATTTTTTCAATGTGATAGAAAGTAATATGTATTATTAGCAAAAGTTCCTTAAAAAATTATCCGATCACCTTGAATTAATATAAAATTTTCTGTTTTTTTTTTTTTTTTTGTAATTCCACAAAAGCTCCAGTCAAGGAAACATGTCGCCTCTAAAAAAGAAAAACAAATTCTTTAACTTACTACAATTTTTAAAGCTCTTTATAATTACAAATTTTACATAAAAATTAGAAAAAGTGTAATTAAAATGCAGAAAAAAAAATGCAAAGGTGATTTCCTATATGCGCGGCTAAAACAAAATGCACAATTCTCAGAAACAATCTTAGACGTGGTTGGTCAACGAAAGTGTACCAATCGATTGTCGTAAATCTATTGTTTCGGAAAAACTTTAGGAAGCTTAAAACAAACAAAAAACGCCTGCCAATGACCGGGATTACGATGCAAGTTTTGGTCGTACTCTCGGTCTTGATACTTTGACCTCTTCTTCGCTCCATTCAAATTTGTGTGAATGTATATGTAACAAATTATGTAGATCCCCTCTACTGCTAACCACGAAGAAAAGTGAAAATTCATTCATGAACAGATTATGCTAAAAAGCAAAAACGAAACCAAAAAAAAAAACAATAATTCGTTCTACAACAGTCCAAAAATTATAATTGCATTCGTGACACTAAAAAAAAAAAATTCTATGAAATTCGGTTGAGGTCCGAGATCTAAATGATGAAGGTAAATTATGGTAGAGCAAAAAAATTTAAATTCAGTCCATTCGGAAGTAAACTTGCAGATCTTTTTTTTTCCTCCAACATCGTCCGTGTCTTCTTTTGGTTAAACTGTCCGCTCGCGGCTAGCGTAAAGCCGTCAAGGTATCACCATCACCAGGTGCTGCTGCTGTTGCTGGTGCTACTACTTACTTAGGCCAATGCGTTACATACGTGCTGAGCTTAATGATAAACTTCGGAAATTTTGTTTTTTTTTATGCCGCACGGTCAATTCTGTCTCTTTCGGACTTCGGAGTTGCGTGTCTTATCGAATGCAAGAATTTAAAATCAAAAGTTTTTCGTTAGATATCTTGAGTTACCGGTTGCCTTTCACACAAAGCAGATCGCTAAGTATACTGTGGTCTTTTGAAATTCTGTGCAAACAGACTAAAGTAAAGTGCAATATTTATATAATAAAAAGGGCAATCTGTGAGTACAGTGCCAGTTTTGAAAATATTTTGTTAGCAACAGAAAGGGTTTTCTCTGAAAAGCCTTATAAACTTTAAAGTGAACAGATCAATCAATTGTGGAAATTGATTTTGGTGGATTTTTTTTTTAATCAAAAAATTTAAATTGTGAGTTTTTGTTTGTTTTTTATTTTTCTAGTTAGTGTGAAGTGTTTTTAATCGATCTACTACTATAACATGAAGGATTACCCTTTTTTTTTTGGCAACTTAGGGGCAGAAAGGATCTAAAGAAAAAAATATATGTAGCACCTTATGCCGCCCAGGGTGAAACGACGCAATACATATACCTATTATAATCATTAACGTGAAAATAATAGTTATCGATAGTTACTTATAATAATAATTCTATAATAAAGGTATATTTCCTTAATGAATGAATTTTGAGTTGTCAGAATATATCGATAATTTGTGTTCACACTAATGATCATTAAGTTGTCATCATTGACGTTTTGATCATTAAGCCTTATATATTTATCTGTTATCCGTAAATACTTCATTCAAATTTTTTTGAAATTTTACGAATCCATTTCAAAATAAATTATTAGTTCGGAGACAATATTTATATAAATATGTATTATTTAAAATATGAATATCATGTGATTGATAAATAGAGATTCAAAGGATATAGGTACTTGTACATATATATATCAGAAATATATTACAGGGTCTCTAATTAAAAACCTCAATATCTTTAGTATAGAAAACTGGCTTGTGTAGAACGAAGATATGTATTACCTCACACGATACATAGCTCCGTACATACATGCAATTTTCTTTAAATCTATTTTAAAAATATCTAATTTTCTATTTCATAGTTTTTTGGCTAATAGAGTGTATAAAGATAATTAAAACATTTCGCGAATATTAAACCAATTATTCTCTGATCGAAAGTTTTTGTATTAAATTTAAAATACTAAAAATTTTCCCGTGTGAATTCAAAAATTACTCAAAAAAAAAAATTAAAGTGATAGAGATATTCTTAATGATTCGTATGCACATCAAACTGGTGAGTTTAAATCTGTGCATATTTTAATGTTCTAAGATTTTTTAATTTTTCAATTTGAGTAAAATATCGGAAATATTTTTAAATGTTATACTATTATTATTATTATAATATACGAATAAGTAACTGTTATTGACATTTAGCGTTTATTATGCTTGGAAATATCCATTCCAATTGACAGTTCTATTCCCCATTATTTATTTATTTTTACTACAGTAAAATATACCCTGTCTGTAGTGCACAAAATGATTTATAAACAACATTAATACGCAACAAAAACTTAGGTGTTCACCAAAACTTCTAATGATTTCTATGTATGTACGTATGTTATCATAAACATAATCATACAAACTTTAATATTCTAATACATAGAATAGATTCCACTTTGAAGTGGGTTTCTTTTCATAGAGTAACAAAATTATATTTGTAATTTTAAATAATTTCCTGCAAATAAATTTTACTCATTTTAGCTTCTATTCTTCAATTTCTATGAAATCTTGCAAATGTAGTTGTTATTTTTTCATAAAAAAAAAACTTTTTGCTAAGTTTTCGCATGGGATTCTAGAACATATTGAGAACTTATTGAGAATGTTGTTTCATTGGTCCTTGCTAGTGTACAATTACCTAGATAGCCATACTTTTTGAAAAAAACCAACGTACCAAATATTGAGTGACAAACTACGTCCCATCAACGTAGGCATCTAACTATAAATTACAATAAATTTCATACTTAGAAGAAACATAAATTACTATTTGATACTAGTATCAGAAATAAACCAGGAAAATTGAGAAAATTAAAAATTAACAGTTTATTAATGTTGAATCCATATGGCAGTAATAATTGTCATATTTTGGATTATCAAAAATAATTTTCTTGCTTTCTCAAGGGTACCTTTAATACAGAATCTAAACTCGTTACTATTTGAAAGAAATAGAACAAATATTCTTCATCGAAACTACTGAATGTCTCGCGACTTGATAAGTAGCTCTCAAGCAAAACAGAATTATTCTATTCTTCACACAAAGCTCTAGATAAGGATAAACTTTCTTACCTTGGTGCTCCTGAATTTCATGAAATAATTCGATACTTCAATCATCTTCGTGTGTATTCTATTTTTTATTAAATTTCGCCTGTTTTAGAACCACTGATATTTTTATTTTATTTATGATATTTTTGTTTGCATTAATTTAAGCAAATTTTATTTCCACGTTAATTGATGCTGGAGATCAGTTGGACTGTGCAGTACAACGCAAATGTTATCAAGAAAATATTCCCTAAAATTTATACGGGTATATAGCTTTAGCTATATAACAGTATTCTTTCAATCTTCATATTATAAATTCTTTCACCCTTTTTATGAATCTTGATAAAATTATCGCATTCGACTTATATATGCAAAATGAATGTCGCAGAATTGATATTCAGCTTAATTAATACCTACCGAAAATTCATTGACTACCCAGAATTAGAATGACTTGCCAAAATGTGTATCTTATTTTGTATGCATATATACATTTATGTATACATATGTATGTTAATTTTTTAAAGTGTATTGAAGTTACTCAATATTACAGCCTAACAGTACAAAATCATCCTTAAGATACATGCGTTTGACGCAAATTAAGCTAGATGTCCATACCTAATGGTAGAAAATGAAATTCAGGTAAATGCATTTCCCCAAAAGCTCACTCAAGTGGCAAATAGAGCAAAATATTAAGCATTTCATCGGCGCAGTATTTCCAAATTCAGGGAAATCTCCCATATTGTGAGAATTAAAAACAAAAATTAAATTAAATTATCGAAAATAGATTTAGATTACAAATGACGATGGATTTGTTTCAAGAATTCGTATTTTCGAATCCATTGGCTTTTCATTATAAATCAAAATGTTCTTTTAGTAAAGATTACAACCATAAAAATAAAATATTCGAAACATGATCTTATTGTAGAATGGCGTGATCTGTAATTTTAGAAATAAAGAACATTTTCCAAATACATGTAATTTGATCACAATCAATAGCGAAACCTGAAAAGATACTGACATTGTCATAGATTTGAACAAAGTGGGTGCTGGTTGGGTGATAAGTTACCAAAGGTAATATTTAGAAAAAAAAAATTAAGTTTATATTTCAGAGAGATATCGGGGAAGTAGTAAAATAACCGTTAAATTTTTTTTATGTTAATTTATCATTTCTGATATTTTTTAAATATATCTTCTTTTTTATTGATAAATCTATGACTGGTTTTATTCAAAAAGTATAATTTTTCTCGTAGGAATTAATATTCAAAATACGGGAAATTCTGTCAAGGTTATATACAAAAATCCTTGTTAATTCCCAGAAATAAATTTTACTAAAATTAGCTGGCAATACTCTTAGTGATGTTTAATGAACTTCCTTGTAGAAAGAAATTAAAAAATTTTAAAAGCTTTTTTTTTCAGTTAAACGTTAGCAATAATTCCAAAAATCTTAAATCATTATTTAACACGACCAACGATTTGATCAACCATAGGTATTATTTGTACCTTTAGTTCAACTTCTAAAAAATATAATATTATTTTTATTTGATATTGTAAACCATTCGCCTAGTGCATGCGGTCCAAACAATAACCGTATAAACCAACTAGTACCATGTTTCCAAATTTCATTCTCTCACTATTTACACATGATACGTCTCTTGCGTGAGATCCCACAATTCAAAACTACGAAATTTCAGTTCCGCACACTACAAGTAAATATGTAATCGAAAAAAATATATACTAATCTGTATACATATATGCATATATATACCAGCATAATTTAAATATCAAACAAATTCTTATTCTTTTGGGTATAACGCAAAAAGTAAAATTATAAACGTTTTCCAGCCATTCTTAATATTGAAATAATTTCAAATGTATTAAGTTCAGGTGTTAAATAAATAGTAATAAGATGTGCAAGGTTTACCTAAATAAAAAAAAAAAAAAGCTACTGGTAATGAGTGTACACACATCCAATAGTTTGCATTTACATGAATTAGAATTAATTCGATTTTATTTAAAATCTTGTCATTAACGGCTTTGAAGGAAAAAAATTTGAAGCTCTCGATTTCTCCTTGTGCCACTTCGTTTTCAGTCTTTTGTTATCATCTGTCACCATAAGCTTTTCGAGTTCAATTGAATAATTTTCCTTTTTTAATGTGAAGAAAATTAATTGAATACTTAAGATGTGTATTTCAAAGCCTTGACAAGAAAGCAACTAAGATGACAGAGTGCGAAGGAGGTTCTGTCGTATATTTTGCACAAATAGTCGTGTCTACGAATTGCTTATATAATTCAGATTTTGAACAAAGTTGGAAGATTTAGGCGTGTACTTGTTGCAGACTAGAATCTGCTGAATTGAAGAAGTTCTTTTACCAACAACTGATTTTTAACCGGCATTTTAAGTTTAAGTCGATTGTGCAATCGTACAAAGCCTGGAAATGCTTCGCCTCATATACTTATAAAGAAGAAAAATTAAATCTGAAAATTAAAGGCGAAGGAACATTCAACTAGTCTGATTTTTTTTTTTTTTTTGTCAGTTAGACATGTACATATAAGTAGAACGAAGAGTAAAAAACATCTGATAAAAATTCCATAAGCAAATAAACTAAAAGTGACTCAAACAAAATTTTCAATTTAACCTGAATTCAGGTCGGTTTAGAAATTTTTTAATTTATTTCATCATTTAATTCATTAAATTCATTTCTTCATAATTAAAAACAAAAACAAATTAAAGTGAAATACAATATTATAATCCTAAACACAGCTTACCCACGCTGCAGTTATCCCTGATTATCAGATGCAAAAATTATAGATCGAGAGCGGTCAAATGTAAATTTATTAAAACGCGATTGATTAGTATTTACACTAAATGCTTGTTGTAATACCGAAGCAAACAGCTTAATAGTCACTCTTTTGAAAATATATCAGCCAGAACTCTACTTTCCATATTTCGCACGATCTTAGTATCATGCCCCATCTATCCACAGACTGGTTACCTTAGATCCTTCTTGCTGTATACATATAAAATCAAGAAACAATATATGAAATGAGAAAAATAGATTAGTAGAAAATATAGACCCTTGAGACACACCAGCATTATTATCCTATGTATTAAACTACATAATATAGTTTAAACAAAATTTTTCAATCCATTGCTATTTATGTGTGACAGATGATTTATCACAGCCCTTCAATATACCTATCACTAATTAAAAGCTTAAGTATATTCTCGAAGTAAGAAAATTATATTCGTTTTAAATCAAACTAAAAATAATTACCATCATAAAATGTATTATTTATCGGTCTCATAACCTTCCCCGTCTACTTTAATTTCAAGACTATAATGAATGTCTTCCATAATGAAGAGAGTACTCATAAAAATATCCAATAGCGCATTCTCTTAACATTTTGTGATAATTTCTTCAAAATAGTTATAACGAGCTTTGAGAATTTTATTGCTTCATTTCTTTTCACTCTCAATAAACACAAACGGAGACCTAGAACCCTATATTGTACTATATCATAAGTACTTCTCTGGTGACCTACATAGTTTATATAATACCATCTATCGTATAAATTTATTTCTGATCTTCTATTCCATTACTGTTTAAACTCATCATAAATCTTAATAAATCATTATCTATCGAGGTTTTCAGTACACGTACAAGAGAATTGCAATAAACTGCACACTTGAACCATAAAATAATCGATTTTTACATAATACACACCTCCGGGAAAGATTTCTCATAAAGAAAAACAAAAACTGTTTTGTCGTTAACGTTCACTTTTAAATAAAAAAATAAAATAAAAATACCAACAACTTTGTAGTAAATATGTAAGTACATAAAGACAACATAAATAAAAGACGGAAAACTGCAAAGGAGTAAGCAAGTTAATATATAAAAATGTTGCAAGAGTAATTTTACAGCATCAAAATTTGCAATTATATGAATGTATGTGTCAGGCTACGCGTTTTGTATGCATATGCCTATAGTTGGTACCTTACCTACTTACCTTAAAGGTTAAAATCACCGGCACTTAATTAACACAGACGAATACCACTTAAAAGTAAATTTCGTTAAGAAGAGTCTTCTGCGCACAAGAGATGACTGTAAATTAAGGCCAGATTCACCTTCATTGTGTGGTGATGGATTACATCAAGACATTTTTTTTGTTTTTGTTTTTTTTTTAACATGATTTTAACTCTCAGTGCATTGCAAATTCTCGGACCCATCAATGAGGTTTTGAAAATTTTATTTAATAACTTTATGATATTTAACGATTGCTTTATTCGAAGAGCTTATGATGTTTTTAGTTTAGAAAAAAAACTATAAAGTTTATTGATGCAATTTCATATTGTTAAGAAAATTAATGTTAATTTCAAAACAGTTTGATTTTTATTACTCTAAATTAACGTGTTAATGGAAGATAGATAATAGAGCGAAGGATATAAAAATTAATAATTTTTTCTTCCTGGAAACGAATTTTCTTAGATAAATTCATAGAGAATTCAGTTTATGTATAGAGAAGTCACGTAGAAGAAAAATATGTCGAAAATTTTTTACATATGTATATCTTCTCTCTAAAAACAAAATTAATTTAATTTTTGAATCACATGTTTATATCTATATCTAAGCTATGGGAGCTAAAGTATTCAAAAATATGAATAATAATTTTATCGATGTTTTTTCTTTTCTTTTAATAACAGTTATACCAATTCTGTTTAAGTAGATTTATAAAGTAGTGAAACAAAATATTTTATTAAACAAGATTAATTATATTTCGAAATATGCTTATGAGTGTATGACGGCATTAAGAATGAATTTCTTTTTCTGTGTGATTAAATCGCTTTTAAATAGCTATGTTTTATAGTTATGTAATATACCTACTCAGCTATATCACTCATATTCAAAAGATTTAAGCAAATATATAATACAGGTATACCTCAAGGATCAGTTTTAGGATCTTTGCTTTTTAACTTATTCATTGGTATATGCTCAGTGGATATATTTTATAAAAGCGATAATTGTGTGATTTATATTGCATGCTTTTATATTGCATGCTCTTGTTATATACTATTGTCGCGATAGTAAGTATATTTTTTAACGGCAAATCTTATTTCCCTTAAAATTATTTCAAATATAATTTTTCGAAGCACTTTTGATCTCTGTTCATTCATGAAAAGTTTCCAGTTTATTTATTTTATTCCCAACCCTTATTTCTTTTGCTTTCAAACTATCATTCTCTGATGTTCTAAACTATCGTACAGATATGTAGAAATAGATTCATTGTATGAATCTTAATAGCTTTTTATAAATATGATATTGAGTAAACAAATATACAAATGTAAAATTGCATAGATCTAAATACATTCAATATTTTCTGAAATTATAATCACCGTGAATAAATGTTTTGTCACATATACCATGAAGCAAGTTACCTCTAACCGTAACTTAAGTCGACTGTATCAGTTTTCTTCATATAAATATGTTGTTTTTTTAGATACGAAATAAAATACAAAATTATGTATGTACATTAATTTTATAAACGATTACATCCATATAGTTGATTAAAAAAACTAAAACTTCCGACAGATATTTTCCAACCCATGAAACAGAAATATTCTTCCTTATACGTGATATAGATAGCCCTTTTACTTTTACAAAATTCTTTCTTATGACATAATAACAGCAAATTAAAATGTAAATAACTGTTCTATTGACTTATTTATCATTCATAAGGAAAACTGCCTTAGAATAGTTTTCGACATTGTTCCTTAGGTGGGGTCACCTTTATATATTATTAAAAGAACAAAAGCAGTTCAACCGATAAAGACTACAATTTCTTCCCAGAAGTATGATTATGCTAAGCATTAGCCGAAAGCTTTTGTTCGAAAACTTTTAATATATCATTTTAACTAAGGTTTATATGGTTTTGTTTAAAAACAAAAAAAGGTATATATGGTAAAACAACCCCACCTTTGGAAAGCTACGGAACTAAACTCAAAATTACGAACAACAGTCAGTCATTTACCCATACCTAAGGACCATGGTATACAAATTTTAGGACTACTTGAGGGATATCATGTTTCTTTCCTTAGAAGAATTTGTTTAACCCCGGCACACACACAGTCACGAAGCATTCATATAATGCACGTTCTATAAGTCCGAATTTATCTTTTTATATTTCCAATACATTTAATATTTATCTAAATACAAATAAAAATTTAAATACTAGCAATTTTATAAATGAAAACATTTTTCGCATCTCTTACTAAATATTAAAGTCATCGAACTTGTCTGACTTAATTCTCACGATAAAATTCATAATCTCGAGTTATTGAAATACACGTCCATCCTGTCCATATCTATGTAGGTATATACATTTATTTATTTATACATAATACCCCGAAAGAAAAACCTTCACTACATAAGCTACGCTAACAAATCTTAGACTAGCCGCGACGACTGACTTTCTTATAGAAGAAATACCAATGATGAAAGGTTTCGAGGCCGATGTGCCCATTGCAAGTATTTCAGTTTTATTGTTAATAACACTGCATTATTACACTACACTGCACAGTCGACCGGTTACCTACAAAAACGCATAGTAAAATTCATTAAGAAAAATTTTTAATGGCTGCATAAGAGTAATGCACTTTTCAATATATGTATGTACATAGTATGAAACATACCTACGGGAATTATTTGTAACTAACAATATTCTGAATAGGTGTAAAAACAAATGCTTATGGGATACACCATATACTCATATGTGTACATATATTCAACGGAAAGAAGACTTTGAAAAGATCGGTTCGGATATGACCTGTTGTCTATATTGTAACCGTTGCCATAGATTGCGCCTATTCAAAGCTAATAACCAAGCAACCGCGCTGATTCTATTTATCTTTTCTTGTTTTTCTTTGTTATTGGTAAATACAAAACAAGTTGTATACAAATAGCAAACAATTGATTTGATCTTACGAAATTTTTGTGGCTTTTATGTTTTACCCTGTTATTTTTTTAATTTATTATTTATTATTATTATTGACAATTTATACTTTATTTCACTTTTATTTCACAAAAAAGAGATACTTCTCTTCGCAATTCGTAATTCGATATATTTAAAAAAAAGAAAAAGATAATAGATGGCACTACTGTTAGTAAAAGGAACTTGGACGAAAAACAGCAGTTTGCGTCCAAGGTCTAATCATGAAAAAATCTTCTTTGGTATCAATTGAATTGGTGAACTCTTCCAATTTTTCAACTATGAAAGAAAATAGCAAAAATAAATAATAAATAGATAAAAGGAAAAATAATGGAGTAGGAATATTGGGTTTGATGACCCACTCAGTACGAAGAGTTAAAATGCCTAAATCACGGTTTTTATATTATAGTAATATCGGTTAATTGTCCACTGAGCTTTTTTTAATCATTGTCACAGAACTAGTGATATATTCCTATACAGTCGTTCAATTCTCAGTGAGACTCGGTGCTTGTATATGTATCAGCAGGTAAATGAACAATAAACGGCTGTGGTAGGAAAATGGTGGCAAGTAAATGCTCAATTGATCAATAGCCGAGTCTTTTTATAAGTTACTTACTTATACGCGTATTACTTGAGTCTCCCAAATTATAGATTTCACTCATTAATCACAATGGCAGTCTAAATTTATGGAGTAATGGAGAGCTTTTATGGCAAAATAATTTACTTGTTATGTACCATTGTACATGTAAAGTTTTTTTTTTTGTAACGAAGGATACTCTATTTAACTTATTTGGGTCATATGTGATATTCCGGAAGGTTCTAGTCTATCTCTCCCTTTTTTCTTCTTTTTATTCATCAATGACACCCTTATTTTATTTTACATTTTCGAAAATAGTCATGTACGCTGAAGATGCCCGAATTTTTCTATCTCCATTAAGTTTTTCGAGGATGACGTCGATAAAATTTATATATTTTATTTTCACCTGATTGAATAAATTTAAATGTATCTGAATAAAAACAAAATTGCATGTAATTTGAGTCTTTTTTTTTTTTTGCTTACATTTGTTCTTGCTAAGAGATCTCTGAAAGTTTCAGTTACGAAACAAACTTTTCTTCCTTTTCCTATATGGCCTTTCAGATGCACTTCATGCACTTTTATATGTACTTTCCGTATAATTGTTGAGAATTGAATGTTGTTAGTATAAACAATACTCTGCAAGTTTTATCTTCATATGTGCCTACCTACTCTCTCAAATACATAAAAAAAAAAACAATATCAGCTTAGAATTGAAGATAATTCTAATCGATTTCAATCTGCTGCAAAAATACTATCCTCATTTTGGAAGACCTTAAAAGTAGTAATAGAATTGAATTGTTTTTTCTTGGCCTCTTCATCTTAAAATTTACAATCAACAAAACCAAACGAATCAATAAACTTCAAATAGCTGAAATGACAATTCAATAGTTGCAATCTAAGAAAAATGCATTAATTATTACCAAAAAAACAAAATATGGATATTTTGTAATAATTGCAACAATTATAGATACACTTCCTAAAAAAAAATCTCTCATGAAAAATTATGCCGCAACTAGTAAATTCATTCTCGGTCTTATTTCGTAAAATATTTTTGGAAACATTTGTTCAGTTGGATTCCTGATAAACTTGTAATTACATAGCAAAATTGAAAGTGAAAGGTTTTATATGCCTACCTACATATATACCACAAAACGACCTACTGAGTTTTCGATTATATAAGAAAATTTGTTTTTTGGCCAAATATTGAGTCTGAGTGACATTCAAAGACCTTTCATTAAAAATAAATGAATTTTTGTGGCTTTTACTGTATTCCGCATTTAAACGGATTATTGCTAAGAATAAACTGCTCCAATTTAATTTTCATAATTGCTACTATTGCATTATTGTATATAGGTGAACAATTGTATAATAATTTGCAAGTTTCCGATTATTTGCCGGTCTTTAATGATTTCTTAAGACATAACTATTCATAATTAAATTAATTTGTAATTTTGAATAGGTAGATGCTTTTGAAAGAGTTTGTTTTTTTTTTTTTTTGTATTTTCATATTATTCATCGAAAAAGCGAAAATCTAATTAAATTTATAAATTTGTGGTTATCTATGTATGTCACTTTCATAACACGTACATTTGTATGTATGTAGCAAACAATCAAAGCTTACAAAAATTCCACACACTTTGAAATGAATGTAATCAACGGATGAATTCAGAGTATTATTATTAATAAAGGATGTTAACACTTTTGCCACCCATTTTTGCTAAAACTTAAAATCGAGATATTACAAGTATTTAATTGAATTTTAATTAATAATAGTAGAGGACCAATAATAAATTGCTTAAGAATGCCAATAATTACAAAAAGAAATCTGATAAAATGTAATACTATAGGTATATCCATCGATTATACTGATTATACGTTCAATCATACAAATGTACGTCTAAAAAATTATAGAGGATCAAAAATGCAATCCAGATGAACTGAATTTGGTACAGGAAACAAATTGGATGAAATGTAGCTGGAAAATATTATTTTCTGCTTTTCAACATCAATCTAGATCAGAATGAAAGAAATAAAAAACTGAGATTTAAATAATTATACAAATATCCTTTGCATTAATCATGCTCAAATATAAAGTAATCTGTATAAATGATCAAAAGAATAGTGACGAATAGCAGATGGTACATTCAATTTTTTATCTAGTGTCAGTTGGTCAGTCCATCTAAAAAATAGATCACCAATTTTATTTATTACATAAAAAGTATTTCGAAAAATAAAATTGAAATACATACTGAATAAACATGGGCCATAGATGTATTCCTGAGAAAACCCACAAGAAAGAAGACAGAGTCTCTGAAACTTCATCTTTAATTTAAAATTATGCCTTTAACAAATGAAGAAATATTACAGCCAAAAGCGTTGAAAAAAAAATTTCTTTAGGCAATAGTTTGAGAGAATTGACACTATTAAATAAATTTGATAAGATGCAGGTATCTAGGTACCAATATCAATGGTATCTTAGTTGCCAATTATTCAGTATCTTGTAAGGTTCTACGAATTGCAATATTCTGTTAAGACACGATTTCCTCAAAATCGTTAAATAAAAACATAAAATTTTTAGGACTATGTGAACAGTTTAGGCATTAGTTTCTTTCAGTGATTGACAAATCTGATTTCGAGCCACTTTCATGAGATTCCTTCAGTCGATCTGATAGACGACACAAAGGATGGTTATTGTAGTTAGTTTCACGTATCTATTTCACCATCGTAAAAGGTTACAATTTGCTACAAAATGACATCTTTACAGAGTTTACAATATCAAAAAATTCAGTTGACATATATTAGAACACAAATTTTTTTTAACCATAACTTCAAACAAACTAAATGTTGTATCATTTCCAAGTAAATAAACGCTCACTATTTTTTTTTTTTTTTTTTTTTTTTAACAAAACCTTTATGTAAATCATCTTTGTCAGCCATACCTTAGAAACCACTAAATAGAATTCTAAGATAAATTAAAAGCATTATGAGCAAAATTCTAATAACAATTGAAATTAATTCTTTTAATTCAGACACTTTTCCCTAATAATTCACTTCAAAGTCAAAATAACTTTGAAGACCATATGTAAGAAATTATTACTAAATATTTTCTTATGAATTTTTCTCCAAATCGAATTAAGCTTGAAAATATTACATAAATGTTCTCTATTAAAAAAATTATTTCACAATATTTCAATTCTGATTTACGTAACTTCAACCAAAACAGGTAAATCGGCCCTAAACGAAAGGAAAGGCAACCTCCAAAAAATCGAAATATATTACCCTGAAAAGTTCTATATACCTAATAATTACTTAAAAAATTCTCACCAATATTACGTGTATACGTCACAGAAGATATTGACCCACTAACGATTATAAATAACTATACTATTGCACAGATAACAGTCATCAACCTTCATAGTAGGTACATTATACTTTCACTCTTAAATAGACCTGTTTTTGTTTTGTTTTTTTTTTATATACCTTCTTCAGAACTATTCGCATACATAAGGTCAAATTTCAAGAGCAATGATGAATCATTTCGATTTATGTAGGTGTATATGTACTTTATTTTTAAGTACTTCTTCTAAATGATAACTACTATAAAGAGAAGGCATAACACTCTGTCGATTTTTACCTTGATAATAGAGGTCAATACATCGTAAACAAAAATTATTTCATTATAATAAAATCATTTGCCTTAACCCTGAATTATAAGAAATGAGAGTAAAAAAATAAAACAACTTTCAAGTTCATTTTTACAATCAAATATTGGAGGAGCTCTACAACTCTCTCTCTGTACAACTTCCTCTTCTTGCATTACACAGTATAACTTCTGACCTTGCTGCTAGATTACTTCATTACTGCGATGAAGTTCAAGTTTCTTTTTAACAAAAAAAAAAAAAAAAACATTTTAACCGCGTGTTGATGGTTTGAACTCGATTGTAATTTGTATTAATTAGCAGATTTTTAACAGAAGATATACACATATGTATGTAGGTAATCAACTTATAAATGAAAATATTTATGTAGGTACAAGTACATACGGTCATCTATGTACAATCACCGACCTTAGGTTTTTTTTATTTTCTTCAGAAGATACTTACAGATTTATTTGTTTCAATGAGACTATAGATTGTTGGACTTTTTGGTATTGTCCAATAGAAACAGAACAGGAAGCAAATATACTTTTTATTTTTAACTCTAATAAGATTATGTAAAATCATTGACAATTCGAAATTTTTCTGTCTATAACACGCTCATGTTTTCTGGATAACTTGTTTGGTCTGGTCAGGTCGAAATTTTGAGAAATGTTATCATTTTCCAGATTTCTGACGGAGAGCTCAATTATTTAGTTCCTTTAGAAAAGACACTAATGCCCGATTTCATAGTCCAGGGTTAAGCCAGAGCTTAGCTAAACCACGGGTGGGGCTTAAGCCCATAAAATAATTTTGATAGATTTTCGACTTATATAAACCGGATATATTTGAAATTTTGAATTTTATTGGTTCGTAAGATGAAGGATAATGAAGGATGACAACAGAAAAATATTTTATTCAGCACTTTATTTTCCCACATCCGAAATCAATATAAAATCAACTAAAGCGATAGCAATTACCTTAAAAGTCATCAAAGAAATTATAAAATATACTCATAACTGATAAAGCAGTCACACCTATACAACTATAGTTTTCTCTATAATTAACAAAACTGATTTACGTTTAAAATCCGAATCTAAAAAAAAAAATCATAATTTTCTTTGAGTTTAACACTCCTGAAATTGGGATAATAAAGAATATTCGTTCTATCGGAAATTCAAATTTGTCTTACCTTTAATGTCCGCATCTAGATTCATTCCTTATTTGTGATATTTTGGTTGCAGGAAATTTTATAAATCTCGATTTAGTTTTTAATTACGTAACTGTACCAATCGAAGAAAAATAATTTATATTTTAACTTCTCCAACATCAAAACATCCGAAAATTGTTCGAATGTGTGTCGCTGCTATCAAAACTATATGATTTTGAAATCCACTATTTTGATTTCTGAAATTTTAGAATCCAATAATTTGATTTCGTTTGATTTTCAATTTGAGAATATCATGTTAGACATGATAGTTGTTTTCAATTAAAAATCTTGTCTGCTTCTATGCATTTATAAGTATAATTATTTGCATACACAATATGTGTTTACTAACTTAGGTTTACTTATGCTAAACAATCATGCATTTTTCAATACGACATATAACACTAAACGCACCGGTACTTTACACAAACCTATTCTTACTATAAGGGGTCATTTGACCCATTATGAAATAAACGTTGATTTTTAGAAAGAAATTCTTAATTTATTAAATGAAATAGTTCATAACATAATTTCTGATTTCTAATAAAATAATCAAAGATATATTTTTATTTTTATAAATAAAATAATCAGTTAATTACACGTTTTACATATGACTGGTTTCTCCTTTATGCATTTTAAATTTTGAAAAGGGTCATTTGACCCCGTTTGATACATTTAATGATATACCTACCAAAATAATTTTTCGTATTGCTGAATATTTCTTCCTTCAGTCCTACTTTTGTGAATAGAAATTCTAGCAATACTGAAATTTTTGTAAATTTTGAGACTTAATTCTTTGTGTTTCGATTTTTAGTCTCTTCCTACATTTAATTTTCTGACTTCTAAGCTGATAAATTTTACTCTAATTCAATCTGAAGCTGTAGAGAAAAACAGTATCAATTAAAAATACTTCAGAGATAAGTAGCACAAACAGTAAATCACTGTTGCTGTTATTCGATCTTGCCGTTAATAAATACGTACATATTAAATTTTAGCTGCTATTCTTTTCTCATTCACTCCACACTATAGATCCCTTCATTTCGTAAAAAAAATCATGAAATCAAAACATATTTCTTAGTTCCTTGATCACATAATAGAAAACATAAAAGATTTTAAATAGACAAGTTGTCGCCTAAATAATGTTTTACCCCATATGCAAATATGTAGTTTTCAGATAAATGCAGTTAAAGGTGAGATTTTTATGAAAAGAAAAACGGTTAGATAATTTTTTTTTTAATTTGCATAAAATCTCAATTGTTTTGCCGTCAATTTATATCTTGAATTATTTTTGTTTCAAAAGAAGAAAATTTCATTAACTTGAACCTAGATTTCCAAACATTACATTGCTTATATGATATGGGCAAAACAATTTAGTAATAAAGTTTATAAAAGAAACGTCTTATTACTTCAATGTCTTTATTTAGCCATGAATATTTTTTCAGTTTATTCCAAACAAAAATACATTTCTTCTTTTATAATTTTTTTTACCGGATAAAGTTTATATTTGTTTCAATGGGACTTTTTGGGATTCTCCGGTAAAAACGAAATTTTATATTTATTCTATCACACAATCATTTAATTCAGCAAGGAAAGTTTCAAGTCATGATTCGGCTCATCAACAGGTCCAAAAAAAAAAATATGAAAATAGCTGAATGGAAAAAATTTCTCCATTTTACCATTTTCATTTTGTTTTTCAAGTTACTAAATTTTGTTGATTAGTAGAACCAAGACTTGAAATTTTGCCGCCCTAAATAAAATAATTGTGTGATTTGAGTATGGAAACTGTTTGATAATAATTTCTATCTTTATCTGGAAAATAAAACAAAAGAGATTTTATATCTTTGCCTTATATTTAAATCCAGCTTCGGTAATTTTAATCGGTACAATGTTTTTAAATAAATTGTTTGGTGCTCCAAATTTATTTCAGCCAGCTTTTAATTGTGTCTGTGCTGCCGATATTTTATAATATATCTTAAAAGGCTGTCATTTTTTTTTTTTTTTAATACAATATTTTTACTTGCGAAAATGGTACCTTTTCGTAATTTAATAAAACTGATTTTTGTGGATATGCAAAGAAATCCTCTTTTTGAATTTGATAGTTATATCTGAAGCACTATATTTTACATTATTCAAAAGTTTTATTACTGACACAATACTTGGAATTTCAGTAGGCTTTGTAAATCAGTCGATGCAACTATGGAGGCTATCAATATCATGTATTTAAGAGTGACCAGGCTCACAAAATTTTTGAATAATTTCTTCCACTTCCTGATATCTGAACGTAAAGTATTTCAAAAAGCTGTTGTTATAATTTTGTTCTTATTTTGAGGAACACACGAGTCGCTCCAAAGGATTATTCTTCTTATTGCAGGATAATCATATACTAATCTTTCTAGTATTACTATTACAGCGGTTGTCAAATCATTGCCTGATTTCCCACTTTGATATTCGTCATGGATATTTTATTTACAATTGCTATGAAAATAACTTAAACTAAATTACAGCTCTCATGTATGTCGAAACGTTTTCAGGCAGACATTTTTGTATATACGAAGGAGTTGCTCGATTCATCTTATTTTCGAACCTGTGTCGGATAGTATTTCGTCCAATATTTTTCAATATATTAAAAGTAGTTTTAAATTTGTTAATTTAATATTTACTACATGTGATATAAAAACATTATACTAATAACGGATGGCGGTAACTTGAATTCTTCATATAAACTGAATTTCAGAATTTTATTTATATAAGGAAATTTCGCCGCATCCAAGTAGGTACATGGAGCAAACCAAGATTTTAGCAGAATTGATTTTAATTTACTCTACGTGTAAGAACACTCCCACATGGAGCGATCCAATTTTAAATATATGTATGTAGTTTTATATTTCCGCACGTGTATCACAACAATATTTAAAAAAAAAATATTTTAAAGTTTTTAATGTATAATTCATGCCACCATGTTTAAACAAATTTTATTTGGGGGTAAACCAATACTAACTTTTCTGGCCAAAATATGATATGGGGCAAACATGACATGATATTTATCTCGTAACATATTATATAACTTAGAAAAAAGCTGATAAAAGCATTTAATTCCATTTCATTAATAATATAATAAACCTTACTTAACTCAAAATATTAAATTTGGCGCGGATGGGGCAAATCAATATTGAATATGTTTTGAAACGAAAAAACCTTAATCACCCACCATCAACATAATTTAATAATATTATTTATTTATTTATTTTTTTCTTTTCAAATATTTTTCCAGATAATTTATCAAAAATGGGTGCGGAAACAGAAACAATCGTAATTAATCGACAAAATACACTAAATTCAAATAATGAAGACAGAAAATCAACTTCTTACGACAAAACAGACACGCTATATTTCGATGAAAATGACAGAGATAAACTTGCACGCAATGAGAGAATTATCGAAGCAGATGAGGAAGACACAACGAAAGTAACAAAGTTACTTTTACCATCTGAAATAGGCACAGATCATACATTCAAAAGAGAAATTGTTTGGTTTAACGCAATTGGATTCCTTATCCTGCATTTAGTTGCCTTCTATGGATTCTATTTACAATTTACCGGTCAAGTTAGCATATACACAATTTTATACAGTAAGTTGAAATGATCATTGTTTTTTATTTAATACATTTGTTAAAAAAATTGTTTTTTATGCAATATTAGGTATATTTTTTGCACATATTAGCAGTTTGGGAGTTACAATGGGTGCACATAGACTATTCTCGCATCGTACATATAAAGCAAAACCATGGCTGAAGGTAGTTTTGCTAGCACTACAAACAACAGCCGGACAGGTAATTTTATTTACAGAAAATAGATAATTATTATGGAAATAAATTATATATAGAATTTTATATAGTATGCATATAGTGATTGCAAATATTACTCCACAAATGGCAGTATAAGTATTACTTGGAAATTTTTAACCTATTATAGTTAATATTTTACTGCCACCCTTGGAAACATATGCGAAACGATACTTCTATATACATACAATATTATTATATGTTTTTTATATTTAAATTTTATCTCCTTAATTAGAACTGTTTATGGGTTTGGGCACGAGATCATAGACAACATCACAAATATGCTGATACTGATGCTGATCCACATAATGCAACAAGGGGATTCTTCTTTTCTCACATTGGTTGGCTTATGTCGAAAAAACATCCAAAGGTAATTAAAAAAAAAAAAATCGAATTAAACTCTGCAAAATTTAGCTCGACTCTAATGTTAGATTTTATATAATTTGTGTATAACTTTATACTACACAATGAAGTTTCGCGATGCTCACCCTAGCTGGGATTGCACATACATGAAATACCTTACCTTCTTTTGCATTCCCTGTCATTTGTATAGTCTGAGATCATTTTGAATTTCCACTATATTGAGAGCTAGTTTTGTGATTCCCTATTTTCAGTAATTATAAAAATTAAGCTCTTTTGTCTATCTGTCTTTATGTGGGGTGTGCAGATGTTCAATTCTTGAATAGAAGTAACTCACTTCAACTTTTTGCAAATCTCCTCACTTCGCTTCTAATCAAAATTTTAAAAAGGGCTTAACATATTTCATAATATCACCCCAGATGTCGCTGCCAGTCATGTAAATTGAAAAGTTTATTTTGCTAAAAAAAAAAAAAAAAAAAAATTAATTTACACAGACAAACGTTTAGATTCTGCAACTAAACCAAATCCCTCTTTAAAAAATAAAAAACGTTTTCCAAATCCAGTTTTATACAAAAGAAAAACAAAGCTTTTAGTCGATAGGTACCATATTCCATATAGTTTCCATTTAAAAATGCTCCTTCTATCAAATTTAAAAAAAAAAAGGGGGGGGGGGGTATTCGAAAGATAAAACTTTGAGCAGATTTGATTATTTAAAAAAACGGGATATCGTACCTAATCTGAAACGGCGATATGAGGTCCAACATATAAAATAATCTTTTACTGATCATATTGTCTACTACTGGCAAACAATAGCTCTACATTTAGTGACTCCGCAACATTTCTTACTTCCACCCTATATCATAAACGGCCACGAAATTGATATCAAACGATTTTAATAACCAACTTCAATAAATGTAACTTAAGCCTAAATCTAATCTGCAAAGTTTCTGTTCGACCTGAATCCCGCCTGTTCGCTGAAGAACTCTATCTAAATGTGATTGAACCAAAAGATCTCTTCAGAAACAGGACATTCTTAGCAAAAAAATTAGACGGTAGCTCTCTCACAGCACAAATTATAGAAATGCATTTTCATTTTCTAAAGGAAAACTTCAGGTATGTGTTACTGTAGAAGTGAGTCTGAAATTTTTTCTCCTTATTTATTAAAACTGCACTTACCTAACTTATTTTAAATGAATGAGAATCAAGATCTGAATTGGAGCCAGATCTTGCGTTCTCTTAAAAGATGCTTAATTATCACTGTAAACATACCTATAATTTGGTTGGCCACTTTGATTAATAGATTCAGCTAATTTATTGCTAATTTTCTTACAATATTCCAGATGATTCCACTTAATCGCTTCCTGCTTAAAACGTTTAAAACTCGGAGCTTTACCATAGATGGTACAAGAACTAGATATCGCATGGTATACTAGAGCAGAGTATACAGATTGTGAAATGGGTAGTGTACATTCTGGAATGGACCATAACATATTTTAGAGCGTGCCAAAAGCAAATGTTTTTATAACAGCAGTTTTGTATACATTTGATTGACTTTCTCAACAGTTCATATTCAAAAAAATATGAATCAGTCGTTGTATACATCATTTTAAATGTTGTGGTCCATTCTGGAATGGACCACCCAGCCATATATAATTTTTTTTATACTATTTTTTGATACTGCATGCGACATTTAGTTCTTGTACCATCTATGGATTTACTCATCCACTTGTCCCGCATTACAGTATCAAATTCATTTTGTTGACAATCGATAATATTTATCTAGTTGTCTGCTATCTCTTGCTAGAGACCATAAGCCGACTTCAGATGAAAATACTAGTCATTTCAGAAACCTTTTGATATCAACTTTATATCATATCCTATAGCTGCTTTTATAGATCTTTTGTGATTTTCAGCTTTTGACTGGATACCATATCTCAATTCCTTTAGAATATATATAGATATCGATCAGATGGCCTTATCGAAAGTCGATCGTGGAACTGAAAATAATATTCTCTGATTCCAATTAAATGTAAATTTTTGATATGATTGGATAGCATTGGCTATGCCGAAAGTCCTACTTAATTCAGCTATACAGAATTAGATGGCGCGCATTTGTAGTTACAAAATATAGATCATTATTATATAATACATTACGCCAACTATCGGATGAGTGGGGTAGATTTTGCAATTACTCAAATGAAATATTTAAAAAATAAAGAACAGATCATTACAGTTTCAAATATCATGACTTAAGAGACTATGTACTTTATAGAAGAAAGGTTAAACAGTTTCACGAATATTCTGAGAAAAATATCGACAAAAATTTACGTAAACGAGTAAATCATATTAAAATAATGCTTTTAATTCTATAACAGTGCATAATTTAATGTACGTTAGTGGTATATGTGTTTTTTTTTTCTTTGGTATGATTGTCCGAATTTTCGATTCGAATAAATTTACTTTAATTTAGCGCCCGGAGGTCACATTCAAGTAGTAATAGAAACTTAATTAGAAGCGTGGTGGGACAACAAGATCGGATCGTTGAATTTTGACTAAGCATTTCCTCTTTGTATGACGGTAGAAATAAATCAAATTTGCGTAAAAATAAAATGAGTTGACGTACCTTCCAGAATTCTCTTTTTTTTTCGATTTCTACCTGCGAGTCTATTTAATAGAATTTTTTAATTAAAACGGATCAGAAAAGTCAGACGTATTGTCTTAAGTTTCATAAATGAAAATTACTTCTTGAACTTGAGCTTAGAGGTCAATTTACATTTTTATTTATATAGCTTTATTAATCTTATTGTTATTGTTATTATTATTATTATTACTTATTATTAAGTGTTTTGTTGTGTTTCATTAATTTTCTTTATTTTTTTCAGGTTATTGAATATGGCAAGAAAATTGATATGTCCGATTTGGAAGCTGATTATTGGGTTATGCTCCAAAAGAGGTATATAAAGAGTATATAAAACTAATATTATATTTTTTTTTCTTTTTTTTTTTCTTCAACAACATAAATTACATTCAATTAAAAATAAATTTAATTCAGTCAAAAAATATTCATTATTGTAAATTTATACAAAAAACAGTAAAAGTGTAAATAGGATAGCCTGATCATGAGCACTCGCCAGTTACGTTTTTATTTTTAATTTCTGGCATGTCGTGTCGATGGGGAAGTGGTAGATATTTAGTTAACGGAATTGTCTTGTTGCTATTCCTGAAAAAAAAATCCTGATTAGTATATTTTATAGGTGAAATTAGAATGTTTATGCATCTAATTTCCTAAGTAAAGAATTTGCGTTGTCTAATAGATACATGTTCCGCATATGAGGATACCTAAAAGTCTTAAGTTCATTTTTTTTTCACATTTGTGCATGGTGTCGAATTCGTACCTTATATACCTGTCGTAAGATAACTCTCTATATCAGGAAAGTTAGCAGTAAATGAGATTGCTAGAAAAGATTAAAATATATCAGAATAATCTTCGATTGTTCTATTGTCTGTAGACTTTTAGACTAATGCCGAAATTATTGCAGAAAACAGGAGCTAATAAACTATATTTGATTTCAAGAGATTTATGGCCCAAAATATATCGTAAAAGACAACAAGTCTTCAAGGCGGGTTCATATTAAAATTCAAGATCGATAACTTTTATAATGCAAGCAATGCCTTGTTTTTTTGGTGGTAGTAGTCAAAACTCGTATGGGTATCATTCGAAGATTTCTGTAAAAGCTATTTGAACAATGACAAAATATTCAAAATTTTCTATGCATAAATATCGAATGAATAAAAAAGCAATTTTTTTGCCAATTAGTAGAAACGGGATTCAAAAAATTAAAATAACTAGTAAATTTCATAAACTCTTGTGGCTGTTTTCCTGTAACCTTAAATATTCTCCAGAACGTAGACCGGAGAGTGTATTACTTGCTTATTTTCTGTAATTTAAGTTATTCTGAATTTTATTATTTTCTAGGTCGCTATATCAACTCTTTGAGTCTATTGGTATCACTTGTATAGATCTTTTTCTATCTTTAGACCACAGGTTTTATTGAAAAGATATTGACATGCCTAATGCTAACAAATATGAAGCATGCACCAATTTCATGGTTAGTCGAGGCAACTCTGTCCTCAGATACAATATAAGATAATTGATGCTGTTATCTACAATGCAAACTTGTTGAAACCCATTTCCTTAACAACTTTGAGAACCGAAGATTCTGATATGCCACCCTTATCCGAATGGTATATATATATAATAGTTTAGGGTTTACCGTTCACCTTTTCTTTTTATTACCAACCGCATTAGAAATAAATTAGGTACACATTATCGATATATCTCAATTTAAGCCACCTTTCCTTAATGCGTTATCATTAGTTCCATAGGCGAATTATAAGAATTAAATTTCGATTTAATTTGCATTGTCTAGAGTTTGTAATATTTTTCAGCAATTCCATTCTATTCAGTCCTCTAGAAATATTTTCATTTTACGTTAAAACTCATGAATAGCATTTCCCGCCATATGTATATTTCAGATGATACTTTAGAGCAAGAAAATTAATTAATTTGAAACCTAATTAGAATGAATAGTAAAATTATAAGATCAAAACAGAAAGTCATTTTCAAACGACATTATAGGAAGCATAATTGAGTCTTATGAAATAAGGAACTAGGATTGCTAGAGAAATCGTAAGCTTTCAAGCCTTAAGACCCTATATAGACAACAGATTATAATTGTTTGAATACTTATATGTAGGTGTAAGATAAAAGCCTGCATATCTATAGAGCTCAAATGTCAGAAGTATGTAGGTAAGTCCATACAACGCACAATTACAGGATGTAAAAATTATCTTTTTCCTGACCCACGAAAAACATTATCTCTTCTACTTCACATCCATCTACACACACACACACAAACCTTAAGATCAGTTATATATTATAAATACTAAAAATTCATTCACATAAAATACAACTAATTAGCATATTGCTAAAATTAAAACAATCTCAAATTAGTAACTATATAAATACCGAGTATCTCAAAAGCACGTGCCATCCACACCGCGAAACTTGAATGCAATCGAGCAGTCGATCGCGAACGGGTCAAACTGGTTCATAGACTTTTCACACGATTAACAAAAAAATTTAAATAAATATTATGTAATATGTTGAATGTGCATGAATGTTAATCAGTCACTTGCTTAGCAGGTAGTAATAATTTAGATAAATATCAAACTTGAACTTCCAAAGATTCTTAAGTTTCAGGGTCATTATACGATTACATTTACATCATTTGATGGACCAATAAAACACCATCTATACGTCCATCCATCCGAGTCTGCTGAGAAAAACAAAAAGCTCAAGGCAATTTCAATGATGACTGCATATCTAGGTACCTACATGCCTATAAGTCTCTAAATAGTGTGTTCAAAAAACAATAATTCCAATTCAACATGGTATTTAAATGGGGAATTTTCATCAATCAATATTTGCCCCATTTTAATAAATCGTCTTTTTTTTATCTGTTTCTTTTTCTTATTTCCTGAATCCATTTTATGCTAATTATGATTTGCATAAAAGATGAGATATAAATGCAGTTCAGCTGATACTCATTGAAATTTTTACGGAATGGGAAGTGAGATAATATCTTATGATGATTCAATGATGAACGCAAGCTAAAGACATACTTCGTATTAATATTCAGGTGATGTTTATTGTAATTAGTTTCATTTTGATTGTTTATGAAAGATTTTGACAAGTTTCAAGGTCTGAAGTACGTATAAGGTAGGCCTTTGTTTATGGAGTTATTGTTAATTGAATGCCTCCAATTAATACTGATGCGTGATGTTAATATTAATATATTTTATTTATCGATATAAAAATACAATAAAGAGGACTTTTATGGCTAACTACGACATTCCTATTGTTTTGATAAGGAAATATCTAAGCACCCTATTAGAGAAGTGTCTTATGAGTATATATTTTAAAATATGCATCCACAAAATAGTATTCCCTATAGTGGCCGCAATAGCTAGAAAAATAATATCATAGTGGAAATTATTTACATAAATAAAAATCACAATCGAAATTTCATAACACTCTGAGACGCCCTTCCAAAAAAAAACTTTACAAATATCGCCTTAAAAAAAATATATTGAAAAATATATATAAACAGAAACTGACTTACATACTAGTGTATCACCGGTGAAAACCAAAATGTGGTCTAGTAGGGCCAGTATAAAGGATATCTCCCATAGGACAATTTATCACCAGTGATACGTTATGTAAGCCTTGTTTTGACGGATGCTATTAAATACCTCAATTTGCTTCACTTAGACCACTATTGGGTCCCTAAATACATCCTGCTTTTCTTAAAAAAAAAATCAAGATAGTCCTAAGTTATTTACTTTGAAGCTCTCTTAGTCCCGAAAATAAGTAGCTACCTATGTAGAAGCTAGTATCCCTTTCTTCTTGATCGCTAGGACGAGACTAGTGTAAAGCACATGGTAAACTGATTCAATTTCTTCAGGCTCTTTCGAGGTTTATGTCAGAAATCATTTGCAGATGGATTCATTCTTCTAGCATGGTTTCATATAGCAGACTTTTCTCAGATAAAGTGCAAGTTTCCTAAAATCACTCTTTTTTCACTACTCAAAATTCAAATATTGGAGACTGATGATGAAGAATTTAAAAATTTCTAATAATTTCAAAAACAACATGCCACAGAAGTCATGTGGCAGCAATAAATGCAAGAAACAATTAATTAAATGCTCTATTCTGCTCTGTTCAGCCTAACTCCAAGAAAATCATCATACAATACCCGGTTTTTTTAATTATCAAATTCCGGCTAAAATGACTTCCAAAAAAAAAAAAAAAAAAACAAATTAAATAATACTGAATAAGATAGAAAAAAGAAAGAAAATGTGATAATATGACAAAAAAAAAATGTTAAAAATAAAAACTGTCAGAAAAGACGTCAGTATATTTCTGATAAATGTTTGTACTCGCAGAGAAGACTATTGAAACAAAATGGAAACTCAATTTAAAATTAATAACTGAAACTCTAGATAGGTCGTCATTTCCGATTACTCTAATTTGCTCCTAATAAATGTTAGTCAACATCGCGAATTCATTTATCAATGAAATACTGAAAAAAATATTATGAATGTAAAGTAGAGTAATTTTTTGAAAGCTGAACCATCACTATATAGTTCATTAGTCTTTTGACTATCTTTAAAAAAAAAAAAAAAACAATTATTTGCATTTTATTTGCATTAAATTAAAAACACTTTTCTTTTCTTTCATTGCAGATACTACAAAACTCTTTATATTATTTTCGCAATCTTCATCCCATGCCTAATCCCATGCTTATTCTGGAACGAAACTGCTTTCAACTCATTCATGGTGATTTATCTTGCTCGAACTGTACTTCAATTGAATTTAACATGGTGTGTAAACAGTGTAGCTCACATGTTCGGAAATAAGCCTTTCGACAAGTAAGTTTTCTCAATGAAATTATAATTTTATATAACTACAAAATATGCTTCCTTCTTTTTTTCCACCCCTTCAGGAATATGCTTTCCGTTGAATCTAAATATGTATCAATGTTTGGTATCGGAGAAGGATGGCACAACTATCATCATTCCTTCCCATGGGACTATAGAGCATCTGAATTGGGAGCACCCTACAATCTAACCACAAAAGTAATTGACTTCTTTGCAAGATACGGACAAGTATATGATCGCAAAAGTGTTAGTGTAGCAATGATGAAGAGCAGAATTTTGAGAACCGGAGATGGAAGTCATCATATGTTTGGAGTTGATGCTTATTATCCAATTGAAGAAGAGAATTCCCTAAGAAAATATATCGTAGATAAAAAAGATGGCGGCAGCAAACTTCTAATGGATCAACTCGAAAAAGAAATAAAATTCGATCATTTCAATAATAATGCAAATGCCGATGTTAAGAGTAATATGAAAAAAGATTTCAATCTTAATGAGAATATCTTAAAAAGTACCAAAGCTTCCCTGAATATGGTTTCCTAAGAAAACAGTAATATTTTAATTGTAGGATTATTTAAAATAATGATTAAGATTCTGTTAATGATTGCTAGATATTGTTCGTAGTTTTAGCAGTGATATTTTAGAAACGTTGAGCATATAATTTTGAGACAAAATGGTATAAACAATTAACGTGGGAAACTCGCGGTGTGTAAATATATCCTATGTTTTAAAGAAATTGTGTTGTATTTATTTGTTTTTTTTTTTTTGTATATGTATATGTATATGTATATGAATATATACGTATATAGTTAAAAGGATAGCTGAGCGAGCTCTTCGAAAAAAATACACCTACACATTTATTTAGTTCTGTTTCTAAAGAATACTATTGACCGTTAGATGGCGTTGATTATACAAAAAAATAAAACTGAACCGACTATTTGACTAGTTTGTTGCAAAAATGTATAAAAATGATACATCAGCATTTTTACGGAGGTATTCAAACCAATAGCTGTTACCCATAAAATCTGAAAATAGAAATACTTTGGAACCTCAAACTTATTAGTTACTTAAAATTAGATGAAGTATAGATGGAATCAGTTAGAATTAAATGATTCTTATGCATTTTAATTAATTGCTTTTACAAGACTAAAAAAAAACATAAATACCATATAAGAAGGCTGAGCCTAGAAGAACAGTACTGTGAAATGTAGTATCTTTGAGACTATCATTAATTTGTAAAAAACTACAAATCTGTCAATCTCTTTGTAACGAAAAAGCTATGACTGATAGTAGTTTTGATTTGTGCTGCGACCTATACCTACATATAAACGGTCGTTTACTACTGTTATTATGTTTACTTTGACTTCAAGTGTTTCACAAAGCTTGCTTTTCAGTAAATCTGGATATGAAAACCGTGAATGTGAAGGCATATATAGTATGTAATTATTAGAATTTCTACGTTTATTTGAATATGGTTTGAGTTTCAAATATTTTTGAATGTTTTTATAAATTTGCAAAAGTACTCCATATAAATGCTCAGTTTTAGGTTAGATTAGGTTACAACTTCACTTAGACCACCAATTGTTTGCAGTTGGCCTTATAGATTCATGAGAATTTATCTTTAAATATTTATTGCTCATTATAGCCACCATACTTAACTAAAAAATAATCTCAGGAATACTATTTCCTACAGTTCACTTAACTGCAATAAGAAGTAGTTACCGAGTAATCTACTTCTTCTGGTCGCTAAAACAGAGCATTATCAAAGCACATAGTGAACTAATTTAATTTTTTCGGCATTCATACAATTCCAATAGAAATTATTTACGGTAAGACTCAGCTTTCTAGCATAGTTCCCTATGCTCCAATGACCATTATAACATCTACTAGATTCCTGGTGTTGTTTTTGCTAGTTCTGAGGAGTACCTATATCTGATCTCATTTTATCATACACGAGCAAATTGTGCTCTATTTTTCCACCGGTGACTAGATGATGTCCACTTTAAGAGTATCAATCGGAACCATCCCATTATCATCTGTTACGGAGATGTGTATCTTAAAGCTCTTTTTGGCCAATTGATATGTTCTCTCTTCGCCAGCTTTATTTGCATACTCCGATAGCCAACATAAGGCCACCTTATGGAATCTGCAAATTTCTCCTAGGCTGTTGTTACATAGTTTCACCACTTGAGATTGTATTATTAAAACTTGAACCGCATTGACTGCCGCATAACCCTCAGTATTTACGCGTAATTCATACGCCTAGAAACCAACAACACCAACAATTGCCATTTTCTAGAGTATATTATATTCCTTCCACTGTGTCCTTTTGATCTGACCATATATATAGAGCTAGCGAAGGGTTCTACCACTTCATTCTTGTCCCATTTCATTCTAGTAGGTAACCTAAAATCAAAATTCTTACTAAAATTAAAAACAAGGCGCTGATAATCTGTGTCTATTCCGCTGCCAACATAGTCGACTTATAGAAGGATTTTAGACTGGCCAAAAATTAATTTCCTCCATATTTTTGTGTAGCTTTCAGTCTGATGGTACTTCACGCTGCCAGTTAACACATTAACTATTACCTATAATGCCACATTTGGTGTGGTACACAAAAATCCCATTGTGACCATCCCATCTGTCCTCTGAATTATGAAAAGCCTGTCAAAATCATAAATTCAATGCATCACCTCAGTTTCTAGCCCCCAGTTAATTCCTACAAGCAGAGAGATCCACAATGTTTTTTTAATGCGTTCTTCTTGGTTAAAGATTCAGTTAAGTTTAAAATCCAGTAACTTGATTTCACTGGAAGGGAGCAGTTTTTCCTCCATTCGTCGGAATCCTAAGCTCTGGTATTTTCATTACATTTATGCTAACAACAATTCTGCTTTCGAAAGATTCACACCTAGTTCACTTTTCAAAACCAAGATATACAGCTTAGCCATCCGAGCCAGCCTCCCACTAACAGTAGACGAAAACCTACCTGATACTGAAATTATTAAATCGCTTGCATAAGCAACTATAGTGTTTTGTTCGTCCTCTAATATGCCGAAGATTACATCCATCACTAGTAATCACAAGAGTGGAGATAACATGCCTCTTATGGGTGTTCTTTTGAATACAACTCTACTCACTCTACATCACCCATGCTAGAGCTTAACGCCCTACTAAAAAGCATTTATTTAATTCAATCATTTAAACCATGATTAAGTACTTCCAGTCCCATGATGTTAAAAATACCTTTTCTCAACACCATGCTGACTTTCAGACATAGAGTCGCTCGGCTTTATTCCACTTATATAGACCTTGTGTGGTGTTCGAGTGCTTTGAGCATAGGACGAAGAGAGACTAATGGATCTGCAGTACCTTGTCGTCATATGGTGCGTTCTTCCTACCTTCGCAAAAAAGATTACCCTTACTTCCCTCCAAGCTGTAGGTATATATCAGAGCAGGAATACCTCCTATAAATCGAAGATAGTCATAAAGAAATTGGTAAAAAGTGGCATTTGAAGCACAATTGGCAGCAACCGATCAAAATCTGGTAATTTTATAGACTTAAAGGAAAATATTACCTAAGCAACTGTGCGACCTTTGGCTGTGAAGACCCACTCACCCCCAACTGCAGACTACTCCACATATCCCTTAGCGTTCTGCGTGACCTTCACGTTCATTAAGAGCAAGAAGTGCACGCTGAGGATTGCTTCTTGTTTCTGGTTATACAGATATCAATAACCCTTTTGACAAGACCGGACGAAATGTGTACTCTTGGAATGAGGATCATCTTATCGATCTTATCCTTAAAAAATAATCTCAGACTATCCTTATATCTGGACAACTGGATGTGTGCTTAGCCATATTGGATAGCCTATGGGAATTCTCAACACAATTCCACTTTTCACAAGGATTCAAAGAAAGCTACCATCTTCAGCAGCTAAAATATGATGTCGGAGACTCAGAGAAGAAAATATTTTTATTACTTTCCTCACTCTTTTGCATATGTTGAGTTTTTTACATATTTTTTCTCAGAATTCTATCAACAAATATTTTTAGCGTGCTAAAGAACGGCCCGGGCCAATAAATTCAAGCTAAATTGGTTGAACACTTACTGATGGTGTCACCAGTAATCAAGCCTAATTTAGCGTGTTGACCTTAGTACTGGGGGTGATTCTGATCTTTTGTCGTACCTTATGCGTATATTTTAGTCACATATTTTGACATTTCACCACAAATTTGTCGCAGTTTTATATTTACCATATTCATTTTGATTTATCCTTTTCATCAACCACAAAATAAACTTAAATGAATTTACAATGAATAAACGTCAGAACATACGCCTAAAAGTACGACAAATTAGTCAACTGCTTCCGAGGTTGTGACAAAAATTTAAAACTATGGTAAATATTTATTTAACACCAATTTAGAGTAACAAGTGCTTAAATTTGAAATAATATTTTTTAATTTATTATTTGAAGTGTCATTTTCAGTTCATTCTACGTAATACAAGGCTTGCTGAGCTGAATAATAAAACACAAAAAAGCAGTAGAAAAGTTCATTTAATTTTTTCGCTTTTCGCATATTTTGACATATTACGACGAAAGATCGAAATCACACCCCCTCCTCCCCCCCCCCCCCCCCCCCCCCCAGATCACGATCGAGAATAACTCTCAGCGCGCTAAATTTTATACGAAAATTTAGTTTAGCGCGGACATCAGTACTAGGCTAAAGACGAAATTTTCTCTGTCAAAAAGACGGTATTCAAGAGGAAGACTATCGCCATATTTTTTCTCTAAACTACTAGTATTATGTTAAGAGGAGTCAGTATCAGCTAAAATTTCAATTTAGACACCAGCGAGCCTGTAGGCAATAAAACTTACTATACGTAGGTTTGTGTCCTGAAAGTATGAAAATTCATATAAAATTAGCCTAGACCTAGACCACAAGTCACATTAGAGACATCTAGCGTAAAAGACAGAAACCCACCATGCGACAATTTAAGACGAAAAATGAAACTTTGCAGATTAAAGAAATTGAAAAATTTTAACGAGAATTAACTCTCCTAAATTTTATTTTGCACATAATTGTTAAATATACTATTTTGCTTTATATTCCTAAAACTTTCAACGAAATAATGCAATTTCTCTTCGGTGAAATATCGAGAGAGAAAACTAGTACTATTAGAGTTGAACAATTAAAAAAAGTGCCACTAAAAATGAAACAACTCGACGTTATTTGCTAGATCTAGGCTTTATCTTTCTAAAATAGTCACAATATAAAGAAATGAGAATACCTACTAAGAGGAATTTGATTTGAAAAAAATCAATTTTTACCATTTTTTACAAGTTTCAGAGGTAATATCTCCATTCCAATACATTTTGTTTTATTTTTCTCGACGTTATTTACTAGACCTCTTCGTTACCTTTAATTTAAGATATAAATAATTTTTCTGCTACAAATTCGCATTGAAAATGTATGAAACTTGCAAATCTTGGTACTGACTCCTCTTAAGTACTGTAATCCATAATTTAGACGGAATAGCCATTTTTTTTAAATGGAAAGTATCATTTTCAGTACATTCTATACGCCTAATGAACTTTGTTTTTATACGTCATGATTTAAAATGAACTGAAAATGATATTTTGCATAGACAAATAAAAAATTTTATTTTAAATTTGAACCCACACACATTTATCACAGTTCAAAGCTCTTGTCACTACCTCAGAAGCAGTTAACAAATTCAACGTATTTTTTGTCGTATATTTTCACAATTATGTATTCACTGTAAATTCATTTTAATTCATTTTGTGTTAAATGAAAATTAGTAATCAAAATGAACTAGGTATATTGAAAACCAAAGTACCAAAAGTTATAGCAAAATATCACAATCGCAGCACTCTGAGCTTAATTTCTCGAGATTTTAGAAAACGACGACTTTCGCCTCACTGAGAATTTGTCACGGCATTAAAAATTATAAGCTCCAATTCACTCATAACGGGTAAAAATCTGCACAATAATAACATACTTATTTGCAAGAAATAAAATACTGTTCGTTGAGACCAATCTGCTTTTATTTCTAGTTCTATAGAGGGTTAACATTAATAAAGTCCAATGGTACGCCATGCCATATATTACCCTTGTCCGCCACTATGCATTATTTAATTTCAATAGTAGGCTTGAGTTCAAATTCTGGAGACATTTTCGTAAGTATTCTTTATTTTGATTGAGTTATGTCTTTTGTCGTGAGCTCAGCTGACCAAAATATCTTCAATCGGGCGACGCTGTGGAAGATTCGTGAGATTCATTTCTTTTGGAACAAATGTAATGCCTTTGTTTCGGTAGTCATTTTGGCATAATGTGAGGATGCCTTATCGTGCCACAAGACATATGTTATCATCATGAGCAAACCATTTTTTATGAAAGGAATCAAAATTTTCCTTAACCATTGATTTTTATACACGTCTTGGTTGATAGGCAGCCCAGAATAACTCAGAAGAAGTTTTGAAACTCCTTTCTTGGAAATTTCTATGCAAAGCATGAGGTTTTCTGGAACATCTTCTTGAATTTATATTTTACATTTGCTGATGTTAAAGAATAAATAACGTCATTACCAGGTAACTGCTGTTTGTTTAACGGAAAATAGCTTTCGTTATCCAAAACAAAAATATTTTTCAGAAAATTGAGGAAGTATCCGTCTGCAGTCCGATTTTACTTTATTTATTTCCTCTTCTGTGTGTGACTTACATTTTTTTCTAGCTTTAATCCCTAAATTCCAAATATATGGCTGGCTGCATTTTAATTTCTTATCTGCATCTCGCTGGCTAACTACGACTTTATTTGGGAACATGGACTTTACTCTTTTTAGATGTTTAGAATTCATAATTAAAGCTTTTGAACCCGAACCACATTTTCTTTCTACTCGCCTTCGTTTTTTAGATAGTTTTTTACTTAGCTTTTTCTCGCATTCTTAATTCTTTTCAAAAAGTTCCATAACCCGATTATGCAATACTCCTACGCCATTTTAAAAAGAACTATATAATGTTGGAAGAAAATTTTTCGAAATTATCATAATAACTGTACACTGTATACTACTGGCTTCATGAGTTTAGTTGTTTGGTTTCTTATGTATTGCAGATCAAACTCACTGCAAAATTTTTAGTTATCACCCGTTACTCGTTTATATACTGGACGATGTATATCGTTGCAACCCCCATAATAACAATAATGTGAAATAAAGGAAAACATATAAAACATACACTAATTCATTACTGTGCTCATACTGGAAACCTACAGAAAATACTGTTATTCTAAAAACTGCATATTCGCAAGGTTGCCCCAAAACAGAGACTTGACAAGGAAATAATTAAAAAAAAAAACATTGGGTGGGCCATCAGGTACAACGTAATACTAACTATATATAAAAACTTCGTCGTACAGAAATACCTCCAGTTCTACTTCGATAAGAACTCATTTTGAAAATTGTGGAAAATTTATAAAATTGTCTTTACAACTATCGCACAAAATAAGGTGTAATGAAAAATATAAAACTAAGGCAATTAAATTAAATAAAAATCAAACAAAACATAATGCTGACACCCAAAATGCCGTACATATATGCCTTCTTCAAAAGAAGATTTAAGTAGTATCCAAAGTGTCGCCTGTCTAAACTTGAATTGGAGGATTATCCGGTATTAAATGCGCATACATAAACACTAAGTCGCGTGAATACAGAATGCCTTGCAGCTGTTTCTCCATTCGCTTTCCCAGAGCCGGTTGCTATATTTTGCAATTTATACGTTGGATCCAATTCTCAGGCGCATTGATTTTCCTGTCTGTAACAAAACTGGACTTGACATCACTAACTAAGTTGGATAGTACCGGATCTCTTGAATTTTTGAAAGACTACTCCTTATTAGGAAACTGAACAGAAGTTGACCACTAACTAACTAACTAACGGCAAATCCATTCAATTCTCTTACAATTTGCGGATACCTTCCGTCGTCGGACACTCATACATATATATGGAGTGAGAACTCACGGTTAATTTTTTCATGAAATCAACGAAAGCAACTCTAGCCGTTTTCATACAGTAGACAAGGAATGTCGGTCATTATGACATCCGATAGCCAGTTGAAGTCTTGCACACACTATCGATTCCATGACGTAATCACTTATTTTCCCTCTTAGTTGCTCTACTTTATTTTAACTCTATTCCACTCGTGTTTAATGCGACTGCGTCTACGTCTGACGTATCAACTCGTTTTCTTTTTTTTTTTTTTGTCTTAACTCTGTTCGAAGAGATTACTCACAGCACTCTTACCAATGACGATAATGCCTACTTAAAACAGAGGTTAATGTTGAAAACTAATCGAATTCTCTGCGCAACTCAAGAAAAACAGCAGGCGAGATAAAAGTCACGGGACTTGAGGAAAATTCACTCGTTAATATTTATAAACTAGGAAAAAAAAAAAGAGTTAAGCTTAGGAGCCCAATTAAGACAGGTCTACTCGTCTATCGTCTTACCTATATCACCACAACCCCATCAATTGCACTAATTATACCAGAAATGGTTTTGATCTTAAACACTTGAATTTTGTTGCGATTGATTCCAAGTTTGCTGGCGACTTTATAAATGCTTTTTGTCAGAAGTAATTACGCAACATGTTTCCAGAAAAATTTTTATACACTGCTCTTGCGATACCAAATCTATCTACTATGCGAGACGAAGTGATTTAATATTTGCCATAGACCACGAAAGGTGATCAGAAGGCGACTTTCAACATTGATTTTTCCTTTTCCTTCCGTGAGAATTGTTTACACTTTTTGTGAAAAAATTTTTTGCTTTTTTTTTTTTTAATGACGCTCAAGTGGTACTCTATTTCGTATTGGGCAAGTATTTTGTTTTAATTCTTAAAAATTGATAAATGAGTAAAATTTTCAAAATTCTTCAGCAAATAATTCTGATATTTAAAAATAGGTACAAATAGGTGTATTACAGATAATATGTGTCGTACCTCTACGTTTATGGAAGCTTTATACTATAATTTTATTGAAACTCTTTTCGGCCTCAGAAAAAGCAATTCTTCTTATGGATCCTAAGGTAACTATCTTACTTAGGCCACCACTATTCATAATTAACACCAGTAACGCATTTTTATTAGCATTCTATTCGATAATTCTTCGCTATACTAACGAGGAGAACATCCAAATAACCAAAAGAAACACCGGACCACATATTCTCTAAGCCAAGGTGGAGCAGCAGTACTCAGTCGAAAGTATGCGAATGGTAGATACAAAGTGACCTCCAGTTTTAATCAAACTGCTTTTCCGTGTTAAAGCAGATATTAGAATCGGCTGACTGTATCTATTTTATCTACTAATGGAAACTAAGCGGAACCTTTTTAGAAACAAAAGATGGTAATTACCTTTCCTGATGTGCCAAACCCAAAATCTTATGGAACAGGATATCTTTGATCGTCCTGTCACGATGGCACAAGTAGGCTACCCTCCTTCTAATAAATATGTTTAGTTGATCTTAGAGCAGGACAAAGAAAATAACCCTGTGCAGCTAGTCGGGAGCGAGTCCTTCATTCCTGGTGAATATAGACTCGAAAACTCTGATGAGGAATTAAGGTGATATGATAAGGGTACAGGAAAAAATACAGAAATTAAGTGGAGTGGCTAAGATATATTTTAATTGATTGTTTGGACATCGGTGCGAATCAAACGAAGTCTGTGCGCTAAAATATGAAAGCTCAACAAAATATTCGAATACTTCCGTTCTAAAAACTCAACTTCTAAACCAACTAAGGTTAAGAAAAAGAGAATTCACCAGGGGAACGAACTTAAAGGGAAGCAGATGCTCTCCAAAGAGGGCGAGTAAGCTCCCAAACCTCTCTCTTAAATAAGCAAGCGATAGAAAATGTCGAAATGGGCATTCATTTGAAAGAGCTTCTTCGATAGAAGGGGTTTATGTACATATACCTACATATATGACCTAGGCAGAGTCACTCACGCCGGTAATGTTAGAGGAGCAGGATGAAGGTAAGATCAGTTTCACTAAATTAAATAATCCCGTGATATTACTTTGGGTATGCATGTTATATGGTAACTTTAAAATTTCATATCTCAAAAATAAAGACCAACGCCATCGCAACATTTTGTACGTAGATATATAAGGTCTCTATGTAGCTTCAAAATAAAAATGCAAAAGAAAATGCTAGAATAAAATTGTATTTCTATACATTCCCCCCAGTGCAGTATTGCCATACAACAGTTTTGATATATGGGTATAAGGTGACTTTAAAAGTTCATATCTCAATAACGAAGCTAAATACCACCGCATTTTTTTGTACATAGATAATACAAATAAAAAAATTAAGTGCTACAAGTCCTCAATAGTGAATAATACTATTTTTTTTTAACAAAAAAAAAACTATTTTTATTTTCGATCTGTGCTGCTATGTTTTTAATGAAAAATATAAAGTATTAAGCTTCATTTGGCATTGGAATCAGCAAAATCGGTTGTTCCGTTCTCGAAATATGATTTTTTTAAAACGACGTAGTAAAAGAAACATGAGTGTGAGCTATTTTGGTATTCTATTCAAATTATGAAAGTTTTATCCAAATCGGATATGGTTGGGTCAAAAACAAGCCCTTTTTGATCGTTTTCGTTTGGAATGGCTGTAAAATACATATTTCAAATTTTCAATATTTTCATCCCTCTGTTGTAAGTTCAGTATTGTTTCTGCAAGTAATTGCTCTTAATTCTCCACGTCGACGCGTTTTCAGGCAATGTTCAAATATATAGTGAAAAACAAAATTTGTGTATGGCAACCCTACGAAAAAGCTGCCCAATTCGTCCCATTTTCAAGCTCAAATCTGTATTTTTTTTTTAAATCTGCTAAGTCTGCAGCTCGAGAATTAAGTTGAAAAAACTCTATGCAAACGAAAAATCTTTAAAAAAGAAATTTCATTGCAAAAAGAGGGCGTTTCACATAAAATATATATATATAAAGGGTTTTCCAATAAGAGGTGTTAATTTAATTATCCCGCTATTTCGATAGATGTCACTTTTGGAACTATCATTTTTTGACATTTGACAAGAAAACTACGCCATACACGCGATACACGATTCAACAACGCATTGAAATTATTAAAATTCACTATAAAAATGGTGAACATGTGGCAGAGACGGTTCGTAAAACTCGAACATTTTTGGGTCGGCGTGAAGCACCTTGTCGAATCGCAATACAGAAATTGGTAGAAAAATTCGAGCTGTCGGAACAAGTTAGTGATGTGAAGAATAAAACCCGTGCACGTCGCTCAAGAACAGCCGAGAATATTGCTGCTGTAGCCGAAAGTGTTGAAGAAAACCCAGGTTTGTCCATTCCTCGTCGTTCTTTGGAATTAGGCATTCCACAAACGTCATTACACTGTATTTTGCATAAAGATTTGGGTCTTAAGGCTTATAAAGTTCAGTTAACACAAGAACTCAAGCCGGCCGATCATCAAAAACGTCGAGTCTTTGCTGATTGGGTCCTTGAAATGCATGAAAATGATCCGGAATTCCATCGAAAACTCATCTTGAGTGATGAGGCCCATTTCCACCTCGATGGCTTCGTCAACAAGCAAAATTGTTGCATCTGGGGCTCGGAAAACCCAAGAGTTATTGTCGAAAAGCCTCTCTATCCTCAACGTGTGACTGTTTGGTGCGGTTTATGGTCCCGCGGGGTCATTGGATCTTACTTTTTCGAAAATGAGGCTGGAGCAACAGTTACGGTGAATGGATTGCGCTATCGACAGATGATTAATGATTTTTTATGGCCGAAATTGGATGGTATTGATCTGGACAACGTTTACTCTCAACAAGACGACACTACGTGCCATACAAGCAACGAAACCATTGATCTTTTACGGGAAAAGTTTCCGGACCGTGTTATCTCTCGAATAGGTGATCACAATTGGCCACCGAGTTCTTGTGACTTAACACCTTGCGACTTCTTCCTTTGGGGCCACGTGAAAGAGAAGGTCTACACCAACAGCCCAGCGTCGATTCAAGACCTCAAAGATGGAATTCGTGAGGCTATCGAGGATATAGGGCAGCCACTTTGCGATTTGGTTATGGAAAATTTCATGAAAAGGATATGGTCCTGTAGGCATGGTCGTGGCGGTCATTTGGCTGATGTTATTTTCCATTATTAACGTCATACCTTCCTCTTTTTAACGGAATAAAGATCCGATCATTTGTCTCAAAAAATGGCATTTCCTTTGAATATCAAAATAACACCTCTTATTGGAAAACCCTTTATATATAAATTTACTGTTTTAAAAAAAAACGCCCGTGTGTAAAACGTCAGCTCCCTAAATGAACGCGTTCTCGAGTTATCGTGAGGATGGACGGACAGACAGACAGACAGACGGACGGACGGACGGACGGAGGGACAGACGAAAGGACAAACGGACGGACGAACGGACAAACGGACAGACGGACGAAAATCAAAAAAAAAACTTTTAGTATTATTCGTGGGTGTCCAACCCATTTATCTCTGCTAGGGTGAGTCTGAATTCGCATGTCGAATTGTAATATACCACTCATCAACAGCTACACCCAACAAATGTAAAATTTTTGAATTATTACTTTCCATTCCGTAGCATTTTCTGGAAACCAAAAAAAAAAAAAAATTAGTAAAATTGGAAATTATTTTTAATCCATTTATATATGATACTGGAAATGGTGGAATGGTGATGTAAACAAATAATTGGGGAGGGGGGGAAATTACATTAGATTTATGCCCTAAGGAATATCGACGACAAGTGTACTAACTCTACTTTGCGTACTTTTGAGAAACAACAAAAAACTGTTTACGATAAAAAGTTCTCAGTAATGTTTTTCAATTTTTTTTTTCGAATAATGTAGCTCAATAGATAAAGACTAATGTCATTAAGATATTTTTAAATAATAATTGATAATTATGATACATACTTTAGTTAGGACATTTTGAAGTATAAAATGAAAAATTCGAGTTAGGAAATTTTGCACGCATGTCGTCGATATGTTACATCCAAAAACGTAAATTCTCTGTATGAAAATATAATACTTTTCTTTTTTTTATACTGGAAGTATATTTTTATTTGCTTTTAGTCTAGCCATGAGAAGTTTTACTTTGCATTTAGTCAGGAAGTTTGAACAGTTGATGGAAGCTGTACATTTTTGTGACCCTAACAATACACTAAATTTGCAGCCTTGACCTTTAACTAACGGCGATGAAATCTTGATAAACAGACGGAAAACCCGGGTTATTTTTCAAATTATCTCTGCTTTGATTGATTCTAGTGCAAAAATAGTTATTATGAAAAAGAAAGAGAATGAAATTTTCAATAATTAATGCCATATTAATTTTTTTGTACAATCACTGAAACAGCGCTAGGAGAATTTAAATAAAAATATTTTCTTTCGTATACCTAGAAAAAGTGCATCATTTTTTCGTAATCATTCCATTTATTATCAGATTTTTCATCAGGTGGCACTGTTTTAACTTTCAGAGTAATATTTACATCATTCATTAACCATACGAAATTACACATGGATATTTGGAATATCGTAAGATTTGGTCTTAACCCAATTCTAACGTTTCTTCTTGTTACTTACAATTTTTAATAATATGTTGTTTTTATATAATAGACGTTCCTTTTGTGTCTTTATTTATTTTATTTTTATTTAATAAATAAAACTCTATTATATATTCAACTCATTTTGCACTCCCTAACTTCTTCCGACAGGGCATTATACTAACTCACGTTCTATTATTAATATATATTATTTTTATACCCTAGATGAAATCATAGGGTATACTAAGGTATACTAATTTGTCATTCCATTTGTAGCGCACAGCAATTCTGCTGGTAGAGCGAAATGGATTGGTCACCCACGCATAATATTAAGAGTTATCTGATTTTCGCATATCCGTCCATCTGTCCGTCCTCGAGAACGCTTTCATTTAGAATACCGAAATTTTGCGCACGGGCTTTAAAAAAAAAAGTACATTAAATTTCGAAAATGGGACAAATCTCCTTCGGGGGGCTAGCATAGAAGAATTTCGTGTTTCATTAAATATTTGGTCACCGCCTGAGAACGCGTCGATATATAGAGCTGTACATAGCATTTTCATAGCAATAGTAAATGAAATTTCAAAAATTAACTAAATCGAGTAACCCGTTCTTGGTGTTTCCATATAAAAATTTAGGATTTTTTCGTATACTGTGAAAATGAGCAGTCCTAGATGTTTTTATTATACTAAATAAAAAGGTTCTTCAAAATATATGATCCTATGAAATTGGTCATAATCATTTTTACTGTCCGACGAAACGCTCTAGAAATATATGCGAAAAACCACTTCAATAATCAAACTTGGACAAAGAGGTGACCACACGAAATTACATACGAACATTTATCTAGGATATCGTGAGATGATAAGACCAATTCTAGATTTTTTACTTGTTTAAGTTCTATTTGAGCAATTTCAGGTATAATTTTACACCCCCCAAACTATGAGTGAAAATTAGAGTTTTAAAAGTTTAAGTCTTCAGATGACCTTTCAATTGCTAAACAGCGTATTATCTCTATAAGATGTTCTCCTCGGTGAACTAAACGTCTGCAAAATCATGTTTACGGAGTATTTCCAATTAAACAATTACTCAGAATGTATATACGCAAGACAGAGAAAACAAATTTTGGCAAAAATCATGTAATGGCAATATGTCAAATATTGCAGACGCGACTTTAATTGTGAATTGTTTATGTGAATTTTCGATATGTTTTAAGGGAAACTCCTACAGTTGTGTTTTATGTTTCATAATCATAGATTGCAAAAAAAAAAACTTGAGTAGAGTAGAGTAGACTAGAAAAATAATATTTGAAACAAAGTCCTAGGTGAATAAACTGCATAACTAAAAGTGAAAAATATTATAATGTATTAAAATGTGGATATCAATAAATTCTGCAGATTTGTCGAAAAGACTATAAAGGCTATTTATTTTGAGAACGACACCGGCTAGCCTTAGATGTCTTAAATTTGGATGAAGATTAAGTTTAAGCCTTTTTTTAAGGTGATTATTTATATGTTTATACTGTCTCTACTGATATAGACAAATGTAAACATTTTGATAAAATCATCTATTGGAAGCATTTCTGAACGTCTTTCTTATAACTATTATCTGTATTGCTATGGGGAAAATCAAATCAATACAAACAATAAAGAGTCTAAAATAATTTACTACAATTGCAAGTACTAATCCGAACCAACCGAAAATTTGACACCACTCTAAATTTTAACATTGGACTGCACTCATCAGACAAGTCGATTGCCTTATAATGCCTCATATTCGAAAGTAAACGTGATTCTTGATACAACATGCATATCTAACCAAATTACAACAATCTTGTCATTTGTTCTACCGGTTTGAACACCCCCTGGGTCAATTAATAGTAAACAATTGTCCATTAAATAACAATTACCATGCAAGGTAATTAGTAACGAAATTGTCGATTTCCTTACTCGGAAAAATAACCGACGATTGCAGAACAATATTCCAAGCGAGGCAATTGTTTAGCAATCATTGATTATTTTGTAAAAAATCTGACTTTGGCTGTTGTTCGAATTGAGTCTTTTTCAATGCATATTGAGCTATGACATCCCTCCTACCTTGGGAAAATTAGTTTCCACAGGGAACTAGATTTGGAGTATGCAATTGAAATTGTCTAACTAAAAACATTTCGGTTCAAATTCCTTAACATATTTCATTACATTTATTATTATTACTTTAATTTTACATAAAAACTTTTTTTTATTTTACTTGCTTTCATTAATTTCTCTCTTACATTTTTTTTCTCAATATTTCTTTATTACATTTTCTCTCTCACATTTAATTTCTTTCTTATTTTCTTCTTACCAAATATCTATCTTCTCTTTTGATTTAGTTAGCTTGTTTTTAACTTTAAATAATTATCATAAAATTGTAGAACTACTCTCTTTCGCTGTCTGATTTTGTCTTTTCTGATTAGAAATATTTTGTTTCACTGAACCTTTTTTAATCATTTTGTTTTTCTATCACATTAACAGTATTTTTCCCGGTTTTAGTTTTGTTTTCAAATATTAACTTTAATCTTAAAAATATTGTTTGCCGTTAGAAAAAAAAATGTTCTATTACTTTCCTACCTATTTTAATACTTTTTTTTCTTAACTATAAACCTCACAAGTATATTCTATCTAACTACATATACCGTGCATAGATACACCTAATTGTCTTTTCTTTTTTGCATTAATTACAAATTTATTACTTCGCCTTTCAATTAAAGTGATTTTACATGTTTTTAGAGTAAATTTAACTTATTTAAGAGTTTTTAGATGATAATTTCTTTTGTTTACAACTTAAGCGTTTCTTTCGATTTGTTTCTTTCTTTTAATTATGTAGTTACTGCTAGAACAAGTCAGGAACGAATCCAGCCAGGGTCGCGGGAGGCGCCCCCCCCCCAACCTGAAGACCGCTGAAAAAAATTGCAGTAGATCTTCTGAATTTTTCCTAACAAAATGATTCGCATCTATTCTACTGCACCTTTTTTAAAAAACGTAGCAATTTCTGGAAGCGTTCAATATGATACATTTAGGAACGCAGGCCCTAGATAGTACCTTGGCCTTCGGTCATGGTTGTTGAAGTCTATAGAGAAAACAGGAAGCGCTGATACCTGTACGTGGCTTTGCTCGGGGTATTTGAAGCAAGACAGAGCCTACTCATATTAAGTCGATGGAAGGTTTGTTTTAATTGAAAACAGCTGCCAAAGGGTCTTTGATAAGCCTTCCATGTAAAGACTGCTTCTTAGAACATTATCGGCGTGGCGATGGCGTGACAAAACAAACATTTAAAGAAACATTTATAACTTGTAATTGGAGGAATTCAGCGAAACAATACACAACGACGAAGAAGTCATTGTGCATTGTTGTAGTGAGTGTATTAAGAGAGATTAATTATTAAATAATTTTTTTTTTTATTATTTCGTAAAATGTCATAGTTTTTAGCCCAAAAGTTAAATAAAAACAAAATAAATCTTCAGATTGGGAAAGTCTCAATGAGTATCCTAGAGAATTTGATTGATCGGTCTGTTTTTCTTTAAGAGATGTTGATGAGTGCAAATTTGAATTTAGTACAATTCTAAGTTTTGGGCATGCGCGAATACATACAGTATTTACACAGCAGATTTTAACAACAGCCAAATCGCTTTTGGTTTAACGATAAGTACAACAAGCAATAAAAGCGAAAGAGTCTGCTCGTTGCACCTATCAATTGCATCCATGTCCAGAACTGAAACACTATCCAAAAAGAAAAATTTCTTTTTGGCCAAAACGTTAGAATATTGGCAAGGCGCAAAGGCAGCAAAGGTTTCTCGTCCCAGGTCAAAACTAGAGTAAATTTCAGCAGTTCAAGGTCCTTAAGGAGATCACCGTCACTATAACTGTAAGTCGTGATAGTTTGTCGTCCAAAAGAAAGACCGATAGCCCGAGCATCCATCCTTTGGTTTCAAGTCACCGTTATATAAAAGCTGTGCCTCATTCTTGGCTAAAGCTCTGCGAAAACTCTTATAATTGCCTTATTCGACAGGAAAAAGTCCAAGTGCTTGAAAACTAGCTCACGTTCAGCCTATTCCCAAGAAAGGGAAAGGGTAGCGATCCCTCAAATTATCGACCAATTGCAATCACTTCGATTCTTTCAAAGATTTGTGAATCTATTGTTAGCTCCAAATTAATGAAGTATCTAGAAAAGAAACTAATCAAACCCACAACGATCGCCAATATGGCTTTTCTTTTTCTTACCTTTTCTAATGGAACGTTGAAGCCGTAGTTTTCACAATTTTTGTGAGTCCAAAATCGTTGCCCTGATATTTCAAAGGCTTTTGATAGAGTCTGGCATTCAGCCCTTTTAGCCAAAGTTAAATCACTTGGCCTCTCTCTCGTCCTCTTCTATTATGGATGTAAAGTATTTTATCTGGTCGCTTAATACGGATTATATTAGTTGGCGTTACATCTAAATCTCAGCCAATAAATGCCGGTATGCCTCTCTTCTCTACTTTCAATCCTATCCATTGTTTTTCCAATGGCAATACCCTTGATTTCGCTTACTCCTTTGACACTCTTGCGGACTACAGAGAAAACGCCACATCTGTCATACCAGATTTCATGATAAAATCCTTGAATAACCACCTTGATAATATCCTCGCTTGGAGCAAACCGAATCGCATCGAATTCAATACATCTAAGCTCCAAAGCTGTCCCATCTCTTTAAAACAAGATCATAGAGCCTTCAGCTAATTGGCGATGTGGCAAAAACTTGTCATATGGACTCACTCGAGCACCGCCGCTCCTATATTTCTAGATGAATGGTCAATGTTCTAATGAAATATCTAGTCTGATCTCTGATTCCTCCATGTAATACTCGCACTGCAAGCCGCGCACATCCTTTTACCCTTCAAAATACTTTCGGACGTAGAGTAAAATTCCGTGATTATTTTTCATCCAGAACTATGTGAACGTGGAACAGACTACCATCTTCTGTCTTTCTTCCGGCATGCAAACTGCGAAAGTTTAAGGGTGACATACATCGGCAGCTTTACCACTCTCCTCATGTTCCCTAATTCCTTTCTTTATCACCTTCTAGCCATGCTGTGCTTTGCATCATAGTTCATATGATATCTTCTGAGCTTGGCTTAATAATATAAAAAACAAAAGAAATCACACTTTCTTAACTTGCCGACGAAGTTATATGCATCCAAGGTATGTATTGATCCTATTCTGTATTTTACAAAGTTACAATTTATGATGATTCGTGAATTTCAATAAAGTACGTTTCCCTAGTTTTACTAACTAAACTGGATGATTGGAAAGTTTTACACTTCCACCATGTACAAACCAAAACAAAATGAATATTCTAACATCCTCTTTGACTTTTCGGAGTGGCAAAGAACCTTGAGCAACTTTCTTCATTGCGAGTGGTAGCCACTTGCTAATCTATCGACTCGTATCTTTTAAATGATAAATTTTGTGCATTTGACATTTGCGAGTGGTAGCGAGTGTCTTCAGTTTTCAGCACATACCATTTTTAAACCATAGTTGCGATCCCCACCCCCCCCCCCCCCCACCCATCACCAGAATCCTGGATCCGCCACTGGAACAAGTTTCGTTTTTTTTAGGAAAAATTAAACCCCTTAGCTATTTTAACCTTAATCTTAACTTAACCTAGTTTCTACACCCTAAAGTTTCCTACACTATGTGACTATCTGAAACTAGTTGGGCATGCATTGCCATATTAGTGGATTTGCAGAATATGTGCAAGTATTAAAGAATTTATAAGAAATATTTCCTGCTTTTATTTCAACTAGGCCAATGTTTGCCTTATTATGCAGAACCATGGCAAATTAAAAATCATCTTTAGTAGTTTGTTTTTTTTCTCTGTAGCTTAGCTTTGTGTGATTTCGCACAATTGTTCCATACTGGCGCACCATAGAATAATACAGCTTGCATGGCACATTTGAATATTATTAATTTGTTGTCAATATTTAAGCTAGACTTCCTGTTTATAAAAGGATATAGGATTTTTGTAAGCATGTTAATTTTATGTATGGTTTGAGATATGTGGAGATTATAGATAAGATTTTTGACCAGGATGATTCCAAGATATTTTACATTATTAGTTCAAGTTATATCATGGTTATTAATTGACAGCTTTCTGCTTGGCAGTCTATCTTGTTTTCTTTTACACGTAAAAAACATTGCTTGCTTTTTAATATAAATCAGTTTAATTTTCCATTTATGGTAGTACTCATGTACCACATGGAGATTGTTTTGCAAGAAATTTATAACATACCATAAGTCGTATTTTCATATGACGCATAGATGGCAGTAAAGTCCACGAACAAAGAAACATGACAATTTTCTAGAGTCAGCTGTAAAAATACTAAAGTGTAGGCCTAGGACATATCCCGGGGGGACACCCACGATTGCTCTGCGGTGTCCAGAGTGCTCTGATCCTACATATATAAGTTTGAAAGAAACGGTCACTAAGGAAGTTGTATACTAATGAAATGAGGTAGGATGAAAACTCGAATTTAATCATTTTATAGATTAACCCTTTATGAATTAAATGCTGATTGGATGTCTAATAGGATTAGACCTGTAGATTTCTTCTGGGATAGGCTGCTTTTAATATGCTGGGTTATTCTAACTATTGCATGATATGTGTTATGTTCGCTTCTAAATCCAAATTGTGTATACGAAAGTATGTTTTTATCCTCCATAACATCCGTAATTCTTTCTCTCATTACTTTCTCAAATATTTTTCCTAATGAACTTAGTAGGCTAATCAGTCGATTTTCAGCAGATTTTCTAGGTTTTGAAATGGATACAGTTTTGGCCATTTTCCATTTTGTAGGAAAGTACTGTAATTTTAAGCAGGCATTGATAACATGAGTGACATAGATCACATCTGTTCCTAATAATCCTTCTAATTCCTTTGGGTCTTATATAAATAATATTGGCCTTCGGGGTGTTATTCTCCGTAAAATTTTTAACTACTTGCATTACTTCGTTTGTAGTATCAACATTACCAAGATTCCCTGTGATTAAACTATTTTCAAAGAATTTATCATTAAACAAATCTGTCTTTTGTTTTCTGGTACTGTATTTCCTATTTTCATACTTCAGAACAGGTATGGTACGGTTTTCTATTTGATCACTTTTGTAATATTCCAAAATGGCTTTGAGGACTTGCCTAGACTTCTTAGAAATCTATTCCACCTAGTATTCCTAAGCTTAGTAATCTCATACTTAATTCGTTTGTTCCAACTTACCATTTCTGACTCATAGCATGTTAACCTGGTTCGCTGCCATAATTTCGCGCGTAATTTCAATGGTGAATCATATTCATAATTTCGTTAGGTAATTTGGATTGTCGTATTTCTTGGGGTAATGCTCTAGTAGTCGCCTTATTGATCAGGTCGGTTAGAAAGGTGACCATTGCATCAATCTGCTCAGTGGTAATTACATTATTTAATGCTAGGTTTTTAATTACTGAGGGTAAATGAGAGTGAGTGAAGGTTCTAAATACTTGCCAGTTGGCCCTGATAATGTTATGCATGCTTGAGCTTTTTATTATTTTTTAATAATTTCTTTTTTATATTCTTAAACCAACCTCAGAGGATACCCTACGATGCAAAGCAGAGTATGGCAAGAAAGAGACAGGGAAAGGATTAGCAGATATGAAGAGAGTGGTGGAGGTGCCGATGTATGTCGCCCATAAACTTTCCCAGTTTGCATGCCGGAGGGAAAACAGAAGATGGAAGACTGTTTCACATTCGCACAGTTCGGTATAAAAAATCATCACGGAATTTCACTGTACTTCCGATATTAATTTGAAGGATAAAAGGATGTGCGCAGTTTGTAGCGCGTTATTCTACAAGGGCTCAGACTAGATATTCCATCAGAACATTGACCGTGCATGTAGCGATAAAGGCGCGAAAGGCATCCAACATTTCTTCGGTGGACGAGCGAGTCGATATGTCAAATAATTACCACTTCGCGATTGAGTTTGAAAACTCTCTGCTGTGCGACCAGCGCCAACGCGTTACGATTTTCTCCAAGCGAGGATACTGTCAAGATCGTCATTCAATGATCTAATCGTGCAATCTTGTTTAACACAATCGGTATTCCCTCTGGAGCTGGTAAGAGTGTAAATGGAGTAAGCGACATCAAAGGTACTGTCATCGGCAAAACTATGGATCAAATTGAAAGTAAAGGAAAGCATATCATTAATGAAAATTTAAAAGAAAGGCAGTGAAACAACAGACCCTTGCAGCACAACGGCATTAATAGAATTAGGTTCAGATGTAACGCCATCTAATACAAACCGTACTTGGCAACTAAATAAAAAGATTTCAATCCATAGTAGAAGAGGAAAGGAGCAACCAAGTACTTTAAATTTGGCTATAAAGGCAGGATGCGAGACTCTATCAAAGGTCTTTGAAATATCCAGGCCAACGATTTTGGACTCACCGAAATTGTGAAGATTAGGGTTCCAACATTCCTGAAGAAAAATTAGCAAAACGGCTGCACCGATTTTAGTGATTGGGATGTCAATCAATTCGTATTGACAAATTTAATCAAAAGAAAAAATACCGTTTAAGAAATTAAATATGGCGGCCGAATATTAAGAAAATTGTGAAATATTCAAATAAATTTTTTCGTTCTAATGAAAATAATAACTAAATATCCTACAATATGGATACATACTTTTTAATTTAACTAAAACCTGATAATATTATCTACAAAATAAAAAAACATGCTTGACAATCCGTCGGGTAGTTTTTGAATTATACGAATTACAAAAGGGGCGCGTGGTTTTGAAAGCTCGTCACTGTACGTAATGTGATGCATCACATGATCAAAACGAACGAATGCAATGCACCGATTTTACATAACAAACGATTTGCATATCCTGTATTATATGACGGCTTGTAATAATCGGCTAAGTGCGAGTTGGACTCGTGCATTAAGGCCGAGTTACAATGCGACGCTGTCGCGAGACGCGGTCGCTGTCGCTAAACCTGTCAAAAGTTGAAATGTATGAAAGTGCCCAAGCGCGGGTACAGTGTGTCGCTAAGGGTGTTGCTGACGCTGGTCGCGTTGCTTAAAGTTGAAAACATTTCAACTTGAGACGCGCAACAGTTGACATCAGCAGTGGAAAAATTTTATTTTTGCGGGAAATTTAAATTTGTAGTGAAAATGGTGAGTTTAAAAAAAACTGCAGTATATAATAACTAATTAATTTAATTATTTCCTGTTTGTTTTTTAAGATGTAAACAAAATTAACACATGTTATATTAATATATATATATATTAATATTATTAAATGTATTAATTTTGTTACCATCTAATAATGAAAAATACATTCGTGCTTATACTGTTTACGGTACCTATAAAATAATACAATTTTGTAATTTCTTTATAGGAAAAACAGAATGTGGAAAAATTTATTGAGGATGTAAGGGGTCATCCCATTATTTTCGATTTGAGTCATCCCGCATACAAAAATGTGCGGGACAAATTGAAAGTTTGGGTGGAGATCGCAGCTGCCCATAAAATGTCAATGTAATGTAATCAAATTTAGTAGCAAATTGTACTGGACGTGATTCATTCGTGTAGCTTTGTAAAACAATTCATTATCGTTGTCCTTAATGTATTTAAAAGTTTTCTCGTAAAATGTTAAGTTGTTTCTTTTTCGATACAGTGGACGTCCACCACCTGCGTTTCACTTTTCTCTGCCGCAAATATGAGTATGACATATTAAGTAAATAAAGAATAAATTGAAACTCGTCTGCATCCTTAATTTTATTCATTTTATTTCAAATTTTATATACAAAATTTTGCACATATAACTTCCTGATGACAGCCAACTTTGACACTTTAAAGCGACATCATTGGAACAGCAATAGCAACAGGCACTGCGTCCGCGTCAGCATCAGCAACATCATTCGCGACCGCGTCTCGCGACAGCGTCACATTGTAACTCAGCCTTTAAGGGTTTCGTACGACACACACATGCAACAGTTGGTTGGTTTTGGTCAGGATCACTTTGCATGTGCTGCATTGCACTGTGAAGGGTAGACCCACCCGCCTACACGTGCAGTGCATTGTTTTGCAGTCTTTTTTACAGCCACAGTGGTCAGAGGAGTACTCATGTCATATCTCCCTGGCTTCAGACCATTGCGGTACCCAACTGTCATTAGATCATTTCCAACCCCAAAAGGATGGCAATGGCACAGAGGCATGATCAAGAAACAACGCATTTCACCATAAGTGGCCCGCTTGATGTATGACACATGCTGTATCATAGCTGCACTAGCGGCATGTTCATGAAATAGCAGTAATAGTGCGTTTATGCTGGAGCAAAGTTCAGTGTTTTTTTCCTTTTTTAGCATGAAATGCAGCCCAAGATACATCATCTTCCACATTCGATCCACAGTAAACAAGTTGCTCCTGGACATGCTGAAGCCAATCACGTTCATTTTTCTATACATGAGTAAGTTGCTATGCAAAGGTGACTACAACAAAATACCAATAATAGCTAAATTTATGTAAGGGTATATACCGGAAGATGTGATTCCTGTCGTTAATGTCTCAGAGCCTTTGGGTATAAGTGGTTGTTTGTTGTTCAACGCATAATCCGAGACCAAAGCAACACCACGGTTACTTCGGTTTTCAACGTCTTGGTAATTTGTATGAAATATACTCTCTTGACCTTTGTTTTCTAGCGTTTCAAGTTGAAATAAAGAAATACTTGTGCCGTGAAATGAACCGGTAGAAGTCGTACTGCTTGGATTGTGATCAACGTTATCGATTGCAGACACTGTAAATAATCTTTTTTTTTAAATTGGAAGGACACAGAACGTTTTCTTCCTTTGACCTTTCTACTACTAAATGAAAAAATGCTGATGTTATTTCCAGAACGCGTGTAGAAGAAATAGAAATCCTAATTTCGTGCAATTTGTCTATAAATTCTTTTATCCTAAATTCACCATATAATTTTACTCCCATGTACAATGGTACAACTGTCTTACAGGGACTTTTGTTACGAATCTTTTCTACAGTAGATACTTTCCTTTTTTGGTTGTATGTGATTAATTCACAGATGGTGTGTGCAGGTTTCGTTTCTCGACCAACCGTTCTAGCCAAACTTCTATATAAAAAGGTACTGACCACGGCCAATAATGTAGATCTCCAGGATTAGAAAGATTTCCTTCAAATTTCATGGGGTTTTCAAATACAGACTTTCTCACATTTCTTATAAACCTTTCAAATATGAGCGCATCTCCATCGAAGTCTTCTTGTTTCTTATACCGAAACATATTTCCTCTCAGACTTTATCTCTTTCAACTCCGACACGTAAATTAATGATTTTTCTCTAAGACATGTCGTGTGTGGTACAGATAAATTATCTGTTGGTTCATGGAGAAGTTCTAATAATCTTATTAGAGGCGAATCAGTTCTGGAACTTTGAACACGTACTCATAAGTTTCACTATTTAATTTCCCACGAATGAAACCAACCAATTCAGCAAACGCCGTCTCTTCACGAATACTTTTATCTGTATTTTCAATATGTGTATTGGTCATTTTGCGCCGCATTTTTGTATACAGACGGGTCAGACAAATCTTTTGATATTTTGCCTCTTGAGCCACGAGATCACCTGCGCTCAAGATCGCAAGAAGTTTTGAATATTGCATAGCATGTGAATAAGATTCGATACGGTGAATCATATTAGTAGTTGCCACATTGTGGAGGGTTTAATATAGTGCTTTGGTTTCGTGCAAAGAAAACATAACTCTTCTTTAACGGAAGCTAAAGGTACTGATGCTCGAATTACACGTAAAGAATTTAAAGGGTCTATGCTGCTGTCACTACTCTTTTTTAAATATAAAAGTGAAAGTTTAGACCGAATAAAGAGATCTAAACTTTCACCCTTATAACATGCATAGCATTTCTTGTGCCACTTAGCTTGGTTAGTAATTAAAGCCTGAAGAATGCCATCACTTTGATTTAACTTAGCAATTGGTTGGCCAGACGGCAAAATATAATTTAAATTGTTAAGTTCTTCAAACACAGAAGCTAAAGTTCGGTAACCGGAATTCAAGCCTTTTGATACTGGATTGTTACTTGGGCAAATAAGATTTTTAGTGTCTGTATTTTGACATATACAGCATCGCGACCAGTGCAAACAGAACCCAAAACCGAAGTTGATGCTATTTTTACATGCTTCGATATGCCTACAACCAAAAAAATTGTTAACCATACCATAATATAAAATTGATGCGAAGCAAATGAACTAAGAAATCACAATATAACTTACCTACCAAATAAAAAAAATTTACTATCGGGTATTATAACATCAATGAAGTCTTTTGTTAAAACAAATAAAACACGTGCTATACCTCATCACAAACGAATGCTAGATTGAATGAAGTTCATCACTGGCATCACTGGTCAATACCTGTCTGGTATTCATTCATTCGCTTCGTTCAATCATTTCGTTCGCGGTGGGCGCGGGCGGCCGATAGCCTCTCGTCCGTATCGCTTCACGTAGCCGCGGCCGGGAATGGCGCGCTTTTAGAAGTGCTTATAGTTCAAAAACTACCCGACGGATTGTCAAGCTTTTTTTTTATTTTGTAGATAATATCAGGTTTTATTTAAATTAAAAAGTATGTGTCCATATTGTAGGATATTCAGTTATTATTTTCATTAGAACGAAAAAATTTATTTGAGTATTTCACAATTTTCTTAATATTCGGCCGCCATATTTAATTTCTTAAACGGTATTTTTTCTTTTTATTAAAGTTATCAATACGAATTGATTGACATTCCAATCACTAAAATCGGTGGTGCCGTTTTGAGTCTATAACTTTTTTTAAATTATGGCAGCCACCATTTTGGAAAAGGTCCGCCATCTTGATTTCCAGTGGATTAAATTTTCATTTCCTCGGATGAAATAATTCATATTGGTCCCTAGTATCACTGGGTAAAGCAGCTTGCTTTCTGCATAAAATGCAGTTTCAATTTGCTAAGCCCTATAACTATTAGTTATTTATTCAAAGAATTGAATTCTGACATTCAAAACTTGTTCAAATTATCAATTTTTCTTGGCATTTGATCGCCTTTGAATTTCAGACGATAATTCATCCGAAAAATTATTTGATTTGGATAGTATATTTGCATCTAACAACTCTGCATTACCGGTAAAACCAATTCATAGATTTTAAGAACCACTTCTTGTTACAGGTGCAACAAACATTACAAAGAACATCGCTGCTCTTATATTTGACCTTTTAAGTGTATGTTTTTTTTTTTTTTAGGAGATGATTAGCTCTTAATGTAGATAGATATACTCTCGATTATCTCATTACTTTGGTTACCAGGTACATTAAACTGATCAGTATTTTAATAGTATATGCCAGGAATACTGAGGATTCAAGGTCACAAAAAAAACTTATTGGTTTTCAAACCTTTAATAATATAATAAAATATATTATCTCAGATATTTGCTTCGCGGTGAATTTATAGTGCATCGTTTCTGTTATTAAAAAAAACACAAAAACAACATCATAGTTAGCACAACTATACCGATATATGCGTTGAGTTCACTGTAATTTTAATTTTAAATACACATCTGAAGACTTCGTTTAATAAACAAATATGAAAACATGTCATGTACGATACATAATTGAAGATTTGTCTTAAAGACATTTATTAAGACAAAATGTTTTGTGCAAACGTATTATTCAGCGCTATCTAATTTTGACAACAACAAAAATAACACTAGAGAGATGTTTTGACATGTTTTACATACAGAAGCGGACATGCCACATGCAATTGTATTTTGTGTGCGGGCAATTGGTAATTCGTCTAGTCGTCAAAATTTTGTTGGTAAATCTTTAATAACACCATCATACCTAGTGATAGTGTTACTAAAGACTTAAATTAAAGCAAAATCAAATCTAGTTAAAAAAAATTGTCCTTTATAACAGTTCAAAAATTTTCACATACCTTGTCTAATCATGAATTTCTTGTAAATATATCTAAAATACTTTTCCTTTCTTCATGAATGAGGTCATTTAATTTTCTTTAATATATCTCTGCAACAGAGTTTTCTCAATCATGTCTTAACAATTTTAACGATTATTTTAACGTAGTAGTAATTATAAACATGAACGAAAATAACCTGGAGGAATTCTTCATATATACACCAGAATGAACCGTCAACTTTACGATCGTAATTCAATGCGCTGTTGCGGCAGCATCTTACAAAAATCTCTCATCGGCCTCCAGTAATTGGTTTCGAACGCAGTCCCGCAGTAACCTGATCGTATCGCGCCTTCCATTCAAACAGTTTTAAAAACCTGCTACAAGTTAGTTGTGTAGTTCAGATATTCGTCAGAAAGAGTGAGTAACTACTAATTCTTAGCATAAAGTTGCAAAATAAAATGCTAAATTTATATGTAGTGTAGGTGGTGAGGGAAATGTACAGTATCTACTGAAAATTGGTGAAATATGGAGTTTTTCTTTCTTCTGACTAGAAGATAAAAATCTAAATTCTTACATAAGTACCTAAATGGGAGCCGCCAAATTGCATCAAGGCCATAGATAGCAATACTGAAATTCAACGTTCTCCTGTAAGTGGCGCTCTTTATATTATTGTGAAAGAAAAGAAACACGCAGCAGAATTTTACTGACACAGTTAATGACGGAAACTTTTTAAGTTTTAGAAATCTCCGAAATAATTAAGTACTCGTTTATTTAAGAATCCGGCAGTGTGTGCGTAAGGCAGTGAAAGTGATACAGATCTAAGAAGAAGTTTAATTTAGGTATAGATTCGCAGGCATCATTATTCTATGTACATTCGCACATATAACTACACACTTAAATTGCTACCAGTGAGATAAGGTTAATTTTATGTAGTTTATCTAAACACGTTCAACATAATAAATATGAAGTGGGGAATTCAAATATGAGGGGACTGTTTTTGCAATCCTCTCCTTGTTTCTGTCTAGTTTAGTGAACAAATCTAGTGCTCATATCGTAGTTGTATGTCCAGTATTGATACAGTTTAGATTATTTGCATAAAGGAAAATCGTAGTTTTCCGAATAATTTAAAGTGAAATTGTGTGGAATTCATTTAGCATGCATTTTCAAAATTTTAAGCAATTTTTTTATAAGTATACAAATTGATGCTCTCAAGTGAATAGCTATATGTGTATATGTACCTACATAATCCTGTTTTATATGTCCCCATAGGGATCAAATAGATTGTATTGATTTGTTGGTTAGTCCGATGAGCATATTATGTAGCTACTGCTACTGTATCGATAAGATAGGTTCATGACGACTATAGCAGCTTTAAGATCAGATAACGGTATATGTATATAAAGGGTTTTCCAATAAGAGGTGTTATTTTGATATTCAAAGAAAAATGCCATTTTTTGAAATAAATGATCGGATCTTTATTTCATTATAAAGAGGAAGGTATGCCGTTAATAATGGAAAATAACATCAGCCAAATGACCACCACGACCACGCCTACAGGACCATATCCTTTTCATGAAATTTTCCATAACCAAATCGCAAAGTGGCTGCCCTATGTCCTCGATACCCTCACGAATTCCATCTTTGAGGTCTTGAATCGACGCTAGGCTGTTGGCGTAGACCTTCTCTTTCACGTGGCCCCAAAGGAAGAAGTCGCAAGGTGTTAAGTCACAAGATCTCGGTGGCCAATTGTGATCACCTCTTCGAGAGATAACACGGTCCGGAAACTTTTCCCGTAAAAGATCAATGGTTTCGTTGCTTGTATGGCACGTAGCGCCATCTTGTTGAAAGTAAACGTTGTCCAGATCAATACCATCCAATTCCGGCCATAAAAAATCATTAATCATCTGTCGACAGCGCAATCCATTCACCGTAACTGTTGCTCCAGCCTCATTTTCGAAAAAAGTAAACAGCACCAAACAGTCACACGTTGAGGATAGAGAGGATTTCCGACAATAACTCTTGGGTTTTCCGAGCCCCAGATGCGACAATTTTGCTTGTTGACGAAGCCATCGATGTGGAAATGGGCCTCATCACTGAAGATGAGTTTTCGCTGGAATTCCGGATCATTTTCATGCATTTCAAGGACCCAATCAGCAAAGACTCGACGTTGTTGATGATCGGCCGGCTTGAGTTCTTGTGTTAACTGAACTTTATAAGCCTCAAAACCCAAATCTTTATGCACCTTGCGGTGTAATGATGTTTGCGGAATGCCTAATTCCAAAGAACGACGAGGAATGGACAAACCTGGGTTTTCTTCAACACTTTCGGCTACAGCAGCAATATTCTCGGCTGTTCTTGAGCGACGTGCACAGGTTTTTTCTTCACATCACTAACTTGTCCCGACAGCTCGAATTTCTCTACCAATTTCTGTATTGCGGTCCGACGAGGTGCTTCACGACGACCCAAAAATGTTCGAGTTTTACGAACCGTCTCTGCCACATTTTCGCCATTTTTATAGTGAATTTTAATAATTTGAATGCATTGTTGAATCGTGTATCGTTCCATTTTTATTAATGGCGTAGTTTCTACTTGTCAAATGTCAAAAAATGACAGATCCAAAAGTGACATCTACCGAAATAGAGGGCTAATTAAAATAACACCTCTTATTGGAAGACCCTTTATAATACAAAAAACTAAAATTGGTACATATAAGATAAATTCTTAGGATATTCTAGATAGTTGAATGCCAGTATTATGTAAGTTCGTATGGTTTAAGTTGGTTTTCACACCTAAATATTTGTAGAACAATTCGTTGGACAGTAAAAATAATTATAACCAATTTCATAGGATTTTATACTTTTATTAGATTAGATTAGATTTGTGAAGGGGTGTGTAGGCATTAGCCTCGCTATCATTGCGACCTGAAAGATCTATTGTGAGTCCCCGTTGCATTTACTCCCTTTCTAGGTTCAGACTGTTAGTCTACATAGAGCTATTCTGGGATTGAGATTCCACACGTAGGTTGATGGAGGAAAAGCATGTGCGAGGTGGAATAGTCTCCGCCTGGCCAATGCTTCGCAGTTGTAGAGCAAATGCTCCGAGGTTTCGGGAGCATCCTGACAGAAACGTCTCAGCCAAGCCCATCTTGTTTAGGTGATACCCTAAGGGGCAATGGCCTGAAAACATTTTGAGCTCTGTTCTTCTAAGGAGTAGCAGTTCTTTTGTCGCCAGATGTGTCGATAAACTTTTTGCCTGACGAAGTGCTTGTAGCCTTTCCCAATACAGGGATTTTTATTTATTCTCCCAGTAATTTAGGGCAGCTCTGAGGAAACACTTTGAAGTGCCAAAAAATGGCTCTGGTCCGACAAACTGAGTTTCCGTTCCTGTTTTGGCTAGGCCATCAGTAATTCAATTCCTTTCCGGCCCTTATATCCAGGTACCTACATGAGGATAACTTTGTTTCTCCTTGATAAGTTTTCGAGGGTTTGTAGACATTCCCAGACTATCCCTGATTTGACAGTGTAGGACTTAAAGGCCTTGAGGGCAGCTTGACTGTCCGAGAGGATATTAATGGTTGTGGCCATTTATGGCTCTTTTAATACAGGTATTGGCACATTCTATTATGGCCAATACCTCGGCTTTGAATACGGTAGGAGTAGAACCCAGAGCTTTGATATATGGAATTTGGGGTCTTATACGCCGTCTATATACCACACCATCGGTCCTTGTTGGAAGGACGGTTTAGTGGAACTTCATTGCTGTCGGTCTCCCAGAACCACTTGGAATGGTCTTACAAAATCCACCGTAGGTGTGATTATATCAGATATTGTCGTCATTTGTTCGAAACATATCTGGTTTAAGATATTTTTATACTTTTCAGTACAATGACAACGTCTAGGATCGATCGTTTTCACAGTACCTATATGTAAAAAAAACTTTATATGGCAACACCAATGGTAATTTGTCCGATGTAGTCCATTATTCTGTCCGTAGTCAAAGCGAACACGGAATTAATGAACAAATGTGATATAATTTAAAATGCTGGTTTAAAATCACTAATTTTGTAGTTTTATTCTTCTGTTCATCAGATCACTCAAATCAAAATTTCAAAATATGATGACTTAATAAAACTGGAATATATATAAATTTAATAATATAAAAATGTTAAACCACAATTCAATAAATGATAAAAAGTAAGACGAAAAGTAGTTTAAAATTATAAAAAGAATATTGTTACAATTGACTTTGTACTCACCCGCTCAATGTTTGGCGGTTGATTTACTTTGCTTTCTGTTTTATTGAGGTTTGGGATTCGGATACTCTTTTCTCCCATCGATACCCGGAATAAAGTGAGGTTTGTAGTTCTTACTGCAGTCGATACCCACAGAAAGAGTCTTTATTGCAGTCGATACCCACAATAAAGAGTTTTTGTTAGCAATTTTCTTATTACAGTCGATAGCCGAAATAAGAATAGTTATTGCAGTCGATAACCACAATAAAGGGTTTTTGTTAGTAATTTTCTTATGACACTCTATACATGCAATAAGAATATTTATTGTAATCGATAGACACAATAAAGTGTTTTTGTTTTAGTAATTTTCTTATTACAGTCGATACCCGCAATAAGAATCTTTATTGCAGTCGATACCCACGATAAAGTGTTCTTGTGAATAATAAATTCTTATTGCAGTCGATGCCCACGATAAGAACCTTTATTTTAGTCGCTTATCAAAATAAAATCTTTAATTCGAAAGTATCTGATTTGTTAACAAAACACTAGGAAATAGATTACTTCGATATAGATCATCTTTGCACTGCCAAACTAAACAGGAGATCGACTCAAGTCAGATTGTAGTTTATATAGCCATGGTTTTGCGCATGCCACCAAAGAACCGTATTCAAAGGCGCTTGGCAACAATATTTGACATAGCAATAATAGCTGCCATAGCATCCTTTATTAGCTGTTTGAAGTGTGGCCGTTTCGTAGAAAATTGCTTGTCAATTATTTTTGCCCAATTTCAAATTTCTTGACTTCTCAATTTTTCGTAAATTTATAATAAATTTAGTTTTCAAATATTTTAGGCCCATTAATAATTTTTGCATTTTTGAAAGTCATTATTATTCGCGAATGTAGTGCAATTCCCGTATGCTGCTCGTATGCTGGCTCGTTTCACTACGGAGTTAAACAATTGAGATCTCCTCTGGTACATATTTTTTTAAGTTGAAACTGCAAAAATCAAAAATAGCTTTTAATATTATGCGTGAGTGTTCAATTCATTTGCCTCTACCAGCATTATTTCTATACGTTACAAACGGAATGGTCTATACCCTATGATTTCATCATCATTTTAAAGGTAAGTACCTATTCTCACTTTAAATTTGTCTATCAAAAATTTTTTCTATAATTTCTTTTAATTTTTTCATTAAATAAAAAGCTTCTAAGTATCAGCTTTAAAGGGCAGTTTATATTACTTGTACACTTTTACACTTTGTTGCAAAAAAATATAAAATCATTACCTGCGCTTTATAACTGAGGTTACTTCCCAGCAGGAAATGTGGTCAATGACTACGAAGTCAACAATGCTTCATTGTTGACCATTTACTGTATGTGTCAACAATAGATTCAAAATGAGCATGTATATTTGAAATATTTTAAGCGTGTATGTTTTGTTGACACATCAAATACTTGTCAACGATGAAATAGCGTTGACATTGTAGAAATGAGTCATATAATTTGAGGCAACAGTTTGCAACTGTTAGTAGTAAAGTCAAAGTTCAGTCATGTGAAAATTCATATAAATTCATTTAAAAAAAAATTAAAGAGTCATAAATTTTCTATATTTAAATATAATAATCGGGCGTTACAAGATACAACATTTTTTCGGTTACATACAATATGTATTTTCGTTTATTCTCCGATCTACAAAACATAACAATGGGAAATTTACTGAAGTGATGTCAACGTGATGTCACACATTATTATGACAACGTCGTGTCACATTACTTTTGTCGCTACTGCATCATGTATGACTCTGTCAACACATTTTCATCGATTTTTTGTCATTGTGGTGTCATGGGTGAGCTTGTCAACTTTGTGTCTTTTGTCGGTTGTCATTGTTATGTCATGTATTACATATTCATTGTTTTGTCAACTATGACAAGTACATGACAAAGGATTGATGACTTCAACGTTGAAAAACTGTGCCACTCTCTTAAAAATAGTCATAAGATAAGTCAACGATACAAAATATCGTTGACTCCTCGATGACTCAACGAAACTTTTTCCTGCTGGGTTAGGGCCGTTGGCACCAAGCCATTTAATTTTATAACTCGCGTTAGAGAGGGCTGGGCCCCACTTGAATTAAGTTTAAAGTTAATATGCGTTATTATAACATAAAATAACCCCACTCCCTTACGGGGGTACTAAAACAGAAATTAAATTAAATTTCAATTAAATGGTTTGGTGAATACGACCCTTAAAGTTGCAAGGGCTAATAACAAGGCCCGTGATAATTAGCATTCAAAACGATGAAAGTCTTAAGAATCAATATTTCATAGAACACAGTATTAAACGAAACCGCCTTTCTGAAATCACTCGGGTTTATCCTATCCAAAAACATGTAATCTGTCGACACCACTTGGGACAATTTTCCCTAATAAAATTTTAAGTTATTTTCTAATATTAAGCTTACCAGCACTTCCGGAAACCAAATGTTTTTAAACATGAAGATGAAAAAACCAGATCAATTTCAAATGTGTAGAACCAAATGCCAATAAATATCAACAGTAAAAAAACTGAACAATATAAGGACTTACTACGGAAGGAAATTGAAAAGTCTGCTGGTACTGACCGAGAGTACATTAATATCCCAAAACTGTGATATTATGATCATCTGGAGATTTTAGAGGCTATAAAAAGGAATTCCTGGAAGATCAACAATGGACTCTAATTAAAAGCAAAACAGCTTTATTGTTATTAATTATATTTGTATACTCCTTGAATCTAAAGAAAATTTAATTAATTAATTTATTTATTAATCTAGACACACAGCACGATCTAATGAAGCATTAGTACTAACTATTCATTAAAATGCCGTGTGTCTCATAGTATATATGTATGTATACATCATTATGGCTCGAAATTCAGATGATAATGAAGTACACTAATGAAGTGTTTTCTTCCTGCAATATAGCTATAAATAGGAAAAATATGCTAGATTTGGCATACAATATAAATGTGGAGCTCCGCTGTGCATCTGCCGATTTGAAAAATAAGAAGAAGAAATGCAAAGCAATACAAATCACAAACTATTTTGTCAATATTGTATTTAATATAATGTTTTTCTCATTTGTAAATTGTTAAATTGAAAAATTAAATAAATAGAAACAAAGTTTATTACATTAATTCGATCTTAACCGCTTCTTTAATGTCATAAGTATATCAAAACTAATTTGACAGTACAACATAATTAAATAAATGGCGGTGTGTCTGCAGTTTATAATGAATCATTACAGACTAATGAATTGTTAGTTACTTTTTCATTAAGAGCGCTGTGTGTCTAGGGCATATAACAGTCAGGCCCAAAATACATTCACGACCACAAGCCACAGGCCACTGAATGCACGCCTCTGAATCAATGTAAATGTATTGTCAAAGTTACAATCACGGCCACAGGTCTCAAGCCACGCTGTGGCCGTGGCCAAGTTTGAGCAAATCTCAAATTTTGTGGCTCGTGGCCCCGGTACTACCAACATTGAAGTAAAGGGTTCTCCAATAAGAGGTGTTATTTTGATATTCAAAGAAAAATGCCATTTTTTGAAATAAATGATCGGATCTTTATTTCATTATAAAGAGGAAGGTATGCCGTTAATAATGGAAAATAACATCAGCCAAATGACCGACACGACCACGCCTATAGGACCATATCCTTTTCATGAAATTTTCCATAACCAAATCGCAAAGTGGTTGCCCTATGTCCTCGATAGCCTCACGAATTCCATCTTTGAGGTCTTGAATCGACGCTGGGCTGTTGGCGTAGACCTTCTCTTTCACGTGGCCCCAAAGGAAGAAGTTGCAAGGTGTTAAGTCACAAGATCTCGGTGGCCAATTGTGATCACCTTTTCGAGAGATAACACGGTCCGGAAACTTTTCCCGAAAAAGATCAATGGTTTCGTTGCTTGTATGGCACGTATCGCCGTTTTGCTGAAAGTAAACGTTGTCCAGATCAATACCATCCAATTCCGGCCATAAAAAATCATTAATCATCTGTCGATAGCGCAATCCATTCACCGTAACTGTTGCTCCAGCCCCATTTTCGAAAAAGTAAGGTCCAATGACCCAGCGGGACCATAAAGCGCACCAAACAGTCACACGTTGAGGATAGAGAGGCTTTTCAATAATAACTCTTGGGTTTTCCGAGCCCCAGATGCGACAATTTTGCTTGTTGACGAAGCCATCGAGGTGGAAATGGACCTCATCACTCAAGATGAGTTTTCGATGGAATTCCGGATCATTTTCATGCATTTCAAGGACCCAATCAGCAAAGACTCGACGTTGTTGATGATCGGCCGGCTTGAGTTCTTGTGCTAACTGAACTTTATAAGCCTTAAGACCCAAATATTTATGCAAAATACGGTGTAATGACGTTTGCGGAATGCCTAATTCCAAAGAACGACAAGGAATGGACAAACCTGGGTTTTCTTCAACACTGTCGGCTACAGCAGCAATATTCTCGGCTGTTCTTGAGCGACGTGCACGGGTTTTATTCTTCACATCACTAACTTGTCCCGACAGCTCGAATTTTTGTATCAATTTCTGTATTGCGGTCCGACAAGATGCTTCACGACGACCCAAAAATGTTCGAGTTTTACGAACCGTCTCTGCCACATTTTCACCACTTTTATAGTGAATTTTAATAATTTCAATGCGTTGTTGAATCGTGTATCGTTCCATTTTTATTAATGGCGTAGTTTCTACTTGTCAAATATCAAAAAATGACAGCTCCAAAAGTGACATCTACCGAAATAGCGGGCTAATTAAAATAACACCTCTTATTGGAAAACCCTTTATAAGAATGGTAGGGTATTCAATATGGCGGGGCATTTGTAATTAATCAGAATTTTATTTATCAATCAGAAAAGTTGTTTACTTGTGTGGACTAATTTATATTGTATTGTAATAATTCTGCAAAAAAATAAAATGGAAGGAAAAATGATTAATTACTTGCAAATACATACATTCATGCATATTCAGAAGCATGGCTTCTTGTGGCCAGTGGCCGTGAATGTAACTTAGTTGGCTTCAGCAGTCGGCCACAAGCCTCAAGTGGCTTGTGGCCCGAAGCCTGAGGCCGTGAATGTATTTTGGGCCTCACCCAGCACCGCTATATGTAGTAAAGAGAAATCTCATTTTCATATGACGTGCGTTAATACATGCACTATTTTCTTAATTGTTTTACTGATAAAATTAATGTTTTTTTTTTTAATGTTATTAATCCTACCAGTCTATCACTGCGGATATTTTCCGTTTGATTTTTGAATTCTTTAAACTTGTAGAATTCCATAAATATTAATCAGATTTACCGAGTACGTAATTGTGGAAACTAAAACGCTGAATTAGATAGTGAAATAGAAGGAAGCTCAGAGAACAATTTTTTTTGTATTAACTAGTACAAGCTGTTTGCCCTCTTCTATCTGAAACAGGTAGCGATTTTGATTAAATCGAAAGCATTGTTAGTGTTAATGAGGTATTGAAATGTTAAATTTGATCTAATAATCTCGATTCATTTGAACTTATCATTATACAACTTTCTTGCTTATCATTTCCTAAGTTTGTAATTAAGGTCACTTTTTTTAACTATTATATTGTCAATACCATCGATCTACAGGGTACAAGATCTGTACACTAAATCCGGATATACGCGATGTAAGTGGCATTTTGTGCCAAATTGTGTAGTTTTCAAGTAAGAGAGTATTTTATAATTAAATTTTTCAAATATTCTGAATTATACAAGTCGTTTTTTGTGTGATTTGTATTTTATATAAAATTATATATATATATTATATAAAATTACTATATTATATTATATAAGCTGTGTTCTTTTGTGTCCGCAGAACAGAGCAGAACAAGAGATACACAAAAGAACGCCTCAAGAGAACAAGATTTTTATGTCCAGCAGTTGGCACTGCTTATAGATTCACTTCTTGTCAAAAAGTTAACAGGTGAAAATAAAAATAAAATGTGGCTGTTTTAATTAACACACATTCTGAAATCATGTCGCAATCACTAATTAATATTTTTAATATCTAAACTAAATGAAAACTTTTTCGGTTGAACAGCGTATAACGAATCAAAATCAACAAAATTACAAAATTTGCATTTTTTATAGATGTTTGTACAGTAACGACAATTTTCGGTTAAGCAACGTAGGATTAATTTAGAAAAACAAACTGTTGACAGTCAATTGATTAAAAGGCCAGAAAGATAATAATCAGCAGAAATGTGTATTATTTTAGCGGCAAAAGGTGATCACAACAAACTGGGCAGTAGGTGCATATTATCGGTAAAAAAATTATTTTTCTTGTGGCAGGGACATGAATGAAAATGCATTTATAGTATCTATTCAGTTTCCTACATCGCATTTGATTTAACTTCTACCACTTCTACTAAGTTTATCCCCGACCAAAGACGTACCCCACCAACACAGCGGCAAAGCTAGCGGATGCCAACCAACAAATTAAAATTAAAAACAAATAAAATGCCTAGATTTGATCTACGACTAATTCTTATAATACCCTAGATGAATGCCCGTATGTAATTTCGTTTGATTTCTGAAGTGGGTTTTCTACGTTAACTCGTTCTCAGGCGGTGTCCAAATATATAGTGAAAAATGAAATTTTTGTATGGAAACCCACGAAGGAGTTACCCGATTTCTCGTGAGGCCGGACATGCAAAAATCAACAACTTTTATTATTATTCGAGGCTGTCCAATCCATTTTGCTCTACCATAATTATTTCTTTGCGTTACAAATGCAATGATAAATTTAGAATACTCTAGGACTTCATCATCTAAGGTATAACAACTGACGAAAGATAGTAAATAAGATTAAAATCATAACAGATATAAATTTATGTTGATAGTCTGAACAAAAACAATAATAAAAAGTACGTCATCTAGATTAAAAGCATTTACACAGACTTAATAGTTAAAAATTGTATTTCCTGTCTCACTAAATGATGCTATTCCTGTAGCTACCAGCTAAAGAGTGTTAGGGAATGCATAATGCTCAGCCTTTTGAATTATCTTTGTAAGCGCATCCTCATCATCATCAAGCAAAATCGGTACTTTTTCTTGAACTATTATTGCACCAGTATCAACGCCCTGAAAATATTGAAATATTTCCATTTAAAAACAAAGCTGGATAAATTCGATATTATGAACTCACTTCATCTACAAAATGAACAGTACATCCAGATTCTGCATCTGTATTCATCTAACTTTTTCGTCATAGCATCATCGACTTCCTCTCTACTCTTTTAATCTTCGTGAGATATATACAGAGCAGGAATTTTAGCACTTTCAGCACGTTGCATACGTAAGACGCCAAGCTTATTTGAAATCTTTGCTGCTTTATGCGTAAAACGCAAATGTTCCATGATTAGGTTTTCAAATTTGGAATCAACAATTAGGACAACTGCAAGACCACAGTTGTACTTTCGTTGCATTTCATGTGTAGTATCTTTTAATTTTTAATGAAAAAACCTGGGAGCAGTCGTGTGACTTTGACTCCACTGGAGCGGCTATTAACAGCTCAGACTCCGAGATAAAATGGGGGTATGAATAGTAGGAGCCGCTGTACAGCTAGTACTCCTATGTGGAATAATACACGACGGTTTGTAACTTTCTCGATAAATCAAGAGAACTGAATGAATTCAATTTATTGATCGTTCTTAGCCTATATATACATAATTAGTAACCTATGGTACCCTATTCTTACTATTCTAAATGCTGACGCTGGGCGAGTAAGCAATGTGCATAAAATTATGATGACATGCATTTACGCGTGAAACCCCTTGACGATGAATCGTTTGGGTCAGTGGTGCAATCGCTTGCTTGTTGCAAATAAATGTATGTCATTATTATCATCAATTATTTTCGATTATGAATGGTGTTGTAATAAATTTGTGCTGATTAATTTTAGCGTTTTACATTTGTTGTGAAATTTGTGTTTACAGCTTTTTAGTGTTGTTTGTATTTATGGTATTAAATGTATATCACACCTTTCCCCCTTAGGAAAAAAAAAAATTTGTGTTTACATAAATTTTTTTTTTTTTTTTTTTTTTTTTTTTTTATAGTTTGTTTACGTTAAACCTTAATTGTTTGCTCGCCGCAATGAGGCATTTTATCGCTTATGTATACTAATAGTTCATATGGTATGTTTTTGTATGTAGCTGATTATAATGAGTCTTAATTCCTAGTCGTATTTACATATACCTACTTATATATAGTTTATTATTATAGCTCTTAATTGCTCAATGGCATTAGTAATTGGGATCTTTATTGTTTACGTTTACTTATCTAGTTGATTACAATAATTCTTATTTGTCTATACCGGTGTGTAATCTAATTTAACATGCTAGAGATAGTTAGAATAATAGTACATAATTTTTAATTTTCTATCTTTCTTAGCCTATTCTTATGTATTTTGATTTTGTTCTTATTTATATCTTCGATAATGCAATTTACGTTGTCTATTGATTTAATTATATAAGGTCCGTTGTATAGAGGATCTAGTTTTCGTCTATTTTGTACTGTCATTAGTACTTTGTCGCCTACTTTGATTGATATTGGTTTGCAATTAGCATCCTTGACTTGCTTTCTTCGCACTTTAGATGCCTGGAGGTATTGTTTTGCCTTACCTATGGCTTGTTGAAGTCTGTATTTCATCTCTTTACTATACAGGTCATAATTATACACGGGATCTGGTCTATCAATTGTGAGTTCTGAAGGTAGGTCTATATTTTTGGCAAATATGAGTTCGAATGGTGTGTAGCCATGTACGGTGTTTGGTGTGGTGTTGTAGCAGAATGCGTAATATGGAATCCATGTATCCCAATCGTCTCTATTGTCATTAACAAAACATCTGAGATATTCATTTAGGCACTTGTGGTTTCTTTCTAGTGCTCCGATCGTTTCGGGATGTGCGGCGGTCGCGAACAGTTGTTTTATTTTCAGTATATTACATACTTCCGCAAAAACCTGGTTTTTGTATTCCGTTCCTAGATCAGTTTTAATTTTGCTCATAGGTCCGTATGTTAGTATGAACCCATTCACTATGGCTCTTGCTATGGAATTTGCTTCCTTGTCCTTTGTGGGTATTATTACTATATACTTGCTTAGATCGCATTGCATTGTTACTGCGTATCTGTTATCGTTGGTGGTTTTTGTAAATGGGCCGACTGTGTCAATGGATACAATGTCGAAAACTTTTGTTGGTGTTGTAGTTATTTCCATATGCTCTTTATTATGCTTTTGGTGCTTATTTTTCACACAAAGCTCGCATCTGTTTATATATTTCGCTATTGTTTTCCTCATTTTCTTCCATTTGTACATTTCCTTCAGCTTTTTATACAGTCTTGATTGACCCAGATGTCCTCCTGTAGGTGTGGAGTGATAGTTATGTAGGATTTCGTTTATTTTCGTTGTTTCTGATATGTACCGTTGCGGTTTGAAAATTTTAACGTTTATATTTTTTAATACTTTGTTTCCTAGGATTTTAAATGCGGTTAAATTAATTATTTTAAATATCTCGCTTTCTGCAGAAAGTTTCAGAGTCTTGGTCTGAAATTGTTTATATATATCATTATCCAATACTTCGAGTACCTGCTCTAGTGCGGGCTCTACTGGTTGGTTGTTTTTTATATTTATATACCGCTTATATTTTATTTCATACTTGTGCACTATATTTATTTCTATTTGTGTTTCTTTATTACTGCAGTTCTCAATTTTTACTTTTAGTTCAGGTAATTTGGCTATCTTTGTTGGAGATGGTATCTCCCAAACGCGCAGTTGATCAGGCTGCGGGACTATAGGAGTATTTTTCATTTCATCGGACATTATGTTTTGTTCTTTTTGTTTTTTCATTGCTCGGGTTTGGACGCGTCGGACATTGATTTCCTTCAAATCATTAATGTCAAGTTGTATTCTTGATAACGCGTCGGGTCCGTTATTTCCTTTTCCTTTAATGTATTTGACTTCGAAATCGAATTCCTCTAAATCTAACCTCATTCGTGTTAGTTTAGATGATGGGTTTTTCATGCCAAAAAGATATGTTAAGGGTCGATGGTCTGTTCTTATTGTGAATTTTCTGCCATAAACATAAGGCTTAAAATGTATAATTGCCCAATGTATTGCTGCGAGTTCCTTTTCAATTACTGACTTATTTTTTTCTCCGGCAGTAAATGTTTTACTAGCGTATGCGATTGGGTGTTCTGTTCCGTCGACACTTTGTGATAAGATTGCTCCACATGCAGCATTCGAGGCGTCTGTGGAAATGATGAATTGGGTTTTGAAATCAGGGTGCTGCAGTATTATTGGGGATATCAAACTTGATTTGAGAGCATCGAAAGATTTTTGTTGGATTTCTGCCCATTCAAATTTTGTGTTTTTCCGGAGTAGTTTGTTTAACGGTAGTGCTATTTCTGCAAAGTTGGGGATGAAACGGCGGTAATAATTACAGAATGCTACGAATCGTCTGACTTCGTCGGCGTTTTTTGGGATAGGATAATTTTTAACTACCTCGTATTTTGAACTGTCTGGGCTTATGCCTTGTGCTGATATTCGATGTCCAAGATAGGTGACTTCGGTTTGGAAAAATTTGCATTTTTCAGGATTTAATTTGAGATTACGCTCTCGTAATCTGTTAAATACTGTTTGCAAGTTTTTTATATGGTGTGACTGTGAACATCCGACGACTATGATGTCGTCAATGTACAGAAAGGCTATTTCCGGTGGTAGACCCGTCATGGCGATGGTCATCATCCTTTGGAAACTATTTGGACTTATATTAAGTCCGAAAGGAAGTCGTGTATACTGGTAGTGACCTTGGTTAGTTGAAAAAGCTGTGAACTTTCTAGAAGATTCCTCTAATGGTATTTGGTGGAATCCGGACATAAGGTCAAGTGTAGAGAAGTATTTGGCTCGGCCCATTTGGTCGAGTATCTCTTCTATACGCGGTAAGGGAAATTTATCTGCCAGAACTTTTTTATTAAGATTCCTAAAATCAACTACTAAACGCCATTTTTTATTTTGGTTGTTGGATTTTTTGGGTACTAGTAGTATTGGAGAATTAAAATGAGAAACAGAGTTCTCTATTATTCCGTCTACTAGCATTTTGTCTACCTGCCTATTAATCTCGGTTTTGTGTGCTTCTGGTATTCGGTAGTTTTTTGTGTATACTGCTCTATTATCAGTTAGTTCTATATTTTGTTTGTAGAAGTTATTGGTTGTTAGAGGTTCACTTTCTAACGCAAATATGTCTTCATATTCTCGGCATAATTCTTCGAATTGAAGTTTGGCGTAGTTTGGAATGCTGTTTAAGTTTAATTTGGAGATAACTTGTTCTGTTCTTTTTGATTTTATTGTGTCTGTATTAATGACGTTAAAGTCTGAGAGTGGTTGTGTTATTATGTCGGAATGTTGTAGTGTGGTGGTTTTGTTTGTAGTGTTTAGTATCCTGACTAGTGGGTAATTTTGTGAAGTTACTGATCCTGCAATGAATATGCCTGGGTGGATTTCTTGTCCAATGATTACCATATCATTGGCACCTTCTTGTTTTTTAACCTTGAACTTTCTTATTATTTCACATCGGGGTGGTATGATAATAGAATTTTCGGATGGACCATTCAGTATTGGGATCTCTGCCGAACTTTCAGGTGTGTTTAATGTAAGGGTCCACGTATCATAATCGATAGTGGTCTTGAATTTTGTTAGGAAATCTAGTCCTAAAATTGCATCAGCCCCGAGGGAGAAATCATCTTCTACTATCTGGAATAAATGTTCGACCGCAAACTGGTCGTTAAAATGTAATTTTGTGTATGTTGCCCCAATCGACTGCCTCTTAGTATCCGTAACCCCTTGGATAATACAAGTGTTTTTAGGATAGTAAAGTTGGTCTTTATTAATTTTTCCCCTCTTGAATATGGATATTTCTGCCCCTGTGTCTACAATCAGAGTACATACTGACCCGCACATGTCGACATACGCTTTAATAAAGTTTGTTAAGGATAGGTTTAGGCAATGTATTCTTGGCTTGAATTCGTCGCAGCCCCCAACCGTGTTGTTTCTTCCTCTGGTTGGGGGGCTTGATATTCCCCCGATTCGAAGTAGTTTACATTTCTTCTTTGATTATAGGTATTATTATTATTTGCTCGCAGATTATTCTGGTAGCGACTACTGTTATTTGGTGCAGCATTACCGAAATATCTTTTATCGCGGTGGTTATATTGATTTCGTGGGTGGTTTTGTCTATTATTGGCTGCCATATTTCTATTGTACTGTTGTTTGGGCCAGCGCTCCCTGTTCCTGTTAAAATTATTTTGATTGTTGAACCCTTGCGTATTATTATAATGAAACTTTCTTGATGGGTTGGTATTATAATGCAGGACACTGCTTGGCTGCGGCTTATCTACTGCTATTGCCTTCGCTGCTAATTCTGAAAGTGTTCCTAGGCTACTAGCTTTTAGTATAATCGCTGTTTCTGTATTGGCAACATTGTTCATAAATGACTGTATTGAAAATTTTTCGGCCAATTTTTCAGCTGCTTCTCCAGCTGCTACTTTCTCTGTTATAAAGGCTCTAGTCAGCTGGCCTGATAGATTTTCTATCTGATTGGAAAAGTCTGCAAGTTTTCTGTTACCTTGCTGGCATGATCGCAGTTGTGCCAGAATAGCATCTGACGATAATTTTGCCGAAAATTTTTCTTTTAATTTGGCTTTGATCGTTGATACTGTATTTGTGCCCTCCGATATTACGTACTTGGCTTTTCCAGTTATACGTGTCTTGATGAATTTGATCATGATGGTTTTATGTTCGTTTGCTGTTAACTCGTCTAGTAGTTCCATAGACTCGATAAAAGAATCAGTTTCATCCAGCTTTCCATCGTAGGGTTGTATGAGCGATGTAGCTGTTTTTATGTCAAAACCCATCTTTGTTTGTTTTTGTGTATTTATGTTTTCTAAGATTTTGTTTGCTATACTTTCAATTTCTTCGTAGATAACTTTTATCTTCAATATTGTTTCGACGTCCGCTTGTTTAAGTGCGTTTTCTTTTGCCTTGGCACAGAGTTGATTTGTTAACTTTTCTTTCTCTTGCAGAGTTTTCTCAGAATATGGACGGTTTTTACTTTTCTTAAAATTGTCCAGAATATTTTCTAGTTCGTCCTTAATCTTTATAAGTGCTTCCATTTATCAGACGGTTGATATGTTTAATTTTGCTGGGGTACTGAGGTATCTTTTTCTTAAACCCCTCCTATGATCTTTGTACAGTATGTATACAAATTCAATGATTTTAATTGCAACCAATATGCATAAAATTATTATTATCTGATTATTCTCGACCGAAACTGTATCCTCTATAATTAGATTATTAACAATTTCCCCGTTGTTATCTGAAGTTTTGGATTGCGTTTTACCCATTACTGAAAATGTTTCGCTTATTTCCAACAACGTCAAGCAAACAGCAAAAGAAAAAAATTTTTTTTTTTTTTTTTTTTTTTTTTTTTTTTTTTTTTACATATTAATTATTTAATTATTATTATACCTTTATACTACGCTACTTCTACTTTATATTTTAAAAAAAATAAATTTTAAATTAGATCATTAAACCCTTATCTCTTCCTTTTGATGACGTTCAGTTGTTTTTTTGTCAATATTATTAGTTTGTTGTATTTTTCCCGTTCCTCCTCAGTTGCTGCTAACTCGACAAGTACCTTGTAATTTTGAAGTTCCTGTGCAATTTTTTGTCTCTTGCCTCCTCTTTTTCGTGGTTTTGTCTCCTGAGTTTTTACACTGCTTGTGTTTCTGCTTCTATACTCCTCGATGGTGATTCTTTTTGGACCCGCTTCGTATGGTGGAGGATTTTCGTTGTCCAGCCTTGATTTGGGGATGTACGGCGTCGGCTTCTTATTTACTGGATACAGTGTTATGCCTTCTATATTCCTCTCTGGTATCTTCTTAGTTTCTTCAATAGTCTTGAAAATGTGATTGAAGATGGCATCTATCTCGTTCATACTAAAATTTCTTCTGATTGGTACTGGTAGTGGATGTAGTCGTCTTCGCAGTTTTTTGGTGGTTGTTACTATGTCACCGTATAAGTTTCTATTATTTATGAAAATTCCCAGCTGCACTTTTGATGATGATATTATGGTCTGCAGATTCGCAAAGTTACAAATTTCGCAGTTTCTACGATGTCACGGTCGCCATGTAGTATCTTTTAATTTTTAATGAAAAAACCTGGGAGCAGTCGTGTGACTTTGACTCCACTGGAGCGGCTATTAACAGCTCAGACTCCGAGATAAAATGGGGGTATGAATAGTAGGAGCCGCTGTACAGCTAGTACTCCTATGTGGAATAATACACGACGGTTTGTAACTTTCTCGATAAATCAAGAGAACTGAATGAATTCAATTTATTGATCGTTCTTAGCCTATATATACATAATTAGTAACCTATGGTACCCTATTCTTACTATTCTAAATGCTGACGCTGGGCGAGTAAGCAATGTGCATAAAATTATGATGACATGCATTTACGCGTGAAACCCCTTGACGATGAATCGTTTGGGTCAGTGGTGCAATCGCTTGCTTGTTGCAAATAAATGTATGTCATTATTATCATCAATTATTTTCGATTATGAATGGTGTTGTAATAAATTTGTGCTGATTAATTTTAGCGTTTTACATTTGTTGTGAAATTTGTGTTTACAGCTTTTTAGTGTTGTTTGTATTTATGGTATTAAATGTATATCACACATGATGAGTAATATTACCACTTTCTGCTAACTAACCGAAAAGAGGAAGAATATGAAAATTGTTCTCATTCAGATGAACTTTGAGTTCTTTGGTGAGGACACGAGGAATATTTTCAATTAATCCACCTCCAGTAATATGTGCCATTGCTTTTATACACTTCTTTTCCAGCAGAGGTTTTATTGCGCTTACGTAAATTTTTGTTGGCACCAGGAACTATTCACCTCAGTTTAAAGTAGAAAAAATATTTCAATTAAAATGTAAATAGGTATTTATGTTCTATTGTGACAGTTCAAATATGACAAATGTCAAGCATTTTCAGTCGAGTTTTACCAACTTCTATAACTAGAAAATTGTAGAACAGCGCCCCTACATTTTCATAGAAGATTTAAATGAAGCGAACAGCACAAATAGTTCGCTTCAATCCACAGAGCAAATAGTTCTCTCCAATGTATGGGAGTTCTAGAGCAAGGTACACAAAAGAACACAGCTATAGAATTACTTGTTCAGTATTGTCATGCAAAAACTATATCACCAGGATATGTGGCAAAAACATTAAATATTTTTGTTTCCCGAAAGAATAGCTTTTACGGGTGAGTGGGTAAAAGCTTGTGGAAACCGGAAAAAAACTTAAAATTAAATTACAATGTCATAAAATCATGTTGATATAATTCACCTGTTGATATAATTGAATGGGGTAAATTTTCTACTTCTTGAATTGAAGCTGGCACATTTTTGCTTAAAACAAATACTTACCATAATATTATTTTTAAAACAATTATCAACAATTTTTTATCAATTATCTAAGAAAATATAGATATTTAATTTGTATTAAATATTTTGGCACAAATTAGCAAATTTTATGGACACTTTTTCCCATATTTAAAAAAAAAAACACAGTCAGCAATTTCACTGTGTATATAGTAATCTGTTCTTAAATTTTCATTTTAAATAAAATTATGCGTAAACTTTTCGAAACACCGCAGAAAAATACAATTTTCCGAATTTTCCCATACAAATTATAGCACAAACAACGTCAACTAAATTTGATATTCCTTAATACACAGACCTTGTATTCTGTAGACCATTCCATCTTTTTTGTTAAATTACTTCAGCTAGTAAAATTGAGATTGAGAATAAAGTTGAGACACCATCACAAGCAAAGTTAAAAGCGTACACCAGTACCGAAATTCAGCTAAGTCGAAATTAAGAAAAAGTTAATGAAGTGAGTCATTTTTCACGAAATTTTATTCTCCTATAAAGTGATTCACTCACTTCATTCACCTCCAATTGATTGTGCTGAATGAAAGTGAAAACAAGAAGCAGCGATTTATTTTAGAAATAGTAGGTACATTTAATTATTAATTATCACTAATAAATTGTAACTCACCATATACAGACTAGAGCTGAAAGTATCCGGATACATTACTATCCGGTTCGCAACTATCCGGATCCAGACTAAACAAAAAAAGTTCAAAATTTCCTCCAAATTGAATTGTTTCATTGGGAAAATATAGATTTCATGATATTTTTATTTTCTTAATGAAACAATGCAATTTTGAAAATTTTATGCTTGTTCTGGATCCGGATAGCTCTGATCGGGATCCGGATCCAGATAGTTGGGATCTGGATCCGGATAGTTCGGATCTGGATATCTGGATCTGGATAGTTCGGATCTTGATCCGGATACAGATCTCAGGATAGTTCGCAGATCCGGGTATCCAGATGTCCGGATATTAGCAAATCCGGATCCAATTTTCAGCTCTAATACAGACTAGAAAGCCCTAATTGATGGACTAAAACAGAATTGTGATGTATTAGAGAGGAAGGTTGTAAGGACCGCAATGCAAAGGAAAAATGTGAGAAGAAATACTTGCGGTATATTATATTATATTCTGCCTTTATTATTTTATTATTATTTATTTCGTTATATATTATTATTGTATATGTACCTATGTGTATATGTTTTTCTCAGAATTTTTGTTGTGGTCATCCCAAAATATGTTTAAATACTTTAAGAAAAAATTTTTTTAACTTACAGTTAACTGTCAATCGAACCAAAAAATATGCTTAATTTTGTTCACAAATTTTGTTTCTTGTAGGCAAGATTCGTTGTTAGTTTTAGTGCTTGAAAGACTTTGTTGTCCGTAAATATGCAAACTCTTAAAATTTTTTGAGCTTAATCTTCAGTTCAGTGTGTGCTAAGCTATTCGCTGCATATTAAGAGTGCTTAAAAGGTATATTAGTCATAGTAAAATTAGTTTTTGTTATGAATATGTCAATAATTGGTGTGATTATACCAATGCTGAAATAGCTGGGGTCAGTGTTCGTCCGACTTAAGTCACGGAAATTAGCAGCGGTTGGTAAGTCCACCAACAAATAGGAGATACCCAGGTACATCTTTGAAAGATTGGCAAGAGTCTGAACCCCAATCCTATTTTAGTTCGCATTCGTCCGATTTATCAGTATTAGGTGTGATTGTGACTGCAGTAGTTCGGATCTCCATTGAGTCGTTGTAATCACAAATACTTTTCTTTCTCTTTCAGACTATTTAAAATATATTCTTCAGACTATTTTAAATAAAGTCATGAATAAATAAATAATCTTTAATTTTCAAATTGAGTTTGTATTTGATCTAACATTTGCAACCTTAACTATAATTATCCCGTCAATAAACCTGGCTACAATCGTTTGAATTTACCTATGCACACATTTAATTTCCTTCAGATGCCAATATTATTGCTCCTGGATTGGAAAATGTGCTTAAACATCTTCTTGTTTGACTCCAGGAGAACTTTTATCGGGGTTCTTTATTATCTTGTCCCCCATTTGCTACAAAAATAAACTTCCCACGCCTTGATCTCAGGCCTCCTACCCTGGATTAATTCATTATTTCTTCCACGCTATGAGGATCGTTTGAACTTTTTTAATATGCATTCGCTTGAAAAACGTCGCATGGCTGCCGATGCAACTTTTGTGCATCAACTCTTAAACGCGAATATCGATTCTCCGTTGTTACTTAACGAAATATTTTTCTCTGATAATAGGGACAATATGAGAAGGCTACCTCTGTTGCATGTTAAGTCCTCACGGTCTAACTTTAGTATGTACGAACCAGTCCCATGTGCATTACTGTTAATAATACGGGTGAGCATTTTGTGTTTGACGTTTCTAAGCATGTTTTAAACAAACGTCTATATAATATTTAAGTTTTTGTTCTATTTAATTTTGTTTAATTTTTTGTTCTATGTCGCATTGAATGTAGTTTCATCAGGTGTTTGGTTTATGTTTAGTTTAACATACTAATACTAACACCGGCTAAGTGATGTACTCTTGATCGTTTATTTATTAAACGTCTCACTAGTGCGAGTTTGTATTAAGAGGAGCTCAGTAAAAGTTCTAATTTAAATGCCAGCAAGCCTGTAGGCAATAAAATTTACTATACGTTGGTTTGTGTCCTGAAAGTGAGAAAATTCATATAAAATTACCCAAGACCTAGACCACATACCACATTAGAGACATCTAGCGTAAAAGGCAGAAACCCGAAATGCGACAATTTAAGACAAAAAATGAATATTTGTAGTTCAACTAATTGCAAATTTTTAATGAAAATTAGCTCTCCTAAACAACTTTCAATGAAATATTGCTATTTATTTATTTATTTTACAATTAGAGTCAAATAATTAAAAAAAGCGGCACCAAAAAAGAAAAACTCGACATTATTTGCTAGATGTAGGCTTTATCTTTCTAAAATAGTCGCAATCTAAAGAAATGATAATACCTACTGATAGGAATTTAATTTAAAAAACTTCAATTTTTACCATGTTGTACAAGTTTTCGAGCTAATATCTCCATTCCAATAAATCTTTTTTCAAATTTTGCCGACGTTATTTACTAGACTTCTTCGTTATGCACGAAACTTGCAAATGTTGGTACTAACTCCTCTTAAGCTCGATCTGATAGTCATAACCATATTCCACAACTGATGCCAGCCAATGAGATTTCATGCCAATCCTGGCAAAACACTAATCAGTTCACTCAAAAGAAAAAGGAAGACTTATTTACAAGCTCTATCCCTTTAACGGAACAGTGGTGGAATTATCAAAGGAGGTCGAATATCTAGGCATTATCCTACACACTACCATGCAACTATTTTTTAAAAACAGTCCTGTAGAACGCCACAAAAGGCAGCAACATAAATATGTAACCAAACTAGCCCCTGTGAGCTTGGCAATTAGTCGGATCTATGTCCGCTATCGGCTAATTGAGAAAAAAGAATAAGATGCCCGTCTCGCTCTATGACACGTGATCTCTCAGGTTTTTTAGCAAGGCAAAGGCAGGTTGAATAAAAGTTGGAGAAGAGGTTTTGGATTTTTGTTGGAAAGAATCATTTTTGTTCAAAAAATAATTGAGACAATGTTAAAAAGAAATCTAGAAATTTTGTAATAAAAAAATTGAAAAAAACTGTGTTAGGAGTGCTGAAGATAATAAAAGTTTAGAATATTTAGTTTTCAAATGTAGCAATTATAAAAAAGAAAAAATTTAATTAAAACTAAGAAATTTCCAATTCCAATTAGTCAATAAACAAATAAAATGAGAAATAACCGTTCCAATTAGTTAATACATACACAAACAAACAAAATGTAAAATAAAAACAATAAAGGTGTTTTGAAAGTAAGAAGCCTACTTGTTTTTTATTATAAAGCATTTAAGATGAATTGAAGTAAATAAAAAAAAATATTATTTTACAAATTGAAAGAAAAATTTAAGAGTAAAGGTGTTTTGGTAAAGATGAAAAATTTTATTTTTTTAATAAGGGGCGTGATGGATTAGTAGGTAGCATAGGAATCCTTCCCTCCTCTTCCCTCCTATAAAGTGTCCAAAGTATAGACTTCTTTTCTGTCCGTCCGTCTGTCTGAAATAGAAATGTTTGGTTAACTCTTTTTTTTTAATCTGATTTATCTAAATTTCTTCAGCATAATAGATGGCGTGACTATTTTTAAAGTCACAAAACGTTTCTTGTAGATGTCCAGTCATTTTATGTGATATCTAAATTAAAATTTGAATAGTATCAGATTCTGCTGTGACAGGATTCAGATGTCGGACGGTTTGAGGTTTGAAAGGTATCAGATTTCCATTTGACATACCTAATTCAAATGTCGGACGGTGATGCGATTGAGAAATGTCATATTAGTGTTTGATATTACTCAATGAAATACAGTTACAGCTACTTGGCAGGATTTGAGTATTAAAACCAAAACTGACCCTATTGTCATATATATACATATATTCATTATCCATATGGTCACATATGCTTCATTCGTTTGGTAGCCAAAAACTAAACAAAAGTCAGCCCAATCTAATTCATAAGACTTGGCTTATGTATATATCTAGGAATAACTGGTGCCATGTATATCGACCCCGGCTTTAGAGGTTATACTGGACCTGTTTTCACTGCATCTGCATATTAAGAAGGAGGCTATACTCAGCGCAATAACACTGCAGAGAGTAAATCTCCCCAACGCAGACAATCTTGTAGCCACTTGAGAGTCCTTGAAGAGTTCACGATTCCAAGACATGAACATATATAGCAATGGCAGCGAGATTGCAGACCGCCTTGCAATGAAAGGATCCGGATCTTTGTTTATTGGTCTGAGCCTATTTTTGGCCACCTAAAGAGCCACCTTTCGCACAACTAAAGCTTTTGGTACCCCGAGAAAACACCCTATGGCTTAGACAAGCGAAGAAATTCATTACATACGATATTAAGACTTATCGCTTCTATATGGAAGATAACGAACCAATGCTGAACACGTCCTAGAACTGTGAAGCTCACATCCACATAAAGGCTGGCCCAAAATGGAATTGTGGATCACTGAAATTTTTGTCCTACATTTTTATTACTGCTGGAATTGCTTAAACCACATCTAGGAAAAAGATCAATACCAAAACCATTGTAACCGGGATGTCGCCTGGCATTAACTTTATTCTATTCAATCTTTAACGTGTACGGAAGTAAGCTTTCTTGCCAAAATGGATGTAAACATACGCGTCTATATGAAACTAGTGACCGTAAATTACTAACCGATGCTTGAGGTAATTTTGGGTACATCTGTTTAATTTAAAGGAGGAGTAGGGTACGGGGCTGATCGAGCAGTCGTTGGAACGGCCATGAAATTCTGCATACAATGAGCTCTCAATTGTGACCGTATGTCCTAAAATAAAATACAGGGTGTCTTGGTTATATTTCAAGTACATAGGCGACAGAGGCGCACATAATTCAAGAATACAGAAAATGGTAGGTAGCAAAAAGCGCTGAGCCAAGTCGGAAACGGATTTGTATCCACAACCCCTAAGGTTTTGGACCAGCACGTTTACCGTTGGACTACCAATGCCCATACTTAAACTGGTGTTTTTATCAAGTGTTTCCATTTCAAGAAATAAACTTCAGTGGAGTTTATTGCTTCCATACTGGAGTCCAATGGCTTTAGTTGTGATATTATCCCGATGTTCACCCGCCAGGTTATGCTAATACTTTGGAAGTGAAAAATAAGATTTCCCACGTTATCATAAGTATAAAAAACACAAGAAATAATAGCAATAATTAAAACTTGTTCATGAATTAATGTCAATACCAGAGTTATACAATAACTACTTGTAGATATGCACATATGTTTGAATTAGAGAAAAAATTTATTTAACACGATATAAAGTAAATAACTGGATTTATGACTTAGGTACTACAAGTTCACCAATATTATGATTCATTACCACAAATATTTAAAGTCATTTCTAATTTATGGCAAGATAACACAGATAAGTGAAGAATTTCAATGAAGCTCTGACTTTTCCTGACTTTCTTGCGAGCCACATACTTAAGTACAAAATACGTAGATGACCAGCAATCAAATGAGTTAGAATCCGACAGCGAAACAAAGTGTTTCACAATAATGTTCTTCCGAGTTTGTATACTTTTAACAATATGTGTAAGCTCTGCACAAAAATGTGGACGCATTACCAGCACTAACCAAAAGATAATTGGAGGTGAAAACTATTGATAACTTTTATGAAACTAATGAAATTCATTCCTTTAAAGGTAAAAGTGTTCACGACGCATTATATCCATGGTTTGCAGTATTTGGGCCTAAACAAAATGGACATATGGACAGACGCTATAGTCAATTCTGTGGTGGGTCGCTAATTACAAAGAAGAACATATTGTCGGCTGCTTACTGCACTATCGGAAAGTCAGTCGAATTATTTCAATGTAGTTTTAATTTTTATTTATTTATATTTTTTATAGATATAAAAACTTCAAGGGACGTTTTGCTGCATATTTTGGAGTAACAGACCTATTAAATAAACTCCGGGATGCTCACGAAGTGTCAATAGAAGATTATATTGTTCATCCCCGTTATACAAAATTTGAAGTGGCGTATGACATAGCAATAGTGACCCTTGCAAAGGAAGTTAATAACGAGCCTATATGCTTTCCTGTACCTTCAAGTAAGTCGTAGCATAGGAAAATGAAAATGTAAGTTTCGCGCAGAGAAATACATCGTTAATTTCAAAAATCATCTGAGAATGAAAGTCCGAAAATTCAAATAAGTGTGTAACTCATACACGTAGAAAAAGAATACTCCCGTGAGTTTGATGATTAATTATATTCACTATTTTAATACTAACATCACGTCACTCCTATTTAACAGAAAAAAAATCAGAATACAAAAAGACTCTATCGAACAAGGACAAAAGCCGGAATTGGTCTAATTGTAAGACCAAATCTCACGTTAACATAGTTAAGATGAATGCCCGTATGTAATTTCGTATGGTCGTAGTTTTTCGCATTTATTTCTGAACAAACAATAAAAACGTCTATAGGACTGATACTTTTTACAGTAAACATAAAAAATTTTTATTTATTCCGGACTGGAATCGAACCTACACTTTTAGAACCGGTCAATGATGGAGAATTGAAGAATTTTTAAGAATTTTTTATTTTTAACGATTCAAATAAAATTACAAATACAAGAAGAAAAAACAACCGTCTCATCCGGGGTTTGATCCAGTCCGGAATAAATAAAAATTGAATTTACAATTTATTTGTGCGCTTTCATCGTTACTGGTTAATGCCAGCTGAAAGCAACGTGGCTTAGTAGGCTAATTACAAAATTGATAAATGCAAGAGGGAAAATCATCTGTCTCGTTAGCTCAGTGGTAAGAGCAGTCGCCCGGCAAGCGGAAGTTCCCGGTTTCAAACCCCGGATGAGACGGTTGTTTTTTCTTCTTGTATTTGTAATTTTATTTGAATCGTTAAAAATAAAAAATTCTTAAAAATTCTTCAATTCTCCATCATTGACCGATTCTAAAAGTGTAGGTTCGATTCCAGTCCGGAATAAATAAAAATTGAATTTACAATTTATTTGTGCGCTTTCATCGTTACTGGTTAATGCCAGCTGAAAGCAACGTGGCTTAGTAGGCTAATTACAAAATAGATAAATGCAAGAGGGAAAATCATCTGTCTCGTTAGCTCAGTGGTAAGAGCAGTCGCCCGGCAAGCGGAAGTTCCCGGTTTCAAACCCCGGATGAGACGGTTGTTTTTTCTTCTTGTATTTGTAATTTTATTTGAATCGTTAAAAATAAAAAATTCTTAAAAATTCTTCAATTCTCCAAACATAAAAAACCTAAAACTTTGCATGGCAACCCCAAGAAGGGGTTGTCGGATTTATTCCATTTTTGAAATTGTATTTACTATTTTCATGAAAATATGTACAAAAGTTCAGCTCTCTACAACAACGCGTTCTCATGCATTAAAATCAAAATTTTTGTACGAAGAAATTGTTCCATTTTCAAACCTAGGTCTACATTTTTTTCGTAAAGGCCGTGTGCAAAATTTCAGTTCTCTAAGTGAATGCGTTCTTGAGTTATCGAAGGAACACACCCACAGTCAGACAGGGGGACTTGCAAAAATCAAAATAATAACTTTTCATATTATACGTGGGTGTCCAACCCATTTTGTTTTAATATCATTATTTTTATGCGTTATAAACGGAATGACAAACTTAGCAGACCTTATGAGATTTCATGTTTTACAATATATTTGCACATTGCCTGAGAACACATCGACATAGAGAGCTGAAATTTTGTACATGACGCTTTTATAAAAATTTCAAAAATGGACTAAATCAGGCAACGTATACTGCGAAAACTATCACCCCTTGACGTTTATATTGTACTAAAAAGTTCGGGATAGAAAATTCTACGAAATTGGTTATAATCATCGAACCATTCTAGAAATACATGCACAGTTTTAAATTTTTACAAAATTTAATGTTGGCAATTTGTTGCCAATAATAAATGTGATAAAATTACATCTCTAATTTAAAATTAAATGGACTGTGTAAAAATACATTTTGTACGGCAACGAATTTACCAGCTGTATGTATAATTACAATGTTGTGGGGAATTCGTTTACCATATGCATTGTAAAATTACCATATTGTGTGAAATTCGTTTACCATATGCATTGTAAAATTACACTATGTGTGTGACAGTGTTCCATATATATTAAAATTTCAATTTGATTTCACATCTGACGTATTAACGATAGCCTTGTTCTATATTTAAGACTTTCGTTTATAACATTCGGAGTTCGCGTTCATCATCTTTTCGAATAAAGCTCTGGATGTGTTGCTATGAGTTGTTACTTATGGACACCAATATGGCGTCAATCACGACTATTCTTAATTCTTTTGAAATGCCATTCCATTCGAAATCAAATATTAAACTGAATTGAGATTCAAACGGTATATGTCACTCGGCCGGAAATGAAACCAGGCTTGAAATCAAAAAATATTAATTTCATATACTAGGTATACATCTTTTTAAAATATGTTAAGTAACTACTTAAATGGCGATGATAATTCATATCTATTTATCTAAATTAAAATAACTTCTTGTTGAGAAAAAAAAAAACAATATCATCAACTTAAACTCAAAAAATGACTTTGACGCAGATTTCTTTAAAAAAAAAAAACGAACAAAAAACCTTTCAATATAATTAGGCACAGTGACATAATTGTTAAGAAAATTAATTAACTTTAAGGAATGCTAACAAGGAACTTATGCACTGCTCCCTTGTATGTTATCAATTAGACGAATTACTTTTGCTATTGCTGTGATGGATTTTTTGGACCCTCTTGATGCTTCTGTGTTTAATTGAAAGAAAAATCTTTGTATGAATTCGTATGTCTGCGATACCTGCACTGGATATTTAATGTTTAAATTGTAGTACAAACAAAAATTTTGAACAAATGTCTCTTTAAAACTATTTGATTGCGAATTAACAAGTTCACTGTCGGCGAAAATGTAGAATGCAGGCTTGGTATCAGTTTCTGTAAGAAAGAAAGTACGAAAGGTGAAAATGTCTCTAAATAAACCATTAAATCTGCTCTACAAAAACATTTCTTTTCTATACGAATTTGCCGATTTGTTAATAAACAACAAAAAACATCAGAGAAATTAGTGTTTTATTTTAAATTGTAGGCATTCATCAATCAAAGAGAGACAATAGAGTTGCTGTGGGAGTATATGGCTAACGCCTAAACATCCCTTCACTTCATCTGCTTTAAGCTTTAATTTAATGTCTTCGAATAACACTAAAAATGCTTTAATTATCTCAAATATTTTGTTAATTACTCTAATGTCTGAGTTACAACAGGATGCGTCCAAGATATATAAGGTAGGTTGTACCTTGCACAAAAGTCCACTTGCTAGACTTGCTAAAATTTTCAGAGAAGCCTACTATCTGGTGGCTTCCAAAATTCTCCCCAACCATTGCAATTAAGGTGCCACGTACATTTCTCTTTTCTCCGAAAAATTCCAAAGAAATACCTTCAATTTCAAGATAACATAAGTCTTCTACAAGTTTTTTGAAAATGTTTTCAATACCAAAATATTTTACGTTCTTTTGTTTACAAAGAAGAATTAATTGTAAATTGTGTATCTGTGAACGACTGTGCTTGTGCCATATATACTGCTAATAGTGAATGCTTTCCCTTGGAAGAACTGAGGGGATTGCATATTCCAAATGAGTCTTGGTACAGAATAATTTCAATTCTTTTTTCACCAGAGCGAAAAAAGGAATTTGACTTGTATGCATTCCCATCTCCAAAATCATTAAAATCGCTTTGCTTCTTATATTCTGAGAATAAAAATTGCCTTGGAATAGAGGTCTCTTGGAGAAGTGATTCTAAAATTTTTAAGATTGGTACATAATGATAAAAACATTCTCTGTGGATATGATTTCTTCCTAGATATATCTCGACAGGTTCCACATAAGAAAATTCGCTCTTAAAAACTCTAAACCGCTTGTAAGATGTATCTAAATTATTTAGGGCCTCTTCAATTTCAGGACAAACCACTATACCCCGCAAGGAATTTTGAAAGTTCATAAGATTATTATTTTTACAGAAACCCAATAATTTATTCGCATGTACACTTGAAATCAAGTTATGGAAATTTTTGAACTCATTCACAAAGTACTGTATTACTTCTTCTGATATATTGAATTTGGTCTTTAGTTTGAGAAAAAGCAATGAAAGGGATTTCTTCAATGCCTTTGGAATCATTTGAATAGGAAAATCGATTTGAACTGAAGGAAGTTCCGGCTCCAGGATGTTGTATCTCTCGATTTTTACTTCGTTTGCAGCTCTTTGCACGTCGGAAAATATTTTATGTTTCCTAAAAACATGACTATGAAAAGAAGTTTTAATTTTAAACACTTTTTCACAATTTTCAACGGGGCAATGCACTAGTTCTTCACTGAGAAAATGTAAGGATTCATGATTTACAATTATTTTAAGCGAACGACAAGAAAATCCACATGATCCTTACTTACAAAAAAACAACCTACTATTAGAATAAATAACACTTTCGCTTTGATAAGGATGAAAACGGAAGCAGTGCGATTTAAAGGAGAAATATTTAGAAAACGTTTTACCACATCCTGGTTCTACACATTTAAAAGAAAAATTATTTCTCAATCTATGCATGTACAAATGCTTGTTATAATCTTGAACACTTGTAAATTTAATTTCGCACTCTGAACAAATAATAAAAAAATTACTTTGACAAGACATACCTTCACACAGTAAGAAAATTCCAAAGCTATAAAATGATATATAACACAACACAACACCTTAAAATTATCTTTAATATTCAGAAAACCTACGGAGCAAACTAATAACTTCAAAGTCCACCGAAAAAGTGATGAAATAACTGATTCCGGCTAAACAGGAGTAAACATGCACAATTTTTCCCCTTTTTCAATGGAATTTTAAATTTTTGGTGTGGAAAATACCATCCATGTGGAATTTTACATTGATTGTGTTGCAAAATTAGCATGCAGCATTCAATTCAAACTGTTCAGCACACAAATTTAAATTTTTATAGGAATTTTCAATTTTCAATGGATTATTAACATGGTCATCCTCTAATATTACATTGCTTACATGTTTTTTCATGTATTTTTAGATAAACGTGTGAAATTAATACAAAAAAACTTAAACTTTTACCACATTGAATGTAGTGAAATTGTAATAATTTTTTACTATGTGCGTAGAACCACTTTAACAATCAAACTTGCACAGAGGTGTGATCAATGGAAACTACATACGGGCATTCATCTAGGGTATTATAAAAATTAGTCTTCGACCAGTTCTGACTTTATTCTTATTAACAAGTAAAAAAGCTAGAATTGGTCTAAGACCAATTCTTATGATACCCTAACTGAATGCCCGTATGTAATTTCGCACGGTCATCCATCTGTGCAAGTTTGATTTTTGAAGTAGTTTTTCGCATATATTTCTAGAACGGTTCGTCGGACAATAAATTACTAAAACCAATTTCATAGGATTTCATATTCTGAAGAACTTTTCAGTACAATAAAAACATCTAGGACTGATCGTTTTTACTATATACGTAAAACCATAAATTTTTATATGGCAACAGCAAGAAGGGATTGCCCGATTTAGTCCATTTTTGAAGCTTTTTGAATATTATTACGAAAACATTGTGCAGTGTTTAAATATATACAAATAGGTATATAGTGAAAAACGAAGTTTTTGTATGACAACCCTACGAAGGAGTTACCGGATATGTTCCCTTTTTATACCCTAGATGAAATCTATAGGGTATACTAAGTTTTGCATTCCGTTTGTAGCACCTGGAAATAATGATGGTAGACACCCACGAATAATATTAAAAGTTATTTTGATTTTTGCATATCCGTCCGTGTCTGTGCGCACGATAACTCGAGAGCGCGTATACCTAGAGAGCTGAAATTTTGTACACGGACTTTAAAAAAAAAAGTAAAATTAGGTTTGAGAATTACACAAATCGGGCAACTCCATCGTCAGGTTGACATACAAAACTTTCGTTTTCCACTATATATTTGGACACTGCTTGAGAACGCGTCGACGTAGAGAGATGAACTTTGGTACATGATGTTTTCATTGTACTAGCAAATAAAATTTCAAAAATGGACTAAATCGGGCAACTCCTTCTTTGTGTTGCCATGAAAAAATTTATGTTTTTTACATATGCTGTGAAAACGATCAGTCTTAGACATTTTTATTGTACTAAAAAACTTCTTCAGAATACGTAATTCTATAAAATTGGTTATAATCATTTTTTCTATCCGACAAACCGTTCTAGAAATATATGCGAAAAACCACTTCAATACGAAATTTCATAAGGGCATTCATCTAGGGTAACATAAGAATTGGTCTTAGACTAATTCTAGCTTTTTTACATGTCGAACTTAAATTTACTTTATGTTTTAAATCCCGTATGCAAAATTTCAGCTTTCTAAGTGGACGCGCTCTCGAGTTATCGTGAAGACGGACAGACTGACGAACGGACGGACGGACAGAAGGACACGCAAAAAATCAAAATAACTTTTAATATTATTCGTGGATGTCCAATCCATTTTGCTTTACCATCATTATTTCGAGGTGCTACAAGCGGAATGACAAACTTAGTATACCCTATAGATTTCATCTAGTTTGTAATATATAATAACAGCAGTTGAACAATCCTTACGACAATAGTACCGTGCGACTGCCTTGGTAGTTTTGATACTACAAAGAAAACACTTTGTTCGAAAAGAGCTGACTTTTCTTAAATGTAGAGGGAAAACACATTACTTTTCACTCCTCAGGTCGGCAGACTAAACAAAAAAAGTATGGGTCCAATATTTTTTAATACTTTACTAATTCTATGGTCTATGGATTATCGTTTTGGTAATTGATATATATTCGTACATCAATGTATCACTCTACTGCTGGTACATATTTTTGCCAGTGCTTAAGGACCTGCGCACACAGAGCTACTCAATTGTGACGGACTGGTTCGTGATCGAAATCGCAAACTGGTTAGTAACTGATGATTCGCACACGGAGCTACATAAATGATGGAATTCCAATCAGTTTACGTCAGTAGCAAGCCAAGTCTCTTGAAGTATTTATAATTAATATAATGTCCAGTGAATCAAGTGACGAAGAACATTTCCTCCTCTATTATTATTAACAAGACAGGAGATATAAGCAATAAAAATTTTGGATTCATCCCTGCATTGAAAGGATTAGAAATTGTAGACTATTCGTCGCTGCAAATGAGTTACATCAAATAGATGCAAAGGCTTTAGCACTCTATAGAATGTCTAATCCTAGCAAGCAAAATGAAAAGCGGATGATTCGCGCATCATATTCCGGCGAAGATATTTTTTATCGCGGAAGATTATCATCTTCTATATTGCGGAAGTCACCTCCTTCGGGAATGGATTTGTCCTGACTGCAATACTTCTAGGGAATACGAAACCAATACTTCTTGATGAACTGCTTTGGAATCATCTAGGGAAAACGAAAGCAATACCTCCAGAAGATAAGAGGAAGATATTGCTGAGAAATCACGTTGCCATGAAAATAGAAGGAATTAAATTTTTTTTTAAATACAACTTTATAAATGAGAGGATTAAAGTATTATATATGTTACAAACTTTACTATACGCTTATTAAACTAGAATGAACAGACCTAAATTTTCAGGTAAGGCATCTTCTTCATTAAATATAAACGTAAACCAGTTTTCGCCCTTGGTAATCGTCCTCTCTTTGTCTGGAGGAAAAGCACATAATTCCTTTTCCTATTTTACTGCCATTTTGTCATCTAGGTAAAACTGAAATTGCAAGCAATAACGTCCCCTTTACGTCTGGAGGAAAAAAAGGTATATCACCTAATTATGGCTTAAGCAGCTTAAAAGGAATTTTCATACATTTGTATTGCTCAAATATTCTGATGACATGATAACTGGAAGATATCCTCCAATTATCGCGCTGATGATTTTTCGTCCCAATGTTTGCTGGGATGAGTCTTACCTTAATTTGGCACAATTCGTTGCTCCTCGCATTCAAAGGACGAATACAAAGACGAGATAATACATGAGTGTTAAGAAACCGGTTTGCAACTAGAGATCAGCACGACGTGTCGAAAGTGACTAATAACAAACGCGTTGCAAAATGATTACCAAGTAGCGCCGTGAGCGGATTTCCATTTAAATGCATAGGCAGTGACGCACAAGTTACTAATTGGAAACTTAAAATAAATTTTCATCACTTTATAGTACTTTCTGAGTAGCTCCGTGTGCGAAGGCCTAATACCTGCACTATTCCCGTTAACTTCATCATACAGGGCGATTTGCAATTTGAGCTCATAAATGAAACAGGTGATAGGTTAAATTGTTAGAAACACAAAAATGTGTGGAAGTACAGGAAGTACAAGTACAGGCTAATTCATAACTGAAGGTTTTTCATATATCTCCGATGGCGAATAATCTTTTCCTTGAAACAAATTTCCCGTAATAGGTAACTTAATGCCCTTTCCTCACGTGCATATGCAGTTCCCGTACTTCATACATTTACGGCGCATTAGACTTAAGTATAAAAAATTGTAATTTTTAATTCCTACAAATTCAAATTTCGCACCATTTTACTTAATATATAGTATAGGATTATTTAGATCTGAATGTCAATGCACTTTGAAATAGGCCTACTACCTTTATAACGGCATATAATTCTAAATAAACTTATAAAGGATTTTTGTATGAAATCGCTATGTAAATGACAGATGCAGATAAGCGTTCAACAACAACTTTTTATTAGACTGTTTTTTTAACATATATTATGACACGCCACAACCCTCTGTCTTAATTCTTTTTTGATATTCGTTGATCTTACCGCGTCCCTAAGTTTGTGCGCAGCATCTCCCATCCGCGACAATAATTCATCCTTTCTATTCACTGGTCTTGGATATATTTCACTTTTTCACTTTTTATAACTGACCAGAAAAGGAAATATAGGAAGGGTTAAGTCTGGAGACGTTGCAGTCTATAAAATGTGAATAAAACCCCCTATCCATCCTGTAGGAACGTTGGCAATTATTCTTGCAAAAAACCGGTAATAGGCGTCACTGTTTAGGGCTCAAAGTAGATTTCACATTAAATCTCCTTTGAAGATGTGGCTAATTTCGTTAATGTGGACAAGTAGCAAAAAAATCAAATTCTCATTACTCAAAAATTTCTGAATTAGTTCACAGTTGCCAGTTAATTCCTGAGCATTTAGAACTGCACTATGTAGCATATTCACTATATTATCTTCTGATTGTTCACTAATAATGGACAGTTTCTATTTCTCACATCTTGATTTACTTCCACCTTGGGATTATAAGCCGCATTTGTCCTGATACAGTTTCAACAACTTTCAACTTGGGATGTGCAAGCAGTTATTGAATACATACTTTAGCCCCGTTATCTCAGAAAGATACATTTAGGACACCCCCGCTCCCCCATCCTCGACTAACCCTCGACCCATACAATTGTTTGCTTGTCTAAGCATGACTCCATATCAGAGCTGGGCAATACTTAAGTAAAAAAATACTTAAGCACTATTTAAAGTACATTTTCCTTACTTAAGACTTATTACTCAATACTTTTGAAATGCCCTACTTAGTACTTGAACATAAGTACTTGGTTCTATTTACTTGTTCTTAATACTTAGTTTTTTACTAAGTATTTCTGAGTCTATCTACAAATATCTAACTCTTCGTAGAAAAGCAAAGACAACCTCTATCGCAACTCCTTTTTTGTTGAGTTTTAAAGCACGTAAAGAACTGTCAAAACATGTGCCGCACTCTCTCATCAAAGGAGAATCCTAGACAAACTAATACCATACAAACAAGAGACTGGGCAAGTAGAACAAAAACCAGTAATGTCTCGGTAGGGCTAGAATATAAAATCGACGATGCCTCGACTTGATGACATGATCAAGGGTAAGCAAGCAAGTTTTACTCTACGTGTAGCGTCGAAAACTATGAAAAACTATAAATAGTAGCCACTGATTACTATACATATTATAGTTTTCAAAAGGTATTTATTTATTAATATCTATTAACTGAACTCTATAAACTTCATTATAATACTGCCAATGAACAAAGATTCTAACAAAGTACTTTAAAAAGTACTTCAAAAAGTACTCAGTACTTTTTATAGACTTAGTACTTCGTTACAAGTACTTTTCATACATGCGGTACTTGTACTTACGCTGAAGAACTCAGGCCTTCGGTACTTGTACTTGTACTTAAGTACTTTTTCTTTGGTACTTGCCCAGCTCTGATCCATATTATAATAATTTAATATAAATATTTTTAATATAATCTAAATATTTTTCCAGCTGACTTACCAAAATCCGCCGAAGCTATAGGATTTGGAACTATTGGATACCATTCAAGTGGGTTTCCCCTCAAATCTGTTTATTTACATACTGTTAATATGTCAATATATAATTGTGGTACGGATGATGGCATATTTTGTTTTCCTAACTCACAAGACGAAAGAAATATATGCGGTGTGAGTTCGAACTGAAAATGAGTGTATTATTATAAATTTATATCAGCAAATTTAAAATTCTCTTAATTTTAGAAAGATAGCGGTGGACCACTGCAATATAGAGATGAAGATAGCACATACACTTTGTTAGGCATTGTACCTAGTCGATATTGTTGTAGGTATTTACACTCGTACGAGACTTACACTGATGTACGATATCACAATGACTGGATTCTATCGAACTTAATAGGCAAAGTTGAAATAAAGTATGTGCAATATTTTTACTTTTCACTTTTTAAATTGTAAATGATTAATAATGAAAATTTTTACAATTACAGTTATGGACCACTTGGAAATGTTTCATACGGAGCTTTGCCCAAAAATGTCTGAAAAAAAAAACGCCACTTTATGGAAGCAAAAATAATTTTTAATTTAGAAAAAATATGAAAATAAATATGTTCCATATTACCAGTAAAATTTCCCATAAGCTTTTACAAAAATTCGGGAGAAATCACAAATAAAAATAATACAATAAAAAAAACCGGCCAAGTGTGAGTCGGACTCGCGCACGAAGGATGGATTCCGTACCATCGTACAAAATTTAACACTATCTACTTTTTATTTATTTTTTCAAATGAGAGTAGGCGTCATGTGACAAAATAATGCTGTCATTTGAAAAAAATGCCTACTTATGATAATAATAATGTATGAGAATAAAACGAGGAAAAAAAACGCCCAAAAAAAACACGTTTCTTGTATGGCGGCCACCTTTAATTTTTAATTTCATTTAATTTTTATTATTTTTTGTTATAGCGGCAATAGAAATACACAGTCTTTGAAAATTTACCTATTACGGCTCATGAGATACAACCTGGTGACGGACGGACAGCGAAGTCTTAGTAATAGGGTTCCCGTTGTTACCCTTTGTGTACGGTACCCTAAAAAGAGAAGAATGCATGAATTTCAAAAATATTCCATATAATTTATAATTTTCAATTTTAGTAGTGTTTCCGAAATACATGTACGCACTACAGTGTAATATAGAAATTATGGATTTTCATCAAATTACAATAATATTAAATGAGAAACAATGTTAAAGTTTTCTGCGTTTTTGATTAATTAAAGAAAGTTTAACATCTCTTTTAATTTAATTATAGTGACATTAATAATTTATCTCAACACCATTAATTTTATGATTATATTTAATTATTCCTTTCAAATTTAGTAGGATCTTCCTGTATAAATTATTTAAATAATTATTTCGATGACAGTAAATTGACATAAGCAATGAACACCTCAGAATCCCAATAAGAACATTTGAAGCGAATAATCTTGCACCGCGGTAAGAAACCCATAATGATTGTATTTGAAAAATATAATATTTATAAATTACTAATTTAATTATATTATATTATGAATAGATGGGTATTGTACGTCCTGATAAATAGACACATCAACATAAAGTTTTGTGCTGTAGTATAGTTTTGAAAATATAATGAACATTAAAATCTTTAAAAATTGATTTTATCTCCAAAAATCAATTTAATAAACTATGAATATAATTATGGTTTTCTTTTTGACAGATATAATACTTACTTAAATAAAAAAAAAACACATGCAGGAGGACCATATTGCCTCCGGAGCGTCCACTAAATCCATAGTAACTGCATCTCTAAAAAGTATTATAGAAAAACGCTTTCTTTTGTATAATTGATTCGATTAGGTATATCAGCATTAACAAGGCGTTATGAATTCTTAATCTGTAACTTATTTTATATCCTATGGACTTTTGCCCATTTAAATGAAGAATTTACCACAAAGCTTATTAGAAACAAATTTAATGGATTTGTTTAAAAATTTATTTGTAGCACTTAGGACATCCTCAATTTTTATTTCAAATATATCATCTATTGGTAACGTTTCTAACTCAGATGATATTTTTGTCCCTGTCCGAACGCTTAGAAAAGAAAGTGCTACTTTCTTGTCAATCCCTAAGAAGACTAATGATGAAACACCTAGCGACTTTCAGTCTAAAAGCATCTTCTCATTCCTATCGAAAGTACTAATTTCTGTATAAAATAATTTCTGTAAAAAATAAAAATTCATTGCAACCGGTATTTGAAGACTGCATCGTGCGTATTAATTGGGATTATGAGTGGATACATAAATAGTCTTGCTGAATAGATTACTGCTAAAAACTGCAAAATAGCAGTGTATTTGTTTCTATACCGGACCACTGAATGATAATGACATGGCTGCATAACTTATAATGGTCAATGGTTTTACATTGTCTTTTCACAATAAAGTTACTATCTTGTTAATTGCTCTGAGCTCCGACATGAAATGTTGTAGTAATATTTGAGTCATGCTGATTTTATAATTTAAAGAAGGTACGGAAATAAGTATTTTAGACACCCCCATTAGGTTGAAGCTAGTGAAGACATTAATTCGGCTCTACTTCTCTTTTGGAAATTCTATCTTTTTTTTTTTTTATATTATTAATATATATATATTATATATATATAATATATTATTACGATGCAAAGCACAGCGTGGCAGGAAGGAGATAGATAGGGAAAGGATTAAGGGATATGAGAAGAGCGGCGGAGGTGCCGATGTATGTGGCCCTTAAACTTTTGAAGGTTGTATGCCGGAGGAAAGACAGAAGATGGTAGACTGTTCCACATGCGCACAGTTCGGGATAAGAAAGCATCACGGAATTTTAGTGTACGGCCGAAGGTAATTTGAAGGGTAAAAGGATGAGCGCGGGATGCAGCGCGAGTATTGCGTGCAGGAACTATTCTACAAAGGATCAGACTAGATATTTCATCAGAACATTGGCCATGCATATAGCGATAAAGGAGCGAAAGGCATCCAACATTGCGACGGTGCTTTCCCAAAATTTAATAGTGAATGTTCTCGAAGAGTTCACAAAAATGTTTATGTGACCTATTTTGGTATTCCCTACAATTTGTGAAAGTTTTATCCAAATCGAATATGGTCGGGTCCAAAACAAGCACTTTTTTGATCGTTTTCATGTGAAATGGTGGAATGATGTTATTTAAACAGTAATATATTGTTAAAAAATTTATTTGAAATAGGATCTATTTACATTTGATTTAATTAAAATTCATAAATGTTTAAAAAAAAAAAGTTTTTTATATTTTATTTGCTTAGTTGACATATTTTTATATCTTTCGGACGGAGATGGGCTCCATTTTACTGGTTGGTCGCCCCCCATATAACCTCTCTCAGACCCTGCATGTAGTACAGAACAAGGCCAAATATATGAACGTGGTAGATTTATTTTCATGATAAACCTAAACAACATAAAGGGCAGTATATATGAATTCTAAAATAACAACAACATTTTTGTTATAATTACTAAGTGGGGGATTCAGACAGAGCTATCGCCTCTCATCTACCTTGTCACCAGGACCTATAAGATATTTTCTGACTTTACCCCTAACTATCCTAGGCCGCCCGTTCGAACTTCGAAGGTCTTTTATAAAACCTATAACATTCTTGGAAGCCAACTTTGCAACATCTTGTAGCAGTGGGCATACTTTTTCTAGAAGTTTTAGCCTTATGGGGCCCAGAGCTTCACAATTACACAGGACATATAAAGCAGTCTCATTGTCTTGCATACAGAATCGGCAGGTCTCATAATCGACTTTACTCACCTTTTTAAGATGATATCTAAGTGGTCGATTTCAAGTAAATAGGCCCGTTATAAGCCTGAATTCCTTTCTGCTGAGCATGAAGAATACTTTTCTCCTTTTTTGTGAATATTTAATGAACTTTTTAAAATAAAAATAAGAATCGTGGTTAACTTTCAATTCGATTTTCAACTAAGTATTTTTAACAACATGTTCGTAAAACTTATAGTCAAATTAAAATGATTCTAATATTGTTAATATTAAAGAAATGATATTGCTAGAATTTCTGAATATAACATTTTTCAATCAGATGAATAGTTCACGAGTTACAGCGAGTCAACCTTAGCATATTCTACAATTCGTAAAATCGCTGCGATAAAGACGCGTGTGAAAAAAGTGCAGAGATTTTTGTTAATATTTTACAGCTTGCTGAGCCAAGTATAGAATCATCTACTTCTCCAGGGACGCGAACAGAAACATTCTGTAAATGTACACAATAACAATGCTAATACTATACATATATATAAAATACTACCAAAAGACTAACGAGTATTTGATCGAGCAGTACCGGACGATGTCAGCAATGGCCACCTGCGATTCCCACAATCAGTTTGGCAAAAAATCATCTGCTATTCTGTTTGAAAACTACCTGCAACATTCATCTGTGCATAACCAATTTAAAACGTGATTTCTCAGCAATAATTTCTGTGTTATGTGTTATGTTTTCAGACAGGATATAGTACAACAAGAAAGACTTGAAGTAAGTTCTCACATCAGAATTTTCAAATTTCAACCTCTGGACGGATCAATACTTGCCATGCTTCGTTGAAAAAAGTATTAATTAATGCCGAACCCTACACAACATTTTAAAATAAGATCAACATACACCAATATATTTAATGTTCAACAGAACCTTCATTCCAAAGCAAAATTGAAACAACGGATATTTAGAGAAACTAAATCGGTAGCAACATGCTGCATTCATAAAAGCTGCGGAACAAAATTTGTTTACACAACTATCACAGCAAGAGTGCCCGGCTCACTATCAAATCAATTTTTTTCTAAATTCTTCATATTCACAATTAAATTATTTTTATCTCCACGTAAATTTTGTTTAACAGCAAAAGTTCAATTCATTAGTTGTTACTTCCAAAATCTAAATTCAGACTGACAATGAAATCGACACGTACATAGGTTCAAAAGTTTCAAAATTTTTATCTGATAATCCAATATACATGACATTGCATAAAAGTATCATGCAAATACTTGCAGCGGAAAGCGTGTTTGTGAAATGAACTTTTACTAAACGATTCTTTGATGAATGACGATGTTGCAGACGAAGTTGCGAAATGACTCATTCCCTACAAGTTGTCTATTTTTTCCAAACCATATTGATGGAAGATCCCAAGCACGTGGACCAAGGCGCCCATTGAGCTAACCTGCTAAAAACACAAAAACATAAAAAAACCTTTGACCACAAACTTCTTGCTTTCTTAATGAAGCACATCAGGTCGAGTTGGCATAAGCTTTTCAGCTCATCTGCAGATAAGAGGGCAGACCCAAGAGTAACCAGCCTTGCCACAAGCAAAATTTGACAAAATCTCTCAGGCCCTCTGGACTTTATTTTTCATTTGCCTTTAACAACTGGTTTACTTCTTGAAGAATGGAAAGTTTCATTTGAACGACCTTATTTTGGTGCGATTCCTTAGCTTTTTGAAAGCATCGTTTGTAATAAAGTGGTATCTCTATGGCTACATACGTACAATTATTTCTCTGGTATAGCTGACAATGAATCAAGTTGGCCACCCGCAAGAAAGTAACCTTTTATACTTCTTAACGTATGTGTCCAAATATCAAGAAATATTGCATCTAGTGCAATTTGATGCCTGCGCGGCGCTTAAAATTAGCAATTAATTCTGATGGTCAAAGTTCATCGTGTGAGTGTAACTCATTGAAATTTTTAATTTTTACGACATTGTCAGATGGCAATAAACTTTGGAATATATGTGAGTAACTATGTGGGTATTCTGTTATCGATATTGATCAATAACTACAACAAAATGGAACTCAAGCATTTTACATCAATATCAATAAAATGCGAGTCAAGAACATTGTTTGAACATTGCTCTAAGTAAATTATTGCTTACCTTAGAAACGAATTTCATCTGGAAGAGAGCACCTTTCAATTTGAGTGATCATATAAATAGGCCAGTATCGGGATAGGAAAATGAGAAGTACATTAAATGAATTCTGAACCTAGAGTGTCCCCCACCTCTAGTGAAAAATTTAACAAAGTGAATTAAGCCTACTATTATTGTAAAATCAGTACCGGCTCTATCATATGAGCAGAATGTGCACTTGAACAGAACCCTGTAATCAGAAGGTACCGAAAATACTGCAAAGAGAAAATAATTAAAGCTCGTGAAATTCCCGAAATTATAAATTCACACAACGTCTACAAATTTTACAAAAAAAAATCACGGAACAATTTTTAAAATGTGCTTTTACGGCAACCCTTCATCAAATAAAACACAAAAAATATTTCATCCACACACCAAATACATACACAAATCTTCATACCAAGAATCTTAATTCGGTCGAAAGTCACTGCAACTTTCTTCGCATTTCAGAAAACATTCCGTTCAAAATCAAAGCTTGATTCTGTTCGTGAACAAACTGTTAGAACCAACAGGGCCGATAAACCTTTTATAGGAAGACAATGTTTTGAATTCTATTCAAAATAAAAATCGGCTCATATTATGGCATTGCATGTATATAGCTTTTTTCCACTTCTCGCTTACTTGAACAATTGTGTGTGAGAACTATATTGAAAGTACACGAGAGTGTTAAATGGAAGCACAGGGAAAATTTTGGAACTTTTTATACTTTTAAAAATTTTTAACCTGTAGTTTCTAAAATTTGTTATAAAGTAGTAGTAGTAGTAGTAAAAACGAAATTTTTGTATAGCAACCCTAGGAAGAACTTGCCCGATTGGTCCCATTTTCGAACTAAAATTTCCGATCTTAAAACAAAAACGCCCGCACTCTCTACATCGACGTGTGACGCAATGTTCAAATATATAGTGAAAACTAAAGTTTTGTGTGGCAACACGAAAAAGGGGTTGCTCGATTTGCACCACTTTTTGACCTGTATTTGCAATTTTTATGAAAACTCCGTGTACAAAATATGAGCTCTCTAGCTCCACGCCATCTCAGGTAACTTCCAAGTAGAGTAAAAACCAAAGTTTTGTATGGCAACACCAAGAAGTGGTAACCCGATTTAGTCCATTTTTGAAATTTTATTTACCATTGCTATGGAAACACAATACATCAAATTTTAGATCTCTGTTCGTCGACACGCTCTCAGGTAGTTCCCAAATATATAGTTAAAAACGAAATTTTTGTATGGCAACCCCACGAAGGAATTGCCCAATTTATCCCATTTTTAAACTTAAATATACACATTTTTTTAAAAAAACGCTGTGTACAAAAGTTGAACTCTCCACGACGACGCGTTCTCAGGCAGTTTCCAAATATATAGTGAAAAACCAAAGTTTTGGATGACAACACCAACAAGGGGTTGCCAATTCCAATTTTTCTTTCCCTAAAAATCTTGAACTGATAATTACGAACACAATAAAAATAAATAAGATAATTCGGTCGAGCCATTCTCAAGTGATGATGTAACATACATACATGGGGCAGTTGATTTTTATTTCTCTAGATATTCATTCTAGACCTATTTCAGTAATCTCAGGAGCCCCTCAAGGTAGCCATTTAGAACCCTTACTGCTCTTCAATGTATTCATAAATGACATGTTTAATACATTTCGCTTTGCAAAATGTTTTACTTTTGCAGATGATTTAAAAATGTTTATTTAAATTATTTTTGCATATTGACAATTTTCAGTCCGATTTGATCTTTTGTATAACCTCAATAAATAAAGCAAAAAAAGAAGAAAGCAAAAACAAAGAAGCAGAAAACTGTACTAAGATTAAATTTGAGCTGATTTCAATTGCAGTCTGAAAAAATTCAAATTAATACGGTCGAAATGCTCATTAAAGAGATGAGACATTGCAGTTAAAGGCTCGTTCGATGGTAAGGAAGATGGAGGAAATTATGGCTTCTGAGTGAGCGAGTCTACGTAATGGATACATCTATTGAGCTTAGTAAAGGGGAATTTATTGTTCATTTTAAAATATCGAAAAGTGAGACAATTCTAACGATATCAAATTCAAACGGTCCACAATGGCAGGCAAAATTAAAGGATTACTTCAAGGAAGGACACGAAGTGCAATTCGCAGGGATCTGCGTTGAATAGTTTCGGTGCGAATAATCTGCATTCTATACTATTCATTCAAATAGAATTGAGAATGAAAAAAAAATGTTTACTACTGTTTTTTCGAGAAAGATAATCTGGACGGCAGCCCCTCCCCCCCCCAGTTAACCCAAGCAAGCATGAACACATACATTGAAAGCATAACGAAATTATTTAATAGGGAGCTGCCGCGCCATCTGGAGTTGGTTTCAGTCGAAAGATTATGGCTCTTATTAATTTGAAAAAAATACTTATTCCGCAAAAAACTAAATCATATGCGAATAATTAGCTATCTTTAGTTGTTAAAGAAATTAAGTATTATTTATAATTTGCAATTTTTTCTTTCATTTATTCTTAATTCATGTAATAAGCTATAGGAATAATTGATTCTATTCAATTATTTGCAAAATTTTCTTGAATGACTTCAAAATCCTTTCAAATTATTCATAATAATGAATTTTTCGTGCATCGGGTCCCACTACCTCAATTTTTTAAGAAAAAGATAAATTTCGCTTTGGTCAACGAGCTGAAAGAAGATGGCAGTCAAATAAAATTTTCATATTTCCAAAACCATCAGCAAACCCATAAGATGAGTTACAGTAGTGTTGGGTGTGAGATTGTTGCGGCTAAAATTCCCTCGAAAATGGGAATTAATGGGGACTTTTCTCACAGATTATTATATTATGCGAATTCCAACCATTTTTTCCTAGGTTCCAAAAGTATAAGAAATACACCAAAAGGAATAGAGTATAAGTAGCAAGTCAGGTTCTCATCATCAAAAGAATTTTTCTTAATACCAGAAATGTTTCTGCATATATTAATTAAATTTAGCTTCTTTCATATTTTTATATCTATGGTTTTATTGCAGTTAGAAGAACTTTTCTTCGTTCTGTAAAAATTTTCTCACTCCAGTGGAAATTTAGGACCTTGCAGCAAAAGGGAAGCAAGTCCAATTTTCAAAACTTGTGGATAATAAGAAAAAACTGAATTAAAAAAAACTTATTAGCGTTATGTTTACAAGTAATATGTTTTGATAAAATATGACTAGTTCTGTATATTTTAACGTAATTTATAGGGTAAAAAATGTCATATTAACAATTCTGTGATTTTTTTAAGTTTGGATTTACCTCTGTGTTGCACCAAAGCTGTCAAAAACTGATGGCCTTATTATTTAATGCATAATAAAAGAGTTTTATAGCAGTATTTTTTTATTGATATAACCATCAATCAGAACATTAATAACAAATCTTAAAAAAAGAAGATAACTGATAGGTTCTAGAACAAAAATTAAGTTTAAAGGTCGACTTGAGTCTGGTCGTCGTCATCTTCACTTGTAACGTCATTACCCGGTCCTACTGCTTCACACTTGAGAGCCCTGTAGTAATAAAGTTTATTTGGCGGAACGTAGTTTTTTACCAACTACATCACATCCTTATATTTAGCCATGTTCAAACCAACATTAAATAGCCACCTGAAAATTAAATCATTCAAAAGATTTTAATTCCAAGTATTTCTTATTATTGAAACTAGGTTGGGAACGAAACTACATATACCTACCTACAAACTCGTCGATAAAGCAGTTTTTTAGTGGAGACAACAATCGACACATGATCGCTACATTCCACATTACAAAATCTCGACACGATCGACAGAATTCATCAAGCTTTTAATTGAAATTAAAATGTATATTATTAGTAAATTATTACTTAGCTTAAAAGGCATAAAACATTTTAGTATTAACTAAAAATAATTTAGAAATGGCCATATTGTGTATGTATAGGTATAATATATTAGTTCAGTTAATACGTTGTACGTACTAAGCATAGCTGCTAAGGTCAATGCACTCGTCTGACCTACGCACAGCTGTTAAGGTCAACGGACTTTCTGTTGCTACCTACGCACAGCTGCTAAGGTCAATGTACTTTGGTTGTTATGCGCAAGGTAAAATAATTTGTTGGTGCCGTGCGCAGTTCAGAGGCAATATAAGTCGCAGGCCAACTTGAATCTTTCTCTTTTAGTATCCAGCTTCTATAGAGTGCGCATCATTTTGGAATTCGACTTGGCTAGTGTAATCAAATATAATTATTAACAAATTAACTTTATCTTGGGTAACGACTGAGATAAAGATATTTATTCTGGGTCTCGACTGGAATAAATTCTAATAACATAACAACTTTATCTTGGGTAACGACTGAGATAAAGATATTTATTCTGGGTCTCGACTGGAATAAATTCTACTAACATAACAACTTTATCTTGGGTAACGACTGAGATAAAAATATTTATTCTGGGTCTCGACTGGAATAAATTCTACTAACATAACAACTTTATCTTGGGTAGCGACTGAGATAAAGATATTTATTCTGGGTCTCGACTGGAATAAAATTTACTAACCTAATAACTTTATCTTGGGTAACGACTGAGATACAGATATTTATTCTGGGTCTCGACTGGAATAAATTTTACTAACTCAACAACTTTGTCTTGGGTACCGACTGAGATAAAGATAGTTATTCTGGGTAGCGACTAGAATAACATAGACTAAGTCAAACCTTTAGCTTGGGTCTCGACTGAGATAAAGATAGTTATTCCGGGTAGCGACTAGAATAACACTCACTAATCTCAAACCTTTATCTTGGGTCTCGACTGAGATAAAGATATTTATTCTGGGTACCGACTAGAATAAACACGACTAATACAACTTTGCTTTGGGTCTCGACCGAAGTAAAGTATCTTGTTCCGGGGAACGACTAGAACAAGATAATCACTAACTATTTAATTACCAACGCCATAAAGTCGATTCCATAGTTTCATACTGGTGAGTACATATTTGATTAATCATATATTATATTTCATATTGATTAATATATTTATATACCTATATATATACATATAGTGCCATTGGTCAAAGTAGCCACAACTTTGACAGTATTATATTGAAATTATTATTGTGTAGTGAGTAAGCGATTTTTTTGAATATATTGAAGTTTAGTTCTTAAGTGTGAAATTGAATTCTGTTAAGTTTTACGTGCGTCCAATAAACCACTGGCTATAAAATATTCCCCGGCGTTATCATTTACAGTCCACATCCTTCTCTATATTTTTTCTTGAGTGTTCTCATTGGGCAGAACAAGCCAATTTCGTTGGCAATGGGTGATCATATAATAGTTTCTCGGCCATAAGAGATAGGTGAACCTTAGCATTTCTCATTACCGTAAAATATTCAAATAATGACATTCCTGTTGAAGGACTAACTGCAATAGAGTCAATATGGCTTTTACTATATTCAAAAATACGATAATGAGATATTTTATATCGAAGCTTCTCAGCATTGGTTATAACTTTTTTGAAATGTCCTTCATAATGTTGACCGAAGTCGAGAATCATATTTTGTTCTGCGTCCACAACTTTAAACTTTTTAGAAGCATACTTAATATATTGGCCATATTCAGAAGTAGTAAAAAAATAATCTTTCTTCCTGATATAATTTTCTATCACTCCAAAACATCTAACATAGTCACAGCAATTCATAGAGTTATTGATTGTGATGCCCAGATTGCATTGTTCAGCAATATACATAACTAAAAAATCAGAAATGTCAAGTCGTTCAGGAGATAGAATCCTGCAATTAGACTTTTTTGGACTTAAAGCCAAGGAATTACCTATAGCCAACTCCGATATTTTTGACAAATCCGAATTAGGTCCGTCAACACAATCCTCGACCAAAACAATATGCCTATCCGAATAGATCTGAACATCATCTACAAATAATTCTATTTTGGAATATGAGACTATTTCATGAAGATCGTTGATATATAAACAAATTAAAATAGGGGGTTCAACATAAATCCCTGCAGGACACCGCACTTTTACAGTAAGTATCTATATAATGTTATTCCTAATTTTTACTTGTTGATGCCGATCAGCAAGAAAGCTCCTGATAAGCTTGGTGAGGACGTGGAAAATATATATGTATATCGATGCTATTCAAAATAGGTCTTTGCACTTGTTATGAAGGTGTGATATTCTAACCCTTACGAAGGACCAAGCCACTAATTCGGTCGAAGGGGCAGAAATGGAGCAGAACTGTGGAGGTCAGTGGATCCTATGGAACACAAACATGACGCTGTGCATTGTCTACTGAAATTTCTTAATACTCTCAAGGCTCCTATTCTTCTAGACCACAAACACATTCTCAGAGTAGACGGTCTACTAATGTTGCTAAACGTAAACTCAACCCACCCAAACTTTGTAGGCATCAGACTACGAATAGGGCTCTGCACCGAAATTATTATTAAGGCCACGGTATTCGCCGGATTTATTATAGCGGAATCATTGGGGATAGGTAATGGAAAGCTCTAGAATATTAGGAATATACAGGGTGGGCCAAAAGTCACCGGGTGGGCCAAAAGTTACCATGGGGTTTAAAAATTAAATTGGTAACATATGGTAGAATGAAAAAAAGGAGGGGTAAGGTGGTATGAAGAACAGACAGTTAGCTATCATGTAAAAAAGGAATGAAGAGAAACGGTCAACAGGGTGTGGAGCAATGTACAAACGAAAAAGTTAGTTATTTTTAAACCCCATGGTGACTTTTGGCCCACCCTGTATAACACCGCACAAATAAAAAAATAAAAAAAATTACGATGTCTAAGAGATTTTGCTAACTCTAAAAAGAACGGCTTTTCTATTGTTTATACACATAATATAATTTTAGCAATGAAGAATACTATGACCCACATGTCTTGATCACATTGGATTACTCATCGTTTGTTATCTGTGATATCATGATCCGTTGTGGTAGAGGTTAGGTAGGACCATGTCGATATGGACTGAGATAATGGACTAGCGCGCTTGCCTTTCGGCCACCAATGCCCACAGTTAAACTGCTGTTTATAGCCTCGATGTGCGATGCGAAGTTTGTTATTTCGTTTGAACCGCATAGAAATAACGGGTTTACTTAAAGAACTAAAATTTTACACACGGCTTTTAAAAAACTTTGTAGATTTAAGTTTGAAAATAGCATAAATAATCAGATCAGAGAGACGCAAAAATACCAAACTTTAAAGAATTGTTTAACATTTTACAAAAAGAATTTAAAAAAAAAAAAAAAAAATTCAAAATTTCGGGTCCGTTTGATGTAGTTTTTCTATATTTCCGTCTGGCAGAGACGAGAGACATGTCGTCTGCAACACCGCGGAGTCTGCTCGCTTAACTCATGGTCTCTCCCCGTCATTCCAACTATTTGGATCCTGTCTTCGCAGGGTTCACATACAAAAATGTCATTTTTAACTATACATATATATGGACACTACTTGAGAATACGCTGACGTAGAGAGCTGAAATTTTGTGCTCAGCATTTTCATAAACATAGTAAATGTTATTTCAAAAATGGACTTAATCGGTAAGCCATTCCTGGTATTTCCATGCAAAACTTTTGTTTTCACTATACGAGATGATTCTGAATTGGTGATCATAAATGAAACAGTTGATAGTTTAAAAAGTTATAAACAAAATATTGTATGGGGTGATGATGGGCCAAAATGCGTCCTTTATAGTTAGGCCTGGCGGGTTGATTTTTAGTACTTCTCTCGCAACACCCGGTAACTTCCTTTTTATACAATCTATGGAGGTAATTTTCAGCTCAAATGTAAACCGTCTTTTAAGCCTCCCAACAAATATCGAACCATCACTCCACTCACCTCAAGTCGCTAGTTATAGGACGTCAAATTCAATCAAATTGGAAAAATTATCCTAATTTTTTTAAATTTTAACAGTTTTCCCGCGAAAATGTTTGATAACCATTATCGATTTCTATCGTCAGTAGCAAAATTAACGAAATATTGAAACATAAAAACTGACTTATTTCAAGAACGGTTGCATAGGTAAATAAGATCAAATGAAAGGTAATATTCGGAGGTATCCAAATATTCCAGAAAATGTAATGGTTATCAGATATTTTAGCGAAAAATAGTTAAAATATAAAAAATAGGAATTTTTTTCCGATTTTTTCACTTTAACATCCTATAACTAGCGAGGGAGGGGGGTGAAGTAGTGTTCGACATTCCTTATAAAGCTTTCACGATTTGCTACCATCTGAGCTGAAAATCACTTTCATAGGAAGTTTCAGCGTTTTGGGAAAAAAAGTACCCAGAATCATAAATTCCCCTAACTCTGAAAGAACGCATTGTGCACCTCCCCTCCAATAAATTTTATGTTTCTAACCACCAATTAAAAATCAGCATATATATATTTACATCCAAAAATAATTTGATACCCTTGAAAAAGTACAACAGCTGTAATAAGTTAGCAATATCGAACGTGTTCCATCATCCTCTTTATACAAGAAAATATGGAGCAACACTTATCAACGTTTATCACCGAAGGTCAAGTATTCTCCTTATACAAAGAGAATGGCACTTTACGATTTATGACTGATACGAAAGATCAGTACCAGTAATCAGCTAGCAGCATTCAAGTGACTTTCTTCGTTCAAGTCAAAGTTAAAATCTTATCGATAACTTTAATTAACCTTCATTCCCAAAACACCCTTCTTTTTCACTTTTAGTTCACTTTCCACAGAAACTCTTTGCTTTTATTGCTTCCACAGCCAATAAAAACAGGATATCCAACAGCCATATTCAAGTCTAATAGTTTTGGTTGTGATATTATACTGATGTCCATACGCCGGATAGTGGCCTCGCTTCGAAAACGAAATTAATTGAAACAAAAGTTTATTTGACACAAAATTAAGCGAACAAACAGCTGTTTACCCGCATTCATATGCAATATATTCATTATCTCAATTATTCAAAGTCATTTCTAATTTATTGCAAGATAACACAGATAAGTGAAGAATTTCAATGGAGTTTTAAAACTTGAATTTCTTTCATCCTACAATTGTAAGTGTAAAATACCTGACTGGCCAACAATCAAATGAGTTAGAATCCGACAGCGAAACAAAGTGTTTTACAGTAATGTTCTTCCGATTTTTTTTACTTTCAACAATATGTGTAAGCTCTGTGCAAAACTGTGGACGCACTATCAGTACTAAGCACAGAATAATTGGAGGTAGAATCTATTGAAAACTATAATGAAACTGATAAAATTGATTCATTAAAAGGTGAAAGTGCTCGTGACGTAGTATATCCATGGTATGCAGCATTTGGGCCTAAACACAATATACAGCCACGCCTTACTCCATTCTGTGGTGGATCACTAATTACAAAAAAGAACGTATTGTCGGCTGCTCACTGCATTGTTGCAATGTTAGTTGTTTTATTTCAATGGATTCGTGGACAGCTTTACTTTTCATTATTATTTTTTTATATTTTTTATAGAGATGACTTCAAGAAACATATTGCTGTATATTTTGGAATAACTGACCTATTACATCAATGGCGGAAGGCTCAAAAAGTGCCAATAGGAGATTATACTCTTCATCCCCTTTATAAGACTAATGATTCGTGGTATGACATAGCAATAGTTACACTTGTTACGGAAATTAATAATGAGCCTATATGCTTCCCTCCACCTTCAAGTAAGTCGTAGACAAATCGTAAAATTCTAAAAGCATTTGTGAGTTGAATTCGAAAATTGAAATATGTATGTATGAGCTTTACCTAGAGCCATTACTTTAAATCGTGCCTGCACTATAATTTATACTAAAAGCTTTATAGAATTGAGCGAAAGAAGTTAAGTCGTCATTTGGATTATAAAGCATGAAAGTATTTCCTTTCTTAATTCATTTATTATAAAGATGCACTTTTACCAATCAAGCTTAGTATACTATATAGATACTAAGCTTTCACGAGGTAGTACAAGACAAACTAAATTCAAATTTCTCATACATTCACCAGAAAATAGAAGAAAAGAAAGAAGAAGCATTCTATAACAGACAGATTCACATAATATATGTGTATAACTTTACTGTAGTCATAGGATCTTTACAAGCGAAATTAATTTCATCTAAGAAAAACTCCTAACTCCTTTAAAGTTGTTAATAATTTATTTTTTTCGGAAAATAATCAATTATTTTCTTCTACACAGCTAGCTTAGTCTTAGTTTTTTTTTAAGCTATTTTAGAAAAACCAGTTGTCTTGATAGCGACTGATAACTACAACATTAACTTTAGATATATGCTCAAGATAAAAGAAAACAAAGTAAGATGTTTACTTCCGGAACTGTAACTTGCTATTTTATGTAACACTTATATACTGGCTGTTCAGCTATAAAACAACTAAAGTATAAGTTTTTTAGATGCACTAAACTTTGACGATCAAGCATAATTTCGAGACATCTTTTACAATTTCTCAAATTATAATCTTTCTTCTGCAATGTGCAAATTTTAGTTTTAGAAAATACTTTTCGCATGTTGTTGGAACAACTCTTTACATTTTCCAAGAACGTTAACAGAGATTTTCTTTTTTATCTAATATACGGAGAATCGTATTTCTAAAAATGTTATTAATTCTGACAGTGTTAATTCCAAATTAGGATGAGTTTCCGTACTTAATTTGTGACTTACAATTGGATCCCTCCTCTTTTCTATCCGGCTCGAAGGACCAATGATAATATAAAATATCCTGGTAAAATTTTAGTGTAAACATTACTTTGTTTGTAACTCATTCTTTGAAGCAAATATTGCAGTAGAAATATGTAATATTAATGACTAAGAAATTTAGTTATAAACGATTCTACTGCTTTTACAGAAGTAAATAGTATATACAGTCATAGATATTGATCTTTTTTGGTATCATCTTCTTCTTCTCTCTTTCTTTTCAGTGATTATAAGATCATTTGAATGAATCTACAGGCTGAATTAAGCGGGTTGTTCTATCTCGTATCTGCTTCGTAATTATATTGGTCAGGTTTTATGCAAAGAGGAACATAATATGTATATATATGTATATATAAATAAGGAAACTCTCCTTCTTTCATAGTTTCTAACGATTTATGAGGATATATGAAGTGCAAAATTCATTTATCAAGTTTTCAATATAATTTATGTAAATCGAAATATTTTTCTAGTTGGCTTACCAAAATCCGCCCAAGTAATAGGATTTGGAACTATTGGATATAATCAAATAATCAGGATGTCATACAAACCTCGTTATTTACAGCGTACTAATATCTTAGTATATGACAAGAATGCCTGTGATGGACTTGATATTTATAGTAGTTTGGAAGATGGGGTATTTTGTGCTGGTGACTTAACAGGTGAAAAGGATTCATGCAATGTGCGTTCGAATTGACATAGATCATATTAGAGTTAATTAGAGTTAATTGATAGCAGTAAATTTAAAAATTATAACTTTGATTTAGGGTGATAGTGGTGGACCATTGCAATATAAAGATGAAAACGGCAAATTTACTTTATTTGGTATTGTATCTTTTGGATTTGGATGTGCGATTATAAATTATTTAGGTGTTTACACTGATGTACGACATTTCAGAGACTGGATTATATCTAATTTAACAGGCAAAGTAAATACCAAGTATGTAAAATTTATTTTCTCTTTTAAAACTATAAAAAATTATTAATCAAAATTTTTACAACTTCAATCAGATATGAACTACTTGAAGAGGATTTTAATTACAGCCAATAACAGCAATAAAATCTAACCAAATTTAAAGAGGAATAAATCTGTTTGGAATATAAAAATTAAAAAGGGATCAATAAGAGTTAGAAATGTTACAGTTTTAGTATTTAGTGCCGGAAAAATTTCTTACATATGTATTTTAAAATTAAATAAATTATTTATTTAATTTGGCATGGAAATATTTTTTAATAAAAAATTATACATATTATAGCGAAAGTGACATATTTTGATTTCGGTTCCATTTAATTTATATATAATATTTATTCATTTTTGTCAGCTTAATATTTGTGATGAACGTGCAACTGTCAATTTGAAATAGGAGCTTTAATAACACTTTAGAAAACTTTCAAAAAGCCTTAATCGCAAACACACGTCACTGCACAAATTAAGCAAAAATACAAATCAAGCCTTTTTGCATTGTCCAAAATAAATTTTTTTTTTGTGTCTAGAAATTATTAATTGTTTGAAAAAAAAACCAAAAAAGTTTTCTTTTTCTTTTTATAAAAAATAAAAATATTATCGATTTAAAGAAAAGCTGAATTTATAAAAGGAAATAATAATAATACATTGAAATAAAAAAAAAAAATTTTTAATTAAAATTAATTAACAAAAAAATTTTAACGCCATATATAGTTTCTTTCATCTCAACTTATTGAGAGATTTCTTTAGATGAAAAAAAAATGTTTGGAGAACTGCATCAAGACCATTTCACATTATGTATACTAGCAGAACGATGCGATGTAGGCCGTACATCTCGGAAACCAACTGAGTAGTTTAAGAATTTTTTTGTTTTTTTTTTTTTTTTGATTTTAATTGCATTCTACGATCACAAAATTTTATTGTCTGAAATAATAATTTATTAGTTAACTCAGAATTCAGCATAATTTTATATCCAAAAGACAAAAAATATATCAGTTGTCAGTTTGTCCTGAAAGTAGAAGAAGAATCCCAAAAAGAAGTACCATAAAAGCAAATTCAATTTTTTAAATTTTGATAAAACACTTTTCTATGTTTTTGGAATAATATAAAAAAATAACAGAAAAATAACAAAATTATTATCAAAAAATTAATTGAACTTTTATATATGTACGTGAGAATCTTTACGTTCGACCTGATACATCGATATGAAATTCTTAATTTCCTGCTATTATATTACTCCGATAATACAAAAATTATCAGCGTCCTCGAATGTTAGCCCCTCCACCCGCCGGGCTGTAGCTTTCTGCTGATATGGTAATACATTATGTAAACTTTATGCATTACATTAATTGCCGAACTGGTGCTGTTTAAATTTGTATATTTTATGTTTCTAACTAAAACAATGTTAGTTTTGTGTATTGATGTAACATGACCTTTTTACTATGATACATAATAGAAACTGAAAGAGGTCTTCAACTGCATTCACAGAAACGAAACCCATCAAAATGATTTTAAGGTAATTTTGTAATTTTTTGTTTTTCAATTCAAATTTCTTTTACAAAACCACTACACTAACAAGAAAAAAAAACGTCAATTAATTTGTAAGATAGATAAATATAAGAAAATAACGGAAATTCATTGAAATCAGGCAAATATTTACTCTTAAGATTTAAATGAGATTAAAAAAATAAAATTAATTAAGGTACAAAATGAAAATGTGGAGATATATCGCGAGAATCTGACATTAGCTTCAGTTAACATCTCTAAGGTTTCTTTTCACTTTCTGACAGTAACAGTCCTGCAATAAGCTCAGTCTTTGAGATAAATATTCATTGTTTTCCAGCTTTTTATTTCTGCACGATACGGCTTAGGGGCGGATCTAGCATTAAAATTGTGCAGCACCGTAAATCGCTTAGTTTAGCCACCGCAGTGTACTGTAGTGAAGTACTAGGAAGGTTTCCGCATTAAGCAGTGTGGATGATGTGTCATTTTTTAATATAATTTTTTAATAGAATAGTAGTTTAGGGTGCAAACTGAAGAAGACATTCAAAACAAACTTTTCTCAGTTTTACACACTGGCATATATAATATGAATTGCTCGATATGCGACACTGACATATAATAAGAATGGACTGAGCGTTCTGCTTCAAAAGTGGCACAAATATTTGAACAGGCTGTGAAAACCCTTTATTTCGTACAATTGCACACCGATTCATAATTTATTATTATTTGTCGATTGGAAACACTAAAGATGTTATAAAATAGTATTGCATTAAATTAAAATTTTTTAGGGAGTTAAACTTGTTTTAATTAACTCAAAAATTAATATTTAATATTACTGAAAACTGTGCTCCTCTGCAGATTTGTTGTCAAATTTCATTGAGCTTGTAAGAGATAGACGTATATAAACAATATATTTGTCTGAATTTGTCAATTCCAATGCATTCCAATTAATACAGCCGTACTGTTTCCAAAAATTGGTTACAGTTCAATGTACATTTTGAGCTTGAAAGAGACAAATAGACAATAGGAATTAGATAGGATGGCTCAGTCCATTCTTATTCTATGTCAGTGATATGCTATTTCATGCGGGTACAATTTTTTGTGTCAAAAATAGTTCTTACGTCGGTGCCAACATTGAAAAAACCATTGGTAAAACACTTTTTATCACTAATTAACCCAAATAATTAATTTAAAAACATTTTTTTCGACGAACCCACTTATTTATTTGTTGTTTACAGTTCTCTCTCAGTTGGTACTCTGTACTTAGACCGAAAAAAAAGCTTTATATAGAAGTGAGCCCACTTTCTGGAGTGCATTTCTATGGACGTAGTCGATCCATATTATACATGTCAGTGGTTTTACATAAAAACGCTGCAAATATTTTAGAATTTTAGGACTAAGTTAGGTATCTGATGTGATAGTGAGGGAGTCTATTTCGTGACTTGAAAAAAGTGTTTCTCAAGGGTTTTGGATCAAACTCCCAAACTCAAATTCAGAGAAAAACCTATACACATACATTACATGCATACAATAATATTCATTGAAATAAATTTTTATTTTTTTAAGTTTTGGAATAAAAATATTTTGCATAATTTTTTGAAGTTGAATTGTACGTATAAATAAAAAAAAAATATGTTTTTTAAAATAACTCAATTAATTAAATACTTTACTTTAATTTTTTAGAGGCGGGGGAGTCATGACCCTCCAGGACCCCCTGGATCCGCCACTGTCAGGAATTTATTCATTCATTTATTCAGTCTACCGATTTGAACAATCTTACAGACAGGAAATATTACATATTTACATATAAGCTATGTATACATTAGGCAAGCATTAGAAACAATCATAGATCATAGAATCTTAACATAATCATAGACATCATTATACTTGAGGAATCATTAATTATAGAAATTATTTACATTAATTAATAACAACTTTTTCATTAGAAATATAACATAGACACATGTCAATTACAAAGTTATATCGAATATATCCTTAGCAAATACATTTAAATGTCGATTGAAGAATTAATTAATAGCAAGGGTTACGGAATAATGCAGAAAATGGAAGGAAACTAGGTGGAAGGAGAAGCACAGGACCAAGTCGAGGTGGGAATCGAGCCCACGACCCCAGGGATGGTACCAGCGCGCTTACCAACTGAGCTACCGAGGCCGTAGGATCACTCATCATTACAAAGCCTATAGTTTACATCGAAACTCGACTAATTCCTGGTAATGAGTGACAAAAAGCTCGTTTGGACGCTGATATCGCCTCAAAATTTGGCGTTGAATGTTGATATCAAATATTTTTTTTATCATGATACCAAAGCTCAGGGGATACCCTATGACGCCGCAGCACAGCCTTAGCAGAAAAGAAAGAAGGGATAGGGAATTGAAGATTATTGGGTTGAGTCAAGGAGGTGACGGTGTACATTGCGTTTGAATTCCTGCGGCCCATAGGTAAGGGGAATACAGATGATGGCAAACTGTTCCACATTCGTACTGTCCTGCTTATGAAGGATTTGCGGAATTTCATGGTGCGGCCAAATTTGACTTCAAGAGTCTGAGGGTGAGCTTAGGTTACAGCCCGTTTGGTGCGCATATGAAGAATTCTACAAGGGATGAGGTTAATAGAGCATGTTTCCAATGTGGATTTGGAATTATTTACACAACCACTAACCACGTTTCTTACGAATAAGTAAAAATCTCCGTTAGAAGTATTTTGTGTTAGTGTTTCTACTCGGAAAAATAACGAAACTTGGATTTAGCGACAGTCAATGCAATATATCATCCCAGGCGATTATAGAGCAAACCTAAGTTAAACGCGCTTGGAACATTTGCAAGCAAATTTTTGACACTTTACTCCTTTTGGGGTAGATCTACTCCACTTTTCCTGTTGAAAATCAAATTCACTCCCTGCTCCACTAAACATAAAATATAATCAACTTTTTGAAAATCTACTCCACTTGTCGAATACCACCAATCTTGTAATAGAAGCATTATCCACTGAACATACACTCGTTGATGTGGTGTTAATGTAACTTGAACTTGAACTTAAATTGGTAGCCTACCTTGATAGAGAATCTCGCATAAACGTAGGCAACTTTTTTAGTTTAAATGAAAGTCTAAGAATAATAAAACATTATGCAAGCTATCCAAGATAAATGAATCTTCATATTTGCTGCAATATGAAAATATTATTCTGAATATCCAATGAGTATTCCCTCCTCTTCAACATTTTCCGTCAGTCAAATCATACAGTTATCAGTTATTGATAAGAACTCGTTTTAATTGTGCAAAATAATGTATTTGAATTTGTTTCGTGCTACCATACAATGTCCTGCTTTCCACTTGTTGATGTTTTACAGAACTGATTCATTATTGCATTTATGTAAATAACAAAGAGTGAATTTTATAATGCAGAGGGTGAAATGGGATCCTGCTTCTGATGGTGAAATTCTGTACTAGCAGAACTTCTAATATCACTCTTACACAAAGAGTAAACAATTTGTATGACTTAAATTCAATTTAAAATTTTATCATTTTAAAAGTTTATTTGGTTGGAATTTGTTCACGGAATAGTTTTCTTTATGTTAATTGAGAATTACTTTTTAAGTGCTGGAAATAGAAATATTCACTTAAAATGGACAAGGGTGCATTTAACTTGGAGTAGGATTCATTTTACTTGAACCAGGTTTCTTTAGGCTTGAACTAGGTTTAATTTTACTTGGTTCAGGTTTCATTTAAACTGAAAATTGTATAAGTATTATTCTTTGCAAATTCCTTGTATAAGGAGAATTATTTTTTTCCTTTTAACACATAAAATATTTCCAGGTAAAACTAAAATGTTTTTACCTTATTCCTCTTAAATTACCTTACCTGAAATTCATCTTTATGATGATAGTGATGTATAGGCGTCTGTAAGAAAATTTTAAGCAACACATGAGCGAAACTCTTCCATACTAGTTTAAAAATGTAGCTGTGTACAATGAAGGTTCATCCAATACACAAGGAAAAACTAAGACGAGGCATAGGCGAGCCACTTCTCTGACTCAATACAGTCGCAGACACAATTAAACATTGTAGGAACACCACAAACAATGCTTTAGCGGAACCAAAACCCTCGAGAATAATTCCCAAGCCATGAAACAGAAATCTATATGTGTGCGTTGGGAGTCCGTTTTCTAAAATGTTCTATATTAATACTTATGGAAAAGTACTAAACACTGGCTTTATGTATGCCACAGAGCCTAAACTACTGTCCATACAGGGAAATAGTCTTCTAGTAATTTACAGCTTGATTCCTTATCTTCCCAAAGGCTACACTTCCTATATACCTTACTTAACAAAATAATAAAATAGTTTTGATTACAAAGTAACCTTACCATTCAACGCTCAATACCTCTCAGCTGAGTGATAATTGCATGTGTGTATGTGCAGCCGGAGTCCGACTCTGTAGGCAGCTACATTCGATATCATCAGCCCACGGCATGCCATGACGGCACAGCGACATTACAATGCTTACTCAGCTGAGAATTTTTGTTTGAGAAATCGTAGACATTTGGTTATGATTAATTTTTTTTAATAATTTTGGTAGGAAATGTATGAAAGTTTTATTACGGTTCGGAAGATAAGAAAGCAAGCTTAAAATTTTAACAACACCATTTTTCTGTATGAATAGTAGTTTAAGGCGGAGGAGCTATTCAAATCAAACTTTTGCCAGTTTTACATAAGAACACTGCAAATATTTTAGAATGTAAGGACTCCGTTGGGCCTCGCATGTGGTAGGGAGGGAGTCTGTTTCATGGCTTGTGAAGTATTCTCGAGGGTTTTGGCGGAACACCACACTAACGAACACATTGCAAGGAGAACACCATATGCGCACCCTCATAAACACCAGCGCAAAACTATGCTGCGTGTCAGTAGAATTATCAGCTCACGTATGCGTTATTATTTAACATTTACATTTAATATGGATCTTTTATTAATCACACAGGATTTATTTAATCTAAATCTACACATGCAAAACACAGGAAAAATAACACTCAGTGAATATACTCACTTTCTTGCTAATATTTCTGTACTACACAAATTCAACGATATGTTCACTAGAAGGTGAAGAATAAAACTGATCCTGAGCGTAAAGGATTCAGTTTATGATATCCAGTCTGTTTTTTTTGTGTCAGGAAACACAATTCCGGGTAAAAGGGAAAGTTACTGAAAGGAAAGACTCAATACTGTGTGATTTTCTTTTATTGTTCTTTTCTTTTTTTCTTATTTAAACGTTGTTAAATGGAAGCAACGTACTTTGTTTTCATAGTTATATTAAAGTCATGTACATGTTCCTTTCTGTTTCTGTAGATAATTTTTGTTTCGTTATGCTTATTGAAAAGCTGTTAAGTTTATATATATCAAATTTATTTTCATTATTGTTTTGTAATAAGCAGGCGCGTATACAGGTGGAGGGTCACGGGGATCATGACCTCCCCCAAAGCGCCACCTCACCTTTGCAACGAATTGAATGTTGTGCTGGACTGTAGAGTGAGTTTTAAAAGTTTCACAGGACGATTTTCGTATGGTAAGGACACAATGTGTAATTGTCGCCAGCGATTAATGCTGGTGCTGTAACGCACTTTTCCAATTTGCGGCGACAGTTAGCGTTGGGTTGGGCGTTTGTTTTTCTTCTTTTGAATAATAATAGTGGAGTCTGGCTCTGGAGTGGGTATAATAGTCATTCGCTCGTAGCTCTTCGTATTTGAAACTCGTACGATTTTCTTAGAATTCTCTTGTGTTTTATATAGTGTCATACCTATCACAGGATGGTAAGTAATTTTGGAATAGGTATTGCATATTTATTTTAGTGTTTGATTGTTTAGAAAAAGGCACGCAATGCATAACAGCCCGGTTATTATGATGCTTTTATATTTTTGTTGCGCCGATTACTCCCAATTCGAAAGTGTTATTGTTTCTAAGAAATTGGTCAGCGATCATAAATTTTTGTTTACTTATCTGATTTTCTGACATAGAAATAAAATCGATGACAGGACAAGTTGGAGGGGAGCTCACAACAGAAGCATACAAACTGACTCAATGAATTTTGATTTAGGGTGCTTCCAGTAGAACCCTAGTGCCATGCGCAATCATCAACATATAGCCACCCGTTGATTTTTCATAGCGACACTGATTCAAACATGCGTTGTTCAAAATTTTTACATTCGTAGGGAAGCATTAAATTTTTCTTAGAAATATACTCACTTGCAAATTATTCTTAAGAATTTTAATGAATAACTATTCACTGACAATGGTCCAAACGAATTTGTGGATTTATTGTGAAGGTTCACTCTTTCAGATGAGGGCACAAATATTCAGTTTTCTTAGAGAAATTTGATTTTCTTTAGATTTTTCATGCACTACTGGCTGTGGTTCCAAAGAGTTAATATTGATTCAGATGCCTTGACTGGTCTAAGTGGCTAAAGATTTTATGGAGTGTTGGCAATCATACATTTTGTTTTTAGAAATTTTACTTGAAAATTTTTCTTTCGAATTTTTATACACTATTGTTGGTTGAAAACCATCAATTGGATTGATTCGAGTGCGGCGCTAAAATTGATTCCTCAATTTTTCTTCAGAATTTTTACGGCAAAATTATAATAATAAAATCCATTCGCTTTCCTCTGTAGTTGGCGTTGCCTTAGCCTAGTACTAAGGTCCGCGGTAAGCTAAATTTTATATGAAAATTTAGCGCGCTAAGAGCTATTGGCGAAAATTCATCCTGAATTTTAGCGAGAGCAGTACTAAGGTCAACGCGCTAAATTTGGCTTTTGCGGTTTGATTAGAGATGGCACCACCAGTAAGTCTACAAAAAATTTTCCTTGAATTTGTCCACCCGGCCCGTTCTTTAACGCGCTAAAAATATTTATTGTTCGAGTTCTGAGATTTGATAAATTTATTGATTGGATTTTTGTAGTTAACATAGTTTTGTACGTCTTTGCTGTAAGTATACGGATGAATTGGAGTTATTTTTGTGGCCGTATTTTCAATATCATTGTATATTTTTTTTATTGTATACATTATACATTATTTTTATATTTTTCGTATTTCCAAATAATTATAACTAACTGCTTTTAGAAATATTATGATCGCGCGTTGTATTTCCGAAAAAAAAAATTTAATTTAGCGCGGACCTTAGTGCTAGGCTTTTTCTTGTACTTTCGTATAATTTCAAGTAGTGTTGTTCAATTTAACTTCACGTTTTTCTTAAATTTGTAGGAAAAGGACAAACTTGTTATATTAGTTAGCGATGGAGGTAGAAATAGTAGCGAAAGTATAAAGCGGAAGACTGATACGACCATTGACAACTTTATTCATAAGAAAGTAAGGTTAGTTAAGTTCCCATCAGAAGAAATAGTCAGTAACATATTATCCACTCCTAATCCCATTCCTTTAAAAGTGACTCAAGATGCAAGCTCACTCTCAGTCAATTACTTCACTTGTGACAGAATCGCTTGCGTTAGCATCTATTTCTACAATCTCTGCACGAGAAGACGTATCGTATCGTTATGAGTTCTTGATGTCCACCCTGAGATCGACATTGATGTGGATAATATTTTATTTATTTTTATTTTATTTTTATATTATTATAAATCAAACCGAAAATTGGATTTTGTGATATAACGTAAATGTTATTAAAAAAAAAATAGGCTGCAGGAGTGGATACGAGCCTGGTAATAAGTAATATAATACAAATTAATTAAAAACATATATATATATTCAAAAAGAAATCATGAAAAATAATTATAATAATTATAAGCATTTGAATTCTTAAAAGTAAGAAAACTTTTAATTTACTCCTGTTTTGCTCCAATTTTGTTCCTAACTTACTCCAATTTTGTATACTTTATTCCACTTTTTATGGCAAATCTACAACGCTTTTCATTTTTCAAGTATCATCTCTGGTATGTACAAGTCATGTTGATCAAATTCCACTGGGAGATTGTCGTACAATCAATGCTGAGTAGCACACCACCAGGTTTGTGGCGGATACTTTTTTAAAAAATGTTCGAAAAATTAACAAAGACAGAGAGTTCTTTTCCATCATACACCGCATCTCAGACTCAATCATCTGACCACAACAAGATCAGAATCAATGACTATATCTGCCCAACTTGATACCATATGCCTTTTTTATTCCCTTTCATAAAGGATAAAATGTACGGAATGACATTTAACTGCTATCAAACAACGGTAGAAGGCTATGAAAATCTTTTCTTTTGAGGTGACTGCGGAACACTGGGCTCCCCAATGCATTCAGGATCGATTTAAACCTATGCAAAGAATAAAGGATAATGTCTAAAGTTTTCTTTGTCTTAGTAACATTTCTTATGTACTATGAATTTTTACATATTTGTTGATCATATTCCTAGTTCTGTTCCTTTGCCAAAATTTTAACTAACAAAATCGTTTTTGCTCTAATATTTAGCAGTTCACGAAGAACTCATGCTAACATTTAGATAAATGTTTATTTCTATTACTAATTAAAAAACCAAAATGTGTAATTTAATTTATTTAACTCTTTATCTTAACAGAAGTCTTTCGCTTCAACTGTGTACTTTATCCAATCCAGATATTTTCTGACGTCAGTGTAAACCGCAAAATTGCCTGGTACATGACATCCAAAGCCAAACGACATCACTCCATAGATGACGTAGTATGTTCCATTATGTACATAATTTTTTGGTTTGGCCACAAAAGGACCACCACTATCCCCCTAAGCAGAGTTGAATTTAATATTTAATATAACCTGAATTTAATTCAAATATTTAACAGTGAACTTATATATACATATGTAGGTACCTACCGTACAGGTATCTCGAACTCCTAAAGGATCTCCAGCGCAAAATACATTAATTAACTCCCTAGTTACTTTGTCAGCTGTTTCCGTATTTTCAAAAATATTATATATGCAATCATCCTGAAATTAAAAAATGAATTAAAAAAAATACATTTTCAGAAATAAGTATTTGGGATATTTTCAACGTCTAAGAACTCAATGGGGAGTGTTGTATCCGTATTTGTTGATATACTTGAAATTTTCAACCGAACGAAATACAACCAATTAAAATGAGAGCCATGCCATGTAAAATCTTCCGATTGTCCGAATGCTTAGGAATAAGGATATTGATAACTGTGGATGTTTTTGTAGTCCAGACTCCCCGATTGATGGACCCAGCGCCCGTATCTATCTTATCTAAGTATTAAAAAGCTATCAGGATATAAATTTAGCCTCCATGTACATATATGCCTGCCGAATCAATTACTATTCCGATCCATGCCCAGACCCATCCCTCCTACTTTCCCGAAATTATTTGGAATTACAAAAACATTACTACATAAATAACAACTTCCTCAGTCAATTGGGTTTTAATTTAACCTATCTTACCTATTTTAGAATATCATCAAGAGTGACTACTATGATTACATCTTGAGGTATCCCTTAAACTTACTATAGTTTTTGACAAAAAATCTTCCTTGAATATAAAGTTGTCTAGCTCATGCAAAAGTTACAAGCCCACTCTAAACGTTGTGTCGTGAGATAATATATGTAATTCTATTATTATAATATATTTTCCGGTTACAGCAAATGGGGAATACTATCGTATAAAGAGAAATAACTTTTTCTGCCCAATTTGGAAGATATGAATTTGGATGGCTTTTACTTCAACTAAATGGAGCTATGCCATACAAGCCGGAAGGCTCTGTTTGAAATTTCACTATCTTTTTTTTAATCACTACACCAAATGGCCATCAAGATCGTATCATTGACAACCACATTTTTTCTTTAGGACTATGTATAGGGTGACGATGTGTACTTATTTGATCAGTACATACTGGTATTTAAGCATCCGGACTGATTGATGGTATTTTGAATTATTTTTTTTATTATCCTTGAAAGTAGCCTTTTCAAACTATACCTTACACGCGGATCTAGCATTGAAATTAGCGGACGGACATCCTGCAATTAAATTTAGCAAACAAAAAAAATGGGGCAAAACGTGTCCAGCGTCACAAGTAGCTTAGGTTAGCACCGCAGTACTGTAGTGAGATTCTAGGAAGGTTTCCGCATTAAGCGGTGTGGATGATGTTTTGTTTTTTAATATAATTTTTTTACAGAAAGTCATTTTTTAATAGAATAGTAGTTTAGGGTGCAAACTGCAGGAGTCATTCAACCAAACTTTTCTCAGTTTTACACACTGGTATATATAAGGTCTGTTTAATGACCTGCTCTAGAGTAACCTAGATCAGCTCATTAAACAGACCTATAATATGAACTGCTCGATATGCTATTTCATGCGAGTACAATCTTTTTTGTCAGAAATAGTTCTTACGTCGGTGCCAACATTGAAAAAACCATTGGCAGGAAGTTTAAAAGTGATTTTAATAAAATCTTTCGAATTTCTGTTGAGTGTCTATGAATATATTGCCGTTAGTAAAACACTTTTTATCACTAATTAACCCAAATAATTAATTTAAAAACATTTATTTCGACGAACCCACCTACAGGTCTCTCTCCGTTTGTACTTGGTGCTAAGACAGAAAGAAAACGCTATATAGAAGTGAGCAGTGCATTTCTATGGACGTAGTCAGTCCATATTATACATAAGTTAGGGCTCTGATGTGATAGTGAAGGAGTCTAAAGGGTTTTCCAATAAGAGCTGTCACTTTTGGAGCTGTCATTTTTTGACATTTGACAAGTAGAAACTACGCCATTAATAAAAATGGAACGATACACGATTCAACAACGCATTGAAATTATTAAAATTCACTATAAAAATGATGAAAATGTGGCAGAGACGGTTCGTAAAACTCGAACATTTTTGGGTCGTCGTGAAGCACCTTATCGGACCGCAATACAGAAATTGGTAGAAAAATTCGAGCTGTCGGAACAAGTTCGTGATGTGAAGAATAAAACCCGTGCACGTCGTTCAAGAACAGCCGAGAATATTGCTGCTGTAGCCGAAAGTGTTGAAGAAAACCCAGGTTTGTCCATTCTTCGTCGTTCTTTGGAATTAGGCATTCCACAAACGTCATTACACCGTATTTTGCATAAAGATTTGGGTCTTAATGCTTATAAAGTTCAGTTAACACAAGAACTCAAGCCGGCCGATCATCAACAACGTCGAGCCTTTGCTGATTGGGTCCTTGAAATGCATGAAAATGATCCGGAATTCCCAAGAGTTATTGTTGAAAAGCCTCTCTATCCTCAACGTGTGACTGTTTGGTGCGGTTTATGGTCCCGCGGGGTCATTGGACCTTACTTTTTCGAAAATGAGGCTGGAGCAACAGTTACGATGAATGGATTGCGCTATCGACAGATGATTAATGATTTTTTATGGCCGGAATTGATCTGGACAACGTTTACTTTCAACAAGACGGCGCTACGTGCCATACAAGCAACGAAACCATTGATCTTTTACGGGAAAAGTTTCCGGACCGTGTTATCTCTCAAGAGGTGATCACAATTGGCCACCGAGATCTTGTGACTTAACACCTTGCGGCTTCTTCCTTTGGGGCCACGTAAAAGAGAAGGTCTAAGCCAACAGCCCAGGGTCGATTCAAGACCTCAAAGATGGAATTCGTGAGGCTATCGAGGACATAGGGCAGCCACTTTGCGATTTGGTTATGGAAAATTTCATGAAAAGGATACGGTCCTGTAGGCGTGGTCGTGTCGGTCATTTGGCTGATGTTATTTTCCATTATTAACGGCATACCTTCCTCTTTATAATGAAATAAAGATCCGATCATTTATCTCAAAAAATGGCATTTTTCTTTGAATATCAAAATAACACCTCTTATTGGCTTGGGAAGTGTTTTTCGAGGGCTTTGGATCACCCAAAGTTGGGGTCCCAAACTCAAATGCAGAGAAAAATCTATACACATACATCACATGCATACAATAATATTCATTGCAATAAATTTTTAATTTTTTAAGTTTTGGAATAAAAATATTTTGTATAATTTTTTGACGTTGAATTATATAAATAAAAAGAATATAAAATAAAAAATATATTTTTTCAAATAACTCAATTAATTAAATGTTTTTACTTTATTTTTTTAGGGGGGGGGGGGGGCATAGTGCCAGGACCCTCCCCTCTTGGATCCCTGCCAGCCCACCCCTATTAAAAATTAAACAAAAACAATATTTCATAATCTTTGCCTGTCGAAATATATGCGCCAAATTTCAAATTCTTATCTCACGTCTTTTTCGAGAAAAACGTCTGTGATAGATGGACTCACGAGCGATTTTATACCTAAGGCTTTCGTTCTTTTTTTTCGTTTTATTGTATGGAACCCTAAAAATTAAAGTAGCTCTTTCAAACTGTACGTCACACAATATAAAACAATTTTTATTTTTACCCTATCAATGAAATGGAAATGAACCTCAAGTATTTCATGATAATTAAAGATAATAATGGTGAAACTTATGTGAAACATTTATGGGAAAAGTTAATGCCGGAAGGATCATCATTTACTAAACAAGAAATATCCTTTTTTTTCGTACTACGAATTAGAATCTAGATGTCAAGATTTTTCAATAAATGATTTACTTAATAAAAACATTAAAATTCCCATGGTATTATACCGTTAACAAACAACACCATTTGATTTAAAAAAAAAAGACTATTTTAAACTTTTTACTTACTCTATAATAAGCCGTTTGCGCAAGTGAACTTTGAAGCCAAAATTCTCGTATATTGACTATTGCCCAACCTATTTCAGGTCCTCGGAATTCTGCAAGAGAATATTTTACAAAAATATTACACCAATATTAACTGAAATTATATTTAACTATAATTGATAACATGAATTTTGTAGAATTAATTTTAAACCTGTTAATTTTGGCAAACAAACCGGAAAAATCGTTGTAGATTTTTCCAATGTGATTATGGCGACATCATAATAAGGACCAAGATATTTCATCGGAATAGATTTAAGTGAAATTTTTTTCACTATTCTAAAATGATTTTCATTCAGTGTTCGATTCTCACGCTCCGACTTAGGAATCAACCAGTACTCCGTGATTATTCTTAGATCTTCTGGACGAAAACTAGAAAGATTTAAAGCAAAAATTATATGAAAGATTTTGATAATTACTAACTAAGATTTACTGTTCTAAACAATGTTTGGCTGTTAGGACATCTTTTGTTGTTATCAAGCTACCACCACAAAAAATGTCTTCTGGACCAATTCCCCAGTTTAATCTACGCAATGATGTGATACCAACGAACCAAGGAAAATACGTTATTTCTATTAAATATTACAAGAAAATATTAGAAGGAAATTTCACTGAATTTTAGTATTTTTGTTTTGGCAAACCTTGCACATTACACTGAATCGATGAAAAATATTTTATTATTAAAAACCAAAGACAAATTGAATTGCGAAAGCACGACATAGCTTCAAATTTATGGCACCTTTACAAAACACTTACTGTTCGTTTACTTCTCTGAAATTACAAAATAAATGCCCTGTTAATTTTTAACTTTTCGGTTTTCACACTTTATTAAAAACTAATTTTAAAAATAATTGCTAGATGAAAGTTAAATGCAATTATTAGTTTCTGAGTTTGCCTGGAAGCAGAGCAGAGATTCTTTAAAGCGATAAAATGGAGTATTTAACAATAAAGCTTTATTTAAGTTCAGTAATGAACTGTGTCACCTACTTGCACAGATTACTGAAAGAACGAAATATGTAATAGCAAAAAAATTTATTACTGTAAATTAGTGTAAAGTATTGTTGCGGCTGTAAATTATAGGACCTGCCAGGCTAACATACACCTTTGAACAGTCTATTGTGATACCACATCTGTAAGACCTTGCCGGGATTCTTCAATTAATGGAAACGTTTCGATGTTGAGAGTGGAAGCTAATGAATCTAGCAAGACGTTAATTCCAAATATTAATTACTGCTATAACTCCAGCTAAGCAATTGAATCCAAAAATGTTCAGTAATTATTTGTCCTTGAATGTTGGCGTTTGTCCATTCTGCTCTTGACATCATGGGACAAGAAGCTTTAAAACTGTCCTAGATCCATTGTGCTTTCCTTAGGAATCTCAGGATACATCTGAACACTTTACTTTGCCGCTCCCCCAGACTTGAAAAAAATTTAGACATGTAAGTACTTAAAGTAAAATTAACAGTAATTGGCATGCGATTCATACACAGCGATCGCATAATTTCTTCACATATGCCAGTTGGGACTATGCTCCTCATTTCTCTCAACAACTGGGAAGACTTTTTGCCAACCAAATCTAATTATTTAAGTAGATTGTTTATTTGTTTTTCTTTAGAAACTGCATAACAAGATACAATTTGATATTTAATAGTTTTAAAGCTATCTGTAGCCAGTGGATTTTGGATGACGGTGGATATCTGTGTGAGCAGAGTTGGGTCCAACTCCGCGAGCACCGCATAAAATTTGTCATCATCATCTATAGACCTACATGTGTAAAATTAGGCCTGTGGATCCTCACGCCAAAATCTTGTAGGTCTTATCTATTTATATACATTCTTATATATATATATATAAATTAAATAAAAATTTACAAACAAATGTCTTTGCTATAATTGGTCAAACGGATTCCTTTCCCTTTCCGAAAAAACCTACACTTAACTGACGAGAAGACACAAATAGTCTGCGTAGACCTGGAGATGAAAATGAGCAAACTTCGAAGATTAGAATTAAAGTTCAGTCTATCTTTTAGAAATTCGTGTTTATAGTGGGAAATAGCCCGATAAAAGAACACTTAAAAACAACAAGAAAAAAGCTAGAACCAGTCTATGATACCCTAGATTTTTATGTAAACACCACGTACTAAATCTCAGCTCTCTAGGTTGAATCGTTCTGAGGCAGTGTCCAAATATGTGGTGAAAACTGAAATTTGTGTATGGCAACCCTACGAAGGATTTACCCGATTTATCCCATTTTCGAACTTAAATTTCCATTTTTGTTAAAAGCCCATGTGCAAAGTTTCAGCTCTCTACATTAACGCTTTCTCGAAATATCGTGAGGACGGACGGACAGACAGACGGACGGACGGACAGACGGACATGCAAAAATCATAATAACTTTCAATATTGACTGATGGGAGCATTAGACAAGTCAAGTAAAGTCAAATAGCGTCACAATAGCGGATTCCATCGATCTCGATTGTTTTTTTTTTCTAGGATTGGCATCTTATCTTGGCTTAGTGGCTTCGTTCGATGTTGTAGGTTCATATCTAGATAATGTAGTGAGTTGCCATACAAATTGTATCCTGTTATGCAGTTTCTAAACAAAAACAAATAAACAACCTTCTTACATAATGTTGAGAGAAATGACGAGCATAGCCCCACCCGACATATGTGAAGAAATTATACGATCGCTGTGGATGAATCGCATGCCAATCAATGTCAAATGCGTCTTATCGGCTAGTGAGGACGTTCAGCTTGACAAACTGGGCAACATCGCTGACAAAATTTTAGAGAACAGTGATTGTATTATGGCAATGTCTAATAACCAAGCAAGAAATGATTCGACACAAAACCCTCTCGGTAGTTTAGAACAGCAAATAGATAAATTAACGACGAAGATGGAACAATTTCAATCCATAATCACGAATCACTGTACAGAGAATACAAGGTATTCTCACTGAAATTTCGACACATAAGCTGTGACGTAATTTTGAATTTCTTATCGATACAGGATCATCTTTGTCAATAATTCCGAAGCAATCTTTCAAACGAAATAAGGACCTATGATTTTCGCATGGAACTCAATCTTGGCCTCCGAAGATCTTTTAAATGGACTTTCGCCATAACAGACACAAACACCGCCATAATTGATGCTTATTTCCTCAATTACTACCACATTCTGGTAGATCTAACAAACAGAAAGTTAAGGGACGAGATAGCGGGACTATTAACGGCAGACAGAATTGGAAAAACACGTGAGTACGGAATAACTGTTCTTAATAATTAAATTTAATTTCACGATCACCTAAACGAATATCCTAACAACACGGCATCGCACACCAAAGCGATCCGGAAGTCTGATAATAATTTATTGCAACACCACATTTGCACCACGGACCAACCTGTTGCAGAGCATCATCCTTGACTAAAGCGCGAATTACAATTACGACTTCGACTACGGCTTCGACTTTGCTCAAATGGTAAATACATGTCGCAAGATACAATTGCAACTTCGACTTCGACTGCGGCTCCGACTGAAATTAAACTTTCCTCAAAGTGCAAAGTTGCTGTTCGCTGCGGCCAACTTCAGTTCAATCGCAGAAGTCGGGACTTCTGGTTTGTTCAAGGAGTTGAAGCTTTAATTTAATTACAAATTTTACCTCAGTGTCGACTTCGACTTAAAATCAAGTCGCAGTCGACAGATCAGCCGTAATTGTATTTCACGCTTTATGGATGACAAGTTAATGGCCTCAAAAAAAGAGGTCAATGAACTCTTAGACGCAGGAATTCTTCGAATTTCGAGCAATTCCTGAGTTAATATCATCATCGCATCTGAGAGCACAGTTCAACATCGAGATCACCTAAAGCCGGTTTTTAAAAGATTGCAGGAGAACACCCCAAACTCGACGAACGAGCTCTGACAGGCTGATGAAAAAGAAGAAGAAGATTCTAACCTTGTGGTGCAAGTAAGCGCAAGTGCAAGTAAAGTTAACCAAGTGCGGAAATCTTTTAATCCTCTGGAAAGATATATATCGGAGAAAAATTCTAATTGTGTACCAATCCTAAAAACGAACCAAATAATCAAGAAAAAATCCTGAATAATCCACGAGACCACAAAGGATCGAAAAGGGAAATCGCGAACGTTGATTAAGGAATCTAATCCCACGTGAAAAAAAAACAAAGAAAAGCTTCTTCAGTGCCAACTGAAGAAGCTCATCGAGATCTAGGTTGCGGAATGACGCATACCTTAGGCGCCCCAAATAAAAATCGGGGTGGAATGCAGTGTTGAACCGAAGTTCGAATGGTCTATTTTCCGCAGGTAATCATCGCTCATAGCATAATGTAGATTTGTACATGCGGATACCCAGTTGAAGGATATCGCATTGTTTTTTTGTAAAAGAAACCTAGCAGTAGTAAGGATATCGAAATTCTCAAATAGAATTAATTTAGATTTACCAATTTTGTACGCGTAATGACTTATTATGACCTTGATCTGGATGTTTAAGCAGTATAAAATAAACTCGGAGAAGATAGATAGATATAGATAAAAAATTAAATAAGTTTACCAGACAAATGTTTATAGCACTGATTAGCATTAGAGTGTAAAAAGAAAAAGATTTTTTTGAATTGCAATTTCTTTTGAAGTGTTTTCGAAGGCAGCTCTAGTGTCTCGCAACTAATGGAAATGTTTTCATAGTAATTTCGTCTTCGCTCTTATTACCACAAGTTTCTTTGAATATTTATTTTTCGTTTTGAAATATTGGCGTCCAATCACTGACTTATAACAATGGACTGAGCGATTTGCTATTTCATGTGGCACAAAAACTTTTGTGTTTCACCGTTAGAGCACCGTTTAAAACGTTTACTACACAAAAATATGTAAAACTCAACCAGTCAGATGAAATTTTACACCCGTAAATCAAATTAAATTAAAAAAATATATTTTCTTGTGTCCAAGTGATATTTTAATCGTTTATAAGCACTCTTCTAAGAAATTAAACTAATTCTGACTTTAATTTTTAAAAGTTGTTCTTAATCCTGCGTATGGGCAAGAGAGACGGCGCATGGTAAACACTATCTTTACCTTATTCTTTCCCGGTGATTGCATCTGCAGCCAACATAAATACATCAAATGGCATAAGTAAACGTTCAGTAAGCAATATTTTGTGTTGGTAGCTCCAACTCTGCCATAGGGCGAAAGAGAGAACTGTAAAATTTGTGCCATTCTTTCCTATAGGAAAATGGCAATACGCTCAGTCCATTGTTATAAGTCAGTGCGTCCAATAGAGGAAATTTCCTATATATTTAAACTAGTTATCGCCTTTAGGTATGGCTTGAACATCTAGTGATGCTAGGCTGTGTTGTTTTCCTATTGATTGTTTTGCCTAGGGTTAGTTCTCAGTTCAATTAAGGAACCGAGCAAGTGTCGTTCTTGGATATCTCGGTCACTGATTCCATTTTGGTTATATTAGAACAATCTTCCGACCTCTTTTCATTCCCAAGCATTAAAAGTATTTTCGAGTTTTTCCCATTATTGTGAAATTGCATTTCTTAAGAAGCCTAGGAACCCATAGCAGACTCAAGTGATGGTTGAATTATTAGTGACAGTTTCTTACCTCCGTGCTAAATTTAGTCATGAACATTAACTCGATGGTTAGCGAAGATAGCCTTCGAACTCATTTCCTTGAGGACTAGCTTGGATACATTCGTAATTGGGAAGATGAAACAAACATAATAATAGAATTTAGTTTGAAACTTGTGTACTATACCGCTAATGTATGTTGAATTGTGATTGTTTGGGTTCAGATAGGTATAGAGTTGCCCGAGAACAAAAAAAAAATTAAACGTTCAGTTGACTACGACTAGAATTTTTTTGAAATGTACTTTTATTAGAAAATAAGAATATTTAAGGAATTACAAGTGCAAAACAATCTAAACGGAAAGAAAAAAAAGAAAAACAAGAAAGAGGAACAGGGAAGTTAATCTTAAAGTAATGAGCTGTATTGTAAGACATGTAATTATAACGTGAACATGAGTTGTTGAACGTTTTTATTTTCTCCCTAACTGTCCTGGAGCCCTCTCACATGAAGGTCGTCTAGCTCGCTAATCTCTTTACAGGTCAACAAGGGACACTGAAACTAATTTGCTGCCCTCAGTGTCGTATGGGTGGTTGGGGCATGCAGTGAAGGCATAACATCTGCGCCTTCAATATTGGATGTAGGTAGGTGATGTCAAGGTCCCTTCAGGACTGAATGTGTGCCGGCGTTTTGGTTTTAGGCACGATTTTTTTTTTTTTTTTTTATTATGGCAGACGGCAGCGGTAGGTTTTTCGTGGAACCTCTCCACACTCTCCGCCAATAGCCGAGGCGAGCTGCAGTCAACGCTGTCCGTCGAGTGATCTGTCAGCTCATGCTGGCAGTCTGGACTTAACGTCCAAGTCAAATCACTCTTCATAGTTCCATAACACCTCAACATTAATTTAACCAGAAGTAATACATATATCTGGGTTTTTCAATCAATAAAAATTGTCTAAGACCACCACCGGAACGAGTGGCTGCATTGAATAATTATAAAAAGCCAGAAACCTTATTAAAGGTTCGACGTTTTTGGGAATAATTAATTATAGGCGATGTATACCTGCTGCCCACATGCAGGCACCTTTGAATTCACTTCTGCAGGACTCCAAAAACAAAAGGCCAGTTCCTTGGACTACGGAAACTGAAACAAAATTTACGTCCTGTTGGGAGAGTCGTGTACATGATTGAAGCTTTCTTCCCCTCATAATATCTCGAAGGGGACGACCTTAACGATAGACGGGAAATGCAGAGCAAATGAGATGCAAGCACAAAACTGACAAGTAACAAGTGGGACCAACAACGATAAAGCAATGGCAGCGTGTAGAAATGGCAACAAATTTGCACTTTAATAGAATAACTTGAATACCCCTTCATGTCTTCATGAGCTGCTTATACCTGCACTGAGCTGCCACCTAGAAAACTTGAGCTCCACAAAAACCCTCGCGAATACTTCCCAAGCCAAGAAACCGAAATCTATATGTGTGCGTTAGAAGTCCGTTCTCTAAAATGTTCTATATTGATACTTATGGAAAAGTGCCAAACATTGACTTTATGTATGCTATAGAGCCTAAACTACTATCCATACAGGAAAATAGTCGTTATATATATAACGTACAAATTTCACAAATGGCTACTTGGGTAGAGCTAACGGACAGTCCTGATTTTGTTTGTCAATTTTACTGACAAAAAACGATTTGCGTTCGATTGACTAGTCAGTTCATAATAAAATGTCTTCTAACGATTTTTTCCCTAAAGCCTAGTATCGAGTTCGAGTAAAATGTGACATTTCCATATAAATTTTACTAGTGCAGTACGGAGTTCAAAAAATGAACATTTCTCTATTTTAAGATAGATGGAGCCATGTATGTCTCCACTTATTTTACCGAACATTTTAATGCACGGTGCATTAAAATGCTGGTATAATTATGACATTTTCTGTTTCTATGACAATTTCAGATTATCATCTGTCACTTTGTTTTCTCCAAATTAATCGACGTCAAAATTTTACTAGTGATTTTAATGGGAAAATTTTGGAGACCGCGTTAAATTTTACTTTGCCCGAACCAACGAGGTAATAACTAAAGGAGGTGCAATCATATGTACGTTTCACTCCGCCATTTTTGGTCTTTGTTGTCAAATCCATACTTAGGTTTGGTTGGTTTTGGCCTTGGTGCATTGACGCAGGAAAACCCATGAAATAACCGTAGGGGCACGAAGCAAATATTACTCACAAACTTTTTACCACTGAACTTTTCTTCTTAATTATTAACTTTTTTACGTTCACGTTTGCAAATTCAGTACATACTTTTGAGTATATGAAAATAAAAGCGATGAAAATTGCGCATAGGTTGTACAATTGTGTACAGGTGTACAAATTTTACGGCGCTTATGTACAAACAATATCAGTGTCATTGTGTTAGAATTGAGTTCGCGATATTTTCTCATTTGCATCTCCTTTAGTTCTTACCTCGTTGGCCCGAACTCGATACTATGCTTCATCCATCATTTTTCTCTACAAAATAAAGATTAAAATGTATATTAAGCTCTTTTCAGTCATTTCCCACTCAAAAGAGAGGAGATTAGAAATATAAACACAAGTTTCCACCTTTTATTTTCAATTTCCGCCATCTTAATTTTATATTTGTCAATTTATTGACTAGTCTGTACTGACTGGTCAGAAATCTTGCCAGTACAGACTAGTCTGTGTTAAGCCTAGTATTGTGTTCATTTCGCGGATAAATTTTGTATGGAAATTTAAGCCTGGTATTGTGTTCATTTCGCGGATAAATTTTGTATGGAATTTAGCGGTGAAATTTAAGCCTGGTATTGTATTAATTTCGCGGATAAATTTTGTATGGAAATTTAGCGGTGAAATTTAGTTGCGAAATATTTAGCCAAATCGCTGAAGAGTGGTATTGTGCTTTATCAGCTAAAAGTTTGTTTAGTTTTGACAAGTAGATGGCACTTATTTCCACAAACATATATTTAGCATCAGATTTATCCGCTTAATACCTTTATTCACGCTAAAATGTTGACGTTGGAAGTTGAAAGAAATTGGAATGCAAGAGTGCCATTGTATTTTTATTATTTTTTTCATTTAGACAATTCTTTTGAAAAGAAATTAAAATACTATTTCGAAATGAGTAACTGCAATAGCAATCCAAAAGAACACGAAATAATATAACAAATGCACGACAACTGGTTGACAACAGCATCCACCTATAGTTCAAAACAATGAACAATTTTAACCGTAAAAAAGGTCCCTGCTCGATTGCTGGTAAATATTTATCCGCTAAATGAACACAATACGAATAAGATGATGTTGCTATTCTTTCACCTGAATTTTTCGTCCCCCGCAACCACGAAAAGTGATGTATAAGGTTTTCTTTTCTTTTCTCCTAAGCTTTTGAAAATTTAACTGACTTAAAACAGCACCGCACAGACATTTTGTTGCTAATAGGTATTTCTAATATTTGAAATTTCATTTTTGTTGTATAATAAATTATTAAAATTAGTTTTCGAAAATTATTTATTATTAAAAGGTAAAAAAAATAAACAGTCGACGAAAGCCTATTTCGTCAGTATGCTGCCTCTACCGCACGTAACTTGTTCGTAGGATGTAGGTCGGGGGCAGGAATGAAGTGCAACTTAAAATTCACAGGCAGTTAAGAGTCACGTGATCATTCCAGTTTCAAGTTGTTACTTTACTGTCGATGCATTTCTTCCCTCGACTGAAGGCAGCAATAATTTTTTTGAGGCACCTCAAAACACCTCTAAAAAATTTGCTTTCGAGACATCTAGATTACAGTGTCTATAATCAATTATTCCCAGGACTTGAGATTACATTATTCATAGAAAGATGTCTTTCAGAAGTAATATGTTTCTTGAACCTACCCGACGGTGATTGCTGTCATCTGTGATTGCATAGCTGTCAAACCTCCAATTGGCACATTCTCTACGGAAAACAGATTTTGTCGACAATACAAAAGAAATATTTTCGAGCTATGATTAAAATTTTAGCAATATCGTTAGGATTGTTTCTAATGTGTACGGACATTCGGGTTACACCGCTACCTTTACAACAGAATTTAACCGTATCACCATGGAAATTTATAGAGGAGAGCCAGCTAAAGTCACCACAATTTCAATACCTCACAAATAAAACGGTGCTCCCATTTTTAAGTGATTGTTATTCCGTCAATTGTTGTATAAAATGGGAACAAACGTTCTGTCCTAGCTATTTCGAAATGGCTTTGCATCTAAGTTATACGAATTTACTTCCGAATTTGATAGAAAATGAAGTGCAAAACTTACAGGCGACCAAGGAAAACATGAACCCAGAAGTAGCAGATCAATTTTGCAGGAATTTTTCTAAAATAATACCCAAACCAGAATATAATTGGAATGGGACCGATATTAGAAAAAATATACAGAATCAAGCGTATTGCGTGAGCGTTTGCACTGAAACAAATCGTGCAGAAAGTGGACCAGACATTTGGTTTACTTTAAAACCATTTTGTAAAATGATCTCTTGGATGGCAAGTGTCGTAACAAATACAACACTAATTAATGATATAAGTAAATCTCGTGAAAATAAAATTGATCCTGGGATTAGAATAGGTAATAATAATATTCAGAATGAGAAAACTGTTGCAACTGCACCCAAGGAGGATGAAAGAAAACTGGTCGAGGTTTCAGATGGCAATCAAATAAATAATGTAAACTTAATGGAGAAAAACAATGTTAATAACGATACAGTACAAGTAGTATTACCTGAGAAAGTTAATAATGCAGATACACTGGGCCAAGTCGATACGCAAAAAGTGAGCAATGAAGCAGATGAAAAGCAGACTCTTTTGGAAGGAAAAAATGATAAACCTTCAGAGAAACTTCTAGAAAACGTTCAACAGAATATTCCAGAAACTATCCCTGATACGAAAACACCAAAAGTCGATGTAGGTAACAATCAAGTAAGTGCAATCGATAAAATCCCTGTAGCTGCTGGACAGCCACCAGTAGATAAAGAAAGTGTACCGCCAAACAGCAATCTACCAAAAGAAAATGCTGAAGGACTAGGAAAAACTCCTAATAGCGAAGGTTCATTGGGAAAAGTATCAAACCAAGAAACAGATGGAAATCAATTCGAAATCAATCAAGATGACCCAGACGATGTATTCCAACAGGACAACCAGAAATCCGACCAACTTCAATCCTATTCAAACGAAGATGATGTTGATGCAGATGATATTCCGCCACATCTTACAGACACAAAGAAATTACCAAAGGAGCCAACAATCGAGGAGATCATTGAAACAAACTCACATGAAATAATGCAAAAAGCGGGGGTTGGGGTCAGTGCGAATTATATCCCAGAATCGGATCCATTTTATGAAGAGGCCGGTTCCAACTTCTTCACTTATTTTCTTGCAGGAATGTTCATTTGTATTTTACTATATGTTCTATATCACAATAAAGCAAAAATATTAGCCCTTATCGTAGAAGGCAGGAGGTCTCAGAAAAGCAGGGGAGGTCGCAGAAAGCACACAGCCCAATATAGGAAACTAGATACCAACCTGGAAGAGGCTATTACATCTTCAGCGAGTGGTCGGAGTACACAGATCATCTACTAGGTTCTTAGCAATTCTTAATATGATTAAAAAGTTACAAATTTTGATTACACTTAAAATAATTTCGGAAGGATCTCTGTTGAGGAGCAAGCTAAGGGTATTCACTTTCATGGCGTTGAGCTTTATAAGTGAAATTTAGTTTCATAAATTACTTTTTGTTTGGGTACTGAGTTAACTGCCTCGTGGCAAGCACGCTTTTTGTGATTTTATACATTTCAGTTTTCATAAAAAAAAAAATGTTTTAAATTGAAGAAAGTTGTCCAATAAAATCTTTTTATGACTTTTTTTATAAAGTTTGTTTTCCTAATTAGACAAAAAAAGCCCCTTCACAACCAAAAATATTTGTTATCAGTAACCCGAGTTACGCGATGCAGTGATGGTAGGTATCTAGATTGTTTTCATAAGTTAACAAGTGCAAACTAAAAAAAGACGAGCGAGTGCATTGTATTCAATGTTACAGTTATATTAAAATAAATATGGCAAGATGGATATTAAAGTCTGTGCAAAATTCATACACAATTACACCGATATTGAAATACCAATATAAGTTAAGAGAATTCTAGCAGCGGGACCAAAACTGTCTATTCTTCTTACAAAGAAAGAAGTCTCGATACCGAATATCATCATAGACATAGAATACAATGTGTCGATAACTGGATAACATACACCAATATAAAGGAAACATGAGAAATAGAGCTGTTAATGTTATAACCAATTTTTATAATAACATTAATCGTTTTGACCAATACAATAACTTGATAAAAGATTACATACTTAATAGTGATAAGAGCAATTCAACAATAATCATGTATAAACAAGAAAATATCACATTTATGAATAGATTGTTAGAAGATACCAATCTATATAAAATAATTGAAAAAGATTCTACATTTAAATTTCAGAACAGAACTACAATAAATTACACACACATCAATATATTTCACAGGAACAACGGAATAGAATGAAAAAATTAAATGTTGTCGCATGAAATTGTATGCGATGAGAAAAACTTACAAACCAGGTGGTTTCTTGTATTAACATTGGGCAATATTTCTTCACAACAGCTTAACGCCTTATATTAAGACATTTAAGTTTAATGTAATAATTCCATACAGTTGGTACATGGTATCCCTGACTTAATGTTACCCACTGATTATATCTTGATTTCATTTGACGTTACCAACATCCCAAGGATCATTTTATACATATAGTCAAATAGAGTGGTCAACGATATCTCAACATACGGATTTAGAATTAGATATACTCCTAGAGGTAAGCGAGTTTTTGTTCAAGTCTTCAAATTTAATGATAATGTATACCAAAAATTAGATGGAACCGTTATGGGTAATCCTGCTAGCTCATGTATTGCCAACATAGTCATAAACTACTTAAGATACCCTAAGTTGGAATTTTCCCATACCATTATTCAAGCTGTATGTCGATGATTGTATTTTGGCAGTACCTTACGATAAAGTAGACATTATACGAAGAAGATTTCTCGTCTAACAGACTGAAATTTATTGAAAATAATTTCAATAAATTTACAAAATGCATTTAAGTGCAAAAAAAATTATTGAACGAACTTTTTCACCCAGCGATAAGAGAGGTCTCATCAGTATGGTTATATCTGATCGCCTACTATAGTTTTTATAAAAAGTATTTATTTGGGCATTTTCTGTGACCTTAATCATTGAACTTGTATGGTAGGCGATCAGAGATAACCATACTGATGAGACCTGATTGCTGGGTCGAGCAGTAGACACGGTACGGTAGTGAACCAATTGAATGAGTTTAACGAGAAGCTGAAGTTTATATTTGAAAGAGAGACAGATAATAGATTACCATTTCTACATGTATGCTTAATTAGGAAATATGGCTCCTTAGATACCGATTGGTATATGACACCCACAAGTTCTGGTAAAATATTTAATTTTTTCTCGGATTGTCATCTAAACTTGAGATGTAATTTTGATTACAAGGAAAGGTTACCAACCCACAGATGCAAGAATATTTTTTTTTAGAATTCTAAGAATTCTACAGGCAACCAGAATTTTGCGGGTAGTAGCATACAGTAAATCTACGTACACACCAACAGTATTAAAAGCTGAATAAAAGAGTGCATAGCGAGTTGAATGCTCAATGTTTAGCTAAACTGCAGTCTGACAATCTTACTATGTACTACTAAGGGAATTTTTACTCACCGGCTCCTACAAAACAACTACAAGTTGCAATTGATATCACACTGCATTTAAAAAAGGACATTGTAAATCTTAAAAATGCATCCAAATCCGTATTCAACGGACTGACATTTTATTGACCGTACCCATCGTAACCCTCAACGATCATTTGAAAAATATTACCAATGCAATCTTACTTTCACAAATCTATTTTATTTTCTGCTGCAAATAAAATAGAACAAATCAAGTGAAACTAAAACTTACGGTATCTAAATGATTAGAAATATCTTAAAGAATTATAAAACCGACTAATTTTCTTGGCGCACAGTACCGATATCAAGTTTCCTAGTAAGCTTTAAGTAACAATTAGTCCCTTCTTCTTCTCTTATCGCTGCTTTTATCCTTATCACTACGATCATCGTGTTTTTCGTCTTTCCTTTTAGGCGCTTTTTTGGCCATATTCAAGAATTGATCCAAACCAAATGGATCCTCTTCCTTTTCGAATTGCACAGGTCCTGATCGTGAATTCTGTGATCTATCGGTACCACTAAATTCTTTGTCAGGTACAAAACGATTTGTGTTAACAATTTTATCCAAATCTGCTCCATAGATATCGTTATCAATTTGCTTGTTGGGTCGATACAAATGTGATGCTAAAGAGCCTGCATCGCGCCATGGTTTGTCGTAAACATTATACGCCTCATCATCCCCGTATCCTGAATCCATTCCTTTTGTTGTATTGAAAAGACGTTGATCAAATAATGTTTCACCACCTGTGTTCGTTTTTGCAGGCATTCCTAAGGCGATTTGCTCAGAAATGTCACGTTCCCGCTCTCTTTGTAATTTGGTCCTCTTATCGGGAGCAGCTCTAGCTAAGTTTCTATCACGAGCTCTTTCCCGATGTCTTTCTGCTCGTAGCTCATCTCTTTCACGTATTTCAGCATTAACACCAACACCGTCATTCTCTGGCATTCGTAGACCAGCGCGCTCCTCACGGGCCCTTTGTGCCATTTGTCTAAGCATGTCTTCTTTCTTTTCCTTTTCTTTTTGTGCTAGTTTCTTCTCAAGCTGTGCCCTAGCCTCTACAGCTTCACGAGCTTTTCTGTCAGCAATATACAAAGCTTCAGCCATTTTTGCAAATTTTTCATTTATATGAACCTGTTGGAGACCACGACCATCAGCGGCAAGACGTTTATCCAAAGGAATAGTGTAACCTTTTGCATTTTTCCAATTAGATATACACGGGGGTATTTTCCATTCTTTTTGCTCCTTGACAGTGACTTTACGTGAAGGGGAATGCAGAACTGGAGCTGGAGGTGATGGAGGACCACGGGGAATTTTCTTATTTATTCTAAATTTTGGAGGTTCCATAGGATCTACTTGCGCCTCGACCATACGTATCACTCGTTGTTTAGCACCTGAATTGAAGGCATCTCCTTGTTGTGACGGAGTATATCGTATATATTGTGCGGGTGCAGCCTTTTCAGCATGTCTTACAGGCATAGCAGCAGCAATTTTTTGATTAGTCAATTTCTCTAAAGCCTTGCGAGTTGCTTCTGTTGTGTCTATTATTGTCTCTTCATCGGGACGTCGCAGTTCTTCAGCATCTTCGGTTAGTACTTCAGCGGGAAGAAGTTGATTGATACTTGAATAGACAATTTTATCTTTTCCATGTCCTTGCCGGGCTATTGCGTCGTATTTTATTTTTCCACTTTGATCTAATTGAATAGCAAGGGCATTTGACTTCTTTCCTGCATTTCCTGGCGCTCCCATTCCTTAAAAACAAAGAACACCGAATAAACTAAGGCGCCTGGAGGGTCTGTTCAAGTGCAAGACTTGCTTGCATACTTTAACAGTTCTAAGACAAAATATTTTACCTAGAGGATATTGCGCCACATGGATTTCAGGAAATGCTCCTCCATCACCAAAATCTGGTTCATTCCTGGGTACCCAACCTTTTCGTTGCCCATAAGGAGGAGCGGCAATCTTTGCTGTGACAAGTGCACCCATAGCTGGAGCACCTTTTGCAACCATCCGCCTTTCATCTTCTCGATCCCAGACGGAATTCGCGGGAGCGGGCAATAAACTTGATAACGACATGACCCGCTATACTTCAAACACTAATTATTGCTTTAAAAGATAATCTATCCCACATTAATGGCAAAGAAATATTCCTTAAAATCGCAACCTATAATCCAAGTGACAAAACAACCTTGTATTAAAAATGGTCGAGTGGGACGAAGAAGAAAGTATCGTTCAGTTTGCTAGTACGGCCATACAAAATAATTTTGATTGAAAGGCAAAACACACACGAAGCACGCGAGTTTTGCTACACTTGTACCAAGGCATATCATCACAATAATTTTACTACGCTATGTTTACAGTTACAGTTTTTAAGCGGGGAACACAATGCTACGGTCATCAGAGTTCATCAGCTCGGATTTCAATTTATCCCTATAGCTGACAATAAAATTTCTCATCGCACGGCTATACAGATGTTTATTTGAGATTTGAGGTGATAATATAATAATTCAATAATCATTAAGTTTTGTGAATTTGTGATACAGTTTTTGTTTATATCAAAAACTGAGACTTAATTGTACACGCACACAATTAATTTCGGTAATTATATAAGGAACTACGCGAAGGAATATTATGTTATGGCACATCTAAGCCAATGGAAGGAAATTCCTTCCTTTCCTAAAATGTTCTCGTCTGGGTTGTTTTATGAACAGGTTTATGCAATGTAAAAATCTTTTGCGAAATTTAACAAAAGTACGGAAGTAATTCTTTTCAAAACTATTTATGTTTGAATTTTATTTTGTGCAAAGTTTTATAGTGCCACTAGTGCCTGTTAAAATCTTCATATCAATTAAAAAACAGAAATGAAGTGTTCGGTCAGTGCTTGCAAATATAAATTGGTTTATAAACTAGGGCATCCCGTTTGAGGCAAATGCACTATCTAAATTATCTTTTTTGTTAATAGAAGCAAAGATTTATATTAATTGATTATGTGAATTGTTTCAAAATAGAGCAGAAAAAGAACATTTTTTACCACAGATGCTCCGCTCAAAACCTTTGTTTAGTTTTTGCAAATTGACAAAATGCTTAGGATAGGGATTGCGTGTAAATACATGTAAAAATGGACTACCAACTCAACCAGAAATTCATTACGCAAAATCTGGCTTATCACTATTCCTGTTTGCTCTATATTCTAAGAAGTATATTGCGCTAAGAATCGCTCATTCTGCAAGAACGTGATGTGTCCAAACAATTAAATTATTACTAAATGATTAAAAGTGCAATGTAAAAATTAAAATGGAATAACAATGGTACTGCGAATTAATAGAAAGCAAAAATCTGCAATTAAATCAACTTTCATTTGTTAATATTTTCACTTTTACCACTTTTTAAAATTTAACGCAGAAAATGTCATTAGAGCACTGCTAGTTAATAGAAGGCACAAATCTTCAATTACATCCACTTCCATTTGTTAATTTTTTCACTTTTACCACTTTTTAAAATTGAAAACATTAAATATCAAGATAATAACTCTTACGGAAAAAAATATCAATTTTTCGTAAGTAAACCTCAGTCTCGTTTAATTTCGTAAAGTTATACTTACTTCTATTGTAGTTCAGCCTAATGCGTGATCCATTTTTATTGTTTTACGTACATAAAATTGAACCGGATCGATCAGAGAGATAAAAAAAGCGCAGCTAATAGCCGTGTTCTTTTTTCCTGATAAACGGTTACAATCAGTACGCTTACATGAATACTTGAAGTGTTCTTCAAGTAGAGATCAAGTAATCAAAATATCATGTAAACGGGCATTGACTTCAAGTATACTTGAGTCAAGTAAATCACAATATTTTGTTCGATTTACTTGAAAAAATTTATGTAAACGCAACTTCAGTACTTGAAAATTTTTCATTTGTGCGAGATATGAAAACGGCACAGAGGAACAAGAAGAAAATTATTTTTGATAATTCAGGCTGTGATTTTTAGCACTTTTCTCAAGATATATATCTAAAAATTCGCAATTATGTATTGAACTTAATGCAGGGTTGTCAAAGGCAAAATGTCACTTCAAGTAAATTTCAAGTCAAGTAATTGGAATTAAAATTCAACCAAAAACCCTACTTGAGTTTCAAGTAGATTTCAAGTCAAGTACTCAAGTATTCATGTAAACGTACTGAATGTTACATGGTTTTCTAAATTCATAAGAAATCATCACACTGCCATGCAGACATTTTTTAGAATCAAATCAACTTTAAATTTGCAATGAACCGGATCCAAATAAAACACGCAGCTAAATTTATAATTCAATTCTGAATACTTGCTGTGCATTTGTAATACAGTTATTGTTTATATCAAAAACTGTAACTTGTTTGAACACTTACACAATTAACCTCGGTTATCATATAAAACTTCCTCCAGCCGAGTGTCTCTTATCTGTAAAAGTGCAGCGTGTACGCCGGCCTGGGCACAAAATGTGATTGATTCGTAATGCAACGTGTGCTTGGCTCAGTTGTTCAGCTTCAATAAGAAAAAGATGAGTCTTAACGAAGAAACATGTAAAAACGGCAGATACTGACAGTTCTTTTTCTTTAATTTATTACAGCGCGGCAGTTCTTGCTTCCGGAGAAAATGCATCCAGATTTAACAGAAAGGATTCTCCAATATTTGGAAAATAGTGATAAAGCCGATACGCTAGATCTAGTTAATATATTTAAAGAAGATCATCAGAAAATCGTTGGAGCATTGAAAAGTATTCAGGCAAACGGTGATTTGGTTTCTGCTGAACAAACATCACGTAAAACTCTTGAATTAACTGAGGAAGGAGCATTCGTTGCGTTAAACGGAAGTCATGAAGCAGGAATTTATAACTTAGTACCATCACATGGAATTGCTCAAGCTGAATTGATGAAATCTTCACCTAATGCTAAAGTTGGTTTTAGCAAAGCTATGTCCTATGGTTGGATATATGTAGACAAGTCTGTAAATCCACCGCTTGTAAAACGAAAAATTGAGAGAATTGACGACAAAGTAAAAGAACATCTAGAGGCTATTTCTAAAGGTCATTACCAAAGCTTGCCAGATAACATTAAAAATGAATATAAAAAACGGAAATTAATTCAAGAGATTGTAACGAAAAGCTTCATTCTCACCAAGGGTACTGAGTTTTCCACAAAACTAACCAAACTAGAGACTGATTTGACTGATGAAATGCTATCAACAGGGCTTTGGAAAGGTTTAAAGTTTAAAGCTTATAATTTTGATGCTTTAGGCGCAGCTCCAACAAGAGGCCATTTACATCCATTGATGAAAGTTCGAACCGAATTTCGTCAAATTTTCTTGGAGATGGGATTTTCTGAAATGCCCACTAATAATTATATAGAATCATCTTTTTGGAATTTTGATGCTCTATTCCAGCCTCAGCAGCATCCGGCTCGTGATTCCCATGACACATTCTTCCTAAGTCACCCAATAAAAAGTTATAAATTTCCACAAGAATATCTGGAGCGTGTCAAACAAGTTCATGCAAAAGGTGGTTATGGCTCGCAAGGTTATGGTTATGATTGGAAAGTTGAGGAGGCACAGAAAAATTTATTGAGGACCCATACTACAGCTGTTAGTGCACGTATGCTGTACAAATTAGCTAATCAACCTGGTGGATTCAAGCCAGTCAAATACTTCAGTATCGATAAAGTATTTCGAAATGAAACTTTAGACGCCACACATTTAGCTGAATTTTGTCAAGTTGAAGGAGTGATAGCCGCAGTTGGACTAACCCTTGGAGATCTTATCGGAACGCTGTATGAATTTTTTAAAAAGTTAGGGATAACTGAGTTGGACTTTAAGCCTGCTTACAATCCTTATACAGAGCCAAGTATGGAAATATTTTGTTTCCATCCTGGATTAAACAAGTGGATTGAAGTAAGATTACTGTATTGTACCAACTTTTTATGTAATAAAATTGACTTTTTCAGGTTGGGAACTCTGGGATCTTTAGGCCGGAAATGCTGCTCCCAATGGGAATTCCATCAAACGTCAACGTAATCGCCTGGGGTTTATCACTAGAACGTCCAACTATGATTAAGTACGGAATAAACAACATCAGAGATTTAGTTGGTCCAAAAGTCGATCTAAAAATGGTCGAAGAAAATCCAATTTGCCGTTTGGATCGTTCTTAAAAATTTTGTTGACGCAGGACGAATGGGGACGTATTTAAATAAATCAAATGTTATAATTTAATTTATTAATTTATTTTTATGGTTTAATTGCACTTGGGATATTTAATGAGGGTAATATAATATGTATATTATGTTGAAGCGTTAGGAATCAATGCGAGTAATTAATTATGTAATTTTGTGCTGTAGCTCTTGGTATTACTCCGTTGATGGTGTATTTTCGTGAGAGGACACTATTTCAAAATTAAAACCATTTTCGTAGTTTCCCAGTTCAGAAATCATATTTGTTTTAGCAAAAGCGGCGCCTGGTGGAAGTACACCTCCCCTAAATAAATAAAACAAATTTAGTTAAAAGTTATTTTTATGTAAAACGGCAGCAAACTTACGTTCCGGGCATTTTAGCATTTTCTTTCAGAATAGTTGTGGCAGAAAGAAGTAATGCAACACAAGTCCCACCATAACCTGGATTCACTCCCGTAATTTTAGCAATCATACTTTTTGAAGGTGGATCTGTGTACTTATCTGTGGGTTCTGCCAATTTTTGATCTTTCGTCCAACCTTCAGCGTAAAATGTTATCGCAAACTTTGTGTTATTCATTTTTTCTTCGGTAGGTCCTTCATGAGAAATAAATCCCCCCGAAAATAGTGTTGGAAATTTCAGTAGTAAGTAACGGCCAAAAGAAAATCTCGTTAATAAGCCAAATATTACACCAAATATCCCAAGGAGAATAACTTGAACAAGACTCCTGGAAAAAGTAAATTTTGTATTATAGATAATTAATAAAAAAATAGTTTTTGTGTTAGAGAGAATACTAGAGTAATATTTCCGTTGATAGAAAATTACTTAACTATCAAAGGTATTTTTTGTATCCGGTTTTCATGAAATTATCTACGACATCTCATATTTTCCATTTTTTAATTACAAGATAATAGCAAATCCATCGTCAAAGTTCTTTGAAAAAGTTTCTATACTTTCTTGTAAAGTTTTGTGTTGTACTGGAATGCGAGTAGTGGATAACTATCACTCATCCCCCCCTAAAGTTAAGGTTTAGAGTATGGGCGACTAGACCAATAGCACCCAACGGACACTGTGACTTCTTTCTTACTTGAGTTGATTCTGTCCTCCTCTAAAGTGGTTAGATTGAGTAGTCTAGCCTCTACGAACTCGATTATTACCTTGGGGGAGTGTAGTCCGTGGCCCGGTACCACATGCTTCTGGTTTTACTGGTCTAATTCTTAGCTTGCAAACCTTTTTTCGGACTACCAAATGATTCTCCAATAATTTGTAGCCCTGAAACTGCAAGCACGGGACACTCGCATATGATATGCCTGGACCAAACAATTCGATGTTGGATATACCTATACCTGCCATGACCAGTGACGGAATTAGTAAACAGCCTGAGCCAGGCAATCGCTCATATATGGTTTTACTGGTCTAATTCTTAGCTTGCAAACCTTTTTTCGGACTACCAAATGATTTTCCAATAATTTGTAGTCCTGAAACTGCAAGCACGGGACACTCGCATATGATATGCCTGGACCAACCAATTCGATGTTGGATATACCTATACCTGCCATGACCAGTGACGGAATTAGTAAACAGCCTGAGCGATTGCCTGCTAAGGTCAATTTGCGTGTCTAGAGAATTTCTTTGCTTGCCTCACATCAGGCGCGCTACACCAGAGAAAATCCAGTTGCCTGTCTTACCATTTTTATAGTTCGCCTCTAAAGTGGCCTTTCGGTAGGTCAAATATTGGGAAGGGACAGGTATACGCACTGCCGATTTCGATTTTGGCCAGATCTTCAACATTTTCATTTCCCTTCTTTACCTACTAAATAGGAAAGTAATAGCGGTGGAAATAACTACCACCCTCTAATTTTTCTTTCTGTTGTTTTATTGTATCTATTGTTTGGGCTATTTTACTCCTGAAAATTTTCTCTGTACTTTTAAAACCTTTTCTACTTCTATGAACTCTTCAAATTAATTCGCAATCTCCTATGTTCTACAGAACACTGCACGAAACCAAAAAACCACAGCTATTGATATATAAATATATTTGCAGTTAATTTTTTGTGATTTTATAATTCAAAGCAAAATAAAACCGATGCGATCACAGTCGCTGCTTTTATGTACTGAACTCAAAAACTCAAATTCAACTCTCATCCCCGTGTCGTGCCATGCAGACATTTTTTGTTATGGGAAGAGTATTCGCTATTGTTTTATATTTGCTATGCTGACTAAATTTTATTTATTCTCTCTTTCAATCTATATCCGTTTCTATTACTGTATTTTATATCTTTTCGCTTGCTTTTAAGAATTACTACTTATCTCGTTAGTTTTTTTGACTATCAGAACCAGCTTAACACAAGCTCGCTGCATGGACACGTTTAATAAAATAAACGGTCAACAATACATGCGTTTCAAATGCAACAGAGGATTTGAAGATATGTGCAGTTTTTGTCCGAATTCCCCTTACATTTTGATAGTAAAGGGAAAGCGACTTCAATTTTTTTCAATACCGTTGCTTATATTAACTGTATTTCTAGGTTGGCGCACGAAGGTTTTGGTACTGTCCTCAAGGAGGTGCCATTACCATTCCCTAATGTGGACACAGAAGTAATAATGTTCGGTACTGCGGATTCCGAAACAAGAGCTAGAGTGGTAATATTTCCGCATTGACTCCCTGCGCTAGATACGGCCACATCTGACGAAGAAGGAGCCTGACTAATAGGGATTGACGTATTTTGCGGGCTGAATCTTTCACTCGACAAAACCGCCTGTTTTTTAGATTTTTTTTTTTTTTTTTTTAAATAGCATTCGGTTGTTGAAGGCAGTCAATGACAGTTGAAATTGAGCAGTCAGCACCATCGCAAGCTATAAACTCGGAAGACCCATCGAATTCGGCGCGACAAAAACCACAGCAGTCCATAATTAAGGAGATTTATGATTTAAATACCGACACGGAAGGAAAAATTTAGTAAGGTGATGCAACAGAAGCACGTTATACACAGAAAAGTACGGTTAGAATTACACTAGCACTAAAAATTTAAGGCATAGGTACATAGCTGACGCTTACTGCCACCCCTCGAATTGGGCATGGGCCTGAGTTAGACATGATGTTTTCAAAAAACGCGAACACAAATGGACTTAAAATTTTAAAATCGTTAAATTCAGAATTGCGTCATGACTGTTGTATTGATTCAGCAGCTGCAAAAGGAGTTAGTGATGCGCAATGCCACTAAAGGAAAACATATGCAAGAGAAAGATTGTATGCTTATGTGCTGAATTGAGACAGGTATTCCGAAGTTCTGATGATTGTGGTTGTTCATAAAATGACCTGCACATACAGCCTACTGGTCATTGCACATACTAGTAGTTGGTAGCTATAAGATTAATGGCTAAAAACTCTAGCCTCTCCCAATTCAAAGGACAGATAGTAACCTTCACGTGGTCCACTGCTGTCACATTGAGTGCCAATATGATTAAGCCCGAACGGAGCAACCAGTATCGTTTTATAAGGATTTTGTATGGGGAATCCACTGGGAGTAAGCATGGCCTTATAATATAAGGTCATGGATTATGCAGTCATACCAACTGAGGAGCCTGATTTACAATTCAACATGGAGAAGGCCCCCTGATGGGAGCATCGTGGTGGTTTGTGGTGGCTTATATCGCAGGCAGATAGAGAGTGTCAGTCTAGCTTGCGTAGGTGCACAGACTCTATGAGGGTTTTTGTTTTTGCTGCTGGAACGTGGCACCTGGGTCATCCGGGGACATGTCAGAACCAGCACAAACTTTTCCTAACCTCTTCTTCTCTCTTTGACATATCAAAACAAGAACCGCGGTGCTCCCAGTCAAGAGCAGGAACAGCTAGGGTTAACCCAAGTAGCAAACAAAAACAGAAAGTGACAGCTTCAAGTGTCACGAGTGCCATAACTCTGGCAAATCGAACACAAAACGGACTTGAGGGTTAATACCGAAGCAAAACAAAAACACCCTATATAATGGGAGAAATATGTCGCTTGCATAAAATGCGTACTGCGCTCTAAAGTTGCGCTAAAACAGCCGGGTGTCGTGACCCAAAGATCGGGAAAATTTTAGATAGGTCTCGCTTCAACCAGTAAGTTGTTGTCAAGCTTGCACTGGCATAACTGGTACTCATCGAGGCAGGATATATTCTGTATAATGAGGGCGCTGATTGTCGCATTGTAACTAATCCGTTCATTTTTACAGTGCCGTGGGAATTAGACTTAATAGTCAGGTGCTCACGTAAAACCACTAGACTATCTGTTGTATTCATTCAAAAATTAATGTTATCGTACAGTTGAAATTGAAGGGCATGTGTGCTGCTAGGTTGAATTGAGTACTGATACAGCAGTAATGAATTTTTGATTTTAATCATCACCTGTTAAAAATTATTATACAGTTTTCATCTTCCATTTTTGTTTGGGAAATAGTCTTGCAATAAGTAGCCCCTTAGACTTAAGTAGTTTAAAAATTTTGAATATCATTCAATAATACTCTTATCATTTAAATCACTTGACAGAAAGAGTATCAATGAAAATATTTCTGTTTTCCTCATTAGATTATAACAAATAAGTAATATCCAGATATCGAATCGCTTGAAAGAAAAGCAAACGATAAATGTTAGCTATTATAAGAGAGCTGATACTAAAGATATATTAAAAAAAATATAAGCTGTTAAAAGAAAATTCTCTTATATGACTTAAGTTTGCTTAGTCAACAGCATTTGACAAGAGAGAGATACCATCCCCAATTATATAGATAAAAAGATATATGTAGCTATAAATACATTCATAATGTATAAGTAATCAACAAAACAATTAGTCATGTTTTGATAATAATTACCTGAATGCGATGTAAGTTTTCATTTGAATTGGACGTTTCTTTTCAGTTTCATACATTATCCTCTGAGACCTCATCACAACAGATCGATCTGATCCAAGAAATGGTAAGCAGTAGGAATGATTGAGAATTGAGGGTTTGTGAATAAGAGATCTAAAAATATATAGATGAGTAAATTCAGAAAAAAAAATTAAATCATCTTTACCGATTTTTGAGCTTAGGTTCTAGTATTGGTAACTTTTCTTTGAAAAGTTTTGATCTGATACCGCGAAGTTCATTTGCATGAGCAAGTCCATAAACAGCTGATTCCCAAGTTCCATAATGAATGGCTGCACCTCCTTTATCTCCACCAGATTGCCATGTTTCTAAATAAGTTTCTACCGAATTAACAACACCTGTAAAACATAAGAAAAAAATCTCTCAATTAATTTCAATGCCTGATAAATGAGCAAAACTATGTTTCTTTCTCACCATCGAAATGCTTTTCTAGGAAAACTGTTCCTAAATCGGCTGGAATGCTATCAAAGCCACAAGCTGAAATAATATAAACGCCCTTTTCCTTTGCCAAATCATTATATTCTAATTGCATTTTTTCCATATACTGCGGCTCACCGCTAACATCTACATGATGAGTACCAGCGTTGATGCATGCTTTAACAACTGCTTCTCCATAGAATCTGTATGGACCGCAACAATTTACGATTACCTGTAATTAAGGTAAATAGAACATTAACAAATTTAATTGAGACGAGTTTATTAATTTTAATGCCATTGCTCTCGATCACTTTTCTTTTATATTTCTTTGTAGAAGAATCATTCTTGTATAATACAAAATGCTGTTCGCAAATATTGAACTCAAACGATTTTGTAGAAATATTATGGCTAATAGTGATAAAGGATTTTTATATCCTAGATGAAATCATATAAAATGTAGGTGTACATACGAGAATCGAACCTACACTAGCTAGATTCGAACCTCCATACATTTGGTATTTCTACATATATCCTATAACTGAGCCATCGTGATTTGTCTGTATCGCAAGCTTAACTTTACTTTTCATTAAGAGGAGTCAGTACTCAGCAAAAATTTCAACTTAGATATCAGCGAGCCTGTAGGTAATAAAACTTACTATACGTAGGTTTGTGTGAAAATTCATATAAAATTAGCGTAGACCTAGACCACAATTTACATTACAGACATCTAGCGTAAAAAAACAGAAACCCAACCTGCGAAAAATTTAAGACGAAAATGAAAATTTGCAGTTCAAAGAAATTGAAATTTTTTAACGAGAATGAACTCTACTAAATTTTATTTTATTTTATTTTGCTTTATATTTCTACAACTTTCAACGAAATATTGCAATATGTTGTCTGTGAAATATAGACAGAAAAAACAAGTACTATTAGAGTTAAACAATTAAAAAAAGCGCCACTAAAAATGAAAAAACTCGATGTTATTTGCTAGATCTAGGCCTTATCTTTCTAAAACAGTCACAATTTAAAGAAATGAGAATACCACAGGAATTTGATTTAAAAGGCTTCAATTTTTACCATTTTTTACAAGTTTCCGAGCTAATATCTCCATCACAATACCCTTTTTTTTAATTTTTGCCGACGTTATTTACTAGACTTCTTCATTACCTTTAATTTATGATATAAATGATTATTCTGCTACAAATAGTTTGCCAGAAATTCGCATTGAAAAATGTATGAAACTTGCAAATATTGGTACTGACTCCTCTTAATAGAAAACTCACGATACCGAATTCGGCCGACCTGAAATTATATTTGTCCTCAGATGTCTGTCTTTTAAGTCTTAATTACCACCAGTGTGAGATTACACGTCGGTCACTAGAATCTTCATATTGTGGAATCGGAAAATATATACTGTTCACCGATAAGATTCGTACATCCCTACTTTATATTTGTAGTTCTGTACCCTCCCAATTGGGACATCAATTAGCAGCTTGTCTGATTATTAACTAATTTTTTTTTTTTCATGGAGAAACCTCGATCACTCATATTTGTACTAACTAATGGCCTAAACAGAGTTGCCCGAGAGTTGAAGATGGAGCTGATACTTTTGGGAAAGCTATGCCTTGTCATCAGCAATTCTATTCCTCTTCAAGCTTATTCATACTAAACGCTCTGATTACTTAATGGATAAGCTTCAGTTTCTCCAATCTAGGCGTGTCGTTGTGATCTTCGGACTCTACGTCATAATTACTTTGTCCAGGAAGGCTCTTTATTCATTCAGATCCCACGGCTCTGGAACTCATTACCTGCTATTATGCAGAGAGCGGTTACTGTCGGTGAATTTAAGAGGTTGCTATATTCAATTCAGATCTAAATGGTTTCAAGAGTGCTGCTAATTCATTAGTTATTTTCTTGCTTTGTGGATTAATGACTTTAACATAACATAATTATTATTCTCTTTCTTTATTTGATATCAACGCATAGTATAAGTAACTATTTGAACATTTTTTTCACTGTAACTATATTTTTGAGTACTTACAAAAGATTTTTAAATCTTGTGTATCATCAACCCAGCTTAATAAATTAAATTGAATTGAATTGAATTGAATTGTCATCCCTCTGGAATGACATGAGAAAAAAACTTTAAGTTTGTGTCTGTTCACTCGTACATAATGTCTGCACAATGTCTCAAGAACACTTTTATTTGGTAAGATACACACTACACCCCATCAATTAATTTTAATGTTAAATGTTTATATTCCCATTAACGTTATGATTATTTTAGCAACAGTTGAAATGCTGCTCTATCTAATTTTTGAAGTACAATTTTAGAAAAAAATCAACAAGTTTTCACATCACCATCATCTATCAGTTTATGCGGCGACTGTTAAAATTGTTCTTCGCGGGATTGTTAATTATACCAACAGTCAAGCGCAAAGTTTATTGCTATTACGACGAGGCGTGTGGCCAGATCTACTCCACTTTCATCGGTTTATTTTATCTAGGATTCTGCCCTGGTCGGAATGTTTACTTAATTTATAGAACTTTGAACTATGACTATGAATTGTAAAATCTCTCACGTCTTATGACCATAGAGCCTCATTAAATTGGAATTAAATAGCTGAAACTTTATTCTTATATGTACGATTTTCATATGTTGGATACTTGGTAAAAGTACTCGTTGATTCATTTATTGGGGAATGAACCATCTTGTACTATATTCGGTAATTATTCTACTGGTAAAAGAAGCTATTCACTACCTCCACTCTATCGTTATTTGTGTTAGTTAATCCGTTTTTTTTTTACTGGATTAAGTCTCAAACCTTTCTTTAGGAATACTGCCCATTCAACCCTCCGGGAATATACAGGCATATTTCTTGAAGACGGTTAATTCAATTGTTGATTAAGTCTCACAAATGCAGATGGTTTAAAGAATTTTTCAAAACTGTGAATAGTTGTAAAAGTACATTTATCTCCGATAATAATTTAGTTTGTTGCATACATACATGTAAAATTTTTCATAGTCATTATAATTGACATTACCATTACGGATAATAGCAATTTTTATATTACCATTACCCTTACTTTAATGATAATGGTAATGCAAATTCAATTACTTCATTGTTTGTTATTAATAATGAAACTGTCAATACCATTAATTATTGTAATGGAAACTTTCGATAACAGTTGTCATGAAAGTGGACTTTAACAAAGGGTTTTGAAGTTTTCATATTAGCTGTGTTCTTTTGTGTCCGCAGAACAGGGCAGAACAAAGGCTACACAAAAGAACGCCTCATTCATATTCATAGAAGATTTACATATAAATGAAGCGAACAGTACAAATAGTTCGCTTCAATCAACAGAGCAATTTGTTCTCTCCAGTATATGAGAGTTCTAGAAGAAAGTACACAAAAGAACACAGCAATTGTTACGTGCAACAGAAAGACAACTGGTGACATCTATTAAAAATGGAGAGTAAACAACTTCAGGGCCGGAGAATCGATGATGGAATCTTCGGGAAGGTTCAGGAATAGAATAGTCAAGACGATTCTGTAACAGAACACTCAAGAAGAAACTGGAGAGTTTCTAGGGTATATACATATATAACAGTTGTCACCGCCAAAACAAGAGTTTTGTCTTAGCCGTTGCAGTGTTAACAAGTGAAAGTAATAAAGGAGCGAAAGTGTTGTAATTGGATTGCGATAATTGAAAGTACAACATTAGCGATAATCAAAATTGAGTTGATTGTTTGTGAATTTTATAAGTGTAAGGCGAAAATAAAGAACTTGTATATTAAATATTTAATATTGTGTTTTAAATAATGAACCTTAAAGGCCACGCTCGCAACAACTGGTGTCAGAAGTGGGATAAATTCGCGAAATAAAGTGGTGGCAATTGACTTAAAAATTCAAAGTCTGATTAATTTTGTGAAATTGTGTTAAATTTTGAAAGTTCTGGAAAATAATTTATATTTAACTGCAAGTGAATTACTAAAATATGGGGCGCAAAGTGGAATACAGGATTTAATAGTGGAGTTAGGGAACCGGTCGTTACAAACGACAGGTGCAAAGAATGTTCTTGTCGAGCCACTGAGACAAGCTTTGATAGAAGAAGGAAAGAATCCTGAGATATTTGTTTTCGAAGATAACTTGGAAGAAACTGAACCGGAAGAAAAGTCTGTGATGAACATGGAACAAGTTTTGGCCACTTTAATGAGTAAATTGGAGCTTTCATTAGCTCTGCCGATGAAGAATGCTTTTGAGGAAACAAGCAATTCTCTTGCGAAACAAAAGAGATTTCTGGAAACCCGTTTGGACAAACAAAAGAATGCTCTTAAGGAACAAAAGAGTTCTTTCGAGGAACACAAGAAATCTATGGAAACCCGTCTGGACGAGCAAACATGTCCAAAATGTATTACTTATAACGTTCCAACGGGAAAGCCGGAAGGGTTTTTACACTCTATTCCAAAGGGTAAGCAGCCATTTGAATGTATTCATATTGATTATTATGGACCATTGGAACCAACAAAATTTAAAAAGAAATTTATTTTAGTAGTAGTCGATGGATTTAGTAAATTTGTTAGATTATATGCTACAAAGACACAAACAACCGAAGAAACTATAAAATGCTTAAAACATTATTTTACTCATTACAGCCGACCGGTAAAACTCATAAGTGATAGAGGTACGTGTTTCACCTCATCAAAGTTTTCATTGTACTTAAAAAGACAAAACATACAACATATTTTAGTTACCAGTGGTTGTCCAAAGGCTAACGGGCAAGTAGAGAGAGTGAATAGAGTTATTCGCCCCATGTTATCTAAATTAGTTAACTATGAACACGGAATTTATGGGATAATGTCTTAGAAAAGGCTGAGTTTGACTTAAATAATTCTATCAGTAAAAGTACGAAGGAAACTCCTTGTAAATTACTTTTTGGTATAAATCAGCGAGGGGAAATTAACAATAATGTTAGGGAATATTTAGAGAATTTTGTTTATGAAAAAGACTATGAAGATTTAAAACAGATGAGAGAGAAGGCATCTGAAAAAATAAACCAATCGCAGAAATATAATGAACAAGTGTTTAATCATAAAAGGAAACTTCCGAAAATATATAAAAAAGATGATTTAGTTATGATCACAAATGTAGACACAACTCCATTGGTTAGTAAGAAATTAATTCCACGCTATAAGGGTCCTTATGTTATTTCTAAAAACTTAAGCAGAGATCATTATATTGTAAAAGAATTTGAAGGTTTTCAGATCACTCAGAAACCATTTGAGGGTATTTTTGATGTTTCGCGTATGAAACCATATAAGTATTAGGGTGAACGTATTTGTATTTATTGTCATAACTACAAGTTATTAAAAAATTAAATTGCAACAACTTTAGAGATAACTCAATTAGATTAAAGAAGGGGATTTCCATAAAAAATTGTGAAGATTATTATTATAAGAAAATGTATCAGTTTTATACTTTTAGGCATACTTTGCATTTTCATTACTTAACTTGATATTGTTTTATTAGCTGCATTATATATTCTCAAATGTGTAATGTAAAATTATTGATTATGATATAAGTAGATACCTACCAACTTACAGCAAAATGCCAATTTTGTAAGCTTATTTGAAACAATTACTTATGAAAGAACAAATTAGTTTGTAAAGTCATTGTTTATGTCAAACACAGCTTATTCTAAATGTATACTATTGTTTATGGGAAGGTTATTTATACCAGGCAAAGCTTATGTTATATATTATTCAATTACTTATGCTATATATTACTGCTTATGAGGAGAAGATTATCACGTCAGATATTACTTCTGTTATGTATTATTCAAATTTGAGTACCGCCTGGGTCAAGTATTAGCATGTCCATCTTATGAAAACATTTATGAATATATAGTATAAGATTAATTTAACTTATGAAAACATTGTGGAGATTAAACTGTAAAGACTTGGTAATGATTCGAGGCCGAATCATAGGTCAGGATGGTCGAGCTGTAAGAGTTATGTCGAACCAACAGTAGATGGCGTATGGTAGGATATGTACGTTATGAATATGGTAGTCTAATGTTATGTTAAGAAGAAGCAAATAAAGAAGGTTGTTGTAAAAGATTTATGTGATGAAAGGTGGACGCGTCTGTGAAGAATATCAAGAAGTTTATTTTAAATAAAGTGTTTTAAACCAGAAGTATTTTCATTATTCATCCTGACAGAAAACCTTACAAAAAGATATCAAAATTTCAACATGAGATCTTTACGGGATCAGGGAATCACAAATCTTGAAAGCCTCACCGATAACGCATTCTGGATTCTGTGGAAATGTATAAATGTCATTACTCGTAATAATGATGATGACAAATGGTCACAAATTTTAAGGCCTTGAAGTCCTTTTGGATGGCTTGCTACGCTTAAATACAGCGGAAGTATAATAATAATAATGGAAATAAAGAATAATGGGAATGAATCCATCTATGGACAGTTAGACATTGTCATGTCACATTTTATATGATTTTTGGTCCATTTGTTATGGAATGACCTATATATACAGTGGTCAATCTAATTTATATATCCCAGGACGTAATTGCAATGCCGGCCGCTGCGGCACCGCACGACTAATGTGTGCACGGTGGCCTAAAAACAAAATGTATAATTTGCGGCGATTATAAATGTCGACGTGTATTGTACGTCTGAAATCAATATATTAACAACAACAAATCATAACCCATGTGCAGGCATCGTTGGGTTAGCCTGTTTCATCACTCACAACGTTGATAAAAAATTTACAAAATAACGTTCCTACCGGTATACCAATAATTTTCCCTACTTGCAAATTTTAATACAGTTTCTCTGAAATTTTTACCTCAATAAAATTATCTGATTTCTGATGTTGAAAACAATATCTTTAGTGTCCATTTTTTGTTAAAATTTGTAATTTTTCTAAAATACGGAATTCAAAAAACGCAAAATCTAATTTGGTCGAGTGCGGTATCAGTGATGGCTGCCGAGGCGTTTTTTTATTAGACGTATGATTTGTACCCATGCCACTAAATTACGCTAAATTTGAAAATTTTGTAAATTTGCTTTATGTCACATAATATAAAAGATGGCCAATGTGGTGAGTACAAAGTTAAGAAATATTCAATTAGTTCCGGTGATATTTTGTATGCCTTTTTCGATGGAATGAAACAGTAGAACTTTTATATCCTACAACCTTAAAAAATCTGTGTACAGAATTTCAGCTCTCCACATTGACGCGTTGTCAGGAATTGTCCAACTATATAAAAAAGAACAAAATTTTTGTATGGCAACCCTACGAAGGAGTTGCCCGATTCGGCCCATTTTCGAAATTAAATTTCCTTTTTTTTTAAAGTGGGATTTCAGCCCTCTAAATGAACGCGTTTTCGAGTTATCGTGCGGACGGACGGACATGCAAAAATCAAAATAACTTTTAATATTATTCGTGGGTGTCCAATCCATTTTGTTCTACCATTATTATTTCTATGCGTTACAAACGGAATGATCAAATTAGTATACCCTATGATTTCATCTATGGTATAAAAATCGGAACGTAACGAACGCCTTGAACGAATAAATAATGTTATTCCCAACGTACTAATGGAACCATGACTTAAATATAAAAGTTTGATGTAGGGGAAGGGAGGATAAAATGACGAGTCGGGGAAGATGACGAATCGTTGATTACACAAAATTTCCAAACGATGGCACTAATTCTGTGATTAGTTTAGGATTAATTCGCCTCTGCTTGCACACTAAAATAGAAACTAACATCAGCGACCATTAGGTTCGAAAAAAATGTGCTATTATCAAATTTGGTAAGTCTTTGGATTTCCAGTCAAGTGCTTTCTTACATTATATGTTTTTTGATACTTGAATTAATAAAGTTAATTTCAAATAAAATTTATTGCAATATTTTTTACCAGGCTGGCAAGATGACAAACTCGTTATCTCGCCCGAATTGTTCACAAATTTTTGTGTGACCTTATGTATTGAAATTGTATTGAAATTATATGGAAGAAGATGAGAACAATAATTTCGTGGCGGCAAAACTTTGAGTAATCTGTAATGACACTGGCAAAATTGAGACGTCATATTTCTGGTCAATATGTCGTAAATGGACCCATGCTGCGTGTAGTTAGGTCAATCCAGCAGAAGCGAAGTTCAAAGCACTTTTTATATAAAAATAAATATGTGAATTGATTTTTATTGTTTTTTCTTTTTTTTCATTTCACTTGTCCTCCGTCATCCTACCCGCAAGCAAGGATAACATGACGAATTTGACAGCAAGTCAAACAAGTGAAAAAGCGATGCTAAGTTTTTAAATCAAAATTTATGGTTGAAAATAATCCTATTAAAGATTGCTCTAAATTAATAACTAAGACTTTAGGTCAAAACCACGAGGATATAAAAATTATCAAAGCTTACTATCGTCATCTTACCCTCCCTAACACGAAACTGATACATTCGCCGGTAAATGCAACAACTACCTACTTTTTGCTGATTTCTTTTCGTATCATACTCAATAGTTGCCCCTATGGGAGAAATTATAAGGTTTTTTGTTTGTAAGTTAATTGAAATTAACTTTTCAGTAGTTTATTCTAAGCTGTTCTACTGTATGAAATATACTGTGTCCTTTTGCGAATCTTCACCCCTGCTGCCATGCTCCGGAATCATGAATGTTTATCACCGACAGAGGGAGTCATAATTTCATATTCATATTATATATTTAAAAGTTTTATTTTCCTTAATCGATCTTTTTAATAATATACAGTTTGATTAATTTGTAACGTACCTAATAAAAAAAAACTGACCCTCTGGGAGTGATCGATCCCGTTCGCCCCCTCCCCCTCCTCCATCGGGCGCCTCTGTTCCTCTTACAGAGTAAGAATTCAAGCAAATAATTCATGTTGTTCGCCGTCTAAATGGTTAGCGCTTTGAAGAAATAAGTAATCACGATATGCAAGGCATATTCAAAGAACAGACATTGGATGAACAGCATTTGATTGAAATACCCCAAATTTAAATTTTTTGGAAACTGACAATTTGAAAGAAATGAGCAGAGTTAATTTAAAATTTTACAGAAGACGATGTGAAACAAGGAATAGATTTAGAAAAAAAAATGTATTTTATTCAGCCAATTCCTTCGAAAGTTCGCAGTGAAAAGTTCAAAAGAGATCTGCATATAATAAACAAATCTTGCAAGAAGTTAAGAATATGGACAATCTACCTCCTAAGCCTGCTAGCAAAGATACATATATCAAGTGATGAAAACTTCAATGTTATTAACACAATGAAAATAATGACATTTTTCGAAGATGAAAATGAATAAAAATTTGAAATTTTTATGGTAATTTATTTTCTTTAGTCAATATTTTTTTTACACTAAAGTTTCTACTTTATGCTACAGAAAATTCAAGTTATAGTGTATAGATACTTAGTTGTTAATAATTTATTGGTGTACGATATTTTACTCGAAGAATGCATTTCATGAATTTGTAAATCTTCTTTGTTCTGCTCTGCTGGTAGCACTCGCCAATTTTACTTGGATAAAGTAATTCCGAAAGCGATTGTGTATAAAAGTAGCGAAAAATCTTTTTAAAATTAATAGACTGGTGATTTTAACGGAAAGTAAAATCGAAATGGGTCAAGAACTAAATTTAGAAATTCGGAGTGCATTTATTTTTGGAGCGAAAAATTCTTGTAGAAACTGTGAAAAGATGCTGATGAGGTAATAATGTTACTAATTTGAAAATTAGTAAGAAAAATTTAGCAATTCTTGGTGATGAAGGAAAATGAACAACAGAAAAAAAATGTAATTGAAATTATTCTAGAGAGGATCACAAAAGCTTGCATTGATTTATCTGACCACAGTTGATTACGGACCAACTCTGTATCTTTTAGGCAGATTCATTTTTAATGTGTTATCTAATTTCCTGTATTTAGAACAATCACATCTCCTATTTTCGATGTATTAAGTGTGGCAATTATTAATTCTCTGGGCTATATACATAAGGAAAAATTTGTAAATGAATAGACAGCATAGTTTGAAAATTAATACCACTACTTGATTTGATCGATTATTTTTTTGTGTGAATATGCAAATCATACAATTAAGCCAACACACTTAACCTTCCGGAAGTGACACCCCTTGGCAGGACTCGAACACTGGCATGCATCATTTTTTTTTTTAATCTATAAATGCAGATATCCCTTAGCAAAGGTAGTATGGAAAAATCCACTATAGATATCACAACAAGATGGTTTTCAATATGCTGGTGTTTTAGAACTGAAGCCATTTGCTCTAAATTGGATGAAAATCAATTCAGTCCAGGCAACAATCAAATTCAAAAAATGAAATGGAGTTGGCTGATGTTTATCCCCTGACACCGAAAATAATATGTATTTTTAGTGATGAGCAAGCAGACAAAAGCAAAGTGTTAAAATCTTGCTGGCCTAAAGTAAGCTAAGTAAAAATCAAGTATTCATATAGCATTTCCATACAATTATAAGTATCAAATTACTTGTATTTATACGTAATTAGATTAGTCCATCGTAGTTCTACAAATGCTACTAGAATAGTTGAATTCTAAGTTATTATTGATCCGAAAACGTATCTATTTCCTTCCTTCCAGCACAAAAATCAAAGAGACTGTCAAGCTACTGTTAATGCCTTGATTACAACTGTTGTTACTTTCTAATTTATAAAGAATTATAAAATCATCCGAAACTCACAATATAATGAGGGTAATAAGTCGTAGTTATATGTATATTCGGAAACGAAAAGGTGGATGGATCCTCCAAACTTGGAGTAAGCTTGGAGAATCATCCCTTTACAATCAGGCTTAGGCTAAGTGCTAGCAAAGTGGGCTTTGTGTCGATAACAACTCAAGAAAAAAAAAAAAAACAGCGTTGGAGGAAAGCCAACTCAACTCAATAAGGAAAATCGTGAGAATAAAAACCTGATGTCCATTATTAGATTAAACTTAATTCTCAGAGGACACCTACACAGAATGGAACTAACTTCCATATTTTCAACGAATTTCATTAGACAGGCTTTTATCTCCTTTGTCTGTTCAATTTATGAGCTAATGCTTATAAACTCTAAGTCCTAGGAGTGGCATAAGTTCAGAAGCCCATGGGACTTTACATCTTTTCATTCATCCAATCTATCCATCAACATGTCCAGAAAAATTGCCGTTCTTGAAATCATTTATATACTAACTATTGATCCTCTGTTAATTGAAAAATCACAGAAGTTTTATAGTCTGATCAATTTAACATAATTCGACTAAGCTTTCTAGGCAAAAAAAAAATGTCTCAATTAAATCATTTACATTTAACGAAACTAAAAAAAAATTATAATATTGTTATAATTACGTCAACTGCGTATCATCTATCTACTGCAAAGTTCACCCTCCATGACATAGCTTATACACTCATACATATATAAAAAAAAATGCACGAAATCTGATACTAGCGCCGAGTCACAAGTTACCAAGCCCCACACCTTATAATGCGTAACGACATGATTTCGCAATGTTTATGAAAAATACAAATTTTACCAGCGTGACCGGCAGGACATTATTAAAATAAACAAAACAAAACAAAATCGAAAGAAAAATGTGAATAGAATAAATATTTCATAATATGAGCCGCGGAAAGATACCACATACAAATATTGAGATCCCAAATCCAATACAACGCGATTATTGACCTGGAGACTGGAAGAAAAGTGGTCACTTACCTTACACCTCTCAGCCATTTCCTGTAGAGACTTCTCATCGTTTACGTTGGCGATTATGACTGGAACTTTCGATAAATCAGCCTTTGTTTTCTGCTCTGTTTCTTTGATGATCTTTTCCAATTTTTCCTGTTAATTATTAAAAATATATTTTATTATGTAGATAGCATGTGATGTGATGTGATGTTACCTTGTTGCGACCTGCTATACCCCATTTCATATTACTTAGGATTTTTACAGCCTCCAAAACGACATATTTGCCGGTAAATCCAGTCGCTCCAAAAATTACAACGTCTAAATGTTCTGCCATTTTCTCAACTAATCCTTGTAGTATGCGCTTACCCAACTGAATAGCAACTGCAAAAATAAAGGGGAGAAAGAGTTTTTACATATGTGAGAAGAACCAGCGACGAATAGTTGAGGTGACTAAGAAAATTCTTATCATATCGAGCAGACTTTGAACTTGGCTTTGGCTGGTTGGTTTTGGTATGATAGGTATAAGGAATATGAAGTAGTTCTCATCACGATGTGTACTTGAATACAACCAAACAATTCGCCGATCTTTTAATTTCGTAATCTCCATAATGTAGGCAATTAATGTATTCCAAAATTAGAAAGTCGAGCAACAACTGTTGTTTTGGTCGTTAGATAAGATCCCATTGGAAATTATTCGGCGCCACCGGCCGGTTCCAGAAGCGAATTAATTACTCGCACTTTGTTCGCGATTGAAAATTAAATGTATTGAATGCTGATTTGCGTCGGCCTAGTAGGTATAAATAACGTACGTTATTTATTGTAAATAGATTTCTTCTAGATAATACTAATTGCTTTAAGTTTTTTTTTATGTGTGCATATTTACGATACGTGTCCTTTAAAAATGACCTTAATTTTCCATTTATTTAATATGTATACCTATATAAAATACGGTAAAATCCAACTTACCTAGAACTCTTTAAAGTAAAAAAAAAAAAAAAAAAAAAAACACGAAAAAATTTCACAGTAACAATACAATTTTAATAAAATCGTTGAAGTAAAGAAAAAATTGAATTTTTATGGAATTTAACAGACAGACTGAAAATAAGAACAACAACTCAGCTGTACAGCTGGAAGAGACTCCTACGGAAAATAGCAGCGCAAATGAATGGAGACGATGTTCAGAACAAATAAGCAATTTTATTGAGACTGAGCAGCAGACTTGAAAAGCATTGCTCTTAGTGGCGACAGATTAGCTATAAAGCTTTATGATTACCAATACCAAAGTAGATGGTATCATATGAAATACATAGAATGGAGCTCGTTTAAAAGTATGAAAAAGGCAGTCAACTCTCGACAACTGCTGCAGAAAATATGACACTAACCAAAGTGAGCAAGCTAGAGAAATGGCAGAAGCCGTAAAAGCAACAAGTAGTAGGTAGAATGAATGCAAGTTTCTAGCCACCCCCAATCAATTGTAGGCTACAGGTAGATTATAGAATCATGTAGAATATGTACAAAGCAGAGATAGAGCACAAAATAAAATACACAAGATTCCTGCAATTGAAAGTATGTTGCTGTGAGACTTAAAAGAAAAAATAAAACAACAAGCTATTGGTGGTGAGGTACTAACTAGAACTGAATACTGAAGGCCTAGGTCGATGTGGGCAGTGGACAGTTAATATGAATACAAAGGCTATTGGATTCGCTGTCGATATTCTTGTTCGGGCTTGCATTATAAGAAGAACACGTTATATTTACATGAATACGGCATACAGGAATTGAATGTGATAAGGAATAAGACTGAAACTATATACATACTATATATGCACAGTTTTCTTTCTTTTCAAATATAATTGCTAGCTACTCGGACTAGTTGCTTTTCATGTGAAGATATTTTCTAATTATCGAAAAGAGCATGTTTAAACAAGGTCAGTTAGGAAGATTATTCTTTTATTATTCAAAAAATTTGTGCTTATCTAAAACTCAGGCATTATCTAGTAATGAATGGATGCATCATATGCGTACAGCGTATAGTTAAAAAGAAAATATAAAGAAAGTAATAAGGGCGGACTGAACACGAAAAGATTTTCTGATTAATATTATAACTCTGATTTGGAGTTAGGCAATCGAATGGGATTTTTTTTTTACACAAGTAACAACTGTTAGCTTTGTAGTTGTACCAATACAGCAAATATGTATAGCAAAAAACTACCAAACTTTGACGATATCATAGCTGCTCCTTTGCTTTCGAAAATTTGCTTACGAGATCGTTAAAGTTGTTTTTCGCAATTCTTTCTAGAACAGTTCGTCGGACGGTGAAAATAGTCATAAACAATTTCATAGGTTTTACACAAATTCCGAAGAGCTTTTCAGTACATTAAAAATATCTGATACTAAACGTTTACGTGAAAAGTCGAACTTTTTGTATGTCTATGCTACAAAGCGGTTGTCTGACTTCACTTTTAAAATTACAATTTGAAGTGTAATATAATTACTGCAACCAAAATTTTCTTTCGGTTTGAGTAGTCGTAATCAAATTATATGCACGTGTAAGATATCTATGATTCTTCAGGCAGATACCAAAAGGGCTGTGTGTAGATTGCGCTCATAGGGCCATCCCAGACGAGTATTCTTGATGCAAAATGCAAACCGGTTTTTTAGGGAAGAGGTAAAAGAAGCAGAGAGAAATCTCTACAATTGTGCTGCACTTTGGAGAGAAATTTTGCATCAAAAATCAAATGGTATTCACTTGTTGTGCCGCACTAATACAACCGCAACGAAATATTTCTTGTTCAGTGGGGTCCGAGAATTTTCATGAAATATCTGATTTCATTCTTGATTTGCACGCACACATTCATAGTCCCCTATTCTTATATAAATGAAAGCCTGCAGCAAGAATACCCATGCGGAGGCGCGTACTCTGTTGTTAAACCGGTTTGCATTTTGCATCAAGAATACTCGTCTGGGATGGCCCATAGGGGAGTTTGGGACCGGCTGGACTGGTGGTTCTACCCATTGCTCTTTGGTGTTTGGGCTGGAAAGGGAAACCCTCTGGAGCGCATGACATCGTACCAGAGCTTCTATTTGGCCGTCGCTTCTTTGTGGGTTTTCCTGAAAGGGAACTGTGGGCTGAGGGAAGTGCCTTATCAAGCCTTTCCCGGTCCGCTCTAAAATTTTTACCGACGGCTCTCTCACTAATGAGGGAGCCGGTGCTGGTGTTCACTTTATTGAACCTAACATTGGGTTGGAGTACTCACTTGGAAGGCCACTGTCTTTCAGGCTTATGTCTTCGCCATCGAAATGACAGTGAAGATACTCCACGATATAGAAATTATCCTCTCGGATAGTCAGCCAGCCTTGAGGTTCTGAGTGCCTTCAGATAACATCTAAGTGACGCAGGATGTCTGCGGATAAGCTGTGCATCCACAACAAGGTTTCCTTGGGCCAGAACCCGCTGTAAGCGTGCCGCCTCGGTGATCAGGTCTCTGATCAAAACAGGTGTTCGCATATGAGCAGTGATAGGCGAACCTGAGTACTTGCAGGTTTACAAAACTTTTACTTGATAGGCTTAATAGGAATTTCTCTTACTTTCTCTTAGGGCTGGGAAGGAAACAATGCAGAACTGTGGTTGGCATCATCACTGGCCACTGCTCGCTTCACGCTCATCTAACAAGAATGGGAGCTGACAGCCCTGAACTTACCTTACCTAGACCTTTTGCGCTTCATTAAGAGGACAGGAAGGTTTTGATGAGAAGATGCTTAGCAGGTTAGTACAATGGGCTGCCTTGGCGTCCGTGCTTGGGATCTTTCGTAACCCTGCCTTCAAAAATAGATATCTATGAAATAGTTGCATGATTTAGCCCATTTTCGAAATTGTGTCTACTTTTTTTTTTTTTTGTAAAAGCTGTTAACATAGTCCCAAGAAGGCATCCAACCAGCTTAAGTGGTTAACAGGGTACCTCTTAGCCCTCTTAGCGGTTGGTATCCCTACAATTTTGTGCTATTGTGTTACTTTTCTTAATTTTTCAATTTTATACCCTAGATGAAATCTTATTCCGTTTGTAACGGATAGGAACAGCGGGTAGAGTAAAATGGATTGCACACCCACGCATAATATTAAAAGTTATTTTGATTTTTGCATGTCCATCTGTAATCACGATAAATAGAGAGTCCGTTTACTTAGAGAGCTGGAATTTTGCATACGGCCTTTAATTGTAGATTTAAGTTCAAAAGAAGACAAATCGGGTAACTGCTTCGTTGGGTTGCCATATAAAAATTTCGGGTTTCACTATATATTTGGACACCGCCTGAGATGAGAACGCGTCGACGTAAAGAGCTGAAATTTTATATACGGCGTTTTCATAATAATTAGTAAATACAGTTTCAAAAATGGTCTAAATCGGGTAACCCCTTCTTGGTATTGCCATATAAAAATTGAAATATTTTTACGTATACTGTGAAAACGATCAGTCATACACGTTTATATGGCGCTGAAAAGTCTTTCAGATTGTAAAATCCTATGAAATTCGTTATAATCATTTTTACTGCTCGACGAACCATTCTAAAAATAGATGTGAAAAGTAACTTTAATAAAAAAAACGTGCAGAGAGGGGTGACCATGCAAAATTACATATAGGCATTTATCCAGAATATCGCAAGAATTGACCTTAGACCAATTCTAGCTTTTTTCTTGTTATTTGCATATTTTTGGTTAAAAAAACCTGAATGAATTAATATCCTGGGTAGTATTCCTATCAAAATTATTTTATTATTTCATTTTATTTTTGTATATTGTATTGTCTTGTGATATAAGCGATGTTGCTGTTAAACAAACGCCCAGCTTATTCCAAATACCTTTTGCCTTATATGTATGTTTAGTGAGGGGGGGGGGGCGTTAAAACAGGATCGGTGCTGTAGCGGCATACTCTCATAAATACATATAATTTTTTGAGATCTTTAAGGCAACCCAGTTATTGTGCGGACAGACCACAATTTCTTCTATGCGCTACATAGAGAAGAGTATGTCCTATAATTTTATCAAGGGTAGTTATACAAACTTTTGGAACTGACCGTTCTCCCAGTATATATAACAAATCGAAATTAGTGTATGGCAAATCAAGAGTTTGTGTGATCTATAGATATAGCTCATTTCTGAAATTCCACTTAAAATTGTAATAATTACTGCACCCCTCTGAAATTGCAGGTCTCTGTGGCAGAATGTTCTAAACCTGTATATCCAAATAAATATCCGTACAAAATTGGAATTTTCGTATGCCTATCGTTCGAAGGCGTTGCCCGATTTTACTCACTTTTGAATTTAGGTCTTGAATTCTTACAAATGGAGCAGGTGCAAAATTTGTCGTGCATCGAATTGCCTATGTTTTCTTCAAAGCTAAGTTGAAGGACAGGGAGCTGTATATTGAAAAACAAAATTTTTGGAGTTGTCAGAAAGGAGTTAAAGGTTCTCAAAAATGATGACCATCTCCAGGAAGAAGCGCTATTATGACGTTATCGAATGAATCCCAGCTCTCGTAAGAGGAAGTTGTTTATAGATTCCAATGTATCTTCCATGCAGTGATATTTAGAAGGAGTCTACAGCAATCAGGCTCGTCAACAGAACCTACGAATTCTACGTACATAGCCCCGATGACATGACAATATTTATAAGATTACACATTTCCAAAAGTCTAGAAAGTACAAAATTAATAAATAAAAACTTTTCCTTTTTAATAAAATTTACTCCAGAGAGGTTTCGAAGTAGCTGGTTCGAAGTTACAATGTTAGATGGATTATTAATTAATAATAAATATTAAACAAACTGTAAAAAATGTTATCAATTTTACGACGGTTTAACGGACAAATTTATTTGGAATTTCATAAGTTTTAGTCGAATCTGACCAAAAACGATAAAACTCATCCGCCATTTTGAATTTTTGCTATGTAAAATTTTAAAAGTTTATTTTCATCCAAGTAATCTACCAAATTGGGTTTCAAATCTTATAATGAAAGATATTTATATATTCTTACTATATATATATATATATAATATGCCTATTCTCTGAAAATATCTAGAAAACTGACACTTTTTAAACTATTCAATATTATTTCAAGTCATTTCGATTATTATAACTTAACCTTAACAACACTGCAGACATGGAAAAGGTAATGCTTCGATGCATCGGTAAAACATTCATGATTCGAAGCTTCGAAAATTTCAGAGCTTCGCAAAACGTTTATGCCTCGGAGGATTCGACTTAGAAACTTTAATTCGCCTGCTTCGAAGTCTATCAACAGATAAATTTTCTTCATAGGAAAACAGCATCGGATAACCTCTCTCTTCTTTTAATGAAAGCTAATATAAACTCATAGATATTTCGCCGATCGTATACAAGGGCTATTACCTCCAGGTTTCAGGTAAGCAGAGGTCTAGTAAAGTAGCCTTTATTATGGCTCTAGTTTTATTTAAAATGTGCGGAGACTATCTATTTAATATAGACAAAGCTAACAAAAACACTCATGACTGGGTGTGTTATAAGGATCTATCAAGGTTCCTTCTCACTTTCTTAAAAAGAAAGGGCAGATCTTGAACTGAAACTGAACTGCTTATAGATACAACTTTCCGGGCAATCCGGCATCTAACTCCAATAATAATTAAACTGAATATCTCCATACTTAGTATTTGAACTCTATATGAATCATTGTAACAGACAAGAAAGTGGAATGTATTATTTAATCTATTTAGTCTATCGTGCTTCAAAGGTCTTAAAAACTGTAATACCATCGGGGTTACTGATCAGTTTTAAAATTTGCTTTTACGGCTCAAGCGTCTCTCGTTCTTGGCTTAAAAATAAGTTATCTTTGGAGGGTATAAACTAAGGAATTCATATTCTCCCTTCAAGGCGCTTGAAAGACTTTTGAAGCTTCTCTTGTAAATTTATGTGCAGAAGTGAAGATTTCAAGACCACATTATGTTTTTAAAAAAGTTAGTTGACAGAATTGCTATATATTAGAAACCGTTAAGAATAAATCAAAAATAAAGAATTCATTGATCAAGACATCATTTGTAATGCTTTAAGGAATTTAGGAGTTCAATCCTACATACATATGTAATTGAATTGACTCATAGTCACGTTCAAAAGAAATTTTTATTTTTATTTAATTAAAAAAAACTCTCCTATATCGCCATTATTTTAATCTTCATAAAAGGTTAAAGTAAAATGTGAAAAATTCTAATAGCTGAAATACACAACATCCTGATAAAACTCTTAAAAGCAGACCCGTTTTAACAGCAGATATACTACAACCGATACATATTAGAATTATCTTGGATCACCTGAACCTGTTATGCATAACTAATTTCACAATTTCAAATTTATCATCTTATGCTCAAAAGAAAGATAAACATTTTGTTTACGTTTCGTATTTAAAATTCCATTCTTACATCGTTCTGTTCTTCGACAGTTGGAGCTATATACAAAAATTGTATGGATCGCACATTCGATAATCGCTGCAAGGACTTAAGCTTCAGAATATCTTTTTACACGTAATCTCCAGTTGATTCTGAGTCGTCTGAGAAAATCATATCTCACGTCGTGGTAGTTAAGTGTCTAAATCAAATAAAGTTTTTAATATGTTTTTATTTAAATTTTCCTGTTCCAAAAATAATAAATAATTAAAAAGGGACAAAAATAATACTTGTCATCAAAGGGGTAAAACAGGAAATTCTCTCCGTTCTTCCTTAATTCCTTGGAGCAAGCATATCAAACTTTCCCAGCGAATTGGATGAAAGGCTTCATCACCAAGCTTCCAAGATAAGAGAACCTAACGTATTGTAACAATTTAAAACCTATCTGCATTAACCACGGAGGTATAACCTGATCCTGGCACATAGAATCCTGAAAACAGTAAACTGCGTTTAAAAAAACTCCTTCCAGTCCAGCTCACTTTAACATCTTGAGGATCATGTGGAGCAATCTGCAAAGCATCAATTCTCCTCTATCTATGTAGCTTTCATGGGTTACGAAAAAGTTTTCAACCCAATTGACAAGAGGTATGACCAGCAAGCTCTGCAGAGACGTGGTACTCCCCAAAAAATTATCATAGACTTTTTTCTTTTCTTGTGCAAACCGAAATACGACAAATTTGTCGTAAAATATCAATATGTGACAAATATATTCGACAAAAGAGCAGCATCATCACAGCCACAGGTCTACTGTAAAATTCTCAATTATTCTTGAAGATGGAAGTTATGCTATTAGGAAAACTTTTAAAGTGAATACTGGAACAGGTTCTTCAACTTTCCTAAGAATGTATTATAATTCCTTAAATAAAGGTACAGACCTAAGAACTGCCCCCTATATAAGTTCAGCCTGCTGACATATACGAAATTGTGTATAGATGGACTATTTATTTTGCCAAATTTTATACATTTCAGAAGCTTTTAAATTGAAATTAGATGGTATACTGAGTAACAACTGAATACACTTTTCTACTGAAAGTATACAAAGTTTGGTTGGAAAATAGAAGTACCTACCTACCTATTTACTAAGGTTTAAGTTATGGATTTATTTCGCGCTAATTATATTTGATATTTTAAAAATTATTACTCACATTATTAGTATTTTAAAAATTAACAAAAATAAGAATCGAATTCGATGCACATTCATTTTGTCATATAAAACCAGTATAAGTAGGTATAAATCTTGTATTTGTCCTACTCCCGAATGTACTTTTTCCATGGTTGATAGCTAAATGCAATCAAAATAATTTTTCAATTTATTCACGTTGAAATTGGATTCAATGTGATTCAGTGTGTTGAGGTAAAACAAATTAAACAAGAAATGTGCAATAGCGTAAAGTTAAGAACTCTATTATATGCCAGTTGTTCAGCGATACGGTATGTCATGTTATGATAAATATAAATAAAAAAAGAGAAAAAGTTATAATTGGTCTCAGACCCTAGATGAAAATAAAATTTAAATTAAATGAAAACCATTGTTTTGTATGGCAACACCAAGAGGAATACAAAGTTTTAGCTCTCTAATGGCCGGTTTCACAGTCCAGGCTTAAGCCATAGCTTAGTTAAGCCACGGGTGGGGCTTAAGCCCAGAACTTAAGCCTACTCGGTTTCACAATACTCAGTAAGCTGAGGCTTAGTTAAGCCGCGGATGAAAATTTTTAAGTTGTCAGCACTGCGGTAATTGTGAATTTTTTTAATGGAAAATGGCCATTGTGGATTAAAAACAAGCAAAAAGAAGAAGAACTTTTTATTTACCAGTTTGTTGTGGTTTTTATCTGGAAGGATATGAAATCCAAAATCATTGTTGCAGAATATTTCGGCAACGTAAACCATTAAAGCCGAATGTTTCTACAGCCGGAACCGAGAATAAAAATCAACGTCATCCCATTTCTCGAAATGTTGTGGGAGCCTTTTTATAATTTTTTCACGGGTCACACCTTGCGATATTATATTATACATTTCTTGGTCGCTTATATCATCCGCATCAGATAAATAACTCTTTTTTGTCCTAAACTGTTTGGTTTCTTCTTAAAACGTCAAATGGAATGCTGTCACTAGCTGCCAGACAGTACTCAAAACTGCTAACTATTTTTCGCTTGGAAAATTTCAATTTAGTTTTAAAATATAACTTTTGAAATATGCACGTTCATTTAATAACAAAAATTATAATATTTAGGCAAACTAAAAATATTGGGCAATAATTTCTTATGTGTTTCACAGCAAAATCTGAGGCTTTTTCTGTGCCTTAGGCTTTGTATTGTTGGACTGTGTCTGGCTATATTACTTTAATTGCTTTCTACCGCAATGAGTCTGTTCATTGCTCCTTTCTTAGTTTTCTAATTACTTAGTATGTATCCGATTTTACCAACTAGTTATTACTTACTCGATGTACCTAACGTTGTAAAACGTAGCGTAAGCTGAGGTTCTTTAATAAAGTATTTTTCTATTCTATTCTATTCTATTCTTAAGCCTTCGAGATGACGGGCTTAAGTTAAGCTTGCCTTAAGCCAGTGATTTCACTTAAGCCTTGACTGTGAAACCGAAATATTTATTAAGCCTTGGCTTAAGCCCGGACTGTGAAACCGGCCATAAGTCGACCCGTCCCATCAGTGCTGTCGTTTGTACTCCGAAACCTAATAGCGTACTCCGATACTACTCTTTTTATAAAAGTCGACAGCACTGCGTCCCATTTTCGAACCTGAATTTTTTTTTAAAGCCCGTGTGCAAAATTTCAGCTTTCTAAGTGAACGCACTCTCGAGTTATCGTGAGGACGGACGGACATGCAAAAATTAAAATAACTTTTAATATTATGCGTGGATATCCAATCTATTTTGCTTTCTCTACCAGTATTATTTCCGTGGGTTACAAACGGAATGATAAACTTAGTATACCTACAATATGATTTCAGCTAGGGTATAAAAATACATAATTAAGAATAAACTCCATTTATATAGGGTCGTTGGTAAGCTCTCTTGTTGTTTTGAAAGCAATTAAAATGCTTCGTAAGATTAGTTACCTTAACAAAATTGAAATGTCTAGTAGGTACTTAACATAAACATATACGAATGCATCTGATTGAAAAGTTGTTTAGATATTAAAAATCTATAAAATTCCTTAATAAGTTTTTAGCTTCCTACGAATCGATGAGATTGCAGAAAATTACTTTACTATTTTTTTTACCGATAACATATTTATTCCCTATTCTTGACTTTATTGGTGACTTTAAATGCTGGTGCAGGAATTAAGTGAAATACCTAGGTAATCGAGTGTATACTAATTTTTCAAATGTTGAACAAAAATTTGAAATTCTATCATCCACATTCACTTTCACTGTAGTCTCTCTGAGGGTCTGCACTGTAGCGGCGACGGTATACTAGTATGCCCTCGTCGCACTGTAGTTTACTTTTTTCATTCCCCGCTCCACTAACGTTACTCAGAGCGACATTCGACAACGCGACATGAACTTCAATTCCGTCATCTCAGTTCTCTAAAAACTTCTGATTTGCAAGGAGCCAGTTACTCAATTGTCGCAATTAATTGAAAAATAAACGACACTATTGCACTTACCTTAGTTAACAGCAATTCGTATGAATGTACTAAACAGAAAAATTACAATATTAAGGGTAAGTTAAGTGCAAGTACTACGCACCGGCACGGCAATCAATCAATTTTTATCTGTACCCGGCTTGAAGTTAAACGTCAAAACAATCGTCGTCAAAACTGCAGTGCAGGGTTCGGTCAATTGTCGAAAAGGTCATAGTTTTGATAATAACTGCTATAAGCAAGAGTTAGGAAGAGTATGTACAAAATACTATATTGGTTTTTAATAGAAGTTTATATATATATATATATATAGATATACTTAAATTATTACCGTTGATTGAAATATGTGTAAAAAAAAATAGGATCAATAGCTTATTAACTAATATTTCTTTGCAGGCGTTATCTTGGAATCGAATTGGACAAAAGCGTACAATGAAATTTCTAAATCAAGCTGAGGCCACATGTATTGATCAGGAACTGTTCAATTGTTATAAATTTAGCGTTGATCAACTTATGGAGTTGGCGGGCTTGAGCTGTGCTCACGCTATTAGCAAATGTTTCCCTTACAGAGAGTATGTAAAACAATTCAATTTATATTGTATTAGCCTAACAAACTAAATGTTTGACTATATACATATTACCTTAAGCTATAAAAAAATTCTTATATGCTGTGGACCCGGTAATAATGGAGGAGATGGACTCGTTTGTGCGAGACATTTATCATTGATGAAATATTGTCCTCGCATTTATTACCCAAAAAGAACTGATAAGGAACTGTATAACAATTTGGTTCATCAATGCGTTTCGATGGGGATAAAATTTATTGACGAATGTCCAAGCCTAGAAGAAGCAGACCATGACTACAAGTTGATTGTGGATGCATTATTTGGCTTCAGTTATAAGCCTCCTGTCAGGGAAGAGTTCATTCCTATAATAAAACAATTGCTTTGTACAAAGATACCAATTGCAAGGTTTATGTTATTATTCCATTACAATCTATTTTGATAAATAACAACCTTGGATTGCAGTATTGATATACCTAGTGGTTGGCATGTAGAGAAAGGACCGGGAGATTTAGCTCTTCATCCAGAAATGCTAATTTCGTTGACAGCCCCTAAAAAATGTGCCAAATATTTTAAGGGAAAATTCCATTACTTAGGTGGAAGATTTGTGCCCAAAGCATTGGAAGCAAAATATCAATTGGATTTACCAGAATACTATGGAACAGATACTTGTGTAAAGCTTTAAATACTGAATTAGACGAAATTAAATCCCTCTCTAACTGGAGGACCTACTAAAACAAAGTTTAATTTATTTTGTGTTTTAGTACTTCCCTAATAATACTTAAAATTGAAATGTAGTTAAATTTCATTTGATACTAATGTATAATGTAAGTGTATTTGTAATTTTATTTTAACTGCGTTAATACAGAAATCAGTCAGAAATTAGTTGCCTTCCGAGATAATTTTTCTATTTGTTTCGAAAAATTCATATAAATTTATACATTTCTGGAAATAAAGCATATCAAACTAACTAAGGTAGTAACATCATTTTTTGTTCATTTTCTTCATGAATTTCGACAAGTTTGAAAATTTCTAATGTTTCTATCATCAGTCATGGAGTGCATTTACGCTCCCCAAATAATCCACTATGTGTTATGTGGTGTTTATTCATAATAATTAATTAATTTATCTTGTTAAATTTTCTCCATTTTCAGCCATAAATAAAATGATATGTAGTGCTTTTAAAACAAATAGAATTTGACTGTACTAAATTTGGGTTATAAAACTTTCTATCTATTACCTTGATCACATGAAGCGGACTAGACTAGATTATCGAACTCCGGAATAAAAATGGAACAATTTGAACTATTCTAATCCAGTCTACTTCGCTTCATGTGAACAAGGTATATATTCTAAACATGTTTATTGGATAAAATTCTTGTATACATTACAATACTAAGTGTTTAATATTTATTTGTCACTATACATATCTATTATGTTTTTCTTAAATCATAATACTTGTTTCACTCTTCCATATACCTGGTAATTCATTATACATTTTTAGTTCTTTAATTAGCAATGTGTTTTGTGTACTAGTTTTCTTATATTTAACCACTCTGAAATCATTTATATTTCTTAATTGAGTCTGTAACCTCATGCACATATTCAACAAAGTCCAGCAAATAATCAGGTAACATATAATTTTTTAATTTAAAAACAAACATCAGAACCTTGAAGCAGATCCTTTGATACACAGTCATTGTTATGGTTGTATGTCGAGTGATTGGTTTGGACGTGAAGTTCAGACTGCCAGCATGAGCTGACAGATCACTCGGTGGACAGCGTTGACATGCAGGGCGGCACGCTAGCTTGCCTCGGCTATTGGGTTGGGGAAGTTCCACGAAAACCAGCCATATACAAAAAGGAAGCACACACCCGGTCCTGACGGGACCATCACACCATTTACCCTTACCTAAGTAAAGGCGCAAATGATAGGCCTTCAGCTGCATTGCCCTATATCCACCCCATGACACTGAGGGCAGCAGTCATTTTGTTCAGTGTTCCTTGTTGACCTAAAAAGAGAAGACTCCGGAAAGTGGAAGGAGAAATCAAGAAGGCTCAAAGCATAATGATGTTATAGACTGTTTAGTCAATGCTTATCCTACTCCTGTACATTAAGCTAATTTGGTCCCAGTAAGGACTGATTTTAAACAATTCCAATACTAACGTGGACTGATAATAATTAAGTAATACATACATATCCTCTACGACTACATTGCCACCTCTTCTCTAACCACAGTGTTCTTCTAGCCTGTCCTCCTCCTTAGTATTTTACTAACTATAAAAGGTCCAGTTGACGATAACAATAGGTACTATCTCTTTTCAATATTTATTTTAATGAACGTACTTTTAAAACATAGTTGCACTAGGCCTGGATACTACAATCCATATAGATGAAACAGAAAACAATAATCGAACGCGCAAAGGTTTGAGAGACGTATTATGAGGAATTGGTTTTCTTCCCCTTTTTCTTTATACTTGATTAATTGACAGAAAAAAATTCAACGTGAGACGTCGAGAAAAATCGCGGTGAAGTAATAAACCATGTTCGTTAATAATTATTTCAAAATATAGAAAAATATTATAAAAAAATCTACAGAATCCGTCGGTTATTGAACGGATATCACACAATGCAGGAAGTTAGAGCAAAAGAAAATGTAGATACTTACATGGTATCCGGTTCCTCGAAGGAACTCCCTGGAGGCGGCGGCATTCGTTTCTGAGAGGTCTGTATTACTTTAAGCTGTTTGAGAAAAATATTATTTCCTTGTCTCTGCTGTTCCCTTATTTTTGCATGTAGTTACTAATTTGTTACATTATCATATTGGTACTTTATTCTAAACTCACGCTCGTTTTATACTTATCTTGCTTTACAAAAAAATTGTGCAAGTAGTTTCTCATTTTACTTTTATTTCATTACGCGCCAATTTTCATACAAATATTAATATCTGTTTTGTTCTTCAGCTGAATATCATATATTTGATCTTTTTCTCGTTTATGATTATCATGTTCCCATCCGTCCATTTCCTAAATACCTCTAAGTCATTATTCATCACGCGTTCCAGGTCAGCCGCATTTGAGGCTTTACATAAAATATTAGTATCATCTGCATTGTAAATTATTAATGTACAACAAATACAGTAGAGGACCCAATACTGAACCCTGAGGAATGCCACATGTTGACAGCAGAGACTTACTAATCGCACCATTGAGCCTTGTGTTAACTTTACGCCCTGTTAGATAACTACCTTATAAGTCATTTACCACACCCCGTACTCCCAGCGTGTCCAAATAATCCAGCATCAAACCATGATGAACAATGTCAAAGGCTTTTGTCAAGTCGACATAAACTGCACCTACATAGTTGCCCTTATCCTAATAATTATTAATCTTATTTAATATCTCCGCTGTGGCCAATTCTGTGTTACTCCGTGGCTGGAAACCAAACTGGTTTCTATTAAAGCCTCCACTCGTGTCAACAAATATCCTAATTCTGGTTTCTATAATTTTTTCGTAAATTTTACTCATGTTGCTCAACAGAGCTATAGACCTGTAATTGGTCATTTCCTTGTGGTCACCATCTTTAAAAACGGGCTTGATAACAGTTTCCCTAAAGCAGCTTGAAAAACACCGCTTCAAATTGATTCATTTATCGAATGAGTAAGAGGAGCCCTGATGATGTCAATAGCATTAGTAATGTCCTCGACCCTAATACCGTCGAAGCCTTGAGCCGCATGCCTTTTCAAGCCGCCAATTACACCTTCCACTTCTTCCATAGTTGCAGGAACCATAAACATCGAGTTCAAAATCATCTTAATCGCCACCGGAACCTCAGGCAGAATCCTGCTTTGTGCGGCCGAGGCAACACCATTAAAGTAGCTGTAAAATTCCCCAGCCAAAACCTCTGGATCGCATATCAATGATCCATTCATATTAATTTCCTGCACATGACCAGCCGTTTGAGATTTGTAATTATTCAGGATAACACCATTAATGACCAGCCACAACTTCCTTGCATTCTTCCCATCTTGGAGAATCTTCCTATTTACGTAATTTTCTTTGGCTTTCGTTACCTTATCCGTTACTATGTGACGCATTTTTCTATAACCAAACCGTAAGCGTAGATCACCTGGACTTGCCTTCATTCGAGAATAAAGCATATCTCCCTCCTTCATTCCCATGATAATATCATCCATTATCCATACATTGGACCTAGTTCTGATTTTTTTATAAATAGTACTATTATTCTTCGCTCCTGCAATAATATCTATTATGGCCTCAATTGATAGGCTATGACGTTCTGCTAGTAGTTTTTTAACATGCAACCTATAAATTTCCTTGTTTTTTTTAGGTATTAATATTTACTTCATAGGCTGCTTAGTGGCACATCTAGCAGAAATGTGACTCTATTTCTACAAATTCAGTGAAAGAAGTAAGTAATCAATTACAATTCGCTAACTCTGTTTACTTGTAATATATCGCATCATTATAGAGACACCAACAAGAGACAATTCCCTAAAACATATTGAAGGAGAAATGAAGTATGGAAGAAATAAAATCAAAATTAAAATTGCGAATTGAATTTTTAAACGGAAAACAAAATGATCAAGGAGAAGAGCTGAAATGGGTCTGAGATAAATTCTAACTGTAAACTAGAGATATAAAAGTGTTGCCTCAGAACTACCCTATATAGCGGAGAGAACAAATAAAAATTCCTTTATTGGGAAAGCCAACAAAGCGTTTGTCAGGCAAAAAAGTTTATCGAAACCTCTGGCGGAAAAACAAAAGACTCGTACTCATCAGGAGAACAGAGCTTTTCTCAGGCCATTCCCCTTTGAGGTATCACCTAAACAAGATGGACTTGGCTGAGACTTCACCTGCTGCTTCTTCCAGGATGCTTATCAAACCTCAGAGTATCTGTTTAGCAACTGTGAAGCGTTGGCCAGCGGAGATTATTCCACCTCGAACATGCTTTTTCTCCATCAAACTACAAGTGGAGCCTCAATCCCAGAATGATTCTACACTTAATTAAGCCTAAGCCTAAAATTTATTATTATGAAAACGCCGTATATAAAATTTTAGCTCTCTTCGTCGACGCTTTCTCAGAGTGTTCAAATACGTGAAAAATGATATTTTTGCCATACAAAAAGAGGGGTTACTCGATTTGTCCCATTTTCGAGCTTAAATTTAATGTTTTTTTAAAAGCCCGTCTGCAAATTTTCAGCTCTCTAAATACGCGCGCTTTCGAGTTATTGTGAGGGGAGACGGACGGACATGCAGGTATTATGTGTAGGCGTCCGATCTATTTTGCTGTACCATAATTATATCTATACGTCACAACCGGAATGAAAAACTTTCTGTACCGATTTCATCATCTCGGGTATAACAATAATCTACTGTTAAGACAGTTTTTTATCTACCCTGGAAAATTCAGTTTTGCCGCTTTAAGCATTTTTTTAAAAATTATCATCTGTATTACCAAAAATCGTATAAACTAATTTTAGTTTAATTTATACAATTTTTGGTATTACAGAGATTATGCATGGTAAAAAGATTAACAAGGTATAGCACGTCATTTCGCGACAAATTTTTTAGCTGTGAATTTGTTTTGAGTTTTTCGTGTCAAATTGACTAGAAGATATTTTGAATTGTGCTGTGTTAAGCTGCAAAGTCAACACCCGGTTAAATATTTAATAAAAACATAAATTTCTTCTTTTAATTAAATGCTAGTGGGGAAGTAAAGAAAGTTCCGATAGAGGTAAGAACGACCTCGGTAAGTCAGTGGTAAGCGCGCTGACTATCATCCCAGAGGTCGGTTTGATTCCTGCCAATTGCCTTGGTTCTGTGCTTCATCTATTACCTTCCAATCAATCCTACCACTTACTAAAATAAAATGTTTAATCTTTACCACTTAGGGCCGTATTCCCCAAGCCATTTAACTGAAATTCAATTCAATTTCTGTTTTAGTACTCCTGTAAGAGGGTTAGGACACACTTAAAATTAAATTTGAGTTATATTCTCTTTTTCTTTCTTATTGTATTTTGCACTACATCAACCTTAATTCAAGTCCTATAACTTTATCACTCGTTATTATTACTACTGCCTATATAGTTTTCTACTGCAAATGAGTGTGTTAGTTGCATTTTTGTTATTTTTCTAAGCCCTGTATTCATTCGACATATTATTATCAATATGTATTGTATACTCGATGTACCTAACGTTGTAACATAGCGTAAGCAGAGGTTCTTTAATAAATGCTTTCTATTCTATTTTGTCATAATAACGCATATACAACTTTAATTTTAATTAAATTAATTAAGTGTGCCCCAACCCTCTAACGGCAGTACTAAAACACCCTTAGGGTCGTATTCACCAAGCCATTTAAATGAAATTTATTTTATTTTGTGTTTTAGTACTCCCTTAGGGTCGTATTCGCCAAGCCATTTTATTGAAATTTAATTTCTGTTTTAGTACTCCTGTAAGAGGCTTAGGGCACACTTAAAATTAAATTTGGGTTATTTTATGTCATAATAACGCATATATAACTTTAATTTTAATTCAAGTGGACCCCAACCCTCTCTAACGGGAGTACTAAAATAAATTAAATTGTTTGGTGAATACGACCTTTAGGGCCGTATATAAAACAATCCAAAGTATCCACCGGGGTCAGTAACTTTTACCCCCTTCACATGAAGCTGACTGCGACTGGACTGGAATAGTCCTAATTCGCATAGTTCCAAGTTTTCGCATGCGATGGACTTAGGGCTGCCATCCGTCCGGGTTTCCCCGGATTTGTCCTAGTTTGGAGGGCGTCCGGAGAGCGTCCGGACGGGGTTTTCTATACTGTCCGGGGTTTTAAAATTTTGGAAACCAATTAAATAAAAATTTTATTTTTGCGTGTACTGAAGGTGTACGGTGTAGTTGATAATGCTGACAGTCAGATCGACTCATCTCTCACTCAAGTTCTATCTTCTGGTCCCTGCCAGTATTAGCCAAGTAGTGAAGTTAGCAGATAACCATTGCTTGTGTAACTTGCGTTGTGTGCCTGTGTATTTTTTTATGTACCTCGCGCTCCACACACAATGTTAAATCTCTATACTACAGTGCGTCACGTAAGGAAAATAATTGTAAATGCCAGCATACAAATACGGGAAGTATTCCAAGTTGGTGACATTTCACGAGAAAAAAAGATTACCTATAAAAAATGGACTTTTGTATTCATAAAAGTTAAAATAAAAAACAAGGAAAACGAAATGTATGGCGTGTGCATTCTACTAAGAACATGCTGTTCCCGGCACAGTGCCAGTGTATAACTTTTACAACAATTTTATAAGTTTTACTGGATGTTTTTGCCTAACATATTTGACAATGCTCCATGGACTGCAATTAAAAATACGTTTTTTTTTTACAAAAGAAAAACATGGAAATTGATGACACAAAATTGATAGATTAGTGGATGAATTTACAAACTTTCAGTCAAAATCTAAGCGATAAGACAAGCTTTTAACGGCAAATAAACTTTGGCTTATTTTTTTTAAAACATCGAAGGCTCATTTTCACACCGAGATTGCACAGTATTTTTCTTTGCATACCAGCTCAGAGAGTGTGTTAACAATTTCTCAACGGTGGATCATAAAAAGAAACTCACTGAATATACAAACGGTTTCGCTACTAATCAAAACAAAATTTAATTTAAAAAATTTTAATTGTATTGATTTTTATAAACTTTTAAGGTAAAGATAAACGGTGAGAGACCTTTGCTCTCTAGTCTCCGGTTTACAGAATCTAAAATCTCCAAAATATTTACTCGGCAAGAGACTTTTCTCTCAGATCAAAAAATTAAGTCTCTGACCATAAGAAAAAGTCTCTAGAGACACTTCTCGAACTGTGTACACAAAATATTTTATTTGGTCTCTAGAGATCTCCAGAGATCTGTGTTAATTGTCAAGAAAGAGGTTATTAGGCAGAAAGTGAAAAAGCTTTAAAAAAATATGCAAAAATTTTGCGGCATAATTGATAAAACAACAAATTTGTGAGATTTTTTTTTTCTTTTTTCCAAAAATAACAAAACCTCTATTGACGAAATATTTCCTTTCGTTAAAACCGTTACTATCCCAATTCGAAATTTTAATAATTTACTAACAGCAGCATTACTATTTTAATACCCAAGATGATGAAATCATAATAGGGTATACTAAGTTTGTCATTCCGTTTGTAAAGCATAGAAATAATTATGATAGAGCTAAATGAATTGAACACCACGCATAATATTAAAAGTTATTTTGATTTTTGCATGTCCGTTCGTCTGTCCGACCATCTCTCCGTCTGTCTGTCCATCTGTCTGTCCTCACGATAGCTCGATAGCGCGTGTACTTAGAGAGTTGAAATTTTGCACATGATCAGTCATAGACGTTTTTATTGTACTGTAAAGTTCTTCAGAATACGAAGTCCTATAAAATTGCTTATAATCATTTTTATTATTTAATTTAGTTCATTGGCATCGTTTTATTTTACCGTTTTTTAGTAAACTAACTAATTTAATAATAAATAAATAAAGAAAGATACTGTACAACAATTTGAACCTATTTCATTCGTAAGTAAAATAGAAAATTATTTCACAAGAATGTCCGGGTTTCAAGCTAAAAAGTCCGGACGTTCGAACTCGTTGTCCTAGTTTAATGATTTTAGAGATGGCAGCCCTAGATGGACTTGACATTTTTCTATTGACAGTTCTCAATTTAAAGTCAGCTAGCATTTGAAGTTATGTTGATTAGTATTATACGCCTGTACTTGGCTTTCACACAGCGGCAGCAGATTCTACCACAACCAATTTTACTTTGCTAAATTTGGCTTATCACACTTCCTGTTCTCTCTATATTCTAAGCTATGGGCCTTGCTTATCTGTTACTTGTCCGTGGTAAAATTATCAGCAAAATTTTTGCTTGCGATTTTACCATCGCTAAAATTTGTATGGACATATCTCATTTTACTCGAACTCGATACTAGGCGTAAGTAGTGATTAGCACAATAAATGCAAATAAAGTTAGGTCCTGCATTCTCGAAATATCTATAAAACAAATTGAGCGATACAAATGAAACCATAGGATAATGACAAATTGGATTTTACAACGCTTTGGCTAGAGCTTCTAATAAGTTTTTGAAAAAGATGCTATTGAGAATTCAGAAATCTATAGGAATCATTTAAGGGTCGATCGTTGCTAGTTTGAGTTGCTATTACAGAAAGTATACCCGCTCATAAAAAAACAGACACGGGATATACAGATATAAGAGAAGCATTGTCTCCTTGTATTAAACACGAGATTACTTTCAGATATTCTGCCACGGAGACAGTTTTGGCACACTTAAATCAATGTAGAGTGGCATGACCAAAAATACTTTTCAAACGTTTTTTTTACGAATGCTGTGAAAAGAATCAGTCCTAGACGTTTTATTGTACTGAACAATTCTTCAGAATATGAAATCCTATTAAATTTATTATCACTTTTACTGTCAGACGACGAACCCTTCATCAAAAATCAAACTTGCGACATTACACACTGGTATTGTAAGAATTAAGTCTTATACGAATTCTAGCTTTTTGCTATTGCTGTGTTCTTTTATTCCGTTCAGTTCACTGCAGAACACAGGAGATTGCGAATCGAATTGACTTGTAGAGTGCATAAAAGTAGAAATTTTGTTGAAAGCATAGAGGAAATAATCTAGGAGCAATGACTTTAATTCTTACAAAACGTTACACCTGCCAAATTTTGCCCCCAAGTTTATCAAGTTCTATATTGACAGGATTCAAGTCATGGCAATTTGATCATTTTCTCTATATACTTTCAAAACCTTTTCTACTTTTATGCACCTTGTCATTTCAATTCGCAATCTAACGTGCTCTATAGCGCACTGCACGGAACCAAAAGAACTTATGCTTTATAATTAAATATCTACTGTAGATCTATGTACCCACCGTTTAAGGACGTGGCCTTGGACAAGGTCTTTCAATAAAATATTTTTGCATTGTATTGTATATTGATATATATCATTTACTTGTAGAAATCGTACTTTATGAAAATAAACTTTCCAGCATCAATTATTGCGACCATCGTGGCACATATTTACATTGGTGGAAAAAGCACAGTTTCTTATGTAAGTAGATTTGTATGGAAATGTCAGTGTTAGTGTACCATAAGGGCTGAAGTATTACCAAATATAAAAGCAGCTGTTGCAATACTAGATATAAATCAATCAAAATAAACATAAACATAAACATAAACATCAATTTATTTGAGTACCCGTGCCAGAGGCACGCATAGCGCTGGGCACATCATAGATAGTTACATGGTAGATTAGCATTGTAGCAAAACAAATTAAAAAGTACAGATATAGGCACTTAGAATATAGTATAATCTAGTGAAATGTAGCAAACAACATAGTAGCTTCGCAATGTAGTAAAATAACATGAATTTACAAGTATCAGCACTTAGGACAAAGCACCGCTTAGTAAAATATAGCAAAATAAAACTAAATAAATACATAGTAGCTTAGCATTGTAGCAAGTGAAGCAATAGAAGAACAAACATAGGTACTTAGAACATATAAAAGTTTTAGTGATGTGTAACAGTATCAAAATTGTAGCAATGAACAAAAACATTAAAAGAAGAAAAACATATAATTATAGACCAATACAGCACAACGAAATAGCAAGTAGTAAATAAATAAAATAAAATAAAAAGAAATAAAATAAATTAAATAAAATAAAATAAATCAATCATGCGATATACAACACCATATGCGCCGCAGGTCAATATTCATTTTTTTTTTTTTTTTTTTTTTTTTTTTTTTTTTTTTTTTTTTTTTTTATATATTTTGTTTTTTTATAATGAAAAAGGCAAATCAGAGATTAATTTATGAATTCTTTATATATTGCAGTTAGTGTGATACCTTGGTTACATTACTAAATATACATAGTAAGATCTCTCAAGGTAGGTTACGTTGCTTTTAATGAGAATACATGTTTGAACATAATATAATTCGCATTTGTGTAAAAAAGAGATAATTTCATAAAACGGAAAATCTCTACCACATGGCTCGCTGGACACCAGATAACTTATTATAATCTGCAAGATGTCTCCATACGATTCTACTCAATCTCCAACGATGAACCACGCCTCGAGGACGGGAAGTCAATGCACATCTATTCCGAACTCTATTAAGACAAGAATCTCTGGGAAATACTGCTATTTCAGAGCTAGCAATATCCCGTAATTCTGGGGGCAAAATAGTATTCTTCCTCAGGGAATTTATTCGTAACCGGTCCTTTGAATATTGAGAAGCACACCGCCGCCTTTTAACATCCCTTATCATTTTCCAATCAGCATACTTATAGCGTATTTGCTGAATCTGGAATTTATATAAACTTTTAGTCTAAGAATGCAAGATTTACTTTAATTTTACTGAATATTCTGGTAGCTTCATGGTTTGTACGAATGCTAACCCCACTTTTATTAAGAAAGACATTACTCAATTTGAACCACTATTAAGATATAATTTCTCCAACTTCAATATACTCTACTCAGGCGAATACGTAAATTAAGTTAAATTAAATATAAAACAAAACTTTTTCTTCTTCGGTATTATTTTCAGGATTAATAGTTGCCCAACTCAACTCAAGCCGCCCGAATAGCCAGATATGACACACGATATACAGAGTAACAAGGTATGATTGTCCGGGCTGTCAAGTGCGTGTGACGTCACACGAATCGACTCTTAAAACGGGAAAAATAAAGTGCTAATATTTATGTAAATTTATTCCACTGGATCCATTAAAAAAGGTTGGAATAAATATAATATGAGTTTCTTAACATAAATATACCTTGAATTTGTTAGTTTAAAGCTCATTTCAGGGAAATCTGTGCGGATCTAAACAAAGTGCCACAAAAGTTTTATCGATAAAAAATGCAAAATAAGACTGAAATACTTGTGATTTGCATACCTAATTGATTATTTACGTTCTTTTTATTATTTATATAGTGAAATTAGTTAGTGGTAATCGTAATTTTCTTAAATAGAGGGCAAATTTGCAATGCATCATAACGAAGTGTAAAAAGTGGGGTTAGTGTTAAATTAAAATGTGGAATACAATTCTAATAATCTTCCTTCAATTTATCGTTCTGTTTAGAAAGTAAAATGGTACTTATTTTAATATTTTAAATGGATCCAGTTGAATAAATTTACATAAATATTAAACTTTATATTATTTACTTTTTAAGAAACGCGTCATGCGAATCGATTAACACCGAAAATGGCGAATCTATGGGGCCGGATAGTCATACCTTGTTAGTATGTATACCGTGGATATGACATATAATGAAGCCAGGGTTGCCAGACAGACTATTGAACTTTTCTCTGTCCGAATAGAAATTTTCCCCAAACTACTAGGCAAAATAAAAAAAAATCCCCAAGCTTTGTTATGAAACTAATTATACCATAATTTATGGCCAGTGTAGACGGGAGGTTATGCGAATGCACCAAATTGCGACGAGCGTCGTTGAGCAATCGACGATATATTATCGTCGATTTTTAAAACGCTCGAAACATTTAACAAATGAAATTTCAATATCTTCTTCTTTCACAATCGTCGTTCATCGCCTGTCGTTGCAAATTCCTTTCCAAATTTTTCGACTGCCTGTTCCGTAGCGAAATTGTCGTTGTCTTCTGTCGCTCTGTCGTCCCAATTGTATTTCAGCCTGCGGTTTTGACACAGTTTCGTTCGAATTTAACGAAAGAATATATTTGATTTCTGTGGTATTTGCATTGATTGGCTATTTTTCAATACAGAATTTCAGACGTCTGCTTTGCTTTCAATTTCAAGAGAAAGAGTTGTGATTGCTGTGGGATTTTTTGTGATTTCTAAAGCTAAATAAAATCTTATAAAAATGCAAGGATTAAGCTTAAAAAGCTTGAAGAAAAACCCTGCGGTGAGGAAAATGAAAGATTTACGCTTTAAATAATGTTCGGCAATAAACATTGTAGCTCAACCTTACATAATAATTAATTGACGTTTCAATTTCCTCTTAAGAGAAAATCTTTTAGTATTTATTAAAAAACTGCTTTTTGACAATATTTTTATATTGTAGTTGATTCCACTGTATGTTTGTGTCGCTGGAGGGATGCTTTGGGCCACATACTACACGCTTCGTTTGGCTGTAAGAAATCCTGACGTTTCATGGGCCCGTAAGAGCAACCCAGAGCCCTGGGAGGAGTACAGGAGCAAACAGTATAAGGTAAGAGTCAAAACTAAATATTTTTTATGTACATAAACTGTGGTAAATGATTTTGTTTTCAGTTCTATTCTCCAGTCAGGGATTATTCGAAAACTGAGAGCCCGGCACCAAAATATTAGACGTTTGCTCTTGTATGGGAGAGATACAGTGTATCTAAAACAAAAAAGAAACTTAGCTTGGATTTACTGTGAAGTTTAATAAACTAATTAATGTTAAGTCCTTTAGTTTCAATTGAATGCTTTGAAGGAAAATTGTACCATTATGACTAATATTGACTATCGGGTACAAGCTTAATCGCTTTTATATATTTTATAGCTCTCATATATAGCGTATTCATTTCATACCGGATAGAAATACATGTCTCACCATTGCTAGCTAAATTCAGAACATGAATTAAACCGTTTCCACCATATCGGTTTTCAGCTGATGGTTATTTCGATACATGTTCTCCAAAGACCATAATTAAAAATCGCAAATACTGTTTTCAAGAAAGATTTGATGGTCCATCATTCCAGCTAATGTATGGCTGTCGGTGATGTAATAGATTATATGTTCATGATCATGATTTTTTGGTCTGGGCTCATGATCCACTGCTACCCATCAATGGTTGGCAATATACTTCAGCAGGAATGTTTTCTATAGCATAAATATCTAGTGACTTTCTAAAAATTTGATGTGATAAAGTACGGAAATTGCTAAAATCATGAATAACTTGCAGGAAGAAAAGGAAAAAAAATCCCAAAATAGACGTAAATTTAATTGAAATGTCTATGATATAAGTAATAATTTCTTGGAGATATTAACATTGGTATCCAATGGAAAAGAACACACTCTTCCAATTTGGTTGTAATAATGAGTTTTAACCGAAGGACATACCCTCTAGCGAAAATTCCTTCTCGTTGCATCCATTCTGCCATATACATATATCATTCATATCTATGTTTCTTTTGCTAATTGGTTTCGGCGTAAAAACGGTTGTATAAAGGCACAGGGGCGGCCTTAAAAATCTTTTTAGAGACCTTTGGATTGCCAGCCCACAATGACTTAGAATCACTAGTATTTAAAGTATATATTAGGTGTTTTATTAAACAAACAAAACAAAAACAGATTTAAGATTATTAAATGTGCACGTGTCTTTCGCTTTAACACTGCAAATTAATTAATTAAATCAGAGCAATTTCCTTTCGGTGGACAAAACTGCTAGATCCGAAAACATTTCCAGGACTTCTTCGATGCTGGTAAAATCAGCATTGGTGTTGAAACTGTGTTAATAGTGCGCTGGTCAATCAGCATAATGTCAACTAGGTTTTAAACCACCATCGTAAGTAAGAATTCAATCTGCTCTGTGGGTTGAATTAATCAGGTTTCTGATGCTGCGACTGAGATATTCGTTTCTTTGTGGAGTTTCAGAAGGGCATTACAAATTGAAGAGTGGTCATAGTGAATTAAGATAAAGGTAGAAATTCTACTCTTTTAACGTGTCTTGTTTTTTCAATGATAGTCCATCTACGTGCTTTGTATGACCCAAGGTTTCAGTTATTCACAGAATGAAACAAAGTCTTTGGAGGACTCCAAACAGCGGAACTGATTTAACTGATGTTTTCTATAAACGAATTTAAAGTATGATAACTACAAGGATTAAAAAATGTTCGAGTATATTGATCCAGAATTCTCTTTTGTATCTGTAGTGATTTCTCTATTTACATAAGTCTATCCGCTGACGTTTTGTTAGGTCGTCCAACAAAAGGCGGGATCTCAATCAGCATTACTGCTCGAATAAAAGCACAATAAAGATTTAATTTCATGTTTAATAAGACAATTCCCTACAATTTAATTGCAAAATATTTAAAATTCAACAGCAGTTTGTTTTAAAGCGCTTTCGATGATATTTTGGAAACATGCAATGAAGTAGAAGAATCACATTAATATCCATATCCATCTTGTCGAAAGAAATTACAGTGACCCCAATAATTGAAGAGCAACAACTCCTTTGCGGTTCCACACAAAAATGAAGCTTTAATAAATTGAAGTCTAATATATTGTATTTTTAATAATAATAAAAACAAATTTGAGCATTACGAAATTATGGCGTTGAAACCAAATCCAAGTTGATCATATAACAAAACTTGTTCTTTTTCCTCATCCATCAATTTCCTACCCTTTCTTCCTTTCCTGCCAAGGCTGTGATACGCCATCATATGGTATCCCCTGAGCTTTGACCACATCATAAAAAAAAGTGAATAGTTTTCGTAGATTTTTTTTACTTGTTTTATTTTTTTGGTTTCATAAGAAAGGGGAAACATGTTGATCTTCAATTTAACTTGATTTTTGTATTGAAGCTATAATTTAGTCTCCATGCCCTATTAAAAATAAAATTTTAGTTTATATTGAGCACTAATTAATTTCGGCTGTCTATTAGGAACCTCATTATTCTTGCTTTACATAAACTACTTAAAGTAAAATGGTGTTTGCTGATGATACGCTGATATTTTGTACCTTGAAATATATAGTTGATCTTAACCTTCTTACACTTCTATTTTTATTCTAAATATTGTTGCTTTCAAATTAAAAATCAAAATTATTCGTAGAAACCAAACCAAATTATAAATTAAATTGTTGTTCTTCTTACACTTCACAAAAACTTTTTATTCTAAATTGCTTTCAATTTCAAATCAAATGATATTAAAATTAAGAAACTCAAGATAAACACAATTGTTGCTTTCAATGCGCGTACTTGTTTTTGAATTGAAAAAAAAAACGAATACCGAATATCTTTTTTCTATTGAATAAAAAAAACTTAATCCCAGCCAATAATTGCTTTTCTCCGCTGGGTTGCAAAAAGAAATAGATTTTTCTACGCCCGCCGGAGGGCGGCTCAACGGTTTCGGGAAACGGCTTCTGTAGGCGCCGGGCGGTGAAAAATCTATTGGCGTGGCGAGCTTTTGTGCTTTTCTACGCCCCCCCGGAGGGCATCGACGGTGCTATCCGCATATGAAAAACCAGATGTCTCTAGGTTAACATACTAAAGTCTTCCGTCATGGCGTGGGTATCGAATAGGAAAAATTCGTTTAAATATGAGTATACAGATGGCGCATTTTAAATAATTTCGACCGGTACCATTCAAAGGTCGGAAACAGTTTATTTTGTGTAATTTTAGGTTGGTGTATCTCGGATATGAGTGTTATGACTGATTGTTTGTGATGGCGGTGTATGTGGTCTGCTATTTGATTGAAGAACAATGTTTTTGGGCCGATTCTTTTGTACATGACACCCATCAACTGGACGGTATCTCTTTCCAGATGAAATCGATTAACCTCCTTCAGTTGCGTATAGAAGTAATTCCTAATATTATCATATCTATGCTTATTCAGTAAGAGCATAGTAACTGAATAACAATTAATTTCTCATTCTGGTTTTTAATCGGACAGTTAAAATACTAGTTACAATAAAACAAGCAAGGGACTTCTAACTTCTAAACATTATGATCAGCAAAATAGATCAGTCTAACTAAATCGTTGACGTTTCCTAGCAACTTCACAATTGTTTTAATTTAAATAAGCCAGACAGCATAAATATAGTATAGTATAGTATAATATAGTATAGTAATATAGTATCCATGGTGGAGGTTTACTCCATCTGTGAATCATTCATTTTCCTCGATAAATGTGCGTCATAAAGTTATTTAGTTAACGATAAAGAAATAAGTGCTTTTTGTATACACAACAATCATACCAAAAGCTGTATCTACAACACCAGTAGTAATAAGAACGATTTCGACTGTCAGTATGTTCGCGGTACGGTACTCATAAAATTAAAATTTAGTAAAAATCTAAAAGCTCATTCAAAAAATATTCTTTATTTCCCCTTCGAAAGTTTATCTTGAATCTTACTTACTTCCCTTGGTTTTTCAACACTTGGTGGAGCTAACTGTAAACTCTCTTGTGATTTGATTTTATATCCACTTCCACAGTTCTTGAGGAAGCGCGCTGCTGTTCGGTCATGAGAAATAGTTCAGTGCGTTATACATATAGTATACCAGATAGAAGAACACACAGCACTGCCGCTACCAACAATACAAGTTTTCTGATTAGGCTAGAGTAGAGTGGAAGAAGTGTTTTAGGAGTGAATTCTGGGTGTCAATGTGATAAAAAATGTTAAAAATTGCATGAATAGTGAATGAAAGTATTAAAAATAAGTGAATAATAGTGATGCAGTGATTATAGTTAATCTATTTGTGGGGATTAAATCTTTTTGTGGATACACCTTAAACATGGCTGTTCCAGTTTTTCTTGAGGGTAAGTCTAGGATGTTTTCTGAATTTGCTGTCCATAATTTCTTGCGCCGCGAAGGTGTGATGAATATTTTATAATTTCTTTAAAAGGATTATAGAAATTTTGTAGCCTAAAGTCATTAAGAACTGTCTGCTAAAGGGTAAAGTTTTCAACAGGATCAGAATATTTTCCTTTGAAAAACACACCCTTTTGAACTAATACATACACTTGCAGGCTTGCCACAACTGTTATGTACTCTGCCTGCTGCTCAGCTCCCTTCGTCGACTCTACTTGACATATAAAACTTTTTGCCGAATGCGTGTGCCTGTTGTCCTGTGCAAATGGGTATATTGAGCTCGAACGAAACCCAGCGCCATATCATATGATGGTAATCGCAATGGTGGTAGTGTAGGTACTGTGTGGGTAGCTGCTGAACGCGACCACCAGCTGCAGGCTGCTTTTCCTTCTTGCATTTTCGCGTTTCTTTTTTAAACTCTTCGGCTATTCGATCGAGTTTGGTTTTTTGTTATTGGGTTTTTTTTATGCACATTTTTGACGGAGCGAGCATATTTCGCGCGGCGGAAGACAAAAACCAGTTCCTCCGATTCCAGTCCGAATGTTGTATTTTTGTTTATTTCATCATAGATTTTCTGTTATTTACTTTCACTCGTGTAGAGAAAGGACATGTGTGATGTGTGACCCTTGTGGGTGGATGGATTGGAGTTATTTTATTGATTTGACGAATTGTGCATGATTATACAATGGTTCCTTTGCAATCAAGTGCCCCTATGTGAAGAGCTATGCACAGATATGTTAAGGATAAGTATCAATTAATATGTAAAGGAAACTGTTGATGATTAATCTCATTGAATGAAAACATCTTTTAGTACCTATATTATACATAGGACGTATTGTAGAAACTTTTTATTGTTTCAACTCAAACCTGTTGATTTTGATTACTGATTGCGCATGGATATCACTTTGAGTGATAATGGGAATCTATCCCAAAACTAGGATGGCTAAATTGTATTTAATACAAATCTATGCAACAACACGTCAAATAAGTATTTTCTACTTAGTTACGTACATATGTATAAGAACAATTGTATACCTACCTACCACAAATTTTGGAACATTATTATTGTTATGAGTGGGTTGCATTTTGTTTAATATTAAATATTTTGAACTGCATTTAAAAAAATAAATCACATCACATCCCAATAATCTAAAGTAAACACACGGAAGTTATCAAACAAATTATATGAGGCAGGAAGAGTATTTTTGTTTTAAAAGGTGTCCTGACGGAAAATTGTAGGTGTAATATTGCTGCTGATGAAGGAGAAGAACAGGAGTGGGCAATAATTTTCTGTAATCACCAGGGATCGTTATTTGTGTCTCGGCACTTTGTTTTTAATTGAGTAGGTACCTAAATATACGATACAGCGTGAAATTTATTTAATATTTATTAATATAATTCTGTCATCTGACAATTAGAATTGATTAACAGCAAACAGCCACTAGCAAAAAAATAAAAAATTAGTTGTAAAATAACTAATCCAAACCAAGTCTAACGTATGTATACTACTATTTCTGGAGAGTGTATTGTGCTTAGACTTTTTGTTATGAACATATTATGAGATTTCTGAGTGATGATACACACACGCCAAATCTTAGTGGCGTACCGGAAGGATCTATCCTCAGTCCAATGTTATTTGTTGCCTTTATCAATGATCTTTCGCTTGTCCTCCGTGATTGTAGTTTCCACAGGTATGCGGAGGGTATTCAGCTATATATACATATATCTAGACCTCTGGGCATAATAAAGTATGTGATCTGTGCAAACTAAACGACGATCTTAAAAATGTCTTTAAATTGGCTTGATCTGAACGCTTTCAAATCAGATGTTATTATCACATTAAAAACGAATCAAATACATCTTCCTTCTCGAATGTATGGTACTTAATGGTGCTATTATTCCTCTTATAATATCAGTAATAGATCTTTTAAGTCTTTTTCAATAGTTCGTTGAATTGATGTAATCATATTATGAGTGGCATTGGTAAAGGATACTATTATGCCTTTTGCGACCAGAGTTATGTTGGGTAGATCCTTAATTGTCGCGTTGATTACATATAGCTGTGAATTTTTCTGCTATCTGGATTTAGTTTCCTCATGTAGGTAAACTCAATGTGGTCTTTAACTTGGCTATACGATATGTCTGTAGTACTCTACAGTCTTAGATGGTTTGATCATATTACCCCCTACCTAGTAGTCACAATACGAGGAAAGCATGATCAAGTCATATCCGACCTTATGCAAAATGCCTTTTCCAAAGTCTGCACGTGGTGCTTGAACAAAGGCCTTAGATTAAACCAAAACAAAACGGTTATCGTTCTGTTAACGAGAAGAACAGAGCTTTCACTAACGGCTCCACTTCTTGATAATACGGAATTGGTATTTTCTGATAAAGTCAAATTTCTAGGGTCACTCTCGATAGGAAACTTACCTGTAATTCGCATCTGTTTAGAGTGACGGAAAGAGCTGTAGAGTCTCTGTACGCGTTTCGTCACTTCGTTAGCAGAATATGGGCTCTGAAGCCAAAAATTATGTACTTGATGTATACCACGGTTATTATATTGCGAGGTGGCCAAAACTAATCAAAAGAAAACCGAGGCTCTGTTTCAAGAAAACCCAGCAGTTTGCCTGTCTAGGAATAACTGGCGCCATGACGACCTGTCCTACAGAAGGCATGAAAGTCTTATTAAACCTTCTACTCTTGCATTCATTGGTGAAAAAAAAGCGATCTTCAGTGCTATATGATTGCAAAAGGAGAAACAGTTAAAGCCATTTGATCTGGTTGGTCACTTAAGTATTTTAAAACAGACATGCTTCTAGAAAATGAAGACAATATCTGATATAATCACACCCAAGGTGGATTTTGTAAGACCATTCGACGTGGTTTTGGAGACCGGCAACAATGACGTTCCACTAAACCGTTCATCCAACAAGGATCGATGTTGTGGTTTACAAATGGTTCCAAAAATGAACAGTGGAGTCACCATATTCCAGGCTGAAGAATTTAGCTATAGAAGAATGTCCCAATATCTGCATTAAAGGAGCCATAAATGGCTCAACCATTACTATCCTCTCGGACCGTCAAGCCGCTTTCAAGGCCTTAAAGTCCTATATTATCAAGTCAAAGATAGTCTAGGAGTGTCTGCAACTCCTTAAAAATTTATCAAGGAGAAACATTGTTGTCCTTTACATGAGGGCCATGAAGGCAATGAAATTGCTGACGGCCTAGCCAAGAGAGGGACAGGAACTCTCTTCGTCAGCCACCCTAAGTAGGTGCGAGAAAAAACAATAATCTCTTAAATGAGAAAGGCTACGAGGATTTCGTCAGGCATAAAACTTTATCGACACCTCTGGCAGAAAAACAAAAGAACTCCTACTCCTTATGAAAACAGAGCTCAAAATGATTACAGAGCGCTTCTCAAGCCATTGACAATTGAGGTATAACCTATTGGACTTGGCTGAGACTTCATCCCACCACTTCTGTCTGGATGCTTATGAAATCTCGGAGCACCTGCTCTGCAACTGTGAAGCATTGGTCAGCGGATATTACTCCACATCGAATATGCTTTTCCTCCACCAAACTACATGTGAAACCTAAATGGCTGAATGGTTCTAGACTTTATTAATAGTCTAAACCTAAAAAGGGAGTAAACGGGGACTTACAATAGATGTTTCAAGTCGCAGTGAATACGAGGCCAACGCCTGCACACTCCTCTACAAAACTAATCTAATCTACCCCCTATTCCAAATCAATTTTGGGATTCACAATCATATCTGAATTTTCGAAAAATTTTACTCCTAATTTTAACTAATTAATTAATTTCTAATGAATTTAGCCATAACCAATCTGAAAGAAAGCATTCCTAATTAACACCACGCATCTGTTGTTGAACTAGTGAGAACCAATTTCTCGTTCAGTACATTAGTGCAGTGCTCCGCAACCGGTGTGCCGTGATCCAGATACAGGTGTGCCGTGGTCAAATTCAATGTATTTGACATTTTACAATTTTTCATTATGTATTTAATACACAATGACAAATTTTTTTTCATAAAAATATTTTTTCATCAAAATATGCTCGAACTATACCAGTACCTCGATAATGATTACTGGATAGCCAAACTTGCATACATGGCTGATATATTCGAGCATTTGAATGAATTTAATAAAAAAATGAAAGGACAAAATGAGAATATATTGACGTGCTCCGACAAATTACAAGGGTTGAAAAAAAAAACTCGAACTTTGGCAGAAAGAGTTGCAAAAAGGATGTTTGGAAATGTACCAAAGGACCAACCATAGTACAATTGAAAACAAACAATTAATTGTAGATCTGGCCCAACAACATTTAAGTATGCTTCAGCAGAAATTTGATCAATATTTTTATTACATTAATACGGAACAATACGATTGGATTCGAAATCCTTTTGTAACCAATGCAAGCAATAAATTCACTGCCTCTGCAAATTCGAGAGGAATTTATAGATTTAAATAATGACATGACTTTAAAAATTCACTTCTCCGAAGTTCCATTAGATGTTTTCTGGATTTACGTTAAAAAAGAATATCCTCGCATTTCCGACAAAGCAATCTTAACACTACTTCCATTTTCGACGACATATTTATGTGAGCAAAGTTTTTCAACTCTTGTATTAATTAAAAATGATAAGCGGTCCTGCTTAAAAGGTCTTGACCAAGAACTTCGGGTTGCGCTGTCAAAAATCGAGCCTAATATAAAACTTTTGTGTTCATTGAAACAAGCGCAGGTATCACATTAATTAATTATTATTTTATAATAATTATTAAGATTGCGTTTACAGTTACAGTTTTATGTATGTGTATTTTTCAAATAAAAAACAAAAATTTATTGTAAAATTTGTGTATCAATTTAATACCTACATATTTTAGCTTTTGGTGTGCCGCGGGATTCTAGGAAGAATTTTGGTGTGTCGTAGATGAGAAAAGGTTGAGGAGCACTGCATTAGTGCACTCCAAATTTCAATCAATTTAAAGAGAAGAATTAGAGGTCGCGACTTTTGATAAACTGTATTTATTTTGTTTAGTTGCTAGGCCTAAATAAGTTTTTATACCCTAGATTATGAAATTATAGAGTAGGTATATTAAGTTTGTCATTCCGTTTGTAACGCATAGAAACAATGCTGGTAGATCAAAATGGATTGAACCTGCACGCATAGTATTAAAAGTTATTTTGATTCTTGCATTTCCGTGTAGCTGTCCGTCCGTCTGTCATCTCGATAACTCGAAAATACGTTACATAGAAAGCTGAAATTTTGCACACGGGCCTGTACCCCTTGCCGACGACCCCCACCCACCTCTCGCAATGCGTTCTTACTTTAAATCGAATATTGATGCGCGGGCGCTCTGCACCCACTGCCACCGGCCCCTCCCCGCTCCCCATGCGCGACGCGTTCTTACTTTACACACATCGTTGGGATGTATTTCCTTCATTTTCTGAAATGATTTTTGGGCATTATTTCATCAGGATCAATTTTGTTTCTTAGGCTTTAATTCATTTACGAATTTTCGATTTTATATCATTATGAAATAACGCCCTAAAACGATTAGTGAAATAAAACCCAAAAGTGTGAAATAACACCCAAAAATTTTGGACATTATTTCACATTTGACACTTTAAAATTTATATGGAACTTTCGGGTATTATTTTAGTTATCACTTTCAGATGTTATTTCGTTGGGCGTTATTTCCCGGAGCCGGAGGAAACACTCTATATATACAAAAAGCCACTCTGAAATTCGTATGTCGGTGCCAAGATAACTTAGGATTCATTTGGCACGGAAAACACCTAATCGTATGTCGTTGCCCTAACAGTCAAACCATTGACATGTAATACCATTCCAGCGCCCATGATACAAAGATTAACAAGTATGGCCAAATTATCTGTCAATTGGTTGCTTGCCTCATTCGGCGACTATTGTCACAAATTTGTTCGTCTCAATTTCAATCGTCCTTATCACATTGAAAAAAAATTTCTATTTGTATTTCAGTCAATAAAATACGAAAAACTCCAAACAAATTTGCTGGAAATGATATTGTCACCTCATGACGTAGCAACACAAAAAATTTCTCTCGAATCGGCCATACTTGTTATCTTTGTATCATTTCCAGCGCCAAAGGTATTCCCATTAAAATTTTGACACAATGCAGCTGATAGCCTCTGACGTAATTCTGTGACTAACGTATATACATTTTTAAGGAAAGACAGAGAGAGGTGAGAGAGTATTGTGTTCTCTGTGCCGTACTTTCCTATACATTTCACAATATTACGTCATCTAATAAGGGAACATGGTTCGTAATGGGAATATTTTGTATTCTATATATGCCTTGTCTAGCGCCCAGGGTATATATATAATACGAGCTATTCTCATTAAAATTTTGACACTCTAGAGCTGTGACCGGGACGTGTTTCGTCCTATAACGTATATACATTTCTATTGAAAATACAGAGAGAGGAGAGAGAATATTGTGTTCTCCGTACCGTACTTTCTAATACATTTGGGCACAAATGGAGGAACTTCGTTTGTAATGAGAATACCTTGTACCTGTGTACCGTGTCAAAACAAGGTAGTATATTGAGCATGCCGTTATCCTAAAGTTGGAAACACAATGCTACGGTCATTAGAGTTCATCTACACGAATTCTTTATTATTAATTCACATAAAAGTTTGTATGTCGAAAGATGCAGGTTGCAATAAGTATAAGTACTCGTCTTTCAACGAATATCTGTAACACCTTCAACTTACCTATTTTTTTGACATAAATTTTCGAATTTAAAAAAAAAGTCCAACATTTTATAAATTTAAGAACAGATTTTATTTAATTTTCTTTTAAGCTGATCCTTCTTCTTACAAACATTTTTTATAATGTTTTGATTATGAATTCTAATTCTAAAATACAATTTACATCGAAAAAATGCCAAAGAAAACAAGCTTTGTATATATCCGTCAGATGGTTCGAGAGCGTATTCTTCCTGGATATTGTTAAATCTGTTGAATATAGAATCTGATTTCTTTAATTCAATAATAAATGATTCGTTTGGCTTCTGAAAACCGCCATCATTGATTACATTTGTCCATGTTAAACCTGTGGTATCTTCTTTATCAGTAAGAATATCTATGTTTGGTATTTTCGATTTATAGCGGTTTAAGAGGTATCCAGCAAGGTAGTCCAAAGCATCGTACTTAACATTCGATATTTCATCTCCGTTGCATGATACAGTTATGCTATTTTCGTCTTCATGTACTGTCTTACAATTAGAAAAATAGGACAAAAAGTTTGAAGTAAGCAATTTGCTCTCCTGGTTCACGTTCACCGAGTCATTGTTCAGGTCAACAATAATTTGGTCTTCTTCTTCCATAAATTACTCTACGTTTGAAGATTCTGATATGATGCCTTCATTGCCACCGAGTAAATAGGAACGTCAGCGGTATTTGAATTCAAGTACATTTGAATGGTCATAAAGTCCAGTTTTGGCACGTATCACACAAAAAAAAGTTTCCAAGAGATCCTGGTTAAGACGGTAAGTCAAGATGTAAGAAGCATTATCCAATGCCTTTATATAATCAAATAGCATTTTAAAAGATCTAATGCTCATTAAAATCCCTTTCTGGAAAGGTAACAACCCAGCTTCTTTGTCGAATCTCATCTTTAGCACAATGCTTTCCGTTTTATCGAGAATTTCTTTTTGGAAAACAATTTCAAGTCCATAAGATCAAACCACGCATCAACCTGCATAAAACTTATATTTAACGAAATACCATATGCTTACAATATTGATTAGTTCAGATAATTCCTGCCAATTTGGAGCTTTCAGAGAATACCTATCATTCCCAATCGATTTAAGGCACACGAATTGCTATGTGAAAATAGCTGTGTTGCGCATTTGACCTATAATAACAGAACTTTAATTTTATATAAAAAAATTAATAACTGAACAGGGATTACCTTTTGCCTCTTGCTGCGTTTAACAGTTAAATGTTCCAGGGTAAATTTCGGAGAAATTTTTAAATCGCTTTTGGATCTCAACATGAGCATGTGTCAAGTGTTTGTTATCAATGACGAATATGAGGAACGCCAGCAAATATGAAGACTTTTTGACTTTGCTTTGTTGGGTTTTGGATGTACGGCTTGTTTTCATCCACACCATACTCCGTCATCAAACCCCTGTTACCGCCACCCATATCCATTGTTATTGCAACAACTTGATGATCAATGGAATTTAAATTTGCAATTGCAGCGTCCATTAGATACTTTGTTATTTTTTTATCATATTTGTAGTAAAGTGACTGCTTCCAATTGCTAAAAATTCCTCTTGCCATTATCACTTCTACGTAGTTAGCCGGCCCAAATAAAGTATCTGTTTGTTTTTCTTCATATTCGTAACAGGATCGAATCTTCATCTCATCTGCCATGAGCATACAAACTCTATCACGCTGCGACAAGTTAGCATTTATCATTAAATTAAAAACTGTATTTAAAAAGGCAGAATTCACATCTATTTTGGATGTTCACTTTTTCAATTTAATCACTACAGGGAAGGTGTAGCCTTTTTGAAGTTGGAAGCGGTAGGCTTTTGGACCACTGGCATGGATTGCTATACATTTGGATATGTCGTCTATAGTCCACTTTACCCGTACATTCATTTTTCCATTTTTTTTTTTCTGTGTGGAGTAAAAATGAAGTCTGTTGCATTGCATTCTTGTGTCAGATTATAGTTTTCCTGTATTATGCTTGCAATTTTGGAATTCTGAGAAATTTTTTCTTCCTGAAGCGAAATTATTTTCTCTTGAAGTTCTGAAATGGTTTTCTTTAATTCATCAGCAGCAGCAACTTCAGGCCTAAGGATTTGGAAATTGAATTTAACAAGGAAAAATATTATGCTTTTGATTCAAGTGGCTCATTATAATTTTCTTCAGGAACAATGGAATCAATTGGTTGGACTTCTTCAACAGCAGGAGTTTTCAGCAAAGCGTCTATCACTAAACGTCACTGTCTTTTTTCCAAGCGATCACTTCGCTTGTTGTTTTGGTTGATATTCTCTTTATTTGAAGAATTGGCGTAAGGAAGATTTTCTGTGGGAATGGCGTCGGGTTTAAGTTTTTTACAACTTTTTGGTGAATATTTGAGAAGTTCTAGTTCCAAGCTACGAATATAATTGTCCCGAGTGAAATCCTTTGAGCAAATATAGGCTGTGTGCAAATTTATTTTTTCTTTCCTGCCACATTTACTCTGACAAACATTTGCCATTGCCAAATCTTTCGGAAATCCAAATAGTTTCACAGGCACATTATTAACTTTATTTGTATATTATTTATTTTTCTTATTATTATTGCTATCACATCCAAGAACTGAACAAACTGTCATACTTATTTATTTAACAAAATTTATTTATTTCCAAACACAAGACACACGGTATAAGACACGATATACAGACTAACAAGGTATGACTATCCGGCACCATAGATTCGCCATTTTCTGTGTTAGTCGATTCGCATGACTCGTTTCTTAAAAAGCGAAAAATATAAAGTTTAATACTTATGCAAGTTTATTCTACTGGATCCATTTAAAATCTTAAAATAAGTACCATTTTACTTTCTAAACATAAAGATAAATTGAAGGAAGATTACTAGAATTGTATTCTATATTTTAATTTGCCACTAACCCCACTTTTTACACTTCGTTATGATGCATTGCAAATGTGCCTTTTATTTGAGAGAATTACCATTATCACTAAAAAATGTCACTATAGAAATAATAAAAAGATCTTAAATAATCAATTAAGAGTGCAAATTATAGGTATTTCAGTTTTATTTTGCATTTTTTTATCGGTAAAACTTTCGTGGCACTTTGTTTTGATTCGAACTTATTTCCCTGAAATGAGCTTTAAACTAACAAATTCAATGTATATTTATGGTAAGAAACTAATATTTTATTCATTGCAACATTTTCAATGGATCCAGTGGAATAAATTTACATAAATATTATCACTTTATTTTTACCGTTTTAAGAGTCGATTCGTGTGACGTCACACGCACTTGACAGCCCGTACAATCATACCTTGTTACTCTGTATATCGTGGGTATAAGATATAGGGTCCGCCAAATAACTTTTTTTTTTAAACAGGGCGCAAAACATCGAGTGTAGCTTCGGCTGTGTGGCACGTAGCGCCGTCCTGTTGAAACCAAATGTTACCAATATCCTCCTCTTCAATTTTCCTGAACAAAAATTCGTTCAACATGGCCCGATAACGATTGCCATTGACTGTAACGGCCACTCCTTGCTCATGGCCCAATTATGCCTCTGGACCAAAATCCGCACCAAACAGTGACTCGTTTTGGGTGTATCGGCTTTTCAATGTATGCGTGCGGGTTTTCTGTGCCCCAAATGCGACAATTTTGCTTGTTTACATACCCGCCAAGATCAAAATGAGCTTCATCCGAAAAGATGATTTTTTTGGCAAAATCGGCATCTTCTGTAAGTCGATCGCAGGCAATATTTCCCAGCGTTGTTCAAGCGTATACACAACCATATTCGTTCAGCGGAAGAATAAAACTAATTATCTGTCAAATCAGACATGAGCTAAGTGTTACCATTCACGAAATAAGCACTAGTTGAAAAAAAAACGTTAGATGGCGGACCCGATATAACTCACAAGCGAAAATGAAGGAAGGAAGAGCAGCTGTCATACGACAAATAATTCAGATGACGTATATGCGCAGAAGATACACAAAATATTGCGTGGCAGTATATTACCTAACTTTCTATTCTGTATATCTTGGGGCGAAAGTGATGTTCTGCAGTCTTCAAGAAGAAGATTACAAAGAGTGCTCCAGTGTCGTTTGCCATAGAATTTTCTGTATTTTCTACAAAAGGAAAAAATTGCATTGCTCTAATATAAATCAACTTTTATGTCTCGGCCTGATGTAGGGAAGCCTATAGTTCTATCTTAGAAATTTTCGTTGACATTTTTTCTTTCGAAGTTTTATGCATTATTGGAGGCCTACAAGGGCACACACGAAACTATTGTATCTGAAAAAGACTACTGTCGGCCACCAAGTTGAATAAAAATTTTACCGAAATATTATCTGTAAAGTTTTAAGAAGAAATGAATGTTTATCTACGCATCATACGCCAAGCACCCGTTGTCAAATTATGCATAAAAATTTGAATGAAAAAATTTTCAGTAAATTTCTAAGAAAAAGTTGAGAGCTTCCCTATCTCGGGCCGAGACATTGTTGATTTTATATTGGACCGGGGCATTGCTGGCTTGCTTCGGTTACGTCTGCAAGTTGAGACATCTTCGATTTTATATTCGAGCCAGGCGTTGTATAAATACATACCAACAATACCAACAATTTGAAGAAAACACGGTGTCTCCAATGAGACAAGTACATAAAATACACATGCGCAAAAAAGAGAAACAATTTCTGGCTTGGCGACATCTATTAGTGAAGTAAATAAAAATCTTTCAATATGCAAAATATTGAAGTCGCTTCCCAGTGTGCAAAAGTTCTCGTTTTCATTACGAAAATGAGAAGATTTTATCGGTTTAGCGATGAAATGATATCGCAATAATATATTCAGCGTTAAGTTTTCGGACAGCCTAACGTATGAAAAGGTTTGCAAGTTGACGATATTTCCCTTCAAATAGCATCGCAGAAGCGATAAGGAAATTATAAGTTTACATGCCAATAAAAACCTCGGAAAATTATCGTTTTTTGATCGCTTTCTTATTGAAAACTTTATCGAGTTTTAGATTCAAAATATTATGCATTTCGTATCGTTAATGTTAGTGATTTCGGATTTTAATTAATAGTAGCGTTTCTTTTTAAAATCAATTTGGATAAGGATTAGACAAATCCATTTAGTCTCTGCATATATTAGGTGATTTCAAAATATCCTTTTTACTGAAAGTGAGCTCTTACTACATGCTGTACCCGCACGTTAAGGCCTTTTAATGTGTTGGTGCCTTCGGCGACTTCATGGCTTGTATTATATTCCGGGGGCTATGGATCCTCACATAAGCTGGCGCTGCGGAGCTATCCTTTTCAGAACCCTTTTTGGCCTACACGTCAGCCATTTCTTGCCTGGGATATCCCTGTGGCCAGGTACCCACACATAGGGTCACCTTGTGTCGCGTAATCAATTCCTCAAGGCTGGTTTTGCATAACTGCACCAATTTTGATTTAAGCAGCACATCATTCAGCGCCTTAATCGCTGCCTGGCTATCAGTGTATATGAAAATATGTCGTGTGGACTCGACAGACGCACATATAAAATTAAAATAACTTTTAATGTTATGCGTGGGTGTCCAATCCATTTTGCTGTACCATTATTATTTATATGCGTTACAAACGGAATGACAAACTTAGAATACCCTACGATTTCATCATTTCTATGGTATAAAAATATGGATAAAAAAAAAGTAAAAAATATTTAAAAAGTAACTCCGTTATGTACCTACCTAGATACCGATATTATTTTCCGGAAATTTTTAGTTTTTCCTAATAGCCAGCATATACATACATATGTACATATCTTCATCTCATATATCTTGATGTGCTGTTAGCATTAAAGTACAAACCCGCCAAGTAATCAATTTAGGTAAACATTTTGTTGCCCCAGAAATTTATTGCTGCAACAAGCACTTTCCCAAGCCACCAACGACATGTGCTAAGCAGCAACGCCATTGTAAATTTTTTCTTGCTTCTTGCATTCGTTCCCTATCCCTACTGCGCATATACCATTATCTGAGATGAAGAAGCAATATCAAAACAATCAATTTGCACAAAAAAAATTACCTGAAGACGCTTGAAGAGGTGCCCTAGTTAATAAGCTCATTCATAGTATATACATACATACAACATATCTATAGGTAATAGTTATGCTGACCAACCGCTGTAGCTATTATGACTCAGGCGATCAAAATTCTTAAAGAAATTGGCGCTTTGTATATAATATGTATAGTTATGAAGCATAGGCATGCTGCGCGGTAATCGGTTAACATATATTATATGTATGCTATGTGGCGGTATGGAATTTTAGTAAGATCATTCAGGTTCCTAGCTAGCCATGAAGGTGAGAAAACCTTCTTCCGCCGCCGATCGATCTCACTCAATTCCGATTATCCGTCTTTTGACGTCATAATGATGTCTTGAAAAACTTAAAGTAGTTATAATCCAGGAAAACACTTTTACGAGATTATCTTGGAATCTTGACCAGCTTGGTAGGCTGTTGTTAAGTAATGCAAAGACCGGTCGTCGCGTCATGTCGATTCGCTGCAGTATATTCATCACAGAAATATTTCACGCATTGGTGAGATTATTGTGGCGAGTCACTGTTTTAGACGCTTGTTTTTGTTTAGACTACATATGAAGAACGCCTTTCCCTCGGTGGTATGCTGAGTTCATGCGGTGGATCTTGAACAACAAACAGTGAAGAATTGCCGGATGATATATTGATACGAGGGTTAATAGGGCAATTTGAGTCTATTGAATGCTTCAAAATGAATTGATATCGGTTCTTAATTAAGAAATGGATTAGTTCGTTGAAGATATGTGTATACCTATAAGCTACTTTTAATGAAGAAGCATTTTTTGTGAAGCTCAATGATCCATGGATGAGTATAGAAGAATTTCTAAGATATTTGTTTGTTTGTTATTATTTGTTTTTATATAAGAATGATTGAAGTAAATACATACATATATGATACACGAGTACCTATACCTAATGTATAAACATTTTCCTCGGTGTGAATAACTATCTCTGAGAGAAGATTTAAATGAGTCATCAAAATATCTCAGAATAAGAAAAAATCATAAGCACCACATTACATGTAGTATTGGAGTCAACCATTTGTTTTGTTTCAGTTCAGCTATATACATAGCAAACAGAGTATATTTAAGTCGTGGTTTTTGTTCCTTTGTTTTGCAAAGATCCAAAAATGTTATTTTTATACCCTAGGTGATGGATTCATGGGGTAGCTACCTACATGCCTACCTATATTAAATGTGTCATTTCGTTTGTAACGCATAGAAATAATGATGGTTGAGCAAAATGGATCATTAACATTAAAAGTTATTTTGATTTTTGCATGTGTGTCTGTGTGTCCGTCCGTCTTCTCCATAACTCGAGAACGCGTTTACTAAGAAACCTGAAATTTTACAAAAAAAAGTAAATTTAAGTTCGAAAATGGGACAAATCGGGTGACTTCCTTGTGCGGTACCCATACAAAAATTTCCTTTTTCACTATATATTTGGATGGACACTGCCTGAGAACGTGTAAACGTAGAGAGCTCCAATTTTGTACACGGCGTAAAGAGTAAATATAATTTCAAAAATAGACTAAATTGGGCTGTCCGTTCTTGGTGCTGCCATATAAAAATTTTCTCTTTTTACGTATTTTGTGAAAAAGATCTGTCTGCGATGTTTTTATATTCTACATGAAATCATAGGGTATATAGGTACTAAGTTTGTTTGTCATTCCGTTTGTAATGCACAGAAAACATAGTGGTAGAGCAAAATGGATAGGACACCCACGCATATTATTGAAATTTATTTTAATTTCGTCCGTCCTTTTGTTTGGCCGTCCGTCTGTCCGGCCGTCCGTCTGCCCGTTCGTCTCCTTGTTAGTCCGTCTGTCCGTAAGTCAGTCCATCCGTCCGTAAGTCAGTCCATCCGTCCGTCTGTCCGTCCGTCTGTCCGTCAGCCTGTTCGTCCTCACGATAACTAGAGAACGCGTACACTTAGAGTGTTGAAATTGTGCACACGGGCTTTTTACAAATAAAAGTAAATTTAAGTTCGAAAATGGGACCAATGGGGCAATTCCTTTGTAGGGTTGTTATACAAGATTTTCGTTTTTCACTACATATTTGGGCACTGCCTGAGAGCGCGTCTACGTAGATAGCTCAAATTTGGTACATGGTGTTTTCATAGCAATGGAAAAAGAAATTTCAAAAATGGACTAAATGGGGTAACCCCTTCTTTGGTGTTGTCATACAAAAATTTCGTTTTTGAGAGATGTGAGAGGCTTACATAAAAACTGCAAATACCAGTTCAAAAATGGACCAAATCGGGCAACCCCTTCTTGGTGTTGCCATACAAAACTTCTGGTTTTCACTTTATTCAACTTTTTATTTTCACCTAGGTTATACTATTAATGGCCTTACACCAATTATAAGTTTTTGCCTTGTTCCGTATTATTTTCGTATAGAAGTTAAAGAGAATTCCAAGATTTTGTCATGTCATTTATTATGGAATTCTTAAGTATCTCAATACTCCTTCCATATCTAAGGGATTTCCAGGTCTAGCTACTTTTTCAACTAGAATTCTGTGCAGAATTTCCACATCTACTCGGTTCCATCTTTTGCTTCTAGAGGTTTTTCGAGTTATTTTGACTAATGTGAGAAAAGCAAGTCTTGATTGATTTCATTATAAATCTTCTTCAGATGTGTAAGTGAATTGATTTAAGGGAAAAGAGAAGCTAATAGATTGGAATGATGGAGGGAGTTGGACCTTTCTCCTACTTTGGGTATGGAAACCTGACTTTTCTCCAACATTTTGAGGGATGTAAGCTAGAGCATTAACTGGCTCGAAGCATTTGCATTATACTGTAGAGAATATTTCCCCAATGTCCTGCTGTAGAGGTCTGGGAATATGCCATTACCTCCTGCACATTTGAAATGTTTGACAGACTATTGAATAAAGAACTAAACCGGAAGCGCCCCATTGACTGAAACCTGAAGCCACTCGCGAAATGTATTAGTGCACTGTATTTGTTTTCATTTTCTTCATAGAAGTAATGAAATTGATACATCTATTTTTTAGGTAAAGGAAATATAGGGCTGTCCTTGAAACGATAACTTAACAACAAGAAACTTTCTGACATTTATCGAGCAAACATGATATATTTCTGTAAATATATTAACTTGCCTAAAAATCATTTTTCATTGGAATTTTAAGGACTATTTCTATAGCATTGCACCACACAATTCATCACGGAAGCATAATAGATTAGATTAGCTGTAATTTGGCAAAAAATGAAACTTTTAAAAATATTCACTTTAAACTTTCGAAACAATCCTAGGTATTTCAATTAACCTAAAATTTTACTAAAACAAATATGTAATGTATTTTCAGGGAGTATATAACTGCGACTAGCTCATACACATACAATTTTTTACCGGCTTGAGAGCTTTCTATTTAGTTATTTATTCAGTGATAGCATAAAGTACTAAAAGCAAAGTTAATCCTGTCATATATTTAGCCTTTATTACTTTATGGTGATAGTGACTGAGTCTAGATCCTCGCCTCGGCTGAGCTAGTATTTTTTCCGGGGAAATCAACTTGAGCCTTGATGAGTTCTTGGTGATTAGTCCAGGGATTCTGTATTCTTGACAGGTTGTTAAATCATGATTGTCCAATTAAAAATCTCGACAATATTGGCTTTGGCATTAATTACTTGTCATTTAACGAATACAATATGTCAAAAAACGTGTGTACATATTCTGAAGCAGAAGTAATAATAAGAATGTAAAATTTCCAATGACAATCCCAACAGATGTGGCAAGTCTAAACATTTCTTCCATAAGAGAGAGCTAATAAGCGTGACATGTTTATTAAATTCGCGACATTTTATATTCATAATTGCTTCAAATAACTGTAAACATTGGAAACTGGAAGTTCTTATTTCTATCCCCTTGAAACAAAAAAACTATCTAGGTACTACTACATGTCCAGGCTATTTATCGAGATAACTTTTAAAGATACAGTTTCCGGAAATATTATGATAAAATTGAACAAAGAGTTTGCTCTGCTGAGTCATGTATGTATGTACGTAATGCAATTATTAAAACTGCAATTCTATGTAGAACTGGGAATATTAATTTATTACTACTCATTTGCTATATATGTATTAAAAGCTTTTTTTGTTGTTTTTCATTCTCATTATTATTACGGTATTACGCAAAAGAGAAACTTTACTAGTTCGTGGTAGCATGAAGTGCTAAAGAGTGCACATCGCTTTCTGCCCCTGGATCAGATTTCTTTAAAATACTCGTGCTCTACCCTATTCTGCCGGCTTACCAAATCAGGGACACTAAGCACATGAAATTGGATACTCTGCAAAAATTCTTCACCCGGAATTGTGAACTTGCTTTATAAAAGTGGAAATCACCTGCTGTTTTTCCTTGTGTTGTTGTTCTTGGCGGATTTTGATTAGAAAGTGCCCCTGTTCTGTTGGTATAATATTGAGTTTGGAGTAGGCCAGTTGTGTTTGCGTGTTTTTTTTTTTATCAGGTCGATGATGGTTGACACCCTTTGCTTGACGTCTTGTTGCTGGGAATTAGCTGAGATGGCACTTTGAATGCTGCATTAGTCATTCGGGGCTTTCAGGGATTTCCCTGATTTGAATTTAGGAAGTTTGAGTAAATATAAATTTAGATTTGTATCTATACACACTACTGTCGCAGTGCTACTACTATTTAATCATTTTTGTATAAAAGAAAATTGTAAGTAGTACGCAGGTCAGAAATTATGCCGATGTCATGCTTTCATTAATAATATTCAATGAGTCAGCATCAGATTCGATAATCCATTCAGCAACTATCGAGGGGATATTGGACTGTTGGCGAGAAGGGTCGATAAGAATGGTGTGTTATTATAATTGGATGCTATTCATAAATATTAAACTGTTAAATATGGCCACATATTATGTTTATTGAAGTAGTAAGAATTTTATCCTTAATTAAACTTCTGTTGATGGTTATACTATATAAGCTATTCTTAATTCCCATACATTATCGAGCTCGTTTAAATTTTAACGTAAATATCTTAAACTAGAAACCTTATTAAAATATTTGTTATTTTATGTATATGGAGGAGAATAGATAGATTTATCGCTTCATCCTATATATGTTAGAGAATTTAGAGATGGGTAAAATCTCAGTTTATAAATTCGACTTACTTAAAATACACATACATTTCTACTTTAATTCCAATTAACGATTACTTCGATGTAACAATTGAATAATTTAGGTATTTTTTTTTTTTTTTATTTATTTATTCATTTATCCATTCCCTTTTCAACAAGTAGAGGATTTGAAGGATCGCTACGCGAAGTAATTCCATCTGTGTTGGGCGCTTAGAATATATGTAGAGACAACAGAAAGTGTTGATACCTGTAAAATTCTTGTGCATGAATGTGGCTTTTTTCAGGGTACCGTGAGGTACATACATAGGTCAGAACTATATTTTCCCAATTTGAAATAAATTTGAATCTGGTGAAAATATATGTGGGAAACCATTTTTTAACAAGTACAGTTATAAAATATTATTTTCTGTACTTTACACACATTTTTATATTAAATTAAGTTGAAATTAATAACAAAAACGATGAAATACCGAAGATCTGTTTACGTTTGTCATAGCTGAGAAACTCCCTGGGTATCTTGGTGCAGTGGCAGCGACTAAGAGCATTTTCGGTGGGAGCAACAGCAGTATTTTCAAACATATATCTTGTTGTTGATACTAACAAAACCAGAATTTGACTACGCTAAATTTGGCTTATCATACTTACTGTACTCTCTATATTCTAAGGTTGGGCGTTCATCTCAACCATCCTCCGCCAGATAAATAAATACGGATGTAAGGTAAACGCACCAATTCGCGTTCATTTAAGGAAATGCTATCCTTACAAGAAGGGTTTTTTAGTAAAATTTACTTAACGTTGAAGTTCAGACTTTTGTAGTACAACATTAAGCTGAATATTTATCCAGGTTAAAAAAAAAGTTATAAAAACTGCTTTTATATGGGGGTGTTAACTAAATGTCGTTTTGAAAGATACGACTTTATTAAGTTTTCGTTATTCCTGATTTGAAAAGCAATTAAAAAATAATAAGTTGTGATAAAATTCACAGTAACGATTAAAACTAATTCAATTCAAATTGTGTTGTTTTACATAACATCATCTTTTAAATTTCGTTAAATTAAGAGGAAAAAATCAAGATGGAATTATATAACATAATGGAATTCAACGTTTTATAAATTAGAATAATAAAGCTATATTTAGTTCAACATACTTTTTTAGCCAAACTTGAAGCCCTTGGTCTCTCCTCTCCACTTTTATTATGAACTGAAAGTTTTCGATCTAGTCACCTAGATGGTGTTACATCTGAAGCTCACCCTATAAATTTCGGTGTGCCCCAGGCCCCTATTATCTCTCCGTCTTTCCTCTTAATTTTCATTAATGGTTTGGTTTGCTTTCCCTTACTTTCAATCCCATCCATAGTTTTTCCGATGACAGTACTTTGATTTCGCTTACTCCTTTGACACTCTTGCGGACTTCGAGGGAATGCCACATGTGTTAAACTAGATTGAATGATTAGATCATTGAATAAAACATTAAATTAAACAAGATCATCACTTAACCACTTCCGTTTCTTTTGATGGAGCATTAGTTGAAAATATTAACATCTGCTGGTTGTAGCATATATGTGGTGCTAGGAGGAAGTGCGTATTTAATTATCCCGTTTACCTGAAAAAGTCGCATAGCTCCAATGTTAAATGGGATTTGTGGCCGTCAACAAAAAAGTTCACATGTTTTTGAATTTGTTCATTAATTAATTATGTAATTACCCAATTTGCGATATATTCTCATGCAGCCTGTCTCAGAACGAACTAAAAACCAGTCTTCTGGCACAGTATACATACAGTAGTCCAGCTTAGAGCAAACTACTGAAAAGTGAATTTTAAAATTTTAATTACAAAAATACCTCAAAATTTCTCCCATAAGAGGGAACTATTAAGTATGATACGGAAGTAATGGGCGAACGGTATAGCTAGTTGCACAATCTACGGGAAGAAATATTAGTTTAATGTAAGTACACATTTCGACAATCTACTTATAAATGTATTGTTCCATAAACTGAACATCTGTTTGACTGCAAAGTGGTGTACGTTCATAAAGATGCCATGAACAGTGTAATATACTATATGCAAAATGGCTGTAATAATGTTTGTGACAATTTGAGAGTAGAACCAAGCCGAATGGCATGGAAAGTGGAACAAATTGTTATTAGCTTATTTGCTTGTCATTTTGCCCTTTTTCCTCTAGTACAAGTTTGTGCATGCCTTAAGTTCTCTTTGTTCCACTTTAGATTTAGATAGAAGTCTTTGTATTAAAAATTGGCTAGTGTGTTAGGCAAAAATGTTGAAAGAGAAAGTATAGTCACATTATAGAAGCATCCTATTCATGTGACAGTTTTGACAGAGCTGTTGTACTGTATGGATATACTGTGCTTCTGGCATGGCTACTGACTACATCCCTAGGTGGTCGTACGTAAGAAAAAACAACTGATTCTACAAATATGTCTCCTGCATTCATCTTCTTTATATAATTTTGCAGCTCATCTAACCATTTTCGAATAACCTCTTCAGAAAACGTATCCCTGGCTTCCGTTAGGCCTTCGGGAATTCGCTGTGCTAGCTCTGGATTGCATTTCAGGAAAAGGTCATACCAGTTTCGCCCTGGCCGCCCATTTTTGAAGGAAGAGGTATTCGTGTCATCGCCTTGCTCATTTTTTGGGCTCCGTTCCCGTAATAAGCCTCCATTGTCCGTCTGTGTGTATTTTTATCAGGACTTAATGGAAACCCACATTTGGCTAACGACTCACACCACTTAACTAGTTTTTTCTTCGGTTTCCTTTAAAATATTTTCATACTCCTTCAGGATATCTTTCAGACAATTTATCCAGTAATGATGTTTTTTGAAATATTTTATTTGATGCTATAGTTGTTCTAATAGAAAATTTTCCTTGTCGAATGTCCGACAATACTTCACTTAGTGTAGTAGCAGTATATCCTTCCATATTTTCTTATATGCAATGCATTAAATCAGACTAATTTAATGAAGAGCTGCTTGTCAGCCGCAAGATAAAAAAATGCAACTCTAATTACCGGCCACCAGTACACGCGAGCTGGCTCATGATAGTAATCGTTCATCCATATTTCGTGGCCACTAAAATTAATGTGGTTATTCCGAAAATTAATTTAAATTTCAAACAATATTATATTTATTTGAAATATAACTACTTATAAAATTTTCTTATGAAATAAAAATGGCATAAAAAACGCAGTCTCTTACATTTTAAACTCATAGTACTACGTTAAAAAAACAAGCAAATAAAAAAGCTAGAATTGGTCTAAGACTAATTCTTATGGTACCCTAGATGAATGGCCGTATAAAATCTCTTATGGTCACCGATCTATACAAGTTTGATTTTTGAAGTGGTTTTTCGCATATATTTCTAGAACGATTCCTCGGACAGAAAAAATAATTATAATCAATATTATAGGTTTTGTATTCTGAAGAAGTTTTTAGTACAATAAAAATGTTTAGGACTGATCGTTTTCACAGTATATATAAAAAGCCAAAATTTTTATATGGCAACATCAAGAAGGGGTTGCCTGATTTAGTCCATTTTTGAAATTTTATTTGTTATTACTATAAAAACACCATGTACCTTATTTCAGCTCTCTATGTCGACGCGTTCTCAGGTAGTTGTCAAATATATAGTGGAAAACGAAATTTTTGTATTGCAACCCCACGAAGGAATTGCCCAATTTGTCTCATTTTCGAACTTAATTTTGATTTTTTTAAGTCCGTGTACAAAATTTCAGCTCTCTAAGTATACGCGTTCTCGAGTTATCGTGCGCACAGACGGACGGACGGACATGCAATGAATCCATATTTCTCTACCATCATTATTTCGAGGTGTTACAAACGGAATGACAAACTTAGTATACCTACTCTTTAGATTTCATCTAGGATATAAAAATACGTTTTCTTGCATTTTCGCATTATTTACATGGCGACTCCTAACGAACTGAGCTCTGACGACTCAGATTTAACTCAACCACCCCGTTGCTTACTTTAGGGGTAGCAAACATATACACGAACATGAGGATATAGAAATATCCGTATTTTAAGTAAAATAAGTCGTTTTATGGGATGTTATAAAATGAATTGGAAGCGAATTGGGTAGTGGAGGCGAATAGCTGCATTTACCCACTGGACAAATATAATATGGACTGCTTAACTTTCTGTTTCATGTAGACTCAACTCAATTGCTTATGTCGCAGCTCGAAAAGCGATTATAATAAAACTTTTCGAATTTCTGCTGCACATCTTATGAATATATTGCCTTTGGTAAAACAATTTTATCAGTAATAACCCTAAATAATAAATTTAAATAGATTTTCTTTCGACGGACCCACCTATTTATTTGTTGTTTACAGTTCTTCTCAGTTGGTACTTGGTGCTTAGACCGAAAGAGTCAGCAATATAGAAGTGAGCCCACTTTTTGCAGTGAATTTTTATTAACGTAGTCAGTCCATATTATACATGTCAGTGATTTACCCTACAAATCTATGTTTCTTACTCTATTCCCTCTTTCACAGAGCTTTTGCTGATATGAGAGAGGTTGAGAGGTTGATAAAATACAAAAGTACAAAAATTTACTTTAATCTGTTGACACTAAAAATTTTATAACTGCAGTTCAATAAGATTACATACAAGTTTCCTTACTTGCCTTGAAAACATGCTAAGACTATAGACGAATTTTTGATCCCAGATGGAAGTCCATTGTAGATATCACTGTATGTCGTTAATAATCCTGTACGAATTCTTTCTATATTTGCTACCTATCCTTATTTTATTTCTATATCAGTAAGATCTTTTTAATTTTTAAACTAAATTGGGTAAATAAGGCCCACCAAAAATGTGATAATAATCGCTTTCCGCAAAAACTATCGAAACACAACTCAAAATTCTTTATCTTAACTTTAGCTTTATTATTAATATCGATACCTTATAGCACAGACAAGAAATACCCAGATATCGACGGTAGTACTAAGAAAGTGATGTATGGAAGAGCTAATAGCAAACCTCAATAACTCACTGATCTTGGCTAAATATATCATGGGCACGAACCAAAAATGTTTTTCAATATAGGCGAAAATAAATTTCTTTCTTAGAATTTAAAATTTCAGAATTCGTGTGCATTATTGTGGCTACTGAAGACGATTCGAATAAGTTGTGGATTGTGCTGGGCAGTTTCGGCTTCGTGAAATTTGGATTCATTTGGTTGCCTTGGCTTGTTAGCTAAAAATTTTTATGAGCGTAGATCTAGGTACATCAGCGCGGATTTTTGTCTCAGGTCTTTAAAAAATGTTTTCAATGTAGGAAATCACTGATTTATTTCTTAGAATTGAAATCGACCATATTTCTTCAGAATTCGTGTGGTTTATTGATGGCTATAGACCATCCGAGCAAATTCTGTCTATCATCTTAACGGTTGAAAAGGGTGTGAGGAAGGGGGGGGGGGTAATATACATTATGGAGCATTTACAATGGCAGAGTAGAGTGGAGTCACACCCACCAGATTGCATTTGCTCTCCTCACGTGAACTAACATGAGATTAGGAATTGTTACAATCCACTGACATATATAATATGGACTGATTAACTTTCTATTTCATGTGGGCTCAATTGCTTATGTCAATAAAAGTTCTTACGCCGGTGCCAACATTGAAAAAATCATTGGCGGGAAGTTGAAAAAATAAGCGCGCAGCTTAAAACGTGATTATAATAAAACGTTTCGAACTTCTGCTTCATATCTTATGAATATATTGTCATTTGTAAAACAATTTTATCAGTAATAACCCTAAATAATTAATATAAAAACATTTATTTCGACGGACCCATTTATTTATTTGTTGTTTACAGTTCTCCTCAGTTGGTACTTGGTGCTTAGACCGAACGAGTCAGCAATATAAAAGTGAGCCCACTTTTTGCAGTGCATTTCCATTACCGTAGTCAGTCCATATTATACATGTCAGTGTTACAATCGGACGCTACTCGGTGAAATCCACTCTGGTGGGAAGCGCGAAGAACTTATATTAAAGTGCAGGCTTGAGACAAGGAGAGACAATGCAATCTAGTGACTCCACTCTACTCTGCCATTGTAAACGCTCTTTTATTGTTTTCAATAACTTGCATTCTGTCTGTACAATACAACAAACTTTTTGCTCTTACCTTTAGTTTGAAATTAGAATCCCGTCCCGATCCTATAGGAAAGAATGGCATAAGTTTTACAATTTTCTCTTTCGCCCTATGGCAGAATTGGAACTACCAACCCAAAATAATTCTTACTAAACGTTTTCTTATGCCATTTGATGTTTTTATGTTAGCTGCAGATGTAATCACGACAGAAAGAATAAGGTAAATTTAGTGTTTACCATGCTCCGTATCTATTGCCCATACGCAGAATTCAGTTAAGAATAACTTTTGAAAATTAAAGTCGGGATGAGTTTAATTCCTTATAAAGGCCTAGGCACAATTGCGACGACGACGGCAAACGGCAGACTAAAGGCTTAAACACAATTCCAACGACAGACGCGCTTTAAAAAATCCATCCAACCCTTGTCTTTTTTGTCCACTTGTCTTGCCTATCTTGTAAACTATAAATTATTTTATGGATTTCGCATTTCCTCGATCAATTTTTCCTCAAAGCTCATTATTTTAAAATCTCCGCGGCGTGCTACCACCTAAAAAATACAAAAGTGAATGCCACAACCATTTCATTCGATTAATTTTGTTGGTAGGACTGCAGCGACGACGGCAAAATTAGAAACTGATCAATCCCGGCGATAATGTCGTCGATCGCTCAACGTTGGTCGTCGCAATTTGGTGCATTCGCATAAGATGCTGTGTTTTTAGAAGTTTGACAGCGATATATCGTCGTCGTTTGTCGTCTGTCGTCGGAATTGTGTTTAAGCCTTTAGTCTGCCGTTTGCCGTCGTCGTCGCAATTGTGCTTAGGCCTTAAGCGATTAAAATATCACTTGGACACAAGAAAGTAAATTTTTTTAATTTAATTCGATTTTCTGGTGTAAAATCTGATTGGTTGAGTTTTACATGTTTTTTATGTAGTAAAAGTTTTAAAGGGTGCTCTAACGGTGATATACAGAAACACAATAGGTCTGTTCGCGTACTCAGTTTTGGGACAATGCATTGCAATAAATTTGCACGAACTTACACATTTTCCGTTCGTTTACTTTCTCGTGCACACAAAATTACACGAGTTTTGCATACGTCACAGCTTCCCCTCTCGCATGAACTTACCCGAAGTTTTTAGTTACCGCATAATTCTTGCAAGGAAAATTGACAGCTGTCATAGGAAAAGTTCATTTTTGGAATTTTCTGAAAAGTTTTTAAAGCGCAATCAAACTGTCAAATGAAGATAGTTTAAGTATTCAATACTCTCATGGGACTTTTCAAGAGTGCAACAAGTTAAAAATAAAAATAAAACAATACTCATTCGCAAATGTTATTTCACACTTCTTCTTCTTGTTTTTCACGAAGTTGCATGAAAAGCGTTCGTTTACTTTTTCATGCATTTTACATTCTTCCCCCACCACACGAGTAAGTTTTTATCCAGAATGTTTTTGCACGAGAAGTACGCGAACAGACCTAATATTTGTGCCACATGAAATAGCAAATCGCTCAGTCCATTCTTATAAGTCAGTGGTCCCGATATTTATTTTCATATTTCACGACTAGTCACAAGTCTGGCAGCCGAAACCGCTGAGAGTTCTTACAATTATTCGTTCTTTGACTGTACTTAAACATACGCACTTTCGTTCCTTGCAATCCACGAACTGAATTTATTGGAGTAAATTGAAATTTCACTGTGCACTCGCATCTTATCGTCGATTTGCATTAACTTCCTACTAATCTTCCTACTGGTATGCCGTACATTTTACCTACTCGCAATTTTAATGCGATTTCAATGAAATTTTTGACTCAATAAATACTTTATCATATTTAAAACATTTCTGATGTGCGAAACAATAGCTTTCGAGTCCATTTTTTGTTAGTGCAATTTTCTTAAATACGGAAACCAAAAAATGCAAAATCTAATTTGATTGTGCCGTTTAGTGATATCCGCTTAGGCGATATTTCCCTAGATGTGCGCTTTGTACCCATGACAATAAATTTTGTTAAAGTTTGTAATTTTGTATGCGAAGAAGTACTCTTTCATTAATGCTTAACCCTGCTCATCCCAATCCAATCCAATCCACACGAATTCTGAAGAAATATGGTCGATTTAAATTCTAAGAAAGAAATGAATTTTTGCCTATATTGAAAAACATTTTTGGTTCGTTCGAGATCAGTGAGTTATTGAGGTTTGCTATGAGCCTCTTCCATACATCACTTTCTTAGTACTACCGTCGATACCTGGGTATTTCAACTCTTCGACCGAATTATCAAAAAGCACTTCTTTTTGAAGACCTGACTATAAGTATATAAATTTATGAACTGAATTTCAAATTAAGAAACGTTGAACTTTCTTGGGTGGGTTGAATACTTTTTGAAGATCCCTTGCAGCTAGAATAGTAGCAGAAGTGACTATGCTGTAGTAGGTACCACTGACATACATATGTACATATACAGAGCATCCTGTACATGGCATTACACCCGAAGGCTATGGATAGGTCATGCTTAGAAAATCAAAAAATTGTATGGTACGGGGAAATCCTAAGGATTTCCGATATAACAGGATTAAAAGATATTTATGTATGTTTTTGTAGATTATCCTGTAACTTTAAATGTTACGCCCTATGATGATCATCATAGAAATCAAAATAACTTTTAATATTATTCGTGGGTGTCCAACCGATTTTATTATTTCTGTGCGCTACAAACGGAATGACATCTTAGTATTCCGTATGATTTCATCTAAGATAGAAAAATGATATGTATAGAATTCTGAATACATACTCGTGTGTACATTCATAATTTTATATCAGCTGAGGTTAAAAAGTGCAAATTTGTCCAAATAGAAAGTTATTGAAATAACGGGTTTAGAATGTTGAAGTAAAGCTTTTTGTAATTAAAGATGATTTCAAATCGGTTTGGGGGGGGGGGAGTCTTGGCATGCTTTTTTTTATAATAGTTCTTCTTGAGGGTTGCTTTTCGGGAATAATAGGAGAGGGGTAACGGGTCGAGTGTGGTATAAAAAAAAGGCGACTCGAGGCGCTAAGATAAGGATAGAAATTGGATGGAACGGGGTGCAATGGGGAAAATGGGAGCGAAAGAACGAAAAAAAAATCAATTTTTCAGAAGTTACAAAACATTGCAGGAGTAAGCTTGACAGCACATGTAGACGTAAACTTGAAGTTGCCTTCAACGACTGCATCAGATTTATCTTTGCTCTACGCAGATTGCCCTATAAATTACAGCTTCTTGGTTGTTCACTGTCCACGTATCTCAGCCTAAAAGCGCTTTACTTTTTATTTAATTTACTTCGCACGAACACCCCAAAATATTTGCCTAATAATCAGAGTCGGACTGGCAGTACGGGCGATCGGGAGGGTTCAACAAGGCTTTCAAAAGTTTGCTATACATATGTGTACTTTTAAAATAAATTCGAAATTGAAAAAAAAATTAAAAACAGTTTTTAAATTTTGTTTTTATTTTCTAATCTTAAAAAAAAAAGTAATTTTATTTTATGTAAATCAATTTTGAAGTAGAGTATATACATACATGGTCATGGTAAATTACAATCAGCTTTTACTTAAATGACAAATTTCCAGTGTTAGAAAGTAACCAAATATTAGAAACAATCTGATTTTTCCACATTTAGTGAAGCATTAGCATTTTAGCGATTGAATTTCTAAGCGGTTACAAAACGATTCCAAAAACAAAGAGTAGAAGAAGGGATTAAGAGTTCACTTTTTTCCTCAGTTATTTCACGCGGAGCCATAACAACTCGTTTTGGCGCCTGAAGCAAACGTATAACATAACCTTATTTAATTTTAACTATTCTGACGTAGTCTATCAACGGAAAGTTGAGGAACAATTGCTCATTAGAAGAATAGTAAATAATATTTATTACACATAAAATTATTAGTTGATATTAATTTTTTGCGAGTAAAGTACATTTAAAAACATTGAGGGGAATCAATTTGATAGAAATATTTGCAAGATTTTATAGATGGACTTTTCGAGCCTTTTTCGCCACGAACAAGTTTATATTCTCAAAGTTCGAAGTGCTTGTCTTTTCTTTTTCGGCTGGCAAAACAGCCACATTCGACAATTTTTCTTGACCCATTGTAGATTAGATGTAATTTTTTATTAACTTTAATTTGCTGAAACTTCGTTCACATGAAGCTATCGTCATTGGGAATGTCAGAAAAAGTCGGATCGCGATTTAAACATTTAGATATGATTCTTGGAGGTTATAGTCGTGAATTGATTAAAGCAAATCCAAAAGCAGGCTTTTCTCAGACTTTCGCCGTCCATTTTGCTAAGAAGATCGTCAGAATGGAATCTTTAATCTTCTGACACTTGTTCCAACATTTCGTACCTCCTCGTCAGTTAGAATAAAAGAACATCAATCAATTCAAAAATTGATGTACGAAGCTTTGGTTTTGTGGCAATATTGAGATCACTCATTATTTTGTGATTCAAAAAGTTCGAATCGCTTCTTTTTTCATTTTTATAGTACTGGCAAAAATTTCTTCCATGTCAGGATCACGAACCAACCTCAGCCTTGTCAAGCGTGTAAATTTAAATTGAGAACAAAAAATTTATTTAGCAGTTCAGAATCAAAAATAATTTATATTTGTCAAAGGCAAATGATGTTAATATTATTTTTTTGCCGGGCGGCGCTCCTCCGCTTCAACGACTGCCTCACATCCCTTACTCTTGTTACAGCTGTGTAATCGTTGGTCTCTCGGATACTGTTTTTACAGAGAAACCTTATTTTATTTTTAATTTTAAGTACGAGGGCCAACCGCTCTTACACATATTCTGTGCATATATATTTCCCGTAGGTATAAATTTCTTCTTTCTTTCTTGTTCTTTAGCATGGAATTCAATATTCAAAGAATATTCAGTAGGAAATCAACTTAATAATTTGGGTTGTTTACCTTTTATAAAAATGTCATTTTTGAAGACTCTTTGGGGCTAGTTGACACACTGCACATTTGACTCTATTTAACTAAAAATTAAGCCATTATGGAGACCATATTCCCATTACGAACCACGTTCCGCCATTAGTGACGAATTATCGTGAAAATGCATAGGAAAGCACGGTACAGAGAGCACAATACTCTCTCTCCTCTCTCTCTGTCTTTCCTATAAAATGTATATACAGTAGTCACAGATTTACGTCACATGCTATCAGCTGCAATGTGTCAAAATTTTAATGGGAATACATGAGAGTATTACGGTGACCTAGATGGAATCAAGAACGAAAGCATTTTTGTTCTCCTTATTCGGTAGTTTAGAAGAAATGACATAATCGTGATCAACTCTTTTCTTCAGTTAGTTGGTGGCAATTTTAAAAGTGTAACTTCAACTTCTCAGGTAAATATAATTGCAGCGAGAAATCATTCATCCAGCCAGAAATCTCTTTACCCGGGTCTTACGACCATCAGTATATAAAAAAAATGATGTAATCCACCACATACATCTGTACATAAGATGATTTATAAAATAACTGACTTCTGAATAATTAATATTAAAATGAGTTTTAGCAAGTTATAGAGCAAAAACGACCAGATAAAGCTTACCACCATCTGTTCATTACTACTAGTTCTATTCTGCCCATCTGGGATTAAAACTTTATCGTGCTGTTGTTGCACAGTGAAATGTAACAATTATAATTCATCCCATACTGAGGAAAAAGTGTGTCATTAAAACTGCTACAAGAGGGGTGCATGAAAGCATAAAACTTCATTAAAAATTCAAAAAAAGGCGCATGAAAGTTAGTCATCATTATCCATCCGTCTTTCATTCTCACCCCTTCTGGTTTTGTGAAACTCCCATAATTTTTTATGCCACGCCGAGATATACCTATATAGTAAAGTAACAAGGAAAATTCCTTGCTCTTAGTAGGATTTTTTTTTGACAATTATCCTGTTGAGACTAAAGTGGCGCATGCAAATGACATAAACTACTACCCTTAACGTCATTCAAACAGCAGCGGTCGTCTTTGCGTTACGTTGTTGAGATTTTTCTTCCCCACATTTTTATAGAGCGTATTAAATGCAATGCAGCAAGCGCGCAAATGGTACAACGTACTGCAAGAGACCTGAAAGGAACCCCGAAAGCACATCGACCTCACACATATCCCACAGAGTTAAAAGTCGTTGTGTGTCGCTATAGAACAGTTATAATATCACACGCTATATATATGTATGTATACTACGTGTTGTAGCATATAGTATATCTATCTACCCTATCATTTCACATATATAGCACGGATAAAGTCATATACATTTATAATATAGCACAGATTACATACATTACGTTCCATATTTCATGTGCTATAATAGTAGTATAGCCTCTTACGTTATGAGTAAGTTGGTACAACACAGCGCGAATTGAACTCTTGCAATAGCGAGCCTTCCGACTTTTTTTGCGGTAAACCATACGATCATATTACATACACGACAATCGTAATTAGAATTCTCGCTTAGAATAAAATTTACTATCAGAGTTGATTAACCATGAGATTTAATTCATGGATAACTTTTGGATATAGATAGACTTCCAGCTGCCAATCGAACAGGTGACTTTTTCAATCGCTTTCAATTTCTCTCCTAAAAATCGCACGGTAGTGTGCTCGACGAAACCTGAAAGCAGGTGATGAATTTGTTCTTTTGATTAATTTTTCGGTTATAAGTATATAAAAACTGCATCTGCTAAGAGATTAATATTATTTTTTTTTTTAATGAAGGATGAACGTGGTAATTATATAAGATTGCTTCCATCTGTTATAATCTCCTCGAATTGAATAGCAATACTTATATATACATATTTATTTCAATATTTTTGATTTCGTGATTTGATTATAAAAATTTGATAATACTTCATACTCTAAAGGTGTATAAAGAGAGACTTTTGGTCTTCAGTCACCGGTTTACAGACATGTTTTTATAACAAGAGACTTTTGTCTCTGGAAACCGAAAAATTAGGTCTCCGGAGACCATAATAAAAACATCTCTAGAGACACGTCTCAGAAGTAAGTGTATACACGAAATTTTAAGTTTGGTCTCTAAAGATCTGTAGACATCTTTGTTAATTGTCAAGCAAGAGATTGTTAGAAAAAATTATCTCAAAAGTTATTAATATTTTAATGTTATCGAAAAAGTGAAAAAGCTACAAAAAGAATATATATTCTTGGGGCTCTATTGACGGAATAAATTTTCTGCCTCAAATCCATTATATTAATTATTAATTTTTTTATTAATTTCTTTCTAACAATTTGTCAAACTCACTCCATTTTATTCCTCTTCCTTTCCGAGTAGACCTACATAGTGTTTCCCACTAGGAGGTCAATAGAGCGGGAGGTGATAGTACTCACCTAGACGAACCAAAAATTGTATGGCAGGGGGGGGGGCATATCATCCGTTTAGGAGTTACAGGGTGATTAAGAAAAAAAGCTTGTTTTTTACAAAACACCCTGTATCTCAAAAACTACAGGGCGTACGGTCACAGTTAAGAGCTCATTGTATGCAGAACTTCATGGCCTTTTCAACGACTGCTCAATTAGCCCAATAACCCTCTCACATTATGGTTGTCTAAACTAAAAATTTCGGATTTTCTTACCTTTTTTTTTAATTTAACCTCTATTATTTTTGCAACAAGGTCGTTAACATAACTTTTTTTTTATAAAAACTGTAAACTCTAGATCTTTCTCTTTAAGTTGACCTATTACACGCAATGTGCTATCTGAAGCCCTTTAAGAGTTATTAGTTCTAAACTTATTCTCAAACCTATTTTCAAACCTATTCTCAACGATAATTTGTTCCCTTAGCACGTCATTTTAAAAAATATCGTTAAATTTCGGTGTGACCTGAATAGGTTATGAGTTAATAACTGTTTAACGGCTACAGTTAACACATATGGTGTAATAGGTCACATTAAAGAGGAGAGTCTACAGCTTACAGTTTTTATCAAAAAAAGTTATGTTAACGACCTTGTTGCAAAATTAATAGAGGTTAAATTAAAAAAAAAGGTAAGAAAATCCGAAATTTTTAGTTTAGACAACCATAATTCTTGATGGGAGAGGGGTATGGGGCTCATTGAGCAGTCGTTGAAAAGGCCATGAAGTTTTGCATAGAATGAGCTCTTAACTGTGACCATACGCCCTGTAGTTTTTAAGATACAGGGTGTTTTGTAAAAAAACTAGCTTTTTTTTCTTAACCACCCTGTAACTCCTAAACGGTTGATATGCCCCCCCCCCTGCCATACAATTTTTGGTTCGTCTAGGTGAGTACTATCACCTCCCGCTCTATTGACCTCCTAGTGGGAAACACCCTGTATGTATGGGTCTATGGGTCTCCAGACAACAAAAAATTGGTCTCTGGTGGACAAAGTCTCTCGTTGTGTTCGTGTAGCTTCACTTTAAGAAGAAAACTGTCATCATGATTCCATGACAAAATTACATAGAATCTTAAAAACGTAAAAACTCAAAAGTTGGACAATTTCTTTTGTAATCGGTACTGAAATTTCATATTCAATTTAATTTTCACGTACAGTAAAACCTCGCTCTTTCGTCAGGTTAGGATAATGAGCATCGATGAAAGTCGAAACCGCTGAAAGTCGAAGGATATTCTTTATTTAGCTTGCAAATGCATTAGGATTGACAAACAATAAAGAATCAAATATACAGGGTGTCTGGTCTTTGGTGTTGCACCCGAAAGCTATGGATGGGTTATGAAAAATATTGCATGGATGGAATTTTTGGGTACGTTTTATAGGTCACCTTGTATTGTTGGATCTTTCCAATGATCTGTACATTTTCCCTCCTACTCCTCGTTTTGAAGTTATGGCTCAACATAGTCAAATTTTTGGAATTTTAACTCAGTTTTTATTATTTTAACTACTATTTTTATCAAAGAACACGTCATCAACATCAATTTTTCATATTGGGTGTTTAAGAGGTCCAAAAGTTTCGCTTTAAAATGACCTTTGACACTCTGTATCCAAAATGTAACCCTTTCTGTATATTTTACACTTTTTCTTTAAAATGGCTAAAAGTATATATTGAACTTTGATTCTAGATATGCTTACGAAAAAGTGCAAAAACAGCAGATAAGGTACAGAGTAGGTGTGCGAAGCTTTTGGGCTTCTTAAATCCCAGTACAAAAAATTGCGTACCAATAATACTTATAAAGTATACCTATTATTCAAAATTACATACATATATAAAAAACCGAGTATTTGCTTAGACTACTGGATCGTTTCGTCACCACGAAAAGATTTTTACTTTACTTTTTATCAAGATAGAAATTTACAAATTAATTTTTATAAAGTAAACTACTTACGGGATTTGTCCAGTTTTTGGGTTCCTGAATAAAGTTACCTCGTGTTTAAAAAAACGTGTAGCAATTTTTTTTTTATTCAAGTTACAGGGGTCTTAATTTTAATGTTATGAAAGTATTTATACCATGAAATATATTAAGAAATTTGGAAAAACAGCTCCGGCAGTATTTACAAATATGTTTGGAAAACCTATATACGAAAAGTAATAAAAATTGGTGTGTACATGAAAAAGTTTTTAGGGGTCTGAGAAAAATAACACGGTTTTTTGAGGTTTTTGATTTAAAAAAAAAAAAGAGGCAACATCTTTTTCCAAAAATCTAAGCCCGGTGTAGCATTTGAACCGAAGAGTTTCTAATATTTGGCTGAAAGTTTCAAATCAATATCATAAAAATTGTGGAAAATAAAAAAGGGGAACGAAATGCTTGCAAATTTATTCAGCCTTAAATAAAAAAAAATGAGTTAAAATTTCCAAATTTTGACTTTATTGAGCCATAACGGGCAAATCATTATAGACCAGAGGTCCCAAACTTTTTGTCGCGTAGTTCACTTGCCATGTTTATCGATTTTGGGTAGACCCCTTGTTTACCTGATATTGATTTTTTTTGCAAAATCATCTACTTCAAATATGTTTTTGACAGCTGGTATAGTTCTACACATACTTTGAAAGTTTAATTTTCTAACTGTAGGGAAGTGTAGTGTGAAAACTTTAAAAAACGCATGTTAAGTTTTTTACATTTTTATTAATTAAAATCAAATTGAAACGAACCAAATTAAACTAAGCAAAAAATAAATGCTTCTAGTAGGAGGGATGAACCTGATGCTTTAATATAAAATTTTCAATATTTGGCATCAATTTAGTTAGGTTTAATCTCAAATCTCCTTGGTTAATGATGGGATTACTTTTTTCGTGAATTAATCCTTCAAAACATTAAATAATGATTCGCCTTTAGTGTCGGTTGTGAAAGATCTTGCGAAGAGCAGTTCTTCGAACATATGCCAATAATAATGCTTCATGGCCAGGTAAAGTTGACTCGTTAAGCTGTATAGAGAAATCGGTCGTTTGCAGATAATTACACAAGAAGCTTTCAATATCATAACTGATTTTATCAATACGTCTTTCAACTGCGTTGTTGCTTAAAGGAATTCCTTTAATGATATCAAAATGCAGGTTTGTGTAAAACAGTTTTTAAAACTTCTTCAACGGCTGGCAAAATTAACTTTTCTCCGATAGTGTGCGGTTTTCCGGATTTTGCTATAAGTATCTCGCCCACAATGTGCAAACAATCATCGTCTCTTTGTGACTTCGAAGTGAACATTCTGTCCACCGTGCGTCTCTTCTGAAGTTTTTCCTTGATTGTTTGAAAGTATTTCAAATCCTTACCTGTTTTATCAGGGTCAGATCCTCTCAGATGATCATCCAGCTTAGATAGTTTCATAGAGTCATTGCTTAAAACTTTGTTGCATAAAAGGTACATAGGCAATTGTATGTCCGACAATGATTGCATGCAACGAAACAGAATGGCAATAATTCTCTCAATTTTTGTTTTTAACTCGTTGTCTCAATTTCAATACAATAATGCATAGTCAAGTTTCTTTCCTCCATTCATGCAAAAGACATAAGATGTGACATATATGTATATATATACATATATACACATATATATATATATATATATGTATATACAGGGTGTCCCACGTAACGTGTTCCCTGCGAATTTTTCTCGAAAATGTGCAGAAATATCGATAAAGTTCTAATAATATAAGCTACGTAGCATTGGTCAAAAGCTATGATTTAGCATAGCAAAAGTCCTTGAAAAAGTACTTCGAAAGGGATATATTCAAAAATGTCCTTTTCGTCCTTATTAAGAATACACTTCGACTACATTTTTGAATTCCGCAAATAAAATTAAAACGAAAGTATTATATTGTAAATTCCAGTTTACCTCTTCATTCAAAGTGCTAATAACCAAAGTTACCCAACATAAGCCGGGCTATGGTATAGTAAAAATTTGAACGCAACTTTTGGTCAAGTCCGTTTTGCTTTTGGTGAAGTAGGGCCTGGTCTCTGCGGGGCCCTTCGTTGATATTTTAAATTAACAGCACAGTCACAGGCTATAAGTGGTATGAATTTCAGGCTCCGTGGATGTGGTGGACGGGGCCGGAACTGCGGGAGTCAAAGGATTCAGGTTGGACGAAAAGGACATAAGCGAAGATATCCCTTTTTCGTGTGCCTTTTCAAATGTTTACTATACCAAAAGGTAGCCCGGCTTATGTTGGGTAACTTTTGTTATTAGCACTTTGATGATATCGCTCCATTTTCGAGAAAAATTGCAAAGAAATACGATAAATGGAGTACAATTATAGATACCTTATATCTCGATAATAAAAGGGTAAACTGGAATTTTTAATACAACACTTTCAATTTAATTTTATTTGCGGAATTCAAAAATGTAGTCGAAATGTATTCTTAATAAGGTCGAAAAGGACAGTTTTTAATGAATCCTGTTCCAAGTCCTTTTTCAAGGACTTTTGTTATGCTAAATGATAGTGTGACCAATGCTACGTTGCTTTTATTATTAGAACTTTTTCGATATCTCCGCACATTTTCGAGAAAAATGCGCAGGGAACACGTTACGTGGGACACCCTGTATATACAGGGTGTCTCGTAAGTCGATGTCAAGCCAGAACCGGGTGATAGACCAAATCATAACAGTTACCAGAAAAATATAAGAAAAACTCTAAGTCATGTATTTATCAAATTATAGGCATTTCTTTTGTTTTCGAGAAAATGTACACCTTGTGATGGTTTTTTAGCTCCTGTTGCTACAAATCTTTACTTTTTTACAATTTTATTTTTCTTATGTAATCCCGAATAGTGCTTATGTAACCTGTTACTTTAAGTTCTATGCCAACTGCTCCAGCTTGGAGGAAAATGTCACATTTTGCCGAACCAACAATATAAAATTAATAATTCGTTGAACTTTAACTGACTGTACTGAAAAAAAAAATGTACTACGCCAGTCTGGCAAGTAACTTTAAAAGTTGACGCATTTAATAAGGATTCTAAAATGGTACAACACTTGCTACATTATTTCTTAGATTACGGAAAAAAAAATTTTTTTCTTCAAGAAACCCAGTTTCGAAAAATTTCTTTTCACCTACTAAAATTGATTCTAGTGTACCCAAAGCTTGCCTTAAGAGCGTAACTTTAAAATTCTAGCTTGAGTGAGACGGAGCTCCACCCATACCATGTACAGCGAGTACAAACCCTGCTACCTCGGGATTATCAACCTCGGGTTGCGTTTTGCCAAACGATGCTACAAAGACAACGGGAATATCCTCGATTCTTCGAGAAAATTTTGTGGTCGGATGAATCGACATTTAAAAAAGACGGTTACATGAACCTACACAACTTACACGAGTGGCACATAGAGAATCCGAATTTAATGAGACAAAATAGATCTAAATATCATTTTAAAATAAACATGTGGACCGGAATTTTAAACGGAAAAGTCATAGGACCTTTTGAGTTGCCAGAGGTCTTTAATGCTGAAGTTTATTTAGATTTTTTGCAAAACCATTTACCTAATTTACTGGAAGACATGCCACTAAGTATTTACAGAGAGATGTGGTATCAGCAAGACGGCTGCCCAGCGCGCTATGCCCTTTCAGTTAGAGAATATCTCAATGAAGAATATCTGGACAGATGGATAGGGCGGTCTGGTACGATCTCGTGGCCAGCCCGTTTACCTGATCTAAATCCATTAGATTTCTTTTACTGGAGAGCAGTAAAAGAGAAAGTTTATAAGAAGTCAATTGAAAATTTAGCTGAGCTTCGGCAAAGAATTACGGAAGCAGTTGAATTTGTCAACAACGGAAGAATTTCCCGTCTGATAACCCGATATTTTTTAAGAAGATGTCGAGCTTGTATTGAAGCTGAAGGAAGGCAGTTTGAACATCTTTTGTAAATAATAAATCTTAGCATCCAAATAATTGGTGTTTAATTTTAAAATTAAGGAAAATTTGTCCTAAATTTAACAAAAAGTTAGCATCTCTAACTTGAAAGCGTCACTATCTGTCTCACTCACATTTCATGGAATGACTCTCCGTCTCACTCAACCTAGAATCTTAAAGTTACGCTCTTAAGGCAAGCTTTGGGTACACTAGAATCAATTTTAGTAGGTGAAAAGAATTTGGAGGGCTATCTATCTAAAAAGTTGACAAAGGCTGTAATTTATTGCAAAACAAATACTTTTTTCTTTACAAAATAAAATCTTACACACAGAGAAAATAAAATGAACATTTATGTTTTAAAAATTTTTACTTCATGACTAGTTTTATACTTTATGTATATAAATATATGTCTTTATATTATAAGAAAGTATTATGTGGGTAAACAGGTATCTGAGTACGTGGATTATTCCATTCATGGAAAGCCAAAACTAAAGTCACGACTTGCTTAAATGAGATCCACTTTTGCTGACCCCCATTTACATCTCATGGACCCCCAATTTTATTTTTCGCTGACATGGATCTCTTGGAGGTCGTCGTCGACCCCTGGGGGTCGATATAGACCACTTTGGGAATGACGGTTATAGACCATTGGAAGAGCCCAACGATTATCTATCTAATAAATTTTACTTTAATTAATTTAATTTTCATCATAGGGTGTAATGCCCTAGACACACAGCACTCTTAATGAAGTAATAACTAACGACTCATTAGTGTATAATGATTCATTATAAACTGAAGACACACAGCCATTTCTTTAATTAAGTTGATCTGTCAAACTGGCTTGGATAAACTTATCACATTAAAAAAGCAATAAGGATCGAATTAACGCAATAAACTTTGTTTTTATTAATTTTAAATTTTATTTATTTTTATTTTATTTCATTTAATTATTGTGAAATGAAAAAAACATTTTATTAAAAAATATTTTGACATAATTACTTTGTGCTTTGCATTTCTTCTTCTTATTTTTCAAATCAGCAGATGCACAGCGGAGCTCCATACTTAAATTATATGCTAAATCTAGTACATTTTTCCTCATTATAGCTATAATGAAGCAAGAAAACACTTCATTAGTGTACTTCATTATCATCTGATTTTCGAGCCATAATGACGTATACTGTGTGACACACGGCATTTTAATGAATAGTTAGTACTAATGATTCATTAGATCGTGCTGTGTGTCTAGGGTATAACGTTCAGAAGTTTAACCGAACCCAAATATCTTTAACCTTTATCTCGGAAACTGTTAGGATTTCCTCACCATCACCAGTCATTTTTTTACGTTTAATCATGACCTATCCACTGCTTTCGGGTGTAACACCCAAGACCGGACACCCTGTGTATAATATAAGCTTATGGCAAAGAAAGTAATTTAACAGTTCCGTTGAATTTTTGAGCATATTACATCGTAGAAGGGTGCATCAGATGTGATTAATCAGGTGGCCCGATTTCAGGTCATTGAACTTCTTGAGTAGGTATTCCACAGAATCTCTCTCCAAACTAGGCGGGAACATAATAATAAATAAAACGTACTAATAAATAAAAAATTAAATAAAAAAAAAAATTGTTCCAAAGTAAGTAATCGATGAACAGCAAGTACTTGTTGAATTTTGAGGATTGGTGATTTAAAGGGGGTTCAACAGTTAGAAAATCAGATCTATGGATAATATGTCTTTAGAACTGGAAGAACTCAATATTTTTTTTTATGTGAAATGGGCTTTGAAAAAGATAAAATAGGATATGGTCCTTATATCGATGGCTAAGCGCATGGGTGACTGCAATTGGTTGTGGCGGTTGATCAGTAGAAAAAGAGAATAGGGATGTTTGTCTCATGCATGTGTTCTTTATTTTCCCTAAGCTCTCTGTAACAGCCTATTTGGTGTTCTAGCCCACTATTTACCTTAGAACTTCTGTCGAAATTGGAGGAAACCCTTTGCCACTATCGCATTCTCTATTTTGACGGTTCCGGCTTCCAGTTCTTTTGGTGGTCATATCCTTACGCTTAGCTGTATCTTCAGGTACAGCTTCCTGTTCATTCTTTGTTCCTGTTTTTTTTTGTTCTTCCATCACCAGGAAATCATCATCATGTAATAGTGTAGCATGTTAAATTTAACCACAATATCTAGTATGATAATAATAATTAACTATGACACTTACATACCAATACGATCTACGTTATCGACATGTTGTTGAGTACTCACATTATAAACGTACCAATATGTCATGTTATAACTTCCGTGCCAAAGCCAAATTAATGCTAGGAGGACCACGAAGAAAATTTGTTGGAATGGCCGAGTCTATTGAGTCTGGCCATTCAAAGTAGCAAGAGTGCGGGAAATTTTATTACAAATTAAAATAATTAATAATAAAAGTAAAATGAAGTACCCATATAGCTAATTTATACATTTAAATTAGTTAACGAAACACGAAAGGAAACAAAAATGAAAATATTATAATGAATTATATTGAAAATACTCCTTTGGGTAAGTTGTAGATTAAGCACATGGCTAGAGCTATGTAAGTACTAAAATTTTTGTAAATGTATACTTAGGTCCGCGTGGACATAAATACATAAATAAAGGAAAGACGAAAAGAAAGGTGCCAAAACGTACCCGCAAATACAGGAGGCCTAGGCCATCTTAAGAATTACGCCAGCGAGAGAAAATAAGAAAACACGGACAGGACAGATAAGTTTAGGGTATAAGAAACTAATTGTTTCATGTAGAATATTACAGATTTATTTATATTAGTAACTAGTTCAATATAATAGTATTATTTCTTAGACTCAAATTGAGCCTAACGAATCTGTGGTATCGTTTGACGTTATATATCTTTGTTTACTAGTATTCCAACGAGACTTTGCTTGGAAATAATAAAAGACAAATGGAATGTTGTTGAGCCATTCACCAATTTAACGAAGAGAAAGTTCCTTGAAATGTTGGAATTTTGCATTGTAGAAGCCAACATTCTTATTATGGTTGTCACCTCACTTCAAGTGACACAACTGTGTAAAATTCATTGGAACACCTACAAATGAAATAAAAATCGACAACCGCAGCAGGAAAAACAGAGAAATGTGCGGTCAGCTCTCGACCAAAGTTAACTTAATAACAAGTTAAGAAGCAGTAGAGCAAAATTGGAAAATTTTTGATGTTTTTTAGAATGAAACAAGTAATTTCATATACTTTCGTCTTTTAACTTGACTATGCATTATTGTAGTGCAATTGAGACAACGAGTTAAAAACAAAAATCGAGAGAACGTAGGATTACCCGAACGAAAAAAATCTCATTGAATCCTTAAATATTCTATCAAACTATTCATAATAATAAAATAAAATAAAAAAAAAGATAAATTTCGCTTTGGCCAAGATGTTGAAAGGAGAAGTTCCTCTCAAATAAAACTCTCATTTTCCTGAAAATATCAGAGAATCCAGCATGAGTTCTCCCACTTAATCTGTTCATAGCAAAACGAATGTAAACAGAAATACGTGCTGTTCAAATATCATAGGATTACAGTAACAAAAAATAAAAATAACAAGTAAAAAAGCTAGAATTGGTCTAAGACCAATTCTTATGATACCCTAGATGAATGCCCGTATTAAATTTTGTATGGTCACCGATCTACTCAAGTATTGATTTTGAAGTTGTTTTTCGCATATATTTCTAGAACAGTTTGTCGCACAGAAAAAATGGTTATAACCAATTCTATAGGATTTCGTATTCTGCAGAAGTTTTTAGTACAATAAAAATGTCTTGGACTGATCGTTTTCAAAGTATACGTAAAAAACCGAAATTTTTATATGGCAACACCAAGAAGGAGTTGCCCGATTTAGTACATTTTCGACATTTTATTTGCTAATGTAGTAAAAACATCATGTACGAAATTTTTATATGGCAACCCCACAAAGGACTTGCCCGATTTGTCTCATTTTCGAACTTAATTTTACTTTTTTTTTTGTAAAGTCCGTGTACAAAATTTCAGCTCTCTAACGTTCTCGAGTTATCGTGCGCACAGACGGACGGACGGACGGACATTCAAAAATCGAAATAACTTTTAATATTATGAATGGGTGTCCAATCCATTTTGCTCTACCATCATTATTTCGAGGTGTTACAAACGGAATGACAAACTTAGTATACCCCTATGATTTCATCTAGGGTATAACAATGGCCGTTATGACACTCTTGGAATCACATAATCATAAACCAGTAGCTTTTTAAAACTTGACTAGGACAATTCACTCCGCCTAATGTTTATGTTAATTTATTACAAGTGTTATAGTTATTCTTGTTTTTGTTATATTTATATATGTATAAGTATAAGTGTTTCCATTTAAATAAATTCTCGCCAACTCTACTCCATTGTCTTCCACTAGTTTAGCCAACACAACAAATGAGCGTTTTCACTGAAATGGAAAACTCACCCAACCAATTCTGCGAGTTTTTACAGCCGACATCGAACAAGTTGCCTACATGTGTCTGAATTTTCATATAACGTTTCCACTTATATAAAATGTTGCCAACTTGTTTCAAAACTTGTCGGGTAAGAAAATTTGTATTAGTGGCAACGAGGCAACAACATGTGACCTAACATTGGGTGCGTTCACTACCACTTTGTAGTCGTTGCCGTAGTGTAGTTTTGTCAAACCGACTACGATCGACTATCCTCCTGAGCGTATAGTCGAATGTAGTCGACTATTTGGTACATTTCAAGTGCGCAGTGAACGATAGTCGTAGACAAGCGTAGTCGTTTACTGTCAAAATTTGGCGGAGTGAACGCTCGGTAGTGACTAGTGGTACACAAAATGTCACTATTACGGTGGCAGTGAACGCGCCCATTGTCAATATTTCATGAAAACCGGTTTTCACAAAAGCGCGGGACCATTTCATTAGAGTAAAACGTGAAAACTCCGCCCCTTCTCATTTATTTACGAAAATAAAACATTTGCCATTCTGTTTAGTTGCATGCAATTTGCGCTTTCACATTTTTTATCTTTAATAATAAAAGTTTTAAAGAGAGTTTGATTTTTTTTTGATTTTTTTTCTTTCTTCCTTTTCTTGCCGTGTGCATTTTAAATGTAAAACACTCGGAAATCTCGCCTGCTTCTTAACTTGTTGTAAAGTTAACTTTGCTCTCAACCTTTGTCACTTGCATTTTCCTGTTCTTACTTAATTTCTTCAGGTAAAATCTGTATTTTCTTCTTGTTTCCTTTCGTTCCTATGAATTTTACTTAGTCGTGTCACTTGAAGTGAAGTGACAACCATAATTAGGGCGCAACTATTTCGTCTTCTATAAAGATATTTACAAACAGATTTCTGATTTACCTATGGGAAACCCACTATTACCGATTTTAGCAGAATATAGTTATGGAAAAACTACTTAATAACACTTTAAACAAACTTGGATTATTGAAAAAAATATGTTGATGATTTATCTTCAATTGTACCACATGATAACATTAATAATGTTCTCAATGAACTGAACAATTTCCATTCCAAATTATAGTTCACAGTAGAAAGGGAAGTGAACGGTTGCTTGCCTTTCCTGGACGTAAAAATTATAAGATGAAGCAAAGAGCTCATCACTGATTGGTATCAAAATCCCACATGATCAGGTAGGTTACTACATACATTTCAAATCTACTCATCCTCATTACCAAAAAATGAACACAGCTAGAAATTTCATAGGTAGAGTTTTAAACATAAGTCATCCAGAATTTCACCACACAAATATCCCTGTTATATGTGCAATTTTTTCGCAAAATGGCTTCATAAAAAAGAGAATTAATTCCCTGTTGTTCCAACAGATACACAAACTACGGCAATCAAACTCAAATTGCCAAAACAATCCCTCAAATAATAATCCTCCCAAAACTTACAGATCAGCAACAAACACCCCCCGGTCCTCTCAGAGAAACTTAATAGTTCAACCTAATAATCCACAAACAAAAATAGCGTTAAAGTCCCCAAAATCAGTAATAAACTGCTTTAGCAAAATTAAAGAAAAAAATTCCAAGGGAATTAGTCTCTGTTGTGGTATATAAAATCCCCTGAGGGGACAATACATGCAACATGTCCTATGTAGGAATAACAGGGCAGTATTTTAAAAATAGAATAACTAATCATAAATCGGACAAGTCAAAAAACAAAGGAAAGACAGCTTTTTCAAACCACTGCTTGTCCAATGACCATCAACCCGATTATAATAATATTAAAATTTTATGCTCTGAATGTAATTATAGTAAACGTCTTACTCTTGAGACCTTACACATTCAAATCACGAAAAACACAATGAATAGACGAACAGACAGACAGTATACAAATCATTTACTGCAGTATCTTAGAGAATTCCTAACACTCTTAAATTTTTATGTATATATGTGGAAAAAATAAAAATAACAATGGCCGTTATGACACTCTTGGGATCACATAATCATAAATCAGTAGCTTTTTAAAACTTGACTATTAAAATTCACTCCACCTAATGTTTATGTTAATTTATTACAAGTGTTATAGTAATATGATTAATTATATTTTTCATTAATCACTGACTGCTATACCCGAGAACTTAAAAAATCATCAGTTAAATAACAACAGTCGAGCATCACAAGAATATTTATAGTATAGTGCTCCGGAGTTAGGTATATAGGTACTAGGTAAGATCAAAGTTTGAAGAAAAGAAAACTAAAATAAAAGTTAATTAAATGAAATATGTATGTAGCCCAGCGTTCTTCACCACTCAAGTTCCTTGGTGGCATGTAAATTTTTAACCTGCCTTAGTGAAGTCATATCCTGACGCCCAAATGGTTATTGGGAAGCTCACAAATTGATAATAAAATTAATAAAAGGGAAAAATTTATAATAGTGGCTGACCATGATACTCAAACAACTCTCTAAAATCTTCTACAGTTCCAACTTCTGATCCATTTCTACAACATTTGAAGTGATGACCTCCAGTGTTTCTTCAAAATTTTTAAAGTCTTCAAAGCTGTCCATCAGGGAGGGAATTATATTTTTTTAAAGACCTTTCAGATTGAATTCTTTAACCTCGGCACCCATCCATCTCTTTTATACTCAATGAAATTTCTATATACGTGAAAAGATAACAAATGTGACTAAAAATAAGTAGGACAACTAGAATTGGTCTAAGACCTATTCTTATGATACTCTCTAGATTGAATGGTGACCTCTCTATGCAAGTATGATTCGCATATATTTCTATTTCATAGGATTTCATATTCTGAAGAACTTTTCAGTACATTAAAACAGTCTAGAACTGATCGTTTTCAGTATATGTATAAATCCTAAATTTTTATATGGCAACAACAAGGGGTTGCCCGATTTAGTCCATTTTCTAAATTGTTTTTACTATTACTATACAAACACCATGTACCAAATTTCAGCTTTCTACGTCGACGCGTTCTCAGGCAGTGCCCAAATATATTGAAAATCGAAATTTTTGCATGGCAACCCTACGAAAGAGTTGCCTGATTCGGCCCATTTCGAACTTAAATTTACTTTTTGTTTTCTTAAAAAAGCCCGTGTGCAAAATTTCATCCCTCTAAGTGAACGTGTTCTCGAGTTATCGTGCGGACGGACGGACGAACGGACAGACGGACAGACGAACATGCGATTTTACTGACAAAGTGAGTGAGAGGGTCTTATTGCTTTGCACTATTAGAAAAAAAGGAAGAGGTGATCGACTGTCAAAACAAAATTTCCCACTCTTTTATAGCGAAGTGTCACTTGTGACATTTTATCAAATTGTCAATTGCAAAAATTAATCAGACGTCAAAAACAGTTAAGATCAAGAAAATTCAGGATGCCTAAGCGGAAAAGTAATATGCGAATGTCTAATTACGAGAATAATTGCAGATTTTGCTTAGAAAAATTTGGGTTAGTCAATGTTTCTTTGTTTTCCAAAAGATGATGCAGTTGAAGATAATTTTATTTCTGGTGACAGCTACGGAAGAGAAACAGACAGAAATGGTGAAATAGAATAGAATAGAATAGAATAGAAAAATATTTATTGAAGAACCTCAGCTTACGCTACGTTACAAACGTTAGGTACATCGAGTAAGTAATAGCTATTTGGTACAAGCAGTAGAATCAAGTTTTAAGAAGACTAACAAAGGAGCAGGGGCTGGTGTAATTTATTTAAAAATATTTTTAAAATGTTTCCTTTAGATTTCTCCTCAAGATAATTTACCACAGTATATGTGCTTGGAAAAACTGCTTCAATGCAATGGGTTTAGGCGTCAGTGCATTAGATCTACTGAAATATTAAAGGAGGCCTTTTCAAAACATTTAAATGAATTGGAAGAGGCATCTGATATATATAATGTTATCGCTGATAGTGTCGGAACAGGAGATATAGAAATTGTATTATAAGAAATATCTATATTTTGTGGGGCCTTAAATATAATATTTGTAGGATGAGGAGCTCTTACTTGGATCCTGCGATGCAATAGATGACATGATGAAAAAAACTGTAAACCTATATCCAGTTGATCAATTACTGGTGGAAGAGATACAGAAACTTGGGTTAAACACTGGTGTCACCGTCGACAGTGAAAAAAAGGAAGAAAACACAAATTGCAGTACAATATCCAGCCAATATATATCCAAAGTTTTTAAATATTTCAATAAATCTCTAAATCCATGAAGCTTACTACAGTTTTGTAATAAAAAAAAAACAAAGATTTCTTCAGTTAAGTTCGAGTTGCATGTGGGGTCTCAAAATGAGATGATTCTGCTAAAGGGGTTTGTGTTATGTCAGTAAGGTGGTGGTGGGGAGGGGGGGGGGGTGTGTCTTTATAATAACAGGTCGTGTCCTTAACCACTGGCATTGCATAAGTTCATGGTATGGTAGGTATATTTGCACTCATATAAATAAAAATAACTTAGATCACCAAAGCATTGAACACATATCAGCTGCGTTTTTTTTTATCTCTATGATCTGATCCGGATCAAAGGAGATTATTGATTGACGTCGGTGTCAAAAACGGTTTTCTATTTACATGGTTTCGTAAATTCATAAGAAATTTTCACATTGCCATGCTTTTGTAGGGTAGAAACCTCAAAATTTGAACCAAATTTTATTCAGGTTCTAATTTGACGTTTTGTGAAGATTAAAATCATGGCAATTTGATAATTTGCCTCATATGTAAAATCATAGCTACCTACAGACATGTTTTAGAACCAAATCAATTTGAAATTTCCAATGAACCGGATCAATATAAGAAAACGCAGCTATCGATAGCTTAAAAGGAGTCATAGTGCTCTCGTTGCAAACTTGCGTTGAAAGTATGGTTGGTTTATCTTGAGATTTCTTGAAAAAAAAAAAAAAAACAATACAGGGTACTTTTAAGCGCGATCTCAGCTTCGGTAGTCTCTGAAGAGGAGAACATATCATTGGCTTCTTCTTTTATTTGTGCCCTGATAGCACTCCATGTATAATCTAAATCCGCCCTGAATTCTTTAAATTTAAATTAACCCCCCCAAAATATACAGCATTGGACGGTTAGAGAAAACAAAATATTCTCATTAAAATTTTGTCACATTCCAGCTGATGTGCTGTGACTTGCTTCAAATATTTTTATTTTGTGTGCGTGTAAACAATTATATTCGTATACGCTTGTAGTTATATGTATGAGTGTACTGCCATAATAGCAAAATTTACTGCCATAAAATATACTTCTGGCTAGAACTTTTTATGGCTAATTATGGCAGTAAAAATTTCCCCTTCGTAGGGGAATTTGACATTTAACTCAGTAAAATTTTGCTGGATTATGTTTTGTCCTTATCGTTCTAAAGTATTTTCAGATAAGGGGAAACTACTTACTCTGTTTTCTAGCAATGTTCGAGTAATGTAAATCAGCCATAAGAGTGATCGTTTTTACAGTATAAATAAAAAACCTAATTGCTATATGGCAACACCAAGAAGGGTTTGCCTGATTTAGCCTATTTTTGAAGTTATATTTACTATTTTTATGAAAATGCCGTGTACAAAATTTCAGCTCTCTACGTTGACGCACTCTCAGGCAGTGTCCAAATATATAATGAAAACGAAATTTTTGTATGGCAAACCCACGAAGGAGTTACCCGATTTGTCCCATTTTCGAGCTTAATTTTTTTTTTTTTTTGTAAAGGTCGTGTGTAAAGTTTCAGCTCTCTAAGTACACGCGTTCTTGAGTTAAGGCCAAAACACAGTGAGAGCGACACAACAATGTTGGCAACTTAGTTGGCGATAATGTCGCATTTAAAACACAATGAACGCGACTTGACAAATGTTTTTGACAGCTATCTTTGCTTTATTTATTGTAAAAGAAATGGCAAAAAGGAAAAAATTAAGCAAACTCGCTAGTATAGCTTATGCGGCTTACTTAAAATTGCAAAGCATAAAGAAAAAACTAAAAAGAAGACTAAGAAGAAATTTCTATGGGACGACGTTTATTGCACAACATAACTTTTTCCCTCATTTTCTCTATTAATTCCTTCTCAAAGCCCATAATTTGTTAAACTAATAAATGAAATTAATTTTATTCAAGTTTTTAATAACTAGTTTATTTACTATTATCTTTTAATTTACTATGTTTCATAAAAATATCCAATATCCAGAAACGTCAAAATAAAACAAATTAAGTTCAATACGAGTGGCTTATTTACAGATATGGTCGCTTCCTGTTCAGTTATTTATTCAATGAATGGAATTTGAATAATATGTATGCCTATAACTATAGCAGAGTTTAATATCAGTTTTTTCTCAGTTTTGAAAAAAGGTGCTTTAATTTAACCGATGATGATTTTTCGCCCATTTAAAATTCAAATGTGTTTTTTTTTTACATTCACATAAGGTTGTTTCCTTTACTTAAGAAATTATGTATTCGTAGAAAATTTAGAGAACCTGCCACCAATTTTTTCTTATGGCACACCTTCCCTTAAGCCTAGTATCGAGTTCGAGTAAAATGTGACATTTATATACATATGTATGTACATACAAATTGTAGCGCTGGTAAAATAGCAAGTAAAAATTTTATTGATGATTTTCCTTCTGCAGTATACGAAGTTCACCGGTAAAAACTGAAAAATGAATGGCACTATGAATTCTCCACATATTTTACATTTTGGAGACCACGTACCAGATATGAAGAATGATATGAATATGACATATTTTACTACCTAAATATATAATAAAATTTTAAATGTTTTACTAATAATTGCAGTATTAATAAAACAAAAACCTTTATTTCATATAATACACATTTTGAAGTTATGCCGTACGGGAAGCATACATATTTACATAAGCTGTCACCTTTTCGTTCCACGCTAACACGTTCCAAATCAATGAAAAGTTACCGTACGAGTTTCTTGAGTAAATTCGTTTTTGGGCTTTCTTGAATGAAAATTTATGCCGAAAAAGTTGTCAAATATTAAAATTACATTAAAACTTTGCTATGATTTGGACATAAAATGAAAATGACAGATGTCACGAATGCAAATTTAAGTTCTCTTTGTTACCCCCTGTCTAAACTGGCCATGAAAAATTGCTTACCATATTGTATGGTAATGTCCATCTTGGAAAAAAAATTTTGGTGTGGGCAAATTATTTTATAACATTTCATTTTTGGCTGGCCGATGGCGTTATCAAGACCGAAAAAGACTGCGATCAAAAGATATGATTGCATAAAACAATTTGGTGCTCGCCGAGTTAGAAAGGATGAAAAGATTAAGAAAACGAATATGCACCTTTATAGTTCCACAAGCACTCCTTTAGTTTGTAAAAATTAATTAATTCCGCACGTGTTAGCTTCATTTCAGCCATTTTGATGATAAACGTCAAATTTATTGCAAGCAATTTTCTTGGCAATATATGGTAGGCAATATGGTATACCATATATTGCATACCATGGATTATTGAGATGACTACACGGTCTACACTGGCAATTCCGTAGCAATAACATATTGTATACCATAATTTATGGCCAGTGTAGACGGGGGGTTAGGAAATATACTTCAATTTTTTTCTTGAGTAAGGTTGAACTAAAAATTAAAAAAAAAAGTGAAAGTTTGACGTATTTACTTTCTAAGTACGTGAATAACTTTTGGGTGCATTTGGATGAAAATGTGATAATGCGTTTACTTAAAACAAAATATGTGATTAGATTAGATTAGATTAGATTTTTGAAAGGCTGCGACCTGAAAGATCTATCGTGAGCCCCCGTTAAATTTACTCCCTTTCTAGGTTCAAACATGTTATAAAGTCTAGAACCATTCTGGGATTGAGGATCTACACGTAGTTTTTGGTAGAGAAAAAGCATGTTCGAGGTGGAGTAGTCTCCGCCTGGCCAATGCTTCGCAGTTGCAGAGCAGGTACTCTGAGGTCTCATGAGCATCCTAACAGAAGCGATTGGATGAAGTCTCAGCCAAGCCCACCTTGTTTAGGTAAATGTGTGAATTAAGTCTTAAATGTTTCGTCACCGTATAATCTCACTGAACACTGTAATACCCTGTAACTCTTTTAGTATATACATAGGTAGCGTATGATGATTTTTATAGTGGAATTTGATACAGAATCTTTCTCTCGTAGCAGTAAATTCATCGTCACCTCTCCCCTCGCCATCTTACCTTTCACGAGTTATAAAATTTAAAACTTCAAGAAATTGGCAAAGATTTAGTTTTTTTAAATTTTACAAAATTTCCCGCCGTTTTTTTAGTAACAACAACCTCCTAACCTTAGAATATAGAGAGAATACAGGAAGTGTGATAAGCTAAATATGTATACCACAGTCAAATACTGGTTTCTGGTTTCTCAGCTATTTCAAATGTAGGCAGCTGAACATACATTTCTCCAATTTCCCCTATTCAAGGACCCCAAAGAAAAACCACGCTCATGTATACGAGTTTTATAGACATCAATATAATTATCAATAATTTTTAATTAATTAAAGGGGGATTAAGAGCATAGGTAAAAAAATCGCATAAACGTGTGAACAGAAATCTTTGTTATGGTTCGTCATGAAGATGATTTTTCTGCAATAGTAATAGGTTGGTTCTGTGCAAATGTACAAAAAAAAAATTATATATAGTTTGACCAAAATATTTCTTAAGTATATTTTTATAAAAAATTTGATATTAATTTTTTTAATTTTTTTTTTACAGGTCGTTTGAGCTCAACACCGGACAAGGGTGTTCCAGACATGACAGCTATATCGGACATTGATGAAAATGGAATCAACAGAAATCTGAATGTCCGATATGAAAGAGATCAAATTTACGTATCCTTTATAATAAAAAGAAAGAAGAAAAGAAAATATATTCTAATTACAACAATTTCTACACTACACATCTATTTAATACGTTCAAATCAATTCAATACAACACATATACATACAGCAGATTTGATTCAATTTGTTTTTAAAGATCAATTATCAATCAATATTCAATTACTGTGCAAAGTCTTATAATCTATACGCACATATTTACCAAAGTTCATTAGTTTTGATTATTAGATAAAAGACAACCTGGGTAACACTCTCTATTTAGCGGTAAAACCGTGAGAAATTTCTAAAAGTGCAAGAAAAAAAAAACGAACATAATTTCACTTTTCTCATAATTACTAAGGCTTGGCTCAGCTTGGCCCCCTATTGAAATTACATTTTTTATGGAGGTCTTTGGCTATACAAAAAAAAGAGGTGAGCCACAGAAAACTTAACAAAAACCATAAGAAGAAAGAAATTTGATTCTTTTCGACTTTTACGCTGGTAGTGGAATGAAATTTATATGCTGTGCACGAGACGACGACAACAAATGAAAATGACACCAGGTTTCCACCAAAAATAGTTTTCTAGTACCTTAGACAGGGGTCAGGCCGGGTCAGTCATTTAAGACCAATTTGAATTTGGTTTTCTTTCTGTTTGTCTTCTTTGTTGTGAAATTTGGTCGGATGCATTTCAGTGTTGCGTCTAAAATAAGTTGCCATGCGCTAAAGCAGGGTGATCACAGACATAAAGATGTTAATTTAAAAAAAAGAAACGAAAAGAAAAATCCTACTACATCAAAGCCACTGAGGCTAAATTTAGTATAGTTCGAAGATACGTTTATCTACAAAATTCTAAAGTGCTGAAGTATGAAGGTATTTTTACGTATACCCTACACTTTCTGCCAACAACAAGAGAGGAAATATGCCTCGAGGGAGTTGATATCTAATAATTACCGGACGAATTCCGGACATCTATATCCAGTCTTATATTTATATTGCAGTTCACATGTTAAGCAAGTCTTTAATATACATCGGGACCAGTTTATTGAACTTTCTCTGAGTATTTTGTCTTTTGAAATTTACTGTAAAATCAATTTTGAAAGAAGTTGACTGACGTTAGCAAGTGTTAAGTGTTTTATTATCTCTGGATTAGTAATAAAAAAAAAAAAAAAAAAAAAATGAGTAAGTAGTGATTGAGAATTTATTACAGAGTATTTAGTTTCATGGGTTTAAAGGGGATTAACTCAACTATAGAGAAGAAATTAAAAAAATTCCACTGAATCATTAATCGAAAGATACTATAGAAATCTGTACGGAAAATATTTAGTTAAACATTTTCGGAACTAGAAAAATATGTATTTTTGGGTAAAAATAGTAAATAAGAGAGACGGCATCCATTTTTCAAAGTTTTGTTGGGAGGCAATTGAATTCGTTAAACACAGAAGACACTTTGATTCTATTATAGATTTGAACATTGACTCAATTAAATTTAGATATTATTGCATCCTTTTAAAAAAGCTGTTTGGTCTCTTATGTATTTTTTTGGAATTGGCAGGGCAAAATGTAAATGTGTAACTGATGTTAATATATAGAAAATGATAGACTTGTATAAGCTTTTGTGAGTACATCGATGAACTACCAGCAATTGTACGACACCAAAAAACCCTTGTTAAAACTACTTTAATGTGATAGGGACTTCTAGAAAAGTCTAACTGGAGTTTCTATCTGTCAGATTGCGATTATATGTAATAGACATTTAACAACGGATTCTGATGAGAAATTTTCCTGATTCAAAACAATGAGGATAACTACACCTTCCCACTGGTGAAGAAGTCTCTGCTATAGAATCGTTATTACTCAAGTCACAATTTTAGTTTTAACATAGCCTACATAACATTGTCTATACTATTTCATAAAACTTGTAATAAAGCTATATATAGTAGTCAAACCGACGATAATATGACCGTAGAAAACCTCTTATAAAACTAAAAGGGCCCACGCTACAATGTGAGGGTCTATTTTTAAAACTATATAAAGCCTTATTGGTCTTATCTGGATTATTCTGCGACGATTTGCAGTCTTCTATAAAACCTTTCATATAACTAAAAGCGTAATGTTAACTCATCAACCTGTCCGCATAACGTTATCAAAACCATCATAAAGCTCAAACGTTTTTAAGATAAAAAGACATTGGAAATACTATTTCAGCAAACCTTTTAGACTTCAAACTTCAAAATTAAAGTGATCTTTAAACCGATAATTACATAATTACCGTAATAGAACCAAATAGATTTCCAACTTAGAATAATTTAATAAAATGTTGAAATTGAAATTCAATTTGATGTACTTAGGTATAAATATAAAATATATAAGTCCAGTTTTAACAATTTAATGTAGCAAATTTTACGGCGATTGAAAATTTACTGATTATATCACATAGGATTGCTCGAAAAATAATAATGCTACTAAAAAAAAAAATTAAAATTAGTAACACTTTAGAAATATTTGTAAAATAAGTTTTTTTTTATTTACACTATATTTAATTTTGATATTATTTTAAATACGTTCGGAATTAAAAAAAAAAATTGAAAATGATATCTCCTAGTTCTGAAACGTCTTAAATTCCTGAAAGTAATTAACTTAAATATAATGCATTTTAATCATAAAATGGCGATTTCACATTAAAGCGTATTTGCTACTTGTGCAGCCGTAATAAAACCGTTTGATCTTAGGATGGCTGCGATTAAAATAATTCATTCTATTGTAAATCTATTTGATTTTAAGTAAAACATTTTTGAGTGCTACTAGACTGATATAAGGTCATTTGCTATTAAATAAATCGATTTAGTTTTGTATAAACGCACTATAAAACTTAGTGCACTTATGAAACTTGTATATATATGTATGTTTGTATATGTATTTGAAATCGAACACTGTTTCTGGCTTTTACCGTGCTTTTATACTATTTACAATGCTTAAATCCATACATTTCGAAGAATTTTTAGTCTTTTTATAGTCTCTTTAACTTATAAAGGCAAAATAAATTTGTTTGACTTTATTTTGGTTGCTAATAAAACCTTTGCTCTTTCTCAAATCTATTTGATCTCAGTTAAAACCGTTCTAAGGCTACTGATACTCAAATAATGTTACTTGTATCTGCGATGAAATTTATTTCGACTTGTCGATTTCTTCTTGATGCCTAATCATTTATAATTTGTAATCTATCATTTAAAAGTTGTCTCATCTCTTTAAAGCAAGATCATCACTTAAACACTTCCGTTTCTTTTTACGGAGCATTATTTTCCGATTCACCATCACTAAGCATTCTTGGCATTAATATTGCCAGTAAGTTAAGCTGGACAGATCACATTTTCTCTGTTGCCAAAGAAGCATAGAAATAAATATCTTGGATTTCTTAAAAGGTGTAAGAAATATTTCATCCCGTCAAATCTAGCGCTACAAGTCTTACATCAGACCTATAATTGAAAACAATATTCTTGCATGTCACATGACGAAGACACTTGGTTTATAGGGAATTTGACTAAGCTTCTTAATCTTAAAATGATTTTGTGAAAGAATTTTGAAATGCATTCTTAAAACCTCTGCGTATAATAGTTTTATGATAGATGCCTACATAGTCCAGTAGCTCTCTAGATCAAATTGTCCCTTAAATTAGATTTAAAGTAGCCCTCCGTGGTTCTTAATATAACCTTCATGAGTCTTATTTTTAAGTTTTATCAAGGATTAATGCAATAGTCTTGGAAGATGCCATAAAACCATAATAAAATCAAGCGGTATTTAATTCCTATTTGGCTGCTTAATGCTTTTATCCTAGTTGAATTAATAACAACGATAAAACTTCTATAAGTACAAATGGACTTAAATTCTAAATAATTTTATTACTACTTTCCAAGCGGTTTTTAAAACATCACAATAACATTAATTGGTCTAGAAGACCAAGTGGCATGACTTACAATCACCATAAAACTATTTAGAAAGTTCAAAATCTTAATAAAACAATTATAAAACATGAGTAAAACTAAATAGCATTTAAATTGTTACTTGGGTACTTCTTCTGAAAAGAATTACATTTTCACACAACTCTTCTTCAGCAAATTATTGAAGAATTATTTTCGAATTATTTGGTTTGCCCAATATAAATGGCATCACAAGCCGCACACAACTTACATTATAGTTCCCGCATTTGTCAAATTTAATAATTTTAGGTTTCAATTTATTGTTGACTAGAATGTGTTTTAAAGTTCTATTGTTAAAGAATGCTGGTTTTATGTTTTTTTTTTCTCTAAATAATTTATTTAAACTTCTTAATGATATCTCGTAAAAGTGTCTAAGAACAAGATTTAAGAAGCATATTAATAGCGCAAAAGCTGCAACCCAAATTCCACTTTCGCTAAACAGCTTAGATTAACTGGACATACTAAGTCTAATCCTAATCCAGACGACATTAAATTATTACATAATTTACCAGAAAAGCGATTATTAGATAGATATGAAACTTTCGAGATTAAAAAAGTTTAAGACGATGTCTATTTTATAGTAAACGATCAAATAGATTTTGAAAACAACAGGCGATTAGTATATTATTACTTATAGTATATTTATAGTATTAGTATACTACGCATGGGTAGCTACATGAGAGTTTAGTTAACAGCTAGATTAATCATTCCCTTAGTACAACAAGAGCCCTGATGATGTCCTGATAAGACGAAACGCATTGGCGAAGAATATATATGTACATTGTGGACAAAAAACACGAAGTGTTTACTTATCTTTTATAAGATGGCATTTAGATAGACTTCATTTTGAGAAGGAGAAGAAAAATGGCTACTCTGAGAGACAAGTCGATGATTGTTACGACATGAAAAGGTGTCTTCCCTTTTAATGGTCAGTTTCTGATAAAACTGACCTATTTTGGGTTCGATATCTAAATAAAAAATTGCCCTAAAAGAAGGAGAAGAAGAAAGGTTGAACTAACAACTTCAGTCATTGAGAACTTACGTAAGTGACTATTCCAGTGAACCAAAATATCCTGAGGTGATCAGGCGTTCACTTGGAACTCTCCTGCTCGCCTGCCTGCCGACTTGGAAGAAACTTCATTCAAAGAAATACTTCTCTTCCTAGGAAGAACTTTACAGAAAGTGGTTTCACAATAAAAAAAATTGATAAAGTATGCTGAAAATTTTGTCAATGATCCTAATACTTAGCTTATGGCATAGGCATAAATGTACTACACAGCAGGTATTTTATAAGAAGAAGCGACACCTAAACCAAACCCGACATATGTGCTTGAAAATTTTAAAACTCTTTTAAGAATGCTTGAATTTTCTAATCTGCTATTGCTTTTTCTATGATAAAGCCTTACAGAAGGTGGCAAGAATGTTTTGAATCTGTTGTAGGTGTTTTTTTTTTGTTTTGGAAAAACAACAAATCTGTCCTGGAATCTTTTATGTATTTCAATAATTAATGCCATGCCCATCTGCTGCCATGTAAGCTATGCTGAATTTATCCCTATTTCACTGACAAGTGAAAAGGAGAGGCACTTTCTAGAGCGGTTTTCTTGCAAGGGATAAAACTCCTCAAACAAAAATATCTAATTGGTCAGTGAATTTAATGACCAAGCTATGACCAAAATCGGGGAAATAATGCCAGTTTCATATAATTTTCAACGTCATTTCGAATCGGTATTAATGGACCTCCTAATGCTGAAAATGGTGGTGGTGCTTAACTGACCTAAAGCTGAATTTTAAAAGAGGAAAACGAGCAGAAAACTCTATTTTATTTTATTTTCACTCCATGTGCCTTTCGACCTTAGTCTGTTATCAGTTCGTATCCTACCTAATGAGGGAGCTGTCATCTTCCATCTTATATGAATTAGAGAACACACATCGTGTTCGGGAAGCTTTTTGGTTGTTGCCATAGATATTCTTTGTGTTAACACGTCTATTCACAGTGAAAGCCTTGCAACTATTTAAAACCCTACAAATGTTTCTCCGAATCCCTGGAATTTATAATTGTGGCGCTGGAAGAGAGAAGTGAAGTAATTATTTATAAACAAGGTAGTTTCGTAATATGAGAGAGGAAAATCTATAAAACTCAAAAGGAAACTAGGAATCCACGAACGCTGGGATGCGCCCTCAGTGCACTTACTACTAACTGAGTTATCGAGTGCACACAGAAACTTCTGTATCTACTAGTAAAAAATTCCCGGCTAGAGACTGGCAAAGAAGTTCATCAGCATGCTCATGGAAGGAAACAAGAGTGCTCCCTAAATTAAAAAAATCAGAGTTTTAAAGGGATTGTGTCATTAAGATGTTATCTTAAAAAGATTGGAAAACTCTCGAAAATGACTCGCGTCGTTTCATGAGAAGTATTTTTTTTACAAAACTGCGTAACATTCAGCCAGATTCTGTAGCATTGGATTAAATTGAAAAAATTACATTCATGACTATGAATACATCAATACATCTAAAGCTGCAATCATCTTTATTATCCAATAGAGAGTATTTCAGATTACGCCGAGGACTTTATATTTAAAGTGGAACAAACGAAATGTCTGAGAGTTGAATAATCAGAATGCAAAATCGCAAACAGAGTTATTCTTGTAGCTGCCTTCATTCGTAATAATAGAATAAAAAGGAAAATTTTATTAACAAATCGTAATTTATTAGAATATCGTTGGATAAGTTCGCATTGCGGGCGGCTATAATATCGGGACTGATCCATTGTTTACATTTCTCTTGGGATTAAACATGATAGAATCGTTGGTTAAATAAGAAAGGCTTTTAGCACCTTTTGTAGGCCATAGATTTTTGGTAGAGAGATTATGCTTTTATATACATGATTATGATTTTGTATACATATATTACTGCCTCTTAGTTGCATGTAATTTTTATTTTGACCCTATTTAGCATAATCTATAATTTCGGCTATGAGTCATGGTGAGTTAGCAACTATCCATCCTGGCTCTTGGCATATGAAAACGGGCACATTAATTATGGAGATAATTCGATCTCAGGATAAAAATTGACATTCCTAGAACCCAGTAATGTTTAAATTTATACATATTAGCATCAGTATCAGCAACAAAGAGAAAAATTATACTTATGCTTAGATTATGTTTTTACAGATTCAGTTTGTATCAATCGTGAGAGTTGATTTTCCCTTATTTTCAAATATAGGCACTGGAACATGATGTTTCCAATGCATTGGTCATTGCAAGTTCAGTGGCGTTTCTAGGGTGCGGCGTGGGGGATGGCCGCCCCGGGCGGCATTTTTTATATGTCTGTCTAAATTATATAAAAACAAAAATAAATAAAGATACGTCGCTTGGTGGTAGAAATTAGAACTGCTAAGAATGTACTTTTTAAAACGGGAGTCAGATTAAAAAATTTAAATGCGTAATTCGCGCAGCGCGCGTTGAAATTTAATATCGAATGTATGCTTGTTGTGTGTTAGAGTTGAGTGAACCGTATGCGACGTCTGCGAAGCAAAAATTAAGCGAATTTCCACTTTTCATCGCAAATGCGATGAATTTAACCTCACATTTGGGAGATTGTACCTACTGCTGTTGGATTTTTTTAAGATTTTTTTTTTTTTATTTCTAGGCATAAAAGTTATTTCGTGAAAAGTTGATTGAGAAAGTGGAAAAATTCGAACTAATTTATTACAAAAAATTGAAAACAAATTTGACAAATCTCAAATGTCAACGCCTTCAATCTGACAGCATATTTTTCTAACTCGTCAAATGCGATACTTACCATTCGTCGAAAATACCAATCCAACTCTACCTTAAAGGGCCAATTGTTTCAAGAGAATTATTGCAATATTGAAAGTAGATGTATCTAATACCTAATACAAACTACTATATTTTTGGTTGCTATTTAAAAGTAAGTAGATCTTCGTAATTCTTAATAACAGTGTCACTCACAACTTTACAAAACTCGTTTTTACACTAAGCACAAATGTCGGTCTAAAAACGTGTATAATGAAATATCAACTGTTAATACTTTCTTTAGTGTCATTAGTAAGCCATACACACAAGGGCCTACTCATACGCAATCAGCTAAATTATTACGCAAAACATTGCCCGCAGGGTTGCCCACGGCACTAATAAAAGCTCCTCGCCTACACACCACACATTCTTTCCCTAACAGTGCAATGTGCAAAATTTTTGCGTCCAGAGTCGAGATAGATGCTCCTCTTATTTCATAAATATCGTCACTTGGTGAAAATAGTTAGTGCGTTTATGTTTTTAAATATTTGTAAATTTAAAAAATCACTCTATTTTATATGTTTTTCGAATATTTTCAAAATCAGTATTAAAACTTTGTTAGCATTATGATGCACACACGCTGAGTAAAACTACATAGATAAGTAATCGCGTGCGTTTATGGGCAAAATCATACAGGAAAACCGTACGGTTTTCCAAACGGTGTTGTACAGAGTTAAGCGTGGTAGGTGTCGTTCCCCATACACATACGGGCTTCTAGTTTTAATCTAGGACTATCTTTGATAATTTCACGAATAAGGACAAAACATTTGAAACACAATGACGAAGAGCAGTTCCATATTCAAACGAAAAAGATCCAGAATTTTATGTCTGTACCTGCTCTATAAGAACAAGTAAAACCGCGCAAGGGCCTCTTGAACTTTTATTCATTAATTAAAAAAGCTAGAATTAGTCTAAGACAAATTCTTATGATATCCTAGTTGAATACCCGTATGTCATTTCGTCTGGTCAAAGATCTATGCAAGATTGATTTTTGAAGTGGTTTTTGGCATTTATTTGTAGAACGGCTCGTCAGACAGAAAAAATGATTATAACCAATTTTATAAGATTTCGTATTTCGACTAGGACTGATCGTTTTCACAGTATACATAAAAAAACTGATTTTTTATATGGCAACACAAAGAAGGGATTGCCCGATTTAGCCCAGTTTTTAAATTATATTTCCTATTTGTTGACGTTGGCGCGTTCTCAGGCAGTGTCCAAATATATAGTGAAAAACGATTTTTTATATGGCAACCCTACGAAGGAGTTATCCGATTCGACCCATTTTCGAACTTATTTAACTTTTTTTTTTTAAAAGCCCATCTGCAAACTTTCAGCTCTCTAAGTACACGTGTTCTTGAGATATCGAAAGGACGGACAGACAGACAGACAGACAGACAGACAGACGGATGGACATGCAAAAATCAAAATATCTTTTCATATTATGCGCGGGTGTCCAATTCATTTTACTCTACCGATCATTATTTCTGTGCGTTACAAACGAAATAACAAACTTAGTATATACCCTATAATTTCATGGAAGACTATTCCCAACTTGTAATATTTTTCATTTTTCATTTCATTTCATTTCATTTATTTGGTTATAATTATTTTGTACAAATAAGAAATTTCTTTATTTATGTACATATCTATGAAGTTGAGAAAACAGGGATTTTTAATATTTATGGTAGAAAGAATGTATTGGAAAGCTTAATAATTATAGATAATAAATAATAAAAATGAGTAAACTTAGCTAAAATTAAATAGAAAAAAAAAATTAAACTAATCTAATATAGTATTAGTCAGTGGCCTGTGTAATGTGCTTTCAGCAATACCCTGAACACCCCCAACGATCCCGCACGCCTTATGGCAGTAGGAAGTGAATTCCACAGGATGATGGCATGAACAAAAAATAAACGCTTGGATTGCAAACAAGAATATCTAGCCACTAGAAGATTATTCGTGCGCGCAGACCGTAGGAAAACAAGTTTTTCTTTCAAGAAGAAAGGCTTGCCATTCAAAATCAAATTGAATAAAAATATGTTCAAGCGAATTTTCATATACGAGGAAAATGAACACCCAAGGAACTGATCGGCGAACTGGGATACATGATCAAACCGGCGAAGTTTATATACATACCGTACTATAGAATTAAAACTGACATTAAGTTTATTGCGCGAAACAGAGTCAAGGTTGCCACATATTATATCTCCCTGCGTGATAATTGGTAGTAACAGTGATTTAGCTAGAGTGAACCGAGTGCTAAGTGGTGTATACGATGCGCTGCACCAAACTTTGCGAAGACTTCCATATACCCTTGAGACTATACTGTTGATATGATCATTCCATGTTAAGTTTTTATTTACAATAATACCCAAAGTTTTTACTTTATCTTGCCATGGTATAGGCGTCGAACCAATATGTAATGGAGAAAATGTACTAGTATTAATAGACTTTCTGAATAGTACTATCGCCTGAGACTTGTCAGGATTTACTTTTAAATTATTTTTCAGTGCCCAATTATAAATAGCACTCAAGTCCTGATTCATCTGTCGGATGCAGTACTCAGTTAACCCACGAGGGCAACTCAGATATATTTGAACATCATCTGCATATATTAAAATGTTGACATATTTGAGTATATCAGGAAATCGTTTATATAAAGTGTTAACAAGAGCGGTCCCAATATAGAGCCTTGAGGAACTCCCGAACGTAGGTCAAGGAAGTCAGACCACTTGGATTTAAATATTACCCTCTGTTTACGGTTTTCCAAAAAGCTTTCAATAAGATTCAAAGCAGTCGAATCAAAATTATAAAAATTCTTCAACTTACAAACTAGACGCTTGTGATTAACAGTGTCAAAAGCCTTAGAGAAATCCAGCAGAGTAAGTATAGTAGGTCTATCTTTATCAATATCCAGACGCACATCATCAGTTAATTTGAGTATAGCCGTGGTGCAACTATGATTAGACCTGAATCCATTTTGCCAAGGGGACAAGAGCTCATTGACGTCGATGAATTCGATGATACTTGTAGAGATAACTTTTTCCAGAGCTTTACTGAGACAACATAAGATGCTTATGGGTCGATAGTCAGAGCAATAGGCGGGACTTTTCCTCTTAGCAATTGGTACCACAAGGGCTTTCTTCCACAAAGAAGGAAATTTAGAGGTCATTAAGCAAGTGTTAAAAATATGTGTTATGAACGGAAGAATACATGGAAGCAGAAGTTTAATAAAATTTAAAGGTCCAACCGCATCGAATTTAATAGATTTTATGGCAGCAAGGACTTCAACTTCAGTGACATTACGAAATGAGAGGCAATTCCGCACTCCTAATCTTGGCTCGATATCAGAAACTGAAATAGAAGAAGTGTCGAAATCTAAGAAACTCTGGTTAAGAATATTAGGATCAATATCGGGATCAGAAACAATTTTCTCATTCACTCCAATTGCTTGCAAGTTTTTCCATAATTTTTTGGGAGGGAGTTCTGAACTTAATTTGTTAGAATAATAACACTGCTTTGCATGCCGTACAGCTAACGTTACTCTGTTCCTAAGTACCCCAAAAATTGCCCAATTGGGAGAAGACTTGCACCTTTTCCAGTGTAAATAAACCTTGTCGCGATCTATAATTAGTTTTTCTACGTGTTTGGAAAACCAGGGACACTTCAGTTTCCTGCCATTAACCCTACGAAGAGGAACGTATTTATCAAACAAGTACATCACTAGCTCATTAAAATAACAGACTTGATAATCAACCTCAGGTATGTCATAAACATGGTTCCATCCCAGAGAAAATGCCTCCTCAATCAGCATAGGTAAATTTAGTTTACCATAGTCTCTATATTGGAAGCAGTTACTTGTTCCGCTATGCAGACGGTCCAAGTTGTAATTCAGAAAGAGCAAATCATGATCGGAGATACCCGGAATGGATAATTGGTAAAGCGAAGCTACCATGTTTATGTCACCCACAAGGAAAAGATCCAGCAACGTTGCAGTAGTAGGAGAGAAATGTGTTGGTTCTTTGTTTACAATTTTAAGCTCAAATTGATGTAAGTTTGAGAGAAAGCTTGAATTTGCATTACATTCGTCGAGAAGATTGAGATTAAAATCCCCTCCGATTATTATATGAGGATAATCTGAACAAACTTCGGAGAGTGCTTCGTATAACGGAGATAAGTTAGAAACATTGGGTGGTTTATACACAGAACCTACAAGACATTTATTTTCTCCGCCAAACAATTCAAGAATTATGAACTCTACTTCATTTGTACCCGACGTTGCAATTATTTTGCAGGAGATGTTCTCACTAATATATATTGCGACCCCACCTCCGCGCCTCAATGGTCGGTCCCACCTGTATAACTTAAAGCCAGGAATGTGAACTAGAGAATCAGGGATATGCGGTTTTAACCAAGATTCTGATACACAAATTAAATCAACTTTCGAGTCCGAGAATATGCTCACCAGTTCGTCGATACAGCCGGTAAGACTGCGTGCATTAATATTACACACTTTCAATCCAGGTGATTGTTTAGCAAAAACACGTAGCATGACATTAGTATAATTTATCCCATCCATGCCACCACCCGCAAGGCTATCGCCCGCCACAACCAGCAAGCGGGACACGCAGAGGGCATAAAGGGACCACCAAAAGCACATCACCCATTACCATGAAAGTAGAAAAAAACATAAATATATATATATATATATATTGTTAAGAATTTTGTTAGCAATAGCCATCAGTGCAGCTAGTAGTAAACAGAGCTTTTACAAATTAAAATTAATTAAAGATTATCTTCGTTGAGTGATTTAAGATTGCGAAATCTAGCGATACTGTCCATGGAAAAACAACTAACAAATGATATAAATTTTGACAATGTCATTCAAGACTTTTCTAATAAAAAAGTAAATAAAATAAATATATAATATAAACACTCTTACATTTTATCATTATGTGTACATAATCTGTTTAAACAAAAGAAATATTTTTTTTTTATTTATTTATTTATGTTTCGTAATTACCTATAAACACTCTTGATTTTGATTGACTTGGAAAGATGCGGCAAAAGCTCTAAGTACGCCACTCTTCAGGCTTCAAAGTTTTTACTGCCTTCTCAATAGCGACGATGTTCCTAACATGCACAGCCGAGGGCGCAAGCCTGGTGTTTAATTCCAACATACAACCTGTACACGACTATCTTGATTTGCTCAACTACCAGAGAGACTCCATTTACCTATAGCAATTGGAAGACTTTGTAACCGTTATATTGAAGTAATTAATTCCAACTAAATATTTGAAATTTCCCATCTTAAGAATCAGTATTAAAGCCAACCTATAGATATACCAGTATTCGCAAACTCAACCTCCTGTTACAATGCCTCAGTGGAAAGAGGTAGGATGTCATGATACGATAAGGCTCTAACGCTGCAATCTTTCCATACCAAGGGTTCCTGAATGTTATCTACGGTTAGCACAACGGGGTATACCTAGGTACTATAGTATGTACTATAATATTATACCCATATGGAGAGCATGATTAAATTAATTGGTTTACTTAAAAAACAAAAAAGGGTTAAAAAAAAGATTTTTAGTGCTGACTTTGAGAGTGTTTCTTACAATGAGAATCAACAAATAGATAAAAAAAATAAAACCACATAAAAACTGGGCATAAAATTTAATAAAACAAAAAAATCAAAACTTAATGAGATGTGAAAATGCTGGTTACCAAAATTAAAACTTCACTAATCCTGTAGGCCATAAATGTGTATCTATGTGTAACTATCATATAAACAACTAGAAGGAGGACTTCACCTTCTTTGCAATGGGTGGTGTAATCTTCAATGGATTTAAATTATTTCAAGTACTAAATACGTAATCGGTTTAAAATTGAATTTTATTGCTTGAATCGTTAAAACCTTAGAACGTAATGTGAAGTGCCTCGCCTCTATTAACTAACTCTCTTTTCTGCGGGTTCCATGCCCTAAATGTATGTTGCATTGCACTGAACAATGAAACGCATCAAGCATGCATGAAATTACCTTGTTTAAAAGATGTAAGTAGAATTAACACTGAGTAATTAGTAAAAGATTGAAGAAAGATTAATCGATTTATGTAAGTGGCCGCCATCAGCCATATAATGATAATTTTCAACGCCTAACATAAATAAAAAAGAAACAATTTTAAACTTTTATTCGACTTTCTTCGACCAATATGAAAAATTATTTGGCATCCTCGAGATACTGTGGAGCACCGATACGAGTAGTACCAAATATTGCATTTCTGTATTCTGGAGTTTCTGGCACAATCGCCCAGACATGCTTGCTTAAATAATATAAAAAAAAAAAAAATCCAATTAGAGGGTACATTGAAGGGTGGAATACATCCATGGGAAAAGTTTTTCGCTGTCTGATTAATACAAGGGAGCTACTCTACTGATATGCTGTGGCTGTCTGCCGTCTGCCGTATAGTTGACATGTAACTGGCAAGGTTTTAATACTGTTTCGTGTTTGGTGGTTCTACTTACCTTCTTCTTGAGAAACTTGTTTTATTTTTGTGTACAGCTATGTATACCACTTTAGAGTTAGGTACATGAAGATATACAATTTAACTTGAAATATTTCAGGTGGTAGCTTTATTAGGATGGTGCGACATGTACATTTCAATTATTATGTCGTGAATCAAATCACAGCTCATATGGTACCTAATCAGCTGAAAATATCAGGCGATGTGTATGTAGCAGAAATGTGCATGTTTCTACAGTGTGAAAAAATGTTTCCTAGACTAGGTTTTAAAAGTCAGTGGCCCATTTCACAAACTTACAAATTGTGTGCTTTACAAGTGATTTAAAAAAAAAAAATTGTAGACACCTTTATCTATATAATATACCTAGATATTTACCTACATTTAGTCAGACTTGTAAAGTACTTAAGTACATTGGTACTTAGCATTAAGTACATTGGTACTTAGTATCAGTACCAGTATCTGAACTTGTACTTGAAAATTTTTAAAGTATTTCAAGTCCAGGTACTGGTACTTGCACCTAGAATTTTACAGGTCTGCATTTAGTTTCACAAAATTGTAGTGTTCTTCATTCTCCAAAGGAAAATTTATAGGAATTTTTCCTGTTTTTGTTTCACCAAAAGTTATTTTTAGTTGTAATTCACAAGCCATAAATTTATAGAAATAGAACATTTTTGTTTCACTAAAGAAATTTCAGTTAGTTCGTGTAGTACATGAGAATATTTCATGAATGAAAGGTTTTGTGTTATTTTCTACAAATTTATTTCTCTTTAAAATGATAATATCATTTAAATAAGAAAATATCCTTAATGTGTCGAAAACAGCAGGAGTGATCCGCGATCCATGGGGCCCCTACGATCCTTGTGACCCACTAGTCTCTACCATAGTAGACCATCTAATTACCAATCTTTAAACTGGTAAAACAACTAATTACAAGTTAGTTTAGCTGTTAGATTTTGGCTACTGAAAGTAGACCATGGGATTTATTCGCAATTCTATAGATACATGGCAACAGATTTTCATACAAAGTAACATGCAAATAAAATATATTAAAAAATCTTTTAAAATAAATAACTTTCGTAAAGAAATTGCATTAAAAAATTTTTCTGTCTCAGTGATATACACAAGAAAAGTTTCGTTGTAAAATAAAAAATGCTACAATTCAGTTTAAATTACAAAAGTTTGGGCATCCATAACTACATATTATAATTAAGACTTTATCTGAGTTCTAGCATTTCTTATTTTACAACGAAACTATTCTTGTGTATATCACTGAGAAAGAAAACAATATTTTTTACTTTTTAGTGCAATTTATTTACGAAAGTTATTTATTTTAAACGTTGTTTTAATATATTTTATTTTCTACTTTTTAGTCACAAATTCTATACACTTTCTCTACTCTTGACTCTCGACTATCGAAGCTTGCCTCTCTTTTTTAACTTTTTTTAACTTTTTAAATTTTTTCGACTTTTTTTAACTTTTTCTAAATTTTTTTTTTAACTTTTTTAACTTTTTATTAACTTTTTTGCCTTTTTAAAACTTTTTTTAACATTTTTTAACTCGACTCTCGAATCTCGACTCACCACTGTCGACTTATATCCACACGGCCTAAATTGGACAACCCCTAGGGTGGTAGTTATCAACTCCACCCCAAAACCCCCCAAAAGGTAAGAAAATTTTCATCGAAAGCTCTCCATTCATTCATTCTAAATAAAAAAGATCCATGTAAATCCATGCACGTTTACTACCCTCAAATTCTTTCGTCACGAACGGCATTCAGGCGCTCAGCCGCTCAGACACATAAAGCTTTTTAGTCAGGGGTTTGTGAGTTGATAAAAGTTATTTAAAAAAAAAAACGTGACATTGCTTGCAACCCCAAATTTTTTTAAATTTCCCGTAAGTTTTCATGGTATACTTTCAGTAGCTAAACTCTATTTGGTAATCAGAGAAAACTTGTATACTATTGGCCCATGTTAACATAATAGTGGAAGCTTTGTCTGGCTAAGGTTATTATTATGAATATCAGTATTCCGCCTTTGAGCTTGCAGTCGGTGTGTTTCCTGTGTTGCGTTTGCTATTGGGCTTTATGTTATTATTCCTGTTGCTAACCCTACGTTGTTTAGAAAATAATTTCTTTTAAAAGGCCCCAATATCCTAAAGTGCCCTGGACGCCCCCACATGGCTAAAGACAGCCATGCTTATGAGATGCAAATATCGCAGACAAATATTTCAGCTAATTACCAATTGGTATACAATCTGCATGAGTCCAAAATCCACAAACGACCAAATTTCTGGCATATGATGCACTTATTACTTTTTCAATATCTTCATCCTCTGAGAGGAAGTATCATGGAACAATTTTTTTCTACTCTATTACGGTTTCCTTTGGACTAGTTTGCTAGGCCTCCCGTTTTGCCCTTTCTTATTCTCTCTTCTAAAATGGCTTTGATTGTAACATATTCTCATTTTTGTATCTTTACACAGTAAACTTAAACAGAGTCAGAACAAGCGTTGATGCTATATCATTAAAATAGACTACACGTGTCGTATCCTAGTTGGAGAGGCTTGGTTTAGGAGAAGCTGAGGCTTCATCATTCTCAACCATATTATTTGACTGATCGGGTTATGTAGACTCTCTATAACAACTTCTACCCCGTAGAGTTATCCAAGTTTCCAGCCACAATAATGAAACTAATCAAAGAATCATACTCGGTAAAAATATTTGGATTTATAGGAGACTCCTGTTTCTCTGAACTCGGGATTCATCTTTACTAATGCTGCTGACTACATACAATTTATTAAATAAATAGGCCATATTGTAAGGTGTTTTATGTGATTTCATATGCAAGTTACATTCTTCTCTATATGCTGCTTTAAGGGGCCCATAAAACTAAACGTTAAGAGGTTTCATCCTATGAGAGCTGTGTGATGGAACAGATAAGATCACGATGTGATTCTCCTTGCAATGATTAAAGGTTGCAAGAGAGATATCACTCATTTGGTTGTTAATTACTGAAAGCACATGAGATCCTGCAGTTGGCTTAGCATGGACAGTGAAATGCTTAAGCTAGTCAACAAATAAATCGTCATTGATCCATCCATTCATCGAGATTTTGTAGAAAACGTAGTAGTGATAACGGTGCACATTATAGTTATGTTTCTGCCACATTCTCCACTTTTGACGGGCTATGCTCTTCTATTTTTTATCTCTTAATACTTTTACAGGGTTAGTAACGATTGTTATACCCATATCAACGGGATTACAAATATTGTTCGGTGTAAATTTGAGTTTTTCCATTAGTTCTAGCTGATCATAAAACCCTAAGACATCTTGTTTGCTGAATGTTGCAACTCGGTTAAAGTTACATAAATGGTTCGATTACGTCGCAAAAAGTTGTTACGCCAATCAATGTCAACCATTTGCGTCTCTTCAGTAAATTTATTCTTTATATTATTTAATTTTGAATATTTGAAGCCTAGTTTCCGCAGCGCTGTCATGCTCAGTTTGTTACTAGAGATGTTACTAGAGATGCTATTTCTCTTTCTTGCTCTTATGTAAAAACAATGGGGTGATTCTGATCTTTTGTGTTAGCTTAGGCGTATATTTTAGTCACATATTATGTCGTATTTTTCATAATCATCATATTCATTTTGATTTATCCTTTTCATCAACTACAAAATAAAACTAAAATGAATTTGCAATGAATAAATGTCAGAAATACATTTAAAACTACGATAAATTATACAACTGCTTCCGAGGCTGTGAATAAAATTATAAACTATGGTAAATGGATATTTTATACAAAAAAGCAGTAGAAAAGTTCATTTTATTTTGTCGTATATTTTGACATTAAGGTACGACAAAAGAACAGAATTACCCCCGTGTGTTATTATTCAACTCACAAACTTTGCATTATATAGAATGAACTGAAATGACACTTGATATTACAAATTAAAAAATATTATTCCCAATTTAAGTACTTATATTACTCTAAATTGCTGTAGCATATCCATTTACCATAGCTAATGCAGTTGACTAATTTGTTGTACTCTTATGCGTGTATTCTGACATTAATTCATTGCAAATTCATTTTAGTTTATTTTGTGGTTGATAAAAGGGATAAATCAAAATGAAAATGGTGAATATAAAAGTACCACAAATTTGTGGTGAAATGTCAAAATATGTGACTAAATATACGCTTAACACTTAATGTGCGGGGTGCCGCTACCGCGTCACTAGAAAACCATTGGAATGTGATAAAAAAACAAACTTTAGAAAAAACGTTCTATCTTCCAAACCGTTTGTTATTTTTTAATGAAATTTGGAATTCTCACTTACCACAGTATGGTCCTCGATATTGTATACTATTTGTCAACAAGTCGCCTAAATTTTTAAAAATATATTGAGTTTATCACATAAATGTATGTCACGCATGTATTGCAGGGTGCAAGGTGCACTATGGTGCACTATGCAGGGTGTAATAATTGGTGCCCCCCCCCTCCCCGACCACAGAAACGATGCGTCTTACCACGCCCTTCACCTTATAATTTTTTGCTTGACTCCACCACAGCTATCAAACCCTTGAGCTAGGCGCACCAATTATTACACCCTGCATAGTGCACCCATAGTGCACCATAGATCAATTCTAGCTTTTTTACTTATTATTTACTATATAATGAGCACGAAGACAAAAGGGTATAGTGGACGTATATTGGGATTTTTATACATGTAGATGTAGTTTGGACCTTTACCAAGAGATTGGTATAGAACATTCGTATACACAAATCAGGTAGTTCTACCTATCCGGCCTTTAAAGTAGAGTCTGATAAAAAGGTAGAACTACCCGTCCCGCCGTTTAGCATCAGTCTGGCGCGTGGGTAGAACTACCTCTCCCGCACATAAAGTGTTAAGATACTACAAAAGATCAGAATAACCCCCCCCCCCTGCTTCGCTGCTGTACCAACTGTATTCACTTCTGACATCACCCCACCCCAACTATTCTGTTAGCCCTGCCACACATATCTGTATTTCGTCTGTACGTGTAACAGTTGCCGAGATATTGCATTATACTGACCGGTATCACCCCTTGACCGGCATTACCTCTTGACTGGCTTTTCCCCGTTCATGCTGCACAAAAGTGACGAATTTGTTTTGATGCTTCGAAGAAAAGTATATTGGCCTCACGTTAATTATAATCCATTCGATTACCCCTAACCTCACACCCCTGTAGCCCCTCCATTACGCAAACTTATCGTCCTTCTTTTGTAATATGTGAAAAAAATTTCTAATTCATCCAAGGTATTTAGCTTTAGCTAAGACAGGCAAATTAGTATCTAGGATAGTTATGTCGCAATTTCAGTGACATAAATATGAAGTTATATACCTACATTTCAGCATATTCTTCGATAATTACAATTAGTGAGCATAAACGAAGTATATCTGAAAAGTAACCGAAAACGATGAATGATCAATGATCATGATGAATGATTACTAATAGACACACAATAATTATTTGCTAGTTTTCTTTCAGAACTAAAAGGGTTAATTTCATTTTCCTCCTTTTATTTTCTGAATTTAGTTAGTACTTTTAATTTCACGTTTTTCGTTGCTATTCACATAAATGTATTCATGTCAAAGGAAAATATTTCACAAATCACACATAGATTGAATAAATTTAAAATTTGAATAATTCATAATATACAAAAAAAAAAAAAAAACATTTTTTCCTTAACTAAATTTTATAAACACAGACATACACCGGCTCAATATTGGTAGCTGTAAATCCCTACAAAGAAATCGACTGTTATACAACGGTAAGTATATAACTCTATTTTAATCTAAGCCTGTTTGCAATTTTTCAATATGTTATCTTTTGCAAAAATACTTGAATTGCGCAGAATTTTTATTCTCCAATTTAGGCATACATGGATTTTGTGTAAATACTTAAATCTTTAGTAGAGATATAAAATTTTTCTTTTGCTAGTGTTTAAAATCATTTTGATAAGAAGTAACCATCTGGTTTGTATTGAGATCGTCGTATAAATCATAAGTTAGCTGTACTTAAGACATACTATAAGTGTTGATAAAAAAAAAAAAAAACTAGACTGAAAGTAGGCAACACAAAAAAGTCGGTCATATCGAAATTCTCTAGTGGTTCAGCTGGTCTGGCTGGATATAAGAACATGAATAATTTGGGTCATTAGTTCATGAAGAATGTTTGGACGAGAAGTAGATACCGAAATATAATGAAATTGAGTTTAGAGAGATAAAAAAAATTAAAGAAGAACACAATGATTTATGTAATTTCATTACGTATTGTAGCAGGGTATAGATGTGTTTAGTTTATTCGATTTTGAATCGTAACTGTTTTTATGTTTAAAATTTTAAATGAAAGAAAATTTTGTCAGGAAAAAAAAACTGTTTTAACAAAATTGGAAAATATAGATCTGCTATTTTTTTTTCCCAATAATCCTAACAATTATAAGCCGATTAGCATGGTTGAAGGAGATCGGGACAATTGGGGTAGGTAAACTTAACTTTAATCAGAGCTTTACCAAATATTGTTATAAAAGTGTCTCAACTGACTAAATTGGTTAGTGCAGCCTATACTTGTTATTGAGATTATTTCAAGATTATGATTTTCATTCTACTCGGAAAACATTGTGTTAGTCGTGTACCGAAAAAACGAGGCAAAGTGAGCTATACAATAAGCCGTAGTAGATCGGGTATTTTTAAGGCAACCAAATAAATGCAACTGACTTAGATTATTTGTTTAACTGGCATGAAATATAAACATATCATAAACATCATTATGTACATGACAAAAAAAGTAATCTATTTCCTTTTTCAAATCACCAGATTAGAAAGTAATTGTATAAGAATTTGATTTAAACTTAAAATAAAAATTAAAAAAAAAAAATTAGTTTGGGGGCAAATTAAGGTACTCCACTCTGTTCCTGTTAGACTATTCCGCTTTGCAATATTTGAAGTATGAGGTAAGTAACACAAACATGGACGGTACAATCTGATGTTTCGTTTGTATGTAGATTTCTGGTATTCAAAATAAAGCTAGAATGCTTAACCGTTGTGAGTTGAATCATGTATCTTAATTTAGCAAACGGAGGGAGATTTTCCACTAAAATTACATTCGAAAGGGTATTTTTGAACTGCAGATCCCACGACTGTCTCAATGTTCTGTCCGCGCGGAGACTATAACGTATCGACTGAAATGTGCGTGTGCTCTAATACATCACCTTTAACAGGAGGAGAACTACCCCGCTTTGCTCCAGTACCCCACATTGTCCAAGTACCCCACTGTGTCTCGATCTCTCCTATATATTTTCTAAGCTCAAAATTTGAGTTCTCAATTTTTTTTATTTTGGATCTGAAGGTAATGCGATTTTTTGAAAGATGGTGTTGTATAGGATACTTCTTGAAAGATTTCAAGGGTCTATGAAATTTTACCGATATTTCTAATTATCAGACACTATACGTTGGTATGTTTAACCAAATACCAAGGTTCTCTCTGAATCTAGTGTTTATAATCGGGTCAAGCTGTAGGTATTGTATGTGAATTTTAGTCATGTAGTATCTTCAGAAAAAGTTATATTTAAAATAAACTAACCTGGGATTGCGTCTTGCTTTTAATCTTTAATGGGTGGGAGCATATGGTATCTAGAGTGAGATGTATATATACGAGGGGTCTAACATAAGTTCATGCAGTCACTTATTTGTTGGCAGGTTAAGCCTATATTACACTATGAGTGTTGCTCACGTGAGTTCTCACATGAGTTCCCTAAAATGACAGATATCAAAATGTAAAGACGAAAAATAAACTCATGTGAGCGTCATTTTCTGAACTCACATGAGTTTCAGTAAAATAGAAACGGTTCTAATTTGCTGTGAGTTAACCTAAAATTGTATTGTCAAAAGTAGGACATTTTTTGAAAATGAGTATCAGAAACAAGGTATTTTTATAATTTAATAAGAACATAGAGTCTATACAAATGTAATTTTAGATGGAATGGACCAAAGATGCTGTTTTTAAATTGATGGAGCTATGGCAGCTTTATCCTTGCATATACGACTGGCTGGTCTGTGGAGTCTAAATTTGTCATATTTTCATTATAATTTTTATTATGGAAACTTTTAATTAAATGAGCTTACCTTTAAATATTCTTGTTTTAACTTCAAATTAATTGCTTGGATGGTTTCCGTAATTATAAGAGAAATAGCTGGTTGTGATATTCTGAAACTATAGGATAGACTTTTGAAGGTTTCCCCGCTTGCTAAATATCTCAACGTTATTAACAACCTGAAGAAATTTTTTTGTTTGAAATTAGAATTAAAAACCTGTTATAAACTACCTTGCTTTAGCTGATATGGACTCTCGCAAAATTGTGTTTTGTTTTTCGATAAGAGGCTTTACAATTAATAATAATGTTTCAAACGATTTTGGCGTCATTCAAACAAAGTTTTGAAAGCCTTTCTCATCTTCTACTTTTAGCTCATCGATGACTAAATTGGTTAAATCACGTCCTGAATTTCTTTTTAATAGCCACGGCCGAGACCAAGGACGCTTTTTTTTATTCGGTTCTTAAATATCCGAAGAATAATACCCATTATTCCCAAAATGCTGGTGTAAATTAAAACTTTTGTCGAGTTTTTCATTGTTATTTTCATGACAGTCGACGTTCACTCATATGATTATTGCTACTCAAGGTGTGAAGATGTACACAAAGTACACATGTCAGTTTGACGTCATATGACTTTTCATAGGTATATTTCATAAGAGAACTCACGTGAGCAACACTCATAGTGTAATATGGCCTTTAGAGAAGCGTGTAAACGGATATAAGTAGCTTGGGATGTTCTGAAACTATAACAGTAATTTAAAAGTTGTGGTGCAAAATGAACACAAGAAAAAGCAAATTAATTGATCACTAAATAGTAAAAATTCCACCATCGAGCAAGAAAGAAATGAGGTATACCACCTTTTATGGATTTCATTATGAGAATACGAGGACCTTCCAGTTGCGTATGGTTTATTTAAGGGTATGGCTTCATCAGAAAATTCGTTCATTACGTTTTATTCGATGCTGCTTGAATTTAGTTTGTACCTTATTTTTGCTTGTATAATGAATTAAGAAAAACAAAATCTGTAAACGTCAAAACAACAAAATTTGTAGCTTCTTAGTTGCATTTTTATTATATTTGAGTTAAACATTTGTTTTCTGCGCATTAATTACAACTTGTAACATGTAATAAGATGATAATTAATTTATTTTTTGTGACGAGTAGATACTTGACCAAACCGTTACAAAGAGGTATTAGAATTGTGAAATAAGACTTAAATGATACAATTAACTTTTTGGTAACTAATTAGTTGCGTACTTGCTAACTATCTAACTTCAAGCATTTATTGAAGCAAGCTAAAAAAAAATGCTTAGTGCAAATTAAAAAGATTTTTTAGTTTTCAATATAATTTCTGTCATATTTCCATATACTGCATTCCAACATGTGCACAAATTCTTCTTTTTTAACCTGCTCCATTACCAAATTTTATTACAATTGTGGACATAAAAAACTGCATTTGACACATAAAATTTTGCTGAAATTTTTTTTTCTTTTTTCAAACCATAATGCTAATAAATTTTTTTATGATTTTATCTAACTATAATGTCGGCGCTCGCATTTTTCCAAAGTATTTGTACATCATATATTAAAAAATTTTTTTAAATAAATAAATTGCACTAAAAACTAAAAAATAATTATTTCTTTCTCAGTGATATATACAAGAAAAGTTTGGACATGAAGGTAGACAATTGTGAATTAGTTATGGATGCCCAAGCTTTTCTTATATACTATATCACTGACAAAAAAAAAAAAAAAATTATTTTTTACTTATTAGTGCCATTTACCTATTTATGATATTTATTTATTTTAAACGGTAAAAGCAGTCGCCCGGAAAAGATTTCGGCTTCAAACCCCGAACGAGGCGGTTGTTTTTTCCTCTTGTATTTATGATTTGATTTGGAATCGTTAAAAAATAAATGTTCTTAAAATTCTTCTATTCTCCATCGTTTAGTATGCACATTATGTCAGAAGGCGATGCAGATGGTAATTTTCGAATTGTCACCTTCATTTCTATTTTTGTTTTGATTTGTCACTCACTGTCTATTGCTGAAAATGTCCTTACACAAATTTTATATTTCTAGCGACTACCAGTTGGTGCTGTTATCAGGGTAATTGCAATTACCCAGCAATTTTTGCGAATATAGAATACCCTGAAATTACTCGCTCGTTTTCGCATGGTATTTTTCAGAATACTCAGGGTATTTAGTGACACACATGAAGTAAAAGCAGGCTAATTTAAATATCCAATTAAATTTACCGTATGTGTATCACAGGTATTATGTAAAGCGGTCTTATCATCCTCCAGATATAGTCTGCAGGTGGGATTAGAGCTTATGCCAATAGTGACAAGGTGTTTTCTCAAAAATGTCATAAACTCCTTTCAAATCTCAGCATAATAGCCATAAAATAATGACAGGGCATGAAATTGTCGTGTGCATATGTAATTCATAGGGTTATGAAACAATTTTTCCATTAAGACTGAGCACAACGATGTTGCATTAACCAATTAGAATTAAAAAAAAACAAATGTCTTGCATCGTCAGATTTTCAGACTGCTGCAAGATATGTATGTATGTTCATCGCATCTTTAACTAGACAGAGATTAAGAATTTCTTAGTGATTGATGCTAGTGAGAAGATACGTCACCGCAAGAGTTGGTATGCAGATATATACCTACTATGTATGTGGATATTAGTACGTACAGCTAAGTTAGCAAGTAAGAACGGAAGTGTACTGAAGCAACACAACCAACAACTCAAAACCAAAAGGAAACCGTAAAACGAATTTAAATTACGAACTGCTGCAAAAGAAGTGGCAGGCCATCAAGAAATCCACTAGTGGGGCGACGCAGGCTTGATTAAAGCGTGTTGAATGCGATTACGATGCCACTCAATTCGTCCCAACTGAGTGGATCTAAAAACTGCTTAGACTTGAACGTATTTGGTGTCTTCGCATTGTTTCACTTTTCCCATAATTCTTAGTGTGTTCACGCACTCGTGAAATTGTGCACTGCATTTCGATGAGCTCTAGCCACATTTTATGCGACTGATATGGAAACGAATTGAATAAATAAATAAATAAAAACTCGGCTTCCAGTTGGCTCAGTGCTTATTTTTGTGCCCTTTATGGAATTTTATCTGGTCTTTCTATGAATCAAGAGAGTCTTTATGTGCAGAAGATAAGAGTATATTTGGCAAACTCCGAGTTATTGACACTTGGAAGAATGCAAAGAGGAATAGGCGCCGAGAAATTGTGTCGGAAGTAAATGTAGTGGTCGTTCAGGACAAATAGTATTTTTGTTGTTTTGCATTAAAATTATTATTTTTTTATTTATTCCTATAACATTATATATCTACATATGTATGTAGCTTATGTATAAGAATAAGAAGGAAAGCGTTGAGTTGAGATTAAATTTAGAAATGGTGAATGTCTAGTGTCCACACATTCCGGCTTGGGGATTTTGATGTTGGAAAAATGTCCGGGAATTTGAGAATCAAATGTCACGAATGTCGTTAATTTATGCAAATGTCATTGTGGAGAGGAAGTTTTTAATGTTAAGATAATCTAACTAATTGAATTGATACTTATGCCGTCATTAAATCTAATTGAAATAAATGCTTTTCTGGCTTTATTTTTAATTGAACCATTTTCGCGTGCATTTAAAAATTCGTCATTATTGAAGTGATGTCGCTAACTTTGGAAAGGTGTCTATCACAGGTGCGTGTACAAGGAGGGTGGGGGGGGGGGGGGGGGGTGGCACGGTGGAAACCTTCGCGGTTATTTGAATGAGCGAGCTGTAAAAGCTTAACAGGATGATTTTAGTATGGTACGGTTTGGTTTGTAGTGTTTAATAACCTCCTTCCGATTTTCCGACGGTAAACGGCAGCTGGATATTCGCCGTCAAAACAGGTAGTCGAAAAATTGGAAGTACAATTATAACGACAGGCAGTGAGCGGCGATTGTGAAAGCAGAAGATTCTTTTTTCTTTTTTTTGAGCGTTTTGAAACAGATTTTTATCGAGAACTTTTTATATTATTTTGAAAGAATTGCAATGGACCAAAGTGTGGAAAGGAAAAATTAACTAAATTAAAATCAAACTAAATGCCAAAAATATCACAACTTTAACATTTGTATTTAAGCGCCTCAAAATATCCATTCAAACCATGTCTTTTTTTGTCAACTCGTCTTAACTGGTTATTTTTTCATCAAAATCCATTGTTTTGAAATTGACGCGTCTTACTACCTTGACAAAAATAAATGCCACAACAATTTCATTTGTTTGATTTTGTTGGTAGTACTGCAGCGACGATAGCAAAATTAGAAATTGATTAGTTGTTCAAAATGTTCACGTTCGTAAGGAAGCATTAAATTTTTCTTAGAAATACACTTGCAAATTGTTTTTAAGAATTTGAATGAATAACTATTAACCAACAACGGTCTAAACGAATTGGTGCATTGATTCTGGTAGCTCACTCTTTCGGACACAGGGGTACACGCATTCAGTCTTCTTAGAAAGATCTGAAAATTCTTCTTTAGATTTTTCATGCACTATTGGCGGCGGACAATGATTCCAAAGAGTTATATTGATTCAGATGCCTTGGCTGATCCGGGTCGCTAAAGATATATTTATGAGCGTTGGAAAACGATCAGTTGGATTGATGCCACTAAAATTAATTCTACAATTTTTCTTAACAATTTTTACGCCATGACTATTAAAATAAAAACCATTCGCAATCCTCTGCCTGCGGTACTTGCCGTTGCTTTGCTTGTACTTTCGTATTACTTCAAGTAGTGTTGTTTAATTTAACTTCACGTTTACTTTTAATTTATAGGAGAAGAATAAACTAGCTACACTAGTTAGCGATGAAGGTAGAAATAGTAGCGAAAGTGGAAACCAGAAGACTGATAAGACTTTTGATAACTTTTTTCAGAAAAAATCAACATCAGTTAAGTACCCTTCAAAAGAAATAGTCAGTGACATATCATGCACTTCTACTCCTATTCCTTTGAATGCGAATCAAGGTGCAACCTCTCACTCTCAGTCATTTACTTCACCCGGGACAGAATCGGTTGCGTCAAATCTATTTCTACAATCTTTGCACGAGAAAGAGTATCTTGATATGAGTCCTTAATGACTGTCCACTCTGAGATCGATATTGATGTGGATAATATTATCGACAGGTTTTCCAAATCAAACCGAAAATTGGGTTTTGTGATATCTAACTTAAATATGATAAAAAAAAAACTTAAAAGCGACTACTTCCGACTTTTTCCTTCCCCCTCGAACGTTTTAGCTGTGACCCCCCCCCCCCCCACCCCTCCACAAGGCTACAGGTCTGGATATGCGCCTGCTCTATCATCGGAATCGAACAATGAAATTTATAAGGCAAAAAATGCAGACTTAATATTATATATTTTTTTCTATGAGGTATACTTCGTGACGCATGCAAAATGAGGTGTGACATTGTTTTCTTGGCAGTTGATCTTTAATTGCTTTTCGCAGCCTCGTCGTGTTCCAAAATATGCTGTTGCATTAATAGTGTACTGTCCTTGGACATGAATTAAATATGCACAACCTATTGATTGTAGAAGAAAACGGTCAGCATAATAATCAATAAAAGAGGGAACTGTTCAGTAGTTTTTCGGACGTAGAGAATGGGGATATTTCTAAGTGAACTTCATGTTTTATCGCCGTATAATTCCCTCAACTGGAGATTAATTTTAGTGATGTTACACCTTTTTATCAAGAAAAAATGAATCAATGCGGGGATAAATACCTATTTGAGTTTATTGAGGCCAATGAATTTCTTACATGCTTGCATTCGGATTTTCATAGCTATACGAGCGCAGTTTATTATGACGACTTATGATTTATTATTATTATTTGGTAGGAGAATGCATACAGAGCTCCGACCTCTCATTTAGTCACCGCGACTTTTGTGACATTACTCCTAAGTGCCCTAGGGCGCCCATTCGAACTTAAGATCTTTTACAAAGCCTATAACATTCTTGGGGGCCATCTTTGTAACATCTTCTGCCAGTGGGGGTGCCTTTTCTAGATGTCTTTTAGCCTTACGCGGCATAGACACAGAGCTTCACAGTCACATAGGACGTGTTCAGTGGCTTCATAGTCTTCCATACACAAGCGATCATCATCATCATCATCATCATCGACCTTACCCATCTTTTTAAGGTGATATCTAAGTGCGAAATGCCCAGTAAATAAGCCCGTTATGAGCTTTAATTCCTTTTTTCTGACCGTAAAGAATATTTTTGTCTTGCCCCATCCCCGGGATATTTTCCCCCGTGTGCCATTTTAATTCTGTCTTCTCAAAGCCTGATCTGTGCTGAGAAGTGGCTTTTTGGGTATCCAAAAACAGGCTCAGGGCCAATAAACGGAGATCTAGCTCCTCCCTTTACAAGGCGGTCATCTCTACTTGGAGTTGTGATAGATAAGCATTTTGCAAAGTTGTACTTTGGGACAACATCACTCATAGCTGATGGCTTCCATGGTAGGTTATCAATATTCTGCCGTGTTCATAATCAGAGAGATTCAAATTATAATTATTAAATGGATAGAACGCTTGTCTTCGGGACTCCACATTGAATTCAGCTATCCACCTCCCTGCAACCCAAGTTAGAGTAATATATGTGCCGATTTTTTAACATTGAATTAATCCAATCACATAGATGTGTTTCTAGCTTTAAGGTCTCCAAGGCATCACTTATTGGCCTTTACCCGAAGCTGTTGAATGCTGCCTAAATATCGAGGAAGGCATATAACCATATATTATGCTTCTTCTTGACATCGATATATAGAGCTGCCATTGTATTCGGATAAACCTTAGTCTGGAACCAGTGGTGTACGACGAGTATGGCATTTCAATACCAGGCTTAAAAAACACAAATACCACAGCACCCATCTATTTGTCTGTGACAGGCCATCCATTTGACTAGGGTAATCCGTTGGGCTCCCTAGTCATTTCATGTTACCCTAACTAAGAGAGTGTTCAGTTAGTAACTAAGTAATTCAGTCTCACACCCGTGCGTGAAAGCATTATTTTGATAAATCTAGTTAAAGTAAAAACTCAGAACAAAAGTATAAAATTTCTAGTAAAACAAAGAAAAAAATGAAATTACATTTACACGGTCTATAATTTTTCACTTTCTGTTTCTAAATAAGGTAAACATAATAAAAAGCATATAAGCGTGAACCGAGCGTATTTATTTTCCATTTTTAATTTTAAGTTTATGGATCTGATCACAAAAATTATAGGTACGGAAGAAGTGCGAATTAGTCAGAAATATTATGCAAAGGTGTTTTTACTATCCACTAAAGTATGTTAATTGCGCTGATACCACACATTTCGCATTAAGCCTTCGCCACTTGAAATTTATTACTTGGTAAAATTTCAGCAATGGCAAAACCATTTCCGTTGCGAAAAGAAAAAGTTACTCGTGCATCTTCGTACTAATTTTGAAGATTCCCTTACATTTTCGAAAAATCATTTCCAAATCCTATCTAATTACGAAATTAATCAAGAAATATTTATCATGGCTTCGCCGTATACAAAATGTTGCAGGAAAACAATTTGTTTGTGAATTGTGTGAAATCTACTGCAAGGATAAGCAGCGCTTTATTCAAATTGTCTGCAAATCATGACCGGGAATCTCTGCAAAAATTGCTTCCCATGATGAGTTTGAGAAAAAAAAAAATAATTGTTCAACAACAACAACAAGGAAATTCCAAACAATAGAAATGAAAATGAGTTAAGGGTCGAATATGTACGAGTGTAAGAATGTTCCCACATAATTTATTACCATTTGCCAACCTAATTACTTGAGTAGAAAATCGTAGAAATTCATTTTTTCTGGGAGTTTATCGAACATGCTAAAGTGCGTCGAGATTTTAAAGGGTCATTTAACCAACAATAAGAATTATTCACGGTAAGAACGTAGTTTAAAGGTAAACTATCCAAGCGGCTGTGGTGTGTTAAAGTTTCAGAGTTCAAAGGTTTGTTTCTTTGAAAATATATTTTCTCGTTTCTCTATAATGCATGCATGCTCATGTAAAGTAATTGCACTCCACAATAGAAATTGTAGAAACCTATATATGTAAGTATAATGTAGGATACAAGAGACTACCCCTACTATAATGTACATTTGCATATAGTAGAGCAAAAATATATTTAGAGTATATCTGTGTACTTGTTAGCTCAGTTGGTAATCCCAGGGGTCGTGGGTTCGAATTCCACCTCGACACGGACCTAAAGTTTTTCTTCTACCTTGCTTCCTTTCAACTTCTATAGCTTCCCCTACTTAGCAGTTTAGCACAATGGGCGGCCTTGGCCTCCGTTCTTGGGATCTTTCGTCCTCCTGCTTCGAAAAAAAAAATAGTTAGAGATTTTGTCAAAAATTTTGTTATGTATTCCTTTTTCTAGCTAAAAGAGATTATCGCAGTCAAAACCAATCTATCCATAGGCACCAAGCTACCACATTATTTTGTAAGTGATGTGGTATTTCCTTTAACGATAAATTTGATGAGGCCCGTTAAAAAAAAAAAAAAAATTAACAGAATAAAAAAAATACATAATTCAATAGTAGAATGATCGAAAATGCGTTTGGTATTATATCTTCCCGCTATTGTCATCCAAAAAATGTCAAATGTCAATTGGAGAAGAGCAATGGCGACCAGAACCCCTGCGTTTTCAGTTTCCATCTACCTTTGAAAAATCTAATAGCGCTTCGACATCGGCATTTGCAATGCGAGAACAACTATGACAATATTCATACTGTAAAAAAAAAATCAATTAATTTTATTTTTAGTTTTTTTTCTTGAAATACGTCTTTAAATTTTTGTTGATTGCCTCCTGCATTTTATCGATTTGGTCATCGTTCAAATTCACTTTGTCAATACGTGTCGCCATGCACTACATGAATGACGCAGTAGGCGACATTAAGCCTGAATTACAATTACGACTGATCAGTCGATGGCGATTTTGCCGAAATGGTAAATTCATGTGGCAGGATACAATTGCAACTTCGACTTCGACTGCAATGAAACTAAACTTTGCTCAAAGTGCAAAGTTGGTATTGGCTGCGACCAACTTCAATACAATCACAGAACTTGGCACTTCTGGTTTGTTCAAGCAGTTGCAGCTTTAATTGAATTAAAAATTTCACCTCAGCGTCGACTTCGACTTAAAATTAAGTCGCAGTCGACAGATCAGTCGTAATTGTAATTCAGGCATTCCCTCTTAAGACAAACCTTATGAGGCCGTTTCCAGGGCGAAGTTTAACGGATCAACAAGAATACTTTAATCGTCGATTATCGAGGGCCAGGAGCACTATTGAAAATGCTTTCGGTATTATGTCTTGCCGGTGGAAAGTTCTCCTGCATGACTTATATTGTCACCCAAGAAATGTGCGAAAAATTGTTAGCGCTACAGTGGTCCTGCACAACTACTTGCGTAAGGAATGCGTTGTCTATTGCCCACCGAATTTCGTAGACCACGACATTGGTGATTCAATCCAAGAAGGACAATGGCGACAGGAAACCATACAGCTTCATCGGCATTTGCAATACGAGCGCAACTATGCCAATACGTATGCGGTAGTAGGATTGAATAAATAAAATGATTTTTGAGTTTTAACGAGTTTTATGATTTATTTTTCTTTTCACGGTACAATTTTAGTTTTTTGTTAACAAAGTATAGCACTCCATCCTGCATTTCATCTACCTCGCACTCGGAAAGACTTGTCATATCAATTTTTTTTGGCAATTGTTTGCATAAACATTTCGGTAGTCGAGAGCTCAGTCGTCTTCAGATATTTACTTGCCTCGTGTAAAAAGTTGGAATACTGCTTATCTGTTGCCGTTGATGAGCCAGCATTCTTATCGCACGATTTTCTTGTCGTCGAATTGCTTTCTTGCAGTAAGGCAGGCGGTACCTCTCCTGAATAAACCTCCATAGCTGCTATCACAGTTGATGAGCCTCTACTGTGGTAGATGACAACAATGGTGATTCATCAAACACCCCTAAATCAAATGCGCTTTGCGCCCGCTCCACATCCGGTGGCAATGGTTCATAGTTGCTAATTGTTTTCGTACAAAAGTAAGATATTATATTTTTTTGCCTAAACAAATATTTTTTTCCTTACATCGGGGTTATATGTCCATCGACGAAACTCAACAGGTCAAAGTACTTCCACTTTGGTTTCCCAACCGCTCCACTTCCAGATGGAGTATTTCTCGCCTTGCTCAATTCGATTCTATACACATTGCGCAAAGACTTCCACCTTGCCTTCAATTTCTCCTCTTTAAGTAAAAAAAAGTTTTGTAAAATTCAAAGCGGATGCTTTTGTTGTATTTATAGCGCTTCTATAACTAAATGCACTTTCACATCAAACACAAGAAATGAAAACATGTAAACCGAAAAACTTATTTTATTCCACTTTAAAACAAGACTTTTGCTTCAATGATCAATAAAATCATGAGAAATAGGATAAACTAAAAATTTTACTAATAAAATAATACATTTATCTCATAATTTTAAGAAAAACACAAAGTGCCTTAATAATTAAATGCAATACAATTAAAATAAAAACACACTAACTAGAAATATCCATTTCCCCACTTATTTTCTGACAGGTTTTATCTTTTTTGTAATTATTTTTTTCCTTCACTAGTTCAATCAGTTGTTCTTCATACGATGACATCGTGCCGCTCTAAAATCAACTAAAAACTTGTTAATACAAGCCAGAGCCGGAGCCGCCATTGTGTTAAATTGCACTGCCATACCTCACATTTGATTTTGACAGGCTTCGCTCTCAAACCCAAAGCCAGAGCCGGAGCCATCATTGTGTCATGGCCTTTGAGGCCGGAACACAATGTGGCGCGGTAGCTCGTAGCTGGCGTGGTAGCCAGACCTGTCAAAATTTGAAAGCACGGAAAGTCTATGATGGCGTTCCAATGTGTAGCTGGTGCTGGCGCTGTAGCTCATTTTTGCCAAATTTTAATTTTTGGCGCGCGCCAAATCCGACAGTCGTTAGAAATTAATATTTTTATTGAAAAGTTCGTCATCATTCTCTTTATATATTTAAATGTTTTTTTCGTAGAATCCTGAACTCATCCTCTGTTGGTATATAGAGGTTTAACCCACCACTTTCTGCGTTTTTTGTCTTTAAATATTTATAAGTGAAAAAGCACAATTGCACTACACATTCTAAAAAGGTCATTTCTTGTATTTCTTCCATATTAAATAATATTTTCAAATTCCATAAATCAAATAAAAGTAAATAATGAGGTATTTCACCGTCCGTACCATTGGCTACAAGCTGCATCATTGTAACCAATGTTAGCTACTTGGCGCGCGCCAGTGCAGCTACAGCTCTTGTTGGCTTCGTCAATAAATGCCAGCCGAAGCTGATAGCTCACTTCGTAGTAGCTTCCTGACAGGGTGCACGCTAGCTCGTCTCAGCTGAAGGCGGAAAGTATGGGGTGAGTCGAAAGAAGAAACCCTGTCACTATCACGCACCATAAACAAAACATTTCATTGTTGAACACACATCACTTACATTTTGAAATAGTGGTGAGGATTCGATGGTGATGACTCACTCTCACCGTGTCCTGGTCCAACCTCCCTTGGCATCATTGGACACTAGATTCTGATGCCCCTTGATCCTGAACGCTAGAGGAGTAGCGGACCTAGTCCGCCTTCATAATCAATGAAAGGAGATCCGAGAGAGAGAGAGAGAACGGAGACAGAGAAAATAGCTCCGCTTAAATATTCAGAAATTTGATGCGGAACCAAAAGGAACGATTCGACTATATGCAGTCGTCCAATTATGATGTTCTGATCCGAAAGAAATATGGTTGCCTCACAATAAAGGATAAAAATAAAAACAAAAATAAAAAGATATACAGGGTGTCCCGTAAGTCGACGTCAAGCCGGAACGGGGTGATAGACCAAATCGTAACAGCTACCAGAAAAATATAAAAAAAATCTAAGTCATGTATTTTTCAAATTATAGGCATTTCTTTTGTTTTCGAGAAAATGTACACCTTGTGATGGTTTTTTAGCTCCTGTTGCTACAAATATTTATTTTTTTTTTCAATTTTATTTTTGTTATGTAATCCCGAATAGTGCTTATGTAACCTGTTGCTTTAAGTTCTAAGCCAACTGCTCCAGCTTGGAAGAAAATGTCACATTTTTCCGAACCAACTTTAACTGACTGTACTGAAAATAAAAAAATGTAATACGCCAGTCTGGCAAGTAACTTTAAAAGTTGACGCATTTAATAAGGATTCTAAAATGGTACAACACTTGCTACATTATATCTTAGATTACGGAAAAAAAAAATATTTTTCTTCAAGAAACCCAGTTTCGAAAAATTTCTTTTCACCTACTAAAATTGATTCTAGTGTACCCAAAGCTTGCCTTAAGAGCGTAACTTTAAGATTCTAGTTTGAGTGAGATGGAGAGTCATTGCATGAAGTGTGTATGAGCCCTTTATTATCGAGATATAAGGTCTCAAATTATGCGCTATGTACCGTGTTCCTTTGCCATTTTTCTCGAAAATGCTCACAGATATCATCGAAGTGCTAGTAAGAAAAGTTACCCATCATTAGCCGCGCTATCTTTTGGTTTGGTAAACATTTCAAAAAAAGCCACACGAAAAATGGATATCTTCGGTTTGGTCCTTTTCGTCCTTTCTGAGGATACATTTTTGATATATTGAATAATTGCAAATCGAATGCATACCTGTAAATGATTCACCTTCTATTTGCGAAGAATTTAGCACTTTTTTTCTAATTTGATTTGCAATTATTCATTTTAACATAACACGCAAATACATTCGAAATTCTGAAAATTTTATAAAAGACTAGAAGGGAAAAAGTGAATAATGCAATAAACTCCTATTCAACCAAATCCAAATAGACTCTGTGAAGGGTATAATAACCAACTTCATAAATATTCGTTTTGTTATATGTTAGTCTGCATTAAGGCTTTCGCAGCATTGTAACGAAACATTATCTAATAACATTTTTGCAGAGATATTTTAAACAGACCACCAATTTAGGTCTATTTTACGTGTGGGAATATTTTATAGATTATTACAAAATCTCGACAAGAATGTGCAAAACTTTTTTCGGCTGAGGCAATTATTGGTATAACTGATAAACATTTACGAGATATTTATGTTATTTTAACTTATTGTAACATAATTACATAAAAATTAAAAACAATTATTATTTTATATTTTTTTATTATATTGCATTAAAAATAAAGCGTTTCCACTTCACAGAAAAAAATTATAAAAATATAATAAACAATTTAAATAAAAAATATACATTCAATATAAATTCTCAAAAGGTAATTTAGTATAAATTTAACAAGGGACACGATAAAATGCATACATACAATGATAATCAGAAATCATTAACTACTTGAAAGATTTCATTAGATAACTCAGACTCGTCATCCTTATTAGTTGTCTTATTATATTCGTAAACAGATGAAAAATTCATATTTTTTATAACTTCTTCAATTGCATCAAAATTATGACAACATTTGTTATTACATTTTAGGTAGACATTATAGTAACAAATGAATTTAATAGTTTAAGTACCATTTTATTCCTTAGCTTCGTCTTAATAACATTCATTTGACTAAAGACGCGCTCTACCTATGCATTTGAAAATGGAAAAATTAAATATTCGATAGCAAATTCTGCTCCACCAAAAAATTGATGGAATCAGTGTTTTCATCCCAATCAATTACGAAAATATTCTTATTTTGATTAATTATTTTCAATGCTCAAGCAAAAAATTTTCACAATTATTACGAAGCCGAGCTTGACTTTGAGAATTCAATTTCCTGCTCTACCGAAAAACCTAAATATGGATAGGTACTTATTCCAAAGTTCTTTGTTAAGAGGTGAACTTATAGAGTCAAAATTTGAAATATTTTTTGGCACCATGCAACAATTTTTTTCAACTACTTTGGTAATATCTGCATAGTTACTTTGAAATAAATTATTTACTTTTGTAATTTCTTGTAATAATATGTACTACTTAAGAAATTCCAGAAAAATTTAATTTTCAATATTTTTGTATAAATCTGAGAGAATTCTCGCTTTATGATAAAAAGAGCGCAATTTCAAAGTATGTTTTTAATTCTATCCATTGAGCTGTTATTCTTTCAATTGCTTTGTAAATTGACATCCACCTTGTATTACATGATCTCACTATTTTTAAATTGGTTTTACCTTTTGTAACCCGAGATAATAATAATAATAATAATTCTTTATTTGGTTAGGTACAAAGATACATATGCTATCTTAGAATGTACAAAGTGCAGTGGTTAAATTAAATTTATCGTTACTCAATACAACTACGAACTAAGCAATGTAAAATAGAGAAAAAACAAAAGATTTGATAATGGAAGTAATAAAAATAAAGTAAAGAAAAAATAGTAGAGACTATAGACTAAAACTAAAACTAAAAATAGCGTACAAGAGAAAAAAAACACAAAGACCCCAAATGTGCGTCACCATTACTAAGTAGAAAGGTTTGCATGTTTAATGAGCCTACAGAAGTTTCTGTTGGAAGCTGTGCGCTGAATATTGCTTGGAAGCTGATTCCACCTCCGAGCACACTGAACAAAGAAAGAGCGCTCACCATATTGACTCCTGCATCGAGGAATCAAAAGGTTTACATGTCTGGTCGATTGCAGGAACTGTAGCTTCTCAAATAAATATACTGGTTGTTTAAGATAAATAAGCTTGTGCAGAAATTTCAGGCTGCGAAAAGTGAAATGAGTCTCTAAATTGCTACCCAAAAGAGAGCTTGCATATAATGAGATATGGCTACTTCTAGACAATTTGTAAATATATCTAATCACATCATTGAATGCTACGAGATAGTACAGCTTGCATACAACTTGTATTGCCATACTTCTTGCACGTGTAATCCCTACTGTCATGCAGGCAGCTCAGCTTTCAGCGAACTTTCATAATGAAAAATCATGGCATCTGAGGTGATAGTAATTTGAAATTTTACAATTTTCAAGATGGCGAAAAAGAAATTCTTGAGAGAAATTAATAAATTCATACCAGAAAAATGACATGTTCTGGGATCATTTGCATTACATCATTTACCAACACCTTCTTCTTCATTTTTATCTTTTGTTTTTCCGATTCTGTTTCTTCCTTTATTGCTAAAATTTCCGACATACGCAAGACATACATACGCAATGACACTTTTTAAATGATCTTGCCTGCAAGATGATAAGACATCAAGCAAATTGCCTTCTGGTGTCAAATTTAAAATCGCGTTGAAAGGGAAGCTTGCATGCAAGCTGTACTATCTCGTGTAACCCCCAGGTTACTCTCATTAATAAGTTTGAGTATTTATTGTGGAATAAGCTTGGTGTCGTGTGCTTGAGTTACTAAACAAGTTATTTGTTTCAGAAACTAAAGTGTATGTTTCAGAAACTGAGGACACAGCAAGTTGAAGAGAGTAGCAAACATAAGGAATTGAAATTATGAAATTCGCTTTATTAATGGGATGGATGAATACAAAAACCATATGAAAACGAAAATGTGCTAAAATTATGCCAGTTAGAATTAAATATGCGAAAAAAATGCTGATTTTAAAGTTGTGCTAATCGTGGGAGAAATGTGCTAAAGTAGCACAAAAAAATTACGGTCTGGCATCATTGCCTCTAATATCTCGTAGTATAAAAGGGAAATACAAAAAGAACGTATATGCAAGGAATGCACTTGGCGTGGGGTAATTTTCGCCACCAGTCACTGTCAGGCATTAGGTAAGAGCGCACATTTAATAATGCTACTAATTTGGCAAAAAGTAAAAAAAACATAGTGTCGGGCACTTTAGTTTCTTGCTGAATGTGGTCATCATGGTTAAGTGAATTAAGGACCTTTATATTGCTATTTTCATTTTGTGAGCACTCTGATACTACTTAAAACTATAAATGTTTTATTGTTTTTGTTTTTTTTTTATCTAAAAACATGTTCTTATACCTTTCGGGGTAAAACCCGGCCGTAAATTTTATGAATAAGGCAGATAACAAAGACTTAAGGTTATAGATACCTATTTAAATATTAATAATAACCTCAATTGCAATACCACTACAAATTTTTTTCCAAAATGTAAATATAACAAGTAAAAACGCTAGAATTGGACTAAGACCAATTCTTATGATACCCTAGATGAATGCCCGTATGAAATTTCGTATTGTCACCCTTCTGTGCAAGTTTGATTTTTGAAGTGCTTTTTCGGACAGAAAAAATGATTATAACCAATTTTATAGGATTTCGTATTCTGAAAAGTTTTTAGTACAATAAAAATGTCTTGAACTGATCGTTTTCACATTATACGTAAAAAACCTAAATTTTTATATGGCAACACCAAGGAGTTGCCCAATTTAGTCCATTTTTGAAATTTTATTTGCTAGTACAATGAAAACACCATGACTACACCAAATTTCAGCTCTCTATTTCGATGCGTTCTCAGGCAGTGTTCAAATATATAGTGGAAAACGAAAGTTTTGTATGGCAACCCCACGAAGGAGTTGCCCGATTTGTCTCACTTTCGACTTTATTTTAGCTTTTGTTTTTAAAGTCCGTGTATAAAATTTCAGCTCTCTAAGTATACGCGTTCTCGAGTTATCGTGCGCACAGACAGACGGACGGATGGACGGACAGACAGACGGACATGCAAAAATCAAAATAACTTTTAATATTATGCGTGAGTGTCCAATCCATTTTGCTCTACCATCATTATTTCGAGGTATTACAAACGGAATGACAAACTTAGTATAAAAATAACATTTTAAAGTGATGCACCTAAAATAAGGCCAGACTTTTTATACCCTAGATGAAATCATAGGGGTATACTAAGTTTGTCATTCCGTTTGTAACACCTCGAAATAATGATGGTAGAGCAAAATGGATTGGACACCCATTCATAATATTAAAAGTTATTTCGATTTTTGCATGTCCGTCCGTCCGTCTGTCCGTCCGTCCGTCCGTCCGTCTGTGCGCACGATAACTCGAGAACGCGTATACTTAAAGAGCTGAAATTTTGTACACGGACTTTAAAAAAAAAGTAAAATTAACTTCGAAAATGAGACAAATCGGGCAACTCCTTCGTGGGGTTGCCATATAAAAATTTCGTTCTCCGCTATATATTTGGACACTGCCTGAGAACGCATCGACGTAGACAGCTGAAATTTCGTACATGATGTTTTTACTACATTAGCAAATAAAATGTCAACAATGGACTAAATCGGGCAACTCCTTCTTGGTGTTGCCATATAAAAATTTCGGTTTTTTACGTATACTTTGAAAACGATCAGTCCAAGACCATTTTATTGTACTAAAAACTTCTGCAGAATACGAAATGCTATAAAATTGGTTATTACCATTTTTTCTGTGCGACAAACTGTTCTAGAAATATATGCGAAAAACAACTTCAAAATCAATACTTGAATAGATCGGTGACCATACGAAATTTAATACGGGCATTCATCTAGGGTATCATAAGAATTGGTCTTAGACCAATTCTAGCTTTTTTACTTGTTTTAAATTATTTTTATAATCTCAATTTTTTTAACTTTAGAATTTTCCCGCGCTAACTCTATTATTACCTTAAGCACAATTAAATTTAATTGCACAGTATTTATCAAGAAATACTAGATGTATTTTCTTCAACTATGTATATAGTCTCACATATTCTACGCGTGAAATTGAAAGGAGTACAACTACCAAGTATGTAGAAATTTGAGAAGAAAAGCCCCCAAGCAGAGCTCTGAATGCATGTATGTATATATTTACTCGTAAAAACTAAATGAAATTTTAGTAATTTCCTTCGTTATTAATTGCAATTCTATTAATTACGGTTATCTTCCCAAAAATATAACAAAACTAAGGCACATTCAGAAATTTGATTACTTAACTCTGTTCTCAATTAAGTATACTCTGTCGGAAGTTTTCCACCCTTTCCATAATTTTAAGTATTAGAAAGATTTCAGTTCTGACCAACGAAAGGACGTTCAACAATATTAGGGATAATGACATAGACACACCTCAAAACTGTTAAAATGGGTCAAATGGCCCATATACGATATTCAAGTGAGGTTTTTTATTTGTCGTGCTTTTGATATACCCCCCACTAAGGACGGGCTAAGGATAAAACCTGTTTAAGCTTGTAGTTCAATTTCGTCCAGCCGATTAACTATTGTATAGGGTGATAGTGCAGGCTTAGGTTATTGCTTCAATTTAATCCAGAAAATTCCCTTTCACAAAGAGCTATTTTTAGAATAGCCGCATAAGGCATTCATTGTGGGGATTTACGGGAGAGTTAAAGGTTTTTAGCATTATTGAACGAGACATGCGATGTACATACTTGTGATTTTTAAGCGAAGAGTCTCAATTCCCATATAAAGTTTATCTATGTAATTTATCTAATGCTCGTGTATGTGTATAAATATAATTAGACTGCAACTAAATTTATGTGATGTTGTAAATGTTTATACTGTTTAAAAAAGTGCAAAAGGTTACTTCAACTTTCCTTAAAAAAGAAAATCTCTACCCCAGATGGGACTCGAACCCACAATCCCCGGCTTAGGAGGCCGATGCCTTATCCATTAGGCCACTGGGGCTTTGAAATTTTAAGTCCTTGTGTTTATTAAGCTTCAACGTTAAAAAGAACAAGCTAGTTTGATTTACATAAATCCAATATTTAGCAGATTCATACAAACTTGTTTTTCTACATACTTAGATTGGACTTTGATTATAAAATGATGATAAATGTTATATGAAAAAATTCTATTAATTAGTCATACAAATGCGCAAGTTTCAGTTAAAAGAATACACAACAGATTTAAGTAGAAAAATTCTTTAATTTTGTGAAGTAAAACTTAATTTATGATCACATCATAATATTCAATGACACACAATGTCGGGGATGCTGCTAATAACTCGTTACTATTAATATTATGATATCTTTGAATAACAAATTAAATTAAATATCTTCAACTGTTATTTCTAGCTGTTACGTTTTTTATCGACATGATTCCACACGTGACTTATAATCTATATTTAACGATACTTGAGAATCGTATATATGTAAATAAGTTATAAAAAAAAAAATTAATTGCGGTTATATGTGTATCAATGTCAAAGAAGAAAGAATTAAATCGTTTCTAAATTATAGAAACTTATACGTAAATACATATCACTCATTTTTTTAGACCGCTTAAATTTTAAACGGTTGCGTTCAATGGTTGAAATTTGTACTGACTCAATCAACCATTGAGAGAAAACAAATCTTTAGTGGACTCATGATTTGAGTTGAGCGAACTCAAGCTAAGTTTTAACTGAATAGGATTTAATATGATTACCTTGAAATTCCAATTATAGGGGATTATCGTCAGGGTTGGCCTGTCTTCTAGGTCGGCCATCTGCGATTTTTTTAGTTTTGACAACTAGCGCCACTAATGTTCGAGCGAGGAAAAACTTGTCTCATTAACAGCAGCGAACTTTTTGTGACATTACAGATTTGGAGCGTGAAGGCTGTGCTGTGGTTTGAAATTTCGCCAATAAAACACCAGTTAAAGGAAGATGCGCGCCAATGAAGCACAGAAAAAGGGCTCCGGAAAATAACGCCCAACGAAATAACACCCAAAAGTGATAAGTGAAATAAAACCCAAAAAGTTTGGGTCTTATTTCTAAATGAAATAAGGCCCGAAAGCAAACCCAAAATAGGTGAAAAAAAGTCCCAACAAAAAAGTGAACCAAAGCCAAAAATTCAGGTCAAGAGAACAAACAAATGAAATAAAGCCCAAAATATTTCCCAACGATGTGTGTAAAGTAAGAAAGCGTCGCAAGTGGTGGGTGGGAAGGGGCAAGGGGTGCAGGGCTCATTGATATTCGATTTAAAGTTTTGGCATGCCTGCACCCCTTGCCGACCCCCCGCCAACCTCGCGCGACGCGTTCTTACTTTAAATCGAATAACAAAGCGCCCCGCACCCCTTGCATTGATACAGAGCTTTTTAGGCGATAGGTATCAACAAGTGCGAGTCTACGATCATCTTTCTGATTTACAGCCGCTTTTCTGTGGCGTTCCCCAAGGATCCATTTTACGTCTATTGCTTTTTTCCTTATTCATCAATGATTTACCTGACATTATTCAAAAGGTTAGTGCATATTTATGTGCTGATTATTTACAAATATACAATAACAGACCTCTCGGGCTTATTGAAGACTCCATTCTAAGTATTAACGATGACTTAATGCGAATTTACGATTGGTCTCAACGTAATCGTTTGATGTTAAATCCCAATAAATTGAAATATTAATATTTTTAGCTACGAATCTCGGTGTCGCTCTTAATTGGAGAATGAAATGCTATGACCATGTACGTGAAATGCTGAGCAAGGTGTATGGAGGTTTGCGTCGACTCTGGCTCTCTGCCAAATTATTAAGCGTGGACATTAAATGTAGATTGGTGAAAACTCTCATCCTACCCTTCTTTTCTTATGGAAATTTTATTTTTCCTAAATTGGATAGTTATTGCTCTCGTCGAATAAATGTTGCCTATAATGATTGTATCCGCTTTATTTTCAACTTACGCAAATTTGACCATTTCTCTAACACAGAGATGGGCATTTTTTATTCGAATAAAAATAAAAGATAAAAAACCGAATAAAATGAAAAATCGAATAAAAATTTATTTGATTACAAATATTATTCGTTATTTGGTGAATTATTCGCAAATAATTATTTGTTATTTGGTGCAAATTATTTGAGTTTCAAATAATTATTTTTTATTCGATCGTGCGTTATTTGATAATCAAATAATTTCATTATTTGATGAATTATTTGTGATTTCTTATTATTGTGATGGTCATTATTTGAATTTCAAACAATTATTTGTCATTCAGTTATTTTACGTTTATATCCTTATAACCCTTGAGTAGACATAGATTTCAATATTTAGAAATTTTGAAAAAGAAACCTCTTTAGACGATGATAAGTTTTTTTATTTTTGATTGTAATACATTTGAACTAAATTTTGCTATGTACTAATAATATGCGTTTGCTTTTAATAAAATCCGCTCTTCAAAATGCTCATCAGTTAATGAGCCACATTTAGACCCGCTTAATATTGTGGCTTGCGAAAAGGGCATTTAGCTGCCAGATCATCATAAATTTTCAAAAATATCAATATTTTTTCCAATAATATTATCTATTGTAATTTGCCAACACTGTTACCAAATAATTTTTCTGAATTCTTGATATGCGTTTTGATGTCGTGACGTAACAACTCAAGTATTAAATAATTAGTAGGTATGGCTTGAAGTAAAGTTTTCACTTCAATCGTATTGTCTTAAGCACAAACTCACTTGTTTTTTATTTAATTGATTCGTAAGATTATTCTGAGTAATCAAACCCATTTAATTTACTTCTAAAGCTTCACAAATACTTAATTGAACAAAATTATTAAATTTCTCTTAAACTTTAAGTTAAATTAAGCAACGAGATATCTTGCAGAAAGAAATGCTTGTGCCAAGAATTAATTATTTGAAAACATATATCCATAATCGAATGACAAATAATTGTTTGAAATTCAAATAATGACCATCACAATAATAGGATATCACAAATAATTCATCAAATAATGAAATTATTTGATTATCAAATAACACACGGTCGAATAAAAAAATGATTATTTGAAACTCAAATAATTTGCACCAAATAACAAATAATTATTTCCGAATAATTCACCAAATAACGAATAATTATTTGATTTTCAAATAACACACGGTCGAATAAAAAAATGATTATTTGAAACTCAAATAATTTGCACCAAATAACAAATAATTATTTGCGAATAACTTAAAATAAATTGACACTCAAATAAAAATTTATCCGAATAATTTTTTATTTGGTTTTTTAAAAAAATCGTTATTTGATTGAAAGTTTATTCGAATAATGCCCAGCACTGCTCTAACATTTAACTACGACGCCAAGCAATTCTATTCCTCTTCAAGCTTATACATACTAAACATCCTGAATACTTAATAGATGAGATCCGGTTTCTCGAATCTTAGCGACGTTGGGATCTTCTGATTCCACGTCATATACTATGTTTCCATGAGCCAGAATTGAGTTAGGATTGAGTTAGCGTTAAGTTTTGCTGGCTGAGTTAACTCGATGCTGTTTCCATGAACGGCTTGAATTGAGTTGACACTTAATATATTTCATATAAAGTTTCTGGATTTGTATTGAATAAGCCACCCATCCGCACTATTCTAACTAATACTTACACAAAACCCAACTCAACCCGACTGGTTTCGTGGAGTTAATATGGATTGAACGAAACTCATATCAATTCTCGTTTCCATGAGCGCTAATTCGAATTCAATTCGGATTGAACTCTGCATGGAAACATAGTAATAGTCGCTTCGTTCAGGAAGGCTCCTTCATTCAGATCCCACGGCTTTGAAACTTGTTACCAGCAACCTTGCAGAGAACGATTACTGTCGGTGAATTTAAGAGGATGCTATCTTCAATACCGGTCTGAATGGTTTCGAGAGTGCTGCTAATTAATTAATTAGTTTTTTTTTATAGTTGTGACTTAAACATAATGGAATCATTTGCAGGAGTTATTCAAACCAAACTTTTCTCAGTTTTATACACTGGTATATATAAGGTCTGTTTAATGAGTTGCTCTAGTTTACTTTAGAGCAGAATAGGATAGAAAGGAGCAGAAAATCGTGTTAAACAGACCTAATAAGTAATATGGACTGCTCGATATGCTATTTCAAGAGAGTACAAATTTTTGTGTCAAAAATAGTTCTTACGTCGGTGCCAACATTGAAAAAACCATTGGCGGGAAGTTGAAAAGTGATTTTATTAAAACCTCTCGAATTTCTGTTGAGTATCTATGAATATATTGCCTTTGGTAAAACACTTTTATTTTTTTATTTTTATTTTTTTATTTTGACGAACCCACTTCTTTATTTTTTGTTTACAGTTCCCTCTCAGTTGGTACTTGGTGCTTAGACGGAAAGAGAGTGGTTTTACATAAGAACGCTGCAAATATTTTAGAATGTTAGCAGTTAGGATCAATTATGCCAGATTATCCCATCGACTAACTGCCCGAATGAAAAAAAAAGATCGCCCAAAAAGCGCCAAAATGTTTTTAAATTAAAATTAAGTGCAAGAGAGTTTCAGATACATCCTCTGAATGAAAGGTTTTTCAAGAAATTCGGATATAACTAGTCAAGTCGTAGCAAATTTACAAAATAGTCACGTAACAATTTTCTGTCATGCGTTTTGTAAAAGTATGATTACGAGTGTTTAAGTAACTAGTAAATAGATTTTCTTTTTAATTTCTGATTGTCGTAAAAAGTTATAATAAAAATAACAGCATAAGTATATATTAAAAATGACTATTAAACAAAGTTTAACGGTAGTTGTATTTTATTGTGAAAAAGTGTGATGAAAAAGTTAAAATGTAAAAAAAAAAAAAACGAAATCAGGTAAACGAAAAAATAAGAAGGTAAAGAACTACCATTAAATAAATTATTTAATATTTCAAATTTCGAAATTTCATTTTAAAAAATTTATAAAAAATAGAAAAAATTAATTTCCTAAAACGGCTTTCACTGCAATATGTTGATAATTAAGCTCCCTTAAATTGGAAGAAAGAATAAAAAAAACATATTGTTAATTTAAAAAGTTATGAAATAAATATTAAAACAGTTTTTCTGAAAGTCCAGCCACAACTACCATAAAAATTATTATTTTCGATTTAAGCGCCCGTAAATATTAAAGAATTTCACTGAAATTTTGCATTGAAGTTTGAAATTATATTATCTAACGAATTCTAAATGAACATTCAAACATTTTAACACTTCTGAAAATCCATACTTTTTGGGCCGCCCTTACCTAATGTATATTTATGCTTTTGTTTTTGCTTTGAACTGAACATTTTCTGAAGAAATATTAATATCAGTTTAATGAGATTACAATTTTGGATATTAAATCAAAAAGGACAAACAGAAACACACTAACCTGCATAGATTTAATTTCTCGAATCGGAATCGAATTGGAAGGAAAGTGAAAAACTATGCCGAGCCTGGCGCGGTCTATATTCATAATATTGGATTAATAGCTATTCTTTTAAAGAAAGCTTCTTATTGGTTGACTTTTTGGCACGTACGACTAACCAAGTGAAAGTGAAGTTTTCGTCAAATATCAATCCGAAAATCGTCTGTTACCAAAAGAGGTTTCATTTCGAAAACTAAAAAAGGAATAGCTAAATTACATTAACAACGCCGACGTCAGCGTGGCTTTTTCGAATTGCGATGATATTTATTAGATTTTCACAAAAAAATTTATATCTATGAATAGAGCCAAAGAAAAAAACATTGTCCAGCCCAATTTGAGTGTTGGGCGCTTTTCATGAAAATCTAAGCGCAAATTTTGTAAAAAGATAGCCTAATTTGCGGAAAAGCGCCAACCTGATTTGACTGGTTAGGACTAAGTTATTGCTCTGATGTGGTAGTGAGGGAGAATGTTTCGTGGCTTGGGAAGTGTTTCTCGAGAGTTTTTGATCACCCAAAGTTGGCGTCCCAAACTAAATTCTGAGAAAAACCTATACACATACATCAATGCATACATTAATATTCATTGAAATAAATTTTTATTTTTTTAAGTTTTGGAATAAAAATATTTTGTATAATTTTTTGAAGTTGAACTATATAAATAAAAAAAATATATTTTTTCAAATAACTCAATTAATTAAATATCCCTGGATCAGCCACTGATTAAAGGATTACGCATTGTTCTAGAACGTATCTTTAGCTGTTTTAAGTAATATACCTGCGTAGGGTGTATTTGCGAAGCGCACAAGCCAGATAAAAACGGGTGTAGTTCTTTTCGAAACGCACAGGCTTATATTTATTTTTACAATAAACACGATAATTTTTTATAAGTTTTTTCCTCACACTTTTATGCAGCCTTGGGACTGCTAATATGTATATAGAAATTTATTGCCTTATATGTTTATAAATTATTATGTTTATATTAGTGGATTAAAAAACTTAAGCTAAACTACTTTTTGATAGTGCGTTGATACGTTTTTTGACCAACACACAACGTGTGATGGATTTTTCGCTATATTGATCAACGTTTTTAATATTGCTCTTTTTCGGATATAAAATTCGTTATGTTGTTTCCGCTTTATATGCGTTCTCCTCATATTACAGAGATCAGGCAAAGATACGTGCTAAAACAATGCGTTGTCCTTAACCATAGCCGCGCGTTTCCAAAATAATGCGTAATCCCTTAAAAGTAGGCGTGCGCTTCATAAACTCGTGCTTGTGCGCTATTTGAAATGTTTTTATCTGGCTTGTGCGCTTCGGAAATACACCCGTATAAGGTACGGTTCAAATGGATGATTCGTGTAAAAAAATAGGAAAATATTTATTTCCTGGACCTCCGAAGCGTATCGTGGGCATTTAAATATTTTCCATTTGCAATATAATGTTTTACTTATACAAGTAGATAGATTTATTGCCGCTAGATCTCCATTACAGGAGTATAACGCCCATTAGCGCTGTCAGGATTAGAGCGAGGGTAGGTGGACGGAGAGAGATTTTGGGCATTCCAATATACTTCAGAAAATAGACTGCAGTGCTTGCAGGAAAGAGACTAACTATTGAATACTTTTCCCAACTTTTGAAGGGGGTAAGACTGCAGTGATGGCAGGAAGGAGACTAACTATTAAATACTTTTCCCAACTTTTGGTGGGGGTATCAATGTAATGATGCACACCAGGAGTGACTGGGATGGGAAGGAGATGGTGGTAACATCCGATATTTCTGTCTTTATGGATGGATCCAAGACTAGTGCGGGAACAGCGCGGGAGTGTACTCCAGAAACTGTGAGTGGCACGAGTCGTATAGACTGCTGGACAAATGTAGTGTTTTTCAGGCAGAGCTCGAAGCAATTTACCAGGCGATAATATTGGCATCTATAAGTGCAGAGAGTCCGCACGGCACATCTGCAGATATATACGGACAGCCAGGCATCCATTGAGGCGCTGTGGATGCTATGCTGGTTAAATCAAAATTGGTGCAGTTATGCAAGATTGGCCTTGAGGAATTGACTACACGGAACAAGGTGACCACAGGGATATCCCAAACAAGGAGATGGCTGATGAGTTGGCCAAAAAGGGTTCTGAAATGGATAGCTCCACAACAATAGCTTATGTGAGGATTCCGGTCGAAACTTTAAAAGAGGAGATCATCAGGTGCGCCTATAAAAAGGCCAGCTGCCGGTGGATCAACAGAGAAACCTGCCGTATTGCGAGGCAATTATGGCCTGCATATGACAGGAAGGGGACAAGAGAACTACTTAATGCCAGTAGAGCATATACCAGGAATCTAGTAGGAGTCATTACGGGTCATTGGGCCATAGCAGTCATAGGCTGGCTATAGCGGCGAACGATTTTTGCAGGAGCTGTAATGACTCCGAGGAAATCGAATCTGTCGAGCACGTACTCTGCGAATGCCCCGCTCTGATGAACAAAAGAGGTAGGCTATTGGGTTAGCTACTTCTTTTCAAGTTTGGGGAGCTGCAAAGCATAGAGTTCAGATGCGTCTCGAGTTTTCTAAGGGAGGCAGGATCGTTCTAGGGAAATTTTTAGGTTACCCATGAGGACAAGGCGCACAATGGACCCACTGGTGGTCTAAGTGAAGGAGGCTAGGTACTTATAGCGGCACCGCTCTTATCTAACCTAACCTACTTATACACACAACCACCAAATTGTCAACTATTCGTCGATGTCCTACAATTTTATTTTTTTAGCTTGTCTGCATTGACCTGTAGTGGATACTCCCAAAACACACTTTGTTTTAATTGTTTTGATTTACTCTAAAATGGAAATATGTTTTTCATTTACTCCTCTCACAACAAAAGATAAGAAGCTAAATGCAATGACCTACATGCATATCACGCATACACTCCCATTAACCAAAACAATCTTAAAACTTGTTCCAAATATCCAGTTATAACACAACTCTGTTGAAAAAGCAGGTTAAAAGTCCACTTGTGAAAAGTAGTACGCGCTACATATAATAGGATGAACATAGAAAAGCTGTACTTAACACTGTATTCTTTATCTTTCCTTTCAGGAGTATGTTTTTAAATACCACGGGCAAAAACTGGGAACACTGGAACCACACGTGTTTGCACTTGCAGAGGCAGCCTACAGAAGTATGAAGGACACAAACACTAATCAGGTGAGAAAATTGTATATCACAGAAAGGAAGACAGAAAACGTCAATAACACAAGTTTTGAAAGGACTAGAATTTTCTCTATTTATTATTAATTTCCTGTTTGTTCACTTGAAGCTTTTAAAAGGTTTTTAGGGTTTAATTTGTTCATTGAGAGGGTATTGAAGTTTGGTAAAAGCATAAAATATATAGATGGATATAGAGACTAGGTTTATATCGAAACAATTTCCTTTCCAGAAATATTTATTTTTTGGCTCTCAAATTTCCTTCACAGAGGAGAAAGAGTATTCCTATACTTCATAAATGGGTTCTCTTTGTCCGCTGTAAAGCTCACTCTTCTGATTACAATAAAAGAAAAAGGTATCAGGACTGTGACGGAATCCGAACCGAATATTGACTTCCGTTTTTGAACCCTGCGGATACACTTAGGAACGAGTTCTAAGATAATTTTGTTAAGATCTTTTGAAATTGCTTTGTTGTTGATGAATTGTCATCGATTTGCTCTGGTTGTTTTTCAATTGTAGCTTATTACTAGCAATAATACTAGTAGGTACTACCATCGGACGTGTCGTCCAAATGAATCCACTTACAACTTAGTATGTACATATTTTGGTAGCTCAGTGATGTTAACTCAAAATTTCAAAATTACTGCGCAGCTGGAAAAAAATTACTGTTTTCATGGAAAAATTACTGTGTGTAAACGTCGTTGCACAATAAGTATCAAAGTTATTATGTTTACAGTTTATTTCAAACGTCAGTTCAGTAAAAAAAAATAAAGAAATTGCATTTTCAGTTATTAACATTAACAAATACATATAATAATTTTAACGTGAATATAAATGCCGTCTGTATTGTAAATACACAAATTTATATTTTGAATATATGAAAAACCGGCTATCCTTTCATATTTTCATGGTCATGCCTATATTTATCTAATAACTTTAAGTGAACAGGTTTTATTTCAATTTCGTAACAATTCGTTTTTTTTTAAAAACATTTTTAGTACCTGGTGTTTAACGTATTCCTAATCTCCGTTTGTTGAGATTTATGACAGAAAAAAATCTTTTGAGAACTAGGAGGTCGACAGAATAAATTTGAAAGAAGTTTCTTCAAATAAGAAAATATTAAATATGCCTCTTCCTTTTTGATGTTATGACAAATCCTCCCCCAAAACTTCATTATTGGCAAATTATTATCAATTTCTCGTAATTCCGTAGCAAGTCCGTATTCTGAATCTAAGACCCTAGCAGATGGATAAAAAAAATTTCATTGATTCGTAATTAGTTTTTTTCAAAAATCAAGTTACCCAAGATTTCGTAAATTAAAACTAAAGTCCTGTCAATTTTTATATGTTATTGACAGCATATTTTTAATAACTCAAATTCAAAGGTAAAGCAATTTTTGAAAAATTCAATTACGAACGAATGATCATTGATTTTGCCCGTCTGCCTAGACTCTAGGATATAAGGCATTAAGAATTCTATAGTCACATAATATATTGCGAAAATGATTTGCCAAAGGAATAATTGATGCATGTTTTTTTAAATTACTAGAATCTAAAATTTCAAAGTATACATATTTAAAACAATTTTAACCAAGTGTTTCTGAATTCTAAAATTTCTTTAGAACTTAAATTATTTATCTTCTAAAAGACATGACCTTTCTACCTAATTATATCTCTTCAATTGGAAGATGTAAAAATTCTGACAAGAACTAACGAATGGTGTGGGTACATTTTTGTTAAAAAGTTACTAAGCATCGCGTACTAATTTTTTGTTGTAATTACTTCGTTCTATTGAAATTCTTAAATCAATTAATTTCGCGTGGTGTAGTAATCCTACAATTACAATTTTATCTGTCAACGCACGCACTGCTTGCAATGCGTTAAAAATTTGTTAACTAACTTCGGCATTAGGCTGTGTTTAGCTTGGAGAGCGGTTGATATTTCAGCGTTAAATATGTTCAAGTCAAGTTCAATGCTGGTTTTTCTATATCCCAGATAAAAAAAAGGAACATGCTCTAAAAAGATACTTTTTGGACACAGACGATCGGCTCCAAATCGGTAAGCTTCATTCAATTTCGGTAAACATATTCCACTGGATATGAATAGAATATATTTTTACTATGAATTTTGGAAAATCGAATTCTCGTTCCTGCCTCGGTACAGCAGCGTTCGGATTTCTGTACGGTCGGACATAAAATGATAGGTTTTCGATACCTTATTTTAAATCGAATTTTCGTTTCGAAACGTAATCTCGGTTAATCAGTTGTAATGTCTAATTTGTAGTGGTTTCTAGTGAGTAATTTTGGTAGTTAATGCTTTTTTTTTTTCATTTTATATTCATTTAAAAATGTCCTGAATATGGGTTTCATCCATATCTATTTAATATCGCTTTGAATACGTTTTCAATGTTTTTATGGTTGCTCATTTATATCAATTTTATATCCTTTACAATACGTTCTGAATATGTTCTTTCGGATAAGCACCGACGTCGGACGATTTCGCTCGGTAGGGGGGACATGAGTCTTATAAAAAAAAAGCATATGTAAAGAATATATCTTTTGATATCAATTCGCGTAATTAGAGAACATGTTCTCGTATCCTCTGGAGTACATCAAGAAGATGGTCAGAACAAGTTCTGTGTTATCTGGGATGAAAATTCATATTTTAAATTAAAAGTTTTCAAAAAGAAAATTGCAGTGCATCTCGCTTAGAATAATTATTATTTTTCATTATCCCACACAGCCAGGAGGTTACGAATACCCTAAATCAGCTTACCAGTATCCATATCGTCGAATATTTCCACAAATGAGGATTCACAAATTGTCGCTCACCCAATGTACAACCAGTTTCATGCCACTGAAAGAAATCAAAAATTTTGATCTCTCATTTAACTGCCTCTAAACGCTCTGGAACGAGTCGTAACGCACCGCCCTTAACCGCGTCAGTATGAACACTCGCATTGTTTGCCATATCTGTGACTTTTTCAGTCGATTGCGAAATTTTAAAAAAATATGTAATTTCAGCAATCAGATGAAAAATTACTGTATATTGCATGGAATTACTGTTTTACTGTACGGGACCCGAAATTACTGTTAAAAACAGTAATTACTGTACGGTTAACATCACTGAGCTATATGATGAATATAAAAAATCAAATTTAGTGGTATTCTTTATTACTACCCATAGTTTCAACCCTGTTTTTCCTATCCTGGGTTCGAAAATGATGCCACTGTGAAATTAGCCGATTTTACTAGGAAATTCAAAAGTTTCTTTAGGTCTGAAAATTTTAATAATTTCGGAATAATATTATTTGTACATACTTGTCTGCCATCTAATTATGTATTTTACTTTATTTATGAAGACAGTTAAAGCAGAATTTTTTATAATGTATTGAGCAGATGTATCGCTGGCAGCTGTCGTATTGCAAGTGGATTTTTCTATCTTTTGATCGTGGACAGGAAGCGCACCTTGCTCTCTTTCCACGAGGAGCTTCCATCTCTTCAAAATGTCTTTCCTTTTCAATTACTCCGGCAATTCTGTGTTTAAGACAAGTTCGATGATAGGGTCACCAAATTGCCCATACAAATACTTTTTATCACAATCAAGTGTGAATCATATGGTAGCAAGAATTTCTCATTGCAATTTTCAAATTTGGTTGATTATTCCCCTTTATCGCCATACTGCACTTGGATAAACCAAGAAAAACTTATAAGTAGATTATATCTCGTCTACAGCAGACTGAAATTCACTGAAAATAATTTCATTGAATTTCTAAAATGCATTAAAAATGTAGAAAAAATCGAACTTTTCGACCCAGCAATTCAGTCTGCTGTAGACGTGAAATAATCTACTTATAAGTTTTTCCAAGTGCCGTATGGCGATAAAGGGGAATAATCACCAAATTTTAAAATTACAACGAGAAATTCTTGCTAACATATGATTGATAAAAAGTATTTGTATGGGGCAGTTGGAAGACCCTATCATCGAACTTCTAGGTGTGTTTCTTTGGAGTCCTTGAATAGGGGAAATTGGAGAAATATACATTCAGCAGTATACATTTGAAACAGCTGAGAAACTCCTGGATATTTTGGCGTAGTGACAGCGACTAAGAGCATTTTTGGTGGGAGCAAGCGCAATATTTTCAAACATAAATCTTGTTGGCCCGCTCTCTAAAATAATTCTACTACACGCCTGTACTCTCTATATTCTAAGGTATGCCAACTAATAACTTTGACATTTGAACTGTGACGTCACGGCTTCACAATTTATATGAAGAATTTAGAAAAATTATTAAAATTAATTATTTGGTAGCAGCTTTAAAAAATCACAATCGATAACTGGTATCACAGTAAATAAAAATCACAATATTTAAAAAAAAATAAATTATAATTACCTGACAGCTTAATAAAAAAGAATATACTTTTGCAAGCGATCAAGTAATAAAATTATAGAAATTTTAATACGTACATTAAATTGTTAACATTTTGTTCATGGTTCCCGGAATAGAGATCAACTTACTGTAGTTTATCAAAAATGTAGGTGTTGATTTCAGCTATAAAATAAAATATATTAAAAAAACTTTTAACACAAATAACTTCTGTAAATAAAATGGACTAGAAAGTAAAAAAATATTTTTTTCTTTCGCAGTGATATAAACAAGAAAAGCTTAATGCAAAACAAGAAATGCTACAACTCATATTAAATCTTAAAAGTTTGGGCATGATGTACAGTTTAACAATTGTAATTAATAATAGTTATGGATGTCAAAACTTTTAAGATTTAATCTGAGTTGTAGGATTTCTTATTTTGCATTAAACTTTTCTTGTTTATATCACTGAGAAAGAAAAAAATTATTTTTTAATTTTTAGTCCATTTTATTTACAAAAGTTATTTATTTTAAAAGTTTTTTTAATATATTTTATTTTCTACTTTTTATTCATATTCTCGAAAATCGACTCTCGAAACTCGACCATCGATATTCGACTCTCGAAACTCGACCATCGATATTCGACTCTCGAAACTCGACCATCGATATTCGACTCTCGAAACTCGACCATCGATATTCGACTCTCGAAACTCGACCATCGATATTCGACTCTCGAAACTCGACCATAGTTACCACCACCACTTCAAAACCCCCCAGGACGTAAGAACATCTTTTACCCCATCAGAAAGCTCCCCAGGCGTTCGGGCGCTCAGACACAAACTTTCTGAGCCAGGGGTCTGTAAATTGATAGAAAGTTATTAAAGAAAAGGTCACGACCATGGTACAAAGAATACGGTATGCTGGTATGAAATGAAAGCTCTCTAAAGCTTTCTGTGGCGTCATAACGAGCCACTTTTTAAAATGAACCTCTTTTCCTTGCACGTTTATTTCATTCTTCCTTTCTATTTAAATGCTTTTAATGACTACCTACTCTTAAAACCAAATCTTTATTTTGATTTAGTCGACTTGTGTGTAAGGATATAGTCCATTTTAAGATACTCCCTTAAATATGTATGCAAATCTGATTAATTTGTTATTAAAATGCCTTATGCATTCATTCACTGCGCACGTTTTAAACTAATGCCATCGACAAGAAAAGTGGGTCGTTTTGAGGTCATAAAAAGCTTAAAACTTTCAAGATGGCGAAAACACGCTTATATTCCTTGTACCATGGTCACAGCCAACTGCTCTTATAGAATTGGAATGGAAATTTTGGATTTCATTTTACTAGGGCGTTGTAAATAGTTAAGTATTTGGGCTTTCCCCACTTTAGAAAAAACTGAAATATTAAATGAAATAATTTACCGGCTGCAAGTAGTTTCTATTTGATATTTACTCACCACATTTTTGATTATTTGACTGCTCTTTTCCTGTTAATTGGCTCTTTGTATTTGGGGCAACCTCTATAATTTGCCGCATGTTCATTCTGCTTTAAATCATTGCAATATAGTTCCGCAGTTATTTGCTACGAGCCTGCCTTTTATGCAGTGAGAAAATGTTTTCAGAAATGATACAGAACTGTGTGTTACCATTTTGAAGTTAATTTCTTTATTCTTCTTAATGAGGGGATGATTATGAGACCTCAGAGAGACCTCAGAGTCACCCTGGTCGCTGACAGTTCCTTCACAAAACCCGGTGCTACCACCTGTCAAGTCGTACTTCCATTGAATTCCCTTCAATAATAGAGAAAGCTTCCTATCATCCTTTAGCTTGAAAATGAAACGATCTATCTTAATTGCTTTCACTATGGCGAAAATGATTTCATGGTTCTCTTCGGTGAATAGCTTAATTGTGCTTTACGACTTTTTGAAGTTCAGAAGGTAACCGATTAGAGGAGCTCTCAAAGACGTGTAATTGGCGACGGTTTCAGAGTTTTCATCTCCACTGATGCTTGTCCTGTCGTCTTGCTACTCGCTGCCTTACTCTTCAGATCGGCTGGTTCAATGAGCTTATAATAATTCACGTCCACCTTTTCTCGGTCTATGTTGCTTTGCTATTTCGGCTGCTGCTTTCTTTTTCTCGTTATGTTCCGGTAGCTTTGATCGCAATCGCCTTTTATTCGTTAGTCGTTCGTAACACTTGACATTTTTCTATACACTGTTTTTACTTACTTTCTTCACACAATGTTTTAACTGTTTTAGTATAACACCTTTTTTTTTCTGAGTACTTTCTCACAGAACACACATTTGTAATATTTCTATTGATCAAGATCCTACAAAACGCTATACATTATAACTTTTAACCGATAAACAAACCGGTTTAAAATCGAATTTCAACCCGTGAATTAAAAGAATTGCCTCGGAAAGTTAATTTTTGTGATTATTGTTGTTTTCAAATCTGCTGAAATCTGCAATCAAACTACGTAATCGGATGTTCGTATTACTAATGTCCAAAATCTCCACTTGTAAAACGCTTTAGTAATCTGGCAATCAATATACCTTGTATATGTTAAGGCATTCGGAAAGCACAACAACTCCTGGTCATTGATCCATTTTAGAACTAGATATTTGGTTTAGGGTATCAGCACAAGGTTGCTATGCCGCCCAGCCAGAGCAGATTAAACGTACCGCTTCCCTTATTCTATAAGGCAATCTTTGGATGGGTAACCACAAAACTACAGCCAGCTTTCTACTTCCGGTTATCTCATTAACAGTAGCAGAAAACTTACCCGATACTAAAATAACTCTCATCAGCAACTCGATCAAATCGTCTGCCTGTTATTCAGTTACGTGGAATTCAGTATTTTTGTCCGAACTATTATTAATACTTCGGCTTCATTTTATTGCTCTGTCCACTTACTGAACAGACAGCATAGAGAACAAGTAAAAAAGCTAGAATTGGTCAAGACCAATTATTATGATACCCATAGATGAATGCCCGTATGAAATTTCGTATTGTTACCCTTCTGTGCAAGTTTGATTTTTGAAGTGGCTTTTCGCATATATTTCTAGAACGGCCTGTCGGACAGAAAAAATGATTATAACAACCAATTTTATAGGATTTCGTATTCTAAACAAGTTTTTAGTACAATAAAAATGCTTTGGACTGATCGTTTTCATAGTATACGTAAAAAACCTACATTTTTATATGGCAACATCAAGAAGGAATTGCCCGATTAAGTCCATTTTTGAAATTTTATTTGCTAGTACAATGAAAACACCATGTAAAAAATTTCAGCTCTCTATATCGATGCGTTCTCAAGCAGTGTCCAAATATATAGTGGAAAACGAAAGTTTTGTATGCCAACCCCACGAAGGAGTTGCCCGATTTGTCTCATTTTCGAACTTAATTTTACTTTTTTCAAAGTCCGTGTACAAAATTTCAGCTGTCTAAGTATATGCGTTCTCGAGTTATCGTGCGCACAGGCAGACAGACGGACGGACGGACAGACGGACGAACATGCAAAAATCAAAATAACTCTTAACATTATGCGTGGATGTCCAATCCATTCTGCTCTACGATCATTATTTTGATGTGTTACAAATGGAATGACAAACTTAGTATACCCTATAGATATCATCTAGGGTATAAAAAGAGATACATATATGGTAATTTTGTCGCCCTACCATATACTGTACAGTAATGCCACCCTTCTAAAATTTTGACGTTCGTTTCAAGGTCGCTTGCCGATAAGTTAGTTTCCGCCCTTAGCTGTTTTTTTTTTTGTTACAAAAAAAAAAAAAAATTAATTAAAAATATAGAAACGACCAAATATTTTGTGCGTGGTTTTTACTACAACTGCTCTGATCGTAGCTTTCTCTACTCAATGCTTTGAAAGCTATAAATGATAAATGAGATTTCGGTAAAAATTCCATTATGTTGTGTGCAGTATCCTTTGGCGACTCTTGAGAGATTTATGACATACCAAATATAGTGTCGGAGTCAACAGATCTCTATTCCCAGGTATAAATAATTCACAAATTTCACTTTTCTATTGAATTAAAACCGAAGCCCTACAAAAAGCTAATTCCAATTGAAATTGAAAACAAAACATTTTACACTCTGGTAATGAATAACAAAAACAGTTTTCATAGGTGTTGAATAGAGCGCTTAAAAAAATATTTTCTTCTTTTTCATGCAAATCATCAAAAGTCGTGCGTTATATCCGGTGAGTCGGGTGCAGGTAAAACGGAAACGACTAAATTCGTGCTGCAGTACCTTTGCTCTGTGACCTGCGATGTTTCAACATGGGTGCAACAACAAATTCTTGAGGCTAATACAATACTGGAAGCTTTTGGTAATAAAATCGACTTTTGTTTTTGTTATTTCAATTATAATAATATTTATAAATGTATCTTTCAAGGTAATGCAAAAACAATTCGTAATGACAACAGTTCACGTTTCGGAAAGTTTATGCAAGTCTGTTTCGACTCGAAATGGTGCATCAAAGGCTGCATAATACAAGACTACCTTCTAGAACAATCTCGGATAACACATCAAAGTCCTGGAGAAAGAAACTATCATGTTCTTTATCAATTTGTGGCGGAGGGAAATAATAACAAAGAGCTTGCTGCTACCTTGCACTTAAAAGATCCATCGTTCTATCGATATCTAAATGCGTCTGGTAACGTTGAAATTGATATTGCGGCTGAATCCAAGCGATTTGAAGCCTTAAGGCTGGCCTTTACCGTGCTTCAAATTCCACAACAAATAATCGATGGAATCTTTAGAGTATTAAGTGCTATACTCTGGCTTGGGAATCTTGACTTCCAAGATATTGATGGTGAACGCTGTGAACTTACTGAATCTGATAAAGAAATCGTTTCAACGGTCGCTGAACTTCTGGGCCTGCTAGAAAACGATGTCCAACAGGTATGCCTTGTTCGGCAAATAAACGTGCGAGGGAATATCACAGAGATACCACTAAAAGTTCAAGAGGTAATATAAATAATAATTCAATTTCGTGATGAAGAATATTGAAATGAAATGGCATCTATTTTCGAATATAGGCACGCGAGAATCGTCACGCTATGGCAAAAGCTTTATATTCTAGGACGTTTGCTTGGCTTATTAATCAAATTAATACATGCATAAATCCTGGACAGGATGCTAGTAGATTTCTTGGCGTTTTGGATATATTTGGATTTGAAAATTTCATCAGTAACTCATTTGAACAATTATGTATTAATTACACCAATGAAAAGTTACATAAATTTTTTAATCATTACGTCTTTGCACTGGAACAAGAAATTGTGAGTATTATTTTAAATTTAGAGATTATAAATACGTTTTGTGTTATGTTCAAATATTCCAATCTAGTTTTAAGTTCTTAAAAAAGTTAAGAGTCTTCTTGGAAATTGTCTACCTCACCTACCATCTGAACAATAGTGCTTCATTGAAAATAGAAGTAATTCTGAATAGTTTTATGTCGCTGACACATACATTACATTAATAATTAAGTTATTACATTTTCCTCGTTATATGCCATGATGAGCATTTACCTCATTATCTCTTGGTGCTTATATTTGCCAGCTGCACTGATGTTGTCATTGTCAAGTGGAACATTGTAGTGTAGACTGTTTGTGGGATATTTTTGCTGCAAATTATATAAAAAAAATTGTTATAAAGAAAAAGCTTGGAAGCAAATAGCATTTTTAATGACAACCGTTTCACATCAGATATACTCTCACTCAAGAAGATCGTGAATTTCATGTGTCACATATAGATGTCTTTTTTCTTGTATATGTGCATTTTTTTTTTCAATTTAATTGAAACAGTTTTGTTTAATTAGTTAGGTGAAGAATTTAAGTGAAAATCAAATAAATTCCAATTATAATTTAGTATGCTAATTAATACCTGTGACACAGACTAGTACATGCCAGTATAGCACAAGCTGAGCAAACTAGTACGAGGCTAGTATAAATACTTGGGTTTTTTTTCATTATGTGCGGAACTTTTTAATGATTTCAGCGTCACATTCAGGTAATTACAAAATTATCTAGTTTATGACTTTTTGTTCAATTAGGCCTTATTGGGAAATTATAAAATACGAAATATAAGAATATTAAATATTTACATCCACCCTCAATCCAATACCCACCCCCGTCTATATTCCTTAATTTTGCTAGATACAATTTTCTTCATATATCAGCCATTTATATTCCGTTTTTGTCCATTTTTTCTTGAAAAACAAAAATTACATGTTTTGAAAGCAGTCAAATGAAACTATTGTGTGATCTGTCACACCTAGCCTGGTAAAGAGAATACAATGGTATCTGAACCATGGTACCTATACTAGCTGTGTGTCAACGGTATAAGAATTTGCTTCTTAAATTCCGGGTAGCACTTTTTTCGAGTTAAGTATCATCTACATGACAACACTATAAGTTGAAATTTTCAGTTTGAGTTCAGGCCCAAAATCATTTGCACTTGCAAAGTAAATGTGCAGCTGCAAAGAGTACGCTAAGACTAAAAAAGTTAAACTTTGGGTAACTGTAGACCAGACTCACACCAGAATACTGGAGGACCATGCACTATTGGAAGATCAATTGTGTGGTCATACAATCAGACATACATACATATGTGCCTTAGCAAAATGATCAACTTTACCAATTGCTGGACTATTGCATATTCTATCGAAAACGCGATAGTGATACTCATCTCAATTCAAATCACGCGACAAGAATATTAGAATTTGTATTGACAGGAAAGCTTCAATCAAAGGACTGGAATCAAAGACCATAAAATTGCACTTGGTCCAGAGATGCAGTAATAGTGTATGGAACTTAAGGCGTGTCGCAAAAGTTTTGAGACAAATTCAAAAATTTGGTGTTTAGAATAGAAACAAAATATTTGAAAGCAGTTGCCAAAAGCATTTACTTTTATTCAGAAACTATCACACTAAACATTTAAACTGTGGCTAATGGCCCGTTATCTTCGATTTTACGTAGCTTGTGGCAAACGCTCTTCATCAAGGCTTGGACGACTGAAATGTCAATTTCTTTCAATTTTCGCTTAATTCTACCGACTAATTGTTGTTCTGAGTTAGCCTCCCAGCCTCTATTTGCCCGTTTGAGAATAGCCCAAAATCTTTCGATCGGACTTGCCTGTGGAACGTTTGGTGGGTTGTCATCTTTGGGCACAAATGGCACTTTTTGCTTATTTAACCAGAATATAGTTTTTTTCGAATAATGACACCACGCCAAGTCCGGCCAGAACATTATTTTGTCTTGAGCGTAATGTGTTGGAATAATTTTTTTTCAATTTCGGGAAGCACTGGGTTGTATAAACATCAGAATCAACTGCTGGACCACCGATTGTTCGAATATACGGCGCTGATATTCCTTGCAAGAAAATATCAGTTATACTGCAGAAGAGTCGTACAGGTAAAACTAGTGAATTTCAACGATTCTTATGGCAGGCTCTAGTCTTCCTGCGCTCCCAACAGCTTTCAAGTAGGTCCTAACAAAGTGATATAATATCGGACCATTGTATACGTCTAAGTGTAGTGGATTACAAAAAAATTCGATAGCTGTCGCTGTGACTTAACCTAACATAATCTGAAATCGTCAGAATTTGTTTCAGTGCTTACGTCCACAATTAACATAATATCTGCCAGCTTGACTAAGTGTGACACTAATAATTAGGGAGGTGGATGAATGTACATCAGAACTCAGTAACATACTAAGTCTTGGCATGTGAATACATTTCGTATTCCTATAGAAGATATTAATAACAGCAAAATCGCTCTTGGTTTAACGATAAGTGCAACAAAGCTATAAGCGTAAAAGAGTCTGCTTTTCGCACCTATCAATTGCATATATGATCAGATTTCAACCAAATCTCTTAAACTGCACGGAACACCTGTAAGTCCATTTTCTAGAATTTCTGTTTTACCAGAGTATTAGATAAATAATGCAAGATGCAAAGATAGCAAAGGTTTCTGGTCTCTCCTTAAAACCATCAGGAACAACTTCATCAGTTTCTCTACACCTTCACTACTTTCCAGAAGTTGTTGCCTCCGTGGATAAAACTAATATATTTGTTGCTAGATTGGCTTCATATTCTCGGTTTCCACCCACTTGGCATCTCCCGTATAAATGTGTACAATATCCAATACACATCCATACGACAGATTTGTTCAAGATCCTTAAGGGGATCAACGTCTCCAAACCCGCACGTTCGGATGGTTTCTCGCACCTGTTAATTAAACCTCTGCGCAAAATACTCGAATTATCTTATTCGACAGGAAAATTTTCAACTGCTTGGACATTAGCCCACGTTTAGCCTCTTCCTACGAAAGGAGGCGGTGGCAATCCCCAAATTATCGACAAATTGCAATCATTTCGATTCTTTTCAAGATTTTTTGCCGATGACAGCATCCTTGATTTCGCTTATTCCTTTGACAATCTTGCGGACTCCAGACGGAATGCCACATGTATTAAGCGAGATCGCATGATCAGATCATTGAATAACGATTTTGACAATATCTTCGCTTGGGGCAAAGTGAATCGCGTCGAATTCAATCTATCTAAGACCTAAAGCTGTCTCTTCTCTTTAAAACAAGATCATCATTTAACCACTTCCGTTTCTTTCATTGGAGCATTAATTTCCAATAGACCGTCACTAAGCATTCTTGACATTAATATTTCCAATAACTTAAGCTGGACAGATCACATCTTCTCTGTTGCTAAAGAACCTCGAAATGTCTTGGATTTCTGAAAAGGTGTAAGAAATATTTCAGCCCGTCAATACTAGCGCTCCTCTACAAGTCCTATATCAGAAATAGAATGGAATATAATTCTCGCATCTGGGTTGAGGATAGTCGCACAGCGTGACCTTTGCTCAATAATATAAATAAAAAATAAATAAAAGAAAAGAAGAAATTCACTAATACTAAAATTCCAAAAATGAAATCTTATTAACTGAAATATTTATATTTTCCAGTACAAACAAGAGGAAATCAAATTTGCGCACATTGAATTCACAGACAATACACTTTGCTTGGAATTGATAGAGAAACCACCACGATGTATTCTTAAATTATTAACAGAACAATGTCATATGCCTAAAGGTTCTGATCTTGCCTATCTTACGAATTTGCATGCTGAATTCGAAACAAATCCTAGATATGTTAAGGGAGCCGATCGACGACACTGGGAGTCTGAATTCGGTATTCGTCACTATGCCGGTTGTGTCCTTTATACGGTAAAAGGATTTGTAGATAAGAATCGTGATGTACAGCAAGATGTACTGTTTGATTTTATGAGTAGAAGTAATAATACTTTTGTACAAGAGCTTTCATCCTATCAGGTATGTCTTAATTACTTTGGAAAAAAAAATTAAAGAATTTCAATCAAGATTGATCACTTACAGGATCTTTTGTCTATACAGACACAAAATCCATTTACTGTGACTACAGTCCAAAGAGGAACGTCGAAAGGAAAATTAACAGTGAGTGATACATTTCGTCTTCAATTGCAGGCTCTTGTAGATGTCTTGCAAAGCACCAATCCTTGGTGAGAATTACATTTAGAATTTATTGAATAAAAGAAAACGAAAAATCAATTTAAATGTTACAGGTACGTTCGTTGCATAAAACCAAATTCGCACAAATTACCAAACGATTATAATGAGCAACTAGTCTTAGATCAACTTAGATATTTAGGTATGTTAGATATAATACGTATACGTCGTGAGGGCTATCCAATTCACTTGACATTTGACGACTTCGTATCGAAGTATCAATGCTTAACTAAACGTAAGGCAATTCAATCGACTCGTGAGCAAGTTACGGCTGTGATAAAAGAGCTTATGGTTCCTGACACTGAATGGCAAATTGGTAAAACAAAAGTATTCCTCCGGAATAGAGCACATGAACCATTAGAGGACGCTCGAAATCAGATAATTAATTCAAAGGCGTTAATATTACAAAGAAACTGGAAACGATATATTACCGAGAAGAAGTACAAAAATATTCGAAGATCAGCACTCAAAATACAGCACGCATACAAAGGTTGGAAATTAAGAATAGAATTCTTAAGGAAACGTCGTGCAGCTATTGTAATCCAAAGTCACTTGAGGGGTGTTTTTGCACGTGAGGTTAGTGTATTTTCCAAAATATCTTACAGTACAATGACTTGAAATTTCACAACATTTTACATACATAGGTTGCCACCGCTTTACGAGAAATGCGTCGTGTTGATGAAGAAATGCGCAAGCGTGAACGTCTTGAAGCGGAACGAAAGAAGCGTGAACAAGAAGCGAAAAATTCTGAGGAAGAACGGAAAGCGATTGAAGAATGTGAAAGGTATTTAATTTTTAATTATATATAATTGCTGCTTTAGATTCATGGCAGAGACGTTTTCTCATTTGAAAATTTATGATGAATCTGCATTTAGACATCCTCTTCTCTTATTTTATTTTTTTCTTTTTCGATAAAAAAAAAACCATACTATGTTGCTTAATTTTTGTGCGCATTTCATGTACAATAGTTTGTCCTTTTATTTGTGCGTCAATAGCTTTTCTTTTGACATTGTTATTTTCCATATAGTCTAGTTAGTCCTTAGTTTGTCATATAAACAGCTTTTTTTCGTGGTTAAAATCCTGTGTTTCGTATAAAACGCTAAAAATTTCAAAATCGATTTTAATTTTGAAGCATGCAGAGTATTGGAAGCATCGACGATGATCAAGGAGGGTAAGTCATATACGAATGTTGTTACATGTTTTCTAGTTTTTGTTTTTCGAATGTTTTATTGTTTGCACTTAAATTTTATGTACAGTTAGACTCCAACAATGGTTTTATGAGTTTTATGGAATGAGCTGCATGTGATTATTAAAAAAAATGTTTTTACAACAAATTGATAGACTTCTTAAACTCGAATAATTATTTGTAAGCCAAGAGATAAATGTTCTTACTAAAAAATATAATTTTATTGTTATTGTATTTAGCCTATAGAAGTAAACAGTAGTCGTATAAGTATAGTATCAGTATATTTATCAGGAGCGCCCAATATCTTAAACAGGCAGAATACATAATGAGCATTAGCAATGAAAGAAATTATGATCGAAATATTGCACTAATTATTAATTGACACTATTCAAAATTCAAATGAAATTTGCAATTACAGAGTACCTACGAGTTATCATTAATAATTAAAAAATTTAATTTAATTTATCTCGCTAAATTTATTTACACAATTTTCGTATTATTATTTTTTTTTATAATTAAGGTTGGCATGTGATAAATGGCATGTGAGCAATTATTGAAATAGTCCGATCGAGCTCATTCATATGCAGTAATACCATTAAAAGATTATTGTAGTGTCGTACAACGTACAGCCAGCTCATGAAATGGAGAGGTTCTTCACGAAACCGGATTTCTGAAGCACCTGTAAATGAATTAATAATGTGTTGCGCAATCGGCAAAGATAGGGCCGCTATTTTAACCCATATAAATCAATTTATTGTCAAACAAAATTGTATTCAGGGAATGCTTAGGTACTTAATCACGTTTAGTTTTACGCGATGCCAGTCAGCCGCACTCCACAATGTACTTAGAAAATTAATATCAATATAACCAAAAAAAAATTATAGTGCTCAACTTGCCCTTTTTCCGGAAACGCATTGTAGCTTTAAGTGGGCGTCCAAAATTTCTTGCACCTTTTCTACTTTTCCTTTCCTCTTTTCGTTTTATTTTATCTTTCCTGTCCGTACGTATTTAAACCTCTTTTTTTCTTTACTTTTTATTTTCTTTTACACACTTGTCGCTGTAATTACCATCCACACTTCTCGAAGAAGAAAGCGGAAACGGCCTCTTACTTATTTTGACCCATATTCCCCGATCACCATTTGGTTTGGGTGGTACTTTAGTACAACTGCCTGCAAAAATACGGTCTTTTGCCTTTAGCACATGAATGCGTTCGCTCACTGAGCCTAACTTTTGAAGGGCTTTTTAATGTAAATTTAAATAATTTATATTATTGTGATTCTTCATTTTTTTTCTTTGCCTTTCTAATTTGTAATGACATTTTAAAGTATTACTATGATTTCTTTCCGTATATATAATATATAATAATTTCTTTCCTCCTTTGCAATTTTAAACTATAATAAAATGTTAAAGGTCCCCTGAAGGAATTCTTGGCTTTACCTTATACATATATATATTTTTTTGCAACATTCAAACAATTATATATCCGGATAAAGCGTAGTAATTGGTAGAAGGATTTATAAATTTGAAGTGTGTGGCTAAGTGACTTTGCGAAATTTTAGCTAACCTTATAGTTAGTATTTAAAAAAAGACCTGGATTTGGGGAAAGTTGCTAGACAAGATTGTAAAAAAAAGGACATAATGAATTATAGGATTGCAATTTTCCTTGTTAAACTAGTAACACCAAATAAGCATCTCGATCTAAGTTATACAATTCAAAATAAAAGTACCGTGAGGTAATATAATGCAAAAACTCTTAACTAATTTTACAATATTCATTACTGCTACAATCTTCTGAACGTGTGATAACAATACTCCTTTCCTCTTGAGCTTTTGCATATTCTCGGACGGAATGAATCTCTCTAACAATCCAGTAAATAGACAGAGTGGGACCAATCTTGTTTTAATGATTATTTCCTGTAAAGGGATACTCGCAGTATTGCCAGTTCAAATAGTTACATTTAACACAATGAGACGATCTTCTCTATTTACGACCACCACATACGTACAGAACAAATTGACAACTTTAGGGATCGTTACACGTTAATAATGGGCGAGCGCTTAAAGATTATGTAGTAATAGCGGAGAATGTGTAGTTGTTAAATGCCTGGCGGAGACCAGTCATCGTACAAGTATTGAGAGCGTTTGGTAAAATCCTCCAAAAGATACGATTCTCCGAGAGATAAGAAAAATAGATATAATATGGGAATATCTGTTCTGTTCAAAATTGGTTGGGAGCAAGAACAAGATCAAATTTCATGCTACCATATGCTCGCTATGCCGAATGATTGCTAAGGCTTATTAGATTTCTAAAGCACTATATGGCGGCATGATTCCCATATGGAAGAATCTTCGCTGTGAAGTATAAAATTGAAACGGAGTCTAACTATTTATAACTTAAGAAGTTTATTACAGTTTTTATGGTAGCGATCTGACAAGAATATCTACTAATGGTCATTTAAGATATTTCGCATTGTAATAAATCGGCGAATATATCAGCAAATCCCGAAACATTATCGATATAAAATATAGTAAGGTCCTAAATACATGGACGAAGTTTGCTGTACTATTACCTAAAAAGTTGACATAAATACATAAAGAACTTTTTTATTATTCAAGCGATTAACTATTAGTAATACTTACTAAAATAGGTATGCATTACTTTGATAATAGTGTAATCATTACTTTGATCTAAATAAACTAATGAAATAAAAGCTCACCATATGTTTTAATCCGTATTTTAACTTAAGAGGGCATAGTAAATAGGAAATAACTTGCACTTATCAGTATTATTATGTATCCAATTGCGAATAACCCAATCACGTTAGATTTGCAGAAGTACCTGACAGAAATTACCAATCCATCGTCCTCATTATTTCGTATTTAGTATAAAGCCAATATTCAGTTATTTTCATAAACTGGCCTTCGATAATACAAATTCATCCACATAGATAGTTTAGAAAAATAAGTTTTGGCACCAAAATTCTTGTTACGACTAGTATTATCAGGAATGATATGAAATCATCAGCAATCTTCTCAAGATGGAATACGTCATAAAATAGAATCTTGGGTAAAATATGAAATCGAACTGTTAAATTGTTTTAGCCAAAAATAAAACATTTGGGTTTTTAATATAAATGAAATGGAATGGAAGTTGGACTTGATTCCACGAATCCAGACTCAGGCTACCCCGGTGCATATCAAGTGTCGAAATACTCTATTGACAACATATTACGCATTATAAAAAAAAAACAGATGGATTTTTCCATCTGTGCGATGTTGATTTAAGAAAGTTGAAAACACCGTGTACAAAATTTCAGCTCTCCACGTCGATGGCAACACCAAGAGCGGGTTGCTCCATTTAGTCAATTTTTTAAATTTTATTCATTATTGCTATGAAAACACCACGTACCAAATTTCAGCTCTCTACGTGCACTCGTTGTCAGGCAGTGTCTAAATATATACTAAAAAATGAAATATTTGTATGGCAATCCTATGAAGGAGTTGCCCGGTTTAGTCCATTTTTGAACTTGTATTTGCAAATTTTATTAAAACGCCGTGTACAAAATTTCAGCCTTCCACGTCGATGCGTTCTCAGGCCGGTTTTTAGATCTCGACAACAGCGCCATCTATAGTGTCCAAAATTATCCTATTCAAGCTGGAACCAACCAAACCCATTCACAAAATTTCATTGGAATCGGTTAGGCGGCTTCGGAGATTAGCGTGTACAAACATCGTGACACTGGATTTTTATATATTAAGATATATACACATATATAAATATATATATGTAGGAACCTCAAAAAAAAAACACAAAAAAAAACAACAAAAGAAAAAAGATAACAAGCCAACTACGGGGTTAACGGAGCCGATGTTCACCCAAGCAACGTGTGGCTGATCAGCAACGGAGTCGAGTCTACGCCGTGAGCCCGTTCAAATCGAAACGTTAGTTTTAGTGCAAAGCAAATTTCACTTGTTCGAAGTCTTTCAAATAATTACACTTTTTTTTTACTCAGTTCTTGTAAAATCGTTGGATTAATTAACCTTCTTTTTTTTTCATAATACATTCAACTAACTTTTATAAATCGAAACGTCTTTTCTTTCATTGAACCCGAAGTTCTTAATCCTACAAAGTGGTGTCAGAAGTGAGATTTACATAAAAGAACTGTAAAACTAAGTTTTTTTAAAAGTGCATCGAAAAACTTGAACATTTGTGAAAAAGAAAAGTTGAAAAGTTGTGCATTTTTTGGGAACAACAAAGTCACGTATGTACATATGTACATAGAGTGTTAAGGCAAAGTAAATGAGTTTTAGATACGAAGTAGAAAACTAGGAAACGATAAAAGCAAGATACGAACAGTAAAGATCAAGAAGGCTGAAAAATACCTAAGCAAGGAAAGGATACGCAATTCCCAAAGGAAATACTCACAACGAATAACGGAAAAGTTCACGAATAAGTACAAAAGGATTTGTAAGGTCAGAGGAAAAGTTCACGAATAAGTACAAAAAGGATTTGTAAGGTCAGAATTTTCCATTATTTTATCATTTCAATGCCGTTGTTTATGCCAACAAAAATTTTAAGGTAGAAATTTTACAAAATTTTTAAAATAATTCCAACAATACGCTCTAACGGTTCATACTGAGAAGTGCTGCGATATAAAAATTAAAATAACGTACGCACGCAAATTCAAGAACATTCTTACAAAGTTCCGCGCCGGTTTTGATTTTTTGTTTGCAACGAATAGATAAATGAAAATAAACGCAACATAGAGACAAAGATATTATATAAAAATGTTATTATACTATATTTCTTTTAAGCTCGATAGGATTTAATATGATTAAATGGATGATATAAATAAATTTAAGGTTGCTGAATTACAAGATAAACTCAAAGAACGGGGACTTCCTACTAATTATCGCGTAAAACAAGACTTAGTGCAGAGGCTTTACATAGCTATAAGTGGTGAAAATACTGATGAAAGTGAATTAGGTAGTTTTCACGGTTTTGAGGATTCTGAAAATATTAACGAAAGTTCTGATAGTTATAAATCGGGCGAAAGCACTGTAGAAAGTATTTTGAGCGAAATTTTAAATAATTTAGAAACAAACTCTATTAGTGTAGACCATTCACGACAGACAATTGCAAGTGCCGTTTCTAATAATTCCGTTAATTGTGAGACTTTTGCTTTCAGCCAAAACCAAGAGCAAAATACGTTGAACGTCAATACTCCGTATATCACTCCAACAAGGCGTACAGATTTAAATAAAAGCACAACAATGACAGAGAATGAAAGCAGTTTCTCTTTTCGCGATCTAGAAGAGTCTTTGGAGAGTTTCAATGGTGAATTTGGCAAAGATATCATAACATGGTTAAAGCAGTACGAAGATATCGCAACAATGTGTAAATGGAACGATATTCAGAAGTATATCTACGCGAGAAGATTGTTAAAAGGGGCAGCCCGGTTAGCGATAGAGTCTGATACGAATGTTCAAAATTGGAAAGCACTAAAAGAATTTTTGACGGAAGAGTTTACCACGACTACGTGTAGCATTACCTTGCATAAAGCGTTAGAAAGCCGAAAAAAATCGCCTAACGAATCATATCTAGAATATGTTTACGCTATGAAACAAATTGCTAAGAGAGGTATTATGGATGAGGAGTCTATAGTTGCTTATATAATAGCAGGCATACCGGATGAAGCTTCTAATAAAGCACTCCTATATGAAGCGAAATCTATTCAGGAATTAAAGCCCAAGCTTAAGGCATATGAAATTATGAAAAGCCAAAAGACAATTGCGACGAAATCGCAAAGTAAAATGATCCCAAAGCCGAGTACACAGAAACCAAGTCCTGGAAAAGCTAGATGTACAATCTGTGGAGCATACTCGCACGTCCCGAACGATTGTCCACATAAAGCTAAAGGTCAACGTTGTTTCAACTGTAATGACTTCGGTCATATTTCTGTGAATTGTCCAAAGCCCAAAAAGCGAAGAGATTTTGAAGGAAAACCTAACCAAGTTAACACAATAACACTACCTGACTCAAATGTTAAAGTAGTTGTTGATGATCATGAGCTCATTGCGTTAGTAGATACGGGGAGCGATGTTACTTTAGTTCAAAGATCTGTTTTCAACAAACTCGCTGTTTCATCGAAAGATCGAGGTCCCGGCACTCTTCTTGCTGGCTTTGGTTGTAATTTGAAGAGAACTATTTGCTCGTGTCCTCTTTCTATCAATATAGATTATGAAGAATTTCCGGTGATGTGTCATGTAGTTCCTGATGAATGGCTAAGACAAGATATGCTAATAGGGAAGGACTTGCTTAAAAACGCTGTTCTAGTAGTTGAAGGAGGAAAAGTTAATATCCATAAAAGAAAAGCTACGTATAATGAAAACGAAAACACTAATTTCCTTCAGCAAATGGATGTAATGGCGCTCACTCAAGATGAGGAATACCCGACTGTAAGTGAAGTACAGGACAAATCATTACAATATGAAGTGAGAAAGTTAATCGAGGAATACTCACCTGAGCAAACAACTACTTCTTGCATCGAAATGCATATTACGCTTGAGAACGAAACACCAGTATGTCAAAGACCGAGACGACTCCCAATGAAAGAACGACAAATAGTTAACGAACAGGTACAGCAATGGTTAGATGAGGGCATAATAACGAACAGCAACTCAGATTTTGCTAGCCCTGTAGTGCTTGCTAAAAAGGCAGATGGATCCCCAAGACTTTGTATCGACTACCGGAAGTTGAACCAGAAAATTGTGAAAGATCGTTATCCCCTACCAATAATCGAAGAGATTTTGGAAAATCTCTATAACGCAAAAGTTTTCACCTCATTGGACTTGCAAAATGGATTCTTCCACGTCGACATAGCAGAGCCGAGCCGGAAATATACTGCGTTCGTCACGAGTGAAGGACAATACGAATTTGTTAAAGCTCCATTTGGCTTGTGTAATTCCCCTGCAGTTTTTCAACGCTTTGTGAACACTATTTTCCAACCATTAATTCGAAGCAAGGTGATGCTTGTCTACATGGACGATATCATAGTCCCATCCGAAAATGAGATGCGTAACTTAGAGAAGTTAAAACTAGTTTTGCAAATAGCTGAAAAGAATGGCTTGATCATAAAATGGAGTAAGTGTAAGTTTCTAAGAAGAAGGATCGAGTTTCTTGGGCACGAAATAGAGAACGGAGCTGTTAGACCGTCACGAGAAAAAGTGAAGGCTGTAGCAGGATTCCCAAAACCAAAATCTGTCAAGGATGTACGAAGTTTCTTGGGGTTGACGGGTTTCTTTCGAAAATTTATTGCAAACTACGCGACGATAGCCAGGCCTCTAACGGATTTGACACGGAAGGATATAGGCTTCAAATTTGGAAGTGAAGAAACTTGCGCCTTTAGTCTATTAAAACATTGCCTCTGTAAAGACCCAGTTTTGAAGTTATTTGATCCTAATGTAGAAACCGAGTTGCACACTGACGCGAGCAAGGTAGGCTTTGGAGCGATGCTCTTACAGCGGGATAAAGACGACAACAAGTTTCATCCAGTATTTTTTATCAGCTTTAAGACGTCGCAATTTGAGAAGAATTACACAAGTTATGAATTGGAAGTGTTGGCGATAATAAAATCACTTCAACGACTACGAAGCTATTTACTAGGACTTAAATTCAAGATTTTTACGGACTGTAAAGCATTCCAACTCACAATGAAAAAACAAGAACTGTCCAGCCGAGTTGCGAGATGGGCAATGATTTTAGAAGAGTATGATTGTACAGTTATTCATCGTTCAGCTACTGCGATGCGCCACGTTGATGCGCTTAGCCGTTATCCTACTGTATTCTCTGTAGAAGATGGTATGTTGCACAGAATAAGGAAATCTCAGGAGGAAGACGAAAACTGCCGTTTGATTATCACAATCCTCAATCATAACCCTTATGACGACTATCTCCTAAGAAATGGTATCTTATACAAGTTTGAAAGCGGTAACTATCTGTTGGTACTACCAAAATCTATGCAAAGTGACGTTATAAAATCAGTGCACAATCAAGGTCATTTAAATGCTCGAAAGGTTGCTGCGATACTTCGCCAAGATTATCACATCCCGAAGCTTGAAATGAAAGTTGAAAGAGTAATCGCAAATTGCGTTCCATGTATCCTGGTATCGAAAAAGGCAGGCAAACAAGAAGGAACCCTGAACCCTATAGAAAAAGTTGACGTTCCATTGCATACTTACCACATGGATCATCTAGGACCACTTGCATCTACTGCAAAAAACTATAAGTATTTGTTTGTAGTCATCGACGCATTCACGAAATTTTCTTGGATTTATCCTGTAAAGGATACTTCATCAGATGAGGTGCTTCGAAGATTACAGCTGCAGAGCGACATATTTGGAAACCCGTGGCGAGTAATCACAGATAGGGGTACGGCATTTACCTCCAATTCTTTCAAGGCTTATTGCGAAACCCAAGGAATAAATCACATTCTCGTTACGACTGGAGTACCCAGAGGAAATGGTCAAGTGGAGCGATTGAATCAGGTCATTCTATCTGTTCTAGCCAAGATGTCTGTTAAGGAGCCCGAGAAGTGGTATAAACATGTGCCAAAGTTACAATCCTTTTTGAATTCTACAAAAACTAGAGCAACTGGTATGACGCCGCTTGAATTATTAATAGGTGTACCAATGAGGAAGCCTGAAGACCTGGAATTGTCCCGGATACTGGAGAATGTAATGATCGAGGAATTTGAAAAGCAAAGGAAAGATATGCGACAAGGAGCTAAAGGTGCTATCAGCAAGATTCAGCAAGAAAATCGAAGATATTCTCTGCGGAAACGGAAAAAGGGCCATGAATATCGCGTACGTGACCTAGTGGCTGTTAAGAAGACTCAGTTTAGTCCTGGTACAAAGCTACATCCAAAGTTTTTGGGTCCCTATGAGGTCACAAAAGTAAAAGGTAAAGACAGATACGAGCTTAGGAAAGTAGGCCTTCACGAAGGACCTAACTTAACACATTCAGCTGTGGATAACATGAAACCTTGGGAAAGCGGTGAAGAAGATGACTCATCTGCGGCAGATGATTTGTAGGATGGCCGGATGTAGGAACCTCAAAAAAAAAAAAACACAAAAAAAAAACAACAAAAGAAAAAAGATAACAAGCCAACTACGGGGTTAACGGAGCCGATGTTCACCCAAGCAACGTGTGGCTGATCAGCAACGGAGTCGAGTCTACGCCGTGAGCCCGTTCAAATCGAAACGTTAGTTTTAGTGCAAAGCAAATTTCACTTGTTCGAAGTCTTTCAAATAATTACACTTTTTTTTTACTCAGTTCTTGTAAAATCGTTGGATTAATTAACCTTCTTTTTTTTTTCATAATACATTCAACTAACTTTTATAAATCGAAACGTCTTTTCTTTCATTGAACCCGAAGTTCTTAATCCTACATATATATAGTTAAATGAGTTTCCCAAAGGCTCGAGATCTAATCAAATTGTCTTCTCGCACCAGAAAACTGTAGATCCATCCAGAGCAGGGCAATACTTAAGTGCTGCTTAAATTACATTTTCCTTACTTAAGACTTTTGAAATTCCCTACTTAGTACTTGAATATAACTTGTACTTAAGACTTGCACTTAAGTACCAAGATTTGTATTTAAGTATTTCTAAGTCTATTAAGTACATATAAAAAAAATCTAACCCTTAGTAAAAAAGCAAACAGAGTCGGGCGTAGCTCATTTTTGTTTGTTTGTTTAGTTTTGTTCAGTGTTGTTGTGTTGGGGAATTTTATGTGTGACGCATTGAACTCGTCTACCAGTGCCACCAAGTATCACACCGTATATTTCCCTCAAAGTTGTGACAGTTTTCATTCTAAGCATGTGCAGCGCCGGTGGTTACTATATTATTGTTTTCAATAGGCACATAATAAAATCTTGTATTAATATTAATTAAACTCTATAATCTTCATTAAATTATTGCCAACATACAAATATTGTAAAAAAAAGTACTTTAAAAATTACTCAGTACTTTTTAGTAGTCTCAGTACTTAGTTACAAGTACTTTTTACACATGCGGTACTTGTACTTACGCTGAAGTACTTCTTCTTGCACTTAAGTACTTTTTCTTAGGTACTTGCCCAGCTCTGGATCCACCCTACATATTTCATTGAAATCCTTACGCTCGTTTTAAAGATAAAACTTTTGAATTATGCAATTGGTCATTTAATACTCGTAGTTTAACCCTAGTAACCCCTGGTTACCCTCTAAATGACTAGAAGTCGAGTTCTAGCCAAATCGCTTTCTTGTACCAAAAAACAGTAGATTTACAACGTTTTAATGTTATCAAAATTCAGTATTACCTCAAAATTACATTCTATTTTATGGCCAGTTTCACAGTCTGAGCTTAAACCAAATATTTAGTTTAAACTCGACGAATGAGTTTCACAGTTTGGTTTAAACCCCCGTTTAAACCAGAGTTTAAACCATGCCATCCCTCGGTTTAAACTCAAGATAAAAGTATTTGAAAAGTATGACATTTCATTTTGACAGTAGCATTGTTTGTTTATACTAAGAAAATAATTTTATCATGGATTTAGATTTAGACATTTCTAGCGATGAAGAAGATTTTTTTTAGTTAAATTTTCAACTCTGTCGACAACTGACAGTAATTAGAAATCGGCCAAATCATTTTAATGAGTGGGACGACGTTGATTTTTATGCTAGGTTCCGTTTAAGTAAAGAACTTTGTCACTTTATCTTGTCTTGCGCTCTGTTATGTATCTTTCTTTATGCACTAGGGAAGGCATTAGCTCAACTTCACTTATGCTAAAATTTGCATCCTTTTTTAATGTGGGCATATTTAAAATTAGCAAATTAGCAACTACATATTTTTTATTTTTTACTTTCTGATGTTTACTTTTTCCGATTGACATATTGATTGATAGAAAAATTGCTTCACAATGGTGGCGATAACTAATTTAGTTCACAATTTCATCAGTACTACCAACGTTACTAAAAGAATGCACTGTGAAACCCGATTTGGTTTAAACTACGTTTAAACTTGGAGGATGGTTTAAACTAAACCTTGGTTTAAACTCGACTGTGAAGCCGGCCACAATGGCTGAAATACGTTTTTTGCACCCTAATACCGATTTAATACCCTCTTAATGAGCTTTCAAACAGTCTACACCTATTTTATAAAATTTTTTTTTACTCTTATTAAAGAAATAAAAAAAATAAACAAGAATTGTTCGTTTAATTGTATTTGACAAAGGCAGGGTAATCTCTGAGTAGACATAGTTCAGTTATACCGATTTCCATTGATAACGTTTCCCAGAAGTGTAACACTTTTCTTGTAGTGTACAATGAAATCGTTCCATTAACGTGCATTGCTAAAAAAGGTGTACGTCAAAATAATCCTGGTGTTACATTCGAAAAATCTGTGTTGAAAAACACACACTTCTATATAAGAAATGTCACTACTGAATGTCATTACTCTTCCAAACCATCTTCTGCTATTACTCCTCCAAATTCATCCGTAATCACGCCAACTTTTCCAAATTATAATTTTACATTATTTTCATGTTCGTGATGTTGTTTTTCTAAAAAAAATTCAAACTGATAAATTACACGGATATGAGCTACTACATCATTCTCATTGCTTTAAAAAGCTGTTCCATTGAACTCTTTTTCCATTGATTGACGTGCACTTTTCTTAAAATATTAGTGGAAATCGGCTTAAAAAAATCCATACGTGGTGTAAAGCATTCAATAAGCCTTCAATTCAGTGAGCTTGGAGAGGGGGGGGGGGGATCTAGTTAGTACACAGTAAAGAATTCGGTGTTATATAATATATATATATATTATATAATATATATAATTTTACCCAACTCCGGCGTACGATAATCATTACTGTGTACAGTGAATATTCAGAATTTCTTCAGAAGTATGATATATGTATACCCCGATCGGAAATGCATTCGAAACCCCTAATTTTCAAGATGTTTTACGTGTAAATGAAAGAAATTAAAACTAAATACTATCTTGACATTTGCAGCTTGCACTTGTAAAACACTTGCTTCTACAAATTTGAAATTACCAACAACTCTATGTCATAATTTTTTCTAAGCACGATAGAACATGTTGCATTTTACATCGAACGAAGTTTAGATACAATTCTGTTTGGGAGACTACAGTAATACTACAGACATGGGGTGTCGATATCTAGATATGAAAGTACCCCTGACAGACATAAAAAGGGACTTGATTTGACAAACCGTACTTTTACATTTCAATTAAGTTCACAGATCTTTAAGCGTAACAAATTGGGAAATGGAAGTGGCAAATATATTAGCTTTAAGGCAGGCTAAACGGCAATTAATTGTAAATATACGACAAATTCAAGAATTGGAACGAAAAAAGAAAAAAAATGCGTTTTTTTGCAATAAGATCCTGGTTGAGGTGCAAAATGTATCGTCGGAAGTGGTGTCTCAATTCGAAAAAACGAAAAAAGTGTGATCGACGGTTTATTTAAAAATAACAAAATTGTAATGGAATAATTTATTAACTCTGCGGAGCTTAATACTTGCCTTTTTTATTACCTTTCCCGGAAAATGTTTGGTTCTTCTTCTTCTTTTTCGCATTTTGGTGTAATCACAGACACATTTTTGCTTAATTAGACATATTATCATATTATTATCAACAACAAGATGGCGCTGCACAACGTAAGAAGTGCCGATGATCAGGCTATACCCAGTAATTTTTGAGGATATCGATATCTAAATATCTAGTCTATACCCACTAGTTTTTCTGGGTATATTGGGAGTGATGACAGACATGGTGTATAAACGAGATATTCCGAATAACTAGCTATCGATGCTCCATATATGTCATAAGCATAAGGTTATGCTTATAAGAACAGCCCAACAGGTAAGTCCTGAAGATCGAAACATGGTCAAATCGCCTCAACAAATCGTATGCAATCGTTAAATACAACCCCTACCTTGCGAGCACAAAGGCTATCTAGCTTAGGATAGATGATGATGCCGAATTTGAAATGAGGTAAAATAAGCGAATTTATAAGCTTAAACCGCATGCCTTTCGATAAGATGTGGGCAGAGGGCCAAAGTCGCCGCAGTCCTGCATAAATCTTGCTAAGAATAAAACTGACATAGTCGCAGCACTTCATATGCTGATTTAATACAATTACAAGCAGGTTACTTTGTTTGAAATAGGTAACGAGTATCCATTTAAGATCATGGGAGGGACATCAGATAATAATTCGTTATTGTTATAGAAAGTGATGCATTGAGATTTTTGGGGATTCAGTAGCAGTCTGTTGTTTAAGGCCTATGAGTGGATTCTATCTAATAGGCCGACTTATGTACAGTTGTACGACATCTGCGTATAGATGGATGTTCGCATCTTGCATAACATTCGGCAAGTCGTTGATGTATAAACTGAAGAGTAACGGACCTAAGATAGATCACCCCACACAGTAAGTTAACATAAAAAAAAAGAATCATCAAATATGAGACTGGCGAAATAAGCGGCAGTTCTCCTGTTATCTATGACTCAATGCCTACTATCCTTAATAATATCAAAATCTTAGCTTTGGAAACCTAGAAGATTAGGAGAGGAGGAAGGAGGCGATATTCTTTGTGCTATGTCTTTATAACGAATTCATTAAATAGTTTGAAATTTTATTTTGGAATCCTTGAAAGTAGTTCTTTTAAACGATACCCCACACGACACAAAAACCAATTTTTTTGAGGGGCCCCAAACCACCCCCATCAAAAGTTAGAAATACGAAATAGTTCAAAAAATTTGACGGTCGAAAATATGCGCGCCACAAAGACCTAAAATTCTGCCAAATTTCAAATTCCTACGTTGCTTCGCTTTCGAGAAAAACGTCTATGACAGACAGACGGAAGGATGCACGAGCGATCTTATCAGAGTTTCGTTTTTTTCCTTTGTTGTACGGTTACTACAATAACAGTGATGATAATGGCTGGAAATCTCCGTTTTGTTGCACATATGGTTTCTCGTTGCATTATAAATATTTAAGGGAATTCATGGGGTCGACAAACAATCAAAATGAAGAAACCAGTGCTTTGCTGGTTTTTTAAACAGACTTTCTTCTATAACAGGTGTTATGCGCCTGCTGCTATATTAAAAATTGCATAAATATTTTTAACTAAATATGTATCCTGGAAATTTACCTACACTAGGTTGCGTAGTGAATGTGGAGTAGGCAACACGGTACGATCTGAAAAAAATTACACTTACCTTCCGGAAATATTTACGGCTGGTTTCTCATATCTTTGAATTTCTTCAATCAGCTTGTCGTTAAATTTCATCTCTAGAATTGAAGAAGTATTTCAACATTAAAATAAAAATTTTTTCAGTCCTTAGTGAAAATTTCATAGTTATCGAAAAGGAACAGGGATTACACAATAAACACACTAATGGCTCGGAAACAGTTATATCTCGGACATAAATAAATATTGTGTACGTTAAATTAAAGAGAAGAGTATATGTATGGCTTCAGTTTTTTTGTAACTGCAATAATCTGTTAAGTCTGAATTGACCTGAAACTTGAGACAATTTATTAGCCTGAAATAAATTTGTGAACTCTTGTCCGCGGATAAATAATGTTTGATCTAATTAATTTTTATTCAATTTAGTTCAGTAAAGCTCTTCGAACTGTCCACAGCGTCAAACTTACAATGTGCTACAAAATCAAGTAGCTGTAGACTTGATATTGCATGTAATATAAATATGCACATACAAAAACATGTTTACAGTTATACATACATATATATTTAGACGGTATATTATACAAGATTCACTTGGGTAGTGATCATCTACGACGTCGCAGAGACCTGACATTTTATTTAAGCTTAAGGTTAAGTGTAGGGGTGACTAGGCTACCAGGACTCTGCGGATACCATGTGTAGAGTTGATCTATTGTATCCTCTCCTAAAAAGTCGCACAGTCAACACAGTTCGCCTATTTTCTTCAGAAAATAACGAAAGAGTCCATGTGAAATAACTATGCATTAATAAACAGCCTCAGCGTTTTACTGCTAAGAACATTAGTTTGCGCATCTGGAGAGGAGAGATGTGAAGAATTCTTTCACTTGCCTCTTCCCTTACCAGGCACGCTACACCAGACATGATGTACTTGTTTGTCTTCCCATTCTTGTAGTTCCTTTCTAAAGTGGCTTTTTGGTAGGCAATATGTTGAGTAGGAACCAATATATGGACTGTTAGTTCCGGTTTTAGCTAGATCATCTGCTTTTCATTTCCTTCCACTCCTTCCTGTGCAGGGGCCCAAAACAACGATAAGCCATTCTTAACAAGAAGAAAGAGGAATATAACATTATCAGGAATTAATGAGTAAAAAAGGGATGGATCATAAATTGAGAATATAATCACTCCTTCCGTACTTGTTAAATTTGAACAACAGAGTTGGAACGATTGAATCGAGCTAAACAAAGCCGAAATTAGAATTTTCAGTTTTGAACGAAATTACTCTTTTTGCAAAAATTGCTTACATTAAGGTCATTCTGATTTATTCCACCCAACTGAAAGAACTCTGATTGCTTCCATCGAACGATTTTTGATGCATTAATATCACAAATCGTTCTAATCACTTATGATCACTTATACGAATGCTTTGAGCATGAAATGCACAATGACTACTTCTTCTTTCAGTTTTATTTATTGACAAACGGGTATCTCTTTCGTATTGCAGATATGTTTTTTGCCATTTTATTTGCTTTTTAAAGCATACATCTATTCATTTTCAACGGATAATCTCGTTCTCTTTCGGAAAAATCTTTCCTTAGCTTCTTGTTACAATCGTTTTTTTCATTATATAAAGTAAGGTTACTTTGTTGTTCCTAGACTGCATCTGAAGTTTAGTTGTGGCAGCTCCAGACTAGTTTCGACTCAAAATCTAGAGAGGATAGAGCTAGAAATGCAGTTTGGCTGTCTGAGCAAATATAAATGTTGCAGTTCTTGTTTAGGCTTTCCTGAACTTCCTTCCTCTTGAAAAATGGAAGATAACGTATCAAGCTGAATGGAGAATTACACTCTGGACTCACCTCCCCTGCGTCTGTTTTGTTAACCTTCCTGGATCCATTGGTAGACCAGATATCAGCTCATTGCTGTAACTGGAACCATCTGTCTAATATCTGGCTTCTTTCGTAATAGTTACCAGGTATAAGATCTTTTGAAGGAAATTCTTTTGGTCATAACAACTGTTGGAGCTTCTAGGTTTTTAATATGCACCTGCTCCAGGTTGTTAAGATATCTCACACCGGAAGATATGTGATCATCTGACATTTTCCTTCGAAGCATACTAGCAGCTGCTTCCCTGTGGATAAAGATGTAGGGTGCCTGTAACCCAAGAATGACCTGCAGTAGGTACTCTTGATGACATTTAATTTTGGATGATAAGTAAGTTCAAATATGGTTACGATTGGGGCTCACTAAAATTAAACTGTACATACAAAAACATGATAGCAATTATTTTGCTTCTAAGATGATTTATTATAATAAAAGGCAAATCATTTCCTTTCAAATGAACTTAAAATTTTCGAAATGATTAATACTCAAAAGGCACAGTTCTCTTATGCCCATGAACTTGAAAAATAATTGTTTTTTTTTTTTTCATCATTTAATTTATTTAATGTTCAAGCTTAAGGTAAGAACTTTTGGTCAATGAATTCAAAATTCTACTAACAATTAAAAATGCTAAAGAATTTTCTAAAGGTTAAGTTAAGCATGATTATTCAATGTTAATGTTTTAAAAGTTTTTTGATTTAATCAAATTGATATTACTTATAAAATGTTTTTATCTATATAAATTATTTACACTTAAAACAATGTTTATGACAATATTTAACATAAAGAAATATGCATAAGCAACGATCATATTCAAATAACTGAGTTATATATGATTGTAAGGCTTCATCACATACGCAATAAAGCTCTCTGAATATACATACTTACATAACTACATATACATATATGTATATAATGCACACATGTTTACTTAACTGTTTTTTCATTCGCAACGAAATAATTTTATATAACAAATATATTAAATTTTTAGGATGGTCCAAGAAGAAATTATAGCCCTGTCTCAAATGGCTGAGCAAATTAATACAAAACTGAATCAACCGATACAACCGCCACCTGTAACACATGCTATGATGAACGGACATGCTCCATCTGTTGGAACAACACATCAACAGAGTAATGAATCTGTGGATTTAGACAATTTATTTGCATTCCTCAGTGAAGTTCAGCCAAATAATAATAATTCAACTTCGAATCCAGTACTTAATGAAATTGGCGAAAGAATGGATACTTTAGTTCAAGATTTGGATGTTGAGGTATTTCGAAATATATAAAAAAAATTATAAACAGAAAACAAAATACAAATTATTAATTATTTATAGCTCGAGAATGTTATACAACAAGAAATTGAAGGTTTAACATTAGAAAAGCCAATAAAAACTCCACCAACAAAAGGTGTACCAACACTGCCGGAACCAACAATGCCACCTCCTCCACCACCTACTATGAATGGAACTGTACATCCTCCACCGAATATTGTAAAAACAACGAAAGTAAGAGGCGATGAACCAATCTATGAAGCGGTTATAACAAAGGAATTGCCACCAGTACCAGAAGTTAATGAAGTGATGTCATCATCTTTAATCCAAGAGAATGGAAACACTGTCAATGCCCAACAACACAAATTTAGACCAAAGAGTCCAGCTGTGAATAGTGTAGTTCGATCAGGTAGTCCGCAAAGAAGTTCAACTGGACCAATGAGTCCATCATCTCCAAAACATAGTCGACCAAGCTCAAGAGGATCATCTACTGGTGGTCATCCATATGCTGAACGTGAGCAAAGACGAAAACATCGAGTTGAAAAAAAATTGCAAGAAATGCAACAAATTGATGTTTCAGAGAAAGAGAAGGATGCTTTACGGTAAGTTAAATAAAAAAATAAAATGGGAAAAACGAGAACAAAAAACTTGAGAATATTTTGACTAACACAATTTAACTTTCTTAGGGATGATCTATACTACGATATTCTGGAGTTTGCTGAAAATCACTTCAACGCTCATGAGCGGTCTCCAGAAGGTACGATCATGGCAACGCTTACACGAAAAGGAAAAAAATCGCCAGATCTAGTACCCAAATATGAAATGATTACCTATTATCGAGGCAACTCAATTCCTTCTTCCCATATACATATGTACGATCCAGAAAATGTAGTCGTCGCATGTAATATCTTCAGGGTAAATAATATATACTCGACTTATAATAAGTATTTGAAATATTATTTAAGATCACATTTTCAGGATTTTTGTAAATATATTCGCGGGGAATTGAATAGCGAACGTGAACTCCAAGTAATTCAATATGTTATTGGACAGGGAATAGAACGGGAAGAGCTACGAGATGAAATTTTTGTACAGTGTATGAGACAAGCCACAAATAACCCACATTCAGAATGGACGGATCGAGTCTGGCTGCTGCTCTGTCTAACAATTGTTGCATTTCAACCAAGTAAATTACTTTTCCGGTAAGTATGACTACAGCTCGAATTTGTATATATGTAGTAGAATGGTTGATATGATTTTATTTTTTAGGTACTTTGTTAGTTATTTGAAGAAAAATTTAGAATCATTGGATGGCAAATTACGGCAGTATGCTCAATGGTGCTTGGACAACTGTAAATGTACAAAAGTCTCGCCACGTTTGTATCCACCGTCAAGTGTAGAAGTAGCAGTAAGTATTTCCATAATTCAATAAAATTTATGTTTTCTATAAAAAAAAAAAAAATCATTTAAATCACTAAAACAAGATGTACTTTTCAAAGTCATAGCATCTAAACTTAATGATTTATTATATTCAATCTATTTAAAACCTTATTTAAACCTGTACGAAATAAGAAATTGCCTGCAGGAACCCAGTAGACGTAATCTGACTTAGATTTAGAAAAATACATCTATCTATAATAAGTATTTGGCTGAAAAGGGTGCACAAAGGTAAAGAGAGGAAGAGTAGATGAAAGAGACAGTACCATAGGACGGAACTAAACAAAATTGAAAATTCTTGAAAATTGATTGTAGTTTCTTCTTTCCTATATGTTCTTTGTATAGGTAAAATATCCTCCTCTTATGTTAGCAGGAGTAATAGGCTATCATTTGATATTTTATTGTTGTAATGAGCAAGTTTCCTAGGTTCTATTCTTTTATATCTATGTCATTTATTTATATTATGACACCTGATAATGTGACGTAAAACTGCATTTTCTATCTTTGAGGGTTGTGTCCTTCATCTTGTATCCTTTACATATATTTTTTATATTTTGTGCCTTTCCTCTATGCAGAATTTTATTCCACATTTTGACTTCTGTATACATGAGGATGAAACGCTGCCCAAATAGTAACGCTGATTCGTCCTAGTAGTAGTAGCAGTGCTTCTTTAAGAACTTAGTTAAAATCTTCTCTACAGTGTACTTCACCAAATTAAGTTTTATTATATAAATTAAAAACTTATATTGATTTCTTTTAGCTCTTAGCCATAAAAAGGACATAGCAGGTGTAGGACAGGAAGAAGTGTGCTTCTAACTAAATCTTCGAAATTGTATGGATTTTGACAAAATTAGCAATACTTTATTTATAGGTCAGTGGCTCTGATGTTCTGCGTAGTGGTGCTCCTATATATACTGCGTAGAAAATTTGTGTCCATCCGAATTTGTATATTCAATCAACATATTTGAAATATCTTAAAATTTCTACATGTTGCACTGCTTGAAATATTTATTTATAACTCTCATTAGTGGCAGTCGAAGTTCAAATGATGTATGTATTCCTACTTCATTTAGGTCCTGTGGGTTAAAATACGAATCATTTCCAAATGTATCAACATCCGCAAATGACATGACTACTACTATTACTAATACTCTGCTAGTAAATGACTGTTTTAGAAGAAAATAGATTTCTTTACCAGAATAAAATGACAGTATTGGAGGGAGATAGGAGAAAACTAGTTGACCAGAAAACTTTATTTTAAATCTATATTCAGAAAGCCAGACAGAACGATGTGAGGGAGGAATTGGTAAAAACGCTGAACCAACGATTCATCTGGGTCGAAAATGGTTAAAATTTGTAGATAGTAGGTAGATAGAAAGCAAACATTTTTATAGGCTATACTAATATTTTTCATTGTCCAACCGCCCGTCCGCCCGTTTGCACAATATCTTGAAATCTAGCGAGCTATACACAAACATTTTATGAAAAATGTAAGATCAATGGTTAAAACTGGGAAACTGTAGTATTCCTATACCACGATTTTGATTTTCATTAAGTATTTGGAAGACGTTGGGCTGGAGAGCTGAAATTTTTGTACACAGTTTTCTCATAATAATAATTGTGGATCTAATTTCAAAAATGGCTGATATCAGTACCCTCCTTCGTAGGGTTGTCATACGAAAATTTCCAGATTTGCATATTACGAGTTTTTATTCTAAAAAAAAAAAAAATATTTCAGGATTCTACGACCCAGATAACTTCATCTCAAAAATTACAAATGAATTTGTTTACCTTAAAAAAAAAGCCAAACGACTACTGCCGCTATCGAAATAAGTACCGTAATGAAATTCATAGACACAACACACCGCGGAGAAAATGTCTTCCTTGGTTCGACTTGATTTAAACATTTTCTTGAAATCTGAAATTCCATACCAACTCTGCACCCACTCATTTCTGCTAATCAATTGCTGAACGCTTGAATTTTCTACTTTTGTGATTTTTACTCATAAATCTGTTGTTTTTTTTTTTTTTTTTTTGTAAAGAAAGTGATGACTGAAAACTTTGAGTATCTCCTTACCCTCTAAAGTAACGTAAATTGCATTGCATTGCAGCAAGACAGATATTGTAGATTTAGTTATGATAGTCTTAAATGGAGCATCATGTACTTAAACTAATAGAAATAGTTTCTCACATCGCCTGATTTACAACAGCAGTAGAAGAGAAAAAAATGATTGTCTAGACATGTAATTTTTGAGCCTTAACCCAACGTGCCTAAGATCTCTATTCATTCTCTATTTCTTTTCTTCTTGTTCATCAATAGTTTGCCATTTTTTGTAGCCCTGTGTCCTTGACCTCAGTTACCCCTTTTACCGATTGAAAATCGTGGCTTTATCATCATCAATATCAACGGCCTCAGCGACCACATTACAGAAATGAGATTACAATATGTCTACGGGAATCCCTTCACAGTGTACTACAGCCGTTCGGTAAATTTCTAATTGTGAATATTTATTTCGGTTTTTAATAGACTATTGCTCAATATGTAAAACATTTCGAGGAAACGTCCTGATATTTAAATATATCTTAAATAAAGCTTGCACCTTGCTGGTTAGTTATTCAAAACTATCACAGATGGACAGCTCACTTTTTTGGAGCTTAAGCTCAAGATGCGAAGAGCAAACCGACATTCATCTGTGAAGCAAGAGGATCTTATTTAAAAAATTCAATAGTATAACTTGGATGAGGTCTCAACACCCTTTTCTAACTAGGCTTGCTGCTGCCATTGACATCTTCTAAAATCTAAAACTTAAAGCTTGTATGGAGTTATTGTTAATTTTTGAATTTTTTCTTAATCGATAAACCAACAACCAACTGTCAACAGTAGGACACCCACCATTGACAGAGACCTTTTACCCTCAAAACTATTTTCTGCGTTAAGATGTTGTTCATCCAATAATTCTGTGGGCCTGTGAGTCCTGTCACGGTTGCCATGTGGTAAATTGATTATATTTTACCTCGTTGTAGATTAAGTTATCAATCAGGGTTGGCAGTATATATCTGCATGTACAACCTATGTGCTGACATTTTTAGCAACGAAGAGTGTAGGCAGCCACAAGGCAGATCTCCAATGGAGAAGTCTTACAAAAGCAGATATCCTTAGTGTACATATATGGCCGCAGCTAAAGGTTAGCAGACACCAGGATTAGATAGGCGCAGCTATTGGTAACAGACACCAAGTGATACGTCAAAATCTGATTACACTACGATTATGAATATTTAATGCAGCATTCTTAGCTTATTTATACAAAATTAAGCTAGAGTAATACTAATTACAATGTGCATATATGCCTTAAATTACTTATTTGCACTTATGTGCTTAACTTAGCTTGATGTGATGCAACTAGCTTGACCCGCTTTAACGCATGTCGCAAAACATGTAAACAAATGCAGTCACTTTTTACAGTTAACATAATACCTTGTGAATGCATTTGGGTGAATACATGTTCTGCTTAGAAATGCATTAATATTATTGTATCACATTTATTGTGATTGATTTGTTGAGGAACGATTTCAGGTCAATTGATTGGAATTGTGTTTATGCTAAATGTGCATTCTTGCGTTTTAGTTAATTAGTATACAGAATACAGAATCTAAAAATATCGAATTGTCATGAATATTAAATTTGTTAAGAGGCTATCCCTGGAATCAGCTACACAAAAAAAAACTTGAAAAGTCTTCCATTTTTTATAAAAATTTCAAACAATTTCAGGCTATGCGTCGTCTAGGAACAATAGTATGTAGATTTTTCTTCCTCGATGGACGAACAAAAGCTATTGATGTCCATCCAACAGATACAGCTAGTGATGCTGTAGCAAAACTCGCCGACAAATTAAATCTATGCAATACTGATGGTTGGGCTATATATCAGAGTAGACCAGATGGTGAGGAGCATGTAAAATCCCATGATTACTTATATGATATAATTGCTGCTTGGGAAATGTACATAAGTATTTTAGTTAGAGTTTAGTTCGAAAATACAATTTAGATCTTTATTTTAGAAAACAAACAAAAATTCAAGCAACGAGCTCAACAATGAGAAGGAATGCAGCAACTTTAGGTTCTGGGGAAAATCGTTTTGTGTTTAAAAAGAGGCTTTTCAAGACAACAAGGGAACTATCTCAAGACCCAGTAGAAGTTAATATGTTGTACGCACAGGCAGTATATAGTGTAGTTAAGGTAAAGTAATGATGTTTTTTTGTGAGTATGAAATTTAACTTTTCCATGTATTGATAATAGTGCGATGATTTCCCAGTAAGTGAAAAAGTAGCCTTACAACTAGCTGGCTTACAAGCTCAAGTAGCATTAGGGGATCCATCCAATCAACCAAAACCCGAATATTACACCGATGTAGGTAATTATCTACCAGAGAGAATATCTAAAACACGAGAAGAACAATTTTGGGTGCCTATATTAGCTCAGGCTCATAGACAATATGGATCTGGAAGATCTGAACTAACTGCCAAAGTTTTATATCTCAGTTGTGTGATGCAATATCCTTTGTACGGAACGACAATGTTCCCTGTCACATACAGAGGCTACTGGAGCTATGGTAACAGCTTAATTTTAGGAATAAATTGCGAAGGAATCATGTTAATCAAAACAGAAGACAAATTTGTACTCTACGAGTTTAGATATTATGACATTGAATCCATAATGCTTGATCCCAGTGACAGTTTCATAACCATAACTTTGAATCGACAAACAAATACTACAACAGATCAACAACGATGCTTTGTATTTGAAACAACTCAAAAGAATGAAATTGGATCATTGATTGTTTCCTACTTTCCTCCACTATCGAACTGGATTACAGAGAATGAAGTTCAACCGAAGAAATCAAAAGGAATCACGAATGAGGATCGTGTAAGATTACATCATAATGTCGTAGTTTGTCGGAGACATTTAATCGATGCGGAAATTCTTCGAAAACCGCAAGATTCGAGTGGTGGATTCTTACGTAATACGCTTCGCCGGTTATCAAAACACCGCCTTGAAAAACTTCGTGCTGAGCATGGAAATTCAGGGCAAGATCATGGTGAAACATATAAAGGTTTTCCGCATGCATTTTGGGCATTCAGTCGACAGCTTTTACCTCAAAGTTTAAGTAAATTACCAGACCAAGAAGAGCAGGCAATGTTACAAGTCTTTCAGGCAATTTTAACATATGCTGGTCTTGGACAAAACGGTAAGCATTTTAAAGGTGTTTTTGGTACTATTTGATGACCTAACATTTGTAATATCTTTTCAGGTGATTCAATACAAAGGGCCGAAGACGAACACATTACTCTTATTCAATCTATAATGGATAGATGTATGAGGAAAGAATCACTTCTTAATGAACTTTACCTCCAGCTTATAAAGCAAACAACTGATCATCCGGATCCAAACTCAAGAGTTAACCTAAGACATTGGGCGTTACTGTCTCTGGCTTGCAGTGTTATACTTCCTCCCCTAAAGGTTATTCGAAAATATTTAATAGGCCATTTAAAAAGATGTGCGAGTGACTATATAACTGAAGAAGGAAAATATGCTAGATTTGCAGAGCGGGTACGTTGTAAAAGGTTAACAATTTTAAGCCAAATCAGTTAATGCTTCCATTTTGTAGTGTCTTTTTAAAACACAAGGAACACGTAGACGACAATGGCCACCAAGTAGAGAAGAAATTGTTTGTACGATAAATCGACGACCTATTTATGCACGCTTTCACTTTATGGATGGCCAGTACCATTCAGTTGAATTTCATCCAAGCTCAACAGCACGTGAAGTTATGGAAATTGTAAAGAAAAAGATCGGCCTGCAGGAGAATGCTCAAGGATATGCCATTTATGAAGTTTTAGGTGCTTCAGAACGTAGTTTGGTGCCAGATGAAAAAGTTGCTGATGTGATGTCAAAATGGGAAAAATATAGAACTGCAGCCGCTCAAGCAGTACAACAAAATCAAGTAAAATTAAGACAATTATTATTAATTCTATTATTTTCCAAAATGGAGATGTAGTTTTCACATAATATGCCCTGCTTGTCATAAGTGCAACTAAAATTATCATTTTACTGTTGGTAAGGGGAAAGGTCAAATATGAGTCTGCATGACAATTTACAATTATGCGGAGGGTTGATGGAAGAACAGTTTTCTGCTGCGTTATAGAATACCATTATTTGGATATAAATAGATAGGCGCTTAAGAAACCAGACGTTAAAGTTCCAGCACATTTAAAATTTGGGTAGGCTGTTGTGTCCAGGAAATCCCGTGGGAGTAATTATTCTCACAATAATCAGGTCAGCTACGTGACCTGATGAGTTTTACTACGCTTTTGGTGGCTACACCAATAAATCAATGAATTTAACAGAAGTGTTGTCAAAAGCTTCTCTAGCCCCAACATCAGGCTAACTAAATGGAGGGATTAGTGTATTCAAAAGCCCAATTGAAAGCATAACTATTTTCATCGTTTTGAGGAATTGGCAGAAGGTGCAGTTTTAAAAGTATTCCTTGAATGAAATAAATGAAATATATTTCCGAGTGGCTGTTTCAAGGAAACAACTGGATGGAGAGCTTACCGCAGTGACAAAAATTAACTTCTGCAAATAATCTAAGAACTTTGAAAACTCCCGCGTGCGAAAATAAATTAATATACAAGATATGTAGGTAATTAGTTTCAAGTTAGCAAAAAGCTTCATAGTAATAAGATTAGTAATTTTGAATCTACGACCAGAACTGCATTATAAATTTTAGAGATGGAGTAAAGATGAAGAGCGGAAATTGTTCGTTATATTCGTTATATTCTATTGTGATCAGATCCTGACTGTCAGAGTATTTTATATATTTCGAATTGAACTCCCTTCTTCCGTTAGATTTTGCGTTCGGTTTAATATATATAAAATTCATAGATCATTCATAATCATAAATTATAGATTCCTTAGATATGTAGTTTTACAACTGACAAACATTATTTTTTATACTTATCTTAACATTTTTTTTCACCTAGGCTCAAGGACAGACCGTACCAAATGTTTGCCGTAGACAACATCACATTTTCTTATTTAAGAAACATCTCTTCTTCGATCATTATATGAATCTAGATGATCCCGTTGAAAAAGAACTTCTTTACCATCAAGTTTTGCACGGTTTACGAAGTGAACGCTTCCCAATAACAGAAATGGAAGCAATTATGTTAACAGCCCTTCAAGGACAATTAGAATTAGGAGATTGTACAGAAATTATTCACGATTATAGACCAATTGCTAGTCATTGTTTACCTCCACGTTTTGTACCAAATATACCACATGAAGCTGTCGCTATGCATCATCAAAGCCTAAGAGGGATGACATCTGCAGAAGCAAAGAAATCCTTCTTAAATTTGATTCAAAGTTGGCCTCTGCATAAAGCAACTATTTTTGATGTAATGGTAAGTAGGGAGTCAAATACATATATATATAAATATATATATACACATACACACATATCACATCATTCATTTCATATTAATTAATATTTTAGCAATCTTTTACATCAAATTGGCCTCGAGTATTATGGTTAGCTGTAGATCAAACAGGAATTCATTTACTGGAGCATAGATCAAGGAATACACTTTGTACATACGAATACGCTTGCATTTTATCCTATTCACCAAACATGAACTGCCTAATGATTATTACTGGAACAGATAAGAAGCAATCAAAAGTTATTTTGACAACTTCACAGGTAAAAATCTCTTTACATTTCTTATATAAGAATTGTTAATGTATTTTTTTTTATAGGCTTTTCAAATAGCAAATCTAATTCGAGAATACTCTGAAGTTGTGCAATCATCTCTGTCTGCAGCAGATGAAACATCTAAAGAACCTCCTCCTGTTCCAGGACATGCAATACCCGTTACGGTAATTAATCAACCTAAACAACAACAACTACAACCACCACCACCACCATTACAGCAAACTCAACAACATATTGTTGAAGTACGAAAAAGTACACGACCTCAATCCGTTATCAGGACATCAGGAGCCACTCTAGTTGCACCACAGCCCAGCTAATATTTTCTATGGGGGAAGTGGGGATGACATAAGTAGATACACTACGGATACCCATTCTTATTAGTTAGTAATGGTATTTAAATTATTTCCAGGTTATAAGTAGAGAATAATGCTAAAAATGCTGATTGTATAATACTGAAAAAAAATCTACCAAATTTCTAGGAATATTTTTTACGTTAAAATTAGACAAAAACTTTTATTTTAAATGTGTACTTTTTCACATATATTTTTGTATATAGCTTGTGCCTTCAAATTATTTAGTTTCTTTTTTAATTGCTCTCTGTTTTGTGTTATATAAAAAAAAATAATACTCAAAACTGTTACTTCGTATCGAAACGTATATTTTTGAAGAATGATTTTTTTTTTTTAATTTTGCACGTTTGACACAAATTGTTCAAATTGAAAATACTCTGCTAACAAATATCCTATGAATTTATCGATGAACTCAACCCTAAAGATTAGATGAAAGTAACAATGACGACTCGCATTTATGTATGTATGTATTTCTTTTGGTTTCTGTAAGATGCCGCATTCACAATGCAGAGTGGAGTAGCGTATGGTGTCAACAGTTTTCCTTTTTTCGCACGCAGTAGTGCATATGACCATCTCTGTTTGGCTCAGACTAGCGCAGGGTGCTGCATGAAAATAGGTTCTATTCTATTTTCACGATGTCATTTCCGAAAGCTTACAAACTGGAATTTCGAACTACTAGCATGTAGATAGATGGCGTGAAAAAAGCTCCATACTTCTTTTTATTATAACTAACATGTTTTAATGTTATTTTCTGATTTAATATATTTTTAGAATGCTAATAAAAAACAAAAGGTATTTTTTGCAAACTTCATTATTAAAACCAAAAAATGTACGTTGATTTTTAGCTAGTTTCGAAGCAATCTGATGGTGCAACAGGTGTCTCCTTTTCGAATTTCTTATTTTGACAAAGCCAGTTGTTTCCCTGGATTGTGTTCCAAAACACAACTAAAGCTGTTTGAGGTTTTTATTGATACTTAAAACTAATATTTTATTACTGAGTGTTAATCCGAAATTAGCCAGAAAAAATGAAATAAATAAATAAATTTCGCAAAACGTTTGTAAAAGCGCGCCAAACAAAATATTTCAATTGACAGCTCACGTCACGGTTTATATATTAGATAACTAGCAGTTTAGAGCACAATCAGGGATAGTTGACTAGTCATCTTCAGATGTTTCTATGTGTTGGAATACACTCCTGCTTGTTGATTTGTTACGTTAATTTCAAGGTTGGAATTTCACTCTGCGCTGTATTGTGAACAGCTTCGCTCTGGACTCAAAGCTCTTCTGCTCCACTCGGCATTTTGAATGCGGCAAGCAGTACGGTGAATATTTTTATATATGCATGTGTAATATATATAATTTCGATGAGTTAGTGTGGAACATTCAAATGAGATAAAGAGATCATTTCGATGAGCTATTGATGACCCATAAGATAAACTTTGGCAATTCCGCTGAGCTATTCATGATCATTCCAAAGATAAGATAAATCAAATTTAAAATTTAATACTCCAGTCCATTGTTAGCAATTTGACAGTCATCAATTTTTTATATCTATGTATCTAAGGATTAATCAATAGGATTTTGTGTAAGATTAATGGTTGAAATGAATGACATTTATGGATATGCAAAAAGAAGGATGTAGGTATGTTGTAGCTGTGTTTTAATAATAGACACTAGAGATTTTTGTTAACATGTCTACACACCTCTCTGTGGAAAGAACTGTGATATTAAAAATGGAAAATGCTTATAGTCCTCACGTTTCACTATGAATCTCTTATTTAGATGATTGCATCGTGAAACTTAGAGCTCTTTTTCTTATTCATTTATTTGCGAGAATTTTACTCCATGCAGTAACGAGATATCTTCTGTATCGAGGTATTTTACAGACAACTAGTTTCCCCGATGCTACTGGCTGCGCCAATTATTATATTATTTCATTTTTTTTTTGCTAGACTTACCGAAATGCTCTAATTCAACCGAAAAAGTTATATACACTTAGATTATATAGCAAGAAGGATAGGCTATGAGGAAGAAAAACTTAAGCATTTTTCTTCATGTAGTAGAACCGCATCGATGTGGTTTCGTTTTAGTCATGGAATTAGTAAACTACGATATTTTCACAGCAGGCACATAATTTAGTGGTTGACACTTTATAATAAAAATTTTTTCAATACTTATTTAATAGAAGAGATCCCATTATATCGTAAAATTTTTAAATTAATTTTTAAATTTACAATTTTATATTTTTTTTATAACTTTTTAAATTTTTTCGAATTTTCCTAGTGCCCCATTTATTTTCTGAAAATATTTGTTGACGTTGCCTTCGTATGGCTGATTAATTTAAGTCGAGTAAACAAACGATTAAACGAATAAATTGTTTGTTACAACAAAGCGGCATTGGAAAATGCAAATTATTTTTGCCGGGCCTGTTTATTTCAATAAAACTTTCATTCATAATTTATTATTGAGACAATTAAACTTGTCTGAAAAATGATTTTCAACGAGCACAATCTCAGCTGTTTCTACAATAAATACAGCACAGCGCACTTCATCATTATAAAAGCAAGACTCCGCGCATTGTTGATTATATAAAATATCTTCCACAAATTATTATTTCACTACTGTTTCTCATTATTGTATATACAACTTTTAATCACTTATTTTACACAAAATCACTAATTCTGAACTTGCTTTCGTAAAATCTGAAATGTTCAGAAATGTCGAACTGACACAAAATATGTCCAAACCATCTTGCTACCCCCATCCCCCACCCCTTTCCCTTAAACAAGTATAAATGCTTATCTAACGTATGTACACGAACTCTACACAACATAGCCTATCCTTTTCGATATATAATTATACAATCTAAGGAGATATACAAGGTGTTTTGGAATAAATGGGACATATTTTGGGCGGTGATGTGCAAAATCCATCACTTTTGGTGTTGGGGCTGTGTAATTTTGGAATGCTCCTATTGTGGTCGGGAGTTACAGGATGACAAAGCCAAAAATTTGGAAAAAATTTCTTAATATGTATTATTAAACTTATCCCGTTTTCCAGCAAAATACAAAACAAACATCTTTTTTTAAGATCTGAAAACCTCAGATTTGTATTTTTCAATTGGCTCTGTACGTGAACTTATCTGCATGCAACCGTTCTTGAGAAAAGCCTGATCGTTACAAAACATGTTGGTACCATGAATTGTAAAATTTCTAAGAATAACGCAAAGCAGAGTGAGGTGGTGTGAGCGCTATGGGAACTTGTAGAACTGGCAGGAGGTTGATAGTTAAACGAATGTTTAATTATCTAGGGTTATAAGAAAGATCAATAATTAGAAAATTTAACTATTTGGGATTCTCAGGTGTCCTTCTGTGGATCCTTCTCGGAAACTTTTGGAAATATGAAGATGATAATCAAGTTTTTAGAGCAGACTGGAGAGAATTTTTGGTGACCTTGAATTATCTTGAAAACGATTTTGTTTCTGAGATATGGAGCAAGATAGGGTTGTTTTTATAAATTATTTTCCATTTAGTGTGGAGTTAAACGAATGCGGCCCTACTAAATGGGAGCAAAAAATACTAGCCGAAAAATTATTACTCCAACAATGTTGCTTATCAACTTTTCACATCTAATGAGGATTAGTTTCATTCCTGTAATGAGCATTATAAAGATTTATACAACCACTTCTTTTAAAATTAGCTTCATCTATAAACATAACATTTTAGAAGAAAATTGAATGATCTGCAATCAATTTGTCTTGTGAACATTGATAAAATTGAAGACTCGTCACGAAATAGTTGCTCTTGATGTAAAGATACAGATGGTTGATTTATGCCACGATCATATGCAATATTGCGTGTTTACATATACTAACGGATTCGTTACAGATGAAGTTAGTACTTCTGTCGTAACAATATCGTTTCCAAGCTGATTTCTATTGGAATATTGACGGGATCTCTTCTGTACATTTGTACTATTTTTTACACTTTCAGCTAATCTTCGTAACATATTGAGGGCAAAATACTCCACGGATCATTGATTATAAAAGAAAAAAGAAATCAAGTTTTAGAACAAAAATTGTCTTGCACATTATTCTACAAACTTGATTATTTTCCAGTCTCCAACAGTTTGCGAGAAAAACTCTAGAGATTCACCGTGTATATGTGTAAAATGCCCCAAGTACAGAAGAAAGATGAGCAATTTCTACTAGGATAAGTTCGTGCATATCCTTTATTGTAATTCACTTTATGACAAATACATATTTAAATTTTAATAATCAAGCAATCTGGTAAACTGACAGGTTTTCAATTTAATAATAGTCCATCTAATAACAGTATTTTATTTTCAATTTTTTATTCCGTTTGCAAAGTTGTCAAGTAAATTGTAACTGATATAAACAAAAATGTATGGGGCATATATAAGTCAGGATATTACAGTTTAATTCTCTTGAACGAGTTTTGATAAACTGCTTGAAATTTATACCATTTCTGAAGCAGAAATGCATATGTATAGATAAATAAACATTTTCGAAAATTCACCTCAGTTATAAAACTTTGAATTTTGCCCACTTCGCGTCAGTTTATTGTCATTATAGTAATTAAATCACATTTATTACTATTTTGGTGTTAATTAGGTGTGAACTATTGGCAAAAATTTCTGGTGCAATGATGAATTTTCGAAATATCCTATATACTGTCAGTGAGTTTAAATCTTTTTCCTTTCCTGAGGTTAACAATTTTTCTTATTTATAAATTTATCAAATTTTCGTCTACAAGTATCCTTTTTAACAAATATTCTAATTCTTGACATCATCCCATCACTGTCTCCAGCCCTTAACCAAGCAACCCCTTGGCCGGTTTTCGGATGTTTTCTTTTTGCTTCTGAATCATGGCTCCGAACTTGGGTATAATGTTCTTGTTCAGTGAAGCAGTAAATGTCAAGCTTTACAAATCGTATAACGAAAATACTGACTTAATAATTATTTTAGATAAAAAATCCATTTCTGTATATAAATAGAAAGTTAATAGCTTTAATACTTTACATGAAAAATCAAGATAAAAAGTAATAATAAAGTATTCTTACAATTAATTTCACTATCACTTACTGGTATACTATATCCATTCTAAGAAAAAATTCAGCTTGATTAATTCATACAAACTTCAAAAATTCGTTCACTGGAGTAAATAAACTCTTTTTGGCATTTGGAATTCTAGAACACTAATGTCGGCGTAACAGGTCCGATAGGGATCCAACATAGTTCACGGGGATTACACAAGATGTACAGCTTGAATTCAAGCCTCTCTTCCAACGCGATTTTAAACGAAGACATTTCGGTCGATGTCTTACCATCTTGCATGCAAGTTTATTCTTAATGAATTAGCTACGATCTAAGCCTCCACTGCTCTTACTTGTTTGTTTCGTTTTGCTATAATGTGTATCCGCCCGCTATGATGTGCCCAGCGCTCAGCGTGCCTTTGGCATGGGTGCTCAAATAAATGGATGTTTATGTTTATGACGTAAGGTCTTGCATACGTAATTTTATCAATAAAGTAGGTAGCAGAATCGGAAAAACAGAAGAAAAAATGAAGAGGAAAGTGTTGGTAAATGATGCAATACAAATGATCCCAGAAAATTTCATTTTCCCGGTAAAAATTTATTAATTTAAAAAGCTCCTCTCTCAAATAATTTTTTCCGCCATCTCGAAAACTATTTAATGTCAAATTACTATCGCCACAGCTGCCATGATTTTTCATCATGCAAGTTCGCTGTTCTCGTTCGCCCTATGGCAGAGTTGGAGATATCAACACAAAATATTGCTTACTGAACGTTTTCTTATGCCATATGATGTTTTCATGTTGGCCACAGATACAATCACCACAAAAAGAATAAAGTAAAGATAGTGTTTACCATACTCCGTCTCTCTTTTCCATACGCAGGATTTAGGTAAATATAACTTTTGAAAATTCAAGTCGGAATGAGTTTAATTCCTTATAAGCGCTTAAAATATCACTTGGACACAAGAAAATATATTTTTTTAATTTAATTCGATTTACGGGTGTAAAATTACATCTGATTGGTTGAGTTTCATTAGTAAACCTTTTAAAGGGTGCTCTAACGGTGATATACAGAAACACAATATTTGTGCCACATGAATAGCAAATCGCTGAGTCCATTGTTATAAGTCAGTGCTCTTGCCAAATTAAATCTATGGCCTGAATTACAATTACGACTGATCAGTTGACTACGACTTTGTGAAAATGGTACAATGATACAATTGCAACTTCGACTTCGACTGCGACTGAAACTAAACTTTGCTCAAAGTGCAAAGTTGGTGCTGGATGCGGCCAACTTCAGTTCAATCACAGAAGTTGTCTGTCCGTCTGCACGATACCTCGAAAGAGTGTGAAATTTTGGACGTTGCCTGAGAACGCGTCAACGTAGGAAGCTAGGATTTTGTTCACGGTGTTTTCATACAAATTTAAATATATAAAATGGGCTAAATCGGGAAACCCTTTCTTGGTGTTGCCATATAAAACTTTAGGGTTATTACGTATACTACTGTGAAAACGATCAGTCAGCCGTTTTTGTTATACTGAAAAGTTACTCAGAATATGAAATCTTATCAAATTGGTTATAATCATTTTTTCTGTCCGACAAACCGTTCTAGAAATATATGCGAAAAACCACTTAAACATCATAGTTGTACAGAGAGGTGAACATACGAAATTACAACGGGCATCCAACTAGGGTATCATAAGGATTGGTTAAATTTAAATTTGATTTCATGTACAGTGATCTAGTCTTGAAATTAAAAAATATTAATTGATTCTGACGTTTCTATTCGACACAAACACAAGTAAACAAATAGCATCAACATTTTTTGTGAGCTAACTCCTGAAATATAAATCAGCAAACAAGAATACATAAATGAAGCACCCGTAGTCATGAGAGCCATATGACTCCGACAATAAGAACAAGAGTTTTCTTCTTCTGTTCGGGGTTTGGGGTTAGAATTAATTCCGTAGCAAAATAGAAAACACCCTACATAACAGACCGGGTCAATCAAATTGCATTCTATTAATTTTATATACATATTACTAAAAAAAACCAACTCAAGTATTGTGATCATCATTTTTATAATCAAAATATTATTTCGCGTTCGATACAAATTCTAAATATTACTAAAATTTATAGAAAAAAAAAAACTAACACAACTCTCTTTTCCCTTCAATCAAATTTAAGTGCAAATTACGTGTTCAATCAAGACAAAAAATATATAATACTCAGCTATTTATAATATTTTGATAATTCTTTTGAATTTTGTAAATTTTTTTAGGATGAACAAAATATTTAGGAATATCTTAATTAACAAATTTTATGTAATATATTATATTGCAGATACTACATAGTAATATAGACATAACCGAAGTTATACTAGTTACAGCTAGCAAAACAAACAAAGTAAAAAATTATCTTATTACCATTATATAGACACAAATTTTCAAAGTGGTGCCGTATGTATAGCTACACATTTCAATGCTGCCTACTCTTCTGTAATTACTACATAAAACAAAAATGCATCTGGAAAGTATGTATGTAACTTATTTTGTTCATACATATGAAATTATTTAAATCCTGTATTTATTACTATTATTATTATTAATTACTAAAGAATATATAAGAAAATTATTTTAACAATAAATATGTTATAACTTGCATTATAGCATGATGATTGTAATTTATATATTGAAGAAAAAAAATACTAAAAATATATAGATATGTATATGATACTATTTAACAATTTATAATAGTAATTTATCGAAGAATAAAAGTTTAAACACGTTGAAAATATAATTATTGTTTAATTCTATTATTACGAAAATTGATTTTATTCCTGTAAGTAATGCTGTTGCAATTGCTTTGTGTGCCGCTTTTATTATTCTATTAGAAGCATTGGAATTTGATATTGGTGATTTCTTATTTGTACATTGACCAAACTTTTAGTTGGGAACTACAGATAAGTTTCATGAAATTTTGTGTCTACATATGTAGACTTACCTACTCTTAGGTTCTTGTTTTAAATTCCTTTACACTATGGAAGCTTTGAACTCTAAAAGTAGTATATTCGAGCATTTGGATTTCTTATATCAGCCATTCCACGCGATAACGATAAAATTGGACTTGTTTTAGACCAAACCATTTCCGATTTGGATGAAACTTTCAGAGTTTGTATGGAATACGAAATTAGCTCCCCTATATTATTTTGTTTCCACCTATCACACCCCTACCTTTCAGAAGACATACGGTTGAATACTCAAGAGTAATGCTCCTATACCTATACCCGCATGCCACTTTTCCTTACAAAAAAATTGACACGAAATCAAAAAATTGACGCAAAATCAAAAAATTGGAGTTCCAGATCCGAATTTTCGTTTTGAAAAATTTATAAAATATAGAAGAATTTAGTTTTTTAAAACGGCTTTCACTGCAATATGTTCATAACTAAGTTCCCTTTAATTTAACAAAAGGATCAATAAAAAATATTGTCAAATTAAAAAGTTATGACAGAAAATGTGGAAACAGTTTTCCTGAAAGTCCAAAACCGCCAAAAAACATTATCTTCGATTTGAGCGACCTCTAAACAAATTCTGAATGAGCATTTTAGACCTTTTAGCACTTTTGTTTTTTTTTCGCCAATATTCATGAACCCGAAATGAGTGTCAACCTATATATTTTGGCAGTTCTTGAGCTAAATATCTTTTTTTTTTTTAATAAGACGGAACAGGAGACCCAACCCAAGGCCATAGCGGCCCATTATGCTGCCCTGCTAGAAGCCCATTCACCAAAACCTTCCTGTCCTCTTAATGAAGTGCGTCAGGTCTGGTGAGGACGGTTCTTCAGCTCATCCACAGATAGGAGGGCAGACCCTAGAGTATCCAGTCTGCTCCGGGCGAAGGCTGGACACGCACACAAAAAGCATTCGGTTTTCTCAGGCTCTCCCTCCAAGCAGGATAGACACTCAGGGCTGTCAACAACTCCCATTCTTGTTAGACGAGCGTGAAGTGAGCTGTGGCCGGTGATGATGCCAACCACAGTTCTACATTGTTTCCTTAATAGTTTACAAAAGTACTTAAAAGTACTTTTAAAATAATATTTTATTCAGGCACCTGTTAGTTATGCACAAATATCTTAAAAATTTTGGTTAAATAAATATCGTTACTTATCTCAATAATTTTCATCTATCAGACCTACATACCTTTACTGTCCATTATTAAAGCAACAAATGCCCTCTTTGGGCCATCCCACACGAGTATTCTTGATACATTATGCATACCGATTTTCTAGGGAACAGGTAAAAAGAAGCAAAAATATATCTCTACACTTTGGAGAGATATCTCTTTGCTTCTTCCATGCTTCCTTCCCCAGAAAAACTGTTTGCATAATGCATCAGGAATACGCGTGTGGGATGGCACTTTGACAAAAAAAAAGTATTCCAATACCTGCAATAGATTTATCACAAAAAGTTAATTGGCTTGCCTAAGCCAGATAATAAAATTGCTTACTATTACTACGTATCCTCGCGCTACTTAAATTCTTGCTTTTAAATATTAATAAAAAAAAATTAAAATAAAAGAAACTACTACTTCTTTTCAATAAACTTTATTTTTAGCAGAATTTAACAGAAACTCTATTTCGCGATTTCAGAATCTGACTTCAGCCAGATGACCGTTAGTTTACAACTAACTAATTATCCCCTAACTTAAACGTTCTCTATGAAATTCTTTATACTCGGTTTTCGTGAGAAAGAATTTCGTCTGGAAATATAAAAGCGAAATGTGAGATTTTTGTTTGTTCACGACTTGTCTTGAAAAACAAAAATCTCATATTACAATTCCGTACTTCGTTTCAATATTTTCCCAAGCTAATTTTTGTTGAGTCAGGGTTAAATCCTGATGTAACATGCGTGTCGCAGATCTTTGCGCGACATCCCCCTTTACCGCTCATCTCCCTCTCCTAGTAGTCGGATCGGTTGGTATTACACTCAAGGTATATATACCTTGTATTACACTATCATCGTAAAGGCTCGTACCCCTTCATGAAGTGATTAAAAATTTCAAACACTTAGGGCCGTAAACACCAACGAGGATAATCCTATTTCCGGTGTAAAGATTATTCCTATCCGAGAATAATCCTGCTTGCTTTGGTCGTAAACACCAACTTGTGTAAAACAATGAGTTTTTTGTTTATGTGGATTAATTTCGCATATTTTCGGTAGGTATGTCGAAATAAAAGAGTATTATGTTTTAAAATAAGAATTGTTGAAAAAGCAATATAATGAGCAAAATTAATTTAATTTTCAGTTTTCTTCTTTACATAATATTAAAAAAAAATTTAGTAGAGAAAGAATTTAAGATCAGTGCATCTAACCGTATAATCGTTGCCACGGAAACATGCTATTCTTTGTTGTCTGCTGTAATTTGCTCATCCGCCACCTCGGAATAATCCTCGAATAGAAATTTTACCCCCGGAAAATCTCGGATAAAATATTACACCGGTGTAATACGATGGATTAAATCGCGAATAATCTTGGTTGGTGGTTGTGCATTAGCCGTGAATAGGGATTATTCTAGTTGGTGTTTACGGCCCTTAATGTAAAAAGTCGTTAAGCGCAAATTGTTACACTACCTGCCTACACTTCATGAAGTGCCTAGACTTTTCATACGTCAAATGTTTACTGTCGCGGCCCAGCTTCTCTAGTACCGAAGGCTGAAGCAATCGGCAGCTGTTGGGGTAATTAGGCAATGAGTAATCGCCCAGCACTTCATTTTTCGCACAGTGAGATACTGGCTATTGCATTATTGCTCAAATGGTAACACCACAGCTGCAGTTAAGTATAGTTCACACAAGCGAAGTTACTGTCCCAAGTAGCCTCGTTTTCAGTCCCTCACCTCCTCTTGACATACCCATCAGTTTACTTGCGCCAGTACGACAACGAGTTCCACTCACTTCAACTTTTTAGCGAAGTGGAACCTGAGAAATAGTCATATTGAGTGTATTTTCTGCAATTTCCAAAATGACTTATATATTTAGTAGAATTATTATATTCCATAGAATCGTTATGTATAGGTCGATTTTTAATACCTTGGGAACTTTTTTCACCCCATTTTCCAAGCATCTAATTATTTACACGCTTTTTCAATTTAGAACCCTTTGTTATTAGAAAATTCACAGCTTTGTATAAAAAATAATCGAATTTTCTTCTACACATAAGCTTAAATTTAGTAATTTTAAGCTTGATCTGATATCAAAAGTTTTGCGGCTCGGGTCTTGGACTATTGTGAAATAATGAAGTTTTCATCATTCATTTTCATGATTGTCTACTCATGAATTAAGTAAATGCACATTTTCACCGGAAAATATATAATTTCTGTTTGCTAAAAAGCAAAGTTGTGAATAACACCATCATCATGAAGCCAACTTTCGAAAAAAAAAGAAAAATATTAGTGATATTCAAAAATATAGTTCTATTCGTTAGAAGGGGTCGCTAAAAATCACTAAAAATGATTTGGTCTTTTTATACTACTCTTTCGAAACTTACTCAAATTAATATGTTTTCGTTTTAATTAACTTGTGTTTGTCCTCCACCTTTCATAGAGCCCAAATAAAATTTTTTACATGCGTGTGGAAGCTATTAAGTTTTAAAAATAAAGTTCGTTGGTTGTGTGAGGCGTTCTTTTGTAGCAGCAGTGCAGTGAAATGAATAGTGTGCATAAAAGAACCCAGCTTTTACATATGTCTCAACCCTATAGAGCGTTTTCACTTCACCATTCACCATTGAATCACTTCTCTATATATTTTAATGAATTTGAGTTCCTGAGCTTGAAGAATGCCATCATTGTCAATTTATTCGTTATTCTTTTTTGAAAATAGCAAACTTCCGCTTCAATTCCACAAATTTCTATTTGCGTTCTTGTAAAATTAGGTACTTAAAATTACAACAGATGGCAGCAGTTTAACAATAACAACATACCATTTTGACGTATTCTATTCACAGGTGTCAAATTGATGCCGTGAAGTGTCCTCCAAAATATTTTGGTATCGTATTTGTATCATCAGCAGGGGATGAAGTAACCGAACGAAAATAAATAAATTTACGCGGCAATAAATATTAATAAATCGATTTAAATTATAATGGCTGGATTAAAAAACGGTGCATTGGGATTGTATAATAAATTTTGTGATTACATGCAAAATGATACAAAAGGATCCGAGGTAAGAGATTTGCATATTTTTTCAGATTTTTTTATCAGTGCTCTTCTAAATGTCTGTTATTACATAATATGCTTTGATTTGGCAGTTTGGAGTCTACGCAGCATCTGGACTTTTGTTTGCAGTTGCCTACTATAGAATCAGACCAGTAATACATTCCCAAATCTTCATAAAACATATTTTATCTACGTCCTTAAATTATAGATTACAAAATTCGGGAAGCCTTCAGATATTCCAAAATATTTTATAAAAAATAAAATGCGACAATATGGTGTAATCGAAGGCATCGAACCAAATGTGTCCAGTGGTCCACTTTTACTGGTAAATCATAAGCCCCCACTGAGCTTTCTAGTTCCTTCTAAAAAACCGCTTCCAGTAAAGGTAATTATTTTGTTTAATTAATTTTGATTTAAAAAAATTTACGAAGAAATCAAAGCTTTCAGGTGTAACGGTAAATGCGAATGGTTATTCCTGGCTACAGACAATAGCTGTAGGACATAAAATTGAATTTATTCCTCTGACTAAAAATATGGAGTATGCTGAATGCCAAGTATTACTGATTTGTCCACAGTATAAAAAGGTTTAGGAAATACTTAATTTTTTTAATGCTACGCATAAAATGATATCATTTACAGGATCATGTTGACATATCTGAAGCAGTTTTAGGTCTGGGTTTTGCTAAAATGGATCCGCCAAAAAATCTGGGCGATCTAGTGCTTAAAAACTATTACAAATCTTTATCGAAAAAAGAATCGTATGCCAAGGATGAACGTTTGGGCTTGTGGTCTTTTAGGTGTATTTCCTAAAAATTATATTTCCAAATAGAGTTTGCCTAATGTTTTGTTTGTTTCCAGTTTGCCACCAAAATCGTGGCCAGTTCGAAAAACTAAAGAAACCTTTAAGTCTATAATTTTGTCCATCCTTCCAGCTCAACATCGTCTTCATGAATTAGTTAGATGAACTTGTCGCCGCCGACTTGACGTGAAACAATAGAATTCACAATGTTTTTATCGCTTCTTCACATTCGTACTAAGTGCACCGTATAATAAGTCTTAAAGTTGTTAATCAATTTTTGTATTAAATTCTGGATTAAACATAATTTTAGCAAGTTTGTGCAATTGTTTGACATTGTATTGCGATGATATAAAAGGAGAAATGAAATCTGAATGATTGCTGCACGACAATGATCAACGGTTTACCCGCCGCAATTATAATTTCTTCACAGCTCTAAGTACATACATACATACATAAACTTAATTGCTATAACTCACTGGCTATTAAGTGTTAGCGGGCAAGTGGCCTGTGCATTTCAGCCATTCGCTGGCTTATTATGCACGGCGTTCCTTTACAGTTCGTTCAACAATCCCACTTTTCCTAGAAACAGCAGTGCTTTTTTGGTTGAAATTCTCTCGAGGTCAGTAGGCTTTAGGAAGTATGAGTCAAAGGCCTGGAATCTATATTATGCAATCGCCTCGCATTCGCATAACTTGTGCTCCGATGTTTTATTAATTTCGAGACATAACCTACATACATCGGTGGGTGATGTGCCTATCCGATGCATGTGGTTTGCTAAGTTTGCAGTGTCCGGTTGAGTCTTGTAATGATTCTGAGTTTATTCTTAGATAGTCTGAAAATGTCTGGCTTTTCTTTGATAAAGATCCTTTAATTAATCTTTTGGCTGGTTTGAAGCCTGTCATTGTAGTCCATTTGATTCATTTTGGTCCAGCTTTGTATGGCAAGCTTCACGGTATTATAAGGGATACCGCAAAATAGTTCCATTTCGATGCGGGGTGTGGATGCTTCTTTTTGGCCCAGTATGTCTGCATTGCCATTTCCATCAATTCCCGATTTTCCTGGTCATTAGTATATTTGTTAAGTACTAAAATCACTCAGCAATAAGATATTTTTGGTATATGAGGTAAGAAAAAAAAAAAGAAAATTTAAAATTTTGTCGATTGATGGGAATAAATCGATTCGAAAAAGGTTAAAGTTACATGGATTGTAAATGATACTCAAGCTTTGTGAGTCCCAAGTTCTTAGGATATATTTTGCAAGATTTTAGCAAAGCACGAAGTGAATAACATAACCAATATGCTAGGTTATTATAGACGGTACGAATTTTATGAATAGGTGTCCTGCCTAAGGAGGTTTAAACTTAATAAGATGCTATAGTATGTTAGTATGTCTAGGGATACGGAAGGTTTATATATAAAAATAAATAAATTATGTGTGACAAAACAAAATTTCCCTATACCACTGTAAATCACCGACATAGAAAATTTATTTTGTTCTCACGAAAAACATGCTGAACTGATCCTCATTGCTGGTCAGCCTTTAATTTTTTATTTTTTTTAATTAAGTTTTGAGAGTCACTTGTTCAAAATAAAATGCGCCATGTACGATTTTCCATCAATTAGTTACGCTGACATACTTTTCCTCCGAGCTCTGTAATTGAAGCTCTCTTGCAGTTTTTAAAGAATAAAGTTTTCTAATCACCAAGTACCCACCTATATGTACTTGTGTATGACAAATCCTACGAATTTTAAAGGAAAATTTAGAAGGCCATGGAAGGGCAATTAAGTTAGCTGGTGTTATAATGTGAAAGAAGCTATGCTGAAAATAAGCGTAACTCAGCTGTCGGAGAGACATCGTTCCAGTTACTGTTCGGAGAGACATCGTTCCAGTTACTGTGCGGTTCCTAGTCAATGAGGCAAAACTATTAACCATTTCAGGACAGATAATATCCCAAATGATAGGATGATGGAAGGGGTGGGCCGATAGCCTGGAATTCGTGAAAATCTGATTACAATCGCATTGATTTTCACTTTGGAAACTTACAACTTATTTAGCTTACAAGAAAGACTACTCGATCCAGCTAGGGCTTAGTAGTCGACATAATCGTGGTCTACTTAGTCGACTTTCTCTGTTAAACAAGGGAAAAATTTTGTAAACAAACGAAGGATCAGTACAGCAACATGAAAAGAGAAATGATGATAGATACGTCGAGTGATTCATATTTTCCCGCATCTATCACTTTGAGGGAGTCTACCAAATGTATACAAAACTGATGTTAAAGGAACATTTCTTCTCAGCACCTCTGAAATATATTGTGGTCTATACCGGAATGGACCAGCGATTTAAAATCTGTATACTTTTCTCTGGTACTGTACGCGACATCTAGTTCTTATGCCATCTATGATTTTATCCATTCATGTTCATTATCTATATACATTATATTGAATAATTTTATCTTCTTTCAACCTCTTTAATTCATGAGTATACCCATGCACATTCTCTATATCGTACCACTTTCTTTACTAGTATTTATTATAACTTCACTCAACTTTTTATCTAGCTCGCTTGTGCAATCCGAAACCTCTTCAAAGTTGACAGCTTCATAAAAATTTTTACAAACTAGTAATTGTCTGTTATGATACTGGGCTTATTGTCGTTTAGCAGAAATTAAGTGAACTTATTTTTTTCTATGGAAAATTATAAAAGAGTTTTCTTAGATAAAAATAAAATGTTTTTTTCTCAGCGTGTTTGTTAGGAGATTTGCAATTTTTCTTATCTTTAAGTTAGGCGATTTTGGTAAAGCATTACCAGAGATATATTATGAAAAGATTTAAGCTGACTTTGGCGTTCTACTGTAAGAAAAGTTTGGTGAAATTCTTTAATTTATGTGAAATACAAAACTTTTTTCCACATTATATTGGACATTTTTGAAATGAACACTTTTAATATGCTATTGATGCCTTAATTGTTTATACCTGAAAATACACTTCCCAAGTTGATGCTAAGGAAACAATTACCTTAGTTTCCAGATTCTTTAGTATCTATTCCTACGAGCTTCGCAGCTAATTAAAAGAACAAAAATACAGACACGATTGCTGGGTACTTTATAAGCTATAAGCAGCAGACATGCTGCTTTGCAAATAGCCACAGCCTCCGCCTGGAAACCACTACAGTGGTCAAGTAGGTTGGTACGATTTCCTAAGGATGTCGAGGGGCAAGAACCGGAGCATAATTTCTAATGCTGCCGTTGGTGTTGTTCGAAGAGAAAAAAAAACAGTGACCTAACCGCAATACTCGTTTCGAGGCAGACTAAAATGTCTAAAACACAATTCTGTCTACCAATTTTCGTCGATGAAATGGATATCACGAATTCTCTAAACATTTTAGAATATAAATATTCAGTAGCTTTAGTTAGAGGAAAGAAGTACTTACTCCATTAGACTAACCGCAAATTTACAAGTCACATATAAAGCCCTAGATATAATATCTTCATTTGAGTAAAGACTGGACGCACAGCAATGTCTCCTTTAGATAAAGTCCAAGAGACGGCTATTCAGCTTCAGCTTATTATTTCTACTTCTCTGCGAAATCTCTAGCCTGATTTGCTGTAGAATTTTTCTGCCGTATATCACACGATTCTCAACTGAAGTTCATTCCCACACCCTTGACAAATTCGGCTGGAACGTGGTTTATTTATCAGTAAAATACTCTGGATGTGAAACAATTAACAGTTTTCTATTTTTATCTTCAGTTATGAGCCACAAGTGTTCCAGGAGGTCATCCTTTACGCCCTAAGCCAACCTAGTAATTTTAAATTCTCCAATATTTTGTGTTTCCAGTTAAAGGCGCTAGCTATCGGCATCATCATAGAATAATCCTCAAGTTTCGACATCAATCCATTTCCGTCGATGGAGAAGATATCTCGAATTCTTAGGCATTGAAATATCCAACAATCTTAGTTGGTCCGATCATATTTTTGGTATTGCCAAAAACGCGATGAAATGCCTGGGCTTGAGATAATTTACTTCATCAGACTGGTGGAAATCTACAAGTCTCATATCAGGCCTAGATTAGAATATAACTTCCATATTTGAGCGGGGGCTGGACGTACCGCATTGTCCGAGTTAGATAAAGTCCAAAAGAAGGCCTTCGGGCTTATTGGCGGTGACATATAAATAATTGATTTCCTGGAGCACCGGCGTAATGTCGGTTGTCTGTCTCTTTTATCGGTACTTCTATGGCTATTACTCTGACGAAATCTCCAGCCTGATCCCTTGTTGTATTTTTGGAACAATTTACCATCATCTGTTTTCATCCTTAGCTATGGGCCGCAAACCTTCAAGCGTAATGTACACCGTCACCTCCTTGACTCAACCCATAATCCCCAATTTTCTACCAAGGCTGTGCTACGGCATCATATAGTATCTCCTGAGCTTTAGCATCATCATAGAAAAATAGAGCTTTGCGATCAACTAATCGATTTCTCCGATTGACCGATATTTTCGACTAATCGAATCGAATATTTAGATTAATGGAATTAACGACATTTTCAATTAAAACTTCATTTAAGAGATAAATAACAAATGTAATTATAAATTTAAAAAATCTCGATTAGTTGATTCAATCGATTAATTGAAAGTGCGATTTCATAGTTTCATAACGGTTGTAGTTTTTTTTCTCATTTTATATTCAGATCAGATAACTTGATGTAAGTTTTACTAAACTCTGTATAAGGACAATTTAACTTCGTTTGAATTCTTCATATGGACTATTTCAACTACTACTTTTGTCAAGTTTTCTAAGTCCTTCTTGTACAATATCACCTATAAAATACCTGCGCGATTATAAGTAATGGATGCAATTCTGTGGAAGCAGCAAATCTAAAAGCCAAGAATCATCCTATTATTGCTCGACATCACGTGCCATAAAGGCATAGTATGAAGTGAAACAGACAATACAAATGACAGGAATAGTAAACGATTCAATTTAAATTTCTAGAAAATTATATTTAAAAAAAAAAAATTAAAACTCAATTGCTGTTTAGCAGGCCAGTAGGCGGAAAGTCTGTGATATCATTCTCCAATATGCACAATTATATAATAGTATAGATGCCTGGACATTGGATTCACGGCAAGAGAGAGTATTGGCTGAGCGCTTACATTATAACTCAGAAACTAACTAAAACTGTTGGAAATAAGACAATAAATTCTAGAGATACACAACTACTCCTGGACGACAATTTCCCTCAATTTTTTTTTTTTTTTTTTTGGTTTACAGTCTATACTCCTGTAATTCACTTTCAGGAGGACTTCCCATTCTTTTTGCTTCCATTAGTTCGTACTGTTTGCAATTTTTTCTTTCGCTTCTCTCCAGACCAATCTGCATCATCTTCATCATCACTAACATTTGAACCAAAATAATTTCCACTACCTTCCCTTGGATTTGCTAATCGTCTACTTGCAATTCTAGAAGAATTTCTTCCCATGCCTGTAAGGTTTTCAGTTTTATTAGATACAGGAAACATATCGAGAAAACTCATCCTTACCCATGCATTTTTCCAAATGTGGAGCAAATCGGGAAGCAGCTACAAGTCTATCACAATTAGGGCAGTTGCAGTCCATTGCCTTCCTAGCAGTGCTTGATCCAAAAACATCAAAGTCTGGCAAATCAACAATACTGAAAGGTTTACTATCCTCTGGTTGTCCATCGACAGCTTCTGAGGCTCCAGTCTTAAGGGAATGATGCACCTCGAACACGACTCCAAGAATTGTCTCATCTAACAAGGAATGGAAGAGGTAATTGGTGGCAGTCTCAACGTTGGTGGGTTCACTCATATATTTGTAAAACTCCGACATAAGATCAGCCTCATTACTATATTCGATATTGTGTCCGGGAGAATTTTCGACAACCGCAACATTTTCACTCATAGCGTTATAAGTTTATGCAGATTATTGTTTGGATCCGTTTTTCAATTATATATATCTACGGAATTTTTTACGTTGTTCTACACATACAAAATTATAAATTTCTTTTATTTAAGGAGTTTCTGCTTTAATTTTCTTTAGGAACAGCATTTTCGAGGTTATATCGGCTTTTCTTCAATTGTCTTTTGTGGCTAAACAGCTGACTTGGATTATACTACATGTTGGATTAGTAATTATATTTGTACCAAATTTAAAAAAAAAAGTGGAATAGACTGCAGTTTTTTACACCATTATCAGAGACATACACCGAAAAGAAAATCGACACTAGCGCGAATAGTTCTGGGACTTCCTCCGTTGGGACGCCCCATTCGGCGAAAAAGCAAAGCGCGACACTCGCCAATAGTTCTCGTTGGGAACGCCCCCCATCATAATTTTTCGACACTAGCTCCAATTGGCAGAAAGTGTCATGCGCCCTCATTCGGACAAACAGCGCCACAGCCTTGTAGCACTATGTTTCTCCCATTTTCAGCTAGAGAGCTCTACATTCGCATCTCAAAAAGAAGTATCAAATCGCATATGAACGCAATGCACCACGCAGAAAAATTTCATCCACTTTTTCCGTTTTGACAGTTCTCAGCAAGTCCTTAAAGAGTTCGCCAAAAGGTTTTTGGTGTTGTGTTGTGTGCGTGTCTAAATTGGTTTTTCTCCGTCTTTTGGGTGTTTTATAATTTGCCTGACCAACAAAATTTGGTGACCTCTCCAAAACGTAATTCAGGAATTAACAGCTCACGGGAAAAGTAAATAAACAGGTAAAATGAAATTGTTATTTCTCATAATTCATGCATTTATCCGTTTTGTGGTAAACTTATGACGTCATTTGCCTGATGGGGGTGTACAGTGGAACACCCTTGAAACTTCACCAAAGAATTTACGTGAAAAAAGTGAATTGGATGCCATTTGGATTATTGAACAGAATAAAAAGAATATTCTGTTTTGTTATCGTAACAATAAATCTTATTGAATTGTGGCCTCGGTCAGTTTTAATTCAGGGTCAAAGCTTCCGCCATGTCTCTACATCACCTTGGAATGCACAGGAGTAGAGTTTACTAGAATTCCACCGATGCAAAATTAGGTGACAGAAAATTCCCATGATATTGACTCAGCGGTGATGTTAATATGATTCATTCATCTCCAGTGATCTAATGGAATCACTAATTGCCACAAGTAATAACACATAAATTGAAGTGCCCGTCAAAATAAAAAAAGGGGGCAACATTTCATGGGGTCTCCTTTCCGTTTTTTTTACGTTGAAGAAAAGAATGTCAAACGCGCAGGCCCAATGAATCTTTGATTCTCACAATATCTATGTCGCGACTATTGATTTTCTTTGCTCTGGTTATGTGCGCTCTTCGCTAACTTCTTTGGTCAGAAAAGCAGCAATGCTCAGTTTTACGGGAGCAACATTGTTGGATCTTCTTCTTCACAGAATGGATGTACCTATTGTGAAAGAGTTCAACTTTTTTATTTGAGCTGTGCAGATGTTAGCCTTGCTTTTTGCTTGTTCCTTTTGCACAGAAATTTTGGGTCATGTGATATTAAGGACACCTCATTAAACGCGAATCCCAGGCTCAACTGCTGCTTTCTTATTTACATCCACATTTTGGCGTACCTCTGTGTTTTCATTTAATGTGCGAAAGCCTAACATAAAAATAATATGAAGATGCAAAATTATGCCTGTGCATTTAGTGTAGGTGGCACTTAGAATGTAATTATCCCATTTATAACTTGTACCAGAAAAGCGTATGCAAATTTAAGGATCAGGTTATAAATTTCAGTAATTAAATCTGTGCTGGATATTCAACAACTACCCCTTATTTGGCTCTCGCAAGAGTTTGCTGTTATCTTTTTACAAATAATTTGTTAGCCTCATTAAGATATCGCCTGCTCAAAATGTTATCAGAAATAAATGCACAAAAAAACCACATTAAAGCTTTTCGCAGATAACAATTGGATGGCGTTGGCTGCTTCATTCATAACTTTTTATTGGTGAAAATTATAATAATCTTGGGAAGTATCTGGGTTGTGTAGGTGGGAAGTGAAAATATGGATTTTTTATTTTAAGTATAATTTTGTGACATTTCAACATAAATTTAGCTGGATTTATTTGAGATTCGGAAACATTTTCAGGGAATTGACTTTTAGTGGGAGGTTTTTTTGAATGAATTTCCAAGTTTTTGTTTTTATTTTAATTTTTGCATGCGAACTAAAACGAATGAGTTTTTGAGATCTAACACTTAGCGTTCAGATGAACGGAATTTCCAGTAAGTTAAGCTGGACTGATAACATATGTTCTGTTTCCAATGAATATCTGAAACTTCTGAATAGTTCTTAGATATACTACAACCAATAAAATCTGATCCACAAGTCTTACGTTGGTCAAGAATGAAATTTACCTTTTTTAAACGGACAGATCGAACGGGCTTGCTTATATTATCAAATTTCCAAAAAAATAATAGAACACCAAACATAAGCTTACTGCCCACCAACACCAGAACGCCTGTTAGGTTGCAAATGCACAGCAACACTATCAAAAGTTTATTCAACCGTAAGACATCAGGCATTGGCTGTTTACTCGAAGAATTATTGAAATCTGAAATAATATTAAGTGTCGAAACGCTAGAATAAGTTATTGTCATGATTTTCCAAACGGAAATCAAGGCTTTCTTTTAAGCGGGAAGGTATCTCCTCAATTTAGACACTGAGAACACTGCTATCTGCTCGGATAGCCAAGCGGCTGTAAATGCCTTGTCAAGGCTTTTTACAACTTTCAAACTGGTACTGGAATTTAAAATCACTCTGAATTCCTTTTCTCGGTGTAATGAGGTGCTCGCTCTATGGGTACAAGATCATAGCGATATAAGCGGTAATGAAAAGGCGGACGAGGTCACTCGTCTTAGGACAGCTTCGGGGGTTCTCTACAATCTAGATTGCACCAAAACATGTACCAATATTTCGGCTTTAGCCGATTGCCAATACAGTCGTGTTTGGTTCTCATGTCCCCTAATCCTTTCCCTATCTCCTTCCTGCCATGCTGTGTTTTGCATCATAGGGTATCCCCTGAGCTTAGCTTAATAATAAAAAAAAACCCTCCGGTAGAATTACAAAAAAACTGTTGGGTAAACCTAACCCAAAGTTAACGAAAAAGCTACTGTGACTAAACAAGCCAACCCGGCGAACACTAGTGTCAATTCTTACTGGACAGTCTTTTCTCAGGGGTCACCTACGTAGGATGGGACTTGTTGACAACCCCGTATGCAAAGGATGCGCAGAGGAATCCGAAATGGTGACTCACTTCCTCTGCCACTGTCTGACCCTCTCCTATAGACGTTACAGATTCTTTGACTCAAACCTCCTAGATGAACTGCATGAAGCGAGTAGGGAGGGGTAGGAAACCAATCATAAATTTTGTGAGAGCATCCGTTTGGGATTCATCAGCAATAGCTAATAAATCCATAAATCTGGAGGATGAACAATGGGCTTTTCTGTGGGCTAAGTTCTAGAGAATCCTTTTTCTCAACCTCTTTTCAATCTATTTATCAAATCAAACCCTTTGTAGATGGAGGAATATTTGTTCATTAATATTCAATCAGTGGTTGGCAGTAGTAGAACGCGAACTCAGCTCTCATGTAGTGTGAGTTGTTCTGTTATCTATTACACCATCGACGCTTTCTCAACTAATTAACACCGTGAGAATATAATATCTACTGATAACGGTAGCATCCAATTTCAACAATTCTATTCGTGCAGATTTAGCACTGACCAACTATTCAACAACGGTTTTTATTTCCATTCTGAAGGTTTTACTCGAACACTAATTCGTAAAGTTTGCACATTCTTGCTATTGATGTTCTCTAGACCTGGATCTTGTAAATAGGTTCTTTTTAGAACGTTCAGGAAATGTTTCTTCCTTTTGCTGTACTTACTGGTTTCATTAATTTCGCTCTATCCTTATATAGCCGAACACAAGATTTAACTTCACTGTGAAGCTGCTCAAATAGCAGTTGTAATAAATGTAATCTCTCTCCTACAGACGCAAGTCTCGAAAGGCAGACATGTTTCTCATAAACAAAATCGATAATTCTGAAAATAAGCATGAATCCAATAGTCAGAATGGATACCAAGAATAGATGCATATTTCGGACATTTCATATATTATCTGTGCTGATGAAACACAAATCAATAACTTACAAGAATGTGTGTAATTGCACTACATACATACATATGAACAGATTCTTATTCTCTTGATTTCATGTTTCCATTTTCTGTCATGGCTTGTTACATTTGCGTTTAAATTATGATTATATTTCAACGAAATGGTCTGGACTTTTTCCCCAAGAACAAGTTTGTTTTCGTGAGACACTTATTTATACATTTTCGGAAAAATATTTTTCACTTATTCAATGGGAATACTCAGGAGAAATTTAGCGCGCTTTAAATTAAACTATGAACTCTAAGGGTCAACTGTACGTGTCGCCCTGCAGAGGCAATAGTAGGTCAAGGAACAGAGTAATTTTGTCAATTGGTTTGACATTGCGAATGCGGAAGTTGTTCACACAATTGAGTCTAAATCGATATTTAGTTATTTTTCTTTTTTATACATGATATATATAGAGATTATGAAGGAGAATACACGAAACTGAATGCCAATTAGGTGAGCACAGAGCGCCATTCAAAGCCAACAATAAATTCTTTCCATTGCATTTCACTCTACATATCAAAAATATATCTAGATATCAACATAAGTAAGTACGTACACAAGAGTTATCACAAATGTAATTAAAGCGTCCTGAACTTGACATGGATATACATATTCCCACAGGGTAACAACGAATGCACGCCATTGGAATGAAAGCGCACAGGCAATAAAAGCAAACAAGTGTCGGAATTGCAAAATGTGATTATATTATGACGAAAAAGTTCAGAATGCGATAGTAAAGTGAATTCGTAATTATTTGGCCGTTATTCATTAGTATGCTGATCTGTTTTATTATGTTCTGTTGAACATTTAGAGAAACTGATTTAGATCCGTACATGGGGTGTTTAATTAGTTCAGTTTTTTTTCTTCGCTAATAAGGGTGCTATTTCATTGCACTTGTCTGTCCACTATGTCTAGAGTAATAATGCGATGAACTAATGTTAACTGATCGTTTTGATCGATACTGTAGATACATCTGGAGCTTCCTAAGGTAGGTCACACACTGAATGCATGTACTATATATTGGTTATGGCTTTTTGGTTCGAAAAAGGTACCTTGGATTATTTGTACTCATGATCAATGTTAACGAAAACTTACGGGCATTCTTGCTATCATCGTCCAGTACCTAAAGTGTTCTGGGATTACATAATTTGGGTGAAAAATTGTTTAAAAATTTCGCTGGACTCAAAAATCAGGTTAATGTTAGTCCAATCAGTGACATTCACTAAAGATAAGATAGTCGTCACCTACTGTAAAAACAGATGATCCATGTTATAAAAATGCCCGAAATAGTCCATAGCTGAATATTTACTTCCTTCGACATTTTTACAAGAGGCGTTTGTGGCCATAATATTGTTCATATCTGTGTTTCTATCTGTCTACAGAATAACTCGAATATGCAATGAATTAGGTAGCTGAAATTTTATATTAAAAATTTTAGATATAAATTCAAACATGGGCGAAGTCGGGCAAACCTTTGTAGGGTTACTATCAGTGGTGCGGCATCTTTGATAGTTTCCATGGGGATTTTTGATATAATCTAATTGAAACAAAGAAAAATGAAAGCAAATAAAAATTTATGACAAAAAATATCTTCAAAAATTATTCATAAAAAAATATTTTTCCTAAAGGATTTTTATTCGTCTTCGTTGTAAACTATCAAAGAGAAGCAATTATATAAATAAAATTACCTCCCGTCTGAAAAAACAATCAAAAATAAAACAATCGAATATGCAATGAAAAGTACAGCATTTGAACACGTGTGGGCTCTGTCATAATCGACACTGACTCTAAGAGCTGGTTTTATTTTTGTTTCCATCCAAAATCGCACAACATCCAACAAAATGTATGGCATTCTAGCACGTCTGTGATCTACCTTTGACGTCAAACATCTCTATTGCTTATTCAACACTTATAGTTTAGCTACACTCAATTTGAATGGCAACACCAGAAGGGGTTGTATGGCAACCCCACGAAGGAGTTACCAGATTTGTCTCATTTCCGAACTTAAATTTACTTTTTTTTTTAATGCCAGTGTGCAAAGTTTCAGCTCTTTAAGTATATGAGCTCTCGATAACTCGTCAGGACAGGCAGATTGACAGACAGACCGACGACGGCCGGACGGACAGACTTTTAATATAATGCGCGGGTGCCCAACCCATTTTGCTCAACCAACATTATTTCATGGGGCCAGCAAACGCTACTATGCTTGTTTCAAGCTTGGTGGTGTTTTTTTTCTTCTTACATCAATTTCATGATTAGGAAGCATTTCGGTTGCTGGCGGATATGTTCAAGCCGCGCGGGCGAGGGGAATTGTAAATTTTTGATTTAGAGTGTATAATATACAAGTACATCGCGACCTGACTATGATCATCTCTATATACTATCTATCTACCATCACGTCCTCAATCGTTGATGTTTAAGCTAAATCCAGCTTTTTACGAGCTCGATTTTTACCTTTGGAGTTAGCTTACAAACTTTATTGGAAAGGTAAATTCTTCTCCAGTGATATTCTTCGAGGTTTCATGTTCTTTTTCGCACAGCCGACACATTTCGCTGTTGCAGTTGCCTATTTTCTTTAAAAAATATCTCGTGGGTGTTAAGAACCAACTAATGAGAGGGTTGTAGAGAATTTATTAGAATCGTTGCAATAACTTTCGAATGCATGGTTGCTTTTATATTATAATTATAATCTTATTGCTTCCCCTCGCGCCAAGTTCACACCATGCCACCGGTTACCATTTCAAAATTTTGTTTTTCACAATATATAAATGCAAGTGAACCGAGAAGGCTGATATTTAGATATTGTGTAGGGGAAGCTTAAAAAACCTTAACTTTAAATTGTCGACCAAAAGTTTTGTTTTTTGTGATAACTCGGCTCTCCGTCAAGATAGGAAAATTGCGATTATATACTTTTTTGTTGCTTTTTTTACGCTGTACAATATAGGCTATATGAATTTTTCACCTAGCGTTGATCGTTGTTAAGATATCGTAGGAGAACGTAAGATTCAAAATTTTGGTGTTTTATTTATTTATATTGTGCTTTAATAATTTCCTCTACAGTCTCTTAATTTTTTACTTTCTGACCCCTCACATTGTGGCGCGCTAAAAGTGGTAATTTCTGTCTAAAAAGAAATGACATTGCAGGTAGTAACATACTCTACAAGTTTGATAATGGACATTTTTTCGATATGTATCACGAGAAAGAAGAAAACAGCAAAAAACAAGATTCAGTCTCTTAATTTTTGGTTTTCTCAACCGATATCTCAACAAATATCAACGCGAGGTGAAAAATTTATGTGCCCTGAATTATACAGCGTAAAAACATCAACAAAAAACTATATAATCGGAAGTTCACAAAAAAACAAAATTTACCTCTTTTTGAAAGCTCATAGGTAATCTTGGTCCACAATTTCAAGTGCTTTTGGACCCCCCCCCCCCCCGCCCTCTGCTTACAACAAAGAGATTTTTTGGAATATAGCTTTGAACCAGAAGAAAATATTAGCAGGAACATTCCACAGCAGCAGGAGCAAGCCTCTCTAGTTAAATGAACGGGACGAAATTGCACTGCAGTTAGTTAACTGCGACTGCAACTAATTAAAAAAAAAACAATATTGTATTTTGAACTCTTAAATATATTTCAATACAACAAACAGCCGCCATGGCGAAATATAAAAAAGCACGTTTGTTCACACTTTTATCCAAATATACAGGGTGATTCAAAACAAGATACCTTCCGGTATACCACGCGATTCCTTGAGGTAAGCGCTTATCAAAAAATTGAAAAGAATACGTTCAGAATATACCACTGCGAATAAAGAAACACAGAATGGAATAAACGGAGTATTCCGAATGGACAAATAAACACCTTTGGTGCGTTCTGAATATTCGGAATGAATAAAAAAAAACACTCTGTATGTCCCTCGTTATTAGATCAAGAACTCATTCTTCTGCTTCCACCATAAAGTATGAAACACAATTGGAGTCTTTCAGCCAGCTTTATCGCCAACTTTCTCCTAAAGCTGAGTGAAAAAGCCGAATTGAACACAACTGGCATTTTTGACTGACATTTGCAACTTTAACTTGTTTATGGTGAGAACTTTTATTAAGAAACTACAGTAATGCATCCGATTTTCCAAAATTTCCAATAAATTCATGTCTTTTTGAATTGTTTTCAAGATGTACCAATTATATGTAAAAATAACACTGAGTTTGTTTTTTAAGTCCCACAGCACAGGACATATACTTGTGAATGGTTGGGGGTATGGAGTGAGTATTCCGATATCGATGAAATACCGGCTCTCTCGTACAAGACTTGGCTGTGATAATATTTATCATAGGATCTTCAATATGGCACTGATGTAGCTTTAGCGCACTTTTCTCTCTAATTTGGTAAGACCTAGAATATACATATTGTTACGTGCAATAGAAAGAGACAACTGGTGACATCTATGTACTGGCAATGGAGAGTAAACGACTTCAGGTTCGGAGAATTGATTATGGTATCTACAGGAAGGTTCAGGAATAGAATGAATAGAACAGTCAAGAAGCTTCTGGAAAATAGAACAATCTAGAATAATCTGGAGAGTTTCTAGAACAGTTGTCATAGCCAGAATAAGAGTCTTGTCTTAGACGTTGCAGTGTTAACAAGTGAAAGTAGTAAACGTGCGAAAGTGTTGTAATTAGATTGCGATAATTGAAAGTACAGTATTAGCGATAATTAGAGTTGAGTTGATTAATAGAAAGTTTATGAATTTTGTATGATTAGAGTGAAATAAAGAACTTGTATAATAAGTATTTAATATTGTGTTTTAAATAACGAACCAAAGGCCACGCTCGCAACAACTGGTGTCAGAAGTGAAATAAATTCGCGAAATAAAGTGGTGGCAATTGACTTTAAAATTCAAAGTGTGATTAATTTTGTGAAATTGTGTTAAATTTTAAAAGTTCTGGAAAATAATTTATATTCAACTTAAAGTGAATTACTAAAGTAATGGGGCGAAAATTCGAGGAGCTTCGAACGCAGGATTTGAAAGTGGAGTTAGGGAACCGGTCATTACAAACGACAGGTGCAAAGAAAGTTCTAGTCGAGCGACTCAGACAAGCTTTGATAGAGGAAGGAAAGAATCCTGAAACATTTGTTTTCGAAGATAACTTGGAAGAAACCGAAGTTGAAGAAGAGCCTGCGATGAAAATGGAACAGCTTTTGAGTACTTTAATGAGCAAAATGGAAGCCCGTTTTGATGAACAAAAGAATTCTCTCGATGAACAAAAGAATTCTCTCGAGGAACAAAAGAAATCTATGGAAACCAGTCTGGACGAGCAAAAAGATGCTTTTGAGCAACAAAAGAATGCTTTTGAGGATCAAAAGAATTCTCTGGAATCCCGTTTAGATGAGCAAAAGAATGCTTTTGAGGAACAAAAGAATTCTCTGGAATCCCGGTTAGATGAGCAGAAGAAATCTATGGACGAACAAAAGAATGCTTTTGTTGAACAAAAGAATTCTCTGCAGAATTGTCTAGAAACTTGTTTGGAGGAACAGAAGATCTTTCTGAAAGGTTCATTAGACGAACAAAATGTGAAAATTGAAGAAATCCAGCAGGAAGTGTTGGAAGTTCGACAACAAGTGTCGGGAGTACAACAAAATGTCACGGAACAGCCTGATAACTTTAAAGCAGATCTGGAAAGAATAAGGCATCGTCAGCCTCTAAACGTAGCAGCTGAAATATCTGGCGCAGGTAGAATGAAACCTCCAATATTTGATGGACAAAATTCATGGCATATCTTCAAGAGACAATTCGAGGCAGCTTCAGAGGTAAATGGATGGAATGATGAAGACAAAGCTATAGCTCTGGTGTTAGCACTTCGAGCTCCTGCGTCAGAACTCTTACAAACTGTACCAATTGAAAATCAACGTGATTACACTTCATTAGTACAGGCGATAGAATTACGTTACGGAGATGAGCACATGCAGCAAGTATATCGCCTACAGTTGCGCAACAGGATTCAAAAGCATGGCGAATCACTACAACAATTGCAGGCTGATGTGGAAAGATTAGCGCATCTTTCATACTCCAGCGTAAATGCGGATTTCCTTAATGAAGTGGCTACGGAGGCATTTGTGAACGCTATTGTAGATCAAAATTTACAACAAGCGTTAAGGCTAGCGGGAAAGAAATCAACAGCAGAAGCACTAGCCTATGCATTAGCGTATGAATCCGCCAGACAAGCTTCACGGAGTGCAGTACGAGTAAGAGAAATTTCAGTGGAAGAATGTACTTGTAACAGAGTGCAATCATCACAGAGCCCGCCTTCACGTGCTGTCCTTCGATGCTGGAATTGGAATAGATCAGGGCACCTTCAAAGAGACTGCAGAAAACGTCGACGAGTGGAATCACCTGAAGAAGGGAAAGAAGAATGCCAAAGATGTCGAGCCAGGGAACAAGCTATTCATGGAGAGACTAGATATCAAGCAGCGACTAGTCGCATCAGCTCTCCTGTTGAGCAGTCGGAAAACTAGTAAAAACCAACTTTGTGGGGCAGAAGTTGGTTGGTGCAATCGGCAGCCCCGAAGTCATCATTCAAGTAGGCCAGTTGCAGAGAAATAATAGCAGTCTTGTTATATATGGAAATGTAGGAAAAAATGACTGCGCAGTCACTATCGATACTGGAGCTGCAAGATCAATTATTAGAACAGATCTTGTTAAGAACAAATGGCTTCATAATACCACCAAATATCTACTAAGAACAGCAACTGGAGCAGCAGCACGGGTGTTTGGAGAAATAACTCTAGATGTTCAACTAGGCGAACTACTATTTCCTCACACTTTCCTGGTTTCAGACATAATGGATGAATGCATTCTTGGAATAGATTTCATGACCACATACAAAATAAATCTGGATGTCGGAGAGCGAATTCTCAAATATGGGAACATAGAAATTCCTATGAAACTAGGAGAAGGAGCAGATCATCCTGCGAAAGTAAGGACGATGGTCTGCGAAAATATTACTCTTTCGCCATGCTCCGAGACACTAATATGGACAAAGCTTACTGATGACATCGGGACCTGCCGATTCTATCTGGTGGAGCCTAACCTCACAAAGGTCACATCGAGCATCATTGTGGGGAAGACTTTAGTGAAGGCAGAAGGTGCAACATTAATACCAGTCAGAGTGCTTAACACATCCGAAAATGAGGTACAACTAAAAGAAGGTGCTATAATTGGAAATTGTGAACCCGTTTACCAAATCGTCAATTTGGATAATGATAGTAATATCAGGGAGACAAAACCTATACCAGCTACTACCCAACAGGTTCAGAAACTTCTTTCGTCCAGTGCCTTAAGTGAGCAACAACACAACGATGCCAAAGAGGTGATCAATGAATTTTCGGAATTATTTGCAATGAATGATGATGACTATGGTAAAACAAATCTTGTCCAGCATCGGATCGATACAGCAGATTCCAGGCCCATTCGACAGACACCACGAAGATTGCCATTAGCCAAACAACCAGAAGTTGCAGACATGATGAACTCCATGAAGAAACAAGGCATAATAGAGGAATCTAACAGCCCTTGGACATCGCCGGTTGTTCTGGTTAGGAAAAAGGATGGCAGCACCCGATTCTGCGTAGACTACCGCCAACTAAATAACGTGACGAGAAAAGATAGCTATCCATTACCAAGGATTGATGACACGTTGGACACCCTTTCCGGAGCGCAATGGTTTTCCACATTGGATTTGAAGAGTGGTTACTGGCAAGTGGAAATACATCCCGAGGACCGAGATAAAACTGCTTTCTCAGTTGGCAGTGGTTTATAGCAATTCAAAGTAATGCCATTTGGGTTATGTAATGCTCCAGCCACATTCGAACGACTAATGAAATGTGTTCTACGTGGTTTAACCTGGAAAACATGTCTTGTCTACTTGGATGACATAATAGTTATCGGAAGGACATTCAAGGAACATAAAAACAACTTACGAGACGTACTTCAAAGACTCAAAGATGCAAAATTGAAGCTCAGTGCGAGTAAATGTGCTCTATTCAAAGATGAAGTTAAATATTTAGGGCACATAGTTTCATCACAAGGAGTAAGAACCGATCCAGAGAAGATAGAAGCCGTCAAAAATTGGCCAGTTCCAAAGGACAAACATCAATTACGGAGTTTTCTTGGTTTAGCTACCTACTACAGGCGATTCGTGAAAGGTTTTGCAGATATAGCAAGAAGCCTACATCAACTTACAGAAAAAGGAAGGCCATTCATATGGTCGGATAAATGCAACGAAAGTTTTGAAAATTTGAAGCAACAGCTCTGTGAAGCTCCAGTACTTCATTATCCAAAGCTGGGAAAAACATTTATATTAGACACTGATGCCAGCAATGAAGGTATTGGTGCAGTGCTTTCGCAGGAGGATAATGGTCAAGAAGTTCCAGTAGCTTACTATAGCAAAGCACTTTCAAAGCCAGAGAAAAATTATTGTGCTACAAGAAAAGAGCTACTTGCTATTGTAAGTTCAACAAAACATTTTCATAAATATCTCTACGGGCAGAAATTCATCCTTCGCACCGACCATGCAGCGCTTAAATGGCTTCTGCAGTTTAAGAACCCTGAGGGACAAGTCGTGAGATGGATAGAGCGACTCCAGGCTTATGATCTTGAGATCCAACACCGAAGAGGTCGTATCCATGGAAATGCAGACGCCCTTTCACGACGTCCATGCAAACTTGAATGCAAACATTGCGCACGGGTGGAAGAAAAAGAAACAACAGCAACTATACAGTTGGTAACCGTGGAACCATCTACAGGTTGGGACAACGAGGACCTGAGAACAGCACAACGAGAAGATCCGGACATTTCACCTATTCTCGCTTGGAAAGAAGATATGGAAAGACCAGACTGGAAGGATATTTCGGAACGGAGTGAGAAGCTGAAAAGTTACTGTGCTCAATGGAACTCTCTTCATGTTGAATGTGGTATATTAAAACGCAAATGGGAAGAACCTAACGGCGAATATTTCCGAATGCAGATAGTCGTGCCAGCATCAAACGTCAAAGATGTTCTAGAAGAAATGCACGGTGGAACCTCTGGAGGACATTTGGGAGTGAACAAGACCATTTCCAAAATACGAGAAAGGTTTTATTGGCTACATATGCGAGAAGATGTGGGGGAGTGGTGCCGCAGATATACTGTCTGTGCTGCTTGCAAAGGGCCGCAACACAGAAGCAGAGGAGAAATGCATAAGTATAACGTCGGAGCCCCCTTTGAAAGGATAGCTGTAGACATCGCTGGACCTTTTCCTGAAACGGATGGCGGTAACCATTATATTTTAGTTGCCATTGACTATTTCAGTAAATGGCCTGAAGCTTATGCAATCCCTAGTCAAGAGGCAACCACAGTTGCGGAACAAATAATAACGAATTGGGTCAGTAGGTTTGGTGTGCCTCACGAACTTCATTCGGACCAAGGACGGAACTTCGAATCGCGGACTTTCCAGGAGATGTGTAAAATGTTGGGAATAAGAAAAACTAGAACAACTCCTCTACACCCACAATCTGATGGCATGGTAGAGCGCTTCAACAGAACATTGATCGAGCATCTAAAGAAAGTAGTTGACTATCATCAACGCGATTGGGATCGACACATTCCTATATTCCTAATGGCTTATAGATCAGCCATTCATAGTACTACCGGACAAACCCCAGCTAAAGTCATATTCGGAAGAGAGATGCGTTTACCAAGCGACCTCAAATTCGGTACCCCCAGAGGTGAACAAAAGTTACCAGAAGACTACGTATCGGAGCTCAAACAACAATTAGCTGATGTGCACGAGGCCACGAGGACGAAATTAGCAACAAATACTGATCGGATGAAGACCCGCTATGACCTACGTGCTAATTCCGCAGGATTTAATGAAGGTGATCTTGTTTGGCTCTACAATCCGAGACGACGTAAGGGACGTTCTCCAAAATTGCAACAATACTGGGAAGGACCGTATTCAGTAGTAACTAGAATTAATGACGTGGTATACAGGATTCAGCATGGCACAAGAGGCAAGCATAAAATTGTTCATTTGGACCGCTTGTGTCAATACTACGAGCATCAAGACCGTGGACCACCTGTTGTTCGGGACGAACAAATTTAAGAAGGGGGCAGTGTTACGTGCAATAGAAAGAGACAACTGGTGACATCTATGTACTGGCAATGGAGAGTAAACGACTTCAGGTTCGGAGAATTGATTATGGTATCTACAGGAAGGTTCAGGAATAGAATGAATAGAACAGTCAAGAAGCTTCTGGAAAATAGAACAATCGAGAATAATCTGGAGAGTTTCTAGGGTATAAATATAACAGTTGTCATAGCCAGAATAAGAGTCTTGTCTTAGACGTTGCAGTGTTAACAAGTGAAAGTAGTAAACGTGCGAAAGTGTTGTAATTAGATTGCGATAATTGAAAGTACAGTATTAGCGATAATTAGAGTTGAGTTGATTAATAGAAAGTTTATGAATTTTGTATGATTAGAGTGAAATAAAGAACTTGTATAATAAGTATTTAATATTGTGTTTTAAATAACGAACCAAAGGCCACGCTCGCAACAATATTATGGAGAGATAGTGTTCCATAATACATAGGAAATAATATAAATTGTGGGCCTCAAGAGCTGTTTGTACATTAGCAGTTTTCTAGAGATGTATTTTTGAATGCCATTATTGAATTCACTAGGATGAGGGTACAGTTTGCTTTCTTACCAGAGATATAATTCTTGAATCTCAGTTCACTGGGATGAGGACGTACTTTGCTGTACTAATTGTTGGATTAATCACTTTATAAGTTTTTGTGATTTTCATATTCCTACCGCTTTGATAAACATTAATTTTGAATACAGAGTAAATTTGATTTGGCTAGGTTAATCTCTGCTGCATTTACAATAGTACATAGAGCTCGGTAATATCATGATCACACAAATTTTTCGTCGCCAATTTGTCATATGTTCGCCAATCATTCACTGTTCCATCATTTTGTGCAGAAAAGATCGTAGTACTGAGCTTTTTTCGAAACCCATATTTAGATGATGAAATCATAGGGTATACAAAGTTTGTCATTCCGTTTGTAAGGCATAGAACTAATTCTGGTAGAGCAAAATGGTGGACACCCATGCATACAATTAAAAGTTCTTTTAATTTTTGCATGGCCGTCTGTTCTCTCGATAGTTCGAGAACGGGTTCACTTAGAAAGCTGAAAATTTTAATACGCTCCTTTAAACAAATCGTAATTTAAATTTCGAAAATGGAACAAATTGGGTAGCTTCTTCATGGAATTGCCATACAAAAATTTCGTTTTTAAATATATATTTGAACACTGCCTGAGAACGTGTCAACGTAGAGAGCTGAAATTTTGTACACGACGTTTTAATAGAAATAGTAAATATAATTTCAAAAGTGGACTAAATCGGGCAACCCCTTCTTGGTGTTGTCATACACAAATTTAGATTTTTTACGTACACTTTGAGAACGATCATTCCTAGACGTTTTTATTTTACTGAAAAGTTCTTCAGATTATGAAACCCTATGATATTGCTTATAATCACTTTTATGGTTCGACAAACCGTTCCAGAAATAGCTGCGAGAAACCACTTTATCAAGGTGTTAGACCAATTCTGGCTTTTTGTTTATTATTTGAAGGTGTACAGTTTTTTATTACCACAAAACTCTACCAATCTAAAAGGTATTAAAATTTAGAATTCGAATGAGAACTGGGAACAAAATTACTATTATACTTGTTTTAGATGTGTTTGTTGCTAGTGAACACTTAAAGTTACTAAAATCTGAGTAAACCTATTTAGAAAATGAGAATAAGCATAGTAGTTATATGCCATTCTCAACCATCAATTCGGTTTAAACTCCACATTAACCCTGAAAATTGTAAATTCCTACAAACATACATTGCTGCAAAAATCGAATAAGTAAGTACGGGGGCTGTTTGATAAGCTAGTGATTTTGAAATGAAATTCTGTTTTTTTTTTAACTAAAATTCGATTTATTTTTCCGATTAGCTTGATGCACCTTGTCCAACTTCTTGAATCTTTCCTAGAAATCTTCATTCTCGAACTCTGCAAAATAGTATTCGCGGTTTTGGAATTATTTCCTCATGTATCCACTTATCTATAATTTTGAAATTTTGCTTCAGGACTCTCTTCCACTTCGACTTCATTAGTTTCCACTCTTATAGCTATTACAATAATAGACAACATCCTATATCCAATGTTCTGAGAGTAGTTCCATATCAGTCCTCTTTCGAAGGAAGGGGAACTGAGGAATTCCACTTCTTGCTATTATGGAGAAAATCATTACTTATGTAATAATACAAAGAATTACAGAGTGTTGATAGAAGACCACAGATTTCTGTGTAATCCATATCATCATTAAGCGAAGCACAGAATATCGGTTCCAAGTTTATCTAGCGTTTATTAATTATAAAATGGCTTCTGTCTCAATAGTCAGGACTAACATTTGGAAAGATCTATATTGCGACATAACAGTGTTGCAAAAGGTTTATCTTACCAACTTGGGCAACGATAATTAACATTAATGCCGCAGGTAATCAAGGACAAGAATCCGTACTCTGCGTGTAAGTATAGGGCTGTTGTTTTCGATCGTCTTATGAATTGGTATTATGGTAATGATCTATGCCAGCTAGCCTAAGGATATTAGCAAGTAGTCCAGTCAGTTTGATACTAAATCAAGCAAACCTAAAATAAAAGCGGAATAACTTAAACTATGTACATCACTCCGATCTATGTAAATAATCAAAGAAAGAACGGAGGAAATGGAAGGCTTTTATTAACTCGGTAGCAGAATTATCGTTTATCATTTCCTAGCTATCCCACATATGTATGTATAAAATGTATAAAGGTCGCAATTAAAATAAAGGTGAAACTTTTCAACTCTACTATAAAAATAGATCTGCTGTACGGTTCCGAGACTATGAACGTTACCGAATTTATAAAACAGGTCGGCTACTAATCTCTGTTTGTAAAAAGCTGTTTACGCCCACTCCTGAAAATACGCTGGTTGAGTTGAGTCTATTACAACGAACTTTGGTGGCTTCTAGGGAAAAGTGCAAGTCAATTCTTCTGATAACCAATTCTTATGATACCCTAGATGAATACTCGTATGTCATTTCTGTGCAAGTTTGTTTTTTTCAAGTGGTTTTTCGCATATGTTTCTATAACGGTTCGTCGGACAGAAAAATGATTATAACCAATTTTACAGGATCAGATATTCTGAAGAACTTTTCGATACATTAAAATAGTATAGGACTTATTGTTTTCACAATATACGTAAAAATCCAAAATTTTTATATGGCAACACCATGAAGGGGTTGCCTGATTTAGCGTATTTTTGAAATTGTATTTACTATTTTCATAAAAACCCTATATACATAATATCAGCTCTCTACGTCGACGCATTGTCAGGTAGTGTTAAAATAAATAGTGAAAAACGAAATTTTTGTATGGCAACCCTACGAAGGAGTTACCGGATTTGTCCTATTTTCGAATTTTACTTTACTTTTCTTTTAAAAGCCCGTGTACAAAACTTCAGCTCTCTAAGTATACGCGTTCTTGAGTTATCGTGCGGAAAGACGGACGGACGGACGGGCGGACGAACATTCAAAAATCAAAATAACTTTTAATTTTATGCGTGGGCGTCTAATCCATATTGCTCTATCATCATTATTACTAGGTGTTACAAACGGAATGACAAACTTAGTATACCCTATAGATTTCATCTAGGGTATAAAAAGACGAAAATTGAATTTTTTTATAATGTCGTAGAATGTAAAGCAAGCCTCTGTGCTTCCACTTTGCTTCATGTTAATAATAAAAACTTTCTGCCGGAGAATTTCCTCTATTACTAAGAACCTCTTTAAGAATTTCTTAAAGTACTATCGTTGTCCTACTATTGGATATCTCCACCGCCATCCAGGCATCTGATAAGCCTTGACCCGAATGTATGTCTGTATAGTTTCGGCAGAGTGACCCTTTTAGTAATTTTTTTACGACAAACGGTCATGATGTATGTAGATACAAATCTGGCATAATATGTATGTTGCATAGTACGGCAAGTTATTTATAAATCAAATCTATAAAGTGATTTACATTTTTCGTTTAATTTGCTCAATTTTAAAATCCTCTAATAAATCAGAGTTTTATTTTCTTTATGTTCGATGCTTATTTTGTTAAAAGCCATTGCAATACATAACGATGTTGCCATTATACCTCTGAAAAAAAAAGTGGAAGGAGCTGCTCTTTTGGAGACGTTCATAATGTATTTAATGGAGCTAGCACTGAGTAGTATGGTTTACATATCCAAACAAATTTATCTTGCTTTAAAAGCCTCAATGTGTACCCTACATAATTCTATGTCAGGTATCGCGCAGTGTTAAATTTTCATGAATAATTTTCTATCAATACATTTTCATTTGTTGGAATGATATAGATATGTATGTATGAACGTATTTACATAAATTGTGCAAAGGATGCTTGAAAAAACATTTTATGTTACGCCAGAGGTAACTCTTATTGTTAGCATTCGAAAATTGCAAATGATTGAAAAGAAATTGTAAATCTGAAAAAAAAATAAGAATAAGAGATAAGAGATACAAATTTTTGTATAGATATCAATATTGTTTTACTAGTGTGGATTAACTTTTTGTTTATCTTCAAAAACAACTCTGGAAATTTGTGCCATTACTCTTATTTAAAATTATTTTTTTGTTTTAATATTATATCCAGCTAAGAATTTGTAGACTTTGTAAATTCCTAAATATAAAAATTTTTTTTCCCCCTAAACCTTTGTACGGCATCTAAGAGAATTCGGTCTCCGGTGCCTAAAACAATAAGGGCCGAAATTCGTGAGAAAGATCTGTCCTCATGACGACTTTTGGATGAGTTATATCCACGCGTTTCTGCCCTACGTAAAAATTATGAAAGAAACATTTTTGAATCTTTCTTCTCTTTTTGGTCTCTTTTATCAACAAAATTTGCCTTCTACATTAAGCAAGCCATACACGATCTGTTTTGTGTGTGGCGAACACCATGTTTTGAGGTTCGGATGCCTACATTCCATTTAACCATCCAATCCATCTAGATTATTCGGTCTAACCATCCTACCATCCCATTCAATTCATCCTATAACCGACCCTTACATCCATTCATTGATTTTGTCAATAAAAATTATTCTAAAATACGTTACCCTTATTTTGTACTAATGAAATATTACAGTAATTAAAAACAATAAGAGGTGCGCAGAACCATAATTGCTTATTTTTCCCACGCTTACGCAATCGCACTCACCTAAAAACCATGAAAACCAGAGCAAATGTGCAAAACTGCAATCATAATAAATTAAGGCTGAAACACAGTGCGAGCGTGAGCACAGCCGGCGTTTGAGCTTTCCTGTAGAATACATGAGAAGAAGTTGGGAAAGTTCTAATGGTGAAGTCGGCTGCGCCCACCGCGCTGGGGTTGCTCTAGTTTCTACTTCAGCCCAACTTTGAAACACAGTGCGAGCGCGAGCGCAGCCGGCGTTTGAGCTTTCCTGTAGAATACATGAGAAGAAGTTGGGCATGTTCCAATGGTGAAGTCGGCTGCGCCCACTGCGCTGAGCAAACGCTGGGGTAGAAATAGTTTCTACTCCAGCGCAACTTTTAACATTTGATAACATGTTTTTCAGCTGATTTGAATGCAGTGAACTTCAAAAACTGGGGAAATTTCAACAAGTTGAACTGATTTAATAAATAAATAAAGTAAAAATGTCGAAAGAAAAGTTGATTAGTTTGGTGCGAGATGCGGAGTTAATTTATAACTCAAAATGCCGGGATTATAGAAATATAGAAAAAATATATGAATTGATTTAAATTGACAACACATAAAAGTCAGAAAATAAAAGAATAAAGCACTACACTGTGTTAAAACGAAAGTTCACTACGCCGAAGTTTCAAATGCTCACACTGTGTTAAGCTAAAGTTCACTACGCCGAAGTTATCAAACGCTCGCACTGTGTTAAGCTAAAGTTCACTACGCCGAAGTTATCATACGCCGGCTGAGTCGAAGTTGTGTACGCTCGCACTGTGTTTCAGCCTTTAAAAATAAAAAAAATCTGATGAAAAAATTCTCGCATTATATCTCTTTTCCTTTTGCCTAGCGGTAGGCCGGCAGACCAAGCAATCCATCTTCCAAGAATAATGTCTCAGAAAACAGTGCCCGTCGCTAGAAGCAAATATACATGAAATGAATGCAGAACATTACCACACCCTTACATCTCTACTCCTCTCCAATTTCCTAAAGTCACAAAACACATTATCACGGAAGTATAAAAAAGTTCGTTTCAAGCTTTCGGGTTTTCAACTTTGATGACCTACAGCTTAAATATTTTTCAACTGGAGGTGATGTGGCACAGGGTGCGAACAGAATTGGTTGCACATTTTGTGTTCTTCTTTTCGCTTCTTGTAATTTTATTATTCTAAGCTTCTACTAATTGCTTTGTAACTACAGTAAATACTCGTAAATTTTCCTGATAGCATTAAATTAAATTATTAAACTCTGCCATGATCTTTACTCACATTGAGAAATATGTCTATTGACATTCCAAATGAAATAATTTTCGTCCATATTCTGTCACCTCTTTATTTCCTTGAAATGACTGATTTTCAAATTAAGTCATCATGGGCACACTCTGTTTGCTTTGACACTTATTTAGAAAGCACGTTTTGTGCATACATATTTTATAAAACTGAGAAACTTGAATACCGTGCGGTCATTAAATATTTTGTAAAAAACGGTTATCGGCACCGGAAAACCATAAAGACAGGACGGATACTTTAGGAGACTCTACTCCAGAGGTCTCCAAAGTGGGTGGGGTACGCAGAAGATTCTGGGGAGTCCTCCAAATTTCTCTTTAAAATACTTTATGTACTCTCGCGCGCACAAAACTATAACTGAAAAATAACATTTTGGGCGAAATTGGACAAATTGGACAATGATAAATGTTTAAAGTTTTCCGGCCTATTCAATGATGATAAATGGCTGCAAAGTATGTTACTTGGCGGATATTATTGAAAAATGGAACATGTTGAATTTATCACTTCAAGGCAAAGGTGACATTTTAACAGTGTAAGTGCATTTAGAAACAAAATCGTTATACGAAGCGAGAATTAAGAAAACCGATTCTTAGAAATGTTTCCATCATTACATGATTTTGCTTCGGAAAATTTAAATTTAAAAATTTGGAGGCAGAATTTGGTAATCGATTTTGCAGATCTTTCTAATATAATGACAGAGTTTAAATGGGTCAGGAATCCGTTTGCTGAAAATGTAAAAATAGACCATCTTTCGATTACAGCTCAAGAATAGTTAATCGACATAAGAGAAAGGACAATGTTACAGTCCGAATTTAAGCAAAAGCTCTTCATAATTGGTGTATGGGTTTGAAAATCGAGTATCCAGATTTAGTATGCCAGCATCGACCATGACCATTTGGCTCCAAGTACCTGTGAAGTAGCATTTTCTTCAATGACAATAATCAAAACAAAATACAAAAATAAATTAGAATTAGAACCAGATCTTCGAATTGCATTAAGAAAGGGAATCAAGCCAGATTTTCTGAAATTAGTCAACAAATTTAATCACATTGTTCCCATTAAATTATAATTTAGAATGGTAATTTATCATTTGCATGTACGAGGGCAGTTTGATAAGTCCGGGACTTTTTCAATTTCCCGCGCAGTAACTTTAAATGCAACACTTCTCCCGCCAATTGCCATCTATTATTAAGACTATTGTCAAACTTTGAGCAAGCTGCATTATTTTGTTTGTGTTTGACAGCCATTGAAAGCAGATAACCTCGTGAATTTTTACGAAAACGGAAGAAAGTGAATTTCGTGTGCTGATTAAGCATTATTTTTTGCATAAAAAAACCATCACCGAAACCAAGGAAAGGCTTGATAAATACTATGGGGACTCTGCACCATCAATTTCAATGGTAAACGTTCAGGTCGCTCAAAAGAGGTCGTCACACCAGAAATAGTCGATAGAATCCATGGAATGGTATTGGACAATCGGAGAATGAAAATGCATGAGCTGGCTGAGGCTGTAGGCATTTCAAATGAATGGGTACATCACATTTTACACGAATATTTGGACATGAAAAAGCTATCCACGCGATGGGTGCCGCGATTGCTCATACTCATACTTCAAAGGAGTGTTTGGCGATGTTCAGCCGCCATCCGAACGAGTTTTTGCACCGTTTCGTAACTGGACGAATGGATCCATCACAATACACCAGAGGCCAAAGAACAACAACACACACACACACACACACACACACACACACACACACACACACACACACACACACACACACACACACACACACACACACACACACACACACACACACACACACACACACACACACACACGCGCACACACACACACACACACACACACACACACGCACACGCACGCACAATCACGCACACACTGCGCACACTGCGCACATAATTTGGGGGTGCAATTTTGCAATTTATGATTATTTTCGTCATAGGGTACGCAGGCACAAAAGTTTGGAGATCACTGACTCTGTCATTTGCAATAATTTGTAGGTCGACCAATGAACATGGCCGTGCTAGCTTAGAGATCATCCCCACAGTGGACGACCGAAAACTGTATTAACACCAGAAATCATTGGCAAAGTTCACGATATTGCTCTGAAAGATAGGCGCTTAAAGGTGTCAGTCATTGCTCGCATTCCATATTTTAACAGAAAAACTATGATTGAAAAAGCTAGAATTGGTCTACAACCAATTCTTATGATACCCCAGATGAATGCCCGTATAAAATTTCGTATGGTCACCGATCTACGCAAGTTTGATTTTTGAAGTGGTTTTTCGCATATATTTCTAGAAAGGTTCGTCGGACAGAAAAAATTATTATAACCAATTAGGATTTTGAAGTTTTTAGTACAAGAAAAATGTCTAGGACTGATCGTCTTCACATTTTCACAGTATATGTAAAAAACCTAAATTTTTCTTTGGCAACACCAAGAACGGGCTGCCCGATTTAGTCCATTTGTGAATATTTATTTGTTATTACTATAAAAACACCATGTACCAAATTTCAGTTCTTTATGTTGACGTGTTCTCAGGCAGTGTCCAAATATATAGTGGAAAATGAAAATTTTGTATGGCAACCCCACGAAGGAGTTGCCCGATTTGTCTCATTTTCGAACTTGATTTTACTTTTTTTTTAAGTCCGTGTACAAAATTTCAGTTTTTTAAGTGAACGCGTTCTCGAGTTATCATGCGCACGGACAGACCCACGGACGGACGGACATGCAAAAATCAAAATAACTTTTAATATTATGCGTGGGTGTCCAATCCATTTTGTTCTACCATCATTATTTCTGTGCGTTACAAACGGAATGACAAACTTAGTATACCGTATAGATTTCATCTAGGGTATAAAAAGCTAGCTGCAAGATGGGTGCTGTGCTGCCGTGTTTAATAACAATCGAATAGAGACGTATTCGTGTTCAAATTTCTCAAGAGCGTTTGGATCGATTTAAGAAAAATACCAACGGATTTTGTACGAACATTTTTTACTACAAAAGAGACTTAAATCCACCATTATACTAAAAGAAGAAGAAGAAGAAAAAAAGCAATAGACAGAACGTTTATGTTCAGAAGGCAAAGGTGGTGCCATCTGTAGAAAAGATCAAGGCATCGGTTTTCTGGAATGGCAAAGGATTTTTTAAATACATTATCTTCTAAGAGGTACGACGTCTATAAAAATATTTTTATTCTGTTAATAACAGAGACGTAAGCGAATTCCATCATGTGCAAAATCAAAATGTCTAACACGGATGACACTATTTTTTCATGGCCATCGTGGAAAAATCCCTGCACCTAATGGGGAGCTGTCAAAATTATGTGACGATTTCTATCATGTAAATAATGCACCTTTTAGTATTCTTTTTTTTTTTTATTTACAAAAACATACTATAAATACAAGACATTTGTAATTTGTAAAATATTCTCCTTCTTTTTCCCAAATCTTTTTCTTGCAGACTTTGTATCCTCTTCTTTTCACCGCGGCATAAAATACTCTTCCGTCTGTCTGACCTCGTCTAAAGAATTCATTCCTTGATTGGGGCATTGTTTCTCATTCAAGCTTCTACAGATTTTATAGCTTCATTCCTACCGTACATATATGGTCGGGTGTTTGTGCTGATGAAACAATACTTTCCGTCTTGAAAAAAAAAATTTCAGCTTTTCTTATATGTAGTGCTGGCTTCATCCGCTCAAGCGTGATGCAGTAGAATTTTTTGTTATTGTTTGATTCACTTTTATAAGTTCATAATGGATTACACCATTCTTTTTCTATCAAACAGATAAGAACACCCTATGTGTGTAGATAAATGACCTGTTTTAGTCTAGCGTGTGTTTACCACTACCTTCCGTGCTTGAAATTTTTGGATACTTTTTTCAAAAGGCACTATTCGATTTAGAAAAAAATTAATTATCAGAACTAACATTCCGATTTATCTGATGTTTTGCAAGCGTTTATGAATGGGAACCAACTAACAAGCTTCTTTTGGATAGTTACTCAGTCCCAGCTCGGAATTTCTGGAATCACCGTTGGCAATGGTTTAAATTTATAGGTCCTCTTAAAGTTTTGTTGCATTGTTATTTAATTCATAAAGAATAATATGTATGACAAAAATATGCTCCTGTATTCCTGTGTCATTACCACGATATTACTGTGATTAAGAAACGATATCCCCATATCTTTACCACTTTTGTTGTAAGCAATAGAAAAACTACTATTATTTATGTGATAAGCTTACACACACACTGGCATGTAGCTTAATAGAATTTATTCATTTTTTCTTTTGCACTGTTCTTCTTTTGTGTAGACTTATTTTTACACCATTTTTTAGGGGGTGGTGTGTTCTAACCTTAGATCATATATTAAACAAGATACGCTATAAGGAAAAAAAAAACATTTCTCTTCATGTAGTACAACCGCGTCAATGTCTTCGTTTTAGTCATGTAAGTATAGTAAAACTACGACATTTTCAGAGGGGGCGACATAATTAAGTGGTCGAAACTTTATTAAGTAATTGAAGAAGTTTTTATAATTTTCTGTCATCGTGATTCGAGTAACTTTCAATAAAATAAGAGTGAAACAAAATTTAATAGAAGAGATCCCATTATATCGCAAACATTTTGAAGAACTCTTCTAGTATCCCCATTTATTTTCTGATATTTCTTGGCCTTGCCTTTGTGTGACTGACAAAATTTAAGGGGAAGTTAATAAACCGGAATTGGATGCTAATGTTTTTCCTTGGCTGTTTATTTTTATAACTCACTCATAGTTTTTTTTAAAATACCATAATTTATTATTGAAACAATTAAACTTTCATAAAAAATTATATCCTATGAGTACAACGCAGATTACTATATTTCTACAGCACAGCACAGCGCACTGTAAATCACTTTTAATTATTTTTTTGTAACATCGATCACTAAAACAATAAAAGAATACTGTATGTACTTGTTTGCCTACAATGACGAAATGACACAAAATAAGTTGAAGCCTGTAGGCCACTTATCAAGAAACAAATGAAAATTTCTCCATTTAAGGGAGATGTAAACGAAAAATTTTTCGTTTAAAGCTTTCAGGCTTTAGCCTCGCGAAAAGTGTCCCGATTCATTTTCCCTCGAAATTGAAGGATTTTTAAGGTCATTTAATGTCATCAAGTTATTATACCCACCTTTTTCCTCTAAATGTTATATATAGTTTTCTTACATGACATTATCCCATTCCCATACTGTAATAGAATTGGAATTGGTAGAAAAACAAATTGCATTTCAGTCTACACATATGTGTACCTCTATACATAATTAAGCGATTGGATTATTTTTACTCATATTTTACGGGCCATCACCTCATACGGTTTATCGCCAGACTTCGTAAAAGAATAATAAATTCATCACGTAAGGGATTAGGTTGGAAGTTCAAAAAGCTCTTCAAAGCTCTTCTTTAATTCGAGTCTGCATTTTCTCTACGGATTCATTAGTACCTACATTTTTGTACATACATATTATGTGTGTGACGTCCAAGCTGTTCTTAACTTTTCATTCATGTGTAATTAAAATCCACAGTGTTTGCCTAATTAAAATCTACTTAATTTCTACTGCTTTGAGAACCAGGGTTTACCTTCCATCTAACAATATTTAACTTAACACGATTACAACCGCAGGCTTATTTGCAATAATCCAAGCAGAAGATTTATAAGTGCCTTAAAAAGTTCTATGCTCTTCCAATTTGCTGTGGTTGTATTAGGTGGTGGTAGTGGGCGGCTATGTAATACGTGTTTTCATTTTCTCTGTATTAAATATAAAAAAAAAATACAAAACACAAAGTCATTTTATGTTTTAATTCATATATTAGTATTTTGTAGGCTCATGTACGGAGTAAACTCCCGTAATATTCAACAAAAAGCAGCGGGAAATGTTTATATAACATGTCTACGTCTACTATGGTCTAACAAAATCTTCACTTAATTACTTTTATAGCGATTATCATAGGGCACAAGCATCCTTTAAGGGGATCGTCCTTTTGTCCTAGAATTTTGTACATGCATACATACATGTATAGTTAAGTGAAACATCAATAAAGTACTCCATAGCTAGATTCCCCAGTTCCTTTATGTGTGTGGTGGCTGTGCTGAAGCACTTTCATGAGCTTAGCCCTACAAACAAGGTCATCGTATAGCTTTGCTTAGGATATTAAATTCAAGTCGAAAGGCTTTAAATTGCGTTTCATGAATATTTATGAGTGCCCTGAATTTAAATGAACGATTTATTTTTAACTTTAATCTTTTCAATTATTTATTTTGAATGCTGGTTGAATTTAGATATCGTCAGAATTTTGATGGAAATTCATTTGACCTTTCAAAATTGAAGAAAAAAACTTGTAAATGTCGGAAAAAGCTTGTTATACATAGGTATCCTAGATTATGGAATCATAGGGTATACTAAGTTTGTCATTCCGTTTGTAACGCATACAAATAATGTTGGGCAGAGCAAAATGGTTTGGACACTCACGCATAATATTAAAATATATTTTGAATTTTAAATGTCCGTCTGTCCATTCTGTATGCCCTCTCGACAGTTCGAGAATGGGTTCATTTAGAGAACTGAAAATTTGATCACGGACTTTTTGAACAGATTGTAATTTAAAGTTCGAAAATGAGACAAATCGGGCAACATCTTCGTAGAGTTGGCATACAAAAATTTCGTTTTGTACTATATACATAATTGGACATTGCCTGAGAACGCGTCGACGTAGAGCATGACGTTTCCATCAAACTATTAAATATAATTTCAGAAATGGACTAAATCGGGGGTTTTGATGTTGCTATACAAAAATTGAGATTTTTTTACGTATACCGGGTGCGAAAATGTTCAGTTTCGAGCGTGTTATGATGCGGCTCTCGGTTCTCACTCCCGAGTAAAGGCCTAAGCACAGTTGCGACGGGAGACTATTGCAGTAATAGGAATAATTTTTCCCAGGAACGTTTTATGGTGCTTATAAAGGGTTTTCCAATAAGGGGTGTTATTTTGATATTCAAAGAAAAGTGCCATTTTTTGAGATAAATGATCGGATCTTTATTTCATTATAAAGTGGAAGGTATGCCGTTAATAATGGAAAATAACATCAGCCAAATGACCACCACGACCACGCCTACAGGATCATATCCTTTTCATGAAATTTTCCATAACCAAATCACAAAGTGGCTGCCCTATGTCCTCGATAGCCTCACGAATTCCATCTTTGAGGCCTTGAATCGACGCTGGGCTGTTGGCGTAGACCTTCTCTTTCACGTGGCCCCCAAAGATCAATGGTTTCGTTGCTTGTATGGCACGTAGCGCCGTCTTGTTGAAAGTAAACGTTGTCCAGATCAATACCATCCAATTCCGGTCATAAAAAATCATTAATTATCTGTCGATAGCGCAATCCATTCACCGTAACTGTTGCTCCAGCCTCATTTTCGAAAAAGTAAGGTCCAATGACCCCGCGGGACCATAAACCGCACCAAACAGTCACACGTTGAGGATAGAGAGGCTTTTCAACAATAACTCTTGGGTTTTCCGAGCCCCAGATGCGACAATTTTGCTTGTTGACGAAGCCATCGAGGTGGAAATGTGCCTCATCACTCAAGATGAGTTTTCGATGGAATTCCGGATCATTTTCATGCATTTCAAGGACCCAATCAGCAAAGACTCGACGTTGTTGATGATCGGCCGGCTTGAGTTCTTGTGTTAACTGAACTTTATAAGCCTTAAGACCCAAATCTTTATGCAAAATACGGTGTAATGACGTTTGTGGAATGCCTAATTCCAAAGAACGACGAGGAATGGACAAACCTGGGTTTTCTTCAACACTTTCGGCTACAGCAGCAATATTCTCGGCTGTTCTTGAGCGACTTGCACGGGTTTTATTCTTCACATCACTAACTTGTCCCGACAGCTTGAATTTTTCTACCAATTTCTGTATTGCGGTCCGACAAGGTGCTTCACGACGACCCAAAAATCTTCGAGTTTTACGAACCGTCTCTGCCACATTTTCACCATTTTTATAGTGAATTTTAATAATTTCAATGCGTTGTTGAATCATGTATCGTTCCATTTTTTTTAATGGCGTAGTTTCTACTTGTCAAATGTCAAAAAATGACAGCTCCAAAAGTGACATCTACCGAAATAGCGGGCTAATTAAAATAACACCTCTTATTAGAAAACCCTAGTGTATTACATTGGAATTTGCAGTGCCGTCGGCCTCTCTCGCCGTCGTAATTGAATTAATTAAATAAAGTGGTCGGCGGCCGACTGTACTGTAGATTCCTATGTTAATACAGTATATACGCTCCATAAAACGTTGCTGAAAAAAATTGTTCCTATTACTACTGCAATAGTTGCCGTCTGCCGTCGCAACTGTGTGTAGGCCTTTAAAGCTGTGTCGCGGCTCGTGCTTACGAGGAGGAGCTGTGAGCATCGCTATCTATTTGCTCTTTCTTTTCTTATTGTGTTTACTCTGTCCTTTGCTCATCACTTTTCAAGCCACGCAGTGCATTGGATTGTTTTCAATAAAATTTCAATAGGCCTATTAAAAAAGCACAAAATTGCTCGGGCTCGCGAGGGAGAGCGTTTAAGTAAAAACTTTTGCGCTCAGGCTCGCGTGCGAAAGCAATTTCACCAAAAGCTTTTCTAGAGCGCTTTTCCGAGAGCCGCTTACGGTTGAGCATTTTCGTGCTCTAAAATTATCAGTCTTCGACGTTGTACTCAAACGTCGAGGACTGATAATTTTAGAGCAAACAAACAAAAATTCTCCAGAATATTAAATCATATAAAATTGGTTATAATGATTTTTACTGTCCGACGAACCGTTCTGGAAATAGCTGCGAAAAATCACTTCAATAAACTTGCACACAGGAGTAACCATACGAACTAATATACAGGCATTAAGATACCCTAGCATAAGATCCTAAGCTCTTCCCTTGTTTTTTTCAATTGCATTAAATATGAATCAGTTAATCAACTTTCATTTTCATTAAAGTTATATATTCAGCTCAGATCTTACCATTCTAAGCCAGATGTATAAATGAAATCGTCCGTCGAAGGTGAGACTTGATGTAATAGATAAAATCGTTTAGCTCTTAAGTAAGTTACATAAGTTATTAAATCGTTTAAGAAGTTAAGAGATTAATTTAACAGAACTATTTTTCTGTAGGCAACGGCTCAGTGAACAACCTGAAGACACACAAAATTTTATTTCAATATCATCAATTATGCATTTTTTTGCACAAATGTACGTTAAAATAGCTACTACTATGTATAAATACATAATACATATATCTCAGGCTTACGACTTCTATGATTATTTGGCACTATTTGAGTACTACCTCCCTACCTTTATATTCTTAACGGTTCTGTTCTTTGGGCCTAATGTAACTGATTTTCATTATATGTCAACTCGGCTCTTTATTGCAGTCTGTTTGACTGAAATTTCTTGTACTTTAAGACATAATCTAAAATTCGACATTCTGACTCAATTTATCCCTTTGTTTGCGAACGAGTGCTATATCCTGTTCATTCCATTGAATGAACTCAATTGTTGGTAGAGTATTCAGAGTGACAGCATGCTCCGTCGTCGAGGAAATTTTATTCTCTGATAGCAATATAACTGGACAACACGTGTACCAAAAAGGCATGGTTAATCTTCATTAGTTGGTCCTCAGTTCGTACCGGACTAATAAACTAAGGTGACTAAGCAGAAGACTCTAAGCACATGTTCTATACACGAATAAATAAGCTGTGTTCTTTTGTGTACCTTGTTCTAGAACTCCCATAAACTGTTCGCTTTATTTATATATCTTCTATGAAAATGTATGAGGCGTTCTTTTGTGTATCTTTTGTTCTGATCTGTTCTGCGGACACAAAAGAACACAGCTATAATGTGTTAGATTTTGTTCTCTAGAAGAGATATCGTCACCTGATGAATGATCTGAATACTAAAATCGGTCTCGGCAACAACGGCCTGCAAAATATTATGGGATAACAGGACCGAGATTCCTTGAATTCAAGTTAAGCAACAAACTTCATATTAGATTCCGCCGAATGTAGCGACATTTCGCTACCATTACGATAGTATGAATATTTTATTGTACCATTTATCATAGCTCATTACTTAGTTGTTGCTGTTGTTGACGCTCTTCTTTGTCTATTATGAAAGTCAGTCTCGAAGGGGATGCAATAATGAGGGTGTCGAAAATGACATGACAGAAGGTCAGTGAATTCAAACCTGACGTAAAGCATACGGAAGGTATTTTTAATACGGCAGGTATTTTTATAAGATTTCGTTTGCAATTGCAATGTGTAATTTTGGGAAAAGTAGATTGATCTCCTCGTAAAAAGGCCCCCACCCCACAATTGCTGGAGCACGATTCAACTCTACATAAATAAAATTTTTGGGGATTTTTGGGAAAAGGTTATATCACGGAGGTTATTGTAGGCGTACTTCATTTAAAAATTTCTTCAAAAAGAATATTACTTTCCACACGATTGCAAATCTTATTCAATTTATTTTCAAGTAGGAACATTTTCCACGTTAGATGCGTTTTAGAATCTCTGATCCTGGTAATATAGCAAAATCATATTTGATGTATGATATGTCGTCAAAGATCAGACGGATCTCAACCCTAACCACTAACAGTTTTCTATCGCTGGATTTGTCTCCGTTATTGTTTGTTTTTGCGATTTTTTGCTTTCAGAGTATATTTGCAATTTTTTTTATTCGCTGTAGCATTAACGAGCTGAGTTACATCAAGTGTCTACGACATACATACGCAAAAACATTAATATTTTTCAATATTTTGGATATACTCGTAGGCTTTGTATCCTCTTTTTCTTCATCCTTAACTGAGTCTTTAGCGTTAGATGCATTCGTTGATGATCTAATTTTTCAATATGGTTGTGCAGGTTCAAATAATATTCGAGCGTAATATCCGTTGCTAAATTCAGAATAGTAGACACACGCGCAATTTTATGTAATTTAACATCTCACCTCTAGAAAATCTAGTATGATTGAAACAATTTTAATTGTTGCGGATGTTACACATAGCCAGGCTTATTGCAGTTTTCGTGTTAAGTGAACTCTACTGTATACCGAACGCAAACCCTTCATTATTGAATGAATAGGTGAATCAGGTAGTATTCTAGAACCATTTGGATATCCAAAACGAGCATTCCTAATGCAGTATGCATACTGGTTTTCTAGGGAAGAGGTGAGAAGAAGCAAAGAGATATCTCTACACTTTGGAGAGATATCTCTTTGCCTCTTCTTCTCTTTTCCCCAGCAAACCTGTTTGCATACTGCATCAGAAATACTCGTGTGGGATGGCTCATTGTATGAATTTGAATGTTTGCACTTCTATATTGGCAGCACAGAAAAGATAAAATATACTTACTTATATAATTTCATTAATCATTTTGAAATTAAAAGAAACAGAAACTTGGCCGAAGAAGGAAAAGGTAATTATTTGCGAGTGACACGAACACTCGGGCCCTTTCTGATTGCTATGTTCGAACAACTGAGCCACTGGAGCTACCGAAAAAAAATTGTCTTTTTCTTTTCCTTATGGCTAATTCTATATAAATTACGCATTCTATTTATAATTTAGCTAGCCATTTTTTAAAAGAAATATATAGAAATTATATTGTAAAGCAATATCGTATAAATTTAATACTCGCAACACAAGAAAAACTTTGTTTAATTAATTGACACAGTACACAGTATTTGTTTTATAAATTGATAAATTTAATCTTACGATCCTCGATATGTTGAAAAAGAGAAAAAGAGAATAGGAGCCTTGTCCCATTTAATTTCAAATCATTACGGATAGACATATACTAGAGTTTTTTAATTCACTTAATAGTATTTTGCTTATACATAGTTTTTTTCGAGATGTTCCACTTGATCTTCTTTCTGATATTCAGTGTGCTTTTCTACTAAATTGTTATATTCAAAAATGAGTTTTTTCGCTTTTTCTTGTATAATTTTTCCGAAATTGTGCACGGCACTTCTTTACGTTTCAAGTTATTTTTATTACCAAATACTGAGAGGTACTATAAATTGCTAATACGTTGTCGTACTTTATGAATCAGTAGATATTTTACCGGCGAGGGTCAAACGATCTTTCTATCTCTTTTCATAGGTATTAAAATACCATGGCACAGTCGTTACATAATGTCGCAACTAATACTGAGTAACTTTCAAGTTACAATAACCAATGCCGAAGCCAAACAAATTTAACTTTTTTGTCAGTTTAATTAGTTTTCTAATAAAGTCAGTACAATGTCACCGCGATGGTGTAGTTAGAAAGTCGTAACTGAATTTTGTTAAAATTCAATTTTGAATTTGAATCATGAATAATTTAACATAAATAACTGTTGGTCATTAAATGACTAAAGTGTAACTTTTTAGTAATTTCTGTGATATCTAATAACTTTCTGGTTATAAAATAACTCCGTACTAATTTCATTATTTATCTTCGGGGCGGCGCTGTCACAAAATATTTGTTTTGTTACAATAGGTACGATGTTTAAAGTAATGAAAATGAATTTTCATACCTAAAAAAATCGAAAGAAATCTTATAAAAGTTCGAATTCATACTATAGGAAAGAAAAATTGTGGGCATTAAGAAACATAAATTCAAGTAAAGGAATTAATTTGGAGAGAGAAAATGAGGTCAAACAGTTTCACTGAAATAAATAAATTCATTCCGTTTCTAAAGTATATTTAATATTGTCCGCAATTTTATGCTTGTAATAATCTAATTAAGCTCCCAGCAAAAAACTTCACACAACCTTTTTGTGAATGATATAAATTATTACAATTAGCTCTCTGCTGGTACAAGCCAGTCGTTCAATCCCTGTTATAAAACTTATAAAGTATGATAAATGTAACGCTCAGAGAAATGTACATATATTCTGAAGAGTACAAAACTGAAATGAGCAGTAGCGATTACCTTTGATAAACCACTGATTACGATGATGTTGACTACGAGAAATCAGAATTTACAGAGAGATTTAAAAGTTGGTCCATTAAAAAATACCATCATGCATACTGTACTAAATGAGTTGATGACAATATTAACAGATCACGGAATTGAAAACTTAAATATGGTCAGACTAACTTCGATTTAAATTTTTAAATTTGATCTAATTCCGTTGATATGAAAATGTAAAAGGTTTTAATACATCTGTGCTTTCGTTTATCACATAATTTTGAGAGCTGCCCTGCTTTTCAAGAAAATAGAGGATTCTGTCCAATTTAACATTTTGACTTAACTGAAAATGACGCTTTTCTTCACAACACAATTGAGTTTTCATCGACATTTTTTATGAGAAATATGAAATCAAATAGTGTTTTTGTTTATAACATTTTTGTTGACAATTTGCTTGTAAATATGACGAAATAGTTATCTGAACGATATTTTAGTTACAAATATTAATAAGAAGTTATTTTAGTTGTAAATATGACTATAAAGTAATTTTTTCGACCTCCTGATTATAAATATATTATTTGGGCAACTTTCTGGTTATAAAAAGTTATTTGTGCGATTTTTTAGTCATATTAATATAGAAAAGTTATTTTTGGCGTCTTTCCTGTTTTTTATACAAGAAAAAATGGTGGGTGGCATATATTGTGGTACAATGTATAAATATTTTATAATTATATATTAGCCACCAGATAGTTAATTTTTATTAAAAATTTACGTGAATAAAAAGTATAAGCATTTTGGGGCATATAAAAAACATATATTATAAAAATAACAATAACTGACAACAATTCGAAATTTTGTATCTTAAGAATTATTAGTTGTAGAATATTTTGAAGGTACATTGATCTTTTCCAAAAACCAATAAACAAAATTGAGTTCGTTAGTAAAAGCTTATTGTAAAATAATCATAATATCAGATTTTGAATTTCATTATATTACCATGATGATGAAATAGTGGTTGATGTAGAGTCGGTGGATAGTTATGCCGTCGTCGAGATGACCACAAAATCATTTTCCAAATTGATCTGTACAACGACATCCCAACTTTCAACCTTCTACTTGATTTTATTCGATGACTAAATTATTATACATAGGTCAGAGCTCCGTCGACACTATTTATTCCTGTTTATATGATAAAAGTTTTTATTTGATTAAAAATAAAAAAAATCTTAATAAAATTTTGTTCTTTTTTTAAATATTTCAGTATGCCTTCAGCAGCACCACCAGCCCCTGAAGTTCCTCGTACGGAACTTCAAGAACTTCAGATAAAAGCTCAACAAACTACCGATGAGGTAAGAAACAAAAAAATTGTCTAGCTAATAACAAAATACAGACCTAAAACTGACTAAAAATTTCAGTCCTTGGAAAGTACCCGGCGGATGCTTTCGCTATGTGAAGAGGTGAGTTTACTTATATGAAATATATTCAAATAAATAAATTGTATTTAGGATCAGTACTAGATAATTAATGAAAAAGAAAAAAATAATTTTAAAGGAAAATAATAATAATATAATGATTATACAACCGACATTCATTTTTGTAATTCTTCTAATTCGGGTAACGATAAGTGTGTTTCAAATATTTTTTGTGCTGAAAATCAAATTGTGTGATATATGCAGGATTAACCATTAATTGAAAAACTATATATATATATTATATATATTTGCTTTTTGTTAATATTTATTGAAAAAAAGCCTTTTTTATTTCGAATAACGCAAAAATATTTTTTTTTAACCTCAAATAATGTTGCTGTGGACAGTGTGACGCTGTGTAGCAAAAATAAAAAATAAAAACCAAATGTGTACCTTATCTAATTAAAAACATTCTGTTTTTTTTTTCTTTTTTTTTTAATTTTATTCTTTATTTTAACGCGAAATTTTTAAATCTGTTCCCCTTTATAAAATTATGAACTCTAAGGAGTTCACTTTGTATTATATTTCAATTATATATTATTATTACTTTTTCGTTTTTACATTTTTCTTTATTATATAAAAAAAAATGCTTTTTACTCCCAAAAAAGTACAAAATATACATATATGTTGTAAACATCCTCTTCCCAAAATATATATATGTAACATTTTCCTTGTTTTAGATATACTCTTATATACAAAACTAAAATTTTATATAGAGACATTTTAGCGCGCGCTATCTATGTTTGCATGAATGTATAAAATAAAATCAATTAAAGAAAATTCATTCTGAGCAAATCACATTATTAATAAACATATAGTTCTTGCATGTTCTGTGCACTTATTCTCTGGCACGAACTGTTAACCTCATGCTATGTGCGGTTTATTGTATTTCATAATTATGTATATTATTCAAAAGCAAAAATAATAAATGGATAAATTTTAGCTTCAATTCCATGCAAGAATTAAAAATAAAACAAAAAAGTTTTCATTTAAGTAAAAAAAAAAATTATTTAAAAATCGTAAGTCTTATTTGATTTCTCTTATGTGTTCAAAGTCAGGGTGCCGATAAATATATAATGTTTTTTTAGTTTTTCACCAACTATGCAACTATGTATTATTATTATTTTCAAATCTCTTCAATTTGTTTGTAACTATTTTTTTGAAAAGCTCAAATATACAACATTTATTTAAAAATAGAAATTAGTTTTAGATAAGATCAATTACAATCAATTATTAGATATATACAGAATAAATGCACCAAACCATTATGTACTCGTTTACATCATAGAATATTGCCAATATTGGTTAGCAATTTTTCTATTATAATTCTTATCGGATAATGGTGAAATTCGCTTCAATAGTAGCTTTCGTATGCATTCGCATACACCAAATGCTCTTTACCCCAAATAAACGGGTGTAAATGATGGAACATCACCTTTATAATTACTGTATTTTTTCCTCTATGGTAAGCAATCTCGTCTCCTATACCAATTACTGTAAGATTTGCCGCTAGAAGTCGGAAGGAAGGCATTCAGTTTTATTATGTTTTTTGTTTTTTTGTTTTTTATTCATACATACCCCAACTCCCTAAACTGCGATAACATGTGAAAGCTGAACAGACATGTAATATTTCAATATTGATTTTGTAATTATGATGTTAGTGTTGAAGACTTTTTATAATTTTATGACTGTCTCTTTTTCGCTCTTAAACGGAAATCGAGTCATTTTAAATATAAGAACTACGATCTATATAAAAAAAATGGCTGCTTCACTCTCTTTGGGAGCGTGGGGCCTACTCTTGGCATTTCGGAATTATATTATTTGTATCTCCCTTTACTTTTGTTTATTTCTTCATTTACAAGGCAACAAGATTGGTGTATCCTACTTTTTTCACGGCCAGGTATACTGTAACGTGGACTATTCATTTCCTTTCTTTGTCTGGTTTGATATTATGATAAAGACTGCCCAAAGTCTTGTGTAGGCTATTTTGACTTTGCTCAACTGTCTATGTTTTCTTGTTCCCCTTCGATTGAAGTATTTTTATCAAGATAGTTGAATTTCATAGTCATATTAATATACTATTATTAGAAAATTTTACATATTTAATACTTAAACTTATTTCTTGGTGGAAGAAACAACACAAAGAAAATCAACAGTCATAGATATTATAAATTCATCAAAAATAACTGATTGTGTTTTAGAAAGCTATGCAGGGTGTTTCCGACCCAGAGGTCCATAGGGAAGGAGATGTTAGTACTTACCTAGAAGATAAAAAATTGCATGGCAGGAGGGAGCCGTCTCAATCGTTTCGGAGTTACAAAGTTATTAAGAAAATATGCTAGTTTTTCACAAAACACCGCGTAAATACCTTGTTATATAATCTGTGACGGTAATGTTTTGTTCAGATGATAGTAAACCGTCAAAGCTTTCCAATGAATGTCGAACCATTACTCCACGCCCCTTCATGTGGCTAGTTATAGCACCTTAAAGTAAAAAAATTGGAAATTGGAAATTTTTACGATTTTTCCGTTAAAATGGCTGATAACCGTTACATTTTCTTGCAAGATTCGGAAACCTCAGAATATCACCTTTCATTTCATCTTACGCCTGTATCTGCCTACATGCAAGCATGCAAGCGTTCTTACCATAACCCCGTTTTATTATTCATTATTTCGTTAATTTTGCTACTGACGATTTGCAATGCCACACAAAATTACCAAAATTAATGAAGCCACATCATAAAAAGTGATTTAACTAAAAAACGGTTGATGTAGGATCAAAGGTGCACCTTCATAGATTGTTAGGTTGTATAACAAGGAAGTTGGGGGTGTCTTGTAAAAAACTAGCATATTTTCTTATCTATTATCTCCTTTCCTATGGATCTTTTAGCAGGAAACACCTTGTATGTATTAGAGAACTAAATCATTTGGGAATAGTCAAAGAGTTTATTTTCTAAAGCACTAATGCGCTGCTATTCCTTCACTAATCAACTGGGAGGGTCGGGTGGACTGAAAATATGATTATACAGGGTGTTTCCCTCTAGGAGGTCAATAGAGCGGGAGGTGATAGTACTCACCTAGACGAACCTAAAATTGTATGGCAGGGGGGGGGGGGCATATCAACCGTTTAGGAGTTACAGGGTGATTAAGAAAAAAAGTTAGTTTTTCACAAAACACCCTGTATCTTAAAAACTACAGGGCGTGTGGTCACAGCTAAGAGCTTATTGTATGCAGAGCTTCATGGCTTTTCCAACGACTGCTCAATCAGCCCCATACCCCTCTCCTATCAAGAATTATGGTTGTATAAACTAAAAATTTCGGATTTTCTTACCTTTTTTTAAAATTTAACCTCTATTATTCTTGCAACAAGGTCGTTAACATAACTTTTTTGTATAAAAATTGTAAACTGTAGACTTTCCTCTTTAAGTTGACCTATTACACGCAATGTGCTAATTAGAATGGTTTCAATATTACTGAAAGGATTGAGTTTACACCAAAATAGTATCAGGCTCTTAAATATCTAGTTAATGTATTAGTTAATTGATCTTTATATTTAAATGGATACAGCTTATCCTTTGGTCGTTTGCATTATGCTTTTCTACTGAATTCGGATAAAAAATGAGACTTTTTTGGTATTAAAGATGCCGATATCCGTATATTTATGAGAAAATTATATGAAAAATATATTGGATTCTTTGAATTAATAAGATCGAAAGTATAAAAAATGTGCATCGTTTATACCAAATTTTTAACCGCGTAGATTTGTAAATTGATCATGTACTCGCATCAGCTAAATACATTAGTTAGGACTATCGCAAGTTATAGTCTCATTTATTAACAGAAAAGCTGATTATAAAAGTGGGATGAATCGTATTTTCTTGACTTTTGATTTCTATTTCCTCTTTCTATATTCAATTAAATTTATTTTTACAAGCTTTGGTATCTCCATTATTAGTGCAGATGTTTCTTACAATCAGTCAGAAACTTACCCATGATCGCACATTCCTTTAAATATACATACATATGAAATGATTTAATGAAGCTAGAGTGAAGGCAACCTCTTCACCGCTAATTTGGAAACCGTTGTATTAGAAGGCGAATATATTGAACTAAAGAAACGAAAGAAATCCAAAAGCATGTTAGGTATAGTCATATTTAAACCTCGTGAGGCCAAAATTTTGAACAGTTTTCGCACATTTCCTACCTAAATTCATTTTTCTTTATTCCACGCGAAATAAAATCGTTCTTTAATTTTACTCATCGCGACGGACGAATATTTCTCATAAAAATGTAAAATTGAGCAATGAAAAAAATAAGTCCTCAGCAAGCAGTCGAAACGCTACCGCACCTTTAATAAAACACGATCGTATGAGTACAACTTGGTAAAGGCTCGTTTGTTTTGGTAATTCTTTTATTTTAATCTATCGTTGCTGCTCTCATAGACAGTCCCAGTCGGAAATGAACAATTATGCAGGCATTTGGAAGGTATCCCACTTCATATTTTTTTCTATAGGCAATGTCCGCAGAAGAAAGTCTTTCCAAGTGAATTTTTTCAGAAGCAACGCAGTAGAAGTATTTTCTGGAAATAATGCAAAATGCATCTCTTTGGATCGAGACACAAAACACAACGCACGTCAAACAATTTCAAAACATTTACAAAGAATTCTTTATAGAAACATGAAAGCAATTTTCTTCGCCGTTTCTTTGGAAAATTCACAGAATGTTTCACCGCTTCACTTTTTTTACCATTAAGATATTGTTTCTGTCAGAAACCTTCTATAGGATGGCTCAACCATTTTCCTCGCTGGGTGGATAAAAACTATTGTATATACTTACTTACATATATGTATGTATATACATAGTACAATTAGGTCTAATTAGAAAAACTTAAATAATTTGTATCCTGCTGTCATAAATGAAAAGGGTAGTAAGCATGAAAGGACTTAAAGATGGAAACGGATTTAGTTGAAAGGAAGTTTGCACCCTCGAGCTATTATTTTGCGTGAGAGCTTTTCTTCCCTATGCGAAGTTTTTTCCTATTTAAAATATTTGCTAAGGCTTGGTATTTCGGACGATTTATTACCTACAATCCGAATATTTACAATTTTTTTTTTTTCAAAATGAGGGCTGCCTGACGTCGTTTATTTCAAATGTTTGGCTAATATTTCGAAGCAATCTATAATTTTTAAACTGTATGCAATTATTTTGTATTCTTCAATTGGTTTTTGAGGATACGAATTTTGTTTATGTTTATATCATTTTACTATGTATTCACTTCAGTTGAAAATTAATCAAGATCTCAAATCAGTACAGAGAAAGATATCTGTTTTAAATAATTCGTTATGGAAATGTATGAAGTCTTACAAATAATGAAAGTATTAATAATTTTGGATATTGGTAATATGGATCCGAAACTTCTAATTGTAAAATTTTTAAAGTAGGGCCTTTGAGCAATAAAACAATTGCCGTTCACCCCTTCTTGGCCAATAGATTTACAATTGCTCTGTGCATATAACATTTCAGTTTTGCGTTCAGACAGTTCACACTTAAAAAATCTGTAAAAATGCTTGGATGTGTGTATTTGGTAAATATTGGTGAAAATGGACATCGAATCGAGATATCAAGATACCAAATAGTGCCCAATTTAGAACAGACAATAAAACTGTGCCATCTATATATCTTCAAGTCGAGTTTTCAATTTTGTAACTAGGTAACTTAACTGTTAAAACTCTTCTTGGATTTAATTCCTGCAGTAAATACTTTTGTATACTCCACAGAGTAACTCATGCCTGATAAATAAGATTTTTTACACCTTTTTAAGTCATCCCATTTTCCCAATTTTCCGGTATACACATAAAAATGCTAATTTATAATGCAAACTCTCGTCAACAATTTCAGTTAATTTTGTATAGCTCAAAATTTCTTAGCATAGCTGTTGTTATTGCTAAGAAACAGTTAGCATGCTTTCTGACACGTAAGAATTACGTGATAAATTACAGATAAAATTAAGATTAAAACACAAATTCCGTAATGTTCGCGTGTAATTTATTTCAAAGATTTCATTAAATTTAAGCTTTTTTAATAAAAACTCTGTTATTACGTACTATCTTTTATCGTTGGAAATGTTACATGTGTAGAATGGAATGTGAAATATTAACTTTGTCTTAATTTTAGGAGAATTATATCACAAAATTTTACAACTTCGTTGTTGTTTCTACGTTACGTTACGCGTTTGAATCATTTCATTTGAATGAATAAAGATTTCAAATTTTTTCTTACACTCTTCTTAAACAGGTAAAATGCAGGGTGTTGTTTGCCATATATTTATTTAACTTGTTGTCGAGAGATCCCAAGCACGGTGTCCAAAGTGGAAAATTGTCCTATCCTGCTAGAAACCTTCCTGTACTCTTAATGAAGCTCATCAGGCCTTGGTGAGGAAGATTTTTCAGCTCATCTACAGTTAGGAGGGCAGACCAGCTTGCTCCGGGCGAAGGCCCGACAAGCACACAGAAACAAACTGTTCGGTTGTCTCAGACTCTCCTTCCAGGCAGGACAAACCCTCAGGGCTGTCAACAACTTCCATTCCTGTTAGATGAGCGTGAGGCGAGCCGTGGCTGGTGATGATGCCAACCACAGTTCTACATTGTTTCCTTCTGTGTCCCAAGAGAAAATCAGAGAAATTCCTATTGGGTCCTTCAAAAAACGTTTTGTGCACCTGCAAATACTCAGATATGCCCATCTCTGCTACGAACATCCGCTTTGATAAGATACCCGATACCCGAGGTGACAACGCCTACGGTGGGCTTCGGTCCGAGAAACGGAAAATCAGAGCCAGCTCCAGCTAGAAGGTCTGCTTTTCATTTTCCGTAATCCCCATGTGACCAGGAACACACTGAACACCTTTTTGTGGATACAACAGCTTATCCATGGACGACCTGCAGTCCCCCAATAACTTAGCTGTTATCCGAGGGTCACACAGAGAAATCAAGGCGGCCACACTATCCGAAACGATAGCCATATTAAGGGCTATCTTCACTGCCATTACGATGGGGGAGAGCAATGTTAAGAACCAGTCCAGCTGTCCTCCCAATATACCCATGAGCGCCTGAATGGCAAGATCCAGGGGTGACAGATTAAGTAGGACGTCAAGAGCAGCAGTAGCCGTAGATAGGATAGAGCCTGTAATTCCAATGCAGGCAAACCTTTGCAGACCCACCAGCTTCCGGATCGCAGTCCGAACTGGCGTCCTCGGCCGCCATACACAGGAGGTACATGTGAGCTGAGTCTAACGATCGAGGTGTACATCCAATGCACAACACTCGGTCTTATGTCCCATGTGTAGCCAAAGGTGCTTTTGAATAAGATCTTCAGCCGCATTAACTTTTTGCTCTACGTGCAATCTCAACGTCAGTGTCGAGTCAAGGTAGACTCCAAGATGCTTGACATAGGGAGATGGTTGCAGAGTGTGTTCAAAGAGCTTTAAAAGAACAAAGTACCCAAGCTTACGTCTCCTGGAGAAGAGCACCAGTCCTGAGAAATATTGAGGCCTTATTGCATGAAGACACAGGCAGCAGCCATGCTGTGCCTGGAGATGAACAAAGGGATGTCATCCGCATACGCTTCACATGAAAATCCTACGTTTTTCAGCACCGTGATGAGTGAGTCAACCAACATACACCAGAGTATCGGGGAAAGTACGACATCCTGTGCGCCACCCCTCTCCACCAACCCACTGAGAGAGGTTCGGCCATCCAACTCCACAGTTAAGTATCGTCGTCTTAACATTTGGTTGTTCCATCCAACATACTACTGTGTGGTCAATACCATGCTGACAAGCTGCCTCCCACAGCGAGAGTGGCCCTGTCAAAAGCCCCCCCCCCATGTCTAGAAAGGCTTCCCAAGTAAACAGTCCATGATCCAGTCCCCGTTCAATGACAGTAACCATTGAATGGAGAGCCGTCTCAGTAGATCTGCCCCTCCGGTAAGCGTGCTGTTAGGTGTTTAAGGGAGAGGTTTTTTACGGCTACTCCCTTGATATATTCAATCACGATCCTCTCCGGGCATTTAAAAAGGAATGAGGAGAGGTTTAACTTGTGCTCTTAGAGAGCCCTCCAGAATTTCTATTACACCATTATTATGGTAAATAGGAGAAGGATTTTTTTGTTTGAAACATGATCTTTCATACATGTATGTATATCACTCTTGTTTACGCTTAAGAGTTGAAGAAGTCTTTTTAGATGTTTTTGTTCATAGTTTGTAGTCCTTACGTTCTCATACACCTTATTATGTCAAGCAAGATAAATGGAATATAAAAATTGTCCATAAAAGGCTTTACATATGTATATAGGTATTGTTTCATAAATCGGTCTCTTCTCCTATCTGTTTGGCTTTCAAATTTTTTTTTTTTTTAACAACATATACACAGAAGTACTAAAGGCGAAAATAACTCAAAACTTCTTCTTACGATATTTATGAAGATTCATCGCTCTTACTTTTTCCATCGGAATGAATACTAATTACATCTAGAAGACAGCGTGAAATATTGTATTGATGTCTGGCCCATCCCAAAATCCAAATTAATGCCTAGTTTGAGTGTAGCAACCTAATGCTCGCTTGCAATAGTACATATTTTTTGCGACCATATCTATTAATATTGTTGCGTGCGTGACTTTGGTTCGTAATTCAAAACACAATATATCTAAAATATCTACTTGAAAAGATTATCCTTGCAATTCAAATATTCACAGACACTTCTGCTATACTATGATTATTATTGCTCCTTAATAACACTTTTCTATCAAAATCCAATCAAAAACACTTTAACGCTTTCAATTATTTTCACTTCGTTATCTACATACAGACTTTCTTTCTGGTGCTTACAAGAGGTTTATACTCTCGAAAAATTTCACAACTTTCTAGTGAAGTGCTAGTGAAATTAGTTACGATTGACATAAAGTGCTTGCCATTCTTATTTTTAATTTTGGTAGATTAAGCATACGCTACTTTGTGGCATATTAGGCAAGCCACTCACTATAGATGGAAATGCTTCGTACATACACTTGCATCATGCGTATGCACTTGTCATATGCTGCATAGTAAGCCACTCACCCAAAAACTCAATTGCACTGCATACTTCTAAGTAAAGTGCTTAAATTATAAATGAATTGTCGTGCTATGAATATCTCATCCAAATATCAGCCATTACTAAAATGTTTGACGCAAAGGCTGTATATGCAATGCTTAAACGTAAATGCTTGCAGCATGTGTACAGCAAGCTCCCTTACATCTGAGACAACTTACATCTAGATGTGAAAACCTCACAAAAAAACGGTCGAATTAAAACGAGCTAATGGCCCTCTAATAGAAAGCTCTATACATTCTCTCTCTCTCTCTTGCTGTATGCTGTATTATGCCACATAAATTCTTTGCAATGATAGCTTTCTTTGGTTGAATAAAAAATTAAAGAGCTTTGAAAAAGTAATTCGGGTTTATATGGAGATTTTCTTATCTAGTTGTATGATGTCTGTGCTTTTATCAGGCAATTACTGCATTAGTGAACGGCGTGTCATTTAAAAGTATATGTGATTCTTTATTGAATAGCATGATGCATAGTGCATGCACGAATCATTTGCTACTTTGGTGAACAGCCTGCCTTATAATGTGTACACACAATAAATCTTCCAACTATCAGACTACTAATAAGCCATAGAACGGTGTCTCTAATATTAAAGTTTACCATTTGTTTATGAATAGTCAGTTCTCAACAAAAGTTTCAATTTAGATACCAGCGAGTCTGTAGGCAATAAAATTTACTATACGTAGGTTTGTGTCCTGAAAGTGAGAAAATTCATATAAAATTAGCCTAGACCATAGATCACATTAGAGACATCTAGCGTAAAAGACAGAAACCCAATATGCGACAATTTAAGACGAACAAATAATATTTGCAGTTCAAATAAATTGAAAATTTTTAACTAGAATTAACACTCCTAAATATTTTTTGCACATTATTGTTAAATATATTATTTTACTTTGTGTTTCAACAACTTTCAACGAAATATTGCAATTTCTGGTCGGTGAAAATCGGACGAAAAAGCACTTAGGTATTATTAGAGTCAAATAATTACAAAAAGGCGCCACTAAAAATGAAAAAAATCGACGTTATTTGCTAGATCTAGGTTTCTTCTTTTTAAAATAGTCACAAAGTAATGAGAATACCTACTAAGAGGAATTTGATTTAAAAAACTTCATTTTTTACCCTTTTTTACAAGTTTCCGAGCTAATATCTCCATTCCAATACATTTTTTTTAATTTTTGCCGACGTTATTTACGAGACCTCTTCGTTACCCTTAATTTAAGATATAAATCATTGGTCTGCTACAAATACATAGTATGCAGAAATTCGCACTGAAAAATGTACGAAACTTGCAAATCTTGGCACTGACTCCTCTTAATATCTATGTAATTCTCGTCATAGTACAATTTTAGCAGAGCCGCATACTTTATTATGTATGTTCTCCGCAGTAAATTCCAAGCAACATGAAAAATTAACACATCTTCGCTTAGTTGCGGAAATCTCGTTATGAATTTGTTAAATAATTCAGGTGTTAATCTACCTTTCATCTCTTAATGGTTTTCAAAAGCATTAATTAATGCTGCTAATATTTTATAATCAACATACTATATATGGCGATGCTTTGGTAAAATAAATCTCTTAAGAGTCTGTAATTGATTTTTTAATTTGCCGTTGATTTGTACTACCACCCATGATCCAATCGTCACTTTTCGTGATGCATTATTCGATTGCATTTTTGAACAAAGTAATATAAGTAATATGCACTCTGAAACCTTCTCAGTTAAAATATCTTTAATTCTTTAAGAAGAGTCAGTACTCAGCAAAAATTTCAATTTAGATGCCAGCGAGCCTATAGGCAATAAAACTTACTATACGTAGGTTTGTGTCCTGAAAATATGAAAATACATATGAAATTAGCCTAGACCTAGAGCACAAGTCACATTAGGGACATCTAGCGTAAAAGACAGAAACCCAACTTGCGACAATTTAAGACGAAAATGAAAATTTGCAGTTCAAAGAAATTGAAAATTTTTAAAGAGAATTAACTCTACTAAATTTTATTTTGCACATAGTTGTTAAATATGCTATTTTGCTTTATATTTCTAAATCTTTCAACGAAATATTGCAATTTCTCGTCGGTGAAATAACGAGAGAAAATACAAGTACTATTAGAGTTAAAAAATTAAAAAATGCTCCACTAAAAATGAAAAAACTCGACGTTATTTGCTAGATCTAGGCTTTGTCTCTCTAAAATAGTCACAATATAAAGAAATGAGAATACCAACTAAGAGGAATTTTATTTGAAAAAAATCAATTTTTACCATTTTTTACAAGTTTCCGAGCTTATATCTCCATTCCAATGCATTTTTTTTTATTTTTCTCGACGTTATCTACTAGACTTCTTCATTACCTTTAATTTACGATATAAATCTTTATTCTGCTACAAATAGTTTGCTAGAAATTCGCATTGAAAAATGTATGAAACTTGCAAATCTTGGTACTGACTCCTCTTAAAAAGAATAACAATTCAGTGTGGCTCTTTCATCTGTTAATAATTTATTTAGTATTACTACATCCGCATAGTGGAATATATGGTCCAATATCAATGTCCAACCAATAGAAATGATTTTAATAGAATCTGTACTTACATATGCATATACTATAAGATTTTATTTGGAAATCAAAGCTTGAGCTTTTCTTTAAATAAACATAACTCCAATCGGAAATGGTGATTGCTCTTCCCTCTGTCAATCAAGCACTGGAATTGCCAAGCACAACACATATTAGCATTCAGAAGTTTTCTCTCGAAAACTTTTCTCAAAAGAATGCAGCCCTATGAATAAAGCCACAAAATTATTTGACACAAACATTCTGTAGTCATTGACACTAACCTTGACATTTTCCTATGTATCATTTGTAATAAAGTGAGCAGCATTTCATTGGAGTCCGCGGCTCTTAAGTTTACTAAAAGTATAGTCATTGCTCCAATTTTTTCTTAAACTGACGAGCTAAAGAAGGCATATTTTCAAAAATTTATTCAAGTTCTTTGTCCTACCCGAAAATATTTTGGAGATCTAGCTAACAAGTTCCTTAAAAAAGATAATAGAATAAATGAATCACCCTATATTTTTTGAATGATAATAATAATAATACACTATTTGGTGTTGTAATGAAGATTACAACATCTTATCTTAGTACTACTGCTAGGAAGTAGCAAAGGAAATAACAAAATAAAATATTCAAACTATAAATTCAAGATTCTTAAATATACTAAACTAAACTATAACTACAAACTTACAATAGAGAGATATTCCAAATATTCCAAAGTATTATGGCCATTTTCATCTGGAATAAACTAAATATTATAATTCTTTAACAACTTGGCAAATTCCCTGCTGGAGCTAGTGCGCTGAACATTACTTGGAAGAGAGTTTCATTTGCTGGACAAAGAAGATTGCTCATCATACCTCGAAGTATACCTTGGAACAAGAAGCTGAAGATTTCTGACCAGAAATGCAGTTTCTCATGCAAATACATTAGGGGTTTTCCTATAATTAGCTTATGCAAGAATATATGTCTACGACGATCAAGATAAGTTTCAATCAAGGTTCCAAGTAGTGATGTTGCATATTCAGATTAATGAGCGTATCGAGGAAGCCTGTTAATGCAGCGCACCATATCATTAAAACCACAACCAGTTTTCTTCGACGTGCGGAATCAAGTTCACTGTAAATGAGACTACCATAGGTGAAATGAGACATTACAATCGTTAGAGCTAATTTTTTTTCGAAGGTATGTTCTAGAACTAATCAACAACTGGCACAGACTGCAATATATTTTCCCCAATATTTGAGTGATATAGCTACAGCAGCTGAACTTTGAGCTAAGTTGAACGCCTAAGTTCTTTATACAATCAACATATTCCAATGTCATATTGCCCAGCATCACCGGTGGGATGTCAGATTTTTCGACAACTCCTCTATACACGTCCAAGCAATTTGATTTTGATGGGTTGAATAGCAATTTGTTATCTAGTGACCAATCATGTATTCGCTGCAGATCCCCATTAATGCGATACTCACAACCCTCAATTAGTCCGATTGGTCTACTAAGGTATAGTTGAACGTCATCAGCATAGATGATTAGAGGAATTTTTCACAATATGAGGAAGGCCATTTATATATAGGTTGAATAAAAGTGGGCTAAGGACTGACCCTTGAGGAACACCAGAGTGAAAGGAGTGATGGAGTAGAACGTGAACCTCGTACCTCTTTAATATGGCAGCGATTTAACAGATAGCTGCCAATTAATGATGTATCCAATTATTATTTAACATTATTATAGATACATAACACCCCCCCCCCCCTTCAGAACGCCCAAAACCTTATATTTAAAATAAATACCTTATCACACTGTATCTAAAATGCAACCATTTCTTCATTTTTAAACCTTTTCTTATAAACATTATCCACCATGTATCTAGATGTGGTATTTAGCTCGAAATAATTATATTATTATTTTAAAGTAAAATATTTTTGAACTGTCATTAGCTATGCTCTTTTGTGTACCTTGTTCTAGAACTCCCATATACTGAAGAGAACAAATTGTTCTGTCGATTGAAGTGAACTGTACTGTTCGCTTCATATAAATCCTTCTATGAAAATGTATGAGGCATTCTTTTGTGCTCTGCTCTGTTCTGCGGACACAAAACAACACAGCTATTGTTTAGATATGAGTTCGCTTATACTAGTTTTAGTGTATTTTGAGCTAAACATATTAGAAATTTGGTCGATAAACTCGGTTGTAGGATCAAAGCGTCTAATTCCCCCTTATATCAAATTTTTTTCCCACCTGTATACATATTAAGAAATGCGAGTACTTCATCCACTTATGAGATATTCTTATCTTTTATAATTTCTAGTCATTTATCTGTGATTGTTTTACACTTCGTGTATCTTATGTAGCAGCTTTTTGCGATATTCTAACTCACTATTACGTTAATTTTTTATAATGCTTTTGATCTGGAATAGAATGTTAAATCATCTACTTCTTGTGATGCTCTGTGACCGATGATCGATGATCAATCAATTCGCCAATTCGACATTTGCTTGTAGCTGTATAATTGTGCTAATAACTTATCACAGCAAGATCAGCTTTTAGTTTTTCTATATCGACAAAACATTAAATATATAAATAGTGCGATTGCATGGTTTTGAGATGCTGCGCTGGTGGAATATCACAATGTATGTCACCATAACTCTTCTCTTTTAGGTAATTTTCATGTATTTTAAATATTCAATTTATGATTTAAAGTAAAAATCTCTTGGCATTATTTATACATATCGAAATCAAATGTATTAATCTTTAGTTCCTAATTGATAAAAACAAACTATGTATTGACACCTAATTAAAGACAAGAGAAATCAAATAAACGTTATCATGGTTAGTATAATTTACAAAATCGATAGAAGAAAAAAAAAAACAAACAAACAATAATAATCCAATAAATGTTAGTGTGCTTTTTATGTGAATGTGTAAATATTATATATATGTATAATTCATATTTTATTTCTTTATTTTACGTCTAAAGTCCTCCCAACACTACAGATACAAAATGTAAAAAGTAACCTTAGTTTTGTGTACTATTGTATCGCACAAACTTTTTATAAAATCCTTAAACAAATTCCTAAATTTGATTTTCTAACTTCCATCCTCATTTTTAGTTGAGTCTAAATTTTTGTTGTTCAAATCTGAAAATTACAGAACTAACGTTAATATCTGTTATTGGTAAAAAAAAATTAATAGTTGCAATGTGGCAATGTCTACTAATATGTTTATTATTATAATTTCCTTTATGTATTATTAAATTTCGTAAATTAATTTTAGTTTTTTGTTTTTCTGAATTTCTTTGAACTTGTTTTTGTCGTTTTATTGCATTCAAAGAAGAATTCTTACAATAATATAACATAAAACATTCAGAAAACTACCAAAAATGTACACACTGCGGATATATGAGTTAAGTTTTCTAATAGAAATACAGTTTCAAGTGAACGATATTACCCTGTTACAATCTGATTCAAAAATATGTATATGCTAGTATGTATTGATAATATATTATGAAGATTGATGTCACAGGTCGATACAAGTTTTCTTGTATATATTATAAAACTATATTAAACATAGATTATTTAAATGGTTTTTTGGGGCATGTTTGTACATATATATGTATACTGCACGAACCTTCTTGTACTGAGGACCGTTTTTTAAAAGCCAACAATCGGCTTTTTTTAAAATTGTTCGGCAGCTCTTTTTTTTTAATTTCAGAAGGCACCCAGAAATCGTCGCTAATTGCTACAAGGCCCCTGATCTTAAAAAAAAAGGGTTTTGCTGTGACTACGATTTTTCTGCTTATCAGAAACAAAAAATCAAAACAGCATTTTAATCTGTGAAGTATGAGCTACCTTGTGAATTGGGATTATTAAAAAAAATTGAAAGGTAAATTTTTGGCATCTTGTTAAACATTTTTTCATGAATTTTGGTGTTTTTCACGACTTCTTCAACTTAAAAAAAAATCGGCTTGAAGAATCAGAATTATTACGCCGACATGAGTACTAATAAGTCATGACTAATTTCAAAGGAAATCTTTCGATAGATTTCGAGATATCGTGATCATCAGTTAGAGAGATATAGTTTTGAGAAAAATACGTTTAAATACGATTATCATCAATAAAATTCGTACGCTTTGGGTGCGCAGTCAAAACTAAATTAACCGTTGTATTCGAAACAGGAAATGAGTTTAGGGAATATAATCGTCTCTTTATTGTGCATTTATACCTGCATTTTTATCAAAAGGGTTCAGGTAAGAGACCGAAGCGCTCGAATGTGCGCCCCAAATACCTGGCCGAAAATCAGAAAATTAATTTACCCAAATATTCAACACTATATTTGGATGCAACTTATAAAAAATTGTATATATTTTTTTGAACCAGTCACACGGGATGACCCCCTTAAATATGGAGTGTATAGGGCTATATGACCCGGTAATCCAATTTACTTCAGAAAAAAAAATCATGGTTGTTTAAGCTATCGTTTATTTCAAGAATATTCCAATATTCCGATCTTTGGTTTAGACCATTATCAAGGCTAACAGAAAGGTGATACAAATCAAAAATATTAATTATGCAAACAAAAATCTTATTAATGTAAATGATTTACCTAGGTCTAAACCGAAGACCGAAATATCGGAATATTCTGGAAATAAGCAATGGCTCAAACAACCATATGATTTTTTTCTGAAGTAAATTGGATTAGTAATACCCAGATTTGGAAACAAATGTTAAAAATACGCTTCTCATGAGTCAGCCATGATGTATATATATATCAGCCAGCCTTAGCTTTTAGCAAAGACAAAATCTCTGAACATTAACCAGCCTACAGGCCAGGCGAACAATTTGGTTTCAGTCTGCGCTTGAAAAATAAGAAAAAATTGTGAAACCTATAGAAGTTTTGTTAAGATATTTAAAAGCTATTGCAAATACTTTAACCACAAATAATGTACAAAAAATCTTGAAGATGTCACTACATACGGGGTATGAACTTACTTCTATCTCCTTCAATATCTGGATATTACTTGTCTGTGCCCATATACTCCATATCTAAATAGTTTCTTCAAAATTGAAAGAATTACTGAAGTTGTTTCGTTTTGCAAAAACTACATGTTCCTTAAACCCCGGGCTTTCGAGTACCCGGTTCTTATCTGAATACCCGGATGTCCGATTCTTTGGAATCGGGTTGTTAGGACTCGATTTCTTAGAATCATGTAGTGAGGAATCGATTCCTTGGAATCGCATATTCAAACATTAATTTGGTTAATTAATATGGAAAATCAAGCAAAGCGCGATTCGGGTAGCAGAATTAAATTCTTTTATTATGGATGAATTCACGAATTCAGTAATGTACCGGAGTACTAAAAAATTAAGAACCGATTGTACCTGGATATTCGGAATCGAGAATCGATTATATCCGGATACCTGGGTAACCCGGAATCGGGTACTCGAGTAAACTTAGTATCGAAAATCTTGGAATCGAGTACCCGGGTACCCGATTTCACTTGAACCCGGATACAAAACGGAACATTACTCCTAGTATTATGGAATATATTAATAAAAATATATTTTCGAACTAAAAGTCAATGATTATTATATATTTTTTATTTGAAAACCATACAAAAACGTTTTTGTTTGCTTTTAAATTAGAATAAAGTATTAACTCAAACAATATCTGCTACTTTAAATAGTATTAACATTCAAAGTAACAGAATTCAAAGAGTATTTCTACTTCGCTATAAACTTTTGCAATAATTTCATAAGTTTCACTTCTATTTCCTTCCAGAGCTTAGAAGTTAAAGCTTTTGGCGCTTTCAGGCACCGTAAAAACTTGCACAAGCTTCTTCACGTCATCCATCTTTTGTGTTGATATCATATATTTTCTTGGTATAACTTGAAATTCGTTGTTGTTGTTACTTACTGATTGTACTGATGATTGAAACCGTGAGACTTCAATTGGATCCTCTCATAAGTGCTGCTTACACATATTATTGTAACCGTTTTGATCGCTTCTTTATAATCAAAATAACTCCAATCATAATAGAGCAGTTCCATGTTGTTCGAACACGTCATAGAATGCTTGAGTGAGTGAGTATTTCTTCCTTTTTCCGATACTATGCTTCCGAATTCGGAAGAAGACGCGATTGGGTGTCATATAACTATGACCTTTGGTTAGAAAATAGTGCTTTATTACCGAGAAGGTTTCACTGTTTTCTAAAAAGTGAACCAATGCAATAATTAGAACTGTATTTTTATTTTGAGCAACACAGTCGCCTGTAAACAGACGAATTTTTGTTGTCGAATGATCTGCATTCAGTTTAAATTCTCTCTTCACTATATTTTAGATAATATTATTAAAGCCGAAGTAAATTCATTTGATTTGATATAGCCATACTTGCCGTGAATAAAATACTTCCCTGATCGATAATTTTATTGTAAATCGAAAACGATGTCCATACATAGTGTTAGTCAGGGGTTTGTTCATGATAGAGTGAAATTTTTTGCCCACAATAAATATAGTCGTTTTCTTGTGCGGAGTTCCTGCAACTTGTCTGTAGTCGTACCATCGGCTTTGATCTTGGTATCATATAATTTGCATGTATCTCTGTGCGGGTTTCCAAATCCAAAAATTGAACTCTGAATAAAATATTTTCTTATATTTTGAAAGTGAGCAGCGATCTTCTCCTTTCATTGTTTGTTCGTTTATAAACATTTCAAACATTTTATTCAAATTCAACTCAGGCGGCAAAGAACTTCTTTGTATCTTGGCACGAGAATAATGTCTTTCAGGACATTTAAATGAACTGATGTGCTTCAATATTGCGTCTGCAATTCGTTTGTCTGTATAGTAGATCTATCACTATCCCGTCTTTCAGTTGGTGCTTCTGCACAATGGTGCCGATGGTACCTTTTTCACATTGAAGATTCAAGTTATTTTACTAATACCTTTTGCGCCGGTTATATTTTTGAAAAATTCTGCACAAACAAGAATTTTCTTATTCGAAGTGTATTTACTCATACATATAATAATATATGCTTGTAATACGAGGCTCTTTATTAAGAGAATTGCGTTTACGTTTCGGATAACGTACGTTCATATGTTTAAGTAAGAAAATATCTTCCTCATTTTTTGTATTTTACGATTTAAGGTGATAAACAAACAACAAACAAACAAAACTCGTATGCTTTTAAAGATCTTACCGATTTTTTAGAAAGTTTTTCATCATTCTTCTCTTTCTTCCTTAAGGAATAGGTTTCACTAGAATGCTATACTCGTCATCCATTTTCAAGAGCAAATTATTACATATAAAAGGATTTCCCTATGCAAAACAGATGTTTGTTCTGAGAAAGTTTCAATGCAACTGCCTCAAAAAAATTCAACTAAGTATATGTACATCAACCACATCAGTTAATAATTTCAAGAATACTGTATGCAATCTTAACGATACATGCTCGGTACATTAATAAACAAAAACAGAAAATATCGGAAAAATTTTCGCAATCTCACTAGCAATGGCTTCTGTTTCAGCTTGAAAAACACTACAAACTTAGAGGAAGATTAGCAAGAGTTTTTTCGAGTTCTGCAAATTCTTTGTACCTACACCATTCAATTCGTAATACTTTCATGTGCATAGCTAATTTTTAGTTTAAATGGTAATTGTTGGCTTTTGAAAAAACTATCCTCAATTATAGCGTGTTATTTTGAGACACAATATCTCGATATCAAATCAAAATTTCATATTATAGAAGTTTTGGAGTATTATGTATTTCGACAGTGCAATCTCAGTAGGACAGCAATAAAAACTCGGGACTGTCTGCGTTTATATACCATAATCACTTAGATACCCAACAGTGGGTATATAATGGCTCTCAAAAGTAAATTTATGTACAAAGTTATAAAATAAAACTGAATATAAAAATTATGCAGGAGATTTATTATACAGAGTGGTTTTAGGTGCTTTCAAATTCAAATTCATTTTATTTTAATCATTTACACACTTAAAGCCAGGCTTTCTACTTGTGTGTAGGAAAATAAGCTAAATGTGTGCTAATAAAAATAATACGATTATTAATAAAATGCTTATCTATAAGAAAAATAGTCAAGTATCTTGGCCCTGCTATTACTTTTCCTGATCTCCAAAGAAAGAGTATTTCACATCTTGGTAACATAAATATAAAATTGACGCTCATTTAGTCGATAACTGGCACATTCAATGCCACAGTTCAACTGGATTGATTAAGTAACAATTTTTCAAACAGATAGTTAGGCACTTTTTTATACCCTAGATGAAATCTATATGGTATACTAAGTTTGTCATTCCGTTTGTAACGCACATAAATAATGATGGTAGAGCAAAATGGATTGGACACCAACGCATAATATTTATTAAAAGTTGTCATACAAAAATTTCGTTTTCCACTATATGTTTGGACACTGGTTGAGAACGGGCTGACGTAGAGAGCTGAAATTTGGTACGTTGTATTTTCATAGTAATAGCAAATAAAGTTTCAAAATTGGAATAAATCGGGCAACACCTTCTTGGTTTTTTACGTATTCTGTGAAAACGATCAGTCCTAGACATTTTTATTGTACTAAAAATTTCTTCAGAATACGAAATTCTATAAAATTGGTTAGAATAATTTTTTCTGTCCGACGAATCGCTCTAGAAATATATGCGAAAAACCTTTTCAGAAATCAAACTTGCACATATGGGTAATCATACAAAATTACACACGGCCATTCATCTAGGGTATCATAAGAATTGGTCTTACAAGGAGAGGGTCTCTACTCGTCATCACGGGTTACGTCAAAATTCACAGTATACATATGTTGGGCTTGACTAGAAAAGAAAGTGACGCAACCGGGAACTACAGATAGCCAAGCGAAACCGAAATAAATGCATAATGTAGGTGAAACCGGGGTTAAAATTAGCACTTTTCGGAAAACTTTGATAATTACCATTTTGCGAGTATATTTGCAACATTTACGCCACTTTCTTTTCGTTACAATTATCTGTAACCTGTTATCTTTAATATACAGATAACCAGAAGTCATTACCCCAATTAGTTTAGGAAAATTTTCCAAATAAGATTGCGAGGTTTGCTAATGACTTTCAACTCACGTTAATTAGCAGTATATACTGTAAAGCTATCACCTTTATCTCTTGGCCAAAGTCCAATCGAATTTCAATATTCTTTTTGCTAAGTTCATTGTGAGTTTTTTAAGATTTTTTGAAACTAAATATTACGATATTCGTACGGCAGCGGGTAACAGAGTGGTAACCCGTGGTGGGTTGCTTATACAGGGTGTTTCAGAAGTGGTGGATAATAATGAAGGATGTGATAGGTCATGTCGAGAAATGAAAAAAAAAAATATGTCCGGGGGGGGGGGGCGTATTCTCAACCCTTTCCGAGATAATCGTGGTTAAAAGACTAAGGGTAGGTGAGACGTAGGCTTGTACTAAAACAGTTATATCTCCTAAACGACAAACAGTAGAAAGATGGTCGTGCTGATAATTTATAAAGAACCTCCTGCCCTTTGATTCAATGTGTCAATGTATCTTCTTCCTCTACAGTATATAGTTTAGAAGAAACGGTCTGCCAAACTTCAAGTTCCAACTTTTGTACATCATTTTTTTTGTGTTTGAGGCAAAAAAACTAAAAAAAAAAACCTTATAATTTTTTTCTCTGTCTTACTCCGGTTAGAAGTTAAGATTGTTTCTTTCAAATGCACTTTGTTTTCATTTTGTATATTTCACTAATTATGAGTTATGACACAAAAGTTCTTCCAATGCATGAAAAGTCTCCCTTGCAAGAAAATATGGAATAGTATTAAAACCATAAACAACATTTTTATATTTATTTATTATGATCGAGATAGGAACAATTAATAACATCAACTATTTAAAATATTTTCAAAATGCCCCCGTCATTTTGAATACAAAGTAAAGCCCTACGCTTAATAGATCTTTTAAAATCAGTTGTTGACAAATCCTCTTTAATTTTGTTGGAAGTTTCTTGGACACTGTATTTGTTTTTTGATGATACACAATCTCCTTCATAGTTCCCCAGAGGTAAAAGTCTAAGGGTGTTAAATCAGGAGACCGTGGTGGCCAAGGAAAAGGACCGTGCCGTCCAATCCATTTATTTGGGTAATTGGTGTTTATCCACTGTAGGATATTTCGTCTGGTGTGTCCAGGAGCTCCATCGAGCTGGTAAATGATATATGTCCTTATTGATCTCGAAGATTATTTTCCAAAAAGTCTAAGTAATTTTCAGTAGTTAATCTACTTGCAAGAATATGTGAACCAAGAAGCTGTCCGCCGACAATATTTGCCAACACATTGATGGAAAATCTGTACTGTGATGATGCCTTCCGAGATACGTGTGGATTTTCTGAAGCCCAGTGGTGTACTATAAATTATGTAAATTTTTTATCCCAGTTTTTGTAAATTGGGATGCATCTGTCCACAGGATATTGTCCTGTCGTGTATTCGCGTTGAGCCGCAAGGGAATTTCCGTCGCTATAACCGTAACAGTACAATATGTCCGCAAAATTGAGCCATCGTTTCTTTAAAGTTTTTCTTCTTAGTTTTGAACTACGAATAATGAAATCTTTACTAGCATTGGTATTTATAGTAGAATAATTTACCTGCACATGAAGTTAGTACACTAAGAAATTAACTCCGTTATAAGATGAGTTGCAGGTAATAAATTGCTTGTATCTGTAAAAGGATGTCAGGTAAGCTATCCTTTATTACAAATTTACGCAGGATTCCAAAAAAAAAGATATGCCAGCAGGTAGAAAATGACGATTCGTCATACTTTCTATTGTATTCAAAATGACAGGCGTGTATTCTATGGTTTTATAATACTTATCCGGATTTTCTTGTACATGTAGTGTAAGAATTTTTGTGTCATAACTCAAAAAGGGTGAAAGATACAAAATGAAAACAAAGTGCGTTTTAAAGTAAACAATCTTAGCTTCGAACCGGAGTAAGACAGAAAAAAAATACAAGTTTTTTTTTTTGCTTCAAACATGATCTATCACCTCCTTCATTATTATCCACCACTTCTGAAACACTCTGTATATTATTATAATAAAGAAAAAATATTTTCCAGGGGTGCGGGTATTTATTTTATATTACCATCTGTGTAGGATATTCGTATACAATCTCATCAAAATCGGATAAAAAATTCAATTTCAAAAGGTCATTCATATACACCAATGGGAAAAAGTTTCTCATTTCCTGTATTCGAGTGTTCTGAGGGAGGTGGGATAAATATAATCCGATTTGCAAAATTCCTTTTGCTAGTTTTTTTCCCTCCCCTTCTGATTAACTTGCGAAACTTAATTTTCCACAGCCAAAATTCTGTCTGAAAAATTCATTTCGAAATGTTTTTCTACAAATTATTGATCAACCCATTTTTTTTTGGATGCGCCTATACTAATTAAAAGTATATATATTATATTATACTATTTAAAAAAATTAAATCTATAAAAATTTTGCGTACCCACTTTTTGCCATCTACCGGCGATCTTTGAAAACAAACGGAAATGCAACTTACAGAATTGAAAATCTACATACCTCCTCTGTGGTTGCCATTTTACTCGAATGAATTTGGCACTTTCCTTCAAATTCTCTTGCAATTTAACCGCGACAACTTCCGCGAAAATTTGCGAATTTGAGCATTTTCCAAGGTAAGCCTACAAAACCCCGAGCTCACCTACATTATGCATTATTTCGGTTTCGGTTGGTCATCTGGAGCTCCCACTTACGTCACTTTCATTTCTAGTCAAGCCCTACTTATAATATACTGCGAATTTGGAGACGAAATCGGTGATGACGAGTAAGGACTCTCTCGTTAGACCAATTCTAGCTTTTTTACTTGTTTACAACAACAAAATTACCCTGTAATCAACATACGCTTTTAAATTACATCTAATGCATACTTGTAAAACTATTTTCATGTCTTAATTGTATAGAGTTTATAAAATAAATTTGTATTTGAATTTCAATGATATAATTATACGGGGGAAAAAAAATATAATAAAAGTACTGTCGGTTTCATTTTTTAACAGAAAGTCCTTGTAACAGTATTTATGACACTACTAGGTACCTATCTATATAAAAATCTGTACTTGTAAAACCATGAAAACCTTCAATACAATTTTCACTTACACTTCATTTTTAACCCTTGTTGAATAATAAACAAAGCAATGTCTGCAGGCTCGAATCCTCCATCACGACTCAAGAATAAAGAATTTGTGCTCATGCAACGGAAACTGAAAGTAGGCAAGTATTTTCCATGACCTGAGATTAAATTAAATTATGCTAAGAGTTTTCTCCTCGGCCATGAATTAAATAAACTTTTTATATGTCAACGAAACATCCGCTCATATTTCATTAGTAGAGGAAAAAAAAAACAATTTTATCGCAAGTATGTGATTAATTTTCCTGTCTACCATGTATCTATAAAAGACTCACCACCATTCAGCTTCCTGAAGGGTTTTTCGTACAATCAAATATTCAATGTTAAAAAAATCAATACATGTATTGTACAATGTACTTCTGGAGGGCTATGAAGCTTGTATTACAACTATAAAAAAAAAAACCCCAGTGTGCTTTATAATGGTCATTGTATACGTAGGTGTACATGTATACGTAGGTGTACATGTAGACGTACGTATAGTCATATAAGTTATATTGCTAGCGATATACCTACAAAGTAAGCGCAATGCTTTGAATTTATCATCAGGACTCTTAAAATGTTGTCAGAGAATTAAGGTATTTCAACCGAAATGCTCATACGTTTCTTCTTTTATTGTTATTAAATGCGGGAGCCTAAACAGTTGGGAATACCGTATAAACCACTCTTTGCAGGAATGAAATAAGTAGGACCATAATAGTGTATTCAACATAACGCAAAACTTAAGCTGCAAAGACAATGCGACGGTCATCAGCGCTCATCAGCTCAGATTGCATCCTATTCTATTATCAGATATAGGAATAAATTGAAATTTGAGCTGATGAACTCTGATGACCGTAGCATTGTGTTTCCCGCTGTAGGGATCAGGGACGTTTCGTTTTTTTTTGTTATTCATATACAATGTATATATCTATGTTGACAAATTACTATGTTCACATGAAACGGATTGAAGTGAATTATATGGGGATATGTGGTACCTACCCTGATTCGACTAATGTAACTCATCTTTGGTTACTAATGAGTAAATTGTTGAAAATATTATTATTAATAGTTTACCCTAAATAAGGATTGAATAAAAAAGTAATTCAAAAAATTGAATTTATTTATTTTTTATTTATTTAATTCCAAAATAGTACAATAAGAAAAAAGTCTTTACTTCAGTACGTTAAACGAGACAAGCTATAATTCAATAATAAGAGAGGCACTAGTGAGAACCACTATGATAAAACATAAAATTACTAAAAAAATATAAAAAAATTACAATGAAATAGAGTGGAATTAATTCAAAAATAGAAGTTATGCAGAGAGTTTTGCTATGAAATAAATTCATATCGAATTTAGTCAATATGAAAGATTTTTCGTTTGTGAAAGACTTTTTTCCACTTAATTCTCTAGCTCAATTCTTACATTTAATAATTATTTCAAGTGCATTAATATATGAGGCCAACTTGGCTGTTCATTTTGGCGTATACGGCAGGTCGGAATCAAGCCGTACTGATGAGTATACGATTCCTGCTGATACGAAACGCCTACTTTTACATAGTAATTTCTTTTATCGAATTTAGTCAATATGAAAGATTTTTCGTTTGTAAAAGAGTTTTTTCCACTCAGAAGTTATGCGGATTGTTATGAGAACGCTGTAAAAAAAATAATTGAAAAAAACAGAAGTTACTAAAAAGAACGTTCAAGGCAAAAATATTTTCGTTATTCAAAAATTAAAGCTAAACAATAAAAGAATATATCCTGGAGCCGTGAGTGTGGAGAATAATTAAGTTGGACGCAGAAAATCACTAATCAAACTTCCAAAAGATGCTATCGATCGCATATGCTGAATAGGTGTAGTCGAAAGAATATTGGCCTACAATCACAGCAGTCTGAGCGATCCGTACACTTTGCTAGTAATCGCCTTAAACCTAAATTTTTTACCCGACAAACAAAGGAAATTGGAGAACCTTCAAGGAGAATAGTCGGTAGGTGTGTGAGGTCGACGGGATATCTGTACAAGGGTAACGCCATCAATTTAGTGTGGTTCAATGAGAGGCCATTGACGATAGACTAGACTACTCATGAATTCTTTCCAAATCCTCATTCAACCTGCTGCATTACAAAAACAAAAACACGTAAAGCTGCACTGCACCAGTGTAGAACTCGTTGAAAAGAATTCGACATAAAAGAACTAAGAACACAAAATGCCAAGAACTGTTGTAATATCAGTAATTATTTTTGACAGCGCTGTCTCACAGATATGATCAGCGCGGAGCCAGACTGCAGTTGGCTGAAAAAATTATTTTGGAACAGATTCGCATCAATACAACTAAACCCAAGATAGCTTCTAGCAAAATTGTTCTAGTTCAAGTGATTGTGGGTAATCAATCTAAACAGGCTGTTCAAATTGATATGATGAATCGGGTGTCAAAATAAAGGTCGCACTGAGCTGAAGAAAAAATAATAATGTTAGGTGATTGGTAGAGGTCAAGGGTGTGGAAAGTTCAGTTCGTGTTCCAATTCAAGGCGCCATTCAACACTTTCTCATAAATTCAGCGTGATATCGATCGAACAAAATGATGCACAAAACTGTCCTGTGATCATTTATCTTTTTTCTATGTAGTCAATTAAGACTCGAATTCCACAAAGGAGTTGTGATAATTTTCCAAACTGATGGAACTGTATATATACCTTTTTCGGAGCACTTTCTCCAAGAGATAACCACTGTTTTAACTGCTCCTTAATTTTTAAAGTATATGATCACAACAAATTTCAGTTAACCAACTGTGAACTATTTCATGCGATATAGTAGGGTCCCCAGAATTCGTTTTTTTAGTTTTCTTCATTTTCCTTAATGATTTTCCACGCAAAAAGTAGATCTTTATCAGTTCACCAAATTCACTGTTTTGCACTAAGTATAGCAAAAATACACAAACTTGTGTATACTTTCGAATGTTGCAAAATTTTTTTATTTATGTAAGAGATCATTTGTGTATACCCCTAAAAAATGTGACACTAGCCATAAGTAAAATACTCTTGGGATTTGAGCTCCATCAAAACCCCCGAGATAAATACTTCCTAAGCCATGAAGCAGAATCCCTCACTACTACATGAGAGCCCTAACATACTCCTAACATTCTAAAATTTTTCGGTGTTCTTATGTAAAACTGATAAAAGTTTGATTTGAATAGCTCTTCTATGCCCTAAACTATAATTCATACAGAAAAATTAAAAATTGTCTTCTGATAATCTTAAGCTTACTCTCTTATCTTCCAAACCCTAATCAAATTTTTATATTTTCCTAACAAAATTATTTAAAATAAATTTATCATAACCAAAGACTATGTACGATTATTCACGATTCGTGATTAATAACCCTTTATCTCCCAAGACCCTTATGTGGCCCCCTGCCATACAATTTTTAGTTAGTCTAGGTATCACCTCTTCTCAACTTAGTAATAATTTTATATGTGAATGTGCAGTGGTCCGATGAATTTGAATCAATCTACCTACAGATTCAGACTACGGCAACTATTACTCAGCTTAGAGTTATTGAGCGTGAAATGTTAAGGTTCCTTTATAATCAAAACTATTTTATTCTTTTGTTAAGTAAGGTATATAGTAAGTGTACCCTTTGGGAAGGTAAGGAGCCAAGCTTAAAATTACTGGAAAACGGTTTTCCTGTGTGGATAGTAGCATAGATGGCACAAGAAATAGATGTCTCATGGCATACTAGAGCAGAGTATACAGATTGTGAAAGTGGTAGTCCATTCTGGAATGGACCATAACATATTTTAGACTGTGCCGAAAGCAAATGTTTTTATAATAGCAGTTTTTTATACATTTGATCAATTTCCTCAACACTTCAGATACGAAAAAATATGAATCACTCGACGTATAATCATTTCAAATGTTGTGGTCCATTCCGGAATGGACCATCCAGCCATATAAATTTTGTATACTTTTTTGGTACTGCATGCGACATCTAGTTCTTGTGCCATCTACTTATGATAGTAGTTTGCGCTTTATGGCACATATCAAATCAATGTCTAGTCACTTTTCAATAAAATCCATAGATATCTGTTTTATGGCTTGGGAAGTATTTCTCGAAGTCCTTGGCTCCATCCATTATCAAACAGGTTCTGTATGTATTCTGATACACACTCACAGAACAGTGCCTCACGAATTATATTTCTAAAGCATAAGTAGCAATATTATTATTGCGTTTTAAATTTAGAAGTATTTATTAAATCATGATTCAAGATACTAAGGCTCAACTGATAGGCAAAATATGGTAAATGGGGATCAGTAATAAGAAAAAGAGCTAACACATCGGAAAAACAAATTTGCATCAAATAAACGACTCTTGTGTATCTGAGAACCAAGACAAGGAAGTTCCTATAGTCCGGGAATCTGAAGCTAAAAAAACAAATGAATTAATGAAAGAAATTTTTGTTCTTGAACAGAAAATAAGCAAAAGAATCGAATCTTTCAATGTATAGATATAACAAAACGTAAAAAGACATGCATGCAAACAACAACGGGGCAAAATTTGATTTGACAATTTATCCACTTCATCTCCCACTCATACAATAAGAGCGATGAAAAAATAAACTGCACTGAATTCTCATAAAATTTAATAACTTTAATAAATTCAATTTGAAATTCCATTTTCTATCACCAGCAGAAATCTTGACCAAATCGCATATTAAAGGTAACAAAGCACCTTGCATACCAGCAATTATATCATTGGAGGTGCTCAGGTAAAAATTCACTCGCGGGCGGGGAAAATAAGCAACACATAAAAATAATAAATAACCGTAATTTATCACGAAAGAAAGCCTTTGCAACTAGCCGGGTGGTCAGAGGATTGACGATTGGCGCATTTGGGTGGAGGTCTTTTATCATTTTTACAATGAAACATTTGTCGAATTCGTGAGTTCCACTACAGATGACACATCTCGGGCCATATCCACAGTAGTATCCAGTCGTGTCCAAATTTTTGGCATCTGAAACATTTGGTTACGTTTCTAGATCGCTTCTTTATCCTAATGGATTCTTTGACGCAATACAAATGTAATAATATTTTCTGTTTTCATTTCCTCATTCGTTACTGTTTGAATTACGAACATATTTAATGGAATATCTATTTTTCTAGAGTTATGTATGTGTAGAAAACCTATATATTTTAGAAATTCTTATCTCAGGTAATTGAGATATTACATCCGCTTGAATCCAATTCACTTGGACATAATCATCCAAACCCAACATCAATATATGGAGGGCTTTCTTGATTCTTTAGGAGTAAACGAGAAGCCATCTCTGAATAAGGCCACTAGTAGATCAATCTGGTTGACAAAAAATTTGATGGTAGGTAAGAGAGGTGCCCTTAGAAGTGTCTAGCCTGCTTCACTTGTCCTCGTGGGATAACCTATAAAGTCGCCTAGATCCATCCTGCTTCCCTTAAGAAACTCAGGATGCATCTGAACTCTTTGTTTTGCAGCTCCCCTAGACTTGAAAAGAAGTGGCTGCCTACTAGTCTAACTCTTTAATTCATCAGACCAGGACACTCGCAAAGCGCGTGTTGGACGGTTTCGATTTCCTTCGAATCCTTACAGCTCCTGCAGAAATCGTTCTCCTTGTCATAGTCAAAAATCTGCGGCTAACTTTAAATTATCTTTAATTAATTGGGACATTTCTAAAGGGAAAATGAGAGCTACGTGTTCCTAGAAATCCCGATAATTCCATTCCACTATCTCCGTACTCGAATACAGATTGTGTGCGATATTAGTTACTTGTCGTCTCCTTTTGCTCTTAATAATATGTGCTCTGGCTTGCCTGCCCTACCGACATAATATTTCTCGACTTCGCTATTAAATTTAGCGGTATCCTCGTCAAATTTTAATTTAGCGGGTATAACAATTCCTGCCCTAAGTTCATTGTTTTCTGAACTCATTATGAGTTTTAATATTCACCGAATTTCACCATGAATCATTTCACATGAATTGGACCAACAAATTCCTACCGAAGACAAAGTACGTTTACCATGGTATTTTTTGTCACTGATACAAGATATTTAATTACGTTTATTTTCCCTTGAGCAACAAATTTAAAAGGTTAGGATTTCTATTCACTCTTTTTATTTTTTTCCTTTTTTAAAACGAAAGAATATTCTCGATTGGTTAACTTTTACGAACCAACGTTTGTACCTCATTAGCAGTCCAATCGCCACTCCTCAGAACCAGTGTTGGCCGTAATCAACTACATTTGTAATCAGATTAATAATCATGATTAAATCAATCATGATTACATCAATCATGATTACATCAATCATGATTACATCAATCATAATTACACATCAATCATGATTACCCATCAATCGTTAATCATGATTACATCGAGTAATCTTAGGAAAATGTAACCGTAATCATGATTACATTTTTTTTTATTACAAATGAAACTTTTCAAGAGATTTTAAAATTTAGTTCTAAGAAAATAAACAATCTGTGATCGTAAGAATTTTTATTGTAGAAAACTCCAAGTCACTGTTGAATTATGTATTAATTGAAGTCAGTGTAAGAATGTAAGTGCTTCTATTGATAGAGACTCACACATATCTGATCATCAGCTTAATTTCGAGGATCTTGATTATATGTGGAAAAAGATAGCGAAAAAATTAGATTTCTGGGGCGTATAAGAAAATTGTTGAGCATGGAAAATGCAATAATGCCTTTTAACGCTTTGATTTTGCTACACTTTTCATATTGCTCCACATTGTTATATGCTAGTTCGAATGAATTCAAGGGCAGAATGCAGCTGTTGTGGAATGCGAGTTATTCACTACCGACTTCGGGATAGAAATACAACAATGTTTGTTTTCTTTTTAACTACAATCTTAAACCTTTTGCAAATCTGTAATCAAAAAATGTAATCATGTAATCATGATCACTGTTACGATTGATCAATCATTAATCGCCATAAATGATTACTTTTCTGATTAATATTATCAATCTGTAATCATGATTACAGATTGTAATCGTAATCATTAATCATCAATCAGATTGCATTTTGCCCAACACTGCTCAGAACTTACGCAGGAGTCCGCGGAACTGACATTAGCTATTACAATTTCTGTCAACATAGGAAATTGGGGTGTTCTTTCATGAGCAATGCCAACAAATGAATTAAATTGTCTTGATTAGAAGTTATTAAATCAATAACATTTATGATCCCTAGTTTTACAAGAAGTTTTGAAATTACACAAATTCAGTAAACAAAATGGCGGATGCTGCTGTAAAACCGACCCTTTATAGTTTTGAAAGGCAATTAGCACAGACAGAGTGATACACAGCAATTTTTAATTGGTCTTCTCAAGGCGATCAGGGGTATGATATTAGAAATATTTACATCCGACTCACAACATACCAGCAAATGACGTCGTGATTCCATAATTATATGATTGCAGCTGGTAGTAATTAATATTATTTCAAATCAACGCGGGAATATGAACACGTGGAAAAATTAACAATTTCCGGGCTTTTTAAAGGATTTGCAAGTAAATGATTAACGTGAAATCGTAGAAATTTAGAATAATTAAATTATTTCGAAATGCTGTGAATCCTTAGCTTATGATAAATTGAATTTTAGTGTTTCGAAATAATCAATTTATTGAATTAAAAGTGGAGTAAAAGCACGCATATCTTTTTTTTTCCGAAATTATTTCCCATACATGAACCATTTTAATTTGCAGGAATAATTTAAAACCTTTCTTGGTCGTCTACTAAGGTAAAACCAAAATAGATTAGTGAATATGCTTACCCATTTTTTATTTTTTTATTTACTGCTTGAATCAATTACTTCTTTTTTCCTGATCCGGATCAAATGAGATTTTCGATTGACGTGGGTATCAAAAAAAAGGTTATAAATGTACATGGTTTTCTAAATTCATAAGCAATTATCGCATTGCCATGACAAAACTTCAACTTTATTTTATTCATGTTCTATTTTGACATTTTGCGAAGATTGTAATCCTAAAGGAAGTGAAATATCGTGTAAAACCCTATCGTTGTGAGAGAAACTCGGTTTTTAGGCGAAGAGAAAGGCAAGAACACTGACATATATATAAATGGACTGCTTGATCCCCTGTTTCATGTGGCACCAATTTTGATTTCAGAAAGTATGCTCTCACTGTCAATGCTACCAACTGTCGTAAACTGACGTTCTATTTAAATTAATTGGGAATTTATGTATATGCATGTCAGTGGGATTTACCAAGTTTATCACAAAGGTATTTGGGACTATTTGTATCGTTAAATTTTAGTTATGAGTCGAAAGAAGTGTTTTTTACAAGGATTTTTACAAACAATTTCTCGTTCATAATCGTTACAGTTCAGTGGGAAAGTATGCTCTCACGGAAAGAGACAGGAATATGAAAGTGGTGCCATTTGCTTTCATGCATTTTTTATTCAATAAGCAGTCCATTTATATACATGTCAGTGGGCAAGAAGAATTTAACCGAGTTTAACCAAACTTCAACCAAGTGAACTTGACATAAGTCAATTTTGTCAATTCGAATTGAACGTCAGATTCGTGTTGTTTTTGCGCTGGGTTTTTTATTCTGTGTGTTATTTAATTAAAAAACGTTAAATTGTTCCGGTATATGTGTTAATTTTAAATAAAAACATTTGAAGTGATAATTTAGTGATTAAGCTTTGGTATTTGTTGTATAATAAAACACATGACTTGACTGACTATGACTTTATTACTGATTGATAGAAACTGAGCTGTTTACTGCTTGATGATTGACTATAGACTGACTATAACTGTTTGATGATATCATGATTACAATAATTGATTATTGCTTAAAGAGAGATAATGTACATATGTATGTGTGTACATACAACAGACTTAAGTTAATAAACGAAGAATATTTCAACAATGAATTGTGCTGTTGCAATAATTGCCAAAATTATCTCGGGAAAGCATTTTTCAGGCAAGTTGGAGTCTCAAAATTTAGCTAGAAAGTTTCTTTTCCGCAAATACGGGCAAAAGAAGTGAAAAAAAAAACAAAAATATCAAGTGTTCAAAACATTTCTTTGTTTATGTTTTCATGAATATAACAAATACACAAATAGAATTTCACAGCATAGTGGGAAATGCTTCAATTTTTCAGGCTTATTGCCTTTCCTTTAATTATATGTTCTAAGTTGAAATCATGGTAATTTGATAATTTGCCTCATAGGCAACTACTTCCTTGCGACATTGAGAATAAATAAGATACAAAATTAGATAATACTAAGTTTGGTAAATGAAAAAGCTGAGACAATAACATTTTTCATATTCTGGAATCTCAATGTTTGCAGAATTTGCGGATGTTGAAGTATCCATTTTGTTAATGAAAATATTTTAAGAAACTTCATCTTCTAAGTTTACACAGAGGCTGTTTTGTGGATGTAAAAGAAAAATTCAGAATTATTTACGTTCTACACAATTTTAAATACTCTTAAGGACCAATCCTAAAATCATTCCGCCCACCATTCCGCCCCGTAATCTTAGTAACTAGATTTTCGTAGGCTTACACCGCCATTTGGGAGCTGTTAAATGTCTATTCTCGAACTCGATATTCCGAGATGTGTGGTAGTGTATTGTCGTGAGGAAGTACAATTCGGTCCGTTTTACCAAAGAACATATAACTTAACTGTTAGATGTTCTTTGGTTTTACACATTTTTTTGAATAACCTCCGCCAAACAAATGTTGGTGTATGTACTATTCATCATTGCCCGTACGACAATCTTCCAGTGACTATTGCTTGATTTCTAGCTGATAACAGTAAATCCAAGTTTCGGCACCAACTACAATGTTTGCCCGATCTTTAATGATTTTTTTATTTTGCTTGAGTCCACTTGCGCTTACTCTTGGATCTCACAAGGCGAGGATCCCTACTCGTCATCGCCGATTTCGTCCAAATTCAAAGAATATGTAGGGTTTGACTAGAAATGAAAGTGACGCAATTGGGAGCAGATGGCCGAGCCAAACTGAAATAATGCATAATATAGGAGAGCGCGGAGTTAAAATTAACACTTTTCGGAAAAACTTTGATAATTACCATCTTGTAGGTATATTCGCAATATTTCTTTGCGTTATCTATAATCTGTTATCTTTCATCAGGAAAAGATCAGAAGTCATTATCCCAATTAGTTTTGGGAGCATTTTCAAAAATGAAATGACTTTCAATTATTTGCTGGTATGTATAGGTGTGCTACCGAATTTCAAAATTTTTGTTGTTAGATTTATTGTGTTTTTTTAATGATTTTTTTGATACTATTACGAAGTTCGGACGACAGTGAACTACATAGAAGTACCTAACCCACCACCATTTATTAATATAAATAAAATTTTTATAGGGGTGGGGGTATTTATTTTATATTCCACCATCTATCTAGAGTATTAGTACAAAATTTCATCAAAATGATACAATGTTAAAAGGTCATTCATACATACCAATACGAAAAAACTCCTCATTTCCCGCATTCGGTTGTTTTGAGGGAGGTAGGGTAAATATTATCCGATTTGAAAAATTCCTTCTGCTAATTATTCCGTGATTTTTTGAGTACATTTTCCCTCCCCATCCGATTAATTTACGAAATTAAATTTTCGACGACTTATCGATTAATCAATTTTTTTATTTTTTTATGGATGAGGAGTTATCAAGAGATTATCTGTATAAAATCTCAGAAAGATCGAATGTCATTTACCTATTTAAAAAAATTTAAATTTATAAAAATTTTCTTTTCCACTTTTCGCCATCTGCCGGCGTACTTACAGAATCACCAATCTACGTATGTACATACCTTCTCTGTAGTTCACATTTTACTCGAATGAATTTGGGGCCTTTGTTCAAATTCTGCTGGAATTTAACCGCATCCCGCGAAAATTTGCAAGTTTTAGCATTTTACAACTCATTGAACTATCGTTCTACAGTGGCAACGGAAGATGCTTAATCGTCAAAAAACCGTTTTCGGTTTTGTGAGCACTTTCTGTTATCAAGTTTTAATCTGTCTTTAAAATCGTAAAAAATCATGACTTGAAAACTATTTAACAAAATTACTTTTTTTGATCACGTGAATAAAAATAAAGAAAGCAATTTTGATATCTCAAAGCTATCAAAAAGAAGAAAATAAAAAACAAAGAATCAAAAAAACTAGATTTCCAAAAGCGCCACCTTACAGGAAATAGCTTAAACGTAAAACTTTTAGCAAGCCCCGTATATGTTTTGCATTGCATTTTTGGATAAAAATTTATAAGGAAAATTATAAACGAAAACATGATTTGTTTCTTTGCTGATAATTTGATTAATTTTGCTTCTTTCCCTTTTAATTAACTGACAAGCTAAAAAGGATTATGTATGTAGGCTTAAACAAGTTATACAAAATTTAACTTAGTATAATTCAAAAAAGATAGATGGCATTGAAATGCAAATTTTAATTTAATTCATTCAGTTCAAGAGTATTGGGATAGATTTTCCCAATTAATACCAATCTCTTTCAAGCATATTTTCGTTTTACCAAGCTAATTTATAACAGCTAGGGTATCTGATCTGTTATGAATCAGCATGTTCTATTTGAATTCTTGAAACTCGAAACGCTGTGTGTTCAATTCATAATTATTAGATTCCGATTGTGTACGTTCAGCCATTATAATTTAAAAATGGATTGTTAAATTAGTTTTAAATTACAAAATAATTCAATAAAACGACAAAAACAAATAAATTCTTATTGAATAATGCTACAAAAACAAAACACTGATCCACTGCATTCAAAATATTTATTTGCTATCTGCTCCTTACAATGTTGTGTGTATTAAGTTTATTAAATATTTGTTTAAATTAATATTTTTATTTTGATTTTGTTTTATTTTGTTCTTTTTTGTTTTATGATAAATCTTCAAAAAATTATAAAACTAAACAAAATAAACAACAAAAAAACATTTTCATAGAAATAACTTTTAAGGTGCTAAAAATTAAAAGCAAATATCAAAATTAATGTTGTCTTCTTCTTTTGTTTCTTTTATTTATTTGTTTACATATTATATACTTATGTTAATTTTTTAATTTTTTTTAATAACATATATATGTGGGGTCAAGGGCTAGAATGAAAATAACAACAAAACGAATATTTAGGATTTCCAAAATTTCCATTGAGTATAATAATAATGGTGATGTGGACATAATTATGCGAAAAGAATATTATCAAACTACAAACACATGAGTGTAAATTCGTTAACACATAATTTAACATCTTTAAAGTAAATTGTGATAAAAAAAAAATTAACAAAGCAAAATTATCGAAAACATTTAAAATCATTAAAAAATACTACTAATCCATTACTCGTATACTTTTAGGTTAAATATATTTACAGCATAAAAAACAACAATTTGGCAAAGCACAAAATAACAGAAAAATAACGCAATTAAAATATGTTTTTTGTTCACTTTAATCAATTTGAAAAAAAAAGAAAAAAAAAATACTTGATTTTTCTCAAAACAAATTTTCTACAAATGTTTCTTTTTCGAAAACTAACTTTTGTGGTAGACTTTATTCTGTATTGCATAGAATAAATTTTACTCTTTAAATTCAACTCAGTTTTTTTTTTAAATAAAATTTTAAAAATATTATCTTAATATACAAAAACAAAATATTAGATTTAGAAAAAAAAAAATACAACAAAATGACACACTTTTACTAATTATTGTTGTGCCGCATCACAGAGCAAGGAAGCCGGGATTCGTACCCTGGTAGCCCTTGACGATCAGGGAGGTGAGTCACTCTGGACACTTTATTATATATTTGACATGTTCCCCCTTGTTATTTACATTTTTTATATTCATTGTTTCATTTTATTTATTTTATCTTTCCATTTGCTTCCTAATTTTTTTTTTGAAAACTTTATTATTGTTTTTATAAGAAAAAAATTGAATTTTTATATTTTTTGTTATAATTTAAAGTATTTTCTATGTGATCGCATATTTTCTGTAATGTTTTTAAGAAAAAGATAATTGTAGATTTTTGTAAAGATCTAAAATTATTTCTAAAGCTATATAAGTAATAGAATAATAACATGAGGTCGGATTCAGAGGGAATATACCTTTTTGAATAAACTAATAATTAACTAATTAATCGATTATTTATAAATTTGAGACAACATTTGATGTATGGCATTTCTTTGTAACCCAAGAGTCATTATCAGAGGACACTATAAATTGCTTAATATTGTGTAAATATAACACTAGGTGCTATGTTTTTGTAAGTTTAATGATCTCGTAGTAGCAATAAGACCCCCTGACCAAAGCAGTAGGCATCGACTGTAATGACGGTAAATTTTTGATGGTCCATAGTGCCGCTATAAGCACTATGTCGTTCTGTTACTGGATAATTGCTCTCCGAGTGGCTTAACCCGAAAAGCCTGAAAAAAATGTCAGCCGAAACATTTTCTAATGGTTATTTGCAATAAATGGGTCAATATCATTAATATTACTATAAAGTAATAGCGAGTCTCTTTAAATATACCCTGTTGCCCAAATGGCTAATGTAAAAGCAGTAATTTCGGCTTTGTATTCTAAACTAAAAATATATTTTAAACTCTGTTGAAATTAAGATAAAGCTCAACGTTGCATTTTCTACATTCTGAACGGATTTGTGATTTGCACATTTCATGCTCACATCTTCGTCCTTTACTGCTCGAAACAAGAAGCTAATCAATTCGGTCGTATCGCAAGTAATCAGGTACTGTGAAATAATGATTAGAAATAAATGTAGTACAAATTATCAGTCTGTTCCGTTGTTGCTATAGGTATTCATCCTAATACTTTTCGTCTACCTCAAAATTTTTTAAATAATATTGCACAATTACCCTCTGGAATTATATGTAGTTGCGGAATATCATGCCTTGAAGACGTGATATCAAAATTTTATGAACACTGCCATCTAAAAGCCAAATCAGAATAGATCAGTGCCATTATGCTTTTACTTCATATACCTAACCAACTTGGGCTTAACAACCAATGTTTTCATCCATTCTGATGACTCCATAGCCCCAGTTTAGACGGTTCCATACACCCAATTTAGACGGCTCAATATATGCTGCCTCTTCCGCATGAAATCTGTAGGTATGGTGAGGTGATGCTTCATTCCCCAACAATCATCTTACTCACAAGTTTTCGCGCGGTAGAGGCAGCATGCTGACTCGTCTAAACTGAGTCATACCCTTGTGTATAGTGAATGCGAAACGCAATTTGACCTTGTTGTGTTGTGTTGTAGGGGCGCTATGACTGCAGAGCAGACGTAACCAAACGGTAAGCCAGCAATACCTCGCTCCAATATAAAATCATCGATGTCTGGACCTAATGTAGGGAAAGCCGCAATTTTATCTTAGAAATTTACTGAACATTTTTTCCTTAGAATTTTTATGCATTGGAGGCCGACAACGGAACACATTGTGTGATTGTATCTGCAAATAATTCCAGTCGGCCACCAGACTGAATAAAAATTCTCCTGAAACATTTCTGTAAATTTCTAAGAAATGAATGCTATTAACTCATCTACGAGTCTGTACTCATAAAAATTGTTAGTGACCCAAGCACCCGTTTTCGACCTCCAATAATGCATAACAACTCTGAGGAAATAATTCCCAGTAAATTTCTAAGAAAAAATTGCGGCCTTCCCTACATCAGGTCTAGTCATCCTAGATATTATATTTTATTGAGGCGTTGTCTACTTCCCAGCCTTTGTATGTTTTTAGTTTGGCTATACTCTTACGGCTTATCCTTTGTACTCCTTGTCAATACTTCAGTTGCACAGCTTTGCTTTTAGCGAAGTGTGAGCAAAACTGTTCAAAATGGTACAAGTGGAACCATCTGACATTATAACAAGGAAACATTTTCGCAATCCTATATACAAGGTTATAAGTATGGAACACAGTTGGTTGAGAGGTACCTTTCGTTTTTGGCGGTTGACCTCATAACATGCAATGACATAATAGTAACAACAACATTGTTCACCCACCTTGATATTATGATATCGTCCTTATGGCACGTCTGTAGTTCATATGAGTCTCGTTCCTTTGCTTTCATAACTTTATTCAGGGTTAGGTAATTTGTTATAAACTTTATTTTCTTGCACTGTTCCGGTAGAACCATAATTCTGCTTGTTCAAGTCAATTACTAGGTTAACGACCCTGAAAATGTTGAAGTAAAACTTGCGTGGAAGATTTTGCATATTTTTTTTGGAAGGTCATCAGTCATATTCATTAAATGTGCATCACATTTTGCCATATAATTTCGAATAATCTGTAGTATGTCGTGTATCTTGATATATAGTATATCAAAGTCTAATAGAAATCCCTCAATGGTACGAAGACACCAAGCCTTGTAATCAAATGTAATGGGCTAGGGGTAAGCTTACTTACCTCCGTGCTTACCGTAATAAGCAATCATGCTTTCATCAAATGATAAACACTGAACTTGCACATAGAGCTCAAGAAAATATTTTTTTCTATAAGGCCATAAAAGGATGCATCTTCCACATACGATCTTCAGTTTTCAGAGAATTTTATCAGCACTATGTTAAATTTCATTATTTGAATAAATCAATTCCGCCACCACAGACCAGTTCATTTCTTACATCTTCATTGTTCCCTCAATAGCGTCTATTTTCTGACAACTGATTATATCTGTTAAGAATCAATATGGCTTACATTTCACATATCCATTCCAACAACTGCTCAATTAGGCCCATACTCCTTTCCTCTCAGTAGTTGTGTTGTTCAGAATTAAAAATAACGGATTCTCATATTTTTTTTTACCTCTATTTTTATACCATAGATGGAATGTATAGTATAGGGTATACTAAGTTTGTCATTCCGTTTGTAACACCACGAAGTAATGATGGTAGAGCAAAATGGATTGGACACCCGCGCATAATATTAAAAGTTATTTTGATTTTTGCATGTCTGTCCGTCTGTTCGTCCGTCCGTCGTCCGGCTGTACGCACGATAACTCGAGAGCGCGTATCCTTAGCAAGCTGAAATTTTGTGCACGGACTTTAAAAAAAAAAGTAAAATTAAGTTCAAAAATGAGACAAATCGGGCAGCTCCTTTGTGGAGTTGCCATACAAAAATTTCGTTTTCCACTATATATTTGGACACTGCCTGAGAACGCATCGATATAGAGAGCTGAAATTTACTACATGGTATTTTCATTGTACTAGCAGAATCGGGCAACTCCTTCTTGGTGTTGCTATATAAAAATTTAGGTTTTTTACGTATACTGTGAGAACGATCAGTCCAAGACATTTTTATTGTACTAAAAACTTCTTCAGAATACGAAATCCTATAAAATTGGTTATAATCATTTTTTCTGTCCGACAAACCGTTCTAGAAATATACGCGAAAAACAACTTCAAAAATCAAACTTGCATAGATCGGTGACCATACGAAATTCAATACGGGCATTCATTTAGGCCTATCATAAGAATTGGTCTTAGAACAATTCTAGCTTTTTTACTTGTTATTGCAAAAAAGTGGCCGAACAGTTGTTGGAAAGTCCATGAAGTTATGCATAGAATGAGCTCCTAACGGTAGCCGTTCACCCTGTACTTTTTAATATACAAGGTATACTACGATATTTTCTTACTCACCCTGTATCTGATATTTGTACAATGATGTCATTAACACATAGGCAAGACAAATTTGAAAGATGATTAATAAAAGCCTCAATGGAAAATGTTACTCTACAGTAGCGTAGCTAATTTAGAGCAACTCTGAAAAATTTTGCGTTTTTCATCGTTCTTTTTAATAATTTTAATAAATTGTAATGTTTCGTTCCGTAATTCCTTCTTCATATAAGCTCAAATCTAAAATATAATCGATCAAATATTATCGTGATAGTTCACTGGTTACTTTCAATTTATTTCACAGTAAAAGTCAACTTGAAATGAAGAAAATGGCTGTGTTGCGCCTTTATTTAAAGTTTGTTAATGGATAAAATTAACGTCTCTTAAACTATAATTGATTAACTAATAGTTCATTGCTATAATATTAAGTATGTGTCTAAGATATAACTCTATTTGCAAATTATTAATTACAAGTTTGTCTCAAAATAAAAAAATAAAAAATAAAAAATATGCAATGACTTTCGAAAAACCAAAAAGAATTTTTATATTATTATTTTTTTTTTTTTAAACAATTCCGCAAATTATTAAACAGCAAATATAGCCAGTTACATAAATCCCATGCTAACTTTCATCTCTAAAAAAAAAAAAGAAACATTTTCATTAAAAAATAATCCACATAAGTTCAAGTTTTTCTCTACATTATTCTTACAAGTTTAATTTAGTTTGATTTTGTTGGTTCGTTCTTGTTTTCTTGTTATATATTTTGTTCTTGTATTGTAAATCAGTACTTAATAATTTTTCTTTTTTAACTTTTGCAAAATATAATTTTTTCTATAGAATTTGCTTTAAAAAAATTTTGTAGAAAGGAATTTTGTCTTTAAAAGCCTGAGCTTTTTGCTTGAAGCTTCAAAAACTATACATTAATTAATTTTGAGAAAAGATTTAGTTGAATTGAATTTCCGCACAATTTTCTACCACTTTTTATACTATTTATTATATAAAAAGAAAGCAACAACACTTGTTTAAAGTTTATTATATTTAAAATTATTATTTACTATAGAAAATTATTCTATAAATCAAAATAGTAATAGAAAATTCAACGTTTCTTATGGATTTTCCACTATAGAAAATTTTTATATGCACGCTTCTCTGACTTGTATATGCTTTCTTAAACACTTAAACATTAAATAATTTAATAATTTAGGTTATATTTTATGATTAATTTCATTTATATGAAGTAACGGTATTTCGTTTCATATTAATTAATTTTTTTACGGTATTTCGTTTCATATCTTGTTTTATTTTTCTCTCTTTTTTTTTTCAAGTCATTTTCAGAATATTTACAAAATAATTTCTGTTCATTTATTATTTTTTTTAATTTTTTTCGGTTCTTATTTAGATTAGAAAATTCTTAGCAATTGAAATTCGAGTAGAATTTTATAGTTGAGCGTTTTTAAAGTAATAAACATATAGAACATGAATAAACATAAATTATTTTAGAAAATATATATGATAATTGGAAATTACAATTTGTTTGGTTATAAATTTTAAAGTGAGTGTTTCTGTGAATATTTATTACAACGAAATATATATATGTATCAACAGGGTGGGCAAATAGTTTCTGATCACTTGCATTTTATAATTTAAAAATAACACGTGAGCGAATTTCAAAAGTTATTTATTTAATGAACACACCATATTAGTACACTATATAAAAAAATATTTAATATTTTGTATGCAAGCCTTTTTGATCTAAGCATTCTTTTAATCGATTTACAAAACTTTCGCAAAGACATTGAAAATATTCCTGTGGTATATCCTCCCACTCAGCGGTTATTCTTTGGATCAGCGTTTGCCTATTAGTTGGCCTAGGTTCCCGAAAAACGGAGTCTTTAAGTCGAGCCCAAACGTGTTCGATCGGGTTGAGGTCTGGTGAGTTTCCTGGCCAATGCGTCCAAACTGTTGGAAAGTATTGTTTAACTTCGTTTATCGACGGCTTTGCTGTGTGGCAGCGAGCATCGTCCTGAATGAGTATTGGTGACATTCTTTCAGGAAATTTGCTCTTGTTACCTGCACATTCACCATAAATAGGGATCATTTTTGTCCTGTAATAATCACAATTTACAGTGCACTTTCCTTCGATTATTATTAGAGGAGTTCTTCCGTTGGTGCTTATTCCTCCCGCTACCATGACTTTTAAACCCTCTTTCGGCCTCTGTGTGGGTGCTATTGTACTCGGATCTGCTGTTCTAACTCTGTAGTTTTGTTTATTAGGAACAGGAAACAATTCGATTGGCGATTCGTCAGTAAAAAGGATGCGAGCTCTCTGCTTCTTACCTTGTTCGCTCAAATCCAAAAAAAGCCCTTCTTTTTACATTCTTTTACAAAATGCTATTCGGTCGCTTAATTTTTTATCAGTAAGAAGCGGCTTTATACGAGGAATGTAGGCATAGCGACCCCATGGACGGCTTCTTATATAATTTTTCACAGTTGATTTGCAAACTGTTTTACCTCTACTGACGATTTCTGTTAAGGAGTTTAAAGTTTTTGCTACAGTTCTAACCCCTACTCCTATTTTGTCCTTTAAAAGAAGTCTCCGTTTTGAGTCAATTACTTCGCCTGTTGGTCTTTCTGACCATAGCCGAACTGTATTTCTGGGTACCTTGAGTTTGCGGCTTATGGAAGAAACATTTTCTCCTTGGACTAGAAATTCTTCGATTCTTTACCTTACATCAACCCTAGACCACATTCCGCTACAAAAAAAAACAAACAATATAAATACAATTGTAAACATAAAATCTGGAATAACATAACTTAATTGAGTATTCAGTAAGCATATTCTGATATAAAAATAATTTGCAAAAATTAGCACGCAAAATTAAAAAGAACAAAAAAAAAATTAAGCGTCCACAACCCGAAGATCGTAATGAATATATTAGGCCATAAATTATAATAGTTGGTTCGCTTACCTTAACAAAAAACACCAATGTCACCGCTATTTTAGAAAATATTCGGAAAAATTACACATATAACTCCAAGATGTTTGCTGCACTGTTATCACTTCATAAATAACCTCGGAAAAAATATTTTCTCATTCATACCTCTTTAATCTAGCTGTCCCTACCTCTACCACTCGAGATAATTGATGTGTGGTTTATTCGAATGTTCTTCTGAGTGAGGGACAATTTGGGTGATCAGAAACTTTTTGCCCGCACTGTATATATATATTTTTTTAAATCACACTACACTTTATATATGTATGTCCAGTAAAATCGATTCATATTTTTCACCCCATGCTTACAATTATTGACAATAAGCTAATACCTCAGACAGACAGAATGATCTAATGAATCATTAGGACTCATTATTCATTCAGATCCCGGGTGTCACATAATATTCGTAATTATGACTCGAAAATCAGATCATAATGATGTACACTAATGAAGTGCTCTTTTCCTTCATTAGAGCACTAATGAGGAAAAATGTACTAAAACTGAATGTAGTTTGTAATATAATAAAATCTGGAGCTCCGATGTGTATTTGCCCATTTGAAAAATAAGAAGAAGAAGTGCAAAGCACAGACTATGTATATTATCAAAATAATTTTTAATATAATGTTTTTTTATTTCCAAATCATTAAATTGAAAAATGAAATAAATAAAAACTAAGTCGATTTGATCAATTTCGTTTCTTCACTGTCATAAGTAATGTCAGAACCAGTTTGACAGTATAACTTGATTAAAGAAATGGCTGTGTGTCTGCAGTTGCCTAACGAATCATTGGCGTTTAATGAGTCATTAGTTAATTATTCATTAGAAGCGCTGTTGGTCTACGGTATAATATTATGGGACTTAACAAATCAAGCCCACATTTTCATCACGTTATAACAGTTATTAATATAACAAAATACGAACAAAATTAACTTATTCCAGTCCTTAGTTCATGTATTAATTAAACTAAACCAAGCCTTGAGTTGATTAAAAACTATACTGTAGTGGGTATAGTCATTATTAGTCGACTTGATTAGGTGTTATAACAAGACAAACAAAATTATACATATTACCTCAGGGTGTGAGGTCTCAGTATGTGGAATTCATAACAGAGTATATTGATCTCGGACACATGATGGAAATAAATGGCGTTAGCATCCAATCGCCCCATTACTTCCTTCCGCACCATTGTGTTCTAAAACCCGATAGTAGCACCACTAAATTAAGAGTGGTGTTCGATGCATCGATGAAGACGAATTTTACTTGTACAAGGTATTCTCTTCCATAAACATGTTTCCCGGTGCGCCCGTTTTATTGAAGGATTCACCAATTGAGGGAATACTTGGCAATGTTGGACTCTTTAGGGTGCAGGCAATGTATTTTCATTTTATTGTCTATGTTCTTCATCGATCCTGTCATCATGTCATCAGCGATTCCGCAGTTCTATGTCACTCGGTTAGCATATTTTCGGGATTAGACATAGACATCTATTTATAAAAATCTTCAAACGACAGATTATGAATTAGATAGCGAGGACGTACCTTATTGCGAAAGCCAATATCCTTGTTGTATTCCGGTATTCACATTAAAGGTGTCCGAAAATCTATACTGTTATGTAAAGCGCTGCCTTTATAACTGCTATATAAAACAACTTTATTAATTTAGTTATTTTCTGGGGAATACCATGTCATCACAGATATTTCCAAATATAACTTTGTCAATCGAATCAAAAGCTCTCTCGTAATGAACGAAAGCTGGGTAAAGTTAGTACTAGGTATTCATACGTAGATTGCTTCATAATGATCCGCAAAGTGTTAATATGATCTATGTTGTAGCGACATTTCCTAAGCCCAACTTGATGCTTTGTTATTATTCGATTCAATAATTCTTTCCATAATTCAATGGTTGAAAATAAGCGAATACCTCTACAGCTATATTAAATTTAGTGAGATCCTTTTTTCTTAAATACACGGCGTCTCTGTCTAGGTGGTCCATAGAGCAGCAAGTGATAGTACTCACCACGAACAAAAAATTGTATGGCAGGGGGAGCCCACATCAACCGTTTGGGAGATACAGGATGATTAAAAAATTATCCTAGTTTTTCACATCCTGTATCGTAAAAAGTTCAGGGTATACCGTCACTATAAAAAGCTCATTGTATGTAGAACTTTATGGCCTTTCCATCGACTATTCAGTCAGCCCCGTACTCATCTCCTATTCGAAGCTCTGTGAATCTAAACTAGGATAATTTCTTAATCACCCTGTATCTCCCAAGCGATTAATGTGGACCTAAGTACTATGGTGCATTACGATTATGCGAATTTAAAAGTTGGTTTCTAACCAAATCATCAAGTCTCCTGGTCCACAGTGAATTAAAGTTTCAATTATGGAAATAGAACTTTCTTGGTAGCTCGCAATACAGCAGACTACCATGTAGTCCGACTAGTTATATACTGGGCTGCGGTATTGCATCAATCTACTAAAAACAGATTTCTGCAATTTCACTAAGAACAAGAATATTCCTATAACGAACCTACACTCTATTGGCTCGACGCGTTTGGAACTAACGGACAGAGTGAAATACCTAGGAATTATACTAGATAATTCACATCAAGAAGGAGTCGTTAACCGCAACTCTGAGATTGCATTTTAACCCGTGCAGAATTCACCTTCGAGAAAGAGCAACTTTGAATTCATGCAGTCTGTCGTGTCTGATACAAACGGAGACAGAGATCGCCTTCTCGGGACTATTCTAAAAGCCAACTTCAACGCGGAAATGCCATCTAGGGCAGAATGGTTAATTGAAACTTCTTATTTTCTGCACAAATGGTGTCAAAACAGCGGGTGTTTTCTGCGAGCATCCTCGTGTGGAAATCGATATATTCCTTGCAAATCCTGTCATGGTCATGCTGATAAAAAGAACAAGGAGATCGCTATCTGGTCGGACATTCAAACTGGTATTAAAGCATTGATAAAGCTTTTCACAACCTTGGTACTGGAATGTGAAACCACCCTGATTTCGCTTTATCTGCGTAATCAGGTATTCGTTATATGTGTGCTAGATCTGGTTACGCCAATATAAATGGAAACGAAAAGGCGAACGAATTCGCTCGTCTTGGAGCAGTCTTGTAGTATTCCCTCTTCACAGTCAAGATTGCACGAAAAAATCGCACATCTAATATTGTGACTTAGGCCAACTGCTCTGCCAACACTTCGTATTTCCGGCTAGATAACCCCAAACAAAAGAACTGTGGGGAACACCCAACCCAACTTCAACAGAAAAGCTATTGTAACTAAAACAAGCTAACCCTGAGTACCCGCATGTCCATTCTTACCAGACGCTCCTCTCTTACCTACACAGGATGGGACTTTTTGGCAATCCTATATATAGAGATCGAAACGGTGACTTACTCTTTCTGTCACTGTCTGGCTCTCTCTGCTAAGCGATACAGATTTCTTGGCTCACAGGTCCTAAACGAAATCCATAAACCGGGAAGGTAGGGTTGGAAACCAATTCCAAATTTTGTTAGAGCGTTCGATTATGATTTATGAGAAATGTTTTGTATATCTTGAGAGTGAATAATGAGCCTTGTTGTGGCCTATGCTAAAGTTACTCCTAGGGATATCAAACTCATTTCAAACTATCCACCTTAAAATTTTTGGCTACATACCAATAACCCATGAAACCCTTAAAATTATATTTTCGATCGTATCATGTGTCACACTTTTATCATTGATGTACCAGTTGAAAAATGCATCTTAGCAAACCATTAATAAATAAAATACTATTCTTTTTTGTGATATTCATATTAAGAAACTTCCCTCATTTTAATGTAAGACCACTTAAAAAAAAATACTTTTGAAGTAACTAAAGAGCACGTTTTGAGAATGATCGCACATTGTAATTTAACGAAACACTGACTTATAAATCACCAAAAGATTTGCAACAATACAATTCAGCTTTTACGAACATAACCTGAAAAATTGCTAAGAATTAAAAAAAAAATCGTTTGATTTATTATTTCGTTACTGAAATTTTTTAAACAATATATTTTATAGAGTGAAGAGGCCGGCGCTAAAACTCTAAATACTTTGGGTAATCAAGGCGGTAAGAATTAAGAAGAGATAAAAAAGGTGTAATTTGTACCCAAAAAAATGAACTAATAAAAAGAGTGTTCTTAATTACAATATGTAAGTTAGGATATGTAAACAAAAATTGCTGCTAACTAAGTACATCATTTCTGATTTTTACATTCGGTTTGTAAATTTTAGGAACAAATTTGTGTTAAATTACTGTAGCTGTGCGAATATCGGAAATTATAACTACTGTTGACATCTCTTGTGTCAGATAATAGTACAATTCTACAATATGTAGACCATTGGAAAGATGTAACGATTCACTGTGTTACAGCGATATTTTGACGAGACATAGTGTAGGTCTAGAACTAAAAGTAGTGGCACACTAGAAATTTCTCATACACCCTCATAATCTCAATTTAGAAAAAAAAAAAAAAAACATTATTCGGTAGGCCTATGTATTTAATAATTTATAACTCTGCCATTTTATATTCGAAGTCGAATTTTTTTATGGTATATGAAAGAAGAGAGATAGGCCTTTCTAACCATATGTACTTTATTTCGTTGCGATGAAAGGTCACGAAGTTACACTCGAAAATATTTCGAAATTTACCATATTTTACACATTTTTTCAACTTTGACAACAATTTGATGGCTTATTTTGCTTTACAATATTTTTTTTTCTGTTCATATAATTAATAGCGAATTTGATTCTATGTCTAATGAGGATTTCTTAACTAAAATCGGTTGAAATTTGATTGAGTTATCAAATTTTTGCTTATTAAGCAGCTACTACATTTCCGTATAATATTGAACTATAGTTGCACTGGGTTTTAACCGTGAAAAGTTTGAAAACGTAAAAAATGCAACATAACAACAACTAAAACGACAACTACTGCAACAAATACAACAACAACAAATTTAAAAGCAGTTGTCACCAACACTAATTTAGAATTAACTTTCATGACGCATGTCCAAGCAATCAAATCTCGAACGATTTTTGTTAACAAATGCTCATTAGACGCGGAGTCGAATTCGGTATAAATGATATGAACAGAAGAAAGATATTGTAGAGCAAAATAAGCCATCAAATCGTTGTCAAAGTTGAAAAATGTGTAAAATAAGGTAAATTTTTGCCTACAGCCTATCCATTTTTTTCGTCAAAAGTATATTGAGTTTATATTTTTTTTTGTAACACAGAAGTTACAGGGGTGATGTATAAAAACATACCCAAATATCTTCAAATCCCGTTATCTTGGAAACTGTTAGGATTCCCCTCCACCACCCATATAATTTTTTTCGTTCCCTATGCATGACCGACCTATCCACATCCTCCGGGTGTAACACGCAAGACTGAACAACCATGTACATAAAAATTTAAAAATGACCGTCTTTGACTTTAAAGCCACGTTCTCTGGAAATGTGGCTGCAGCTCGGATCAGGGATTTCTTTAATTAATCATTATTGTTGTATCTTTTCTTTTTTGGCATACCATGTCCTCGAAAATAGTTCACAGTGTTTAGATCTGGCCTGTCAAAAGGTCAATCTTCGATATTTATGAAGTCGTGTAAATTGTTTTGTAATCAAATCTGAATTGCTTTATGAGTGGACGCAAAGTTTTGTTGGAACGTCCACGGCTGATTTGGGAAGAAAGAGTGGATTAAATGGCCTCACAACGGATTCCAGATACACTTTGATCGGCGTTTTGACGCTTTTTCCACAAAAATGTAGGTCATTGACCCGATCAAAGCAAACACTCCCTTACAAAACTTTTTCAACTCATGTGACTAGTCCGGAGGCTTCTAAGATGAGCGCGCATGAACTCTACCATTTTTTTTTATCGTTGAAAATGATTTTTCTATGCTGATCATTTTCTGCACCCAGAGCCATTTTAATTTTTCGACACTATTTTTATTTTAAGAGCTGCAGTCAGCAACTGCCCAGTACGTTGTTTGAAGCTCCTAAGGTCTAAATCTTTTTCGATTAGATTATATCACATACTGATTTTAGCATCGTACTCATTTCGCGGACCATAATTTGTGGTTTCCGGAGCGAATTTCTGCGAATCCTTGCCCTTTAAATCTTCAATCTTCTCAAATAAACTTATGTACCGATAAATAAACATCTGGTTTATACCGAGCGAAAAATCTTGTTTTTCCATTTTGCCTTTATATAACACTATAACAGTGACACGGGTTTCAAATCACAATCCTTTTCATACATGACAAGTTTAAATCCTAGCCAGCTGTCAGAATAAAGATTAGGTCAGTTTACTATTCCTACAAATAGTTGCGTTTGGTATTGTAACAATACATGCACTTTTAACTGAACAAAAAGAAAAAGTACTTTTTAAAGAAAAAACAAAATACAATTAGAATTAGTTTGTATTATTTAATACATAAACTATATTTCTAAATTCGAGGGTTCAGAATCTGTATTGCTATCATCCTTGGTTAAAAATCAATCCAAAATTTATTTGGACTGAAAGTGACACACCGTTTTATTTTTCTCCAAATTTCTCTCAATCATTTTTCATAAGGTAATTTGTCGACTTTATAATTATTTCATTTTTCCATAAACCACTTTTTTACACTTTTTCCTTGGTATTTTCCATAGGTATTTAAATACTGCACGAAACTTAATAATGTATTTGACATTTTAAAATTACCACAGATTTTAACTTGTTCTTTTGACGATTGCAAATGAACTACTTTCAAAATCAACCTCAAATCTTGGGATTACCTGATAAGAGAAAAATAAAAAATACTCCTTTTGACGATTATGAAAAATAGTTGAAGCTTTTTGTTTTTGCCTTCGCTGATTTTGGTTTTCTATCAAAATGCCAAGTAGAAATCCCATTTCGTATATGAAAGAGCTACTTTGGTAGGTAATTGCCATGGATTGCAAAACGTCGCAATTTTTAGCAAATTAGTGTCAAATATTGAATTCAACTAAATTCTCCTAACCTAAGTCTTAAACACACTTGCAACAATTAGAACGAATAACGGTCGTTTACTATTGCACTTAATAGGAACAATTTTCTCTAGGAACGTTTTATGGAGTGTTCGTTGCACGTCGTCGGCCGTCGTTCGCTGTAATCAAATCAATTGCGCTTTAGGCTTTAAACAGACAAAATAAATAAATAATTATTACATAATTGGAAAATATAAAAATGAAACAATGCAAACTTGAAATTTTGTAATGCGAATAGAAATATTGGTTTAAAGAAAATAACAACGCAACCTCGAAGCTACACAAATCAATATCCGTTAAGAACTAAAAGCAAGGTCCTTAGCTTATCTCGACCGAAGATACCTTAATCTAAAACATCTTTAGTTTGTTGGATAAATGATAATAAATGTATTTACCAAATTATTTGTTGAGTTAATATAACGATAAATAATTGGTCACCAATTAATTCGTAATCTTCTTACTTATCTTGTCTACTTTTAAGGTTGCCGCCGCCGCCGGTTCAAAAGCTCAATTAAAACCTTCAAATTTTCCCCAAATTTGAAATAATCGGAATTTATTTAAAAACTCTTGAAAAGCTTTTAAATTCAAATTCGTTTTAAAATTTTCAAAAACTATGCAGTTTTAACTGAAAGTTTTAAGTCCCAATTTCACATTTAGTTTTGTGTCAAATCATAATTTAAATTATTTTTAAAAAAATTGTAATGAAATAAATTATACATATTATACTACACATACATATGAATAATTATAGCATTATTAAATCAGAAATGGTGTATCAAACAATTTGTATTACATCCTAAATACATTGTTTGCGTGTGATCTAAACTATTAACATGCGTTGAACTATTTTATTTAATAACGGGCATGCTCGTTTTCTCATATTGAAATCGAAATGATGATAAGGATTTACATAATGAAAGCAGGAGAAAGTTCAAAATTAGAAAAGGATCATGCCCAATTTTCTTAAAAAAAAAAATTGTAACTTTCGCAGTAACAATTCTCCATTTAACTTATAAATTAAAAACAAAAACAAAAGGTCGAAAAATATAAGGAAAAGCTGTAGAGGAATGTCTCAACGAAAAATAACATATTAAAAATAAAATAAAAATATATTTATATAAATGAGCTAGGTTTTGCAAGCAGAAGAAAAATTTATACAAATTTAAGATATTAGTAGGAATGTCGTCAATTGATATTAATCTAGTTTTTATGGTTGCTAAGAATTTTGTGATGTTTTTGTTTAGAGTACGGAAGTTGGAATGAGAAGCATCGTTATGCTGGATGAGCAAGGAGGTAAGATTATGTAATTAATTATAAGAGAAAAAATATATATATATATATATACATAAACAACTAAATAAATAATTTCAATTTAAATATTACAAAAAAAAAAAAAAGCTATTTTTCAATAACTGTGAATAAATACCTACTTGTTAAACCGATAAATCTAATAAATTTTAAATCTCTTTCAATCAAAATGTTATGATGTATGTACATTCGGTGTTAGAAGAAATGCATTATGCATAGTTAAAGTATTTCTTCCAAGACATTATTTTTATATCTTCATGGATTGTTTACAACTATACTTACATATCGTCGCTTGACTGCAAAACTGCTGTAAATCTCAAAATACTATTTTGAGACAATAAATGATACGACAGAAAGAACACAAATTTTATTTATTTTGATTAATTTTCCTTATAAAATATATTTTTCAAGTAAAATATTTGGAAAATGGTTTTTAAATCATTAGAACTATATGTACCTATATAGTTACGAACGTGGCTTCTGTTCGTTATTCAAAACACAATAGCTGTATTCTTTTGTGTACCTTGTTCTAGAACTCCCATCTACGTTATACTTTTATAAAATTCACAAACAATTATCAATCAAATCTACTTTAATTATCACTAGTAATGTACTTAAACTTATCGAAATTCAACCCTTTCTTCTATTTATTTGTTTTCGTTTGTATTCACTGCACTGTCTAAGATCAGACTGCGTCCTGGTCAATCAATCAGAGTTCTTCACACGCGATTTATGAAACAAAACGAATTATGGCGAAATTATAAACCGAACTGATATTCCGGGATATTTGAAAATATTTACGTACGGGCTTTTATTTTGGCTTAGGTTTCACTTATGTGAATATGTATGTCTTTGATACACTTTACACTTTAATTGTTCGAATAACTATTAACTTTATGTTACATGATGTCTAAAAAATTATTACAGCTTGTTGCGCGACGGCAAACTGTGATAGCCTCCTGGTATTGAAAAATGCCGTATTTATACTCTACAAATTGTCCTAGAACCTTCCCCAACATTCCGTTCTCGAAACATCGATTCTCCCAACCTAAAGTTGTTTATGTCCTTACTTTATAGATGTCGCTAGACTTTTTCTGGGATATGCATCTCCGAAAGTTATTTTTGCCCGTTACTATTTTCTAAAAACGATAGCAAAAATCCACAAAACAGTTAACTGCTTAATATTGACTGTTTTGTGGATTTTTGCTATTCGACTTCTTGGAATTTTGTTTCATTTTTCCTTCGTCTATATGATTTTATTCAGTGCCCCAAGACACTATCTGATCCCCAGATATCAGGTTATTATTTGTAAAGAATCATAGCATGATAACGTAGACTGGAGATATGTATATCATCAACATAGGATTAAGTAGAGGTTACCGTCGAAAGGCATGAAAAATACATGAACATTCGAAATTTTTTTTACATAAAATAAATACTTTTGGAAATGGATTTTGACGTATTTTGTTCTTCTATCAATGGAGAGTAAGTTTCAATTTTATTTATAAAATAAAAAATCCAAAATGGCGGCTCCAGCTCCCAATAAGCAAAACCGTGCACGGCATGTTTTGATCTGAGCTGGCGCTCCACAGCCAGTTCATCATAGGGTTGAAAATGATGATAATATTTGGGGATCCATACCGATTTTCGTTTTCGAAAAACCCCTGAATAACAAAATGCCAGCCGTTTTTGTGCTTGAAGCTGGAGTGCGCCCCGTGCGCTGAAAAATGTTGTTCCCACAAAAACTCATATAAAGTAGTTTAACGTTATAAAAAATCTTTGACAGCTTATTTCAGCTATTCCAGTACCATACAGAGGCCCTTCTTTTTCATCCAAGAACTGATTGTGCTGAATCTGAAGGTTAACGGTTTCCCGAAATTTATGAGGGTACCTCAGGTAGCGAGAAAAGGTCTCCCCAGCAAGCGCGCTCCGAGCGTCTCAGCTAACTTTTTTCCAGCCGGCGGCGGACGGTTCAGCTCTCAACAGGGTGTGAATTCTAAAATACTTAAGATATGAAAATATCCTTTTACTCATGTGTTCTAAACACTTTAAGGATGATAGTCATGTGAAAAAAAACTGTAACCTCCCCACTTATTATCTTGGTTTCAAAAGTGATTAGAGATATCAGAAGATTTTTATAAATAAATTCACTCTATCATAACTACGATTAAGTTAACAAATACGTACCTTCGCTGTTCCCGTATTAAAACCTTCAAGAAGCACCATGTATCCGTTTTTTCCCGTAGCTTCAATCTTTTCCAAAGACTGAGGTACTTCATGATAATTTATTCTCAGTAAAGGCTAGAAAACGAAGTACTTGCTGCCATGTAGCATCCTTCTTATTATCATAATTCTGATAATTTTGTGAAGATATGGCCCAATCAAGTTCCATACCTTCTAAACCCTTTTTTAAACACAGTTCACGGGTCGTTGTCAATACATCCAATTTGTCTATTACCGCAGAATGTAAACAACAGTTATATTCTGAATGATCATAAAGCGGTGTAATTTTGATTAGATTGATTTGTCTTGAAAATATTCTAGAAATTTATGAAAAGCATTAATTATATATTTGCTTTAGACATTACAATTACAAAATAATTCGCGTGTAAAGTTTAGGTTCATTCTACATATACCATTTAAGCATCCTTTTTCTATAACTTTTTGTGAAATTTTTAGAAATTCTATCAAATATTGGTAGTAATACTCTCGGATAATTTTCTTGATCTTGTTCTACATCTTCGTTGCAGAATCGGCACTTGTCGTCTGTTGTCTCGCCCATTTTTTTAAGAATGTTCCGAAGTAGGTAATGGCCAATAATTATGCCAGTGAATAGCCTGATCTGGTTCTTACCACATATTGATGATTTTTTTAAAGTCTTTGTATCGGAAGTTGATAAACTTCTTCGCGTATCTTAGCCCAGTAAGGTTCTGCCATTTTATCTGATGAGCCTTTTCTGTTTTGGACATTATTTCTTCTGTTGAGTGGGTTGACGTCTAGTAAATGGAGATAACAATAATTTGTAGAAATTGAGTTCTCCCCGATTGTAGGTTTCAGATATTTTCTTCATAAGATTCTGGTAGTAAATTCAGTTTGTTTACACAAGGAAATGATTCATTTTAATTTTTAAACCGTTTTGGTATTCTACAATTTTTCAGTAATTTTGAAATGGACAACCTGCGTTTGAGGCTTAGGATTTGTTTTTTTTTTTAGAATCAATTTTTTAAATTCCATTATCAGAAGTCTATAATTAAAAAATACCTAAATTATATTCGATAATAGCTTCCGCTATTTAATATTTTTCTGTCCTTCCATTTTTTTTTAATTGTCCTTGGTTTATATTATTAATTGATATCGATTTCCAATCTTGAATATTTTTATGATTATAGCCATGAGTTTATTTGGGACGTTACAATAATGGTAGACCATTTCAATGGAACCTAAAATTTTTCTATTGTCGCGTGATAAATTTATTTTGTAAGAAATATTCAACCATTTAAGAGTTTCCGATTTTTGTTCTGTCTTGGACAATTATCGTATTATAAGGGGAGGAAACAGCTTTTATGTTGCTGTTAGTGAATCAACAGTTTTCAAATGCCGATGAAGAACTGAACAAATTTCGTTTGCACCTCGCAGTTCCATCACATTTTCTCCAAGCAAAAGCAAACGCATTTTAAGTCCAGCTTTCATAAACAGTTGAGTTATAATAGAATTAAATATTTGCAGATATATAGTAATCCCCTTGTTAGGTATTAAATGAAATTCTGCACATCAAGACTTGTACATAAGGAGGATGAGCTAGTTTTTGATTTTTCGTGATCCTGTAAAATTATATTTTTAGTATCCTTCTTTTGATAAATATGGTCATCAATCTCCAACTTTTTTGTTATTTTTTGATTTTCACAAATCACACATTTGTCAAATTATTCTTTTAGGGTAGGTAGTACATCGCAATTTCACTTTTAAATAAAATTTTCATTAATTTTTCATGAACTAAATTTTTATCAAGAAAGCTATTGTCGTCAGTCTTTCTCCAATTATTCTAAAACTTTCACTCGCACTCAAAATAAATGTGACACGTGTCTATATAACCCTGAAAATAAAAAAAAAAAACTAAGTCGATATACAGGTAAAAATTAAGTTCTGTACTTATTTTACTTATCTTATCTTTTCAAAGAACACAGGACATTTTTCCCGATTGTTACATATTCCGGGTGAACTTTTCCTAGGGAACTGCGACAAGATTTCTTTCATATTTTTTTTTTTTTGTACAGATGCTTGAAATATTTTCAGTATATTACTACTAAACTACAATTGAGTTAAGGAAACATATTTTGTTTAAAGAAAAAAATTTTAATCAAGTATTTAATAAGCATTAATAAAATGGATGGTTCTACCATTATTCTAAACAATTTCTGCAATCCTATTAATCATTGATTGTTTACAGTTGGGTGAGGTAATAGTTGCTGATCTCTTCCTACCAAATTTTCTCCACAAATTGTCTCACCTAGATGGTGAGGAAATCATAACTAATTTTTAAATTATCAAGACAAATGTAATTTAGTTGTGGATAAAGAAGATTTTTTTTTTTTTTTTTTTTTTTGAGAACTTTTATTTTTAACGATTCTAAATCAAATTAATAAATACAAGAAGTAAAAACAACCGCCTCGTTCGATTCCCGTCCGGGAAAAAATAAATAAAGTAATTTAGTTGTTATCCTCTACTTATACTTAATTTATTTAGCTATGAAACTTTTGAGAAAACATGAAAAACTAACTTTAATACAACCACAAATTTAATGTTTCTCTCCCACAGAACAAAATATTTGAACGCTAGCTGTTACCATGCTTTCGTTAAATCCAAAAAGTATCATATTCCTCTCTTGAAAAATTACACTCATGTACATGAATCATCCTTTTATGTTTGCTATTCATATATTCTTGATATCCTGAATCATTCAAAGGCGGATGAAAAAGGTAAGACTGCCAGTAAAGTCCTGCAAAGTTCCATGTCGTGAAGTGCGTAGTACCAATAAACAAAATTGGAGATAAAATGTAGAGATATTTTCCCCAACAGCTTTCATTCGGTCTAATTTCTATGGGAAATTCATTTTCGCTCGTTGAAACTTGAAATTTTATATAAAAAAAATAGGAGGATTTTTTTTTGCCAAAACGTAACCTATGCCCCATGATATAATGCACAGATTTATGTAGAAGAAAAATAGGGGAAGATAATAGTGATAAGGGGGTTAAGAGATAAATTAAATATATGACGACACATATGTTTTGCCTGAACTTATTTGTTCTGTGAGTGGGAGGTAAAAACATAAGCATGAGTGTACATCCGTATATTTTAGGTAAGTAAGTGGATCAATGCGAATTTTCATGGTACGCAAATAATTAATCATTAACCCACGGCCTGTTGTTTTAATGGTCAGGCAATTTAATACGGACGAGCTCACGCCGTGCCTATCCACTTCCCACAGCGCGTGTTGGTCTCAGTTGATTTATGGCATGGTGCCTAATTTTGATTAAACTGCCATTCCAAAATGCCACATAAACAAATTATCGCTGTTTCTGCAGCAGCTTTTATATGAAGAAATGACACGCTCGATCAAGCCGCCACTAGCCAGCTCGCGCACTATCGCATCACATCTTGAAGTTACCTATTAGAAGTACTTTAGATCCTAATTCCTAAGGTTGCAGTTAGAGTGCGCGCGAGAGGCGGAGCCTAGCTGGAAACTTGCCAGTGCGAGAAAACTATGCACATACATTTCCATACAAAGTCGCGCGATCATGACAAAGTAGAAGCAAAGCGGAACTGAAAGCAAAGCTGATGTAAAAGCGCAAGGCGAGAAAGCTGGCTGTGCAGTGTTTTCTCGCGTTACCAAAGATTGTTTTTTCTTGAAGTGTAGTAAGAAATGGCCATACACGCGGAAATACTTAATTCACCGTGTAGGTGATGAAATTCCGAAATGGACATTTATTCATTTTAAGTGGAAAATAAGGTCCGTGAACATTATTGTCTTGGTCACTTCATCGCACCTTTAATTATACTACTTATTAGATGAACACTAGATATTTTACCATTTGCCACTAAATTATTTTTGTTTTGAACATTATCAGTAAGTGATGAGTCATTTGAATCTTACTTACAGAAACGAAGGAATCTCGCAGTAAATTCGAAGCATAGACGCCCGTAGTCTCATTTCATTGAACTTAATTCCGAAATCAGAGATTTTCTCTCATTCGTAATAGAATTAGAGAAACGAAGGAATCTTGGGAGAAGTTCGAAATTATCATTTCTTACTCAATTTCGAGATTACTTCGAGAGAGTGAGCTCCTCGCTAAAATGTTTGCAAGAAAGAACTAGATGTCGCATAGCATACTAGAGCAGAGTATACACATTGTGAAATGGGTAGTGCATTCTGGAGTGTATGCAATTGAACGATTTCCTCAATACTTCAGATACGAAAAAATATGAATCACTCGACGTATACATAATTCCAAATGTTGTGGTCCGCCCAGCCATATAAATTTTGTATACTTTTTTAGTACTGCATGCGACATCTAGTTCTTGTACCATCTATGATCGGACGCACCATCACAGGGGAGCTCGCGCCACTTCGTACCAGACCATGCCCACAGGGCGTTGACACTTAAACGCACGACGCGGCCCGTAAACTCACGGGCCGTGGGAAGCTACCTTAAGAAGAGTGAAGAATCATGCACGATTTGCAGCATGTGTGTTACGTGCGGAGTGCAGCAGTAACCAAGTCTATAATTGAAAATTATTCATTATTATGGGGTTTTTATATAAGCGGCAGATTAAATTTTTTTTCATCATTCCTCTTTGGTACATTGGACTTCTACATAGCCGCCTCTCCATCTAATCCAGTTTTGGGCTGTTTGGTCCAAGTTTTCCTACTTTCTCTTTATTATTGTCCACATCCATATTTTATTCGCGATCCCATTATTTCTCTTAATCTATGGGTTCAATTCTAATAGACCTTATCGATGATTACTTTTGTAGGTCTTTTAAGTGTGTGGCCTATCCATTTCCATTTTCCTCCTATTATTTGATTTGATATTGCCTCTTGGTGCATAATTAACCAATATGGTGATTCGTCTTGATCTGTTCATGCTGATTTTCTTGCCAAGCCATGTTTCGCTTCCATATATGTAGTAGAATTGACGTTACACAGGAGTTTAGTATACTAAGAAAAATTGTATGCCCCTCCAAACTATTCACAGACTTCCGAAAGCCATTCTTCTTTTCAGCCCTCCACAGACATCTTTTTCTGCTCATCCGTTTGTAATGATGATTCTAAAATGGTAGCTGAATTCTGATACTACCTCTACTCTGGTGGTATTGTTGATTGCGATCTATCATGTGTTTGTGCTATTCATTCTTGGTTTTCTTGTGTATATTCTTAGACCAACTTCTCTAGTGGACGTCTCTAACGTTTTGATATTGTTTTTCATATCTGAATGAGTTGCGTTAGTAGGATAATGTCGTCTTAATAATGAATGAACGATGAAAGATTTTCCGATTCTCAGCCAGATATTAGTGTGAAGCTTATTTAATTCATCGACCATTCATTTGTGAGGTATACATTCTGCATATAAGGCTTCAGTATGCGGCCTGCCTTAAGTGTTTTAGTTGCGTTGTTAGTGCCCACCGGATTCCTCAATGTGATGATTTCAATTTCCACATTACTTCTACTCATTATTCTAGTATGGCAGAGAGACGCTATCCAATTGTTTTACATTAGATTTTAGTTTTAGTGGGTCGCTCAAGATTTCTTTGTGGAGTATTGTTGTTTCAGCATCGTTGTAGGGTATTTGGATCAAACGTATCATCTTATTTGGTATTTTTTTTTCGAGCTGTCGAGCAAATTTGGTGTTCAATGAAAATTCATCTATTCTATTCATATACGAATTGTCGTATTGTGATTGATTAGTGTATCTATACACCCTCATCCTCGCCTGAATCTAATTTGTTCTAGCATATTTTCCGTTATTTTTCCATCTAATCTGGAGAGAATCATTGGAGCTAGAAATTTGTTTACCAAGTTTAGTAATATGATACCACGTATGCCTCTTTTTTTGGAAGTTTGATATTATTCCTTTTCCAGGATTTAACTCCAGATCAAATGGAATAAAGCTTTTTTTTCACACCTGCAGATAAAACTAAGGCATTTTATTACATTCTTAGCAATGAAAAAGATCTAATCAGTCCATTTTAGGCTACTGACTCTAACAATCGAAAGATGAAGAAGTAGTCTTGAATAAATTGAGCTTTTAAAGCACTACAATACAATACAATACAATACGTTTATTGAGCACTATTAAAGCACTAGTGCGAACATTTTTAGGCACTTTCGAGAAACCCCATAGACAGTAGAATAATTAGAAAAACAAAACAATTCGAAGCATGGAAGTAGCTATAAATCCATCGTCGCTATCTTACGATATTTTATTTCTTAATAGCGTGTATTTCCTCACTTCGTCTGAATAACCTGATCCTATTTACCAATCTTTTCAGTTAGTTGACATTAGGAAATTTGAGCCCAAAAACTCCTTAAACTCCTCTTGGGTATTAAACTGTTTTCCATTTGCGTGAACTTGATGAACCAATAGGTATTCCGCAAATATTTTCCATTGGGCTCAGATCAGGACTACTGCAGTTCGATATGCTTTCTCAAGTCATGCTAATAAAATTGACATGCATCGGGGCCATCTAGGTTGCTTTTCTTTAATCGCTAAAAACCACTTTTCCCTCATTCCGACTGTGCGTTCCTCATGGACTTTTCTTAACGGAAGTCTTGGTGTTGATATCATTTTCCTCCATTTAATCCAAATATTTCTACAAGTTATGGGAATCTCGGACTCGTTCACAATTTGTAGACACGTTAAATGTTTCCTCCCTGCTATAGAGCTTTGGTTGAGGTCCTTTTTCATTAGCTTTCACCCATGCGGAGAGAATGTTTTACGGATGTATACGTTTTTCCGCTTCCCAACTCTTCTGCAATTCGCAGAGTTGAAAAATTTTCATTTTTATGAGTATTGCTTTTGCTTCTTCTTTGTGGCTTATCTGAATTGAATTTAACCATCATTTTGTATTATTTTCTTCGTAAAATCTTTCAATTACCTAAAATAATTTTCTGTACCTCAATACTTTTCAGTAATTTTCACATTTCATCCTAAAATACATATTGCAATAATAATGTAGCTGCTTCTACGCAAAATCTCTACAAGAGTGACCTTAACTTACACACACTAAACAAAATCAAACAAATTCTGACGGATATATTACGCAGAAATAAATTTTACACAGCAATCCTATGAATTCAATACAGTAAACGAGACCAACGCAGAATTTGTCAAATTTTCAACGCAGTCACCGCAGTGAAGTACTAATAGTGATTGCAAATACTTAAGAATAATCGTCGGTAAAAGTAATATTTGATTATTAAAAATAATCATCAAAACCTATGCCAGATATAAACGTTTTAAACAATGCATAAGAAAATATTCGCAATAGGTTTCGATAAGAATCAACGTTCTAAAAGCAAAAAATATGAAAATGTACATCATCACATTTTGATTAGTTTTCAAATCAATGCAAACAATCTTAAGTGCAAGTTTTCTTGAGTTTAATGTCAAATTTAATTGCATTTGGTTACCTCTATCAAACATAACCCAATGTTTACTTTTCATTCAAAATTAGAGAACAATTTAATAATTTTTGAATGTTGCTTTATCTTACACTTACACAATACTTATAGTATAAATATCATTGGCCATAGATTTAAGCAAACTTTCTGGAGAAGGTACAATATACATATTAGTATCAAAATGTCAATGAAATTAATACTGCAGAGGTGATCCGTAAAGGGACTGACTGCGCTTCATGAGGTGGTGGACACTGAACATTCAGTTTACTATAAAAATTGTCCAGTCGTGAGAATGAGATTATAAAATCCGAACTCACTACGTTCAGGTTGATTTTCATTTTCCACGGAACCGATTTCTATAACACTAACATTTTCAGGTATTTGGGTATAATCCATGATTTGAAGATAAGCTAGGAGTAATTGTAAAGGAGACGGTCCTTAAACTTGAATCAAACTGTGCATTATAGTGGTATGTCCAACTCTTGTCGACATATTTTTGGTTGGTTAGTTTTATAGACTTGAATAGGTGGCACGGATACTGTAAGACCCAGAATGATGAACTAGATTTGGAAATATGGGCGGAAAATCGATATCCCAATAATAAACATGGGTTTTACGAGCTGTACGAGTCACAGCCTCGTACTTTTGGAACCATATGCTTTTCGAAGCTATTCATTTTGCATAAAACGAAATTTCGGAATATTTTTCGATAACTGTTAGATCACTGTTAGTAGCTTCCCATCGGCATCTTCAAAAAAGATAAAAGAATCATTGACGCCTTCAATATAAATTCCTCACCACACTGTAATTTTTCGGGATATAATGATCACTCATTGATTAAACAAGAATTCAACAGTACCTTAATGGATTAGATATTTGTTGATCGTCCCATGCCATGATCAAAGTGAGCCTCGTCTTTCAAGAACCTCGAGATTATCATTCATTTTGTTTTTCGTCTCTTTAGCATGCACTTGTCCACGTTGATGTTTGTTTTCTACAGTTTATAAGTCATTTTAATTCACTTCAAGTGTTTTGTCAAAATTTGCATTAAAGACCCAATTGCTGAGATTCTCAGAAACTCTCACCAAATGACTGACTGTCTTTTAATAAGACAGTTTCGCCTGACATAACATTAGCAAATACTGATTTTTGTAATATGCACATGCATACATATTATCTTTCCCAGGTAGGGTTCCAATAAGGTGGGATCACAATAGACCACAAATAGTCTAGATGAGGCTGATCGGAGAGGTTCGCACGGTGGCCAGCACTCTAACCTAACCTAACCTAACCTAATATGTATAAGTTGCTACGATAAATGCACGTTCTTTATTATTGTATATCGTTCCATAAGAAATCTCCCTTAACGTGTTAACTTTACATCTGCTAAGTACCAATTACCAACGGTTCATAATAGTATCAGAAATATTCTTAAGGTATTCTTTATATACCTTTACTCTTTATAATGACCTGTCAACAAATTTCAACACAAAGGGAAATAAAAAGAACACCGTCTGACTGTATACTGACAGAGTTATACACATATTGATGGTGCATGTAGTGATGATAATAACACTGAGACCACCGTCCAGCAGTCACCTGAGAAACAAGATTTTCTATCTAAAAATTTTATCCTTGGTTGGAGGGATAAATGGAAGTTCCGACTTTAGGACGGTCACAAGTTATATAGAATACAAGGTATTCCCATTACGAACCACGTTCCGCCATTAGTGACGAAATATCGTGCAAAAGTATAGGAAAGCACGGTACAGAGAACGCAATACTCTCTACGCTTTCTCTGTCTTTCCTATAGAAATGTGTATATATTAGTCACAGAATTACGTTACAGGCTATCAGCTGCAATATATCAAAATTTTAATACGAATACCTTGTCTTCTATATACCTTGGGACAGTCATATCAAGTTCATTCTTGAAACGGTTAGGAAACTAATTAGCCCGAGGTACAATGATTAATGGTGTATTGAAGATGTTACCCTCTTTACGCACCACCCTCTCACTTTTTAAAAAACATCCAGTGAACACATACTTTTTACATGCATACACTCATTGACGATCTTTTAGAAGAATATCGTGACAACATGACTAATACGTCGAAAGAATGAGGTGCAGCCATTTTCTTATCAATGATCCATGCTCACTTTACTTTGGTTCGTTTATTATCACTAGATCCGATATTGTGATTTTCTCTTGATTTTTGACCACATTAGTAAATTCAAGTTTCGTCACTTCTGACAATAGCGATCACTGGTTTTACGTAGCCTTCATTGAATTTCTTGAAAAATTTTTTGATTCAGTCAATTTTGCAGCATTCACCGAGCAGAAGTCCTCTTGATGGTCAGATGTTGATGTAAGATTATTTTTGTTTTTTTGTTATTCAATTCAAGTCATAAAATTATGGCTAGAAAATTTTCATGTGTTATAATTCCACCTACTATTTTTTTACCGCGTGAATTAAACAAAAGCAACCAGTTTTAATCTGTCAAAGATGTCAAGAATGTAAAAAACGGATCAGGAAATTATACTATTCAAAGGCGATATCAAGTAGAAAATAGTCTAACCGCAAAACTATAAGTAGCAATCCTCGTATTTTACAAAGTTAATCATAGTTTTGCCGGTAAAAAAAACAATCAAAATAAATAAGTTAAAAGTAAAAGCACTTATAAACAACAAAATCTCATATAAATTTTGTCATAAATTAGAAAGCAGCATTCAAAAAATTTACTAAATAAGCCAATGTATATCAAATAAACATAATAAATTCAAACTTATTAAAAAAAAAACCTTTAGCTTTTTATTTATTAAAGAAAATTTAAAATTAAAGATGAAAAAACTCTTTTTAAATATAAAATTCTTTAACACTTTATCCAGTAAAACTTTGATCACTACTTGTTAACTCTTTTCACTCCAACAACCATTAAAAAATTGTACTACAACCTTCAACAACAACATCAACAACAAAATATAAAAAAAAAAAATAGCAACAACAATTAAAAATATACTTGACTTGTATAAAAAAAATTAAAAATAAAACGTAAAAAAAACACGCTCGTCTCAACCACACTCAAATAATTCGACACGTGAGTACAAAAAAAACATACGAATGTTAAAAGATGTTCCCTAATTATTGATATTATTATTATTAATTTTTTATCTATTTATCAACCCTCCAGTAAGCGTTTAGTTAATTATGTTTTAATTTCTACTAACTACTATTATACCTACTACTACTCTTTTGAATGAAATTTTAATTTTATTGATTTTAGTTATAGACATTGTATACATTACATATTTAGGTATATATTTAGTTTACGAAGATTAAAGTTGTTCTTTTTTTTATTAGAAAATTTAATTTAAATTTATATTAATTTAGTATAAAGTTGAAAATATTTCTAATGTTGCAAACAAACAAGTAAATTAATATTACTTCGATAGTTTTGTTTCAATTTTAAGGAAAGTAGGTATGTGTCAATATACAACACATTTTTATGAATAGGTAGAACATTTTGTCATCATACATATTATTTCGGAGAAATTGAGAAATGAATCCTGAACAGAATATATGTATTCTTTCTTAAATTTTCTTGTTTTCTTAAATAAATATTCAATTTTCAGCTAAAAATATATAATTTAAATTTTTTACGGAACATACAACTAAGGCCTTGTTCAAATTATGGTTATTTGGTATTTAATATCACTATCAATATATTTCTGTAAGGTAAATGTTGATACTGGTAGCGATACATTTTAGTTATTAGTATGGGTATATATTATTACTGCTATTTTGACAGATAGATTTTATATGGATTATGTTGACAGTTCACATTTTATCCTGTCATTTTTCCCATGTTTTATAACTCTCACCAAATGTCAATTTAAAAGTTGTCAGATTTATCGCGTACTTCCTCTATTTTACATCGAGTATGAACAGCTGTAAAAGCGTTCGGATTTCATGTACATTCAATTCAGCAATTAAGTTTACACTTTCATTTACTATGCATAGATCGCGCATTCACACAACAATATCCTAGATAGAATTATAAGTATTTAATTATATAACAACTGCACTCAAGACCCAAATTCTTATGTGCTAGGAAAATGTCGTCAGGGTTGGCTGTTACGACCTAACTGCAATGGCGCAGAAAAATCTCTTTTCGGACAATGCAAGAGAGAAGTGCATTTGAAGTGCGCCAATATAACGATAAGCTATTATATTTGCCGGAAATGCGATTTCGAATAATAAGCCATTCAAATTAAAAAAAAAAAAACAAATGCAACAAATTCGGCTTTTTATTTCATTCAATTAATTTTCCCAAGTCATTTTCAATCATTTCAGCACATATTTCGTCGATGGGGCAACCCAGACAATAACGGCCGACCTTGACAGCATTTCAATTTTTTTATAATTACCTATATTTTTTCATTTTTCACCCAATCAATTTGCGATATTCAGCAAATGTTTTATTTTCCCCAGACCTATTCAAAGATGTGCTTCGATTGACCAAATTTTTCTTTAAACGGAAGTTATGGGCAAAAGAGGCAAAAGGGTGGCCATAACCCTTCAGGGTTCCTCTACATATATAGTATAGTATAGTATATACATATATATAATTGTTTAAATAAAGCAGGGAGAATTTTTAATAGAATTAAATACTAGAAAGAATGGAGAATAGTAGAGAAAAATACTAGACTGTGATGAAATAGTTACATCAATTAGTTATTAAGGTATGCACTAACTTATTAATACTTTAGAGTAAGTTAAAGATTTAAAGATTATGGAAACTTGAGTAACCTTCTGAATGCAAATTGTGCGGTAGACTGCTGAACATGTAAAAGTACAATGTTCTAAAAGCTAGCAGTCTGAACAAGGAAAGAACCCTGCATGACCCTTCTATTAAATCGCAAAATAAGTATATGACAACCTGACCGTAAAAATTGTATTAGATCGTATAGGTAACCAGGATGGTGTATATCAATCAAATTAAGAAGAAAGATTTAAACCAAGTGCTTCAAATACATGTGGCAGTACAGCAGCGTCATCCTAAAGGGAGTAACATGATGGGACCGTGACAAACCAAATATGAACAGTAAAAAATCGTTAAATGCTACTTTTAATCTATGAGCACAATTCGCATCAAATTTAAGATAAACAACATCACCATAGGTGAAATGTGGCAAGAGAAGAAATTTAACAAGCTGCATTCGTGTTCCACGGAAGACGGGGCAAGATATCAGCAGAAAGCCATAGTAGTTTAGCCCGCCGTAAAATTTACTCAATTGAGAACTTATATGATCACAGTATTTTAAATTTGATGTAATTCTACTTCCCAATTAATTTTATCATCGTAGGACAGTAGTGTACAATTTAGGTAAACAGGCGAGAGTTGGTGAGGATCGAAGCCTTGATTATAGAAACATACAGTTGTGATTTCATGGAATTTAGCAATAGACCATTCCTCACTGACTACTCATATATGTTCTTTAGATCACAGTTGATACGTTCAATGCAATTTTCTCTACTACTGTTTAAATAAATTTGTAAATCATCAGCATACATATATGGTTTAGTGAACTGGCTGACATTGATCAGTTCATTGATAAAAATACTAAAAAGCAATAGTCCAAGAATGGACCCCTGAGGAATGCCCTTATCCAGAAACAACACACCGGAGAACTCTTCAATCTATCTTTGGTTTCTATTTAACAAAAAATCACCTATCAAACTGCAGACGGAATTCGAGAACATGAAGTTGGTTCTCAATTTGGACAAGGTTTTCGAGTGGCTTACAATATCAAATGTCTTGGAAAAATCAAATACAATCAATACGGCAAATTTATCTCTGCCCCAGGCCGAATGCAAATCGAAGGTAATCTTGAGTAACGTGATCTCGTAGCTGTATTGTGACCGAAAACTCGATTGCCACTGTTGCAACAAACCACACAGCTCCACATAATTCTATATCTGGCCAGAACATTAGTTTCTCAAGAAACACCTGATGCTTATTGGTCCGAAGTCGGATACTAGTACAAGCTTTGGCTTTTTGGCAATAGAAATAACATTGGGCATTGGCTAAATGTTATCTTTTTTGGATGGTGAAAATGTAACATGTAAATGTCATCATTTTTAGTGCGATTAGTAACATTTATAAGAAACAGTTTGATGCCGTGTTCTTTATTGTTTCCTATCCAAAGGGACCGAAATGATTGTGCGAGAAGCACATACATACATAACCTGAGAAGGACGCATGAGCTGGTGAACAAATGCATAAGCCGATACAAGCAAAAATAAAACGTTGATAACTACGGTGGTAGAGTGATTTCTTTACGGGAAGTTAAGATTATTTTTACGACTATTTTCAAGAAATTAGATCATTTCGATACGTTCAACTAACGTGAAACTAGCGTAAAAGGGTAGGTTAGGTTAAGAGTAGGAGCGATTAAGCCACTAGGACCATAAGAAAACCTCAACCAGAGTTGATCTATTATGTCCTTGTGTAGGTTTCAATTAACACACTGAGGCAACGTTTAAAAGTGTTCAGGAGTTTGCAAGCTGTCAACGATTCAAGAATCCTTGGTAAACGAAATGGATGTTCTAAAACGACATGCCTGGGATATACAAGAGCATCGACAGAGATTGGTCGAAGGTAATCTTCACAGATGAATCATTTTTTTGGATCAATATAAACTGACAAAATGAAGTAAAAGATTTTTCGTTAACATTTAAAACAAGATGAAAGCTTATACAGAAAAGGATTGCTTCAAGTTGTCAGAAAGTTATATGAGCGAGATGCTCATGATTGGGTGCTACAAGAAGACAATGACACCAAACATCAATAATCATAATATATGTATGCAGATTGGCCTGGAAAGAGTCGTGACGCCAATTTAAGTGAAATTGAGGTTGTTTTGGCGCTTTATGAAGCAAAGGTTGCAGGGAAGGAGGACCAAAGACAAATTTTACATTTAAAAAGCACTTTGCAGCGGATTTGGATAAGCTTTCCTTTAGAATATGCAATAACAATGTGAATGAAAGTTGTATTCGGAAATGGCAAGCCATAATTGACACAGTGCAACCGAATTGTATTTTTTAAATATTTTTTCATTTGTTGAACTGTCTGTACGTAAAAATTTCAATATCGATAGCCATAATTTCAACAAGGCATTAATGTTGATATACACAACATATGTATGGAGGGTTCTTATAGATCTCCTCTTGAACGTAATTGTTAACCTTTTCAATTACTTAATTAGTAAAGGTCATTAAAAAAGTGGGAAATTAGTAATAAAAGTAAAAATATGTAGAAACTAAGTATTTACACCAAAAGAAGCCACACACGTTCGATACGCATTTGAAATGTATCCACTGAGCATGTTGCATCTCAGTGCGCAAGCTAACATGCCAGAAGCTATCCGCAATATACTTGGACGCAGATAAGCTCGGTAAAAACATGAAAAAGTCACATATACGTGCAGATTTTATGCTTCCTATTTGAAATAGAAAACAAATGCACTTTCCGAATGCCTTTCAGACATTTTTCATATTCATCCCTCTTTCTAAGTTTCGTTCTTAGTTTCCTATGCCTGTAGTCAGGCAACTCGATGAAGATGAGGACGGATCGTGTGTAGTAAATGGGGATTGTTGTGTGGATTGTACCGTCAATTAGCTTAATGAAATCGAAGTGCAAGGGAGCAGACTGCATGCAGCAGCGCTCTTCTCGGACCATCCAATTTTGTTTTTTCTCCATCTTTTGGTGGTTACACTCAGGACGCAAAGTTATTCCTAAGACTCCGATAAATTCACGGACTGAATGCGAAGTATGTTCACTGAAGTAGAGTACCGCTCGCGGGCTGTGCACTCATCTCGATAAAAACATGCCCATACGACCTGACCTTTCAATATTGCCATATAAGTACACAAGCTTCGTAAGTAATAATAGAAACAATCAGAATCCAAACGACCCGCTCGCGTGGTACTCTAGCAGTATACTCTACATATGTCACCATATGCTCCCCAAGACGAAGTAAACCTTTGACATACTAGCATTAATATTATCAATAAACGTATCGACGTCTTATATTCAATATGGGTGCAATTTAAATAAATGGAAGCGATGATACGAATTATGCTCTGTATTCTAATGATTTTCAATGATAGCTTGTTTCTGAGTGATCAAAATTTGACCTAGTATTGAGCCTTGCGGAACACCCAATTGAAGAGATCGTAGTTATGAGGAACACGCATTCAATTCGATAGCCTGCTTGGGATGAGTTAAATAGGAGCGTATAAAGTTTTCTGGAGACTAATTAAAATTTAACAGTGTCAACAATTTTTCATAATGAATATGAAAATCGAACGAATCAAAGACTTTTGAAAAAATCCAACAAGCATAGTATTGTGTCCTTTCGAAGTTCAATATTTCGTCTAAGAGATTCCTTAAGACACAGTACTTAGATCTAAGGCCGTACTATACTGTTTTGCGACCAGATAATATACATTCGTATATGTAGTTCTTAACCTGCTCATAGAGTAGCCCTTCCAGAACTTTAGAAAGGACTGGAAGGCTATATTAGTCTCTAGGCCTGTGGTCAGGAGGATTAAATATTTTCTTCATTGGATAAACTTTTTTTTTTCAATCTTCCGCTATGAGGTCTTATTTTTCTAGGGCTGTTTCTCAAATATTATGACTTGCTATTTCAAAGTAGTTACTCACTTCGTTATACCAGCCATAATTTCTCTAAATACATACTTTGCAAGCGTTAACGATTTTTTCTGTTAATTTAACCTCAATAGCCTTCAATTTAGAACTCATATGTTGTTGAGAGCACCGAAAAATAATTGTATGCAGCACTATTAATAGCGCTACTAATAATTCACGGCACTAGATTTCAAGAATTCAAAAATCTTCTGGAAAATAATACAAAATTTTCTACTATTACACGTGTATTCAGCCAGGCATTATAATATAATACACAGACTCAAGATCTAGAGAGAGTCCTTTTATATTAAGAGCTTATTGAATATGACTTGGCATGCTTTCAATTAATTTTTCTACATACTCCCGAAAGATTTGTTCCCATTGCTGCTGATTGGGCGTCATATGCCTTACACAATGGGATTATGATCTGGGCTCTGGTTTTTCGAAATGTGAGTTATAAGAATTTCCTTGAACAAATGCCAATTCATAATACCCTTAATTCTACGTGTATACTGCTCTTAGCTCTGAAACAGTCATACAATCTCAAATAATCAGCTAACTTCAACTGTGCTTGAGTATTTCTGTTGCACCTTTTATCCTCTGACCTTCAGTCATGTACAGAAACGCCCGTCCGAGGAATAAGAATTAATTTTGGTGTATTCCATTCGCCATAATCGGTGAAGAAAAGTATAAAATTTCAAAAAAAACCTACAATTTTTGTTCGTCACTGTACAAATACATTGCATAAGTGGATAACCTAACCCAACCATTAATATTTTCGGCTACTATATACAGGGTGGCTCAGATCTCATATCAAACTTTCAAAACTGATAGAGAGCCTTGAATTATGAAGTAAACAAATTATCAAAATCATAAATCACACATTTTTTTCCTACCTATTTCTCCGCAAACTACCAAATTTCTTATAATTGAATACAATCTTAATTACAGGATTATTAAAGTAGTAAAGTATCTTAGACTGTACGTAGCGATCATATTAATCTTAGTGTGTTAAGCTCGAGACGGAGTTCAAGTATAAAGTGACATTTCCATAGAAATTTAACCACTGGTAAAATCCCAAACAAAAATTTTACTGAGGTCTTTACTAGTACAGTACGGAGTTCACTGGTAAAGTGTGCCATTTTCTCTACATTTTACTGACTATTTTAATGTGCAGAGCATTAAAATGCTGGTAAAATTTTAACATTTCTTAAATTGTTGACAAAGCGAGTTTATTTAGTTTTTCCCGTAGATTTCCTTGACGACGATATACACTTAGGCAAATAACACACAGCGTCATATGCGCGTTCCCTTTTGACCGCGCGCCATGAGAGTATGTAGATATAATGGAAGTGTATACACGAGCTCTACGCGACCAAAAGGCCGCGCTGTGGTCGCGCGACCAAATTTGGTTTGGCGTTCTTCCTTCATGACGCGCGAACTGTAGAGCGTCATTAGGACTCTTAGAATATAGAGAGTACAGGAAGTGTGATAAGCCAAAATTGGCGTAGTCAAATTCTGGTTGTGTTAGTATCTGTTGCGGCTGAGTGAAAGCTCAGTACAGCCGTGTAGTAGAATCAATATAAAGAGCGGGCAACAAGATATATGGTTGAAAATACTGCAGTTGCTCCAACCGAAAATGCTCTTAGTCGTGCTCTTAGTCTCTGCCACTGCGTCAAGATACCCAGGGAGTTTCTCAGCTGTCACAAACGCAAACAAATATTTCATCGTTTTTGTTATTAATTTCAATTTAATTTAATACAAAAATGTGTGCAAAGTACACAAAATAATATTTCATAACTATACTTGCATAAAAAATGATTTCCCACTTAAATTTTCACCAGATTCAAATTGTTGCAAATTAGGAAACTTCGTTTGGCAGGTGAAAATACGTTTGTCTCTTTCTTCAATAAAATTCTGACCTACTTCACGATACCAAAGTTTACCTAATGACAAGTTAGGAAGCTTGCGAGAGTTCCGAGTGTTTTACATTTAAAATGCACACGGCAAGAAAAGCAAGAAAGAAAGAAAAAAAAAATCAAACTCTCTTTAAAACTTTTAATTAAGAATAAATATAAAAAATGTGAAAACGCAAGTTGCATGCAACGAAACAGAATGGCAAATGTTTCATTTCGGGAAATAAATGAGAAGGGGCGGAGTTTTCACGTTTTACTCTCATAAAATGCTCCCGCGCTTTTGTGAAAACACGTTTTTGCTGAAAAATGGAGAGAATCGGCCAATGTTTTTTATAGCATGGCCAATGTTTGTTAGTGTAATTTCTATGCTAATTGAGCAGCACGCGCTGGATTCTCTGATATTTTCGGGAAAAATCAGAATTTCATTTGAGAGGAATTTTACATCTCCTTTCAGCATCTGGGCCAAAGCGAAATTTATCTTTTTCTTAAAAATGGGAGGTAGTGTGACCTGATGTACATTATTATGAATAGATTAAAAGGATTTTGAGGGATTTAATAAGATTTTGTCGTTCGGGTAATCCTACATTCTCTCGATTTTTGTTTTTAACTCGTTGTCTCAGTTGCACTACAATAGTGCATAGCCAAGTTCTTTTCCCCCATTAATGCAAAAGACGAAAGTATATGAAATTACTTGTTTCATTCTAAAAAACACCAGAAATTTGCCCATTTTGCTCTACAGCTTCTTAGCTTGTCATTAGGTTAACTTTGACGATACCCTCAACAAATCCACGTTCATACACATGAATTTTTAGAGGTATCAACACTTCCTGTTTTCTAAGTGAAGACTACTGCTAGGCATCTGCATTGTGACACGAGCTGCCAAATGGTCGCGCGTCATTTTAAATTATTCTTGATATGGTGCAGGACTTTTAAATTATGAATAGGAAAATTGATGTTGATAGAAAAGATACGCCAGAGACCAGATCTTTTGGATACTAACAACGATCATAATAAAACATACGTTGAAATTTTTTTCTGAAAATTCCTTCAATTTAGGATGTCCGCAATGGTTACACCCAAAAGTTCTTTCCTTTTTTGCTTTTTTTAAAGTTTTTAAAGAGATCAATAAAATAAGATTTTGATCAAAACTTAAAATCAAGCTAAATAGCTAATAGAAAAGAGCAACATATTTTTCCGTTGTGCGAATAAAGTTACGCTCGTGTGACAACAAAGACTTTTTCATCATGGCGCGCGGTCATTTTTGGAGCTCATGTGACATCAAGGAGATTTTCATCATGATGCACTGACAATTGGACGCGAAGTCATTTTGAAGTTCGTGTGACATTGGCCTTAGACCTGCCGCAGCAACAATCTCATCGTCGATATGATGATTTATATCCATTATAAATAATAATCACTTAACATTTTTAAAAATATTTCCAATTAATTGTGATTTTAACAGCTATCGCTTGGTTTTCTTCACACAAAATTTACGTCAACTTTTTACCAATGTTAAAATGCTATTTTTTAGAGACCGCGTTAAGTTTTATCAATACCCGAACTCCATACTAGGCTTAAGGATCAGAACAATTAATGTGAAATAATAAAATGAAAATCAACGATATAATCCGAGATGTAGCGTTGCAATTGAAAAAGGCATAGTAATGCCGTGTGATTTTGATATCGATAATTGATCTCGTACAACTAATCAGTAAACCGACCGTCAGCTACTCAAGTAGTGGTGGGTGTGGGAGGCTGAGAAGTAGTGAAAAAAATTTTTTTTTAAGTAATAGTACGCCGGCTGAAACTTTTTTTTTTTTATAAACAGTTGACATCATAGTGAGTTGAAAAAAAAAAATCGTCAGCTGCATCGCGGAAGGTGTATTATGCGTCAGCTGCTCGCATGGGATTTAAAAAAAAAAACACGTAAAATAAAATAATAGTAATACCCTGAGAACGTGTCGACGTAGAGAGCTGAAATTCGGTACATGGTGTTTTCATAGCAATAGTAAATGAAATTTCGAAAATGGACAAAATCGGACAACTCCTTCTTGATGTTTCCATATAATTTTTTTTTTTGTTTTTTACGAATACTGTCCTAGACGTTTTTACTGTACTAAAAACTTCGTCAGATTATGAAATTCTATATAATTGCTTATAATCATTTTTACTGTCTGACGAACTGGTCTATGAATATATGTGAAAAACAACTTCAACATTCAAACTTGCATAGAGAGGTGACCATACGAAATTACATATGGGCATTCATTTAGGGTATCGTAAGAATTGGCCTTAGTACAATTCTAGCTTTTTTACTTCTTGATAATAACATTGTAATATTAACGAATCTTTGGGAATTCCCGGAATCAATGTGCATCGTAATTTTTAAATCGTTCTGAAGAGCACCTGTATTGCCGAGCATTATGATACAAATATCCATGTCTGGTCAATTCTTATGATACCCTCTAGATGAATGCCCGCATGTAATTTCGTATGGTAACCCCTCTGTGCAAGTTTAAATGTTGAAGTGGTTTTCGCATATATTTCTAGAACGGTTCGTCGGACAATAAAAATGGTTATGAGCAATTTCATATTATGACGAACTTTTCAGTACAGTAAAAACGTCTAGGGCCAAAATTTTTATATGGAAACTTCAAGTAGGGGTTGCCCGATTTAGTCCCTTTCAGAAATTTCATTTACTATTGCTATGAAACCGAATTTCAGCTCTCTACGTCGACGCGTTCTCAGGCTATTACTATTATTTTATTTTACATGTTTTTTTTTTACAAGTTTATGCGACGAGCAGCTGACGCATAATTCACCCTCCGCTATGCAGCTCTCTTTTTCAACTCACTATGATGTCAACTGTTTATAAAAAAAAGTTTCAGCTGGCATCACCCAACAAGCATCGATGTGGCGATAATATCGCTCATGTAACATCGATGTACAAACCACATCGATGTTATTGAATTTTAAACAGAGAAAAAAATTCTGTTTTACAATTTAGAATATTTTTTTGCTCTCGTCTTTATTTATAACTTAATAAAAATATCATTATCAATTCTAAATTAACAGTTTCTTAAAAATAACGACAAATGAATTAAATAAAAATGAAAAATTGCAGGTCCGAAACTTCTTATCTACAGACAAGATACAATAACTGGCAAAGGCGTTTTCCCTGCAAATTGTTCTCTTTTTTGAGTTATAGTCTCGATCACGCCTGTCTTCGACAAGACAGTGCAAGACGTGATAAGCCAAGATATATAAGTTGGTGAAGCTGCCATCATTTCAAAGGAGCGGTTAAATAAAGGGGTATTTCCAATTGCCTACGTTCCGAACTTTCTTCCGATGCTTCTGTTGTTTTTTCAATCACCAAGCGGATGTAATTAGCACATAAATTGAACTTTGTTGATCCTGAAAAAGAACTTGCAGGAAGACGTTTTCTTAAGGGGCCCATACACGCTCACTCATGTTTGCCAACACGAGTAGGACAACGATCTTGTCACGCAGATTTGACCGTGTGTGGGCCTGTTTGTTGTGTGACACGTATGTCAAGCGGTTGGACGAAAATCAAATTAGTTTGATTTTGAGTGGCGGGGCTACGTGCTTGAACCGTGTAGGGTGATGTTTGTCACACATTCGTCATTCTTGAGTGAAGTTTATTGAAGAAATGATAGCAATTAATAGTTCTAGCAGCTTCTGAAATGTGTTCCTATCCTAATGTTGGACAGCATGTTTGACAGTGTGTGGAGAAAAAGCTTTCATGTGTCGCACACGGCACACCAAGTTGGACGGCATTTTCGCCTTGTATGGGCCGCTTTAACTAAAATAATAAGCAAATCTGTATCGCTCTCCTATGGCCTAACTTCGTTGACCTCCATTGAGTCAGTGACAGGAGTGTGATGTAAGGTCACTCTGATTGTTTCCTCCCAACTATTTAAAAGAATTGTGATTCGTTCTACCGAACGATGTTGTCTGCTCCCAGCCCAAATCATTCTAAAAACTAATGATGATCAATTGTAACTATGTTTTGAAAATGAAATGAACAATAGCTTCACTACTTCTCTTTCCGTTTTACCACAAAAATTTTATTGAAATATAAGTTTTTTTCTTTTTCAAATCTAGATAATTTTTTGGAATTTTATTTGCTTTTTACAGTATGCATTTATTCCTTTGCTGTGAGAAGCATATAATTCCCTAACATCGATGTACGTCGATGTTTTAGTGCGTCGACATCGATGTAAAAATATCGAACATCGAAAGCCCAACATCAATGTTTTAAAAACATCAATGAACATCGCCCAGCACTAACAAAACTTCTAGAAAATTCTATGAGATCTGAGACTAGGCTTTTTATGGGGGAATGAAAGGACTGACCTTTTAGCTAGGGCCTGGCTCTGATTCTCCGTTCCTTGGACCGGAACCCGCCTTAGGCTTTACCACCTCGAGTATCGGGTTTCTCATAAAAGCTGATGTTCATAGGAAGCATCAGCAGAGATGGGAGAACCTGAGTACTTGTAAGTGCACAAAGCTGTTTCTTGATGGGCCCAATAGTAATATCTCCGATTTCCTTATGGGTCTCGGAAGGAAGCAATGTAGAACTGTGGTTGGCATTATCACCAGCTGCAGCTCACTTCACGCTCATCTAACAAGGATGGAAGTTGTCGACAGCCCTGAGGGTCTGTCCTGCCTAGAAGGAGAGCCTGAGACAACCGAACACTTTTTGTGTGGGCCCGGAGCAGGCTGGATACTCTAGAATCTGCCCTTCTATCTATAGATGATTTGAAAAACCTTCTTCACCAAGATCTGATACGCTTCATTAAGAGGACAGGAAGGTTTTGATGGCAGAGATTCTAGAAGGATAGCACAATGGGCCACTCAGGCCTCCGTGCTTGAAGCTTTTTATGTTGTCCCACTTTGGTGTTTTCATCTATTACATTTTCAATTGATTTAATTCTAGTTCCATCATTTTAAGAACTTTTCATAACAGAACTTTTATAATAAGGAATAAATTCATGGAATCACATGAAAATAAATACCCGAAATGATAGAAGTCACTAAGAATAATGATATTATATAGATTTCAGGATTCAAAAAGATCAAATTCTCTGAAAGAAAAAATAAAACACTTCAAAACAACTACATACGTTCCATACCATATCATATCATATTAAAAAGAAAAAGACTATTGCTAGATAAAACAATTTGTATTTTTATTTTATTTTTTCTTCCTACACGGCTAAACTATTTACTTTATTATCTACTTTTCCATCTTGTTGGAATGAATATATATTTTTTTTTTTTATTTTAATAAAAACAAGTATTTTATGCAAGACTCACAGTTATAGTTACTGAATCCTGTTCAAACTATATACTAAAAAAAAAAAAGCTCTACTAGCATGGCGTATGTAGTTCCACAAAAATTTCACGTCTTTTTTCGTTTGATTCTTTCAGTATTCAATTCAAATTAATTATTATTCTTTAGGTAATTGCTTAACAGAAATTAACTTTTTCAATATTTATTGAAGGTGTTTGGGTTTTTTTTTCCTGAAAGGATTTAATTTTGTCACTTTATTTCTGCAAGCAAAAAAGAAAAACTCAAACTGTCTTCATAATTTAAATTAGAGTTGAAAATGTTCTTAGTAGCTTTCAGTCACAGGTAAAAACTTTCGATTATTCTTGAAAAAAAAAACATTTTAATTAGTTTGAATTAGACTTTAACTAAATTGTAACAAAATCAAATTATTGTTTTTTTTCACCTTTTTTTCACCTCGAAACTATACTTTCTATCTCACTATTCATGTAACTCTCATCAACTTATTACCCTTTTGTTTCCTTTCTTTTTTGTTGAAAATATAATTTTTATATAGTGGTAAACAGTTACTAATTATTTCATTTTTAATTATTAATCATCGTCGCACAGAGCAATTGGATCGCATTGAGGAGGGAATGGATCAAATCAATGCTGACATGAGAGAAGCCGAGAAAAATTTAAGTGGAATGGAAAAATGCTGTGGAATTTGTGTATTACCATGCAATAAGTAAGATTTATTTATTTTTATATTTTATTTTATATTAAGTATACCTACTTATTTTGCGTTTCAATTAAAATTGTACAAATTTAAAAACACTAGAGACCATACTAAACTTTTTACAAACATATTGCACACTTAGTGATTACATGGCTGTGCAAACACAGCAAAATTTACATGGGGACAGTAAAATGAGCGTGCAATATTTTTGGTCGTAAGGCATAGTTAATGTAGTTATTTATTACCTAAAACGTTTTTAGGAGTGCATCATTCAAAGAAGACGATGGTACGTGGAAAGGTAACGATGACGGAAAGGTTGTTAACAATCAACCACAACGAGTTATGGATGATCGCAATGGTTTGATGCCACAAGCTGGATATATTGGAAGGTATGTATTACCTATTATAAAAAAAAAATTAATACTATAAGTGAGCTTACACCGCTACATTAAATAAAATCAAACTAATTTTATTAATGCAACAATATCCCTGCAAAAAAATTTAATAATCTGTTAAATTTAGTTGATGTAAAACTTATTTTATGCACTGCCGATATAAACGCAAAGAGTGCATTAAATCTGTTTTCTATTTTTTAATCGTAAATTGATCTTATTAAAAAATCATTAAGAGAAGTGGAATGAAGCAAAAATAAATATTTCATTTTGAACACTACATTTGGAGCATCACTACTCCCTGGTTTCTTACAACGACCTTTTTTCCCTGTAAACCAACCTATTTTTTTCGGACGGGGCATATCCAATTTTTATTCTTCATGTCTTTTTCAAGTTCAATAAAAATAGAGAAATAATGATCCCGCCTTCTTTTGCTCTGCTCCAAATACAAGATACATCAGATGCCTTGAATTCGACAAGAGGCAACTGATAGTTTTTAGATATTTCGAAACGCATACTGTCTAATCTGTACAATAGGCAAACACTCATTACTGTCAAAAGATGGAAAAGAATTCTGAGATACCATTTTTACAATGGTGTTTTGATATAACAAATTGTTGTAAGAGAGTTCATTAGGTCGTGCACATGTTATGGAATATAGCAATATTGAGTCATCAACTCTTTTTATGTGAAGTCTAATAATAGAGCCCCAATAATAGAATTTAGAAAATTCAATGCCTCGTTGTCATAGCATTTGATATCTCTCAAAGTAACATAATTTTTTCTGGTATATAATATTTTTCGAGACTTGCTCTTTCTTTGCCCTATTATCCCCCACAGTTCCCAAAAACTGTATGCCAAGGTTTTCTAGTTCTATTTGAAGCTTCGTAGTAGCTGATACCAATTGTTAAAATATAATTTATGTTACATACATGATCTTAGTTATAGTGGAAACCAGACGAAGAATAACATTCCCGCTTTAAATATGCAGTATCTGGTACCGAAGGATCGTGAGTTTTGTTCGCACAATATTTGTAGTAGCTCCAATCCATCACGGTATAAAGATTGACCAGGTTATGACCTCTTCTTTATTTGGCTCATAGCTTCATGGTCATACAAGCCATTTTTCTTTTTAACTTTTTGTGTATTATATTAACTGAAAAACATGATGAAACGTCCAATGTTAAGATACAAAAACAATACTCAGTCAAGCGCAATTATTTAATTCGCTTTTCTAAATATAAATCGTTTGAAGGAATGTGAATGAGTACTTGTGTAAATCCAGAGAACTTTCCAGGCATTCGGCTAAAATATTCTCTTTGCAATTTGATAAGAACGATTGAAATTGAAACGGGTGAAATGTCCAGCTTAGCGAATAATACACGCTAATATATGAAACCGATTCCAGCTTGAAAGATAGTATAGTTCTTTACACGATAGGTGGCGCTGGTTGTATAGAAGACAATATATATTTTCTTTAATTCTTATTAAAAATAATTTTCTCCTTTCGTATTTCTTCGAATACAACTTATTTTTCTTTTTACATTTAAAATAATATTATTATTTTGAACGCTATCATGTTAAAAAATCGAAATCTTAAAGGAAAGGTAACAGACCCACAACAGAACTAGTAACGTGAGTACCTACTACCTATATAATATAAAACTGCCAGCATAAAAATGCATAAAATAAACTGAGACGCTGTAGAACAGATCAATTAATATCAAAATTCGAGAGCAGTACCGAAAGTACCGAGGTCCAATTTCAAAGTAACGAGTGTATGCTTCCCATGTAACGAATCGTTGCAGGTACCGAAATGTTACGAATATTTCCATCACTACCTACAACGACTTCACAAACAAAAAAAGCAAAACCGGTCTTATATAAAAAGCCTTATTAGCTCAGCAAAACACAGAAGAAACGTTATCCAAAGGCAAAAGAAAAAAGAAGAGAAACAAAGGAAATAAGTAGAAACAGCAATGTTGATAGTAGGAGAACGGGAAAGAAAAAAATAGCGGCGAAGGTCAGCAAAGGTACTACGAAAAACTAATAAAAGGATAAAGACACAAGCTGCAAATGAGAACAGTTAGTACGTCGAACATATACCAGAAATTTGTGAAACCACCAACACGGAAGCAAAAGAAGAAATCACAACAGAAATCGAAAATATATTTTAGGATTTACAGGAGACAGTTGACGAAATAGAGAATGCAGAAGCAACACCACCAAAGTTGGAAGAAAGTAATCAAAGGCATCGTCAATAATGGACAACAAGAACCGCGTCACATTAAAAAAAATAAATATTAGGTATAACAAAAATAATAATGCTGCATAATCTATATAAATAAAAATGATATGCTTGAGAACGGCTGGACCGATTTGGATAATATTTTTTTTTTAATGTTCGTAATAATCCGAACAAGGATTTTAGGGAAAGAAAAATTGGAATCGGCCAATCCTTTCCTGGTATTACACTATATATTTGGAAACTGCCTAAGAACGGCGTCAACGTGAGAGCTCAAATTTTGTACACGGCATTTTCGTAAAAATTGCAAATACAAGTTCAAAAATATACTGAATCGGGCTACCCCTTCTTCTTGTTGCCGTACAAAAAATGTTCACTATATGCGTAATTCTTTTTTTGGTTTGTTCGTTATTGTCATGGAAAAGTTTACAGGAAAAGAAATTGCTAGTGATTCCACGGTCAACGCCAGCCGATGACTTAACGCATGTTTGAAGTCACATGTTTTATGGAAACAAGTCAAGACACTCAAATTAAGTATCAACATGCGTGTCGAGTTGCAGAACAACCAATCTGGAGAAGTAAATGGTTTTCCAATAAGAGGTGTTATTTTGATATTCAGAGAAAAATGCCATTTTTTGAGATAAATGGTCGGATCTTTATTTCATTATAAAGAGGAAGGTATGCCGTTAATAATTGAAAATAACATTAGCGAAATGACCATCACGACCACGCCTACAGGACCATATCCTTTTCATGAAATTTTCTATTAACCAAATCGCAAAGTGGCTGCCCTATGTCCTCCATAGCCTCACGAATACCATCTTTAAGGTCTTGAATCGAGGCTGGGCTGTTGGCGTAGACCTTGTCTTTCACGTGGCCCCAAAGGAAGAAGTCGCAAGGTGTTAAGTCACAAGATCTCGGTGGCCAATTGTGATCACCTCTTCGAGAGATAACATTGTCCGGAAAATTTTCCCGTAAAAGATCAATGGTTTCGTTGCTTGTATGGCACGTAGCGCCGTCTTGTTGAAAGTAAACGTTGTCCAGATCAATACCATCCAATTCCGGCCATAAAGCATCATTAATCATCTGTCGATAGCGCAATCCATTCACCGTAACTGTTGCTCCAGCCTCATTTTCGAAAAAGTAAGGTCCAATGACCCCGCGGGACCATAAACCGAACCAAACAGTCACACGTTGAGGATAGAGAGGCTTTTCAACAATAACTCTTGGGTTTTCCGAGCACCAGATGCGACAATTTTGCTTGTTGACGAAGCCATCGAGGTGGAAATGGGCCTCATCACTCAAGATGAGTTTTCGATGGAATTCCGGATCATTTTCATGCATTTCAAGGACCCAATCAGCAAAGACTCGACGTTGTTGATGATCGACCGGCTTGAGTTCTTGTGTTAACTGAACTTTATAAGCCTTAAGACCCAAATCTTTATGCAAAATACGGTATAATGACGTTTGTGGAATGCCTAATTCCAAAGAACGACGAGGAATGTACAAACCTGAGCTTTCTTCAACACTTTCGGCTACAGCAGCAATATTCTCGGCTGTTCTTGAGCGACGTGCACGGGTTTTATTCTTCACATCACTAACTTGCCCCGACAGCTCTAATTTTTCTACCAATTTCTGTATTGCGGTCCGACAAGGTGCTTCACGACGACCCAAAAATGTTCGAGTTTTACGAACTGTCTCTGCCACATTTTCACTATTTTTATAGTGAATTTTAATAAATTCAATGCGTTGTTGAATCGTGTATCGTTCCATTTTTATTAATGGCGTAGTTTCTACTTGTCAAATGTCAAAAAATGACAGCTCCAAAAGTGACATCTACCGAAATAGCGGGCTAATTAAAATAACACCTCTTATTGGAAAACCCTGTATTTTCAAAACAATTACTGGACATTGGCAATGGCAAAACCTTCGTTGACATTTCGACTGGTTGCATTACACATTTCCCGTCGATTTTTTCCAGTTCACAGAATCAAAGACCGAGCTCATTCAAAAGGTGTTCCCTAACATTGTTCAAAATTACAAAAATCATATTTGGTAGCGTCAATATAGTACGGTTGCGAAAAACATTGATGTCGGCGAATTGAATTTCAAGATTCAAAGTGAAATTGCTGGCGAATTGATGACGTACAAATCGGTTGATTCCGTTACTAACCAAGATGATGTCGTCAACTAACCGAATTTTTAAACTCGCTGGAATTGCCCGAATTGCCGCCTCACTATATCCAAATGAAAATTGAATCGGTAGTCTTAATTTTGCGAAATATCAACCAACCACGTCCTTGTAATGCCATCCGGCTTGCGGTGAACAAACTGACGTCATCGAAGCAACAATTCTTAAAGGAAAGTACAAAGGGAAAAAGTTTTGATACCACCGCATCCCGGTGTTTTCTCCTAATATAATAATGGCAACATTAGATTCGCTGTGATTCCAAACAAATGTTCATAGTCAAAATTGCATTTGCCGGTTCGAATATTTTGGTCGTCTCCTCAATAGCACTGTCCTCTTTCATCTGAAAATAAAACGACTATCTTAGTCAACGAAGTCAAAATGCTTTGCCAACACTGTCGAACATGTCACCACATTACGAATTGTAAACTTTTTAAAAATTCAACGACGGAGCCGTCCTTGGAAACCACATCCGATAAGAGACTGGTGAGATAGTCTAAATTTGTATAATATGTTGATGCATTGGCTGCATGAGAGTCGTTGCATTTGGAGGAACAAACATTGTGATAATAATACCATCATCACTTCGAAGTTCGTCTTCTTGCAGATGCCTTGGAGCATTGTCAAAAGTGAACAATGCATTTTCTGGAAAATTACTGTTTTTCTTAAATACGCGAATGTATGATGTAACTACATTTATATTATGCACACAGAATATGATTTTTGAAGCAAATCTAAATCACAAAATCTATATACTCTGAATGAAACCAGTTTTAAATACAATTTTCGATGTCATTATAAGTCTGGCCTCTCTAGTGGCGATAAGCTTAGCAATTTTCTCAGTCAACCGTGCCTAAACGCACGGCTTGACTGCACTTAAATTGTGTTTGAGTTTTTTTTTTGCTCATTGATAATAACCGAATTCCAGGCCTTTCTTCAAAATTGTTCTTCCAATTAACGCTGGTATTAAACGATACGCTCTATGCAAATTTGAGTTATACGATTCTGTGTTCCTGTGGTGGATGTTTCACAGACTTTAAGTTTAGATGTTAGAAGTCTGCAAAAATCGTTGTAGCAACGCCATATTTTTTCGCAAGAATTTTGTACAATACACTCTTTTTTGCTTTGCTTCCAAACAAAAACAAAATTAGGATCTAGGGAAAGATTCTTTCATCAATGTACATCGAAAACAGAATAAAAAAACATCATATTCAAGGCATAAGTCAAGTGAAGTAAGTTTTTGTTTGCCAATTTTTCTCTTTAAATTGGCATTGTTTCTTTCCCTCGATGATTTCATCTTCATTGGTCTTCTTATTCTTTGGAGCTTAATATGCTCGGCCCTCATTCAGTGTCCTCTCTTATCTCCTTTTGTTGATGATTGTCCTTTTGGTTTTTTTGAACCTCCGTTGCGATGTCATCGTTCCTTCTACGGTTTCTGTGATGTGTCAGCCCTAATTGATGTCGTTCTCTTCTTCGTGTTAGTTTGTTAGTGAGAGGGTGGGGGAGGAGAAGGAGTGCATAGGTTTGTTGATTTGTGGAAGTCTTTGACAGAAAAATCTCCTAAGTTACTAACTATATCAGATAAAAGCTCTGAAGTACTAATGAGTTTGTTTGGGATTACCTTTTATAGTATTCCCCTTTTGTATCGTAGAATCAAAGAACATATAACTTAACAAGAAGCTTCATCTGGCCTCTAAAAATGCACAAGTTGTATGCTTAATTTTGGAAACGATCGGGAGCTAACACGGGAAAAAGCAAAGGTTTTCGATTGAGAGAAAATTGCTCTGTTCTCTACCACAAAACAGTTGTACACACGCCGACGCCATGCACAGTTTTATGGTTCAGTATTCTGCCTGGCTGAAGTGGCGAGCCGGTTTTTCTATTAATTAAGGAACTCGAAAATTTTTCGTAAGAACTTTTGCACAATATATTTTGGCTACCTGCAGTCATCAAAATGTTAAGCCCAAGCACACGAATCAATGCAACTGACTGTGACTGTGAGCGTGTCTAGATTGCTTGTCGCCCACCAATTCTTATCCCTTTCGCTCATCTTAATATTCTCCCTCTGTTCTATGTTATGCAATGTAAATGAAAATTCTCTCAAAGTATTGTTGATGAAACCGGTTTTCTAGGAAAGAGGTAAAAGAAGCAAAGAGAACACGAAATGCAATGCATGGGCATGATGCGATATACGAGATGCGTATTCTTTCTGATATTTGTTCTTTGGTAGAACCAGATTCTACCAGTATTAGAAACTTCAAGTCTCAAACTTTGTAAGGAGCAAAGATATTTGAAGTCTACCGAGATGAGAAGTGCTGGCAGATTATTAATAAATGGGCTATACCCTAGAGAGACTGTCTCCATAATGATTTCATTTGAAATTCAGTCATTTCAAAGAAATGAAGAGGTGACAGACTGAACGAAAATTATTTCATTTGGAATGTCATTGACAGTTGGTCATATGTGAACAAAAATAATTCAATTAAATGGTATCAAGAAAATTTTCGAGTATTTGCTGTATTTGAGCATTTAGCAGAAGGTAATTTATTTTATTGAAAGCGCTCAAAAGAGAAGAAAAACTGCAAATAAATTAGCTGATGGCTGCACTGCTGACTTTACTGGAAAAACTTTCCATTAAATTCAGCTCATTTTATACTGTCATTGAAATGGCAATTTAAGTGAAGTAAACTTTGCTCCATTTGAAAATAAAGTGAAATGTTGCAAATGGGTCATTGATGGACTTCATTTGTGTGACACACTGCACATTTGACTCCATTTAATTAAAAATGAAGTCAATATGGAGACAGTCTGTCTAGAGTATTAGAGTGGGTAAGAATTTTCCGAGATGTTTGTTCGCAATTTAGAACAGGTACTCCTTCATGGGAATGACATTGGCTGCTTCATAAATTTCGGAATGTACCTAGTGCTTACCGTTAGGTCTTCTATGGACCCCGTACAAGCTCAGAGAATTTTCCCCTCGAGAATGCCTTGGTGTTCAATATAGGTGGGTGAGATTGTGTGCCATACTGGAAAGTAATATGTTAACACTGGTGTAATTATTTGCGTGTAAAGCAGCGGTTTTGTTTGTGTTGAGAGTATATTTCTGAAATTGGTTATCGGGCTGAGTAGATTATAGACGTAGCTAGCCATTTTTATTATGGCTTTCGCGTGGTTATTGAATTTTATGAATTCGCGGAAGTTGATACCAAGGTATTTACCTTCGGGTGTAGGTCTGATTTGACATGCATTGTAGACAGTTTCTATGATCTTCACTTTAGCAGCTTGTCTATTTCGCCTTGTGCTGGACTGCGAATATATTTTAGCTAAGTTTTTTGTGCGTTTATTTTTAACATGCATTTTTTTCGGTAAGAGTCAAGTTTGTTGAGATATAGGTTGACTTTTTTATAGCTAAAATCAGCAGCGATATGGACATAAATGAGGAATTCGTCTGCGTAAAAGAGTGTTGTACCATTCCCTTTGGAAAGTGGGTCTGAAGTGTATTGTTTGAAAAGTACTGAGCCTAGAATAGAGCCCTGGAAGATACCAGCTTCAATTGCATTGAGTTTGGATTTGAGATTCTCTATTTCCACATATAATTTGCTAGAAGTTATGAAACTGTGGATAAGTCTCTTGAGGTGTGAAGTAAACCGAACTTAAGCTTGAAGATGTGTCCTCCTGTTTATAGTGAATCGAATACTTTTTCGACATCTATAAAGCAGCCTACATTCATTCCTGTTTAAAGCTTCAAGGTATAAGCACAATTGCGAATGCGATGACTGAGTTTGAGCGTAGTTACATAAAATAAGACATACCATGGAATGTTTCTAGAGCCAATCGTTCACTACATTAAAATCCGCCGTCACAGTCTTAATTGTGTGTATACTTTCAATGTTCAATCTTTTCCAGTATTTTTAAATTTTATCCGTTTATCTTTTATAATATTCTAAAATAAAAATATTTTTTCATCTTTTCGAAATTCGACCATATCTTAATTATTCGAATTTTTAACTTATTTTTTTTTAATTATTTTACTTTTAGAATAACAAACGATGCACGTGAAGATGAAATGGAAGACAATATGGGTCAAGTAAACACAATGATTGGTAATTTGAGAAATATGGCTCTTGACATGGGATCTGAACTTGAAAACCAAAACAGACAAGTCGACAGAATCAACCGCAAGGTAAGCTCTCAATTAGTATTATGATTAAAAATTATTAAAAAATATTTTAACATAAAAATTATAAGGTTAAATATAAAGAATTTTTCTCTTAACTAATATAAATTTTTTAAATTTCTTTCTTGCATACCTGGTTCACTTCTATATAAATAATATAAAAAAAAAAAAAAAAAACAAAAACAAAGGGTGAATCAAATGAAGCCAGAATAGCAGTCGCAAACCAGAGAGCTCATCAGCTCCTTAAATAAATTTCTTGTTACCTTTTTAAATTAAACATTAATAATAAAATTTAATTAATAACTAAAATATCGTTAGATTTTTTGGCTCATATTGCTGTGATGAATAATGTGTATATCAAAGAAAAACAGTCATCACTCAACACAAATAAAAAAAAATAAAACTTCAACTCCGGCTTTAGTTCTTATTACAAACAATAGTGAAAGAAGATTAATTTATTAAATATTTTCGGATTTTCTTGTTTTAGAAGAAAATTGGGATATAGATTAAAATAATACGAAACAAAAAGAAAACTTAGAAAGAATTGAACACAGTTTGCCTCTTATTTTGAGAAGACAATGTATTTAAAAAAAAAAAAAAATGTAGAAAATCAAATTGCTTGAAATGCTCGAGTAAAACGACAGCTTTTTATATTTACATGTACCCTGTACATTTAAAAAAATATTTTATACACACGCAATGTACATTTAGTTTGATTTTCCGATTTCCTTTTAATTTTATTAAATTCTGAGGAAAGAATCATAAATATAGGGAAAAGTATAGGAGAAAACAAATTAGAGCTTCCATTCCTGTAACCTTTTCCTTTCCCCTTAAAATCTAATGTAAAAAATGAAGAGAGTAGCCTAAATTTAAAAGAAATATTAAAAAGAAAAATCATTGAGCTTTTTTGCATAAGTGCTCATTATTAATTATTTACTCATAAAAAAAAAAAAAAAAATAAGAAAAAGTTTAAAATTCAAGTCGAGAGTCCATTCAAATATGAACTATAGTGTATAGGTCTGCAGAATATTTATTAAAACAATTATTACTTTACTTTAGTTAAATCTTTTAACATTTTTTCTAATCGAAATCGAAATTATATATATACATAAAAAAAAAGCAATTTTACAAGAATAAATTTTAAGATTTTCATTTTGTTTTTGTGTATTAGATAAAAATGAATAACGAAATGTAAAATAGAGCAACGGGGAAGAGTAATTTTAATAAATTGTAGATTTAAAGTAAAAGTAAAAAGTGACGAGTTAGAGCGTAGAAACAATGTAAAATAAACAAAACTCATAAAAAATGCAGAGAGAACCTTTGGACCAAAAAAACAAAATAACAAAAATAGTGTCACCAATATTTTAGGGAATTTATTCTCTTTTGTTTATTTTTATTACATGATATTATTATATATTTACAATTATGTATATAATTTTAAATGCAAACAAAAAACTTTCTGCAAAATGCTATTATGGTCCTCAAATATTCAAAAATTAGTTGAACTGTGAAATGTAGTGTACTAGGGCGATAATATTGCTCTCGCTCAATCAGGCCGATCATTACAAGATCTTTAACCTATCTGGACATACTTCCAAAAGTCGATATATTAAATATTACCATTCAAAATTTTTAATATCATAAACTAAGAGTTACTTGATTACTTACTCTTTACTAGTTTTAACTACTACGCAATATGGTGGAATGTAACAATGTTCCTACAATTAAACACACGTGTACCAGATCGAATGGAAGCTGATTTCTCTCATAGTTTTACGACATGTACGTTACCACCTTGCTATAAAGTAATCTGATTTATCAGACAAACCAATGCAATCAAAGTTTAAGAAAAAACTTTGCTACTTTGAATCAGATGGAAACGTATGTCAGATTATCAGAACAAGCTCGGGATCGGATGAGATTAATGAAAAACAAGGTACTCGGTCTTGTTATCTTGACGATTGCCACCACGATCGTGATCGTTTGAACTCGTAGTAATAGTGATTGTAAAATAATATTTTCTAGCATTAGCTTGCCAAATAAGTGAAGCTATGAACAAATCCGTTAAAATGTCTTTGTTGTAGCGTGTACACGGTATCTGTCGATTGTGACGAAATATCATAAATAAATAAAGTTGTGCAGATTCGTATGTCTATTCAATAAATTTCAGTTGCCAAAAATATTGTAGTATCATAGATATACTGAAAAGTAGAGACAGGAGCAATCACTTGATATTTATCACCTTTAGCAGAGGGTAACACAATAGAATTGGTCGTCGTTAATATTATCAATTGAAAAAAACGAAGTGGTTTCATTTTCAACTTGTTGCTTTAAAGTTATAACTAGAATTGAAGCACAAATAGTTCCCAAAAAGAAACGTTGACTAGTTAACCAGGTACAAAGCGTTGAACCGTTTATCCAAGTATAGTACCATTTGACGGTTATATATCGTACGAAAGCTGGTTGATCGTTGAAACGACTTTGCTCCACAAGGCGGACTACTGCTTTTATCTATTCTGCAATGTTATCTGACTCTAAACCCCGCATCTTAACATGGTTACCAATGGTCCAATGGCCCGTTAATATCTCTACTAGTTTTCGGGTGTCATCTCTGCTCCTCCGTAGCAGTTGGACTCTTTTATTCCTATTTTACATATGCCATAATAGCTTCGCAGTACAACAGATGTCCACACATACGATATTGCATCTGAGCTATCTATTTCGGAACATTTTTTTGCTAGCTCATACGCTATTTCATTGCCCTCGCTATTTCTATTATTAGGCACTCATTATAGAGTCACATTGTGCCGTATAGAATTATCTTTTATGTTGCCTTAGCATAACTGCACCAGCTTTGATTTTATCATTCCAACAACCATGGCCTTAATGGCCATTTGGCTGTCAATATATATGCAGATGTCTTAATCCGACAAACTACGCATAAATACCAGCAGTATTTCTTGTTGAATCGCCATCAATTCTGTCTGAAAAATACTACGTTTGTCAGGCAATCTATATGATTCGTTTCAATGCCAGTTACAAATTAATTATGGATCACTTTCTTCTAATGCCAATTTATAATTTTTGCTGGCTAAAGTGGATTCAAAAAGGCTAAATATAACCATAAAATAGCTAAGTTGACAATTATGGAGCTTATGGAATTTATCAAGTCCTCTTTCGACTGTTGTTTAACAACTGAAAAAGTTCTCCAACAACAATCATTATAACTGTGTTCTGCCGTGTTACAATTTGAATCAATCTCAATGACATTTTCTCACAACTCCTCCAAATGTATTTGAAGCCTTAAAAATCTACTCTTATTTTAACTAGTGTTTAGGTTTAATTAATGTCTTTGAGGTTACTGTCCTATGTCCTAGAGTATATATAAGACAGTGGTCTATTTACAATCCTTAAGAGGTTAAGGCTGCTTTTAAAATGCTCAGTCTCTTTAGTGAATTTTTGTTTCTTTTTCTTATTTAAGATACAAAAAGTCTCATTCTCTATTAATTATATAACAAAAATAGTAATTGCAGAAAGTTGTTTTTTGTTTACCTATATAATTGTAGGCATTTTCGTACTTCATATAACATCCAGACCTGATTTCAGTTTACCATTAAACGAAATCAAAATTAAAGGTTGAGTCTTGGACAATGCATGAAATTAAACTGCACTTAACTTAACGTCAAATTTATATATCTGAAATTTTCCAAAAGGTAGAAATAAACTTTTATTGCGAGTATATCATATGAGGGTACATATATAGATGACAAGCATATTATATATACAGGGTGTCCCGCATTAAGTACAAATATCTTGCAAGATGATAGTTTTATTGACGACAAGTCATAATTATTTATATGGAATATGAGGGAGAGGGAGGGGATGGTAGTAAATGTGTCATTTACAGAAGGGTAGGGTAGGGTATTTATGTTTTTGGGTAATTTTTTTTTTTTCACTTAACATTTTTCACCTTTGTTTAGAATCCTTTAACTCAATATTTAATCTTCAAAAACTTGCAGCACATTATTATTTTTAAACTGTAGGGGACTTAAAAGTGCATGTAAACAATATCGCAAAGCGTTAAAGCAACGCTTACATTTAGTTAGATAAGTACTTAGGGGTATCAAATTAAAGGTGAAGAAGTTTCGAAACATACAATCACCCTTTGGCAGGAAATTTTGATTCCAACCATTTTTAGTTGAATAATACAGGATAGCTGCCTTCCCGCATTATCTATAATATTTAAATCCGAGGAAAAATATATTTTAAGAGGCAAAATATCTATTCTGTTATAACCCGAACTCTATGTATTATCAAATTCTCTCCAGAAACTTCTAGTATTATAAATCCTGATGAGTTTGTCAATAACTTCACTCCATGATAATTTCACCGCCCATTTATGTGTGAATTTGAAAAAAAGTGATCTAATGTGAAATCTTTAAAAAAATAATAAGATCATTCATCACATCCTTCCAAGATAAAACTTCTCATTGATAAAGATTAATACTTCTCCATGTTTGCCTATTTTATATGCTCCCGAACGAATTTCAGCCAGTAGTGTGTGGTTTTTCTTAGAAGGCATTAATACCATTGAAAAATCTGCCAAGTTGATCGGAATAAGATGAATTTAGACAGACTAAAAGCAAATCGAATGCAATCATTAATTATTACATCTCAATTATAAATTTGCAAATTTTTGGAAAAATTAAGAATTAATTAATAAAATTCGGAGAATAACAGCAAATTTATACACGCGATAATGATTAATATTCCGTCTCTATCTATTCAGATTGAATGGAAAAGATAGTACTCTAGATTTTGTTCACACAGCGAAAGTTGAAATCCTTCCCAATGAGGGTCCACACACAATCCATGATACTTGAAATGACTCATTTTTTCCTGATATTTGACCGTGTGAACAACGATCCAGTAAAAGTTCAAGTAACATTGAAGACTTGAAAGATATCAGAAAAATGCTGATTTTCATCAAGTATTATTGAGCATTCTGTGGAAGAGCTACTAGAACTTGAAAAATAATTTTGAACAGTGTGTGTGGGCTTTACCTCCGGCGATGTTACTTGACATAAAAGCTCATAACGGGATCCGAAGGAATTCAAACACTAACAAAATAAAAGTTACAGAGGTTTGAAAATTAATTTTATTTAATATGTAAACCCTTATTGTAGTAGCCTTTGAGGAATAAGGGCGATCAACGTTTTAACGCTCTTTGTATCATTTCTAAAGGAATCAATTTGATCTCTCGTTGTAATAGTCTTTTCAATTGGTTTATATTTTCAACTTTTTTCTTATTAATTTGGTTTTTTAAATATCCTCATAAAACATAATCACATGGTGATAGGTCCGGTGATGAAAGAGTTCATATGTTGGGTGGAATGAAACGTACTCCTTTTGTTTCTTCTTTGACGTATACGATGGAGCCGAATCTTCGTGAAATATCCAATCATTTTCGGGATATGAACTCTTCATATTTTTTAATAATGGTTTTAAACATTTCTCAATATAGTAAACGAATTAAGTTTGGCACCTGGTTCAACAAAAATGGGTTTTGTGGCTTCATTGTTAGAAATACCCATGAAAACCATTACGCCCTTCGGGTGGGACGTCTTTGAAAATACACACAAATCTTTTTGTGATTGTTCTCGACTTACACCGGGTCTACACAGGCTTTTTTTTAGGCCTTAACAGTAATTTAATCTGCCAAAAGTCCAGTGTGGACCACTTGGACGCAGCCGAAATCTTCGTCAAGGCTGTTCTGGCAAGGCAGATATGTAGGCAGTAGAACGGATTTTTTGTGGGTAGTAAAATGACATTTGTGAAAAAAATGGCAGACGTGAGGTTAAAAAAGTGCGATATTGTGAAATTAATAAATTTTTATCAATATCAAACATATCTCTTAAAGATAAAAATGGATTAACCCACGACATGGCGACAATTGACAATGAGCTGCTTTGACTGAATTTTTCCACTCGTAAGAGTGACATTTGTAATCACCGTCTTGCCAGAAAAATAAGTCTGTGTAGAGCCGGCGTTACGTACTGAACTTTTCGGTGACTGTCGGCATTCATTAGATAAAACCAAGCTTCGTCGACCGTCACATACTTTTTCCACTTATTACACTTTAGCAAGTTGTATAGACCACGAGAACGTTCATGTCTTTTTTGAATAGTATTTTCGGAAAGATTGTGACCTTTCGGTTTTTTTAGTAATTTTAATTTCAAAATACGTTTTAGGGTGTAGACACATTAAAATGTTTTGCGAGATGTTTTTGTGTTGGAGGATTATCTTTAACGTAATTTTTCGTAACCTGTCAATTTGCGATTTTGTTAGGCTCGATTTTTTTCCACTACCAACTTTACGTTCTTGCGATCGTAGAGCTGGTAACCCCTTATTTTTTACTCAGATATTGTTGCCTTTGAAACATTAAAACTTTTACTTTTACACTTTTTTTGTATCACAGAAAAACTGAATTGTCTTTTGAGTAATTCAAAAATGTACACTTGTTGCTCTTTAGTCAACGTCTTTGTTATATGACAGCTTCCCGCCAATTGGTATCATAGGAATGAATTGTGTGACTTCAAAACTTGTAATGGTAACTTAGATTATTGCTTTCGATAAGTGGTTCAGTAGTAAATGCAATGTAAAGTCGTTCGGTTTTTAAATGTACCTACCTGTACATTTACTTGACAAGTATCACTGACCGTGTGTAGGTAGATCCCCAATGACAGAAGTTGAATTGAGTAGATTTCTAGTTACTTTAATGTTACTGATGTAGTATGTAGTATTCCTATTTCACGAGCATTTAACCAAGCCAGGCAATGAATAGGCACTTTCTTACAAAAGGGTCAAGGTAATTTGGAAGATCTGCACAGTTCGGTGTCCTAATTATTATTCCGAGTTTGCAACCTTGAGCGACCGCCTTTTTTCAAGCACATGAAAATAGGTCACGAGTTATAGCGGAGTCAAGCTCAGCAAATTTCTACAATTCGGAAAATCGCTGAATTTTTTTCTTGAATTTTCAGTAAGTTCCGATTACTTATCCGTACTACCGTTTTTTACTCATTTCTGCACAACAAATATACAATAATTACAGAGCTTCTAGATTAGATTGTATGACTTTCTTTTAGGAAACGAATATTAGAAAATGAGTAAAAAACGGTACAAAAGCTGAAAAAAATTTCATGGTCTATAATTTTTCCAATTTTTAACCTAGTTGCGCTGGAGAAAAGTTATTCTCGAAAAACTTGCTTTGGGTACCATTTTCTCAACCCGCCATATTGGGAGCGAGCAGCAGTCGCTCAAGGTCACAGATTCGAAATATTAATTAGGACACCGAACTGTACAAATATACCAAATTAAAACTTTCGTAGACCTTTTGTTGCGAAAGCCCCCTTTTATGTTCTTTTTTTTATGTTATGTCATTTCGTGTGTGACAAATAAAAATAAAGATGGTAGAGCAAAATGGATTGGACACCCACGCATAATATTTAAAGTTATTTTAATTTTTGAATGTCCATCCGTCCGTTCGCACGATAACTCGATAACGCGTTCACTAAGAAGGCTGAAATTTTGCGCAAGAGCTTTTTTTAAAAAAAAGTTAAAGTTAAGTTCAAAAATGGGCAGAATCGGGCAACTCCTTCGTAGAGTTGCCATACAAAAATTTCGTTCTTAACTATATATTTGGACAGTGCCTGACAGCACGTCAACGTAGAAGCCTTCTTGGTGTTGGCATATAAAAATTTAGACTATTTACGTATTAAAAACGATCAGTCCTAGACGTTTTTATTGTACTAAAAAGTTCTTCAAAATGTGAAGTCCTATGAAATTGATTATAACCATTTTTACTGTCCGACGAAACGTTCTAGAAGTATATTCGAAAACCCACTTCAAAGATCAAACTTGCACAGATGGGTGACCAGACGAAATGACATACGGGTATTCATCTAGGGTATCATAAGAATTAGTCTTAGACCAATTCTAGGTTTTTTTACTTGTTAAAATGATTTTTATCTCACTTTCAGTTAATTATTTTACTACGATCCATTTTACCAACCACAAAATTCATTAATTCGTATTGCCTGCATCGAATTCTTGAATAATAGGAAATAACTTGACACCCGATTTATTTCAAATATTCAAACTAATCTATGCTGGCAAAAAAAGTTTTTTCTACCTGTTATATATTTTTAAAAAGAAACAAATATTATGGATGTTTTCCTGTCATATTAATGTGGAGCATTTGTGAAAACTTTGTGAGTACAAAAATGTCCATTCTCGAAATTGACCTACCAATCCTTCGTTATCTATGTTCATTGTTTGTTATTTTAGTTCTTTTCAATCAATGTATGAATATGCATATTCAAAGATTTTATCTAATTTTAATTTTAATTTTCCTCTTTATATTTTATTTATTTTTTATATTTTTTTCTTTTTTATTTAGGGTGAAGATAACAGAATACGTCTTGATGAGGCCAATAAAAGGACAAATGAACTGTTGAAAAATTGATAATGCATAGTATAACTGTAAAACAAACTTCTTCAGTTCCATAATTACAATTTCATAATATTATTAATATGTTATGTAAATTATTTGTTAAATTCATAAAAACATATTTATTTATATTTAGCATACATTAAAAGCAATACTTTTGATTTTAGTATTTGTTGGCGGCAAAAAGTTGGAGTCTGTACGCACAACTATTTAGATAAAACTAATAAAATCTATTTTTTTTTGTTTTCCCAATTAGTGTAGTGAATACATTATGTATATCAATGTGGACGAAAGGATTTGAGTTTTTGTTTTTACTGTTTATTAAATTGAAATTTTGTGAAAACAAAAATATTATGAAAAAAACACGATAATAAAGATAATAATCAAATCAAACTACATATTATAACAACAAAAGAATATTGCTTTCTGAATGAGACTTAATTGAAATCATATCAATAAAAGTGTTTAACATTTTCACCGTACAGAAGTACAGAGTTTATTAAAGATATTTTTGTTGAATGTAAAAAAAATATTTTATTTATTTCTTTTTTTTTTTTATTTTATGTGAACAACGTATTTATGTAAAAATCAATATTACTATTATTGTATTTTATTTGTGATTAGTGGCTACATTTATATACTATATATTAAGTAAATATAAATTAGGAACGTATCTTAAATCTGAATGCTCATTATTATTCTCACTTTCACTGCTACTATTTAAACACAAAATGGAAACGGAAGGTTTTCATTAATTAATTTGGCTCAGGTTTCGTATAAACTGGAAAAGGTTTTATTTAACTTAGGATTTCATTTAAAAAAATTTAAAAAAAACGCATAGGCATATTTAGGTAATGAATATCTACAGTTAGTTAATTCTTAACTTAAGCTACAATTCAAGTCTTAAAAAGCGCATCTTTAAAGCTTTGTCCAAACCAATTGAACGTTCGTCTATTGTGAACTATAAGACTAATTAAACACTAAATTAATAAAATGTAAATACTAGTGTATTGAAAACAAGTTTATTGCGAAAGAAATAAAATTTGAATTACGGTTAAAATTAACCCTTTGCACTTCAGAAAAAATATGTATTCCTTAGCTACGATATTATGATAGCTGATAACTACAATAGCTATGATAACGTAAGCAAGCCAGTCCTGTCGCCATAGTAGCGACAATGGATTTGTACTTCATATTTCAAATGTCATATTATCGGTGACAACGGAGTACAAAGGATTAATATTTCTGCAGTAGACCTTCTATAATCCAGCGCTTTCAGACGGGCGTGAAGGGGGTATCAAGTTGAGACATTTTAGTGAACGCTACTGTAAAATAACCGGCTAAGTGCGAGTCGGACTTGCGCACGGAGGGTTCCGTACCATCGTACAAAATGTAACACTATGTACTTTTTATTTATTTATTTTTTAATGAGAGTAGGCGTCATGTGAAAAAATAATGCTGTGATTTGAAAAAATAATAAAAATGCTGTCATTTAAAAATCATTTGAAAAAAAAATGCCTACTTATGATAATAATAATGAATGAGAATAAAGGGAAAGGAAAAAAATGCCGAAAAAATCACGTATCTTGTAAATAGGTGCCCACTTTAATTTTTAATATTATTTTATTTTTATTATTTGTTGTTATAGCGGCAATAGAAGTACACAATCTGTGAAAATTTCAACTGCCTACCTATTACGGTTAATGAGATACAGCCCAGATAATAATAAGATTGAGAATAAAACGAGGAAAAAAACGCCGAAAAAATCAGGTTTTTTGTATGGGGGCCCCTTTAAATTTTTAAATTTATTTAATTTATTATATTTGTTGTTATACATACATAGTCTGTGAAAATTTCAACTGTCTACCTATTACGATTCATGCGATACAACCTGGTGACGGACGGACAGCGAAGTCTTAGTAATAGGGTTCTCGTTGTTACCTTTTGGGTACGGAACCCTAAAAACAACTTCCGATCGGTCAGTTGCATCTTTATTCGTCTGCCGTGAACTTATTGTTCTCTTTCGTATTTTAGTATAATAAAACATAACGTTTTGTGCATTTTGTCTGTTTAAAAACTTCTATTTTTTGCATGAGCAAAATACACCCAGTTACAAAAAATTGGCCGCACAAGCAAAGAGAAAGTTTTTTCGATGTTGATTCCTGAATCCTTTATCAATGAGTGATTAAAAAGATTTTCAAAAAAGAGATTTTGGAAAGCGGGATAAAAAAAAACCGACCAAACATAGTATATTCATGTAGCCACTTAAAAGAAACAATGTTTTTTTTTATCTAATTATTCTAAAATAAATTTAATTTTAAAAGCCTTAAATTACTCATAAATTATTTTTACAAATAACTTTTCTTTATAATTTTGTTAAATTCCTTTTTTTTCCAGCCAAATTAAATGTTATATAGTATAGTATATAAGCGATTACACTCAAATACAGGCAATATCAGCCATTTATCAACAATACAATAAAAACTCAATAAAAAGTAATTATTTTCATAAAGAAAAAGAAATAAAAATATAATATTTATTGAGGTGATAATAAAAGTAAACTTCAGCCACCTTAAACAAAAAGACAAAAGTGAATTTAACAAATAAAAACAAACAAAAATATATTTAAAAATTTTCTTAAATAAAATTTCATAATATCTTTGTATGTATGTATGTATGTAGTTTAAAGAATAACGAAAAAAAAGAACAGAAGTGCTTAAAAAAAATTATATCAACAAAATATAACTTAAACTGCTTCAAATCAAAATTAAAAATATTTTGCTAAGCTGTGAACAATTTTTTTGTTATTTATACAATTAATATATTCAAAAATTCAAGAAAATGTTGCAAGAATTAAAAAAAAAACAAAAAAATCGAAATAAATTTCGAAAAGCTTTACATAATATAAACACGTGTGAGTATTTCTTGAATTATATAAGTTGTTAATGGGAATGATGCATAATTGTTAAGTTACTACATTTATAGTAATAAATATTGTTATATATTCAATTGCAGTCAAAATTATGTTGCGAAAAGTAAAATACTAACATTTTAAGGAGAAACGTATATTAAAACATTATTATTAGAGGTAAAAATCAGTACAAAATGGCATACTACGAATCCGTAACAAATCATCTTCCTCATCTGATAACGATGTACTTCGAGGGATAGAGGGTAGTACAAAGTAACTTTCACTTTCAGAAAATTCTTTCTCACTATCTTGACCGCTGAAAATACTCATATCTCATCTTATAGCTAGATACTTATTAGATTCTACATCAAAATTATATCGATTAATTTTTTTATCCAACCGAAACAATTTCATAGGCATATAATGTAGAGGCAGCATTAGCAAAAAGAATGGATGCTTAACTTGGTTTGAACTACTGCTATGACTCCGTATCGCCTTTTTTGAGCCAATTTAACCAACTTCCGATGACTATGACGTATTACTCTATCTAGATAAGAGCTAGTTATACAATTTTCTTTTGACTGTATTATATGCAGAGAATTTTAAGAAAAATACGTTTGAAATATAGTTGCGACTGTACCTACCTATCTCACTTGCAGTCATAAGAACAATAAATTGGCACTATGAATATTATAAGAACGAGCAAAAAAGACAGAAAGTGCTACCGAGCAGAAACAGTTTGATCCATCGCTGTGTAGAGGCAATATTTACTGAGTAATTCATATGAACACATTATTAGTACCAACTCTAGAAACTTGAAATTCTTGTAACGAACGAATACGGTATTAGCGCTAAAAACAAATATTCAATGAGCTCAATGGACCAGTTTTCAGCTAAGTATCACTTTGAAGGTGAAAAATAAACGGCCCACAATCATTTTACGAAGAATGGTCATGCAGCCCATATATAAGGCTATAAATCGACTTGTGATTAAAATGATTTTCCATGCAAGAAAAGCCAATTGAGGAAGTCAAATTCGAACAAAAGTCGTTTTACTATTTTATGGGTTTACACCTTTAACAGACCTATATCGTTTTTCCTTTTCTTTCTGATAAATACTGCCAAATGCTGAAGCATTTTCCATTACTAAACGCAATCTTTCGGACTCAACATTTGTATTTGTACATAATAACAAGAACAATAAGAAAAACGAACACTTATTCCAAAAAAAGAAAACAAAACCAGAAACCAAAAAAATATTCAAACATCAGAAACAAAATTAATAAAAATTCCAATTAATTAAAAATAAAATATGATCTTAATAACTAAAGTTGTGCTACATAATAGGAACATATTTACCGTCTACAAATTTAAAACTTTTGTAAAACTTAATTGATTTTAAGGGTTGCTCAAAGCCCGTTATTTCTGCGTGCATTTCTTTACTAAATATAATACTTTGTACGGTTTTTATTTCCATACGATTTCTTTTTTTTTTTTTGTTTTTTACTTCGTTAGAAAAGAAAAACTTCCTTTCAGGGGTAACATTACTATGAGGTGAGCAAGTCAAAATGAGTTCTTTGAACATGCATTCTTCGAAGATATTAATTTCTTTAGCCAATTTTTCCAGCCTTTTACTAAATCTCCTTTAAAATATACTTGGATTTGATCCTTCGAAAAAATTGTTAAAGACCTCCATTGATCGTTCAGTATTTCTGAAGAGGCTTCATTAAATGGGCATGTTTCCAAAAAGGGAAGAATAGCTGAGAGTACTCCCTTTCGAATTGTTTAAGGATCTATGTACATATGTGCTTTAGCAGACGCAGCTGGCTATCTGCAAAATCAAGTCGTCCCTTAAAATCTTCATACAGTTTAATGTATGTAGTACTGAAGAAGATTCTGTTTAATTTTACTGACATCTAATTCATCTGGGTATTTTTTTAAATGTTCCTCAAACTCGGATCCAAAGAACATGTTCAAAAATGGTAGATGAACATTTGAGTCCTTGTAATCAACAGAAATATTAATGTTGATTCATGGTGAATCATAGTTTGCAAAATTTTCAAAACGTGGAATCGAACAATATAGTATGTACCTAAATGAATCCCCCCACCTTGATTTGTTTCATAATTGCCGGCACAGTTATGTTTATGTTAACCAAAAAAGTCTGAAAATAGTAAAACATAAAATTCGGTGTAACTTTTTATATGAATGGAGGTAATCCACAAATATATGTATTAAATTAAAGACAAAAGTTGTGGTAGATTTTGACCTTTGCATGGAAGAGGTGGAATTTATTGAAATATTTGAAAACTTGTGGAAGAGTGACAACACTGTGTAGGAAGTTTGACACAATACTGGATAGCGCAGTTGTTTTTTCGGCGATATATCAACCTTTGGAACAATCCAGGGGCACATTACAGAATTAATAAATATTAAAACAAATTGTAATAAATGATTCCAAATTTACAATGGTTTAATGGATAAATTTATTTGAAAAATAATTGGGCTTTAAAATTTAATAATATGTATTTGAAATTTTATTACACATGTCAAAAGTATCATTTACATTCTTATTATTATCCTGAAGAAATCTGTTGGGTAATATGTGTTTAATTACAACTTTGTAATGCGTGTGCAGGGCCTCTTCCGGCTTGCGAATAATAACTCTTCACTCACTGGTTCATAACTTTGAAGTGAAGTTAAAATCAAACAAATTCGTAATCTGGCATTCTGAAAATCCCCCAGATATAGCGATTTTTAGTCGAATCTGACCATAAGTGATAAAGTTTGACTGTAATTTAGTAGCGGTCATTTTCATTTCTAAACTTTGACCACAAATTCGTAATTAGCGACCCTAAAATCCCACAGATATCGATTTTTAGTCAAATCTGACAATAAGTGATAAAATTCGTCTATCATGTAAAAACCTCGAAGCTTCGGCGAAACGTTCATGCTTCGAAGGATTTGGCTTCGAGCCACCTGATTCGAATTCTAGCAACATCTTTCCGTTCAAGTAGCCCCACAAGAAGAAGTGGTAAGCCGTCAGATCTGGTAAGCGAGGAGACCAAACAAATTCCGAATTTCTCGAAATGAGTCGTTGACGCAGAAGCACCATTGTTAATCTGGTTGGAAGATCTGAAACTGATCCGTGCTCCGAAAACCGGGCAACTAAGTTCTTATTCATGTTAGCGCTGAGAAGTACTCTGACAATAAAGTGCTAACGGTATTTCCTTTTAATTGAAATAATAGAAAGTGCAGGGAATTAAAAAAAAACTACCGAAGTAGCCACACAAACAATGTGTCCTCTATCCTGTAAAACAGACGTCAACAGATTTGTTTATAAGAAAAATAATTTCAAGCAAAAAAATAAATATTATAAAGCCCATAAATCGTTAGCGAAGAAATTTAAGAAAAGAAAATTCTAAGAAAATATAAAATGTGGATAAAAAGACGAAGCAAATTAAGAGCCATGGAAAATCTTTTGAGAAAATCACGTTTATTTCGTTTAAAAATCACCATTTACTTTTTTGACTCTTATAAACAAATCTGTTGACACTATACAAGCTCCGGCTTAGATATCAATGACTAATTATATAAAATATTGTACCAATTGTATGTATGTATCGGGAGTATGGCCCAGCGTTACACCGATCCTGGTTTAGTTGCCAGGCCCAGCCATACTCCAAACTACTCTAAACACATAAGGAAAAAGGTATTTGAAATAATCTGGGCGTTTAACTGCAACAGCAGATCTAAGGCTACTCCATCACAAGATAGCACACAAAAATTAAATAAATTTCATAAAATAATTTTGATAGGAATAATTGGAAAGGAAGCACTTTAATTCATGCATGTTTTTTTACCCTAGAAAAAATATGAAAAAATTGAAATTAAATTTAAAAAATAACACAAAATTTTAGGGATACCAACCGCTAAGAGGGTTTTTCATAAGCTGTCTCTTAGTATCATGTCGTTAACTAGTTAACCTTGGGGCTACCTTAGAAGCTCTTTATTTTTTCACCTTTAATAAATTGCATTTGACTTAGCTTTTGCTCCAAGTCACATAACACACACTTACACACGACCGCATGGAATTTAAAATAAAAATATAAAACATAGAGAAATATTTATGAAAATTTTAGGGAAACACAGCACTATGAGAAAATATAAATCGCTCGAAATCAAAACATGCTGGGAGTGGAGTGGAGGCGAGGTGGTAAGGTAAATCCACTGCACACACAATTGTCATCAAAAATTGTATAATTTTATGGAAAAAATGCTTAGCTTGACTATATCTCAGGTTCCACTTCGTTAAAAAGTTGAAGTGTATAAACTAATTTGCGTAGTATGCAAAAAAGGGATATATAGAGCAGAATATAAGGTTATTTGGGACAGTAACTTCGCTTGTGTAATCCATGCTTTAGCTGAACGAGAACAACTAATGTTCATAGCTACGACAAAAATTCTGTGCACTATATTTCCTGTAAGGATCAAGAGTCCTCATTGATTAACCTACTTCAAGTAAAAATAACATGTGTCGCCTTATTTTTGACTACTTACACCTAGCACTTGTTTACTTAAAATTCTTTTAATTTGTTATGATAACATATATTTGTTGAAATGAAAAATCGCAATTGAGTAAATATCAAAGATATTTCCCTTATAAACATAATTTTGACTGCATCTGTCTCCTACATTATGCTAAAACTTAATTTAGACTTTTGTTCTAATAATTGTATGCTTCTAATTCTATTTTTTTTTTCAACCTTAAACATTTTCAGTTTACTTACTACTATTATATAGGTACATATAAAGTGAAGCATTTAAAACAATATTCGTCTGTCATTTAATAAAAAAGTAAAAAAAAAAAAAACAATTTAAAAAAGCATGTACAAAAACAAAAAATCTTAATAAAAGCAGTATGATATTACTTACCAACACACTCTTTCTCGCTATATTGTCTATTTACTCCTTTGAAGAATGCATTAATTTAAAAAAAAAGAAATATTGTTAAGAATTAAACAAAGTAGTAAATAATAATAATTAAAAACATAAGTGTGAATTTAAAAAAACATTTCCTTAAGAGTTTCGTAGTGTGCGTAATTAAATTACTTTTTGTAAAATAAAATAAAAAAAAAACTTTTCGACGGAAACCGAAAAAAAGTGTCAACAATGAAAATGGACTGGTGGAACACATAAATAATAATATAAACAAAACGTCACATGCATAATTTGCAATTCATTTTACGTACATAAGGAAAAGCATTGCAGTAAAATAACAATTACAAACAAAAAGCATTTTTCTTGTATTATAAGTAAAACTCCTTCACCGAAAATTTAGTTAGACTTAAAGTAAAGAAATAATTTAATTTTAACTGCAAACTATCTGTAGTTTATAAGTAGCAAAATAATTTAATAATATTTTCATCATAATTAAAACATAAATTATATACATAAATCATATACATACCTATGCCTACATTTTGTACACGAAATACATTCATATAAATACATACAGAAAATATTTATTTTTTTACAATTAAAACAAATACACTGGTGGTTATTATGTAGTAACATTAAAATGAAGGATTCCAAAAAATTTTTGATATAATAAAAGAGAATGTAATGTATATATAATATATCATACGTGAATATTATATATTGTAGAGAATAAAAGAAAATAACACAACAAGAAAAACATAAACAAAATATCAGAACTAAAACGAATGTCTTTAAAAAGAAATGAAACTTAAACTCTTGTGCTTAGTTCGTTTTTTCAATTTTTTTCTTCTAAGTAAGTATTATTTCTGGAAAATATTTAAGATTTATTGGATGTTTGAAATTATTTCTTCATTCGCTAATGAAATTTTTAGATGTTGCAATTAATAGGATTGTAATCCGAAATAAGTTTATTCATAAAATACTTGAAAAATTTAATGAAGTGATATAAATTATAATTATTGATTAATATATACGGTATACATTATTAATAAAGAAATAAAAAAAATATTAAAAGTTATTTAAACAATTGCTTTTTTATTCATTTTGGATTTTCTCAATTTTGGGGACTTATTCCAGAACTTGATTTTAAGGGGGACTACCACCAAAAAAAGCTCACAATTTCTGTTCTCAAAATCAATGTGGAACATAAACGCATAAAAGTATGCAATTTGAAAATTGAAACAAACCACTATTCATACATGTGGTACATGCAAGGCTATATAAAGCTGTAAGATTCGTGTGCATTCTACTCCTGATTTACATTATAATGATGACATGTATTTTTTACAGAAATTATGAGGGAGATAGTACATCGTATACGGAAATTTATAACTGAGTGACCAGAGAACACTGACTTATAACAATGTACTGAGCGTATTGCCATTTTCTTGTAGGAAAGAATGGCACAAGTTTTACAGTTTTCTCTTTCGCCCTATTGCAGAGTTGGAGCTACCAACACAAAATATTTCTAACTAAACGTTTTCTTATGCCATTTGATGTTTTTATGTTGGCTGCAGATGCAATCACCGCAGAAAGAATAAAGTAAAGATAGTGTTTACCATGCTCTGTCTCTCTTGCCCATACGTAGGATCAAAGTTACCTAATGACAAGTTAGGAAACAGGCGATATTTCCGAGTGTTTTACATTTAAAATGCACACGGCAAGAAAAGGAATAAACAAAGAAAGAAAAGTCGAAAAAAAAAATCAAACTCTTTAAAACTTTTATGAATAAAAATAAAAAATGTGAAAGCGCAAATTGCATGCAACGAAACAAATTGGCAAATGTTTCATTTTCGTAAATAAATGAGAAGGGGCGGAGTTTTCACGTTTTACTCTCATAAAATGCTCCCGCGCTTTTGTAAAACCAGTTTTCACAAAATATTGACAATGTTTTGGTAACATGTTGTTGCTGTAAAAGGAAGCATGTTGTTACTGTAATCTTATGATATTTGAATTGAACGCACATGTTTCTCTTTACATTCGTTTTGCCTCTGAAGAGATTAAGTGAAGAACTCATGCTGGATTCTCCGATATTTTCGGGAAAAATAAGAATTTTATTTTCAGCGGCCAAAGCGAAATTTATCTTTTTCTTAAAAATGGGAGGTAGTGTGACCCGAAGTACATTATTATGAATAGTTTGATAGGATTTTAAGGAATTTAATAAGATTTTGTCGTTCGGGTAATATTACGTTCTCTCGATTTTTATTTTTAACTCGTTATCTCAGTTGCACTACAATAATGCATACCTACGTTCTTTTCCCTCATTCATGTAAAAGACGAAAGTATATGAAATTACTTGTTTCATTCTAAATTTTCCAATTTTGCTCTACAGCTTCTTAACTTGTCATTTGGTTAACTTTGCGCAGGATTCAGGTAAAAATAACTTTTGAAAATTAAAGTCGGAATGAGTTTAATTCCTTATAAGCGATTAACATATCACTTGGACACAAAAAAATATAATTTTTTTAATTTAATTCAATTTTCGGATGTAAAATTTCATCTGATTGGTTGAGTTTTACATGTTTTTATGTAGGAAAGTTTTAAATGGTGCTCTAACAGTGATATCACATGACCTAAACCTACTACACTTCCAGTTTAGCTTACCCAATAATTGAAAAAAAAAAGATTCAATCATCAAAAGGATAAGTTAATTAGCAAATTAAAATAAGTATGGCAAATGTAAAGGAATTCAATTCAAAGGACAAGTTAATTAGTAATTTACAAATAAGTATGGGAAATATAAAAGAATTCATTCATCAAAGGACGCGTTAAGTTGTAATTTACAGAACCCTAGGGCAATCTAACCCAGAAGGGGGTGATTAAATGTAGGTTCCAATTTTTAAATTTTTTTTTTTCTTTCACAAAAAAATTTATATATATATATATGAGGCAGAGGCGCCTCCGAGGTTGTCCTGTTAAGCCCCTGTTTACTTGCTTTATATTTAAATGCAAAATATTTACGACATTTGAAACTTTATCACAATATTATAATAAATAAAGACATTTTGGGAGAATAACTATACATTCCAGCAATATTCTCAAAAATTCACCATCATTTTTCTACGAAATCAATTATACGAAATTCTAATTACTTTTAAGCGTAACCTTTTGGTTTTGTTTTTATCGTTAAAGAAGAAGTAGATCTTAAAGTCTTACTTACAGGCTGAGGCTACTTATGCTTATCCTATAAGAAATCTTATTTATATAAGAAAAATTTTCTACACAAGTATATGCTGTATATATACTGACTAAATAAAAGTGGTTAATCATCCAGAAATATTACTCCTTTCCTATACTTCCTCTGTATTTACGCCGCTTCAATTTGTATTACTTTCAGAGACCTCTTGCTTTCAGTATACACGAACAACATGACGGAAAATTGGACAAATCTTTAATAATATGTCCAGAAGGATTCAAGGTACTTAATTGTAGATAATTGACCTTCTGACCATATTCTGTGGTATAAGTATTAGGAGAATTGTCCGTCAGGACACCCGGGCTTCCAGGATTATCACTAATGGTAAGTGTTTCTACGTTTAGAGCAACCTCTAGGGACGATAGTAGCGCAGTATCCGGTCGATCAGCGACCAATTCATCGATGCGATCTTTAAGGCACCCAATTAAATTATGTGACATTCCGCAACTTATCCATCGGTTCTTAATGTAATATTGCATTTAATTCAGGAACTATGTCGTCTCCAAGCAGTTGCTTATGCTTCACAGTTTCAACCTGAAGTACTTTCGAATCTTTAGGGTAATGCGGAAAATTTTCTTCCTAACCGAAAATATGTTAGCATTTGGGTTGATGTTATGGAAGTATGTTGAAGGCGACTTGACCAGGACGTTAAGTCCAAACTGCCAGCATGAGCTGACAGATCGCCTGATGACAGCGATAGCACAGGGCGGCACGCTAGCACCTCGGCTAAGGATGGCGGAGAGTGTGGGGGAGTTCCCGAAATACCTGCCGCATGTCATCATCCATAGACAAAAAAATTTTCGTGCCTGCACTACAAAAAACGGCACACACTCGGTCCTGAAGGGACCTTTACGTCACCTACCTGCTTACTGCTGAATTGAAGGCGCAGATGTTATGCCTTCTTGGCCTTGCCCCATCCTCCCTTTGACTTGGGGGGCACTATTTCCAAGTCCCTTTGGCTGACCTGTAGAAGAAATTAGAGCGGACCTATGCGACCTTCATGTTAGAGGGCTCCAGTAAATGTGAGGGAAGAAATAAAAACGTTCAGCAATTCATATTTACGTTATAATGAAATAGGTTTAATGTCTAATTTATACACTAGCATTTCTTACTTTTGTAGTATTTAGATAGATTGATAGTAGTATTTAGATGCTAATACACTGCTTCATTTTGTTATAAACGCTATATTAGTACGAAATTACAAGTGATTTCGTTTTTTTGTTTTTTTTTTTTTTGTTGCTTAAATTCACCCCCGTAGGATTCTGATTTTGGTATCTTACTTCTGATTGTCCTGTCATGTTCTACAATACTAAAGTGGATACGACAGATTTTACTTAAAGGTTTATATACTACTACGCTACTATGCTAGTTTCGCGAAGGCAACCCGAAGAAATAATTATCAAGCCGAATTTCACAAAATTGATAGTTGGAATGTTCACGTATCCAGCAGGCCTCCTGAAGCGTGTTCTCCAGCTGCACTGAAATTAAAAGAAAAATAATAGACGAAATAAATGACCACGTCCGAAATCCCTTTGGGTTGCACTTTTACAGTACTACTAGTCTGTGCCTCACCGAACTGGGTATAATCACACCAACTATTTTCTTCCCACTCTTGGTAACAAAACTAATAACGCATCTATGCCTGACGAATTTAAAAAAAATTAAGGTAGCCTATCAGTAGACTACCTGTGGGTATGTTTTTACTAAATTTCTTAATGCTTATAGGTCCTCTGACACTTTCACACAAGCCGCTAACCAATTCATCTTAAGAAGCGTTAGCACTTGTATCTGATTGGGATATAAGCCATCATCACATGATATAGCCGGTTTCAATAACAATTGCTAGTATATAAGTAAATAAATATAGTTGTTTTAGCGAACGAATTCCTATATATATATCCAATCAAGAAAGCCGTGTATGTCTAAGCGTATAACTATATGTAACTCATTTAACTAATAAGATGATTTTCAAACATACATATGAAATCAAATGAATTTAACGAAAATACCTGAGTTACTTAATACCTACATATATATATCAATTGAAAAAAATATAGTTTATTTAATGAAAGTACCTGAATTATTCACTATATATATCAGATCAAAAATTATGGTTATTTAATGAAAGTACCTTAATTATCTACTATATATCAGATCAAAAATATGGTTATTTAATGAAAGTACCTTAATTATCTACTATATATCAGATCAAAATTAGTTCATTTCACAAATAAGGTTGACGTCTGAATAGATACTCAAATAGAGACTATATATTGGTATCCAGGTCTATACATGTACTTCACCTAGCGAAGATCGGTAGAATTCTGCATGTCGCATAAGCCACAAATCGTTGTATATGAGTTGCTACATATGATGTATGAATATAGTCATCCCACAGAAGTGGGGGCCTCGCCGGTACTTCAGGAATGGGCTTCTCCGTTTTTGTTTGCGTAATCGAATCAGGTAAGACTGAATCACTTACTTGTACTAGATGGTTCTGGAAGTGTTCATTATTATGTGGAGGATACATATGCTCATCTCCTTTCTCCAGTAATCCTCTGGTGCTAAATCGTCGTGCTGGGCAGCTAGGCTTAGTTTTGTTTCCTATTTACGATATTTATTTCACAAATCGATTTTCTTGACATTATACCACTTTAATCATGGATTACACTCTTTTTGGGAGGATTTTCTGTCCCGATGACTTATTATTCGCCGAGATTTTTTTGGCTCCCTTCTTGCTTTTCTTACGTTGTCAAAAAACTCAAAAAACTCCGCCAAGAACGCTCTTCTTCTTCCTTCTGTCACTGAACATGACACCGAGCTTGAGGAAGCATTTCTCTCGGTCGGGGCGCGTTTTGGTTTCATGCTGTAGTCGACAACAAGCCGGGCCTACACGCTTCAGTCCGTGGTGGCATATTGCTATATGCAATATGCTACGACCATAACAGGGCAGAGTGGTCTGCGCCACCCGTGGTTCAGACGACGCTGAAAAATGGTCGACTGAGCTAGCCGGTCTTACACATAGGCCTCATCACTGCGGGCGCTCAATGTGTGTCACGTCCCACGACCCTATGCTTTCCTCATCCTCAGACTCTACTTCCGATGACACGTCGAGGACACATCCTTGAAGTCTCGTCAGTCTTCGATCAGACTTCGACATCCTTCTCCGTGTGGGGAAGCCAAAGCTACATCGACAAGCTGGTAACCCAAAAAATCCAGCCGGTCGATGCCTCTCTGCCTTCCTTCACCGAGATGCTGAGGAAGCCCCGCGATCAGTAACCTAAAGAACTGATCGCTAAGCTTTCCCGGCGCAACCTCTCACCCTGATCTCAGGCTGCGATTGTTCAAGGGTGTGTCTCCAAGGCGTCGTCGAAGTAGTGACATGTTGACAGCCGAATATGGGAATGGATTCCAACAGGTATATCACCCACCATTGACGGGGCAATAGGAGGGCTTCGTGATATCCTATAGTTTACCAGTTAAGCTGGCTGGATGCCTTCTTAGGGCTACCAGGAATAAACGACAATAAGTATCGACGATGTTTTCATACTGATGATCACTGCTTGATGTCTTTAGCGTGATAGACACCTAACAGTTTTCCCCGCAGATCTTCAAGTTCGTATAGTGAGTTTCCTTTCTTGGCTCTAACCCGACATTTAACAAATTTTCGTCCCAGTTTAGCACTAGTCTGCTGTTGGAAATTGCTTTGGGCAAAAGTCCTTCTAAATACCTCCTGACCAACTTTGAACTCGACGGGTTTTGCCCTGAGATTGTAGGCTTTTGAACCCTGTTCGAATGCGTGTTGTAAATTTTCCTGCACTCTCGCACGGATCAATCTCATTTTATCTTCTGCGTCTACTCTCAGTGGCTCATTAAGAGTTCCAATGCTCCTCAAGATGGAATAGGAGCTGCCATGTTCTATCATTTGTTGACCGAAGAGTGTTCGATAGGGAGAGAAACCAGTAGCTTGATGGAAAGAGCTCCGGAGGGAACTAGCTATTTGGCTCAGTTTCTCATCCCATCTGGTGTGTTCCTTCTGGATATAGGCCCTAATCCCTGACAACAGAGACCGGTTTACTCGCTCTGAGGCGTTTGCTTGCGGCGAGTAAACTGCCGTTCGCATATGCTTTACCCCATACTTTTCCAGTAGTCTGGCGAACTGAGCCGAGCAAAACTGGACTCCATTGTCAGAGACTATGGTCTCCGGAACTCCGAACACGTGAAACACTTCAGTCTCAATGAATTGGCATACATTGAGCGTAGACGCTTTTCTCATAGGTTTGAGAAGTGGGAATTTAGAAAAGTGGTCAAGAACTATCAGAATGCAGACGTTTCCTTTAACTGACCGAGGATATGGACCTAAGAAATCGACGTACAGCTTTTGCCATGGTCGTTCTATCACAGACTGGACTTTCATCGGTGGTCGCAAAATAGTATTAGGAGCCTTCGTTTCTTTACACACGTCACAGGCGGCTACGTAATTTCTGACATCAACTGTCATTCGTGGCCAGTACAGATGTCTTCGCAGACGTTCTAGGGTTTTCCCTATTCCTCCGTGTGAAGCTAGCGGCGGATCATGCGCTCTCGAAATGACGTCGGTGACAAGCCCACGTGGAATCCAAAGCTTCCACGCTTCTTCCTCCTGGATCGGATCGCCTGTTCTCGGAACAGTCCGAATATAAACGAAGCCATCCCTGACGCAAAGATCTGGTAGTTTGCCAGAAGTCGTTTTAACCTTATGCCTCAGTTCTTCATATTCCAACGAATTGAAATATGGCGAACTAAGGTCAACTTCCGGGCCAGGATCTTCGTTTGTGTTCATGCTGTCACAATGAATGCGTGACAGCGCATCAGGGACTACGTTCAGGCTTCCTTTCCTGTGTTCAATAGTGAAGTCGAAGCCCTGAAGCTTCAAACTCCACCGAGCAAGTCTTCCGCTGAGGTCCTTTTGAGACATCAGCCATTTCAAGCTCGCGTGATCCGTCACTATCTTGAACGGCATAAGCTCTATGAAGGGCCGGAACTTCTGTACGCTCAAGACTGCAGCTAGGCATTCTTGCTCTGTGACGGTGTAATTTCGTTGAGCGGAGTTCAACTTTTTCGAGACGTAGGCTATTGGCTTCTCGTGGCCATCGTCATCTAGCTGAAGCAACACTCCTCCAATACCTTGTTGGCTCGCATCGCACTGGATGACGAACGGTTTGGTGAAGTCTGGACTCACTAGCAACGGAGCAGAAGTAAGTTTTTGTTTGAGTAGATCAAGAGACGTCTGGGCTTCAGATGTCCATTTGAACTGACTCGGGTTTTTCAAAGTGTCTGTAATGGATGCAGTCAAATCAGCATAGTTCAGAATAAACCGTCTGTACCATCCTGCCATACCTAGTAGGCGTCGGGCTTGCCGAACAGTTTTAGGTGACGGATAGTCAACTATGGCTGATATTTTGTCAGGGTCAGTTCTCATACCTCCCCTTCCTACAATGAATCCCAGGTATTTAGTCTCCTTGATACAAAACTTGCTCTTCTCGACGTTTATAGTAAGGCCAGCTTTCCTCAAACAATCCGCTACCCTGGCTAGCAGCATGAGATGAGTGTCAAAGTCAGATGATAGAATTAATAAATCGTCTAAATAGACGAGAACGTTCTCACGAAGATCGAAAGGAATGACTTTATCCATGAGGCGGCACATCGTTTGGGGAGCGTTGCATAGGCCGAATGGCATCACTGTGTACTGATAGAGAGGGTGACCAGGTACTGTGAAAGCGGTCTTCTCTCTGGAATCAGTGTCCAGTGGGATCTGCCAGAATGCATCTTTCAGGTCCAGGCTCGTTATGTAGTTTGCCGGAGGAAGTCGACTCAGAAGTGCGTCTATCTGCGGTAGCGGATAGGCGTCCTTCTTCGTAACCGAGTTGACCTTCCTGGCGTCAAAACAAAGCCGGACCTTTCCAGGCTTCCTTACCAGAACAACTGGAGAGCTCCAAGGACTCTGGCTCTCCTCTATCACACCCAGTGATAGCATTCGCTCTAATTCTGCATCCATCAAACTTTGCACTGCCGGGGAAATCGGATAAAAGCGCTGTTTTATCGGGGCGGCGTCATTCGTATCAATCTTGTGAGTGACCAATGATGTTTTTCCCAGGCCTAAAGAGGCGAAAGAGGGGAAAAGCTGTTTTGTGCTCTCTAAGCGTTGGTGTTCTAAACTAGAAAGGATATGCCCATCGGTGTCAGAGGTAGCTATCCCACTTGGATTCACTTCTGCGACTATACCTAGGACATCCGGAGCTAACCCAAAGAGGCGCCAGAAGTCTATTCCCAGATATAGTGCCTGTGTGAGCCCAGGAACCACGTAAAAACGCACGTTTTGGGTCTTATCACGGAAAGTGACGTCCAAGTTCACATGACCATGAACAGTCGTCATGGCACCATTAGCTACTTGGACCTGTGTCCGATACTTCTTCCATTCAACCTCTGCTTCAGCAAGCTTCTCGAGAGCTCCCTGGCCTAGAATACTGACAGTGGCACCACTATCAAGTAATCCAGTCTCAGTTCGCCCGAGCAGCTTTACTTCTGCGTACGGTCGAATGTCGTCTGGCATCGACACGGAAATCTGTGCTAGTTTTTTCCTTTCCAGTTTCATTCGTCGACAGTATTCTCGCCAACGAACGGTTGATCTTTTCCTTTTCGGTCTCATATCCCGGTCGGGAAACATAATCTCAGCTAACTCTGCTACTGAGGAGAAAATTCGGTCTCTTGCTGCTCTGTATCTCTGCAGACGCGTATGATACGGCGTCAGCGGATGTAAAACTGGCTCACGCCCACTCGTCATATCAGAGCTTGGTGGCCGTTTTAAGATAGAAATGGCAGGAGGCCAAATCTCCTGCTCAGTAACCTTGTCAGCTACACGTGCTATAGGTGTCAACGGGACATCGAAGAGTAAAGACTCTTCTAAGGAAGTGTCTAGTATTGTCATGGGCTCCCCAGAAGTGGAAATGGGAGCTTGAAGATCTGCAGAGAAATCCATCAAGTTCTCCGCCTCTTCCAGTGAAGTAATTGTACAATCCGGTGCTTTTCTGATATCACCAGAGTCACTGAATGATATCAGAGGACACGTTAGGGAGTTATCACGAGTGTCTACTAATGGAGCGGGCTTTCCTCCTTGTTCGTTACAGTTGCTGCTTGCGACGTTGACGCTGGTCGGGAAGAGGTGTTGGTATTCCCGACCCGTCTCTCGTTTTTCTGTCTGCAGTAGCGGCAATCAGGCTTGAAAACATTCTTGCGTCCGCATCCATAGCAGAACACAACTCGACTCGTCTGTCTACAATCTTGATAATAATGACCAGACTGATCACAATTCCAGCAGACAATAGCATTTTTGTTTGAAATACTCGATAGCTCACCTAGGCCGTGGTCACTGCCTGTCGCTGCTGCCAGTTCAGGGTCCAAGTTCTGAAAATTGTCAACTGCGTGCACTCGTTGGTTCCGGTACGGATTCCAACTACCAGCTGTAGCAATGCGTGTCTGCGTAGCTTGGATACGAGTAACCAGCGATCTCAGCTGTCCTATAGTATAAGTGGGGTGCAAACATATTTTTTCCTGGATCTCAGGCAACAAATTGGATTTAACAATCTCTAGAAACTCTTGGTCTGGCATGGCGGTCTGTAGCTGGTCACGCAGCAATACTAAATGGTGGTGATACATAGCGAATATTTCGCCAGGTTCTTGCTTTCGAGACATCAGCTGTAATCGTATTTTTAAATCATCCTTGGGCACTCCCCATTCCATGGACAATCCCATTTTGATGAATTCCCAAGTTGGGAAAGGGTTATTCCTCAATATTGACCAGTACCAATCTTTAGCTGGTCCTGTTAATAACGTAAGCATGTTCCTTACCAGCAGATCGAAATCTCCTTCCAGAGCGGAGTGCGTGAGCGCTTCGACTCTAAAAATGAATTCGTCTACCGGGAGCTCTGCGTTATTTCCATTGTACATCAGGTTCCATCTACGGATGGGACTTCCGGATCGTCGCTGTCCTACATGTGCAGGAACACGAATAGGCGGTGTTGGTTGAGGTGGAGCGAGGTTTGGCATAGGCTGACCAAAGGCTGAAGGCGGTCTATGGAATGATTGTCTCCTTGTATTGGGAAAATCGTTCGACGTTCTTGGATTACCCATAGACGGGGGTGGACGTGAAAAATCTATTGGTGGCACCATGGCTGCTACTTGCTGACGGACACTATCTACTAACTCAGACCGTAATGTACTGAGGCTGTGTTCGAGACCTTCACGTACCAAGTCTTTCATTTGAATGCGCAGGCCTGCCAGCAACGCATCCGTAGCAGCTGAGGTGTGGCCTTGGGCTGGTGGTAATGGACTGTCTTGCCGTGAGTTGGGATTAGTGAACGTCCGGGAATGCAAATTGAACATTCCTGGAGACAAAGAGCGTCTATTAGGTGGTGGTAGGTCGAAAGTAGGCAGATTGAAGCTCGGCACATCGTGCTTAGTAGACTTCACAGGCTTCACCTTCTTCGGTCTCTTTGGGATTGCACCTGTATATTCGATAAAGTCTTGTTGTGTAATATGGCACCGACAGTTAGGACAACTAGCATGTTCACCTATCCAATGCTGCAGGCATGCCTGGTGAAAAATGTGTTCACATTTGGTTATTACAGGCTTCCTTTCGACTGACCAGCTTGCATCACGACAGATGGAGCATGGTTCAGGTAGCATTGACATACCGTTTGTCGCAGGTGGTGGCGTTCTCACTGTACCCATAGTGAGTCAAAATTGAAAACGTTTTGCAAACCAAAGGTTCGAAGAAGAATATCAGAGAAATTAAAAAAAAGGTCAAAAATCGAGATCACAGGCTCAAACAGGATCGAAGCTAACGAGCTACTAAATTTGAAAGTTGGGATGAGATACTATGATCCAAGGAAATATCTTCCCAAGCGTCCGAAGAAATTTTTTTTTTTTTTTTAAAAATAAATTTTGCAAAACAAGGACTCGAAGAGTTAATTTAAGCTTCTTAAATCGAGATAATATGAGGATTGAATCCCCAGAACAAAAACCGATGTCAGGAAGCGTCAATAACTTCGTCGACTAAATTCTCATAAATTCTGCAAACTACGAAGAATCCAAAAAAAAAATCGCAAAGACAGGTCAAACGTTTCAACAATTTTCAAAGGTCAGACAATTTCTCCCTCACCTCCCGAAGCTAACTCCCACATAAGAGGTCAGGTCGCTCTCTCTCTTCCAAGGTCATAATACAGATATAAGCAAGTGACGTGAGTGTGTGCATTGAAAAAGTCGGAGCTCTTGCAGAAATCTGGGAAGAGTAAAGTCGGAGGTATCAAAGGCTGAGAATGCTGCCAGAGATTCTTCAGCCAGGCAGTTAGCAGTATGCCAACTCCTGATCACTGAAGATCTCCAGCATCAATCCCATCCTCCGAGAACTCGTTCTCTTCTCCTCACCGAATCGTCGTGTCCAGCTAGTTCGCTAGCCGGGCAGAGTCATGAGTCTGGTCAACTAATTAGCTGGAAGCCAAGAAGTTGTCTCGCAGATTCATAACTCTGTCCAGCCAGTTGGCCAACAGAGACATGTCCCCACAAGAGCTCAAACGAAAGATTTCGTGAGGCCACCTACCATTTCCATGGCAGAAGGCCAGCGGGAAAGATCATCCAAAAACATTTCAAAAAACTTTCAAAAAAATTCAACAACTGTTCAGGCTTGAGGCTTGACCGAAGTCAAACCTAAAGCCGGATTTCAACTTCCAAAAAACTTTCATTAAATTCAAAAAACGTTACTTTACTTTAATCCAAAAATTCAAAATATCAAAGACTTCCAATAAAACTTTCAAAATATTACGTTACTTTACAAAAAAAATTTTCACAAAACCAATTAGACTCAGGTCCACCTATATCTTCTACTGGATGTGAGACTTGAGGTCAATCAACTGGCAGACACCAGATGATCATCTCTCTCAAAGTCTCAGTCCCCAGTAAAATTTATATTTAGACCACCGAAGTCTAACTGAGGTGGCCCCACGTTGGGCGCCATTTTGTTATGGAAGTATGTTGAAGGCGACTTGACCAGGACGTTAAGTCCAAACTGCCAGCATGAGCTGACAGATCGCCTGATGACAGCGATAGCACAGGGCGGCACGCTAGCACCTCGGCTAAGGATGGCGGAGAGTGTGGGGGAGTTCCCGAAATACCTGCCGCATGTCATCATCCATAGACAAAAAAATTTTCGTGCCTGCACTACAAAAAACGGCACACACTCGGTCCTGAAGGGACCTTTACGTCACCTACCTGCTTACTGCTGAATTGAAGGCGCAGATGTTATGCCTTCTTGGCCTTGCCCCATCCTCCCTTTGACTTGGGGGGCACTATTTCCAAGTCCCTTTGGCTGACCTGTAGAAGAAATTAGAGCGGACCTATGCGACCTTCATGTTAGAGGGCTCCAGTAAATGTGAGGGAAGAAATAAAAACGTTCAGCAATTCATATTTACGTTATAATGAAATAGGTTTAATGTCTAATTTATACACTAGCATTTCTTACTTTTGTAGTATTTAGATAGATTGATAGTAGTATTTAGATGCTAATACACTGCTTCATTTTGTTATAAACGCTATATTAGTACGAAATTACAAGTGATTTCGTTTTTTTGTTTTTTTTTTTTTTGTTGCTTAAATTCACCCCCGTAGGATTCTGATTTTGGTATCTTACTTCTGATTGTCCTGTCATGTTCTACAATACTAAAGTGGATACGACAGATTTTACTTAAAGGTTTATATACTACTACGCTACTATGCTAGTTTCGCGAAGGCAACCCGAAGAAATAATTATCAAGCCGAATTTCACAAAATTGATAGTTGGAATGTTCACGTATCCAGCAGGCCTCCTGAAGCGTGTTCTCCAGCTGCACTGAAATTAAAAGAAAAATAATAGACGAAATAAATGACCACGTCCGAAATCCCTTTGGGTTGCACTTTTACAGTACTACTAGTCTGTGCCTCACCGAACTGGGTATAATCACACCAACTATTTTCTTCCCACTCTTGGTAACAAAACTAATAACGCATCTATGCCTGACGAATTTAAAAAAAATTAAGGTAGCCTATCAGTAGACTACCTGTGGGTATGTTTTTACTAAATTTCTTAATGCTTATAGGTCCTCTGACACTTTCACACAAGCCGCTAACCAATTCATCTTAAGAAGCGTTAGCACTTGTATCTGATTGGGATATAAGCCATCATCACATGATATAGCCGGTTTCAATAACAATTGCTAGTATATAAGTAAATAAATATAGTTGTTTTAGCGAACGAATTCCTATATATATATCCAATCAAGAAAGCCGTGTATGTCTAAGCGTATAACTATATGTAACTCATTTAACTAATAAGATGATTTTCAAACATACATATGAAATCAAATGAATTTAACGAAAATACCTGAGTTACTTAATACCTACATATATATATCAATTGAAAAAAATATAGTTTATTTAATGAAAGTACCTGAATTATTCACTATATATATCAGATCAAAAATTATGGTTATTTAATGAAAGTACCTTAATTATCTACTATATATCAGATCAAAAATATGGTTATTTAATGAAAGTACCTTAATTATCTACTATATATCAGATCAAAATTAGTTCATTTCACAAATAAGGTTGACGTCTGAATAGATACTCAAATAGAGACTATATATTGGTATCCAGGTCTATACATGTACTTCACCTAGCGAAGATCGGTAGAATTCTGCATGTCGCATAAGCCACAAATCGTTGTATATGAGTTGCTACATATGATGTATGAATATAGTCATCCCACAGAAGTGGGGGCCTCGCCGGTACTTCAGGAATGGGCTTCTCCGTTTTTGTTTGCGTAATCGAATCAGGTAAGACTGAATCACTTACTTGTACTAGATGGTTCTGGAAGTGTTCATTATTATGTGGAGGATACATATGCTCATCTCCTTTCTCCAGTAATCCTCTGGTGCTAAATCGTCGTGCTGGGCAGCTAGGCTTAGTTTTGTTTCCTATTTACGATATTTATTTCACAAATCGATTTTCTTGACATTATACCACTTTAATCATGGATTACACTCTTTTTGGGAGGATTTTCTGTCCCGATGACTTATTATTCGCCGAGATTTTTTTGGCTCCCTTCTTGCTTTTCTTACGTTGTCAAAAAACTCAAAAAACTCCGCCAAGAACGCTCTTCTTCTTCCTTCTGTCACTGAACATGACACCGAGCTTGAGGAAGCATTTCTCTCGGTCGGGGCGCGTTTTGGTTTCATGCTGTAGTCGACAACAAGCCGGGCCTACACGCTTCAGTCCGTGGTGGCATATTGCTATATGCAATATGCTACGACCATAACATTGAGATATATAATAAACTTACTTACAAGATTTATTTTATCGCCGATGACTACGGAATTCTTCTTTTATCAACTCCTTGATGTTTCCACTTGAGAAGATTTTGACACGACCAACGAGGTAATAACTAAAGGAGATGCAGTTATATGTACGATCCGTGTACATGAGCGTACCCAAAATTGCAATACATTTGTGTATGTTTCACTCCGCCATTTTTGGTCTTCGCTGTCAAATCCATACTTAGGTTTGGATGGTTTTGGGCTTGGTGCATTGACGCAGGAAAACCCGTGAAATAACCGTAGGGGCCACGAAGCAAATATTACTCACAAACTTTTTACCACTGAACTTTTCTTCAAAATTATTAACTTTTTTACGTTCACGTTTGCAAATTCAGTAAAGACTTTTGAGTATATGAAAATAAAAGCGATTAAAATTGCGCATAGGTTGTGCAATTTTGTAGAGGTGTACAAATTTTACGGCGCTTATGTACAAACAATATCAGTGTCATTGTGTTAGAATTGGGTACGCGATATTTTCCCATTTGCATCTCTTTAGTTCTCACCTCGTTGAACACGACAGAGAAGATTGTCTTTTTCTTCCTTGTCACAACCAGCATGCCACACCGAGCTCGTTCGTGGGGTGTGCTCAGCTGTCGGTTTCCACAGGCCGGCATACATGCTACAGTATTTCTCAGTGTAGCGTATTGCTAGATGCAATACGCTACGACCATAACATTGCCATTTTCCTATAGGAAAGAATGGCACAAGTTTTACAGTTCTCTCTTTCGCCCTATGGCAGAGTTGGAGCTACCAACACAAAATATTGCTTACTGAACGTTTACTTATGCCATTTGATGTTTTTATGTTGGCTGCAGATGCAATCACCGCAGAAAGAATAAGGTAAAGATAGTGTTTACCATGCGCCGTCTCTCTTGCCCATACGCAGGATTCAGTTAAGAATAACGTTTGAAAATTAAATTCGAATTAGTTTAATTTCTTATAATAGTGCTTATAAGCGATTAAAATATCACTTGGACAAAAGAAAATAATTTTTTTTTTATTTAATTCGATTTACGGGTGTAAAATTTCATCTGATTGGTTGAGTTTTACATATTTTTCTGTAGTAATTACGTTTCAAAGGGTGCTCTATCGGTGATATACAGAAACACAATATTTTTTGTGCCACATGAAATAGCAAATCGCCCAGTCTATTGTTATAAGCTCAGTGATCAGACGTGTTCACGTAAGTTTTTTTTACAGTATGTGATGATATTGGACCATGAACAAAACTGGATTTAAAAGTAAATAAAAATTGTTATTTTAATTTTAAAGGTGCTAATATAGTTGCATTTTTTTACGAAGAATTTCAGGTTGATGCAATTAGAAAACTTGGTGTCAAGTAATACGAAGACGAATTGAAGGAAATCATCAGTCATTTTTTTACTCGTTGAACTTTTTTGAGAATATATGTACCAAATTTTTGATTTTTATATTATCTATACATATACTATTAGAATTGCAAGACAAAATAAAATTTGTGAAATTATTTGCCAGCGTTGTTTATATATTTTTTTAAACATTATTCGTGTTAATGGAATGGCTATACATATAACTAGTTCCCAGAAACTCCTTCAATAACTAGTAACAAAATCAAACTCTTCCACTAATTCGCAATAACTGGCCCAATAACTAGTTAGAAAGACTACACTGTGATTGACGTTACCGGCAATGACAAACAATGCTAAAAGTAACGCAAGTTATAATACAAGACGTAACTACTTCTGTAGCTACCGTCACTAGTTATGGAACTAGTCTAGCACACCATTCCATTTCCTACTGGGTAGTTGCACTACTTGACACACATAAATTTTCTTTTTCAGAATCTGATGCCATAATTTATGCTCTCAATTTGCGATTTACCTCTAGATGTACCTTCACCTCGCCTCGCATCGCCTCGCCTCGTTGTGCACGTACGCTTAGGAAAGTGTACAATGAAACAAGGCGAGGCAGCGCGAGGCTTACTTGCAAATCGTGAAGAGTTAAAAGATTAGAGTGATCATTACGCTATGGCAGCGTGAGTTACGGTACCTCACCTTAATACAGGAAACAGATATTCAATTACAAGTCTAGACAGTCTCGACACAAATAAAACTTCAATATGAACCTGATCCATTCCTCCAAGTTACATTTTCCACATTTTGCCACATTCCCCAGATTTATCTGCAAATGCAAAATAAACTTAACGTGAGAACAATGAATAGGTAAGCAGTTTTAACTATGAGAATTTTAAAATTAAAGAAACCTGAATTTAGTCTAACTAAGACCTCCGTGATTTAGAAAAGCTTTAGTAAAGAATATATAATTGTGTTGGTTTACTCTAAAGAGAAATCAAAGATTTGTGATAATTAAAAATTTGTAATAATTGATAAATTCTGTAAATATATAAACAGTTGTGCAGTTACGGTGGAAATTGTGTTTTTTTTTTTTCGAAATCTATCCTCATTGTGCACGACCCTTATGCTAATGCAAGGCCATTGCATAACGTAGATTCCAGGCATTTTGCTCATACTATTTAAAGGTTGCCAATTTCGAGGAAATTTCCTCCAAAAGATACTCCTCCTCTTAGCACTCTAAGCACTCTAATCCCACTGGATAGTTTGATGAGCTATACAGGAAACCGGTGCACAATTAGCCAATAGATGATTGCAATGCCAGTGCCACCTTTACGCATGGGCCAATCCCTGCGATAGTAGACCAACAGATGACCAATTCTTCAACCAGTAAGACAGCCTATTAAAGTTAGTTTAGCTTGTTAGAGTTTGGCTATTGAAAGTAGACCGTGCGATTTATTCGAACTTCTGTACACGGCAACAAATCTTCAGATAAAGTAACGTATAATAACTGTGTGTTTGGAGCCCCCATTATTTTTTAAAGTTCCGGTGATTTTTCATGGTATACTTTCGTAGCCAATCAGCGAAAATTTTTATACTGCTGGTTCATGTTGACGCTAAAATTTTTAGAGTAATTAATGACATCAATGACTGTGAGAGCTTGCAAGATGATATTAGAAAGCTCGAAAGTTGGTGTAAAAATAACCATTTGGACCTTAACATAGACAAATGTAAAAGCATAATTTTCTCTAGAAAATGTGACACAATCCTATTCCATTATAAAATAAACGATATCTCCTTATCATATGTCAACGAAATAAAAGATTTGGGAGTTACTTTCGATAACAAACTTCTCTTCGCTTCCCACTTGAACCTTATTACTAACAAAGCTTATCGTCTTCTTGGTTTCATTTTTAGAACATGTAAATCTTTCAAATCAAACGCCTCTTTTATTTCTCTATATAATTCACTGGTGAGAAGCACCTTAGATATTGCGTGTCAAATTTGGAGCCCCTTTTACACTTGCTATAATAATCTACTCTAATCTGTCCAGCGAAAATTTACCAGATTATTATTGTACAAATTGGAACATAATGAGTTAGGGTATAATGCGAGATTAACCCGATTCAACATCTTATCTTTAGAGCGTCGTCGTGTCTTTCTCGATAGTGTGTTTTTGTACAAAATTCTGAACGGCGATGTACACTGTCCTGCTGAGTTACTTTTCAGAATTGGTATAAATATTCCCTCAAGATATGCAAGACAATATACTCCTTTTAGATTGCCATTTTCTAGGACAAATTTGCGAGAAAAGTCTCCACTATATCGAATTCAGAAGGCATACAATTTGAATTTCAGTAACATTGATATTTTCGGTTCTGGCCCTCTGACGTTTAAAAGACTGGTCTTGAATGAGATTGATCACTGATCGTAATTTATATTTCTCGATATGTTTGCTTATTTTCTTTCTATTTTTGCTTTGCTTTGCCCTTTTTTTCTTTTTCTGAATTATATTTTTATTTTTTTCAGTTTGTAATTACTTAGTTTTTTAGTATTTTGTAGTTTTTTTAGTTGTATTTTTTTTCTTCTTTTTTTCTCCTTTTTCTTTTTTTGTATTCTTTTGTAATGTAAGTATGTATATTATTTTGCTTGAATTTCTGCTTTAGCTTCTCTTCTTTTTTATTTTTGTAATCTTCTCATATTACTTACTTTTAAGGTAGTATCCTAATGGACTTAATCTGTGTACTATCTTATTAACTTAAAGATAAATAAATAAATAGTGAGTAAATGTCACCCCAAAAATTCATGTTTTGCATCACCATTCATCAATATAAATTTCGAGGAGGAGCTTTAATTGTGTATTTGTCATATTGATATAGAAAATATCAACGAAAGAAAGGCTATTGGGTCTTTCCAATTTGGAGCGAAAGGCTGCTTAAAGGAAAATTTCACTTAATGTTTGATGAAATACGATCCTATTTTGAAAAATTCCTTTGATATTTCCGTAGATTTTGAGACCTGCTAGAACTTATTAAAGTACCAATATGCGATGATCAATTGAATCCGAAAAGATACTTGCTGTAACTCTAAGGTCTAAACACTTTCATGGCTATTTCTCCCACATTTTTATCTTCAAATTGCTATTAGAGTATTCCTTCAAATCTGTATTGTATATGGATAGGTCATTTATACTTCTTGTATTAATGCTTCATTATTTACTATATGTTCCTCTCACACTATCGGGGCAGCAGCCTCCCAAAACAATTTAGCTGCGGCCACAAAAATGTTACCAGTGCGTGCACATTTATCTAAAAAGTGAAGACGCGGTGATAGATTCGTCACCCAAAATTTGCTAGCAGTGGTGGATCCAGGGGGGGGGGGTCGTGGGGGGTCATGACCACCCCCTAAATTTGAAGAAAAAATATTTAATTAATTGAGTTATTTGAAAAAACATGTTTTTTATTTAATACTTTTTTTATTTATATAATTCAACTTAAAAAAAATTTTATTCCGAAACTTAAAAAAATAAAAATTTATTTCAATGAATGCTATTGTATGCATGTGATGTATGTGTATAGGTTTTTCTCAGAATTTGGGTTTCGGACCTCTGAGAAACACTTCCCAAGCCACGAAACAGACTCCCTCGCTACCACATCAGAGCCCTAACTTAACTTAGTCCTAACTCCTGTTATATTTCGGGGCTTACCTTAGTCGAAGGCAATCACTCTACGCCGTTTCAGGAAGCTATGATTAAGACAACTCGCACACCTTTATTTTATTTATATATATATTTTTTTTACTTTTGCTTTGTTCACAAACTTTTTCTTTCTCAAACTTCCTCTTATGGTTATTTTCACAAAACGTTTATTTTGTTTTTCTTATCGCAACTTCTACTTTCTTTACCTGTTTACAATTAGTGTTCAGCCTACCGCGGCGGACGATGGTTGAAATGAAATTTGATATTTTCATAAATATCAAACCATCGTCTTGCTATCGTGCATACATTAGGTCTGTCTGTTTACTCGAAAGTTTTTACTCGGTGTAAAAACCGTCTGTTTACTTTTAACTAGTAAAAATCCAGTAAATTTATACGTTTCCCCTCTTGCACAAAGTTGCACATTTTTACTCATGATCAAGAGGATGTGTAACTTTGATATGCAATCAGCTGACTGTCAAAAGTATTAAATTTGAGGTTAAGCCGTTTGTTGGGTTATCGAAAGAATGTAAAATGATAATCTAAAGAGTCGAAATTAAAAAAAAAATATTAAAGAGGGTGGGTTTTTTAAAACGTATTTCAAATTAATTAATTGTTTTCTGTTTTAGACGGAAAGGTAGCAGCCAAATTTTTGACACATGACAAGCTACAAAAAATTTACTCGAAAAGTGTCTGGTAACTTTCCTTGATTTATCCCCTCTACCACATAAAAGTTTTTACTTGATTTTTACACAAAGATTTTTACTCAAAAGTAAACAGACAGACCTATTGTTGCACCCAGAATGTATGCCACTCGCGACAATTTGCTGAAAGGAGGCTTTTTGGTGAAGACTTGATCGTTTAAATCTTCACCGAGTAAATTTTATGCGCCCGATATGTATGTAGGTATACATATATGTACATATATATAGTATTTTTATTTTCGACAAATCTTACTGGGGCTTTTTTCAATTGAAACGACTTGGGTTGAAATTTAAAACTTTTATTTGTCCCAAGTCGTTCTATGGGAAATACATTTTGTTTTTAACTGAAAAATTTGAATCAATTGCTGATGGCAATTTCTTCGCCTTAAAAAGAGATAAGCCCCTTTTCAGGTAATTTTGGCATGTAACACTCCTAACATTCTAAAATATTTGCAACGATCTTATGTAAAACCATTGACATTTAAAATATGGACTGACTACGTCCATAGAAATACACTGCAGAAAGTGGGCTCATTTCTATATAGCGTTCTCTTTCGATCTAAACACCAACTACTAATTCGCACGTCACATAGAAATGTGACCTAACTCAAAATTTGTCGTTTTTGAGTTAATTACACCATGAAATTGGCATATTTCTATCTGATTGTTTTTGCCGCTAGATAACGATAGTGTCACTTTTCTGTTACTTAAGAACAGAGATATTCTTCATAGAACAGTGTGTCAGTGTCACTTTTTGAGTTGTGACGATCTACATAACAAACGTAGATATGTTTTCGACATTTTAACAGTATTATTTTAAATTGTGTCACTTTTCCACAAAACAGCATTTATTTCTACAAATTTTATTATGAGTTATGAAATTTTTCACAAAGTTCAAAGTAAGGAATTTAATTCTTAAAAATCGTATTTTGAGTTGTGCCACTTAAAAAAAATTTTTAAAAATATTTATTTCGCAACAAAGAAAAGCGACACAACTTAAGAGGATGCGGGATTAACAGCTATCCTCGCCAATTGCGGTAACAAAAACTTAAAATTTCGGAACAAGACCAGATTTTATGTAAACCCCGAATTTCTTTAAACTTTCAACACTAGTTCCTTTTTACTCACAAATCACAAATATTTAATCAAAATTTTGCGCAAAGTTATAGTTTCAGAGATAATCGACTTTAAAAATCCCGAAATTTGCACTATATTTCACAATACAATTTGACATTCCCCCGTAATTAATTAAATCTTCTTCTTCTTTTTAGTATTAAAAAGAGGTTGGGGTAGGTATATACATACCTTCCGAACATTCGGGTTACCAGCATTGCGTTTTTTTATTCATTACGAATATTAATTGATGTGTAGTAATCAGCATTTAACACACACACACACATGCAGGCAGGCACACACACGCACACAGGGACGGGCGCGCGCACACACACACACACACAGGCTGGCAGGGGCACACACACACACACGCGCGCTCCGCTTCGCTCCGCGCGCGTGTGTGTGTGTGTGCCCCTGCCAGCCTGTGTGTGTGTGTGTGTGCTTCTTTAATAAACGTTTTTCTACTCCATTATAAGTAAATGCTACATCAACTCGTAATGAATAAAAAAACGCAATGCTGGTAACCCGCATGTTCGGAAGGTATGTATATACCTACCACAGCCTCTTTTTAATACTAAAAATAAGAAGAAGATTTAATTAATTGCGGTGGAATGTCAAATTGTATTGTGAAATATAGTGCAAATTTCGCGATTTTTAAAGTCGATTATCTCTGAAACTATCACTTTGCGCAAAATTTTGATTAAATATTTGTGATTTGTGAGTAAAAAGGAACTAGTGTTGAAAGTTTAAAGAAATTCGGGGTTTACATAAAATCTGGTCTTATGCCAAAATTTCTTTTATATAAATCTTCAGAAATAAATTTACCAACAAATTTAAGAGTTCAGACTATTTTTAGCAAACAATTACTACGTTAAGCTAGTTAGCTATGTACAGCTTTTCGTTTTTTCGCTCTCCTGAAAAGTTGCATTTTTTGAGCTGGGTCACTTTTCTATGTAACGTGCGAAGTGAGAAAGGGCTGTAAACAATAAATAAATAAGTGGGTTTGTCGAAATAAATGTTTTTAAATTAATTATTTGGGTTAATAGAAATTCGAGAGGTTTCACTTTTCAACTTTCCGCCAATGGATTTTTCAATGTTGGCACCGACGTATGAACTATTTTTGACACAAAAAACACAAAAAATTGTACCCGCATGAAATAGCATATCGAGCAGTCCATATTATATATGCCAGTGTGTAAAACTGAGAAAAGTTGGGCTTGAATGACTCCTGCAGTTTGCACCCTATTCTATTAAAAAATTAGTTTTTGTAAAAAAAAGTTCCACAACAAGTAATGCGGATTTCCTAGTTCCAAGTACTGCAGTATTGCGGTGGCTATGCGGCGTTGGACTTTTTTTTTTTTGCTCGATTTAATTTGTAAGAGATGACCCCCCCCCCCTAATTTCAATGCTAGATCCGCGCCTGGTTGCTAGCCGGAGGAACCAGAGAGATACGTTCCAGCCACGTCACTTCATTAGGTCATTTACATTAGAGCCTAATGGAATTGACGTTGGTGACAAAACAATTACATGACAAATAGTCTCTAGTGCGCAATAGGGCTTAATATACTTTACGTTATTATTCCCGTTTATAACCCAAAGCATTTTAGAAAATAATTTCTGTTAGGAAGTCCCATATACTAAAGTGCCTAGGGCCCTAACTTGGCTAAAGACGGCTATGTGCAGTGCAAAGGCCATTCGCTGCGCTAAAAACTTTAATCTTAAATCTAATATATAGTAATGGGTTTTAGTTCATGTCGCTCGCACTTATTTTAAATTGAAGTATTAAATAGCGAACTCTTTAATCCACCCCATACTAGGAAGTTAACTGATGCATCTTGGGGCCGAAGCACGGGGTAGCTGCTCAGTGCTCATAAGGAAACTCTTTCCTTAGTACATTTGTGCTGCCCTAGAAAATATGATTCGCCGTTTTATCACATCAATTACTATTAACAGCTACTTTTTCGGCTACATTCCACGACTGCTATGATTCCTTTTTACTAAAAGAGGGGCATGTGAGTCTCAGGGCGAATGTAATTATTGAGAAAATTAAGTATATAATATTATAACTTAGTCATAGTTCTTTCATTCTATTTGGCATTCTGATTTCTGCTCTAAGGTTTTCAATAGCTATGTCAGTGCGCTTGTTTTAGTGACAGATTTTTGCTTAGTTCGAATTGTTTGATATGTTCAATTTTGGTAGGTTAATTCATCGTATCTATTGCGATTTTGTTGCATCGCCCGTTGCTTTTTCTGAGGTGTCTACTTTTCCTGTCTCAAATGCCTTGCTTCTTGAACCACACGAAGTCCTCCACTACAAAATCCTCCGTTTTTATACCCTAGATGAAATCTAAAGGGTATACTAAGTTTGTCATTCCGTTTGTAACACCTCGAAATAATAATGGTAGAGTAAAATGGATTGGACACCCATTCATAATATTAAAAGTTATTTCGATTTTTGCATGTCCGTCCGTCCGTCTGTGCGCACGATAACTCGAGAACGCGTATACTTAGAGAGCTGAAATTTTGTACACGGACTTTAAAAAAAAAAGTAAAATTAAGTTCGAAAATGACACAAATCGGGCAAATCCTTCTTGGGGTTGCCATATAAAAATTTCGTTTTCCGCTATATATTTGGATTTGATGTTGCCATATAAAAATTTAGGTTTTTACGTATACTTTGAAAACGATCAGTCCAAGACATTTTTATTGTACTAAAAACTTCTGCAGAATACGAAATCCAATAAAATTGGTTATAATCATTTTTTCTGTGCGACAAACCGTTCTAGAAATATATGTGAAAAACAACTTCAAAATCAATACTTGAATAGATCGGTGACCATACGAAATTTAATACGGGCATTCATCTAGGGTATCATAAGAATTGGTCTTAGACCAATTCTAGCTTTTTTACTTGTTAAAATGGGGATTTTTTCTAGATTTTTCATTTTCTGAGTAACGCCATATTTGTTTAACACCAGAACCACAACGAGGACATGGTGTGCTACCGGTTCCATTTTGTTTGTACTTGTTTTTCGTATTATATATACTAGTGAGCGCGGACTTACATTATTATTGCTTAGTTTTTCTATCTATTTGGTAAAAAAAAATTAAAAAAACACCAATTCGTGCTCCAATTTTAACTATTTTTTTACGCCTTCCATTATTTCGTTATTATTTCTAAGATCGTTGAAGGTACAATCAAGATATAGTTGTTATGCGACATGCTACTCTCATCCAAAACTATGAGGTTGAACTGATGCATAATGGCTGGAACAGCGTATGCCAAAAAAATTCTCTACTTTATCGATTTGTTTCAGTAAAATAATCACTACTTATTCTTTATGTTACCTACCGTAAAAAAATATATACTAAAACCTAGCCAGGGAGCATTTTAAACTAAAAAAAAAGCATGTAAACCGGATCAGTGGTTCTCGAATTCTAAGCGCACTAACGGACAGACAGACAGAGAAGCGTTGTGTTTATTAATATGTAGGAATATAGTATATTTGTATTTATCCCTTTCAATAAAATAAGTTTATTGGTTCAACCATGATAATTTCGTTTCTAATTTATAAAGTCGGGTCGTGTATTGCTGCGAGTAGTCAGGAGAATGCCCAAACCCGAAATCCCACGACGTTGGAAGAATGAAATGAGACAAAACCCTCGAGAAATACTCGAGGGTTTTGAATGAGAACACTGTGTCTGTGTATGCTTTTACTTGAATTCAATGCTTTAGTTTCCTCCTCCTAAGCTAATAACAATAATATTGCCCTATTCTAATTCAATGACTCATTCACTAACAGCTATATTATGGCGTAATTAGTTCACACTGATGTTGTGTCTGTAGAGGTGTTCTTGTATATCTTTAAGCGGAGGGGATGGGGATGTGTACGTCGGACCCAAGGTATATAGAAGACAAGGTATTCCCGACTCGAACCACGTTCCCCCATTTTTGTTAAAACTCTTTTTCCCTTTTTCTTCATTCACTGAAGTACGTCACAGGGCATCAGCTGTAATGTGTCAAAATTCTTTGCGCTTGTACTACCGTTGTTTTGAAAAGTTTGTTTTGTTTTAATAAATTATTTTGTGTGATTTGTGTTGTGATATTTCTAGAAAGTGACTATAGACTACAGGACATTCTTTTAAATGCACCAAAACACAAAACGCGCTTGAAAGAGGGTGTTGTACCATCAGTGAATGTTTCTCACAAAATAAAAGGATCTTCACCAAGAATCAAAAGGACGAATGAACTGGCTCAAGAAACAATTACCTCCTACGGTAGGTAACTAATTTCGTTAATTATACCATTTAAGATAAACTATGTTTTTCTAAAAAGGTTAAAACAACAAGAATCCATTTCGGATTGTTTACAGGAAGCTACAGAAGAGACAGAGGCAGAATTTCTTCACAACGAGGAGTCAATTCAAGAGGAGGTATTAATTCAAGGCAAACAGAAAAAAGAAGAAATGAAGAAAAATGAGGCCATAAGTAGCCTTACCGATATTGCAGTCCAAACAGAGTAATTTCCAACTTTACTTTACTAATTTACTTGTTGCATTGAATTATCATAAATAAATGCTGATTTGATTTGATTTGATTATTATTTGATTATAAGCAATTTTGAATACAATAGAAATGTGTAGGACTGATCGTTTTCACAATATACGTAAAAGACGGACGGATATCCAATCCATTTTGCTCTACTATAATAGCTCTTGTTCTTTCGTGTATCTTGTTCTAGAACTCCCATATACTGAAGAGAACAAATTGTTCTATGGATTGAAGCAAACTATTTTTACTGTTCGCTTCATTTAAATCTTTCTATTGAAATGTATGAGGCGCTCTTTTGTGTATCTTTTGTTCTGCGGACACAAAAGAACACAGCTAATTATTTTTAGGTCTTACAAACGGAATGACAAACTTAGTATACCGTTTAGATTTCATCTATGTGGGGTATAAAAAACTTAATGATATTTCCAATTTAATTCCGTAATATGCGCATGAGTGGCAAAGGTTTTGAAAACGTATAAAAATCCATCCAGGTGCCATGAACTTATTTACAAAACGCCAAACCATTACGCCCAAACTGTATTAACTTCTATTTAGACAAAAAGATTGAAGACATGGCAATATTTACCCTCTCAAATCTAACGACTTAAAGCTATGTAATTCTATATATATACATATATTATATCACTAATAAAATTCAGATGTGCAGACCTAGTAGTCCAAATTTAACACCAGAAAGCTTATGTCCAGTTAAAAGAACCCCTTCCGAGATTTCTCTAAATCTACGAGTACGTTCACCACCAGGTGTAAATTGCTTGCAAGCATTTATTCCCATCGTTTCCTGTATATCTGTAATGCGTGCAAATTGACCAGATCCTGCAGATTGTTTTTATGAGGATAGTCAAATAAGCAAGGTGCTATAAATGTTTCTCTAAATGCCACTTTTTGTTAAGCCCAAATTGCTGGACATCTGTACTATCGTTGATAAATTAAAAAGTATATAGGGAGGGTACCTTGCTCTAGTTCTACGTAAAAGTATCATTTTCAGAAAGATTTTCACTCCTGATTGCTTTGTCAATTACAGTGAATTATCTCTTGTTTAAGTTCCTAGGTTGGACTATTTACTGCAGTGGATTTTGAGGGTCTTCCTTTTGGGTTGTTACAATGCAAGGACATCTTTCGTTCAATTCTCCTAAATAGTACTTTGGATTGCTTTATAATTCCATTGTATTAAAAATAAAATATTCTTGAGGGAATATGTACTACATGCTATTTGCAGCGATATATGGGATGTTTGCTGAAATATCTCTATTTATACTGCACTTGTCAATGCTGCTGGGCATTCGTAGAGGTTATTTCAATTTCTTGAAGAATGGATATTTATTTGTCGAAGTTACGCGAAATAGATTCTATTTATGATGTCTTGTGATCGTTGCATAAATGCTCCTGTCGCCTTTTGAGTTTATGAAGCAACATTAAAGACTCGAGATAATTTTAACCTTGCCTGGCATTGATACAAAGATGCTCATGGCAAGTGCCAATCCAACTGAAGCAATCAATAGAAAAAGTTAAATAAACAACAGGCAAATTCGAGCTCAATAAACAGCTGCAATATTGAAAACCAGACTCACACTTCTGAAATGAATGTTATACAAATTACACATCACAAGAATTCAAAACCCTCAGCCTGGACCTGTTAATTACCGCTGAGTGTAGCCAATAACTACAGAAACATCTTTAAACTTTTTCCTATCCGACAGGCGTTTCAATTTACAAATGACGTTTCTTCCTACAGGGTACAAAGGACGGGATCCCAAAACTATGTTATTCAATTATTCTTTTTATATTACCACATTGCAAATTCTTTAAATAAATTTCTTAAATACCTTGCTGAAATCAGAAATAATACATGTACTTCATGTTTTACATTATCCTTTATTAAATTTAATAAGATCTTAAAAAATGGTTCGCGCTAATATGTAGAGATAACACCTATAAACGCAACTTCTAGAAGAACCCTTTATCTTTACTAGCCCTGTACTTCTATTCAAATTTTTCTCTGGTCTGGAAACGTTCTGTTTTCCTCTTAACTGGATCCTTCAGGTCCTTGACAGACACCTTTTAAAATGTAATATCTTGAACTGTGTAACGTGTAGGCATCAAGTGATTATAGTTGAGAATCTTTAAGAATGACTTAATCTTAAACTTTTTCAATTTCGCCTTGTCCATTTTCTTGGATACCTGCCAATCCCAGCAATGAGAGCATATCCAAATTGCGATACGTACGATTTTCCCTGTTTTCATAATTTTCCTCATCTTGGAACTATACAAAAAATGAAAAAAAAAAACATTTATTTTGATGAGTTATATATACAAATAAGAAAATATATTTCAGTAAGTTTTTAATACTTTTCATTGCAAATTACTTTAACAACAATAATTATTACGTTTTCACTTTGTGTGATAAACAAAATCAAACGTAATTGAGGTAATAAATAGCAGGCCTGCCTAAAAAGCAAATAATGTTCGAACACCAAATAAAATATTTGTCTTCAATTTCACTAATTCTTTAATGTTTACGACAATTTGTATTATTGAAGTTCGAATCTAATTTCAGGGCGCTTTTAAATTTCTGACCGATAGCACTCGATATTTAAAATACACTAGAAACTTTTGAAATCTCTTAATTACTTAAAAGAACTAATTTTTTAGAAGAATCTTTAATAGAGAATATTCTGTACTGTCACTGTCAGATTTCCTTTTTATTTTTTATTCATTCACTGAAGTACGTCACAGACTATCAGCTGTTTGATCAGCTGTGATATGTCAAAATTTTAATGGACATACCTTGTTTCTTCTATATACCTTGCGTCGGACCATGCCTGAAGCAAAAATACGTCGTAGCGTAATACTAGAGAAGATAGTGCAACGTCGGACCACGCACAAGGCAAGAATACGTCCTTGCCCTAGCACCCGGATGATGTGTACTATCGAGCTGCTGAGATGCAACTGGAAAATTCTCAATCAATTAATCACAGTTCTTCACACGCGATTTATGAAACAAAACGAATTGTGGCGAAATTATAAACCGAACCGATATCCCGCGATATTTGAAAATACTTTCGTACAGGCTTGAATTTTGGCCTAGGTTTCACTTACGTCTTTGATTCACTTTACACTTTAATTGTTCGAATAATTATTAACTTTAGGGTACGCGATGTCGAAAAATTATTAGAGCTTGTTGCGCGACGGCAAGCTGTGTTCTTGTCTGTTGTTTAACAATTTTGGGATGTGTGGATTTAAGGGAATATGGAAGTTGGATGGGTGTGGGAGGTTGTGGAATATTGGCAAATTCTCTACTGGCGACTGATTATTTATAGACCACCGGCGTATAACTCCCTCAACGCTGGGTTAACTGCTTGTTCGACACTGCGGTACTAGCTCTGAACTGCGGTACTAGTAAGTGCTCGGTACTGCGATTGAACATCGACTGATTTCCCTGTTCTGATGACCTCTATTTATATGGTCCCGGACACTGTGGTATCGAGTCCGGGTGGTGTCGCTGTAGAATAGTCTGCCCCTCCATTTGTTATTTCGCCATTCCACTGTGAGGGATCACATATCGCTTGGATGATTTATTCTGTGGGGAGAAATCATATAGATAAATGTGGTTATACAAAATGTATGGATGTAGAGCGATCTGTATACGAGGCTGTACACTTTGCTCTGAATAAATGTACGCACTTATGAGTATAATAATAATAATGCGGAGCTTACCCTGTGTATGCCATGCATGTATCTGCAATCATTGTATATTTTTTCCATTTTATTACCAACAATTGGTAGCGATGTCATGCTTCAACAATGAGTAAAAGTAAGCACACCAATAATTTGGGGTGGTATCTATTAGAGCTGAATGTATCTGGATAATTTCCTATCCGGATTATCCGGAATAATTAGGATCCGATTCCTCAAATCCGGGTATCCACTTAATCCGGATCCTTGTATCTGGATCCGCACTACACGGATCTGGATCCGAACTCTCTGCATCTGGATCCGAGTTATCCGAATGCAGACTAAGCAAAAAAGGTTCAAAATTTTCTCCAGATTACATTGTTTCTTTGGCAACATGGAAATTTATATTTTCCCAATGAAACAATGCAATATGAATGAAATTTTGAACCAGATCCGGAGAGTTCGAGTCCAGATTCAGATAGCTCGCAACCCGGATTTCAGGAATCGGATAGTTTACAGATCCGGGTATCCGGTTATTAGAAAATTCGGATCCAATTTTCAGCTTTAGTATATATAGGTCATCTCTTACTCGTGCCTATATAGTATGCCTTAAACCAAGTGGCTATTTTTTTGTCATCTTTATCAAGAATATAATAGAGAAGGTTGAAATGGGCGCACTTCATCACTTTTAACGATTAATTAAATTTCAAACTTAACTGCCTGAGTTATTCTGAGGTAATCTGGCTATGGCATTTGGAAAATCATTGTCTTTATCATTAAATATGGTAGTGGATTGAGTGGATGGATCTGTTTTGTTCGTTAAACCAAAATGAAAGTTTAACATTTTTCATCTCTTCTCGACCCTATAAGCTCAATTGCATTTTTATTCAAAGATAGAAATTACAACTGCTTCTTTGGACACCACACACTACCTATTCCAATGTAATAAGAAGAAAACCCATCTCACTTACATTGTTTTAGTTTTCAATTAATTAACAGAATCGCTTTATGTCGATCGATTAAAAGTCATGAAGTGAATTATCGATATCGAGTTCAGCAATCTAAAATTGTTGATGCCGACAAGCATTTTTTATCGAATCCAGCCCTAGAATAAGGCTGCTGATCACAGTCTTGAAAAAGTCAACCTAACTACGAATAAAAGAATCGTTCAATTTCTGTCCACTTTCTGGAAAAAAAAATTGGATTATATTTAAGTCGAACTTCTGAACCGCTGCATAATTCTTGAATACTAATTCCGCTAACTATCCAAATCTTGCTATGCTCCATAGGTACTTGAATCTCTGTTGAAGATATCAGTCAAAGAAATAGTGTTCGAGATTACAACATTTTGATACATTCACGAAAGCATACACATATCATCATCACATCAATCATATCATAGTTAAGTCAAAACCAAAGTTGAAAGTTCACACGCTCTTAACGTTCATTAGAAGTAAATACAAAATAAATTGAAATCCAATGTAAAGCTGTTATTTTATTTAAAAAAAAAAAAAAAAAAAAAAAAAAAAATGACGAAACCAAAGCATGAATAGACTCAAAGTAGAACGCACAGTATTTGCTGAAAGAATTTAAGCAGCAGCAATCTGCACGCTCATTTTAATATAATATGTCAATACCCTCTTTTTGTAGTTTGTGAGGCACCACACCAAAACTACTAACCTAATTTAATATAAGAATTTCCACAGCACCGTAGTTGTCTTTTGATTAGGAATTGACTTCTGTCCATTTTTATAATTTCATGGTAATCATTCAGAGTAACAGATCTCGCTATCCACACAGTGCATCTGCACCGAATATCCTCTAGAAGTTCCACTATGCATTGCTTCTAGAAGTTTGATAACCTTTTATATTGGGACAACTATTTGCGTTCACTAAAAATCGCATTCAACATGAAATTCCATTGAGTCGACTCTCTTCGCAACATCTGGGGTCTTTCCATATCATCGTGAAATTCCCCCAAAATCTACAACTGCAACCTATATAAATGAGTAGAGCAAGTACTCAGGGAAGAGACGTACTATTAGAGATAGCCAGCCTGCTTCATTTGGACCTCCTTCGGAACCATTGTGTTGCAACAGTGTAACAGTTTAATTTTGTCCTCCCAAAGCCTAACTTCTGCTGAAAAGTAGCTCTTTGGATGGCCAGAAAAAGGCTCAGGATCTATAAACAAAGATCTGGCTTCTTCTTTTGCAAGGCGGCCCGTAATTTTGTTGCCTTGATGGCTTCATGTTATGGTACGCAAACCAGCGTGATCTAGTTGCTTCAAGATAGTAAGACAGTCCCAAACCAACTTAGATTCAAATGTATACGAATTTAATACTTTAAAAGATGCTTGGCTGTCTGCTATTATATAGATTTTTCCTCCACGCATGTTCTTATATATAATTTCTATGACGTAGGCCTCTGCCTAGAAAATGGTAAGTGAGGTCCCCAGTGCCTTAGAGAGTCGGTAATTCGGCCCATATATGCTCGCGCCTGCTCTACCTTCCATTTTGGATCCATCTGTGTACCATTTAAGAAATCCTTTTTCAAAAGATAGGTCATCGAATGCCACTGTTGACGGTTGAAGATTACTGACTTAAAGTTAAACCGTTTCGGCATAATATCTGCAATGGAGTTAACAATCGATTCCTTTAGGAGTTCTTCGCGTCGAATTCAATGCATCTAAGACCCAAAGCTGTTTCATCTCCTTAAAACAAGATCACCATTTAATAACTCCCATTTCATTTGATGGAGCATTAATTTCTGATTCACCGTCACTAAACATTCATAGCATTAATAATTCCAATAACTTAAGCTGGACAGATCACATCTTCTCTGTTGCTAAAGAAACCTCGAAATATCTTGGATTTCTGAAAAGGTGTGGGAAATATTTCAGCCCGTCAAATCTAGCGCTCCTCTACAACATTAGACCTAGAATTGAATACAATTCTCACATCTGGACCGGAGCTGGTCGTACAATCTATCTTAGCTTCATTAGATATTGTTAAAAGAGAGCCTTCAAGCTTATTGACGATTTGGCAATTACTTGTGATATCGACTCATTCGAGCACCGCCGCAATGTTGGATGCCTTTCGCTCTTTTATCGCTATATGCATGGCGAATGGCCTGCACGTAATACTAGCGCTACAAGCTGTTTACATCTTTTCACCCTTCAAAATACTTTTGGCCGTACAGTGAAATTCCGTTATGCTTTCTTATCCCGAATATGGAATAGTCTACTATCTTCTGTTTTTCTTCTGGTTTACAATCTTCAGAAAGACGTATACCAGCACCTGCGCCACTTTCCTCATATCCCTTAATCCTTTCCTAATCTCATTTCTGCATTGCTATGCCTTGCATCATAGAGTATCCCTGAGCTTGGCTTAATAATAATAAAAAAAAAAGAGTCATTCAGGTTAATCAGATTTTTTTTTTTATTTTTCCCATACGAAAATCGAATTCAAATTTTTAGAATCGGTCATACATGGAGAATAGAAAAATTTTTTATTTTTTTACGATTCTAAATTAAATCATAATGCTATGGAACTATGTTGAGTGATTGACGACTGGACGTTAAGTCCCGACTGCCAGCATGAGCTGACAGATCACTCGGCGGACAGCGTTGATTGCAGGGTGGCACGATAGCTTGCCTCGGCTATTGGCGGAGAGTGTGGGGAGGTTCCACGAAAAACCTGCTGCTGCTGCCTGCCATATACAAAAAAAAATCTCGTGCCTTAAACCAAAAACGCCGGCCACATTCGGTCCTGAAGGGACCCTTACGTCACTTACGTATATCCGCATTGAAGGCGCAGATGGTCTGCCTTCCTGCATGCCCCAACCACCCAACTGGCTCTGAGGGCAGATATTTTCAGAGTAGATTTACCTTCTACAGTCTTATTGAGCTGAGGATGGCCTCCTTCTTAACATGTAGGTATATCCTTAAGGCACTTTCACATCAAACAAAAAAATCGAAAAAATGTAAACCGAAAAACTCAATTTATTCCACTTTGAAACAAGATTTTTGCATCAATGATTAATAAAATTATATATATATTTCCTGAGATTTTATTAATCATTGGAATAAAAATCTTGTTTTAAAGTGGAATAAATTTAGTTTTTCGGTTTACGTTTTTCTGTTCTTGTTTTTGATGTGAAAGTGCCACTTAAACCGAAAATACTAATAGAAATGTTTTACACTCTATAAAATGTGAGGTTAGATTTTCGTGTTAAATAACGAAAAATATGTATACAGTAAAAAAAAATATATATATATATATTATCTGCAAATTTCGAGAGTTTCTTAAACCTTATTCAAATTTGGTAACCCAAATTCGCTAACTTCGCAAAGCAAGCAATGAAGTGGCACTTCACATCAAAATCGAAAACCGAAAAATGTAAACCGAAAAATTCAATTTATTCCACTTTAAAACAAGATTTTTGCTCCAATTATTAATAAAATCATGGGAAATAGGATAAGCTAATAATTTTACAAATAAAATAGTATATTCATCTCAGATTTTTAAGAAAAACACAACTTTTATCTTTTTTCGGCCGAAAAATGAAATTTCGGTTGCATCTGTCAATTTCTTTTCGGTTTCCACCACTGACTTATAACAATGGACTGAGCGTATTGCCATTTTCTTATAAGAAAGCATGGCACAAGTTTTATAGTTCTCTTTTTCGCCCTATGGCAGAGTTGGAGCTACCAACACAAAATATTGCATTCGGGAACATTTGCTTATGCCATTTGATGTTTTTATGTTGGCTACAGATGCAATCACTTCAGAAGGAATAAGGTAAGATTGTGTTTACCATGCTCCGTCTCTCTTGCCCATAAGCAGGATTCAGTTAAGAATAAATTTTGAAAATTAAAGTAGGAATGAGTTTAATTCCTTATAAACGATTAGAATATCACTTGGACACAAGAAAATACATTTTTTTTAATTTAATTCGATTTTCGGGTGTAAAATTTCATATGATTGGTTGAGTTTTACATGTTTTTTATGTAATCGTTTTAAAGGGTGCTCTAACGGTGATATACAGAAACACAATATTTTTTGTGCCACATGAAATAGCAAATCGCTCAGTCCATTGTTATAAGTCAGTGGTTTCCACATATGGATAGGGAATTCGAATTAAAATACGCCTTTTTGTATGAGCTCTCATCATACAACTTTTGTGATAATTAAATGTTACTTCTATTTAACCGAAAAATTTTTTTTCGATTTTTGATGTGAAAGCCATAGCGAATTTTCAGTGTAGAACCTATCGGTTTTCGGTTTTGATGTGAAAGTGCCTTAATGTATATGAAGGGCACAGGGTAAGAACGATCTAAGTCACATTATAGTGTGAAATGAGTTATACATGATATGTTATGCGTTGTAAGTTGCTCTTTTAGATGAGATAGTCTAAATGCTCGAAAAAACTGTCTAAGTCGAAGTAAATGCAGTATAACCAATCTGTGGTTTATGGAAGAGCGATCTAAGTCCATACGATTGTATGAAATACTGATCCAAGTCCACGCACACAAAAATTTCGCTCTAATGTGGTGTTATATTCTTGTAGCAAAATATAATACCGTTTTTCTGAATGTTTTTTTTTTCTTCATCAGAAACAGTCAGGGAACACATTTTTATCAGAAACAAGTGAAGTAGGTACGTTGTTCCTATTAAATTTTTTGAGCATTTCGGTCTATTGTGTTAAAATAATGGGTTCAAGTGCTAATAGTGATACGGATTACGACAAGCCATTGTCTAATTTAACCCGTAAAAGAAAATCTTCGCATTCGAGATGCCACAAAGAGGATCAGAAATCAGTCCTATGAAACCGGTGAATCGTGTGAGTATAAAGAGGTTGAAATGTTTTGAAAATATAACTGAGAAGCAGATACGTATACTGATCAATAAATTCAATTCCCTCAAAGACAGAAACGAGCAAAATAACCATCTATGCGGCCTTATAAGTATTCATGATGTAAAACGTAGGCGACCAAGACGTGAAGAAAATGTGGCAAATTTGCGAGACAACTCTTTTACCTTCAAGAGCAGCAGATTGGTGGAAGAAAATGGTGCATTCAAAGAGATTGAAGTGTGTCAAAAAGCACTTATAAGTTTACATGGAATCACAAATAGACGATTTATAACATTGAAAAGGTATTTGAGGGAAACTGGTAGTTCGTGCTATGATAGAAGAGGAACTCACCAAAATCGACCTCATAAGGTACCAGCTGAAACTTTAATAGAAATCACATTACAGCCTCAAAAATACGAGACGACTGTACCTTCCGGAGACCTTAAATGTAAAAAAAATGCATGGACTATACCTTGAAAAAGGGTATCATCCTGTGAGTTATGAAACTTACAGAAATATTTTTCTTAGAGACTTCAACATTGGGTTTGGCTATCCTTGAACTGACACCTGCAGTGCCTGTGATGCAGCAAAAGTGAAAATCACATCCCTAGAATCTCAACTGGGTCAACTTACATCATCCGATAAAAAAAAGGAAGTCGAATTGAGGACAAATTTGGAAAAACTTCAAACAGAGGACAAGCTTCACAAGATGAGAGCACAAGCATTCTATGTACTATAATAAAAAACGACTGGAGAAAAAACGAGCTAGAAAATCCAACGAGTTTGAGGCCATTACAATGGATTTTTCCAAAAACTTGCCAACACCGAACATTAGTACCAATTACGTTTACTATAAAAGGCAACTTACTTTTATTAGCTTTAATATCGACGTTTTATCTACAAACCAATCAGTGTTTTATACGTACCCTCAAACTGTGGCAAAGAAGGGAGCTGATGAAGTCATGTCATTTTTGTACCATTTTCTCTGCGAAATGCTCGACCTGCAAGTGAAACATCTACGTATATTTTGTGATTCCTGCGCGGGGCAAAATAAAAATTTTACCCTTGTTAGATTTTTGCATTATATGATCCATGGACAGAAGCGGCTTGAATCAATTCATGTGATATTTCCTATAAGAGGGCATTCGAATGCGATAAAGATTTCGGACTGATCAATCAAAAATCTATAGTTGAAGTTCCTGATCAATGGCTCGAAGTATTTCGGACATCAAGATTCAAACCCATGCCTTTCGATGTGTATGACTGTAAGCAAGAATTTTTTCATGCTTGGACAAACTTTCTACGGCAATACTACAGGAAAACTTGCCCATTTGCTACTAGGCCAGTTAGAGAATTGCAGTTTAATAAGGAACACCCACGTACTGTAGCAGTTCGGGAGACGGCATACAATGCAGCACTCACTGAATTTGTTATCATGAGTAAATTCCAATGTTAGTCCAGAACTACTTTACTCTAACTTAATACCTCTTCCGAAAAAAAAATACGACCAACTACAAGAATTGAAAATATTCATCTCAGAAAAGTTCCAGCATTTCTATCAAGAATTACCTTTTTTTGACGGCAATAGAAGCGATGATGAGTTCGACGTAAGTTATCTCTGAATGTTCACTTTCTAAAATAACAAAATACTTTTGCTTTTTTGTAGGAGCTGTGAATACAAAAGGACTTAGTTCATTCTACCATACATTTTTTTACATTTTATTTCATTATAGTTTTTTTTTATTCTATTTGGATAAAAGTGATTTTTTTTTTTTGTAATTCTGAATAATAACATATTAAATAAGCTTTTCCACCAGACTGTGTTTTTCTATATTTTTATATCTATAACCAGTAGTGTTTGAAACTTTAAATTTAGTTTATATCTGTTTAAAATGTTACTTAGATCGTTCTTCCCCTGTGCTCTTCATATGCAACTCACATGGAAGCCGTTCCCAAAACCACTTGGATGAGCCCCATTTGAAGCATTTAATTGCAGTAATCTAGTATGTAGTATAGTATTTTGCGTAAAACTTTCTTTCAAGAAATCGAAATGGTAAAGTATTTTTTGACGTTTATTCGTTTGAGAATAATAGTGTTTTTTATATAAATTTATGTTTCTAAATTAATAATTTTAAGTCACAGATTAGTTAAATTACTGCTTAAAGAACACAAAAAGTGCTTAAAATGTAAGAGAAATTGTATCTATGTATGTACATCAAATGAATCCTTATTTATTGAATATTATAAATTTTTGACAGGAGTGTTTGTAATCGCGGAAATATGAAAGACACATCTATGCAGCAGCGGCAAGGTCAGTGCGAGGTAAGAGCTCATATTCAATAATTGTCTAGATTTGCAAAACTCAAAACTCTTTTATTTTCTTATATATGGATAGCCTGAGCCCAGAATTAACCTGGTAAGATTTATTATACAATGTGTGTATAGTAATTTGAATCATTCTTTATCTAGAGAGATCTTCTTCAAAATGATGAACTCGAGTTCATAAAATATGTTGGCGTTGCTCCACTTTTCACCCCGGACGAATTTGAAGAATGGCTTGAAGATATTGAGTTAGTATAAAATTAAATTGGTTTTAAAGTCAATATCATCACTGACCAAGTCTTTTCACCCTTTCTCGCATTTTGTTTTCATAATTTTTTTTTCAGCAGTTTGCAGTATTAGGACTACATATTGAAAATCTCATAAAGCTTATTTATGGTTTATCAGGTTATTTGCAGTCCTATCTAACCATCCACCATATATAACACATAGTGTAAAAATTTCGCGCGTTCATGTTGTTCGTTATTAAGATAAAAGCCATTGTTCATCCTTCAGGAGTAAATCTTTTAAAACATACGATCAATCAAGAAATAAAGAAGAAACGATGCGTTCATATTAGTGTTATTAGGATGGGCTGGAATGAAATCTTTAATTCTTATACTAATTGACAGCTTAGCATAAACTATTCATCTGATCAGGAAGCTATGCAATATTATGGTGTCTGAGCTGTAACTTGACTTCCGATCTTTGGTGGATGCTCATCGTAACCATGAATTTGAAAGGAATTCTTTCGCTAGAAATCTTCCGCTCCCTAATCACATCTATACAGATTTTTAAGGATGACTTTCTTACAAATAAAAGGTCCAGTAGGAATGCATGTTTTTCCCTATAGCCTGGTACTGTAAAGAATTATATGCTTTCAATATATTTCCGAGCTTGTTCTTGATATTAGTATCGCTCTAATGGTTCTTAAATTTTCCGCTTGATAACTTTTAAGTTGTTAATGGAATGCATAGAGTCATTTGAATTGTTCTTTGTGCACTCTAGCACTGCTTTTCTTGCGTCGATAATATGTTATTGTAGACTTTGTCATAATATAGTGATTGGATTTATAATCAAAATAGACAATCGCAGGAAAATTAACTGCGTTACCGGTCACGAGATGTAACTCTTCCAAAGACTATCAGTACGTTTATATGAATACTTGCAAGTATACTTCAAGTAGAGATCAAGTAATCAAAACATCATGTAAACGCGCATTGACTTCAAGTACACTTGAGTCAAGTAAATCAAAAAATTTTGTTCGATTTACTTGAAAAAATTCATGTAAACGCAAAAACTTTCAAGTACTAGTTTTTCATTTGTGCGAATTATGAAAATGGCAAAGAGAAACAAGAAGAAGATTATTATTGATAATTCAGGTAGTGATGTTTAGCACTTTTCTCAAGATATTTGTCTAAAAATTCACATCTATGTATTGAACCTAATGCAGAGTTGTCAAAGGTAAAATGTCATTTCAAGTAAATTTCAAGAAAATTTCAAGTCAAGTAATTGGAATTAATTCAACCAAGAAACCTATTTGAGTTTAAAGTGGATTTCAAGTAAAGTACTCAAGTATTCATGTAAACGTACTATGTGCTTAGAACCTTACTTGAGACTTGCAAGAAGACAATGTAGAGTATGCTTACTATAATATTTTTCAAATGGGTGTTCTTAAAAATAGCAAATATTTGTTTTGACAGCAGATATAGAAAGGATTTTTTTTTATTAGCCCCTCCGTTTGTAGATCAATTAAAAGACACACCGATTTAGTCTCTTACTGCACTTTATCAAGAAGACTGGAAGGCTTCAAGACAATGATATTGCATTATCAAGCTACCTACCCACTCTATGCGGAACTACATCGAATTTGGTCGTTTAAGAGGACTAGGTCATGCACGCGATTATGTTTTTCTATTAAAGGTCAATGCTATTCACGCTTCCATTTTAATAAGACAACACAAATTTATTCATGATAAAAAGCTTGAACACAATTTACCACTTTACCAATTCAATCGAAACTGAATTATCGATCTGCTTGCCAATTAAAGTTCAAAAATACTTGTTAAGCGTAAAAATAAAAAATAAATGTTTTTTATTTAGTACTGAAAGTTCATTCAACGATGATGACATTCCGCCTTCAGAGAAAGAGCTACTTTCATCGGATTGGGAAGAACCTGATGTTTGTGACTATGTACCACCTACAACTAGAATGAAAAAATATCTAGCTCAACAGTTAATAAAAAATGTAATTGGGGAAAATGATGGAGAGTGCAGTGTAAGTTAGAAAAAAAAAACAAAAACAAAAACAAACAAGCTAAATTAATCACAATAAATGTAACAAAAATTCTATTTACAGGCTATGGCAAAGCAGAAATCGCGCGATAAAGCGATTCGCTCTTTTCGGGACTTTTTACGTAAAAGGCGGGCAATTAAGGCGTACAAAAGATTGAAGAAACTAGAAGATGCGAATCTTATAGATCCTGAGAAGGAGTCATTTTTATTAGAAAAACTGGAATTAATAGACAAAAAACTGAATCGTCCGTTCTATTATGAATGTCAGGAACCATCGATTTACGTAATATTTTATAAAAAGGCGTCTTGATAAGGTTTTAAATTGTTATATGAATATTTTTAATGTACCTACAGAAGCGGCTGCTGAAGAAGAGGAAAAACGCCATTAGACGAAAGTATGAACTATATGCAATGGATAGGGAATATCGTGATGAATTACATCGCCGAACACTAGCATGTGTTCAAAATGTTTCACAAAGTAAGACTCAAACTATTCATAGAGGTGACCAGAAAATAAAAACAGGAAGTTCACGCCGAAGCCAAGCAGTATGCGAAGCAAGGGGAAGTGTAGGACGAAGTCCAAAACGAAGCCAACAACTATCCGAAACAAGAGGAAGCCTACAGCAAAGCCTAGGACGAGGCCTAGAACGAAGCCAAGAACCGTGCGAAGTAAGTCGAAGTACAGAACGAAGCCTTGGACAAACTTTCGATCGAAACCAAACAATATCCGAAGGAAGAGGTAGCCTAGGATGTAGCATAGATCAAAGCCAACACATATCCCAAGCAATAGGAAGCCCACAGCGAAGTCTAGGCCGAAGCCTAGAGCGAAGCCAAGAAGTATGCGAAGCAAGAGGAAGTCTAGGACGAAGCCAAGAAGTATGCGAAGCAAGAGGTAGTTTAGGGCGAAGCCTAGACCGAAGTCAACAGTTATGCGAAGGAAGAGGAAGCCCAGAATCCAGCCTACAGCGAAGCCTAGGACAAAGCCTAGAACGAAGCCAAGAACTGTGCGAAGTAAGTGGAAATCCAGAACAGAGTCCTGGACGAACCTTCGAACGAAGCCAACGAATATCCGAAGGAAGACGTAGTCTAGGACAAAGCCAAGAGGTATGCGATGCAAGAGGAAGTCTGGGGAGAAGCCTAGAACGAAGTCAACAGTTATGCGAAGCAAGAGGAAGCCCAGAATGCAGCTTACAGCGAAGCCTAGGACAAAGCCTAGAACGAAGCCAAGAACAGTGCGAAGTAAGTGGAGGCCCAGAACGAAGTCTTGGACGAACTTTCGATCGAAGCCAAAGAATATCCGAAGGAAGAGGCAGTCTGGGACAAAGCCAACAGGTATGCGATGCAAGAGAAAGTCTAGGACGAAGCCTAGAACGAAGTCAACAATTATGTGACGCTAGAGGAAGCCCAGAACGAAGCCTGCAGCGAAGCCAAGAACTATGCGAAGTAAGTGGAAGCCCAGAACGAAGCTCTGGACGAACCTTCAACCGAACCCAAACAATATCCGAAGGAAGAGGTAGCCTAGAGCGTAGCTTAGAACGAAGCCAACAAATATCTCAAGCAATAGGAAGCCCAGGACGAAGCCCACAGCGAAGCCTAGACCGAAGCCTAGAGAGAAACCAAGAAATATGCGAAGCAAGAGGAAGTATAGGACGAGGCCAAGAAGTAACCGAAGCAAGAGAGAGCCTAGAACGAAGCTTAAGACGAAGCCTAGATCGGAGTGCAGAAAAATGCGAAGCAAATAAATCCATAGGACAAAGCCTAGATCATATCCAAGAAGAAGGCAAAGGATGCGAAAGAGAAGACCAAGGTGTAGGCGAAGAAGTATGTGAAGAAGAAGAAGATAATATTGAGTATGTGGAGTATATATAAAAAACAATATAGATAAGCAAGAAAAAATATTTTAAATCTAAAGAAAAAACTTTTGTTTACAGACTTTCATCATTTTATGACGATCATATAAGTAATTCGGAATTAGATTATTTTTCTTCGGAGTTTGATGATGAAAACATACCTGAACCAACGCCGAATTCAAGGCGTCTTGCTAAATTTCAGCGATTATTGAATGCCAATGAAGAATTAGCTTGTGATGATGAAGATGAAGTATTTATTACTATTGAAAGTTTAGAAAATTTTTTTTTTTAAATCGATTAATATTTTAGAAAAAGAGAAAATATATGAAAAAAATGGAAATTGTAGCCGAATTTCAGAAATTCTGTGAAAGGAGGAAGGCTGTAAGAACTCTGTCACGGCATCAAACTGTCGAAGAAATGAATTTAAACGATCCAGTCGAAGAAGCGAAACAATTACTTGCTTTCGAACTCATTGACAAGAAATTGGATAGAGATTATTATTATTCGGAGGGCGAGCCACAGGAATATGTATGTAATTTAAATATTTCTTTTGAAAATTTCCTAAAATTTTTTACAGTGTCGGTGAAATGAAACAAACGGTCATGCTGAATGCAGAAAAGAGGCAGAAGTTATGTATGTAAATCGCGCATTCTAACCAACTTCTTTTGCGCACAAATGTAGCAAAATTTATGGTTTTACTTCTTAATGGATTTGTCGCGAAATGTTCTTCTGAAAACTGCCTGTGTTAAATAAAACAATCGGAACGCCTTACTCTTTTTTTTTTACATTTACTACGATCTTCGTTTTTACTTCTTCAAGTAAATTTCAAGTCAAGTAAGTGGAATTAATTCAACCAAAAACCCTACTTGAGTTGAGTTTCAAGTGGATTTCAAGTTGATTTCAAGTCAAGTACTCATGTAAACGTACTGATTGACTATATTCATTATAATCGTTTCGTTTTTGCCTTGTTATTATCACCGTTTGCTATATTCACTTCAGCATGACCGCACCCTATTAAATGAATGCTGCGCTCCATACCACAAAACTACAAGTGTTTGTCAACAGGTGCCGAAAATTTGTGTACCACAATACTTATAGCATTTATTGTACAATTGTACTACGATAATTCTTCAAGTGGGAAATTTTGACTTGTACCCAACGAGGTAGGAACCTTGTACCACTTACTGTGTTGGTAAGTGATGTAATGCAAAAGATCCCAGAAAATCTCATTTTCCCAATATAAATTTGCAACCACCTTCTCTACTGTCGTCCCAATGGTAGGGGTTGCCGGGAGCTCTGGAGTAGTCCAAGGTTTAAATAATTGAGAAGACTTAGTTACAAAATAAAATATTTCTTTATTTTACGGATCTTATCCTATACAGAGTATATTTTCCTTAGTCTTATTAATACATAATATTTTCTATTTATACATATATATATTTGTACTGCCGAAGAGAGAGAGATAGGTTTAATTGTTTGTTATAGATTTTATTCGACTGTGCATACTGGGGGCGGGGCGAATGATCAGGCAGGTTAACAGCTACAGCCATACGGCACGGCAGCTGGAGGAGGAAACGGGGCGGAATATAGCTACAGCCATACGGCACGGCAGCTAGAAGGAGGAAACGGTACGGGAACATATAGGAAATCAACTACAGCCATACGGCACGGCAGCTGGAGGAGGAATATAGCTACAGCCATACGGCACGGCAGCTAGAAGGAGGAAACGGTACGGGAACATATAGGAAATCAACTACAGCCATACGGCACGGCAGCTGGAGTAGGAATATAGCTACAGCCATACGGCACGGCAGTTAGAAGGAGGAAACGGTACGGGAACATATAGGAAATCAACTACAGCCATACGGCACGGCAGCTGGAGGAGGAATATAGCTACAGCCATACGGCACGACAGCTAGAAGGAGGAAGCGGTACGGGAACATATAAGAAATCAGCTACAGCCATACGGCACGGCAGCTGGAGGAGGAATATAGCTACAGCCATACGGCACGGCAGCTGGAGGAGGAATATAGCTACAGCCATACGGCACGACAGCTAGATGTAAGGTACCGAGAGGACCTTACTCGGTTGAGTCCGGGAAAAGACTGCCTTGTCAGGCCTTGTGCTGGGACTTTTATACCTTCGGAAGCTTCAAAGCTCTAAAGCTTCTCTCAAAGCTTGGTTGAGTGGCGGGGCATATATAACTGGGAACTTGTCGAATGGCAAAACGAATGCAACTGGAATCATATGTGAAGTCAGGGATGTACTTGGTAAAGTAAAGTCAGGGCCGTATTTTATTTTTACAAGAAAATTAGATATTAAATTATAAACGAATCAAATGGTTCGTTACAAATTTATCAATTTCTCTCAAACATTTCTTTTCCGCCATCTTGAAAATTGTATAATTTCAAATTACGATCACCACAGCTGGCATTATTTTTAATCATGCAAGTTCGCTGAAGATTACACGTGCAAGAAGTATCACAGTACAAGTTACATGCAAGCATTTGGGTTCAGTACTTGTGAAAGGCTTATGGAAGATTTTTATTTTTTTAAGTCATCAATAACCATCATGAGATGATTAATATTTTTCTCATCCAGAATAAAAAGCATTTGCTAATTTTTATGTTTCCGAATCAAAAATTATTTTATGTATATTATAATAAATTAGCTGGCTGGGCAGACGTTGTTCTGCTCTTTCCGGTGGATAGGGGACCTAAAAATGGCCGCGTCAATGATCAAGCGCGTAGAAGTTCGGAAAATGGCAATTTATTTGAATGAAGAAAAATAAACTGCTCGATGTTTAAAACTGAACATTGGTAATGACAATTAAAACTTAAAGTTTGTACATTGAATTTTGGATATGAAATCCTAGACTCAAATATGAGACATCAAAATTGACAATTTTAAAAGTAATTTCAAAAAATGTAGATTGAAAACAGAGAATCATTATAAATCTCAAATAAATATTTTGATAATTAAATATTGGATATGAAAGTTCAAAATGCTTCCACTAATGATTTGATGCAAAATATGTTAAGAATAAATACATTTATTTCATATTATAAACATTTTTATTTAAGTAGGTACGAAACTTTAAGTACTGTAGTTTCCCACAAGAATGGTCCAAAATCTTCCCATTATTTAGATTCGTTATCAGAGGTCATGGAATTTTTTTCTCTGTAAAATACATGAAGGGGCAAGGAACTGATCTAGAAGACTAACCCAACTAACAATTTTCATCTCATAAAGGTCTACAAGCGTCTTATGAGAGGATATATGCACTTGACTGCCCTTGTTTTTTCAGTCTTGTAGAGTTCTACGAGTGCTTTATGAATGTGTTGTCAGAATTAAATGGCGCACTTATGCGAGTTATTTTTCTCTTATAAAAACACGTTAGCCCTTTGTGTAAGAGTTAAGTAAGTTTCATAAGAACACTATTTGAATTTTAATGAGAGTATTTAAGTACTCTCATAAGGTTATCATTATAATTAGTATAATCTTCTTATAAGAGCTACGCTTTCCTTGCCAGAACTTTTATAAAGAGAGCTGTATACTCTCGGCGATCTTATTTTTGTAGAGTAAAGAAATTTCATGAGAGTTAATTTATTAGAAAATCGGTATATTACATTTTCTATGATGTATAAGTGGACTAGAATTTAATACAAATATGTATATATGGACTTTAGAAAATAATGAACATAATTTTTTGCATATATAAGCCAAAATTTTATTGGGATTGAAATTTTATTGGTAATAATAGACATTTCACTTCGAAAAAAAGCAATGCGCCTCATAATTAATCAAAATCTAAAATTTTATATGAATTGTTTTATAATATGGGAGAAAATAAAAAGTTCAGTACTGCTCCATGATTTAGTTTAAATTCATATAAAACACTTTATTTTCTATAAAACGTAATTTTTTATATTTTATAAATACTAAATTGTGTAAATTAGCTGCATTTATGGAATTCTGTTTTTCCCTAAAACCTCCATATCAAAAGAAAATATGGCCGCTTTTGACTAAGTATTCTTACGAGAATAAAATTCTTCATATAAGAACTTAAACTTTCCTTACAAGTGTTGTACACTTTTTTTTCTCCATATAAGAGTGCTATTCTATTTATGAAAACAATAGTCTGCGTATAGAGCTTCAATTCTTTTTATGAGAGTGATACTCTACATAACTCTTGTTATAAGAACTAAAGTTTTTATATGAGAGTAAAATTCTGCCTATGGAACTTCAATTCTTTTTATGAGAGTGATACTCTACATAACTCTTGCTATAAGAACTAAAGTTTTAATATGAGACCTTTTAACTCTTGTTATGAGATTACAACTCTCACAATAAACATGGAACCTTTATTATGAGCGTTTCATACTAGAATTGACATTTGCCATTCATGAAGAGTCATCGAAAGACAGATTTGCGCATTAATTTTGTTAGAACTTTGAAATAAGGTATAAGTAAACTTTTTTCTGACGTTTTGCAGCGTATTATGGAAGGGAATACAACTATTATTTTATTACTTTTCGTGTTAATTTAAATTAATCTTACTTGTGATGGTATTATAATGTTGTCAGAAGAAATCGCAGCATCGTGACCTTCATTCGAGATGTTTTGAATAGGAATGATGCTGTCATATTCTGGAGAAATACATTTTGAATGTATATCATCATATGAAATAGTTAATATTTATCTTTAGGTAAAACTCCCGAACACTGCGTAGTATTATTGGGATAAGTTTTAAAATTCACAGAAACTGTTTCTTTTACTGCAACATTCCTGGGCTTATTTAATTCAAGATAAATTTTATTTATTTTCCTTCGAAGATTAGTAGATCTTTTAACTTTCTTCCAATCCATTTTCACAAATCAATACCGAAATTGATGAATGAGTGACGTCTATGGTAATTTTAATGATGACAATCGTTTTGCACTAGTAACAGTGTTCATATAGGTGTGTTAATACTTTATCACTCATAGGAGCATCTTTATGAGTTGTACTATACTTGAACTCTTACAATAACTTTCATATAAGTATCATAACACTTAAGTACTCATAAGTACATTTTTTTGAGAGTATATCTCTTTGAGAGTTAACATTTCATAAAAAATACTCAATAAGAATATAAGTTTTCTGGCACTCAAAACAAGAGTACAAAGATGATCTTAATATAAGAGTAAAAGTTTTAAAAGTTCTAGTAGCATTAATCTCTCATAATAATAGTACTATGAGACATATTTAAGTCTTATTATAAGAATTATGTTATGAGAATATCCAAGAGTGTTAAGAGGTTTTTATGAGATACTTTTGCAATTAGTAAGAGTCTTTCTCTGGAGAGTTTGTTAGTTGGGAACATTGTTCTGTATACTGTTTTGTTGCTGTATTTATTTTTGTTTGTTTGTCAAACTTTAGACTATTGTTGTGTGTCGGAGTACAAAACTATGGTCCGTCGAATATTTCCCTTAATAGTTGAACATGGATTAAAATTGGAGGACTGATATGCAACTAAATTGTAGGGCAGTCAAAAGGATTTCAATAAAATGCAATTACTTTTGAGTAAACACAAGAAAACTATATATTTGCGCTGATTAACGCAAACACTATTCACATAACATTCATATTAACATATATGAGCAAAACTCCGGGTAAATAAACAACACAAAAGATCCACAGAAAAATCAAAACAAAATTATTCTGAATTCTTAAATCAAGAACCTTTTCGGATTAAAAACAAAAAAACTATTTCTTTGGATTTCCCCATACATCATCAAGCTCAGGCACGAGGAAAAGTTTTCTTTTGATAGTAATTTGCTTTGACTTTGGATACAGTCTTCCTTTTCTGGCCATTTCCATAACCTGCCATGCAAGATCTTGCCATACATCTTATGTGTGCCCCATTATTGTCTACTGGCACTACTTGCCCGGGCCAGTATTCAGCTTTGTAGGTGACCATTACGAAATCTTCCTTTGCAGGCAAATAAGAATTAACATTTAGGTCATTGTTGTTCGTATGGATATTTGAGCTGGCAGCTTGTATAATCTTCTTCAATGTCTCTGACATCTTCTTCAATGTGTCTGATATGACATCTTCTTCAACTTCTGAAAGTATTGGTGATGACTCAGAAGCCAATGTATATCTATCACTTTCATGCTCTTCACGAGAGCTTTCGGGCTTTTTCGCTTTTCCTTTTTATTTTTTACTTTTTCATCCTGCTGTTTTTGATGTAGATGTTAAGGTCAGTTTCTCTACTTCATCAGCTGAAATACTTTTACCTGGTGCACATCAAGTTTTCTCTTCCTTCGTTTTGTGGTTTCTACCTGTCCTAGAACTCTTTTCCTTGTTTCTTCCATATATTGCAAGAAAGTATTCGAAACGAGACTTGTATCTGCATTTGTGTAGCTAGAGCACATTTTATTTGTGTTCACCCATTTTATAAATAACTTTTTGCAGAGAAATGTCATTAAGTCTAATATGGAGTTCGGGGAGTGGTAAAATTCAACGTGGTCTCCAAAAAATAGCATTTTAACGCTGGTAAAAAGTTGACGTAAGTTTTATGTGGAGAAAACGTAAGGACAGTTGTTAAAATCACAATTAATCGGAAATATTTTTAAAAATGTTAAGTGATTATTATTTATAAAGGGATATAAATCATCATATCGACGACGAATTTGTTGCTGCGGCAGGTCTAAAGGCACTTTCACATCGAAACCGAAAACCGAAAACCGAAAACTGATAAGTTCTACACCGGAAATTCTCTTTTTCTTTCACATCAAAAACCGAAAACTTTTTTTTGGTTAAATAGAAGTAACATTTAATTATCATAAAAGTTGTATGATGAGAGCTAAAACACGTATTTTAATTTTACTTCGAAATCCCTATCCATATTATAATAATATAATTTTCAATGTAAACACAAAAGTGAGGTTTAGTATTACCGAAAAAATTTTGTTCCACATGTGGAAACCGAAAAGAAATTGACAGATGCAACCGAAATTTCATTTTTCGGTCGAAAAAAGATAAAACTTGTGTTTTTCTTAAAAATCTGAGATAAATATTCTATTTTATAAGTAAAATTATTAGTTTATCCGTTTATCCTATTTACCATGATTAATCATTGGAGCAAAAATCTTGTTTTAAAGTGGAATGAATTGAGTGTTTCGGTTTACATTTTTCGGTTTTGATGTGAAAGTGCCTTAAGTGTGTCTCGTCGTCAAGGAAATCCACGGGAAAAACTAAATAAACTCGATTTGGGAATAATTTATGAAATGTCAAAGTTTTACTAGCATATTAATGCTCCGCACATTAAAATGGTCAGTAAAATGAGTGTGGATTTACAAAACGCCATCTATCTTATAATAGAAAAAACGGCACTTTTTACCAATAAGCTGCGCACTGCACTAGTAAAGACCTCAGTAAAAATTTTGCTTGGGATTTTACCAGCGGTAAAATTTGTATGGAAATGTCACTTTTTACCTGAACTCCGTACTATTTTACTCGAACTCCGTACTAAGCTTTACACTAAGTTTTCGCTGAGCACAAAAACCCTGGGTAAATATTGGAGGAGAGAATTTACGCGGTGTTTTCATCGAACAAAGTTATTATTATCGTTACACCTTATATTTCATGTAAATCTGTACACCAGCACCTATTTTTTACACAGCGCCATAAATAGCTCATGACTAGAATCATAAAAATTACTTGATGATATTTATTTTTCAACCAAAAAGAATAAAAATCACTTCATATTTATTTAGGAAAAATAAAAATCAGCAAATGATACTTATTCCTGATGAAAAAAATATTATAATCATCTCTATAACGATTATTGATGACCTTAAAAAATAAAAACCTTTCATAAGCATTTAACAGGGACTGAAAACCTGTGTAAGGGTAATGCCAACATTTAAGCGGCGGAAAGCTTTGGTCATCGGATGTAGCTTGAGCAAAAAAAAGTGGATTTTTCTACTTCACGGGAATGCGCGGAATTGGTGACTCATGGAAAATGACTAATAGAAGCCATGGAAGAAAGAATTGTAAAAATATATGCCAAATGTAGTAACTGGGGTGTATGTTACCCAAGGGCAGGAAAATGAGTTTTTCAGCAGCAAAAACGTCCCGAGACTGTTGCCTGAATACACTATACGATAGTACTACTTGAATTGAATATGACCATGCCAGGGGTTCCTACCCCCACCCTAAAATTATGCAGAGAAAAAATTTCTTCCACGAATTATTGCTGGTAATGAGCTGAGGCGAATAGTGAAACCCATTTGCTGATCAGACATAACCCTACCGAGTTAGAGCCGATCTCAAGTGCGAAAAAAATAAGTAAAAAAGGTAGAATTGGTCTTAGGCCAATTCTTATGATGACCTAGATAAATGCTCATATGTCATTTCGTATGGTCACCCATCAGTGCAAGTTTGATTTTTGAAGAGGTCTTTCGCTTATATTTCTAGAACGGTTCGTCAGACAGAAAAATTGATTATAACTAATTTCATATGATTCAATATTTTGAAAAAATTTTCAGTACATTAAAACCGTATAGGAATGAGCGATTTTACAGTTAACGTGAAAATTCAAAATTTTTATATGGTAACACAAAGAAAAGGTTGCCCGATTTAATCCATTTTTGACATTTTATTTACTATTTGCATAAAAACACTCTGTACAAAATTTCAGTTCTGTATGTTGACGCGTCCTCAGGTAGTGTCCAAATATGTAGTGTGTTTGTATAGCGAAGGAACTCTTTTGTTCTCCGCTAAAGTACAAGTTCTTGTACTTGAACTCTTGTCGTAGTTTAGGTATGGCACAGGTTCATGGACCAGTACCTTAAGGGTTCTTGGACCGTTACACTGTTTGAACTGCTGATTACACTGCCTATAATTAGACGACGTATAGTAGCAACACAATTTTCTATTGAAAATCAAAACTTAATGAATGAATTATTTTCCATTATCGGCTTTCTATATGATTAATTTGCTGATTATTACAAATAAGCGATTGATTGTACATTTTTAGTCGCGCCGGAAAGAATTTCCAGGCGAAATTTAATACTGCTAAAAATTTATTTGTGCGAAAAAAATGCTGACATTTCCAAATCGAGTGGATTGAACTTATTTACAATTAATGGAATATTTTTTATAACTGCTGAATATACAAAATTATTGTGATACTTTGAATTGAAGAAATGCAAGAATGCAAGAAATTGAACAAATTATATTATGACTAAATTATATGGAAATTATTGCATGGAATAAAAGCGTTGTTGTATGTATGTATGTTATGCTGCCTGAACATAGTGAAAAACGAAATTTTTGTATGGCAACCCTACGAAGGTGTTACCCGACTTGTCCCATTTTTGAACTTAATTTTACTTTTTTTTAAAAAGCCCATATTCAAGCTGTCTAAGTGGATGCGTTCTCGAGCGATCGTGAGGACGGACTGAATCAAAGACGGACGGACGGACGGAAGGAAAGACGGACGGACGGACACGCAAAAATCAAAATAACTTTGAATTTTATGCATGGATGTCTAATCCATTTTGCATTGTGTTACAAACGTAATAACAAACTTAGTATACCCTTTATATTTCATCTAGGGTATAAAAAGGAAGTACAAAAAAAAGTGCGTATGGGGATGTCTATTTAATCCTCCAAGTATTGGAGTGTGGTCTAATAAGTCATTAGTTAATTATTCATTAGGAGAGATGTGTGTGTGGGGCATAATCAAGAATAGTATTATCGAGTTACTTCGAACATGTTTGGATGCATTTTAAATCACTATACAAGAAATTAAATAATCGCAATCTTTTCATATAATTTTCGAATTTAATTCGGTCATCAAATTGAGAAACTAAGTAAATGGAGTGCATTTTATAAAGAAGATTGTATTCTTAGAGGTAAATCAACCACACAAGGCGATTTTGAATTATCACATCGGGTGTTGAAGTAAGTAGTTGCTCTATGAAAGTTGTGGGACATTTTTGAACAGAAAAATTGCCCCAAATATACATATATTTGACATGTGGTCTTGAAAGCTAAAATTTTATCTTGACTTCTGATTTCATATTGACCTTAGAAACCGGAAGTGTCTGCTTTTGGATAACCTCTTGTGACCGGAAGTGACTGGTCTTGGAGGCTACAACTTGACCTTGATTCTGTCTAGTCGACTATGTCACTGGGAATTCCGTATAACAGGTTTGATAACAGCTGAAAAGTTATTCAAACAGGTGTGATAACAGCTATTCAAACAGGTCCGATAACATCTAAACAGCTTCTCAAACAGTTCTCATAATAGCTTAACAGAGTTTCAAACATGTGTAATCGGCAAACGGAATCCTCACCATCAACCAGACAGGAATTCTCTGTGACGTAGTCGACTACACGGAATCAAGGTCAATTTGTAGCCTCCAAGAGCATTCAGTTGGGGTTTCAAAGGGTTACCTAAGAGCAGACAATACCAGTTTCAAAGGTCATGATGACGTCAGATCTCAAGGTCAAATTGTAGCCTCCAAGACCACGTGGCAAATATATATATATTTTTTCAGTACTAAAGGTGGTCCATAGCTCTTATAGAATATAGCTCCATTTTTCAAACCAAAAAATGGTCCAGAACTGTCATAGAACAACTACTAAACTAAATCAGAATTCATCCCTTACCTGTGAAATCCATACAAGCTTTAATGAGATGTGATGAATCTGTTTTCCCAAACATCTGTTGGTTGTTAGTTTCGGTTTCAATGTGGCAACATTGCGTTATTTATAAAAAAACCTTGAGCTTTTATAACTTACCGACTTATTTTAATAGCAATAATCCATCTCAGACTGATCACGTTCTTACGACAAATATCGGCAAGGTGTTATTTTACAATCAGATTAGTTAGTCCACCAAGTAACTTTTACCACCGCTTCTTGTTTTTGTCTCATTATCTTAAGCTGGAATCGTTTCCCAGTAAAGTTACTTACACTTATCGTGATTTTAAAAATATTAATTATGATAGACTTCTGACAGAGACAGAGTGTCGACAAATATCATGGAGTAATGTCTATGCATCTAACTCTTGGGATGAAAAGGTGTGCTGACTGATTTGTATGACAGAAAGCTGTCGGGGCTTTACGTGAGTACCTAGTTTTAACCCTTAATCTCACGGCGGTCTTAATGCACGGATTAGTAGACAATCGACAATAAGCGCCCTATTATGTCAGTGCATGCTTGACTGGTGGGGTCAAAGCGAGACCTATCTAAAATCTCTACCGATCTTTTGGTCACGGCACCCGGTTGACTTAGCGCAACTTCACGCCGAAAGCCAGTCCTCTAAGCATACATTAATAAGCGACCAGTATGCAGTTATACAACAAGACATACCCTTTTGTTCAAAGAAGAATGTCCACCTAAGTCATGCAGACTCAGACAATCTCTCCCTGCCCGCATATGGGCCAACACTACCACTACGATGCTCTCACAAGGGGTCTGTCTCCATTTTAAGGCGAATAGCACTAGTAATTACAGCACTATCCGGGGCTTCTCAACCCCGTAGTACCAAGTTATCCTCGTTATATAATACATATGTGTATGAACATACTCATATAAAAGAAACATATAACTATATTATTACTACTACTACTCCCAAGCCCAGTGCACAGCCAAGCTGACCTGTGGCTGTGGCGTATACGGCAGGCAGGAACTAAGTCATACTGATGAGTAATACGGTTCCTGCTATTACGAAACGCCCGCTTTTGCGTAGAAATTTCTTTTTTTTTTAAAGATTTTTTGATTGTAAGCGTTTTTTTCCACTGAATTCTCAAGCTGCGCATTCGGCAACAAACTCAGTTTATTTCATATTAACTAAATTCGCTATGAATTTATTTCATGGCAAAACTCTCTAAAACTCTTTCGTCAGGAGCAGCAGTCTCAGGCGCTCGGGCACAAAGTTATTTAGGCAGGGGCTTGTGAGTTGATAAAAATTATTTAAAAAGCAAAAAAAAAATACATAAATATTTATATTATTTGATTGTGATTGATGATACTGAAACTTCGATTACTAAAAAAACAATATTTTTACAGCGAACTCTTTTACTGAAGCGTCGAAAGGCTCTGTTTAGAAAATACCAACGCTATGCAAACGATCCTGACTATCGAGAAGCACTCAAAAATAAAGCTCACGTCGACTATATGGCAGTTCCGGAATTAACAATATTTGAAGTAATACTGATATTAACAATTTATTAAATGCATCTCACTAATTAAGCATTTTTTTACAATTGTTTAGGAAATATCATCATCAGAAGATGACGGGTAATTTTATACAAACAAGCTGTCTGCCAACTGTTTAGGTTCATCAATATTTTTTGCTTAACTTTAAATTTTTTTTTATACAATTGTCGGAATTCTATTTGATACCTTGCATCCTTGCATGGCTTGTCTAAAAAACCAAAAATACTTAGATAAATTTAAAAGCAGACCATTTAGAGTTGGCGAAACACATACATTTCATTCACAGATTAACAATTAACACCCAAAATCACGAAATCACAGAACATTCATTAAATTACATAATGTCGAATTCGACTTCCTTCGCTTGAGGATCACACAAATTTTTGTCTGAATATTACTCACATTCAAATTCAATTTCAAATTCAATAACTACAACACTATACATAAATGTTCATGGCAATGCACCAGTAAGATACAAGATCTTTTAGTAGGTACATGTTTAGACAAAAAAAAAAAAAAAAAACAATATATACATAAGTGCCTATGTAATAGAGAGGTTCAAAGCTACTTTAAATACATTGTATTGGTCTGTATAATATAATAGGAAAAGCATACAACTAGAGTTAAGTACATAATTCAGATGAAGTGTTTACAAAATAGTGCATAACATTACTAATCCATACTACACCACTAAATCTCAGTTAAACTGCTGAGTGTCTTGACCGAACATATACAAAATCACATAATTAAAATGCACGTAATTCTGAAGACCTAAGATGTTCCATAATGAGTCGTTTGATCGAGGAGAGCGAGTCTGCCCAGACGGATCGCTTAATAGAAGCAGGTAAGGAGTTCCAAAGCTTGATTGTATGAACGAAGAACAGTCGCTGGGAAGTTAAGTAGGACAATCTGGGCAATATTTAGTTGCTATTTCTGTTAGAATTGCCGCAATTGAAAAAGCGAAACAAATATGCTGGACAGCGAAATTTCATTAACTTGACCAGGACAGCAAGACATCGATAATTTAAATAGCAGAAAAGGCCACAACTAAATACAGAGTTACTAAAATTCGATACATGGTCAAATCTACACAGATTAAATATGTATCTGATCATAGCATTAAAAGCCATATGAAGTTTATGTGAATTATTGTAATCAAGCTGGCCATACACTTCACACCCGAAAATGAGCACAGGAACAAGGAGAGATCTACATAAGAATAGTCTTGTTGCAGTAGGTGTAAAGTTACTGGAGGCCCACAGAGAGCGTAAAGAACCATAGACTTGACGAATTACAGCCGAGATATGATTGTGCCAGATTAGAGTATTGTTAAATATAACTCCAAGATTGCGAGCAATTTCTGCAAAAGGAATAATTTCCCCTCCGGTCATGACAGGAGAGAAGCCAATAGTGTCAGTATTGGTTCTGCTAATTAACAAACAGTTAGGTTTACTGGCATTAAGCTTCAGGTCATTGACCACAATCCAGCGAAGAATGCTTAGTAAGTCGTCATTAATGCAACTAGTCCCATCTTCAATAAGATCAAGCGGCCTTTACAGGTATAGCTTAGCATCATCAGCATATAGTTGAAACCTGCTATGTGGATCACACTCGAAGATATCATTAATGAACATTGAGAAAAGTAAAGGACCAAGAATCGATCCTTTTGGCCCACCACAACCAACTCGCAGAAGAGACGAAGAAGAACCATTGCAGAAAACACTCTGAAATCTATCAGTAAAGTAATTGAAAATCAAATGTGTTGCGGACGTCGAAAAATTAAGTTTTGTAATTAACTTCTTACAAAGAAGATTGTAATCGACTACATCAAACGCCTTGAAAAAGTCCAACCAAACTAAAATAGTAATATTATCGGCATCAATTGCCCGTCGAATATCTTCAGAGACATTTAATTGTGCTGTCGAGCAACTGTGACCAGGGCGAAAGTCAGACTTATGTTCATGAACAAGACCGTGTTCATGTAAATATTTAGAAATTTGGACCGAAATTAATTCAACATTTCTCTCTATATTTCCTCGTCCACCTTTAAGCTATTTCCAATTTTTGCCAAAAGAATGCTGGTTATGTTTATTATAGATCGTTCGCTGGTATAATGAGGTTGTTCTAACCTCAGTTGCTAGGATTTTGAGAGTCGTTCACAAGCGTGCAATAATTGAAATGTTTCAAATATTTCTTTATATGTATAAGTAAAACTGGTTACTGATGAATCTTAAACATGTGGTCACAAACTTTAGCTAATTTTAGCACATCAGGATCCGAACTGTCGGAGTGGCAATTATTTAAATACAACATTTGTAAGTTTTATTTTAGGACTAATCCGGAATGGCACTGTGCTAAATACGAAAGGTTGCATATTGCATCTTGGTAGGCCTTTTTTGTAATGCCACCAAGAGAAAAAATAAACTATGCTCACTGCTCACTTTGGCGTTTAATCCATCTGGGAAGTACTTTCTTAAAAAGCCTTCTCATCGTTTTAAATTTATATTAAACAAATCTAAAACCAAATTAATCAGTTTTAATTAAGCGATAAGTTTCTTTTTAATTCCGTGGATATTTCCAATAAAAGATATATTCGATAATGGCTGATTTTAGCCAACAATCTTTCGTCGATGCTGTAAAAAGCAACACGTACGAATTACCAGCGTCAGGCATAGCGTATCTTCTAAGGACCACTGAATTATAACAATGGACTGAGCGATTTGTTATTTCATGTGGCACAAACATTGTCTTTCTGTATATCAGGGTTTGAGCACCCTTTGAAACGTTTACTACATAAATTAAATTAAAAAAATACCTTTCTTGTGTTCAAGTGATATTTTAATCGCTTAGGCAAGTGCAACACCAGACTATTGATATACTGATGTGGTGATGGTGAAATTTTAAAATAATCAGCAACTGATATATTGCGAGGACATCACATCAGGAGGTTATGCTACAATCACTTAAAGTGATCTGATTTTGATGTCAAAATTACAAGCATTTAAAATGGAATTCAGATATTAGGAAGAGTTTTTACTACTTTTATTATTAAAGAAGGGAAGAAAAAAGCAAAATAAACGCAAATATTCGGTGTGTGGTCGGTTATATATTAATATACCTACACTTATTATTATAGTCGGAATTTTTTGATAACATTTACATCTGAATGAAAGCTAACTAACATTCATAATAAACGATTATGTCCAACTATCATTAATGATAAGTCATAAAATCTATGAAGTCCAACGTCTCCTGGAAGGTGAGTTATATTCCGTGTATGGAGGAAAGAAGCCATGCTAAATATGATTGTAAATTGCAAATTTGAACTTCAAAAATTGATTGGAAGAAGCGTTACATATTAGCAGAAATCCTAATACTCTTCAGTACAGACTATAATTTAATAAGAAAATATGCAAGTAAACATACCAACTTTTCCAATTTACGTTGAATTTTCTCTTCAAACTTTTTCCAATTTATCCCTTTTTCAGTACCTACTAGCACGTTAGTTCCCACAGGCACTTTCGTTTTCCAACACTTTGCATTAATTTGAAAACAAAAATTCGTTCGCTCCTTTTTAATGTTTTAAATTAACCCGACTAAATTAGTTTGAAAATAAAATATCAACTGATGTCAGTAAAAATCATCAACATGCAAATCACTTGCTGATTATCAGCAAATCAGTATCACATCAGTACATCACTAGCTTTTACAATATAGTATGCCTCATTAAGATATTAATGCTGCTGATAATCAGCACATCAGTACATCAGCATATCAGTGACGAGGGGCCGGATTCTGTAGCACGGAGAATTTGGGAATTTGGGAGATGAGAATTGCGTTTTCTTAGAATTTTTAATTCCCTAATTCTCCATTCCCAATTCACTAACATGGTTGGAGAATTAGGGAAAACGTAAGAAATGTGAAAAAGTGCGAATCGCCTGGGACGATTAAGGGTATCAATTTTTGTTGTAGAGGGTTGGACTTTTTTCATATGTGAGGTACATCTGCCTATTACCAAAGAACATCTAACAGTTAAGTTATATGTTCTTTGCTATTACCTTCCACTGTTGAAATAAATTTAAATTTCTTTTTTGTTGGGGTAGTTTTTGAGGGATGTAGGAGGGTAGGTTTTGTCGAGTTTTTCCGGGATAACGAGAGAATGGAGAGTAGAAGGAGAATGTATGTGGTATCAAAAAAATGGGATATCAGCGCGAACAAGATAGGTTTAGGAAAAGGGGCGGGGAGAGTGCGGGGGTAGAAATGGGAGCTGATTAAGGGAAATTAAAAAAAAATTAAGACAATATCAGGAGCTGCAATAATTCGCAGGGGTAAGCTCAGGATCTCTAAGCCCAATAAAAAAAAAGTAAGAATTCACTTTGGGAATTAGCCATGCATGGGTATTATGGGCTATATTTTATTTCGATTAACGGTAATTTGCAGATTTGAGCCGTCTCGGCGGTAAATTTTGCTATCGCAATATTCACGGGCCCCTAACTCTATGTGGGAGGGCTGTAGAGTATTGGAATTTTTTTTTGGATAGATTAAGGGTTTAGAGTACAGAAATATAGGTGAACAATTTTTGGGGCAGGGTGTTTTGGGGGTTGGGGGTCGTACCACTCCTCATAGGGGGTTGCTCAAACTACGTCATGTTTGGTACCAAATTAAAGAGGGAGGAGAGGGTAATCGAGCGGTGTAGTTTGTCTTTGATTGTTTTAACGTGATAGCTGATTTTGACCCCCGAAAAACTATTTTTTTACACTACGGTCATATACACCCCAGTTTCCATATTTTCCGTTCTTTGTTTCACATCCATTAGTACTCCGTTATGAACATTTCTGTCATGGGAAGTAAATTTCCAGGACTTACCAGTTCTTCGCAATGATGAGATGAAAATATGTCAATTTTTGTACCAAAAACGGCCAATTTTTCACCTTAAAAAGGACTGCTACACTTCTTTTACAGTTATTTCCAAAACGATTTATCGGATTCAAAAATCATTTATATATTTAATTAGGGGACAAAATGTAGATGCGATTTCATCCTACACACAAGCTTTACCGTGTAATATTAAAAAATCTTACAGCATCTCTTCTGTACTGGACGACGACCAAATTGATCAATTTCGCGTGATTTGTAATTTTTAGCGGGTACTTTGAGAGACAAAATCCTTGTTCCTCTGTTAGTATTGCATGGATTTCCATAATTTGTTTTTTACAATATATCCAGGATAGGCAGTGAATACATAACTCAATTTGAAATTCCTAGGTACCTAGATACCTTCACAAAACGCAACAAAAGAAGACAATACAATTTTTCCACTTACTTTTCCACTTGCAAAACACCGGAGAATTAACAAGTGGAATGGAGAATTTGGGAAGCGAATGGAACGAGGTGTCTACCCTCCACCTCGATGCCCTCAAGCATGACCTTGGTAGCGCTTTCAAGGTCGTGGTGTACACCTCGAGCATTCATCCAGCTATAATCGGAAAATAGTTGCCCACAGTTGCAGACTGAGGACATACTCTGATGTGCTTAAGCTGCATCCCGTAGCTCTCGTCCTGCCTCCTCCCGTCGAAGAAGCCCTGGAGACCCGCACTGGTATTGGGCCGAAGCTTACCTACGTCTAATGGGGCTGAACGAGGAGTGATGCCCCTACCCTGAATTTCTATAGTAGTAATACTTCTGGAACTACCACTTAACTGGGCATACGAAATCCCTGGCACTACAGGTTGGGGTCGCAGTGATGCTGCTGTTGCTGCTGGTACTATTGGCTGCTTCTTGGAGACGCTTGAAGAAAGCGGTGGCCTCATTACCAAGCCGCTAGGCTTTGGCGCTGACGACGAAGCCTTTTGGACAACTTCCTTCAGGGTAGGATGCTGTCTTAGGGTCGAAGATGTCGACTCAGCATTTGCTAAAGCTGCAGCTACAGACTCTGTAGCAATAGCTGTAGTTTCTGGAGCTGTTACTCCAGATTCTTCTCGGCCAGTCGCAGTTTTCCTGGCAATTGCCTTGGCCTCTTCACTTGGGCCCTTAATACCCTTTTCTGTGGGCCTTGGGGTTTTTCTTAGAAGAAGAAATAGAACCATTTTTGCTCTTCTTTCTCTTTCCAGTCAATTTGAGGGAATCGTCTGGCCCCCCAGAATCGCTGCTGCTCTCACTCATTTTGAGTGAGGCAGAGCAGGTTTATTACTTTTAATTTTGTTCCAAATTAATTAATGCTTTATAGTAAATTTAATTTTTATTAATTTTAATTTTTAATGTTTAGATTTATTATTTTACAAACGTCTTACTTTTTCACACAATTTCCGAAACCAAAACATTTTTTTACGCTTGAAATGTTGCTATAGCAACCACCGAAATTAAATTAAAACACACAAATGTCATCAAAATTTTCGTCTTTTCACAATTTATTCCAATTTTTTTATACTTTTTTGGATAAAAAATTCACACAAAACGATACTTCCTCAGAAGTGGTATCGCCGATAACACTTCACTTAAATTTTTGGGCTTTATTCCCACTTATTTCACATACTTTTGTTAAATTCTGTGGAGCTCGATTTGACACATCTACTCTTATTAACAAAAAAAGACCTTCCTACTTTTAAGTTTTTATTGTTTTAAAAAAATACTTACAGAATATAAGTAGATAAACCCGAACAGTTGATCAACAGTGTGTATAATTCTGTAATATTTATTATATATATTTAAATAACTATAAATGCCACACGTAGGGAAAGTTCATTTAATGATACAGAAGTTCCAACGTCAGAAGAGGAATTCATGTCGGATTCATGTCCAATTAAATTTCCTAATTGCTTTGTGAAACCAATTACACGTACCAAAGGAGCCCTATATGATGAACTTAAGAAACACGAACCGAAAAATTGCGATCCAGAACATGTGGTAAGAAGATTTTATTTGATTTAAATTTTCAGTTTTTGAATTTTTAATTTTGTTAACATTTTTAAGATTATACAAAAAAGGGAAGAACGGCGTCTGGCTATAGAAAAGTTTAAGGCTGCATTAGCAGATCGACGAAAAAGTAAAGCAGCTGCTAGACTAAAAGAGGCGCAAAAATTGGATGTAAATTGCCCTCAAGCTATAGCGAATTTCCTTGAAGAACAAGAGTACATAGATAAAAAATTGAATCGTCCATTTTACTATGTGTCGAACGAGCCTGATGCTTATGTATTACTTCCTATAAATCCTTTTTTGTTTTTTAGTAAGAAATTTATTATTTATTGCAATTGCCTTTTAGCGTAAACTATTAGAAAAACGACGAAGAGCTATTCGTAGAAAATATGAGGCTTACGTTCAAGATGAAAACTTCCGCCAGCAAATGGAAAATAGAATTCTGTGTGAATCTCTAACTAAATCTAAGCCTAGACGGCGATTTGACGAACAAATAGATCAGGGCGAATTTAGTTCTATACCCAATGAGGCTGCATTCTTAGATGCTTCATGTTTGTTTGATGCTTCCGTAAGTTTACCATAACTATTGTGTTCATTTGTAAAATTTTTAGTAAACGAAACTTGTATGTACGAGATATACTTCATAGTTACAACATCAGATTTAGATACGCTTTAAAGTAAAATCTTAATATTTGCATTTGATATTTTCAAAAATTTTAATTACCAAAAATTGCGGACATCAAATTTCATGTTTTTTTTTTAAGAAATATTTTCTCTAAACTGAGTTAATTTACATTTTCAATTTTCCTTTACACAGTTGTTGCTTTTAAACCATGCAAAATTGATGAGATTCTTCAATGTGTTGATGTATTTTTTTTTTTTTAATAAATTGAAAATCTAAAAAATATCACAGTAATGATAGATGAAAGGAAGACAATTTTCCAAATAATGTGTAGAAATTTGTAGAGGTTTTTAGTGGTTTTGTACACATAAGAAAATTACCGAACGAAAAAGTTTTCAGACAACATATTTTTATTTTGAATTTATTTTATTACTTAAATTCATTATCGGACCCAAAAAACGGGAGATTTCTAAAAAAAAAAAAAATAGTTTAGAATATATTCTCTTAATGATCTTAGTGATCTAGCACTCGAAGGCTATGGATTGGTCATTCTTAGACAAACAAAATATTTTATGGGTGGGAAAGGGGAATCCTAAAGGTTTCGAAGATAACGGGACTTAAATTTATTTGGGTATGTTTTTATATATCACCCCGTTACTTCTGAATGTTATACCCTATGATAATGATTTAAAATTTGTTATTGATTCGTTGGACGTTTCTAATGGTCTATACATTTTACCCTTCCTCTTCTCCGTTTCGAAGTTATAGCTTAACAAAATTAAAATTTCGTAATTTTAAACTGGGTTTTTTTATACTTAACTACTATTTTTATCGAAAAACTACGTCATCAATATCATTTTTTTATATTGGGTGTAAGCAGCCTAAAGGCTTAGCTTTAAAATTACATGTCGTCTTTGTATCCAAAATATAACCCTTTCTGCGTTTTTTGCACTTTTTTTGAACATATTTAGTAAAAATGGGTTTAAAAAGCTAATTCCCAAAAGATAATTGCTTACTTTCTGGCATTTATTGAAATTTTTCGGTGGATACGCTTAAGAAAAAGTGCAAAAACTAAGCTTTCGGGCTTCTTAAATCCAATATGAAAAATTGGTCTTGATGACGGGGGTTTTTTTTTTTTTGTTGATAAAAATTGTAGTTGAATAAAAATAACCAGGCTAAAATTCCAAAATTTTAATTTTGTTAAGTCATAACTACAAAAAGGAGAAGAGGACGAGAAAAATTTATAGACCATTGGAAAGTTCCAACGATTATCAATTTAAAAAAATTCAAAAATCATTATCATATGGTGTAACGTTTAGAATTTACAGGGTGATCTATAAAACGCAACTATCTTTAAGTCCCGTTATCTCGGAAACCATTAGATTTTCCCATCACCCATCCCTACAGTTTTTTGCTTATCCAAGCATCAGCTATCCATGGTCTTCGCGTGCAAGACCAAATACGGGACACCCTGTATGTATAAACAAACCCAGTACGCGGCACCAAGCTTTTTATTGCTCAAAGTTACTCACAAACCAACTTTTAAATATATTTTAAATATTATGTAACAGCTTAAGTTTCGAATAATATCCAAAAATAGATATAAATATGTACTCTAAATGACTTACAAACTGTTAACCAGCTTTATATAAATTGCGTTAGTGAACTTATTTCCTAAGTAGTATATATGAGACTTCTTTTTTCAGTTGGCATCTGATTTAGGAGAAATACCGCCTAAAAAGATGGAGAGACGTCGAGATTACGCGAGAGCTGGTATCTGGCCCCCACGCAGACAATCAGTTCCAGATTACGCAGGAGACCAAGGTCTCGATAGACGAAATAGTTTATGTTATGGTACTATAAGCCCATCATTCGAGAGAGACTATATTAGACAGCACCTGTAATGTGACTAAATTATTATTTTTTTTCTGATGTCAGGTGAAAGCTCAAAAAATAATTTTCAAAATAACTTCTTACTTTGTATATTCGAATAGTAATGTTTTCTGTGGTAAAATATTTTGTTCAAATTTTTTGTATTTTGATATTCAAATGTGTAAAAAAAAAAAACATTAATATAATGTAATTCAAGTTGTACTATATGTGTAATTTATTTAAGTAGGGCTTTTTCTAGAAACTTTAAATAAAAAAAGAGTTTTTGTGATAACATTCAGCTTACATTATGGTCTCATTATACAACATATTCTAGTGCACCAACAATCATAAAAATTTAATTTATGTAAAGTCTTGTCAAACTTTTGTTTAAAAATAACAGCAGGAGTGTAAGTATAATGTCTTATAGAAGCTCCAGCGCTGACCGCTGTTGCAATTAAAAATAATGCAGAATCACGCCTATTCAAAGAGGATAGAAATGTTATGAGAATGAGTGAAAATGAAAACAAAATAAATTACATGAAACTATGAATCATAATCCAATCACTATATGTCCGAAAAATGGCAAAGAAATGAAAATGAAGTAATAAATCTAAATTCAATTTATGATTTAAAAAACAAAGGGGGCGTCACTGCCAATGTCAACAGAAGAAAAAATTTTCCATCTGCTGACCCAACGAACAATTTTTGTCCTATATAAAACTCGGAGCAAGAAAATAAATTTTGCGTACATAAAGGTGTCATAAGAGGCCAGATTATTGTCTCAACTATTTTTCAGGGAATAGCACTAGAATCTTAAAGCGCTAAATTAAAGAATCGCATATCCTTCTCGGAGGAATAAGATTTAGTGTTCGATATAGGAATAATAGTTCCTGTAATATACCTTAATTGTAATATCATATTGATGCTTAGAGCTTAAATAAGACTTGATATATTCCCTATTGTAGAAATTTAATGTTATGACGTTGTTGTAGGATTTCTTAAATTGATCTACATCACTTATATAAGTTCCAAATATATCCCAATGTACGTGATCCCAATATAAAATCTTTAAGAGACAATAGATCCTAGTTGAATCTACAAATTTATTATTATTATTTATTACTTATTATGCAGTGTATGAGTAGTAGTAAGCCGCACACTACTACTCAGCTCAGCTTTCAGCGAGTTTGCATGATGAAAAATCATGGCAGCTGTGATGATTGTAATTTGACATTATAACTACAATTTTCAAGATGGCGAAAAAGAAATGCTAGAGAGAAATTGATAAATTTATATTGGGAAAATGAGATTTTCTGGGATCATATGCACTACATCATTTACAAACACCTTTCTCTTCATTTTTTCTTGGATTTTTATCATTCTGTTACTTCGTTTATTCCCATAATTTTCCAATATACGCAAGACTATACGTCTCAATGACACTTTTTAAATGAACTTGCATGCAAGATGATAAGACATCAGCCGAACTGCGCTCTGCTGTCAAATTTAAAATCGCGTGGGAAGGGAGGCTTGAATGCAAGCTGTACTATCTCGTGTAACCCGCGGGTAAGCAACAATAAACGCTTATATATAAGTAATAAATTCCTATATAAAGATGTAAATTGCTGTGTTGAAAATAGATATTTTGATATATCATTCGTAGTTCTATAAAAGCATAGTACAGAAAATACCGAAACAAAAACTTTCATTAAAGCACTTACATATGTTCCTACTTCGTGATGGGAATTCCTATATGAGAATTCTGATCGGCCAGCGTGGTGTGCTTTTAAAGTTGACAGTTCTTGACAGTTAAAAGAACAAGCCGCATATTATAAGCTTCTGTGACCGTGTTGTGATTAATTTAAGTTATCCGCTCAACATATAGTAAGTCACACAACACTTGAGAGTTATTCCGATTGGTGATCACCAAAACAAAAACCACTTGACTTATTTTTATATTTTTATTATTATTATCACTATTGTACAATAGTATATATTAAAAAAGAGTAATTCGACTCTTATCAATGAATATACCAAATTGTAAAGGTACTAATAAAGACAAAAAATGTGACACTTGTCACCACACGAAAGGTCAAAACATAACTCGAAAACTCTACTCGCTCACCTCTGCCTCGTCACTTCTTTTCTTCTTTTTATTTTTTGTGTTGTAATTTAGTTGAAACAATGAATTAATGTACTACGCGGGCCATTGAATTATAGTCCTATAAGGTACTTGCGGCAAATAAAGCCCGGAGGATAATAAGACCCACATTTAAAAATTCCTACTAAGATGAATCGCAGCGCACATGCATTAAGTCGACACGAACGCCATCGAGGGGGCGCCCGCCAGCTCGTGCCGCCATCTTGCCAGTAGTGAAGGGTACGTCACCGCAAGGAGTATGGCTGCTTGGAATTATCAACGAGGTAAGAACTAAAGGAGATGCAAATGAGAAAATATCGCGTACCCAATTCTAACACTATGACACAGATATTGTTTGTACATAAGCGCCGTAAAATTTGTACACCTGTACACAATTGTACAACCCATGCGCAATTTTAATCGCTTTTATTTTCATATACTCAAAAGTCTTTACTGAATTTGCAAACGTGAACGTAAAAAAGTTAATAATTTTGAAGAAAAGTTCAGTGGTAAAGAGTTTGTGACTAATATTTGCTTCGTGGCCCCTACGGTTATTTCACGGGTTTTCCTGCGTCAATGCACCAAGCCCAAAACCATCCAAACCTAAGTATGGATTTGACAGCGAAGACCAAAAATGGCGGAGTGAAACATACACAAATGCAGGGCAATTTTGGGTACGCTCATGTACACGGATCGTACATATGATTGCATCTCCTTTAGTTATTACCTCGTTGGGAATTATACTTTTCACCTAAACAAAATTATAAGTTCTGTTGTTTAATTACTATTTTCACATGTAGTAACTTGTTTAGTTTGACCGTTATTTAATGTAGTTTATGATTATTTATTTTCGCCCACCATTGTGTTTATTTGATTAATGAGTAATTTTTTATAATCTTGTCATAGTTCTAATAAGGCCCCCTGGAGGAAACCGTGGGCCCTATTACCCTACCTAACCTAAATTCTCAATAAAACTAATGTTCCTATATAGGATTATGATTGTGACAATATTTTTGTTCCAAAGAATGAAGACGTTTGATTTTACTCTGTTGTACGTTAAGAAATTTATAACTAAAGCTATTGGGGCCTTATTATCCAACTGGGAGGTAAAAACCCCATTTTAGTTCGCAATTATTAAGAATAACCAAATTTTGTTGATTTCTATAGCTTTATCAAGTTTAAAAGGAGTCATTCTGCTGATTAAGATTTTGGAAAAGTTAATTTTTGCTTTGGGCCTAATTATACTGTGGTAGTGTATTAAGGCCCTTGGGAAAGGTTTTATAAAATTGAATTATTTTTTCAAATACTCTATTCTGTTATAGTTTTTCTATTGTTTTAGTTGTGCGAATAAATAAACTTCACGGAAAACTTGTTTTTGTAGTTCTATATCACCAAATACTTCATTTATTGCATTTTCAAATTAGGTGGGCCTTATTTGCCGCAGGTACCTTATATACAGGGTGTCCCATACGTACCGCATTTCCTTTATACCCCGGATTACACACTCAATTTCGAGAAATAAATTGTACGGTAGCAGAGCCGGAAAATGCACGGTGTGGGCGGTAGGGGAGGTTTACGATTTTTAGTACTGTTTCCACTTTACACCTTGTAAATTTCTTCATATACACGAGATTTATCTCAGGGGATAGCAAACCATCTAAGCTTTGCAATAAATGTCCAAACAGCCCTACTGTTACCTTCAATCTGAAGTTGTAGTACGTCAAAGTCCAAAAATTGGAAAAACATCCTATTTTTTTTTTCAAATTTTAACGATTTTCCCGCCAAAATACATAATAAATATACAGTTTATTTACAAGATTTAGAGACCCCGGAATGTTATCTTTAATTTGACTATGCACACATACCTTAAATTGATGTATTTTAAGTTCTCGGGTGTAGCAGTCAGTGATTAATCAAAAATTTAATTAATCATGTTAAGCACTGTATCAAGGTATATATGTAGAATATATTCCTATTACGAACCACGTTCCTCCTCTCTCTCACTTTCCTATAAAAATGTATATGCATTAGTCACAGAATTATGTCACAGGCTATCAGCTGTAATGTGTCAAATTTCAATGGAAATACCTGGTCTTCTATATACCTTGGCACTGTATATGGGTGAGGTGTGATAGGGAATAGTGTTGACACTTTAACTACAATCATAGCAAATGGCTATTTCGGGCAATGTTTGGCTACAGGGATACCCACCTAATATTTAGGAAACGCTACAGAACTTTTAAATACGTGGCCAAAAATTTCATTTCCAATAATTTTTATTTAATTTAATTTTCAGCAATGTACCAGCGTAAGCGTAGTAATGCCCTATACATATGGCGCTCTTAATGAAGAAATAACTAACGATTCATTAGTCTATAATGATTCATTATAAACTGCAGATACACACCCATTTCTTTAATTAAGTTGTATTGTCAAACTGGTTATGATAAACTTATGACATTAAAGAAGAGATATGGATCGAATTAACGCGATAAAACTTGTTTTTATTTATTTTATTTTTCAATTTAACAATTTACAAATGAGAAAAACTTTTTATTAAAAAGAATAAGTTTGTGGTTTGCATTTCTTCTTCTTATTTTTCAAATCGGCAGATGCACAGGGGCGAGCTCCATATTATATGCAAAATCTAGCACATTTTTCCTCCAGATTTATATTATATACCAAATCTAGCACATTTTTCGTCATTATAACTATATGACGGAAAAAACACTTCATTTGTTTACTTCATTATCACCTGATTTTCGACCCATAATGACGTATATTATGTGACACACGGCTTTTAAATGAATAGTTAGTACTACTAGTGTCTAGGGTATAACATTTTTTAGGATAACTGAACTCAGCCTTCATTGTGAGCAATAGCCGATAGAGATTTGAAAGTTCCTTACATTTACGGCTATTTTACATAATAAAAAATATATAATCGGTGTTACAGTACAACCTGAATTTTTTAAGATGCAGGATGTTTTGTGAAAACCTAGCATATAATTTCTTAACTACCCTGTAACTCCGAAATGGTTGATATGCCACCCCTCCCTGCCATTCAATTTTTTGTTTGGCTAGGTGAGTACTATCACCTTCCATTCCGCTCTATGGACCACATGGTGGAAACACCCTGTATATTTAGGACAATATGGACCCTGCGTTATTCAATGTGATGGCTTTAAATTTATTAGCACTGACCAATAGCAGCTCAGGACCTGAAAATTTTTTTTTTCTTTTATAAAAAATTTTATAAAAAATGAAAAAGGAACCGATTAAGTTATGATGTGGATAAGAATTCTATTCTACTTGCTTAAACAGTATAACAAAGAAAAAAACTTAAACTGTACAGATTTTTGTCCCACTGAAATAATTACAAACTAGTTTTATACATATACCGACATTATGAAAAATAAATTTTTTTATGACATATTTTCAGTTACTTGCTCTATCGGATTATATTTATGTAATATTTTTAGTTTTTTAAATTTTTTCACGTGTGGCTACTCGAACAACTTTCGGGCTACACTTAGAAGATCTTGGCAAAAAGCTACACTAGAAACATTTCGAGTGGTAAAACTGATGGGGAATTTGATTTGGCTCCTATATATTGCAGTAGGATTTTTGCTTTCTACTTTTATCGTTTCGAATTGTATTAATATTTTCATTTGAATTTCTTCATGAAGATAAACTCCTTTAAATTAAATCAGAGGGAGATTAATCCGATGATAAAATGTACATATGAATATGTATATATAGTATGTATGTATGTATATGGTCAGTGGCGTATTTAGGCATCACATCTATGCAGGACCTGGGACATGGGGTGTAATATCATAACAGCCAAATTGATAGACAGATCAATACAAGAACGAAATCTGCCTGGCTTTGGCGTTGATTATAATATTCGTGTTTTTATGTGCTTAGAACGAGATTCTCTCTTAAATTTATAAGATTTTTTCTTATTTTTTTAATTTTTTCTTATTTATTTATTTTTGTTTAAAGCATGCTAATAATCGAAAGCGTTACAGACAGAAGTTGAGGTTTTCTTAAGTTTAATAATTATTATTATTATAAGAAGTTAGTACGGGGCACAGGCTCTGTAAATACGGCACTGCTCATGGTACTTTTTTAAGTTAAGAAGTATATATGTATATAGATGTGTATGTATGGAATTGCGCGATCAAGATTCTTGATTCGAATTTATAAGTATATGCACTACTGTGATGAAAATATAAATAATTTATATAAATTTGCGCATCTATAACGTTCTATCGCAAATGTATCTTTCGTCGATCTCTTATTGAAATTTCACCATTTGAGTTGTTCATATTCATCCGTCAGCGACCTTTCATCATCATTATTCATATCTTTTCTTAGAGTGCTTTCAAGAGAGCTGTTTATTTATTTTGTACAACATCCCACTACTGCCACTGTTTGCTGCGCTTTCCGCTTTTGATGCAAACTCACTTATCTGGCGTGTTTTATCACACCATAGACTACGTTTAACTTCCCTGTGAAATCGGGAGTATGAGCTCGAAGCTCTTGGCGTAGGCAGTTGAAGTATGACTGTGGATGTAGAGTTAATGCTGTATTTAAAAGATCTCTTGCGGTTTATTTTCTGCCTGATTTCATCGCTTATCCATAACCTGTTCGCTGTGGATACTATAGTTTTTTTTTTACCAACTACCATGTTTAAGATCGGTATCTTCGAGTACATGTAGCTGGTCTGCATTTTGGTGGTACTTTTCTTTAAATACCAATTCTTGAGTAAATACCAATTCTCTGTCCCGCAGGTCCTGAAGAGTCAACCTCTTTCGGTTTAAAATATTCTATCTATTACAATAACAAAATATTTCTATTGCTTCAAACGCTTCCAGTAAATGGCGGCGAATGTAATTTAGGCCAAAGTACATTACATATATTCAAAAATATTTCAAATCAAAGTAGTTACTATTTCGATTATCATAATTAAAATATTTGGAAATATTAACATCTGGACGCAGTGAAATTATTTGTGTAAATTTTGGTATATTCATATTCAATTTAATTAAATAAATGTGATTTAAATAAATCAAATATTATTATATGAAACATACGTAATTTTTTGATTTTTGTGGTGAAATACGTATTATACGTGGGTATCAAATCAAAAATGTCAGATAGTAGTACATGGGGCGATGAAAACGCCGAAGATGTGAGGTATTTTTGTTTCTATATGCTAATTTATATTTATTTTAAAAGTAAAATATTATCTTGACAGCGGTTTTGAATGGGATGATGCCGTTGTTGACAAATGCTATAAGGATTATGATCCTCCAAAAAAAGATCTTTATGTAAGATTATGCTAAATTATGATTTTAAAAGATGTTTGCATCTTAAGTCATCTTCACAATGGTTAACTTTTGAATCTGCAAAACTACTAAGTGCCAGTGCATTTAAGTATCGTGTGAACACCTTAAAACACTTTGCTTTTTGGTAGTTGTAACTAGAATTTTAGTTTACTTTGATATTGATTATAAAACATTTGATCTTAGTTTTTATTTTAGAGGCTTCAATAAAAATTCACAAATTTCCTAAAATACCAAAAATATTGCTACTGTTACCAAAAAAAAAAAAAATTCTTCATATTTTCTTAGGATATAAAAGCGTATTCAAGTAAAAACTTTGGCATGGCTATCACGATATTTTCCTTGAAAACAATTTTTTATCGTAAACATTTTTATCTTCTCTATTTGAAATTCGCCTTTACCTAGTATGTGGCAATTGGCCATTTGTATTAATAGAAGTTGGTGCAACTTTAAAATTTGTTCATGACAAAATCTATCAAATTTATATTTAAGTCAACTGAATTTCTAAATGTAACTCAGCAGTTTGGTAGAACGTTATTAGATAAATATAGTTTTTCTCCGATTTCATTTTAATACATAATACAGGAGAGCTCCCCGGTCAATCTGTACACAAAACACTAGCTTTATGCCCTAAGTAAAACGAGAGATAGGGTTGACAAATTTTACGTATACTCCAAGTGAAATTCTACAGTTTTTCCATGGCAGCTAGTCAAAGTTCTCTGTTGAAACTGTTAATATTGTTTCAAAACTTCATGTACATTGTAAATTTTCTCAATTTCAAGGAATTAAATACTATACACCTGGTGTAAGTAGTAGTGTGCAGAAAATTTTAAAATCTTCTGTTAGCTTTTCCAATAACGTGTTTCATGTTCCGAAATGAATCGTTTAAAGTACAAAATTTGGAGGTCGCCAGAATCAGAAATAAGATTGATTCGAATGCTTGCTGTCAATGAAAAAGATGACTGAATCTGATTGTGCAATTTGGTTTTCGTAAATTATCATTATAATCAACAATTCTATTTCAGAGAGTCTTGCTATAAAATAAATTCATGGCGAATTTAGTAAAAATGAATTTGACCGTGCTTCCTGCTAAATCCGCAGCTATAGAATTAAGTGAAAAACATCTTTTACAAACGAAAAATCTTTAAAAAAAAGGAATTTCTATTCAAAAGCAGGCTAATTTTGACTAAATTCGCTATGAATTTATTTCATAGCAAAACTCTCTAAAAAATGTTAGACCCGATATGGCTAAATCTTGCTAGGCACTCAAGCAAATACGTAGTATTTCGCCTCATATAATTCACATATGAAAATTATTTTTAAGAGCATATATGAGGTCAGCCTGGCTATTGACTTTGACGTATAAGGCAGACAGGAACCAAGCCGTACTGATGAGTAATACAGTTCCTGCTGATTCGAACCACCCTCTTTTGCAAAGAAATTTCTTTTTCAAAGAATTTTCGTTTACAAAAAGAGTTTTTTCGATTCTATTTCACATTTTTCGACAACATCTCTGCAGCTTTGACTAATCTACGTAGGAAAATCACTAATTTGCAAAAACATCATTGCCCTTAGTGACGACTGTAATTCTTTTTTTTTTTTTATGAAATGTCAACCCTTCCACATTTTAATTTTACATTTTGTCTGAACCTCAATACAGACTTACTGATATCCAATTTCTGTAATCTGTAATAAAAATGCTTCTCCTTTCCTTTTTTTCCATCCAAGCTAAAAAATGTTTTGCGGCTTCTGCAACTGTCATCGAATCATGAGGAGAAATTTAAGTCCGTGACACATTAAAAGCATAAAGCAGCGATAGGAAGACAGAAGCAGAAGTAGAACTTGCAAGTTGATCAAATCCAAGGTATATAGAAGAAACAAGGTATGCCCATTAAAATTTTGACATATCACAGCTGATCAAACAGCTGATAGTCTGTGACGTACTTCAGTGAATGAATAAAAAAGAAAAAGGAAATCTGACAGTGGCAGTACAAGCTCAAAGAATTTTGACACATTACAGCTGATGCCCTGTGACGTACTTCAGTGAATGAAGAAAAAGGGAAAAAGAGTTTTAACAAAAATGGCGGAACGTGGTTCGAGTCGGGAATACCTTGTCTTCTATATACCTTGATCTGCCAATATAAAGAAAGCTAAAATTGTTATTTCATTGTTGGTATACTTTCTCGTAGAAGTGTCAAAGAGGATCGATGCAAGAAAAAGAAAATGTCAATGGAGGAAAAATTAATTAATTTTGTTAGAAATAACAAATTAATTTATTAATTAACAATTAACATCAACTTTTTAAAAAATTTAATACCTGATATCTGTCTGTCACTATTTTCTGCTTCTGCTTTCAATGTGGTTGACAAAGCAAGAATTGTCGGATTTCTGCTTCTGCTTTGTGGTTTTAATGTGTCACCTCCCTTAGCATTAAGCGAGAAACACAGTGCCAGCTTTTCCAACTTCGATCTCAGTATAACCTGAAGAACCTCAACCTGATGAGCCTTGCAAACTTTTGCAACTCACAATACGAACTTTGACAACTTCTGTATGATAGCAGTTAATTGGGCTGTTGGCTCGAAAATTCTAATTATTTTGACATAATTTACTACAACAGAAGTAACTTTTTACGTTAAATATGTCTCCCAATTTTTTTTTTGTTTTATTTTTTTTTTTCAACAAATTTCTCGTAAACAAAGCTGGCATCAAATGATAACAAAAATAGCTATCAAAGCTGACAAAGTTCCAGCAGAGTAGAAAGTAGACCTACTCTAGTTCAACCTCAACCTAGCCGACCTCACCAACTTTGTCATTGGGAGCTTGATAGCCTGGGGCCCTATTCTTGAATAACGAAGACAGATTCCGTATACGTTAAGCTGTCAAAAACATTCGAAATGAATGTGCATGTGGTATTCTTGAAATCCGCATTCGTTATTTTCGTACGCAAACCATTCGTTATATAACGAATGGGGTTGAACCATACGTTATTTATCGCATACGTTAAAACCATTCGTAATTGAAGAATAGGCCCTCCGATCTAATTTTTTCTACAGAACTAAAGTTGGTGAGGCCTGCCAAGTTGGAAACACTATGTTTATCACTTTAAGGCTGGAACAGAATGTGGTGCTGCCGCTTGGAGCTGGCGCTGGCGCATAATATGCCGCTTAACTTGTAGCTGAGTATGAACACAATGCTGCAGCTTAGTTCTGTGATAACTAGTTTGATATTTTATATTTCATTCCTTATTTTCGCTTTTCATTTTAAATATTTTATAAGGGGGATTCCACAATATATCTTTCCTTTTCATTATTTCGATGATTTTTTTCTATATCAAAATTTTCCATTTTGTTTCACTCGAACAAACCGCTTCGAAATCACAAATGTCAATCTTGGCGCGCACCAAAAGCTAAAATTTGGCATTGTGTCGCCATCATACGAAAATCATGCTGTTATATTTTGACAGTTTGCGCTATAGCGTCAGCTACGAGCGCCAGCGCCACATTCTGTTTCCCACTTTACTGTTGACGACTGCATTCTGTCATAAGCGAACAAGTATAGGGTTTTCCAATAAGAGGTGTTATTTTAATTAGCCCGCTGTTTCGGTAGATGTCACTTTTGGAGCGTGCCATTAATAAAAATGGAACGATACACGATTCAACACCGCATTGAAATTATTAAAATTCACTATAAAAATGGTGAAAATGAGGCAGAGGCGGTTCGTGAAACTCGAACATTTTTGGATCGTCGTGAAGTTAGTGATGTGAAGAATAAAAACCCGTGCACGTCGCTCAAGAACAGCCGAGAATATTGCTGCTGTAGCCGAAAGTGTTGAAGAAAACCCAGGTTTGTCCATTCCTCGTCGTTCTTTGGAATTAGGCATTCCACAAACGTCATTACACCGTATTTTGCATAAAGATTTGGGTCTTAAGGCTTATAAAGTTCAGTTAACACAAGAATTCAAGCCGGCCGATCATCAACAACGTCGAGTCTTTGCTGATTGGGTCCTTGAAATGCATGAAAATGATCCGGAATTCCATCGAAAACTCATCTTGAGTGATGAAGCCCATTTCCACCTCGATGGCTTCGTCAACAAGCAAAATTGTCGCATCTGGGGCTCGGAAAAACCCAAGAGTTATTGTTGAAAAGCCTCTCTATCCTCAACGTGTGACTGTTTGGTGAGGTTTATGGTCCCGCGGGGTCATTGGACCTTACTTTTTCTTTCGAAAATGAGGCTGGAGCAACAGTTACGGTGAATGGATTGCGCTATCGACAGATGATTAATGATTTTTTATGGCCGGAATTGGATGGTATTGATCTGGACAACGTTTACTTTCAACAAGACGGCGCTACGTGCCATACAAGCAACGAAACCATTGATCTTTTAGGGGAAAAGTTTCCGGACCGTGTTATCTCTCGAAGAGGTGATCACAATTGGCCACCGAGATCTTGTGACTTAACACCTTGCGACTTCTTCCTTTGGGGTCACGTGAAAGAGAAGGTCTACGCCAACAGCCCAGCGTCGATGTCGATTCAAGACCTCAAAGATGGAATTCGTGAGGCTATCGAGGACATAGGGCAGCCACTTTGCGATTTGGTTATGGAAAATTTCATGAAAAGCATATGTTCCTGTAGGCGTGGTCGAGGTGGTCATTTGGCTGATATTATTTTCCATTATTAACGGCATACCTTCCTCTTTATAATGAAATAAAGATCCGATCATTTATCTCAAAAAATGGCATTTTTCTTTGAATATCAAAATAACACCTCTTATTGGAAAACCCTTTATATAAATAATCATAGGCGTCACCTTCAGTCGAATACATCTTTCGTATTTAAATAGGATTACAAATATGGCAACTAAAAACTAAAATTAAAATTACAACAAAAAGGTAATTAGAATTCGATTAATTGAAATTATTAAACAGAATCCCATTACTGCTAAGAGTTTCTGATTCTCACAAAGAATATCTAACTTTTATCTACTGACTAACCCCTGACTAAAAACCCTGTGCCTGGGCGCCTGAGAGTGCCGAAAGGTTTTAGGGTAATAAACGTGGATGGATTTACATGGGTTTTTTTTTTATTTAGAATGAGTAAATGGGTAGCTTTTTGATGGGGTAATATACTACCCCGCCCACCCCGTGGGGTTGTTAAATTTGGGCCGGTGTGTAATACCAAATTAAAGCTCTTGCTGAATGCTATTTAAATAGCATAATTTTTCAATAACTTTTATCTACTCACTAACCCCTGACTGAATAACTTTGTGCCTGAGCGCCTGAGAGAGCCGTTCGTAATGAAAATGTTTTAGGGTAGGAATCATGGATGGATTTACACGGTTTTTTGTGATGATAGAGAAAGATAGAGAGAGTAGAGAGTGGAGACCGGAGAGTCGAGAGTGGAGAGAGCGACAGTGTATAGAAATTATAACTAAAAGACTGTTATGAAAAGTCGAAAATAAAATATATCAAAAAAACTTTTAAAATAAATAACTTTTATAAATAAAATGCACTAAAAAGTAAAAAAGTTTTATTGCGAAATAAGAAATGTTAGAACTCAGATTAAATTTTAAAAGTTTTGGACATCCATAACTATAATCACAATTGTCTAACTGTAAATCATGCCCAAACTCTTCTTAAGATTTAATCTGAGCGCTAGCATTTCTTATTTTACAACGAAACTTTTCTTGTGTATATCACTGAGAAAGAAAAACTTATTTTTTACTTTTTAGTGCATTTTATTTACAAAAGTTATTTGTTTTAAAATTTTTTTTTAATATATTTTATTCGTGTGTTATTTTCACTCTTCTGAAATGAAATTCATTTTGAACACAGATATTTTACCATAATCTTAAACATTTCTAAAATGGGTTAATGACAGGGAAGTTAAAAGCTTTCTATATACGTATATTATTTTAGCTCCCAGTAAAGAATACCTCTATTTTCCTGCATAAGGGCAGGGCATCTTTCCTTTAAAAATAATCTGGAGAAGGGACTCAATTAATATCAAATATCATATGATTAACATATTATTGAGCTGCAACAGTTCTGGGGTGATTATTTGCCTGTGCATTCCTTGGCGACATGTTATAACTTCGCATCGAAAGCGATCATCGAAGCGAAGATTTCGCTCTGGCGGTATGTTATAAGATTTTCGTTCGACAGGCGATTTTGCTTGTTTCGAAATTATTTCCGAATTTTTTCCCCTATCACAAATGACATTTATGGATTCTTTTTCTAGTTGTTGATAAATTTTAATAATAATAAAATTGGAATTTATGAATTTTTCAAGCGCAGTGGCTTTATTTGTGGATGATAATGAAAATGACGAAGAAATAAAGAATTACTGGGACAAAAGAAAATTTTTGAGGTAGCGGTATTATGTTATGGATGTACCCAAAAAAATGTACTGCCTTATTGATTTTTGAATTCAAGAAATATTCTTACAAGTTTTATAACTTCAAGTTTGAAGAATCTATATATATAATCGAAAGTGTTACAACATACCGACTATCGATAAATTGTCGAACGTCGAATCTTTCGAAGTTATAACATCTTGCCCCTGAATAGTTGTTTTTAGGTATATTTTATTTCCACAATGCCTGTGTGCTTTTTAGGTAATGATGTATTTATTTTAAAAGACATTAAAATTATATTACTTTAAATTTGCGAACTTATTTCCATTTTTAAATTTATAGTCTTTTTACATTTTGAAATAAGTCCGCAAAATTAAGAAAAACTCAGAAAATGCTGCTTTATTTCCACTTCTCATGCAGACTTATTTCCATTTTAATGGACACATGCGAAACTATTTCCATTTTAATTTTGCGGACTTATTGCATTATGAAATAACACCTCAATTTATGCCGACTTATTTCACAGATTGCCGATTTGACAAATCCTTGTGCTGCGTTCCGTGTAATAGCAATGCTAATTTTGCGTGTTCGTGTTCAAACATATTTTTGACGTCTCATTGCATTGATCCTTCAGACTCCTACGCAATGCTGATATTCAGCCGGCCGAATCGGTTGTTAAAAAGTCAGAGCTGTACGTACCGGTTGTTAAATTCCTAAAATTTCCAAAATGAAAGATAATCTGAAATGTATATGTTGTAGACATTTGACGTAACTCAGCATTTCACGAAAAGTCTAGACACTTCATGAAAAGTAGGCAGATAGTGTAACGGTTTTGACTTAGCCACTTTTTACATTATGTGTCTGAAATTTTTAGTCAATTCATGAAATGCTAAAAGCCTTTACGCCGATAGTGTAATACGACACACATACAAGCACGCACACACACATACACGCACGCGAGGGTTTGATGAGTTTCTAGATACTTCATTAATTTGGAGCTATTAGCAACGAACAACGATGTAACGATGTAAAGCATACATCTGTTCGTTTTCACCGGGTAATCTCGTTCTCATGCGGGAAACATGGTACGTTTCCTTCTTGTTACAATCGTTATTCGTTGCTATTAGCAAGCCGCACACTAAGCTGTTTGCCTTCCCGTAAACCTTTGCATTCCCAGTTTCCACATGATTACTCGTATGTGTGTGGACGACATGACACGCCACGATTACCCGCGTGCAATCATGTGCATGGTATCGACAGTTTTCCTCTCCTCTTCAAGCACACACATCAGATTTTACCCTGGAGTTGATTACTTGAAGTAGGTCGTGCTATTGAGATTACGATATGTCAGATCTACGGTGCATTTCCAATAATGTTTTGGTTAATTTTATTGATATATATAGAAAACATCCAGCCTTATGGAAAGTGAAGGCTAATGAGTACAAGAATCGAAATCTCAAAAATAGAGGGTATGAATTACTTGAGTTTTATAAGCAGTATGATTCTGAAGCTAACCGTGAAAGTATTTAAAAAAAAGTCAATCATTAAGAGGATCGTTTAGAAAAGAGTTAAATAAAGTGAAAAAAGGAAATGCAAAGGAAATGCTTCGTCTCCTATTAAGGTGAAGTTCAGATTTGTAATTGTTTCAACATTTTCCGGGAAGGCATAGTTCAATGAGGAATATTGAAATATACCACGATCCGAATTTCTCCCATTTTTACCAACGTCTATGTAAATAAACACCGTAGTTAGCATTTACAAGGGCAAGAAGAATAATACTATAAAAAAATTTATAGTTGTAATATGAGGCTCCACTATTAACCGGTGCAGTGATTCGTATATGTTTCCCGTCCAAACCACCACCACAATTATAGGCATATTCCATTGCTTCTGAAATCCTTGAGCTACAATCTGTCACTCTGCAACTGATTTCGGAAGCTGAAAATAGCATGAACCTTCTTGTATAAAATAACCGAAAATTAATAAAATAAAAACCTTTAGGTATTCTTCTTTGAGAGCTTCGAAAATCGCACGATATGTTTTTGGAACAATCTCTCCCAACGCCTGTGATGAAATTGCTGCAGAGAATTTGAGACACCCATAAGCTCTGCCTGTTGCCCAAAAATCTCAGTGCTGCTATAAGTCTTTCTTGTGCTGAAATTCTTTGCCTCATAACTGTATCCTCTTTTTCAATAAGTGGTTTGATTTTGGACAGCAAAATACCAAAGGTTGTTGCGTCCATTCTCAAATAATTGTACAAGTCATGAGGACTACTGTCCTGTAGTTCTCTTAAGATGCGAATATCACTAAATCGGCGTCTTAATTGTAACCACTTCTTTTGCCACAAACGTCTCTTCTTTTTTTAATTCAATGTTTCACTCGATATATACATGAGAGAAATAATTGCTAGTTCTTTTTGCCATTCCGTATTTAAATACTCTTTACTCATTAAAACGCTGAAGTTTATTGTCAAACAGGTATAGGAGTGTCGTTTCAAACGTCGAAATTTTTGAGACGATAACACGCCACTCCAGAATGCACAAATTTATATGAAAATGTCAATTTCACGTGGAAGCTCTAAATTATACACTCTTTCCATTCGAAAAGAGTGTACCGTGAGTTGCGAATGGGCTTTTTACTGCACGTCACACAATCCCACGAGTTTTCCGGGAGTAAAGATGTACAAGATTGCTCGCACGCAAATTCCATCGTGTATGGCTTGCTAATGATTGATTAATTCGAAAACCTTTGAGAGAATCGAAGTGATTGCAATTGCTTTCTTGGGAATAGGCCGAACGTGAGCTAGTTTCCAAGCATTTGAAAATTTTCCTGTCGAATAAGACAAGCAGAATAGTTTTCGCAGAGCTTTAGCTACGAATGACGCACAACTTTTATTCACGGCGACTTGAAACTATCAGGACCTGCAGCTATGGAGACGTTAATCTCCTTAAGGACTCTGACCTCTCGTACGGATGTGTATTGGCTCTTGTACACATCCACAAGGGAGATGTGAAGTGGGTGGAAATGGAGAATTTAAAGTCAATCTAACACTCAAAATATTAGCTTTATTCAGGGAGTCAACAATCACTTGATTGTAAAGTAGTGAAGGAATATAGGAACTGCTGAAGTTGCTTCTGATAGTTTTGACCAGGGATCAGAAAACTTTGCTGCCGTTGCGTATTGCCAAGATTCTAACATTCTGGTCAAAAAGAAATTTTTTCTTTTTGGATTGTGTTTCAGTTTTGGACATGGATGCAATTGATAGGTGCGAAAAGAAGACTATTTCGCTTTTATTGTTTTGGTTATATTTATCGTTAAACCAAGAGCGATTTTTCTGTTGTTAAGATCTGCTGTAGAAATACTGAATGTATTCACGCATGCCCAAGACTTGGAATTGTACTAAATTCAAATGTGCAGTCATCAACATCTCTTGAAGCAAAACAAACCAACCAACTAATTTCTCTAGGATACTAATTGAGACTATCCCAATTTGCAGATTTATTTTCTTTTTATTTAACGTTTGGGCTAAGTATTCTATAAAAACTATTGCATTTTACGAAATAATAAAAAAAAAATATTTAAAAATTAATCTCTTGCTTTAAATGTAATAACACTCACTACAACAATGCACAATGACTTGTTCGCAGTTGTGTAGTTTCGTTGAATTTCTTCAATTACGAGTTATAATTGTTTCTTTAATTATTTGCTCTGCCATGCCGTGCCGATAATATTCTAAGATGCCGTCTTTACATCGAAGGCTTATCAAAGACCCTTTGTCAGCTGTTTTCAATTAAAACAAACCTTTCATCGCGTTTACATGAATAGGCTCTGTCCTGCTTCAAACACTCCGAACAAGGCGACGCTCAGGTACAGGTATCCCTGCTTCCTGTTTTCGACCTAAATTGGAGCGAAAGCCAAGCTGCTAGCTAGGGCCTGCGTTCCTAAGTGTAATAAATTGAACGCTTTCAGAAATTGTTATGTTTTTACAAAAGGTGCAGTAGAATAGATTTACTGCTCAGTGAATGATTTTGTAAGGAAAAATTCAGAAGATCTACTGCAATAATTTTTTTCAGTGGTCTTCATTGGAGGCCTCCCCGCGCGCCCCCTAGCTGGATCCGACCCTGCTTAGACAAGTTTGAAATCTATGAAATCAGAAAGTAACAGAAGAATGGTACTTTTCTAGTTAATGACCAAATTGATTTCAGTAATAAAAGCCCTCTGCTAGATCCTGTTTTAATTAAAATTAGCTTTCAGAGCATCTAGTCAGCACAATCACAATCTGTAATTAGTAGTTTTTTAGCCTTGAGAATGTGTTCTAATCGAACGAAACGCGTCGGCTTTATTTTTTAATAAAATTACAAATATATTTATAAGGTGGAACATAATTAACAAGTGTTTTTTTTTAATTTTTTTAATTTTTAAATTTTTTTAAAATATATATTACCTTACTTCATAAATAGAGTGGAATGTGGAAATGTCTAAAGTTAAAAATGATAATAAGTTATTCGAAATGGAATTCATAACTTTTTCAAAATTAAATTATTATCGCTGGAAAGTGTCTAACAATATTGTAATGTAATATACATATCTATATAATTATATATACATACATCATATAAAAAAAAACACAATTTAAAACAGCATGAGTAAACTCACAAGTAAGCACATTCATGTACACACATATATTACAGTGCAAGTATCATATTATCTTGTTATCTTGTGAACATGCAATATGAGACATGAGCATGATTTGTATAAAGAAAAGAGAAAAGAAAACATTTTCAATACTTCCTTAGCCTAACTGATCATACTTTTTCACTGGCCTGAAGATCACAAAGCGGCATATAGCCTGATCTTCAGAAATAAAGCAGCATAGGTAATATGTCGGTATACAGCATGCCCTATAGCTGACTTAACGAACTCCGACACTTAGACACAATAAAGCGGCATCATTAGCCTAGTTTAGAGTACGATTTATTTATCATCTTTGTTTAACTGAAGAAGAAACACTACAATTCACAATACCATTTCTACAAATCCGGCAAAATTATTCAGATAATACAGTAGTGATATTAAGAAAGCTAGAATTGGTCTAAGACTCATTCTTACGATACCCTAGATCAGAGTGGTGTGGGGGGGGGGGGAGACGCTTGGAAGCGGTACGCACTGCATCGTGCTTTTGCTGCGTCAGATGCAACAAGCAGCTTACTTTTTTCCGATTACAGACATAGGAAAATAATCAATCTTATTATGGTTATCATATCACTCCAAGCGGCTGTCTAAAATATAGGAACGAAGGGAAACAAAGAAAACACTGAAAAAACTTTCGAGAATGGAGTGAAAATTAGTCGATAAGAAAAAGCAAGTGACAAAATTCGAGAGCATTGACAAACTAATCCATACAAAGACTGGACAAGTGGAACAAAAACCAGTAACGACTCGCTAGAATATAAAATCGACGATACCTCAACTTGATGAAGCAACCAATATGAAATTAACGATACTGGGAAAAGTGATACTCTGAAATGTATAACACAACATGTAGAGAATTTACAAGTGTGCCTGAAAAATTATTTTCCTGTTTTAAACAAAAATATTGAATGGAAAATATTCGCTCCATGCCAGAAAGTTAATAAAGTGGAAAATTATTCGTCTCTAAGACTGGTATTTATTGTAAATAATTTCAATAAATTTTCAAAATGCATTGACGTGCAAAAAAAATTTGAACTTTTTGACGCAGCGATCAGAGGTCTCATCAGTATGGTTATCTATCTCTGATCGTTTATGGTCATTTGTCGAATGCGGAAGAAGAGAAATTATTGGAATTAGCTTCAGACTTCAGACATATGGAGTGCAACTGCAAGATGTGTATCCAGTTGTAACAGAGAAAGTCCTGAAATACATCTTGCCTTTTCCAACTTCAGATCTATGTGAAGTTGCTTTTTCGGTATTTGTAGATATTAAGTACAAAAAAGGAACAGGCTTTTGGATGCGGATTAAAACTAACAACCAGGGAATCAAATTGTAATTAGCTGTAATCTCAGCATAAATAAATTCATCCTTCTCATTGATTATAATGAATGCTAACTTTTATTTATTTTATTTATATTTTATTATGAATGAATTTTATTTTTCGTTTATTATTATTTTATTTTATTGACTAAAATAATTAATATATTTTTATTGTTATTAATGTAGTATATGAATTTATTTTTTTTACGAGGGGTACTCAGTGTTACGAAAATTATAGAAGGCGTACACAAATCTCTAGAGTTTGAGAAACACTGCACGAGTTGAATGCCTGTATGTTATTTCGTATGGTCACCCATTTGTGCAAGTTTGATTTTAGAACTGGTTTTTCCCATATATTTTTAGAACGGTTCGTCGTACAGTAAAAATGGTTATAACCAATTTCATATGATTTGATATTCTGAAGAACTTTTCAGCACAATAAAAACGTCTAGGACTGATCGTTTTTACAGTATACATAAAAAACCATAAATTTTAATATGGCAACACCAAAAAGGGAATATCTGCGATGGGCCTAACTCTACAATAAACTAATTCACTTACATGCTATGAGAAAGATTTCAAAGACTGCTATGTAAGTTAGATATGATTATGTGAAATTGAATTCATTGACTTGACAAACATTTTTTTCTGTACACCATAGTAAACTAGAAAATATTTAAAGGTTGAAAATTTACTGATAGGTACTTAATTGTAATAACTGGTTTTATAATTGGGTAATAACAAGTATTGGTAAGTACTGGAAAATACTGGGAAGTCCTAGCACTGGACATTACCTATCAATATTTTTACAGAGTTTTGGTTAGTAGTTAGTGTAAGTACTGGTACTTGACTGATACTGGTACTTAAAATCAAACTACTCTAGTTATATTGTATTACGTTTCTTGCCATTGTATTTCTCCTTAAGGTTAAACACTGTACACCAAGATATAACTATTTTTGTTGGAAGTAATGTTCTCATTATACCAACTACAGTCATATGAAAATTATGACAAACACCCTAGATGTAGGCTTCAATTTGCTTAATCTTATTTTTATACAGGGTATGCATTACGGTGACCGTTAACACCTCATTGCCTGCAGAACCTTATGGCCTTTCCAACGAGTGCTCAACTAGCCTACCACTCTTCTACTATACGGGTTTATAGCGGTCTAAAATGAAAACTTCAGATTGTTTTTTTACTTTGACCCATTTTTTTTTTTTATTAAAAACTGTTGTTACAAGAACTAGAAAGTATGGACTTTCCTTAATTTGACCTAGGAATAGGTGTACTAAGTATGTGTTAACTCTAGCCTCTAAAGAAATATTAGCTCTTAACCTATTAAGGTCAAAACGAAATTAGACCATATTTTTTTTATAATACGTGTTTTTAGTTACTACCACTGACTTATAACAATGGACTGAGCGATTTGCTATTTCATGTGGCACAAAAAATTTTGTGTTTCTGTATATCACCGTTAGAGCACCGTTTAAAACGTTTACTACATAAAAATATGTAAAACTCAACCAATCAAATGAAATTTTACACCCGTAAATCGAATTAAATTAAAAAAAATTATTTTCTTGTGTCTAATGATATTTTAATCGCTTATAAGTACTCTTATAAGAAATTAAACTAATTCTGACTTTCATTTTCAAAAGTTATTCTTAACTGAATCCTGCGTATGGGCAAGAGAGACGGCGCATGGTAAACAATAGATTTACCTTATTCTTTCTGCCGTGATTTCATCTGCAGCCAACATAAAAACATCAAATGGCATAAGAAAATGCTTAGTAAGAAATATTTTGTGTTGGTAGCTCCAACTCTGCCATAGGGCGAAAGAGAGAACTGTAAAACTTGTGCCATTATTTCCTATAGGAAAATGGCAATACGCTCAGTCCATTGTTATAAGTCAGTGGTTACTACTAATACAGTTTTTGAAAAAAGTGATGTTAATAATTTTCTTTTTCAAAACCAGACTTAAAAGAAAAATTTATTTCAACTCCCCCATAACTCTATAGTTGATTGAGTATTTATTGGAATGACCATGAGGTTCTACAAACAATAGGGTCTTAACAATTATCATACATTCTGTACTTTTAATAGGGTGTTTCGTTAAAACTAGCATACTGTCTTAATCATCCTGTCTCTATCATTGATGTTTCTCTAGTAAATACGAGAAATATTCTTAACAAATAATCGTATTTTTAAATGGAAAATTATCGATCTTAGAGTTATTTTTAAAATTGGAAAATTGGTCTTGGTCGAGGAAAAATTTATAAAAACGAAAAATATCGGTCAGTGAGAGTTTAATATTAAAATGAAAATGTAAAGATCGTGGTCAAGGCTATTTGTAAAATGTAAAATATTGGTCCTGAAATTGAGTAGCATTTTTAATACACAGAAACTATTACTCTTAATCTGAGTTAGGAGTATTTTAATTTTCTTCCAAATATTGCAATATTAACTAAAAATAATTTATGATATGAAATCTTGCAAAAAATTATTGTTGTTAAACACACAAAAGCTATAGTGATGCTGGAGAACTACAAACGAAAGAAACCATACTCTAATACAAGAGTCAACGGCTAAGAATAAACTAATTAAGTCCAGAAAAGTATTTATACACTATTAACAACTTTATCGTTTTCTGTTTAAAAAAAAAGAAAATCATAATTACACTATTTTTCATTTATTTTTCTTAGAACTAAGGCTGACATTTTTCTTCCTTCATTAGACCTGTTAATAAAATGTCGCTTTGTAAAATTTAAACAAAAATCTTCAAAAAAGTTTAGTGCAGGGGTCGAGTATAAAGCTCAGCATTATTCTCTAGGTATACATGCAAATGTACAGTATACATAGTTTTACGTAAAATCAAATTTTTAATTTAAATAGTACGCATAAGTTTTATAATAAAGTATCACTCAAAATCTTTGTCGATTTGTGTTCATTTAAATGTCTTCCTCTGGAATTAGTAGTCTCGCATCAAGGGCAGGCAGATTCGAAGATTTCACCATTGTGGAAACGATTAGATTTACTTATTCATGATTAATTAAAAATGTTCAATAACTTTCCTGATTATATTTTTTTTAATTCGTTTGATTTAGTATTCAGTGCTGGATATGTACAGAGATAAAGGCCGTGAAGATTTTAAAGTGAAAGCTGCAACGTAAAGCACAAATTATGAAATTTTTCTAAACATAAGCGTACAGTATATAGAGAACTCATTTAGAAGAAAAATGTTCCTACAAAATTACACACATCTTCTACTTCTTGAATATTGTAACTACCGCAGAGAAAAACTGGCCCAAACAGATTCTTTTTGGGCCAATTCAGTAGCAAAGACTGCTTACTTTTTATTACATTTTTGTCTCGTGACGTTAGTATGTTATAAAATTGTCGATGTCTCAGAAATAAGAAATAAGTGAATTTAATCAATATTTATTTTATTATGGATCATGGGTTCGTGTCCGACCTTGACACGATCGTGCGCTTTTTCCTCCTATCTAATTTCCTTTCAACTTTACTAGCTTCTCCTACTTAGCAGGTAAAAACAATAGGACACTTGGCCCTCCGTGCCTGAGACCCTTGTCACCCTACAACGACAAAAGATTGATTACTAAACTTGTCTAATTAAAATTTGTTGGAGAGTATACTACCTGACTGATTATAAGCTTACAAAATAGAGCAAAATGGATGTTACGAGAATATTAAGAAGATGAATTTAAGAACACAAAACTACAATCTGGAAAAGTTAATAATTTATTTAGGAATAAATAAATGACTGGTCACTGTATGGTTAATAAGACAATATAATATAAACCTAACAACCAAGTGATGATAATAATAGTTAAGGTGACGTGACATCATGCAATAAGCCTAGTTTATATCAACTAACGTACCTACTATAGGTATATTTATGGAATAGACTGCTTATTTTCTTTCAATCTATAACATACGTTTTTCTTGAAGTTATTTAACCATAAAAATGAACATAAACGTTGTTGTGACACAGGTGCCCAATACTCCTCCGAACACAACAACTAGCCCACTACAGTAATATTTTGCCCTATCAATTCCTCATTATAATAAAATGTAATAAGGACAAATTGCATTTTATTATCAAGACACACATTCCACAACCACAGTATGCCTAGGTACTTACCTACATACAGTGTATTCTTCTTCTGTTTTTGTATGTCCACGGTACATACGTATATTAATATAACTCCTCCAATCTAATTGCGTGTACAGTCATTCTACAATTATACTTGCCGTCTTAAAATTAATATTTTAAGACGACAACAACTGGCATATCAGATTTCAGTTTCATTTTATGCAATCGTACTGCATAGAAACTTTTTCGCATTTTCTCAGTCTCTTTTTTAAGATATCATGGGTACGTGTGGGCAACCATTCAGATCCTGTGGGAGTTCGCTTTTAAACCCGTCGAATGAAATACGAAAAGAGTGTTTGTGATTGGCCCCACATCAAGGGGCCATCTAGGGCGCAAGGCAAGAAGAAAATATGTGTCAGTTTTAGCCTCCAAAATGTATGGATTTTGACATTTGGAAGAAGCTGTGATTGCTTAAGAAACGCACTCACTAAATCAGGAGAATTCACCGCTCTGTTATATGAGCAATGAGTACGTGACTGTATGACATGAAGTCCTGTCTGCTGAATTAAATCAGCAACAAAATTCGCAACAGCAATTTAGCAGGCCGGCATGCTAGCACCCCTCAGCTAAGAGTACGAAGAAACCCGCCTGCCATGCACAACATCGAAAATTCATTTATTACACTTTCAAATAAATCTAAAAGAAAGAAAAGGGAATGCCCATTTTAGGCCCGACATGAACAAGTTTTAAACGTGTAGATATAGAACGCAATTTTTTCTTAACCTCTAATCCTTGTTGTCTAAAACAAAAATTCCATGCTAACTTATGAATTTCACAATCTCTATCTCTTATTTAATTACAAATAATTGAAAAAGAAAAATTTTGAAAAATATGTGAGAACGACAATTTCCCCACAATATTCAAGAAAAAGACTACGTATGAAAAATTCTTTCCTAAATGGCTTCTCAATAAAGTGTATTCTTAGTAGTAAATACTTATTACTTAACTCAATCAAAAATCTAGGGTACCGTTTACATCTCCAAATAAAGATAAAGTATGCAAACGTCCCGATACTGGAGCACCTCTATCAAAATCATGGGTACATTTTTACAATATTAGTAAAGAATACAATATTTTAATTTACCTAAATTATAATCATTTTTAGGTGGAAAGCTCAGATAAGCAGCGTGCTTCTGCTAATCAAACATACAGGGATTTTTTATTACACAAAAGAGCTGAAGTATCAATAGGACGAATGGAAGAGTTTAAAGATCTGTCACTTGCTGATACGCCAGAACCAAATGTAAGTATTCTTTATTAAAGTTTTCTATATTGGTAATTAGCTTAAATTATATAAATAATATACAGAGTTTATCTTATTTCTTTATTATTATAATTATTACTTAATCTCACATTCAACACTATCTACATTAAGTTTTTAATAGAAAATCTAAGTAATCATTCACTTCGATGAAATAGAAAATTTAATACACGTGACTTATAAATTTCATTCAATTGCGAAAAAGATAGGAGAATTAAAATCGAATCGAGTAACAAGTTACAAACTTTATTTGAAATAGTATTTTTTCTTAATACAAGAATAGCTACGTAGTTAGATAACTACCTTGACTAAACCGTAATAACCAACTAACTTCTATATACTATAAAATAATCAGAGCTTGTTCCCAGTCTAGAAAAGCTCTTTCTTGTTCTTCTTTTTAGTTCTACAATTTCATTGTACATGATGAAACCTGCTTAATAAAGTAATTTTCATAGTAATTATTCTTAAAACATAAATGCCATAAGTGAGAATAATAAATGTATACATAACCCGGCGTGTACTTATGTGCTAAGCTATGCCATAGACATCCTACATCTAGATATGAAAACCTCAAAAAGAAGCGGTCCGAAAGCTATGTTTTAAAACAAGTTAATGGCCCCCTAATAGAAGGCTCTATAAATTCTCTCTCTCTTCTCTCTCTCTCTCTCTCTCTCTCTCTCTCTCTCTCTCTCTCTCTCTCTCTCTCTCTCTCTCTCTATATATATATATATATATATATATATATCTACCTCTCTCTCTCTCTCCACTCTGCTGTATTATGCCACATAAATCCTCCCCAACATTTATTACTGATAGTTTTCATTGGTTGAATGTAAAGTTAAAAAGCTTTAAAAAAGTTATCCAAGTTTATATAGAGATTTTCTTATCTAGTTGTATCTTGCCTGTGGTTGTGCTATGCTATGTCGTTCGAACAATTCTTTAATCGTAAATCGAGAATCTTCTACCCAAGTTTACAAAAGTTTGAAATCTTTGCACCAAGATATATACTATATTGAAAGTACGGACTTACAACAAAAGACCCCGAGTTCAAATCTCGGACGAACTTCCAAAATATAAACCAAACTGTATCTAAGGTTGGTTAAGCCTGCATTGATTATGGTTGTGATTTTTGTTTACAATTAAAACAAGTAAAAAAACTAGAACTGATCTAAGACCAATTCTTACTTCATACGATACCCTAGATGAATGTCCGTTTGTCAACCCTCTGCAAAAGTTTGATTGTAAAAGTGGTTTTTCGCATATATTTCTAGAACGGTTCGTCGGACAGACCATACATGATTATAACTAATTTCATAAGATTTTATATTCTGAATGAGTTTTCAGTACAATAAAAATATCTAGGACGGATGATTTTCACAGTATACATAAAAAACTCCAAATTTTCTATGGCAACACTAAGAAATGATTGCCCGATTTAGTCCATTTTAGAAATTTCATTTTCCATTTTAATGGAAACACCGTATGAAAAATTTCAACTCCCTATATCGACGCGTTCTCTTGTGCAGTGCACAACTCAAGAAACAATTTTTTTTATATAGTAGTAACCGTAAGGTTTCCAATATCAAATTATTAACTTGAGTTATATAGACTAATACTCGAAACCTCTTTGTAACCACTATAAACCCCTTATATAGCTTAAATAGAGGATTATATAAAGGTTGCCGTGACTTGATTTAGGTAACGTTATATAACCAAAAGTTTTATATAGTGAGTAAAAAATATATTCTGATTACTTTTTTAAAGGAAGCAGGGAAACAAGAGAAACCCGCCCCAAGCATAGAGGCCATAGCGACGCATTGTGCTGTCCTGCTAGAAACCCATTCACCAAAATCTTCCTGTCCTCTTAATGAAGCGCATCAGGTCTGGTGAGGAAGGTTTTTCAGCTCATCCACAGATAGGAAGGGCAGACCCTAGAGTATCCAATGTTCTCCGGACGAAAGCTGGATATGCACACAAAAAGTGTTCGGTTTTATCGCAGGCTCTCCCTTTAGGCAGGACAGACACTCAGGGCTGTCAACAACTCCCGTCCTTGTTAGATGAGCGTGAAGTGAGCTGTGGCCGGTTATGATGCCAACCACAGTTCTACATTGTTTCCTTATGAGCCCCATGAGAAAATCGGAGATATTCCCATTGGGCCCATTAAGATACAGTTTTGTACACCTACAAGTACTCAGGTTCTTCCATCTCCGCTGATGCTTCCTATGAACATCCGCTTTGATGAGAGACCCATTACTCGAGGTGGCAATGCCTACGGCGGGCTCTGGTCCGAGGAACGGAGAATCAGAGCCAGACGTAGCTAAAAGGTCAGCCCTTTCGTTCCCCATGATCCCCATGTGACCAGGAAACCACAGGAGGAACACTTTGTTGTAAATACACAACTTATCCACTGACGACCTGCAATCCCCCAGTAACTTAGAGGTTATCCGAGGGCCACTCAGAGCCATCAAGGCTGTTTGACTATCCGAAAGGATAGCAATGTCATTCCTCTTGATTTGCATATCAAGGGCTAACTTAGCTGCCATTGAGATGGCGAAGACTTTAGCTTGGAAGACAGTGGTGGGTCGTCCAAGTGAGTACTTCATTCCAAAATCAGGCTCAGGAAAGAGCCACAGTAGCCGTAGATCGCATGGAGCCCGTAATTCCCAACCAGGCAAGTCTTTGCAGACCCGCCAGCTTCCGGATAGCAGTCCCCACATGCGTCCTGGGCCACCATACATAGGAGGCATATGTGAGCATGGGTCTGACCAATGCACAACCCTCGGTCTCATGCCCCATGTGCAGATAAACGTTCTCCTGCATTGAGCGAAGACCCTCATAGCCGCAATCCCCATGTCAGCTTCGAGTCAAGGAAGACTCCAAGGTGCTTCACATGAGCAGAGAGTTGCAGAGTGTGTCCAAAAAGCTTCGGAAGAACACAGTACCCAAGCTTACGTCTTCTGAAGAAGAGCACCAAGCTGGTCTTTGTTGAGTTCACTGTCATATCATGACGAGTACACCAGTCCTCAACAATATTGAGGCCTCGTTGAAAGAAGGTCACAGGCAGCAGCCAGGCTGTGTCTGGAAATGAGCAGAGGGATGTCAACCGCATACGCTTCATATGAGAATCCCACGTTTTTCAACACCGTGATAATTGAGTCAACCAACATGCACCAGAGTACTGGGGAAAGCACGCCACCTTGTGCGCAGCCTCTCTCCACCAGCACACTGAGAGAGGTTCGGCCGCCTACCTCCACAGTTAAGTGCCGTCGTCTTAGCGTTTGGTCGATCCATCGCACTAGAGTGCAGTCAATACCATGCCTCACATAACGACTCGGAGGTGGCCCTTTCAAACGCCCCCTCGATGTCCAGAAAACCTCCTAAGGTAAACAGTCCACGATCCAGTCCGCTCTCACTGACAGTAACAATTGAGTGAAGAGCCGTCTCGGTAGATCTGCCCCTACGGTAAGCATGCTGTGAGATGTTTAAGGGAGAAGCCTTTAGGGATACTCCCTTAATATATTCATCTACTAGCCTCTCCAGGTATTTCAAAAGGAATGAGAAGAGGTTTATGGTTCGAAAACTCTTCGGGTCCATGTAGGAAGCCTTACCCTCGCCTTCCTCCACATCTCAGGGACATATCCAAAAACGATACATACTCTGAAAATGGAGTCGATGTATGGGGCCAGTACAACGCTCTCTGCCTTAAGAAGGACAGGCAGAATACCGTCTGGACCCGATGTTTTAAAGGCCGAGAAGGCTGAAATTGACCATTTCACCTTCTCGACATCAACTACCTTGGCAGCAGTGGACCAATCTCCACCAGTGCATCGAGGTAGGGGATATTAGCAGCATAACTGCAGGAAGTACGAGGCTGATTGAGCTATCGTTGGAAAGGCCATGAGGTTCTTCATACAATACTTAATGGTGACTGTAACCCCTGTGCTTTTTAAGATACAGGATTTTTTATGAAAAACTAGCATATTTGTTAATAGCCCTGTAACTCCGAAACTGTTGAGATGCCCCTTCTTCGTCCTGCCATACAATTTTTTGTTTGACTATGGACGTTACAGCGTCCGTGGGATCTCCGTAACGAAAACACCCTGTATAGCAAGAATTAACTGAGCATTATTTCCTCAAGGATGGCACAAATTTTAGGCAAATCATCGCACATTACAGGTCAAGCCCGAGTTTAAAAAGCGGATTAAACCAGACTGGAACTTTTCTTCCAGTTAAAATGTGGAACTAAGACATGCAATAGAAATCAGTTAACGCAAAATCATGGGGACCGAGTTTCATATTAAGTGTTGTCTTAAATACTACGCAAAACATTTAGATTATTTAAAAAAAAAATTTCCTTCGTCATTATCTAAGGTTTCAACTTTAGATGCATGCGTTGATGATCAATTATTTCCACAATTTCATGCTGTCAACATTGGAGCAATTCAATATGGTCGTCCAGGTGCCAATAATCTTCGAGCGTGTTATCTTGTGCTAAATTCAGAGTTGTAGACACCGCGTAAAATATTGTGTAATTTAACGTTTTCGCGACAAGGAGTCCCATTGGCGTAACTAGGAAGGGGCCAGGGTAGGCCCAGCCCCCCCCCCCTTGAATTCAGAAAAAAAAAACGTAAACTAAAGCGTATACAGACTTTAACTATCTCTTTATTAGTGCTTAATAAAAACGTAAATAATTGTTCAAAAATGTGTATCTAACTAGAGACCTGTAAAGTACTTAAATACATTGGTATACTTAAGTATTAGTACCAGTACCAGGACCTGGACTTAAATGTTGTGTTTGTCGAGGTTCCGTTGTTAGAGATCAGAGGAACAACGAACAGTTTTCAATTGTTTACCGGAGAAAGAAAAGCATTGTACATCGCTTATCAGTTAGTATAAGTCATCAATATTCAATAAATTTTTGGATAACTAGTCAGTCAACATTCGGCGATCGGGCGATATTAATTGCTTATCGAGACCAACGGCGTCAAGTATTTACGAAATAGTTTTAGTCGGACATTTAAATTATTGTAAAAATTAATTATTACATAATATAATTGGCCAATTGAAAGTGATTTCTTTTCTTTAATCCCAATTAACCCATCTATTCCGTACAGTCCACTCGAAACATCTGATGCGATTTAGATTTTTCTTAAATCATAGGAAGTAGTGTTGCACGATTTTAAAATAAAAATAAAAGAAAGTGTTGTCGTTTAATTAAAGAGACTTGTTTTCCACATCTCCTCCTTTGCTTCTCTCACGTATTAAGGAAAATATATCAGAATCCTTAAGTTCTATACACGAAACTGATATGATAGTGACGCCCTGCCTAATGCCCAGTATTTATTCCAAGTACTAGTACCAGGACCCATACTTCAAATGTTTTAAATACAGCTACAAGTCCCGTACTGGTACTCAAAAAATTCTCAAATACAAATCCCGATACTGATATTGTAAATCTTGAAAAAAGCTCTTTTACAATCAAAAAATCTTTGAAAAAGAAATTTCTATGCAAAAGAAGGCGTTTCATGTCGGCAGGTACCGTATACTCATCAGTACAGAACAGTTATTTGTTTAAAGAAATGCTTTATCGGTTCGTATACGTTATGTACCGTATGTTTGTAAATATGCATAGACAGTAGCAGTATGTAGCCATATGGACGGTATGGCAAGTAATTATTCATGTAATATGTAATGTATTATAAGCTAAACGAACTACTGAAGAAAACACATTGTTAAAACAATCAATACATAATTTATGATTGAATTAAGAAGTCAGCCATTTTCTTTTTAGGAATGTCATTCGCTTGGCGAAAGGTCTCTAAGAGATACAATGAAACAAGGTGAACGACGTAAATCATTTGGAGACGAACATATCGACAGAGACGGAGTCTCAGACAAAGCATTAGCTCCAGGTCATACATAACCGATGTAACAAACATATCCTTCTATAATTTTATAACTAATTTAAGGGCCAATTCAATGGGATCTTGGAGTTAAGGAAAAAGTATGCATAGACGACCCTGAAAAAGGTATGGTATTATATTAAGTCTAATATCATAGATGGCACAAGAATTATATATCGCATGGTATACAAGAGCAGAGTATACATACTTTCAAATGGGTGATGCATTTCGGAATGTATCACAACATGTTTTAGAGTATGCTGAGAGCAAATGTTGCTTTAACAACAGTTTTGTCCATTCCGGAATATACCACCAGCCATATAAAATTTATATACTCTGCTCTGATATTGCATGCGACATCTAGTTCTTGTGCTATCTATGCTAATATGCACCCTTGAGTGAAACGAAAAATCCCATACAAATTTAAATGAACGAAATCTGTAACGGACGAATTTCTGTTAATTTAATTTCCAATTTCATTTAGAAAAAGGCACTGTACCACTACTGGCCAGAAGGCTCCTATAATCTCTTTATTTTTTTGTTTTGCTTAAGGATATTTATTTTACAATCACCGAAATAAATAAAATATTAAATAATTTTAAGAACATTAATAGAAGTTGAGAATACTCAAAATGCAATCTCTAAGGAGTGAAATGAGTAAAATAATTATAAAACCACATAGACAACCAATGAAAATCACTTAAAGAGGAGAAAAGTAGTTTAACAAATTGTAAAGAATGCCATTTTGGGAGTTTAAGCTCTAAATGAAAAGTATAGAAATATCAACGAGCTGTATAATGTAGATGTGGCAGCTAAATAGCACAATTTAAATTGTTTCTTCTGCAAATCATTTGTTGCGATTGCACTTGAGAAATTGGAGATCAACAAATATTTTGTTTAAGGTGCATACTAGGCTTTACGGATAAAACAGATTGCGTTTAGTATGGTGTAGTTAACTAACTCAAGTTTTTAATCATCCACTATAAATACACAAAATGTATATAACTAGATATATTATGTGCATCCACCACAATTGACACTTAACTTCACGTTCCTGGTACAAAGATACAAGGAATTCCCTAGGGCCACAATTCGAACTTAAGGGGGTAGGCCTACCTGCAGACTTTCAAAAAATCGTTTCTTTTTATTCATAATCTGAAAGTACAACTTATCAAGATTATTGTGTAAAAATTTCAAGTTGGTGTGATAAATACTGAAGAAGTTACCGAAACGTGGAAAGAGTAGCGCCTTGAACATATACATACAGTTTAAACATGACGTGAAACTATAAACACGATTATCTCGAAACAAGGTTTTTAAAATTGGTGACAATAATAACTTGACAACGAAAAGTTCGATTTAGGTGCAGTTTGTTTTATTATATTCTAAACTATTTGCTTCAATTTTATTTGCGGCTTTTTCAATTTTGATGTAAATACGATTTTTCATAGCCGATGAAACATTCGATTTTTGGGTAAAAATATGAGCACTTAGAGTCGCCATTTTAATAATTGGTATTTTCCCGAAAACCCACGGTTAAAAACTGCTCTCGGAAGTTATTAATGGAATTCCGTTGGATTTTTTGATTTCAGATAATTTGCCCATCGTCAAGATTGGTCACCGCAAGTAGCTTTCCTACAACATTGCCTTCAAAAAGTTGGTACCATTGGTATAAAATCGATATATATATATATATATACATAAAAATTAGATTTTTGCACTTATGCACAGTAAATAAATAAGAAAAGTTTTGAAAAATATTATTCATTGCATGAAAAAACAAAATCGCGAAAGTGCGCATTTTTTTAGCCTTGCAGGTAGGCCTAGCCCCTTAACGACTTTTATATACTCGTCATAGCCTTATCTGCACAGAGGTTCATAGACAAACAGAACATGTTCAGCGGTTTTATCGTCTTGCATACAGAAACGACAGGTCTCATCATCGGCCTTACCTATCTTTTTAAGATGATATCTAAATAGGCAGTGCCCACTAAATAAGACCGTATGAGCCTTAACTCCTTAATCCTTTCTGCTGAGTGTGATCAATACTTTTGTCCTCTGTTGTGAATACTTTATAAACTTTTTCGCTTGTCTCAACCCCGGGATATTTTTCCAGTATGCTTTTTTTAATTTTGTCCTCGCAAAGCCTGATCTTAGCTGAAAGGTGACTTTTTGGGTGTCCAAAGACTTCCTCAGGTCCAATAAACAGAGATCTAGCTCCTTCACTTGCAAGGAGGCAATCTCGTTGCCTTTAATGCCTTAATGTCCTGATACCCAAATCAGTGTCACCTTGTCTGCTTCGGCCAGTTGCTTGAAGACAGTAAGACAGTCCCAAACAAGCTTAGACTCAAAGGTAAACGAGTTTAATGCTTTAAGTGCTGCTTGGATGTCTGATGATATGAATACTATCGCTCCACAGCCCCTTTAGATGGTTCGTTTCAATTTCAATTTAATCGTAAAAAAGTGAAAAAAAAATTTTTCTAATTGGAGATTTCTTTGCTTTCCCAGTATCAACCGTTGAGGAATTATTTTGAAAAACCATTTTTTTTATACCTTTAATCCAAAATGGCGGACTGCACAGACCCTTCCAAGGGTGAAAACTTGGATTTTTAATCGGGGCCCGGAAAAAATCACAACTACCCCACCTTTCTTAGAGCAAAAACCCCAACTGACTGGACTAATAGTCAATCACCAAATGATGAACAAAGCGCTGATACTTTTGAACCATACCTTGTTAATGTTTATACCTACAAAAAATTGTACCAATTATAAATGAGAGGCAATAGTTTGTAACTTTTGTGAAAATGCACTTACAACTAAAAAGAACATAAAAGGGCAAAAGAACACAAGAAAATATTTTTATAGATTGAGTGTCAGCTTTTATACTACTTACATAAATGTTGGCAAATGTTAGTCTTGAGGGTTGAAGTTATATTATGGAAACGGTTTTATTAGAATATTAAACAACTATAAAATGTACATACCTTCCGTTTCTAAATTTGATGAGACAAAATGTGTTTTTATTTCTTGCGCCATCTTCATCTTTTAATCGGAACATTCAACAGTGAAAATTTTGAAGTGCAAGCGTCAAAGAAGACAGGCGTATTTAGATTAAAATCAAATCTGAAAGATGCTTACGAAGAAAACTGATTATTAATTTAAAATTTAAACACTACCATACCTATAGATTTTCTATTAATTCGAATAAAATAAATTTTTGTAATAATTTCAAACTTAATTTGATTTTTTTTTTTGCGCACAGCTACTGCACAACATTTTTTGATTCACCAAAAATTTTAGTTTTTGCCCCTCTTTTATTAGTTACATATTTCCTCATATTTCTGTAATCGTGCTGTAGTTAACTAAATGCTTCGTTTGAATTGGCACCATTTGTTTGAAAAATGTCACAGATATGACTGTTCCGAACCATAGATTCGCCATTTTGTGTAGTGTGACGTAATGTGAATCGAATATATATATATATATAAGAGGAAAATAAAGCTTCAATTTGTTTGTAAGTTTATTCTACTGGAACCATTTAAAATGTTAAAATAAGTGCAATTTTAATTTTTTACCATAATGATATATTGAATTTGTTAGTTTAAATATTCTGGGAAAATCAGGTCGGTATTAAAACGAAGTGCTTGAAAGTTTTGTCGGGAAAAAAATGCGACATAAGAATGTGATTGATTACATAATTTCTAAAGTAAAATGAGACGTTAACGTACTTAAATCTGTCGGTTGTACTCAAAGTGCACGTAAATCTGATGCATCTTCATTTATTTTATATTAATTAAGTAATGGGAATGGATTAATACCTACATGTAATACCATATTTCAATGTTATTAGGACTAGGAGTAGAACTTTCACTGGAATTTTTCACAGTGATATTAGACTTTCTTTTTTTAAGTTATATGAAAAATAAATTGAATGAAGATTATTATAATTGTTTTCCACACCTTAATTTTGCTTTAATTTGCCACTAACTCCACTTTTCTATACTTCATTATGGTGCATTGCAAGTTTTCATTTTATTTGAAAAAATTACCATTGCCACTAACTAATTTCACTATAAAAATATTAAAATGATTTCAAATAGTCTTTTTTTCTATTTTTTTACCAACAAACCCTTTTGGTAGTTCGTTAAAATATCAAGCTGATTTCCAGAGATTTAAACTGGAAGATTCAATTCCTCGTTATATGACCCATTTCATTCCGAATTATTTTTTTTATTTTTTCAAAATTTTACTTGATCTGCAATTATTATAAAAGCTCTAAGTATAAAACCAAGAATTTCAATTGATTTAATTTTTTTTTATTTGCTAATAGAGAAATAATGTGTTGCGAATACGCAACACTGGGAGTTAATTGGGCTCGTAGGAGAGAAAGAGAAAATACATTTATTTGCAACACTATGGTAAAATGGGTTAAGAAATTAAAATTGCACTTATGTGCCTATTTTAATATTTTAAATGGATCCAATGAAGTAAGTTTTTATACAAATTACCACTTTTCTTTTCCTTATGTCAGTCGTCTGTAAACCTGGAACAATCTAATCTGCTGAGAGTATTATCCATCACTAATTGTGATGGTTAAATTGGCAAAATAAAACTTGAAATCATACCAACAGAGATTTTGTTTACGATTATGCGTTGTAAACAAAGTTTTCATAGCCGAACTCAAACTTAAGGACCAAAGAGAAGGCAGTCACTGGCTAAAAAGAGGATACAAAATTTGGTAGCATCAAACACATTTTCTACAGAACTTAGACTCATTCAAAGATCCTCCAATGTATCTAAATCTCTTGCTCGCAAAGAAGAGCGCTTTAATTTCTTATTGAAAACTATTTCATATGGCTTCTTGCCCTTGGAATCATTTTATATAGAATCCCCAAGTCATTACCAATCTTTTACTGGAAGTTTTAGCTACAATATTTGTAGAATTTATAAATTCTATAAGGGCAAACCGAAGACGAACTTTAAATACGCATAAAAGTTGTATATTGGCATAAATCTTTTGAACCATCATCAAGAGTTTCAGGGAAAAAAATATTTTTATTAAATGAACAAAAAAAAGAAACACAATAGGAAACAAAATGGACAAAAATGTATTAAGTTAACGCGGGTTAACGCTGAAATTTAAAAAAAAAAAAAACACGAAAAGTTAGTACAACTTTGTGTTCAATATGTGCGTATTACCATGACCAAAATTGTATATAGTTCGAGAAAAAGCATAAACTTAGGTAATGACTTGTCAAAAATAAAGATTGCGGGGTAATTAGCTTTAGAAAAGTAGATAAATTCGTAGGTACTTGAGTATGGAAGATCTTGATGTGGAAGAGGAAGTGACGGAAAAAAACCGTAAAAACAAATGTTGGTTGCTGGATAATTTTTCGATTTGCTCGATTTGATGTTTCAAATTGAAGAAGCATGTTCATAATATAACACAGTATTGTTTCTGATTATATGCTTGAATAAACCACAAACTCACAGATGTGAATTCAGTACAAAACACATTAATCCTACTTTCCGTTGAAATAAGTAAAACAAACTGTACGTACACCTATTTACAAACGCGTTTCGACGTTACCCAATGTGAGCACGCGTCATTCATGTTCATGTTGCATCGCATGCCATGCGCATTGTCTTGTCGTGATATATCCAATTTGAGTTACAAAAGTTTCTGTGCAAACTGCCGCATACATGCAAATATCAAAATCATTAAAAATATTTATTTGAGCACCCGTGCCAAAGGCTTTGGGCACATCTACTTCCACTACTCTCACCCCCCCCCCCCCCCGCCACATTCTTTCCATATTATAGCAATAAAGTAACTATCAGACTGATGAAAAAACACAAGAAAATTGAAGAGGGAGGTGTTGATAAATGATGTATAGTGCGTATGATCCAGGGTGACCGTTTGGAAATTTCTTAGCGTAGCAAATTGGCGTAGCACTTCCTTAAGATGCCTAGCACTCAGTAGCAAAATATTCTGAAAGTAGCACTAGCAAGGTTTCCATAGATGAGATTGTATTGGTCACATTTGTATTGCTATAGATATTACAATAGAAGACTGATTTATTATATCGTCGGTGATACTGCATAACCGCGAGACTAACAATATCATAGCCGCGTAACTGAATTGATTAATGGTAATGTAGCTATGAAACTACAACTTTTTTTTTAAATCTTATGTCAGAAATCCAAAAATATGATATTTCTCGTCCTATCCTAGAGTTCAGTAGAAATAATTTTGTCATTGTAATCGAAAAAAAAAGAAGTTTAGTGTTTGCTGAAAATTTTATTTTGACTTTAACTTACGCGGTAGTGATATTAATAGTCTCGCGGTTATGCAGTATCACCGACGATATGTAGGTATACTACGCGTTTATTATATAGTCGTTCAGAAATAGTGTAACTGCTCTACAATTAAAAAAGCGATTACTTGCTTTATTTTTTATTATGTTTAAATGTGAGAAACATCTTTCAGCAGCTGCGCTACTGTGAGGAAGTGACAATAAATCGAAGGCGAACTCAGCCAAATTTGTAAACATACTATTACCAGCAGTGTTTTTTATTTTAATTATATATTCCCAAAGAGTTACAGTATTTGTGAGTTCGGTTTCAGTTAGACAATTTAAATCTAATAAAAGTCGCATTTCAGAGAATATTGTCTCAATATTTTCTATTCGAAGCTTTTTAAACCGATCAGATAGAAAGGCTAGATCTGTTGTTACTTCAGGGAAAGATTTATCTTTTAAATATTCTGGATCAAGAAGTTTCAATGCATTCAATACAGGATCATTAAAATTTATGCGCTTTTGGATTTGTACTGTTAATTCTATATAAAAGTTTTATACATTTTTCGCAAACTTAAAGGCTTCCTCTCTGGCAATTTCTGAAATAAAGTTAGGGCATCAGCTCAGATTTTTATCTCTTGGATCAATCAGGTGTAAAGCAGAATTGCTAGCATAACTATCGGTTAAGATTTTTTTTAAAATAATACGAAAAGCACTTGCTACATCTCGTAAAAGTATATGAACCTTTGGCGATTCAGATTGAAAATTTAAGTTCAGATCGATGACTAATTTAAAAAAAAAGAAACACTATTTTGTTTATGAAACAAAGGTTAAATAAAATAAATGAATATGGTAAGTAATAATGTCTTCCAAATTGAATTTTTCAGCGCTTGTACCTTGTATTGTACTGTACAATGAATTAAAACAGGCTCCAGTCAATGAAATTAGGAATAATCTTGATTGCCGAATGCCGGTGGCTAGCACAACAAAACTTAGGTTATGGTTTTTCTTGAATTTTTTGACAGAAATTCTCTGCTATATACATAGTTGTAGCAACACAAAACACTTATTTTATTTCGTAATTGAATTTTTCAGTGCTTGGCTTGTACGTGTACCTTGTATTGCACAATTCACAATCACTTAAAACACCTCTTCAAGAGAATCAAATTAGAGTTGTGGTGAGTGAATTGTAAATGTAAGTAATGTGTGTTAGACTCGAAACACGAACTTTATGAAATGTACAATGAAGTGAAGTAAGTGAAGCGAGTTACGTTCTGGAACATAGGAGGGAGTGGGACGCTCACCGCCACGCCATATCGCCATACTTCTCTTGTCAAAGAAAATTGTTCTTAGCTAAAAACGAATGTGAAATTAAAAGAAAAAATTAGAGAGTAGCAAAAATTTTTCAGGGGCGTAGTACAATTCACAGGGTAGTGACATTGTAGCCCAAACAAGCTGATTGTAGCATTTTGCTACCATCGTAGCACTTGCGGTCACCCTGGTATGATCCCAGAAAATCTCATTTTCCCAAAATAAGTTTGTCATCTCTCAAACATTTCTTTTCCGCCATCTTAAAAACTATATAATGTCAAATTACTATCACCTCAGAGCTGCCATGATTTTTATCATGCAAGCTGTACTATCTCGTGTAACAACCGGGTAATATCGCATGAGAGTTTAATTTTAATAGATATGTGTACTCAATTCTCAATTTGGTGCGTTGAGGGGCAATGGACGGAAAAATGCATAGATTCGGTGCCTCTCGCACTCTAGAAAATAAGTTTGATTCAGGTCGGTGCGATAATCGTTAAAAAAAATTTAAAAAATTGGGATTTTTTGTTCAATCAATGAAAAATGGCAAGGGTAGATAGACAATTTCCAGATGATAACAATCAATGGATTTATTAACTTCGATAATTTTGTGCGGAATTGCATAAAATTAGGCGCGATTACCATCATCAGTAGCAAAATTTATGAAAAAGTTAATCATAAATACTGGCTTATTCAAAGAACGGTTGCTTGTAGGTAGGTATACATGTGTAGGATCAAATAAAAGGTAACATTATCAGGTTTCAAAATCTTACAAGAAAATGTAACGGTTATTTGGTATATTGACGGGAAAATCGTTAAAATGAAGAAATATTAGGATTATTTTTCCGATCGTTTTACTTTGACGACTCCATCTACAATATTTATTTATGTATGTATAAAATTACAAAAAAGTCCAGGGAATCACAAAAGTTTTTGCAAATTTACAACTCGTCTTATCACAATTAGGTAAGAATAATCCAATTTTAGAAGTATTACGAACTTTTACTTTAGTTACTGTGCTATAAAAGTACCATAAAAAAATAAAGAGGAATTTCTCGACAATACTTTGCCTCTCCCACGGCTAATGTTCTGCTGAAAAAATACATTCAGTCCTTGAATCAAACATTCTGCCCCTATATTAATGAAACTAATGAAAAGGAAAAGAAATTCACTAGATATAGAGTTTTGTTGCGCTAAATATTTACGAAGAAGACTGTCGACAGTTTTCTTCTAAATTATTTTTTAATTATGTGTATGGTATGCTCACATTTCGAAGGGAGTTGCTTTGCCCTGTGATATATGAAGCCACCAAATATGACATACAACATCGATTCATAGTTGACTTCATACTTAACTGGAATTAAGTGGTTAAGTTAACTACCACATTGACTGTATTGCAAATATATCTCTCATAACTTCTATCTTGTAAATTATTTTTTTAAACTTCAGAGGAACGTGAGGCTAAAATAAACTATTTAGTCGAGGACCAATATTATCCTGGTCTAATAGATGATGCAGTCAATAGAAAAGTTAATTTCCACCAAGTTGCATTTGATATTTCATTTGGACCAGACTCAGAGCCTCCTGTAGAAGCACCAGAAGATCCTCCAATTTCTCTAATTGAAGCATTCGACATTAGGGTAGGAAAAGAGCAAGGTGCTCGAAAAAAGATTATGAAACAAAGTCCCGCACCACCACCAGACATAGATACACCGGGAAATGAGGACATGGCAAAAAGTTTTTTGTCTTTTCTGAAAGATCTGCCAAGACAAACTAGGTAAGTAAAAATAATATAGATCACGGTAAGCTTTACCTTCGTTAGTACTTGAATGATAAAAGTTGAATTATAAGGTAAGTATAATGTTCAATGTGTGTGTAAGACATAGTCATATAGTATGTAAAATAGAAACTCGATAAGTTTGGCAATTGGCATAGTGCAAATTTCACTTAAATATGCCCTCATTCAGCCTACAAAATATATAAGTATTTCAATATAAACAATATTCGACCTTTCCAAATCCATTTCTGCTTCTTCCAAATCTATTGCTGCAATCTTGAGTTTATTCATTTCCTTCATTAGTACAGACCATGGAGTTATAAAATGCATGTGTATGAGAAAAGTTTCGCTTGAAACTTTTAGCATTGGAAAAACAAACTCGTTTCATGTTTTAAAATTTATATAAAATAAACAACGCTTCTGGTGGTGATAATTTTAATGCCTATTTATAGGTAAGATGTTTACTTTTATGGAAAACATAGTAATTGAGATTCTTTCAACAAAATTACGAAGCTATGAACTCATCATGACACTCATTGATATTCTCATTAATAAGCTCTTCATGACACTCATTGCTATGCTCATTAATAAGCTCATCGTGACACTCATTGATATTGATAAGCTCACCGTAACACTCATTATGTACTCACCGAAGTGCTCATCTAATATTGCAAAATACATAAAAGAGAAGCAAAGTATAGATTTCTAAAGAAGTGAAAGAGATACAATATCTCATGCACACCATCTGTGAATAAGTAAATAAATGATTTTTTTCCCGGTTTTGATTCAAACGCAAATAAATTTCATCAGTACGTTCATCTGATTGCAGATGAAGAGCTCATTGATGAGCTCATCACGATATGTCTACCAGGGTGCTAGCTTGTCACTCTCACTACCGAAAACTACATCTATAATTTCGTACCCTGCTTGAGTTATGTATAATGCTTCTTATTCATGCTTTTAAGAATTGCACCTGTGGCAGTCGCACAGTATATTAAATGCATAGCTTTAACTCGTACAATCATAATATGCATCTCTAGAATTCGCGCACAGCTTAAATTTCTCGGTTCTAACTTGAATTGGCAGAAGTTACGACTAGGTAGGTACTTACAAGACGTAGTCATATCACCGTAGAATCTGAAGGAAGGGTCCGAATACCTTCGAAAAAAATGCATCCTGTTTAAATGAACATATTAAAGTACAGGTTTCGTGTCGGATCTCTAAAACAATATTTTGTAATAATTATTGACGGTAGACTATGAATTTTATACAAAAAAATATATATGATGCGAATTTCCCTACTGTATGGTGAAAATCGCTCGGGTGCGAATTTCACTTTTGCTGGGCCTGCAAGAAAAATTCGCACTATGGGGTGCGAATTTCCCCTCAGTCCAATAAAGCAAACAATAAACTCATCTTTTTCAGTAACCTGTAATTCACAATTCAACAGGGCTGTCATCTTTGAGCAATTTTTTAAGCTAACAGAACTGTGAAACTCAGTTTATGGCTTAAGGTACCGTTAAGGCACGAACTGTGTTTAATGGGTGAAATTCATTGATAAATGTCAACAACAATATCGAAAAAATTTGCTATCGTTGCATATGCAATATACATAATACAGCAGCAATATTAGCGCTCGAACTGTGAAACAGTCCCTATAAGAGGGTATAACATTTCCATTAATTAAAAATCTTTTTACCCACTGAAATTATATTAAAATTAAAGCAAATCATAAAATGTTTTGAATACGGCTATTTTTACAATATCCAGCTTAATACTAACCAGAATAGAACAGAACTTTAATGGATAGAAAATAAGAAAACGTTTCAGTTATGATTTAAAAGGAGATTGTAAAAATGGTCGGACACTTTAAAATAATTTTTATAACATCATTCATAGAGTCATAAATCGAGAAGAAGTTGTCCTTGCTAATGCCGTGGATGTGGAATTAACAACTTTAGTTCGGAATAAACCAGTCAATGAGCTTACGAAGGCAATAAATTCCTTGCAAAAGGCAGAAATAATGAATGAATATGATAAATCACTTCAAGCTGCCGAAGAAGCATATTTTAAGGCTCCTCCAGAGCTAGCTGAAAGTGTAAATAATGTTTTCAACTCAATTTTTATATTGCCTAATTCTTCAATTATTTCAACTAGGCGGCTGTTCATAAAGCAACCACATTTATTACAGAGGAACTGTCGAAGAAAAAAGCATCTGTGCAATCAGGAGGCTCCTATAGGCCAATTGAAATTGTCAGTTATATGGGCATTACAAGACCCATCATTCAAGCCCCAGGTGTACGGTCATCCCGTATACCACATTAATTCTGTCTGTTTAAGTGTAATATTAGATTGATATGAACAAAGAATAAAGTTATACACAAACATTATTATTTTTGAAATTTTAATATTTGGTGGGAATTAATTTTAAAAAATTCCTCTCGCACGGTTATTGGAAATTCAAATATATTTTAGCACATTCGACGATAAAAGACTATATGAACCTATGTGCTGACAAGTGTTAGTTGTGAGATATAGCAATAATTATGTTGCAACATATACGTATATTTATACCTGCAGAGACAATCGGGGAAGAAATACAGTCCAGAAAAACAAGTAAAAAGTAAGACCAATTGTTATGATACCCTAGGTGAATGAATGCGCCCGTATGTTATTTGGTATGGTCATCTCTCTGATGTGCAAGTTTGATTATTGAAGTTGTTTTTCGCATAAATTCCTAGAACGTCGGACAGTAAAAATGGTTATAACCAATTTGATAGGATTTCATATTCTGAAGAACTTTTCATTACAATAAAATCGTCTAGGACTAATCGTTTTCGCAGTATACGTTAAAGCTTTTTTTTTATATGGCAACACCAAGAAAGGGTTACCCGATTTGGCGTATTTTTGAAATTATATTTAGTATATCTATGAAAATGCCGTGTACTAAGTTTCAGCTCTCTACGTAGGATATAATAACTGTAATCTTGTGTAATGAAGCGCCACTCAATAATCGTTACCTATTACTTATCAAACACAACAAATACTCAATAAAGCGCATCTATACTGTAGGTATGTATATATACATGCATGTCAAATCTCATATTTATATTTCACCTTAATAACAATAAAAAGATTACGTTTGGACGGAGAATCTCCAAAAAATTCTTTCTTGAACAAAATTAATAACAATATACAAAGTACGCTAAATGTATTTCAGGTAAATAATGAGTGCCAATGACTGCAACAATTTGGTCGTATTAACTGAGGAAATTAATAGTAATTGGGTATGCTATATTCACTTTCACCGATGTATACATATTTATATATTATGTACTTGTGGAGGCGGGTGGCGGGGGGAGGTCCTGGGTTAATGACCCCCCCCCCCCCTCTTTTAAACTTCCCGCCAATGGTTTTTTCAATGTTGGCACCGACGTAAGAACTACATATTTTTGACACACAAAATTGTACCCGCATGAAATAGCATATCGAACAGTCCATATTATTTATGCCAGTGTGTAAAACTGAGAAAAGTTTGTTTTGAATATCTCCTGCAGTTTGCACCCTAAACTACTATTCTATTAAAAAATTATATTAAACAATGACAGATCATCCACACCGCTTAATGCGGAGACCTTCCTAGTACCACACTACAGTACTGCGGTGATTAACCTGAGCGACTTACGGCGCTGGACAAGTGGTCCCCATATGTTTGCTAAATTTAATTCCAGTAAGACGGACCCCCCCCCCCCCCCCTCCCCTAATTTCAATGGTAGATCCGCTCCTGAGGGCGTATCCATTTTTTTCTGTTCTTTAATTTGTACTGTGTACTAAATTTTTCCTTAGCCCCTCTACGAGTATTTAGCCTTTAGCTGATTATTAAAAAGGTGAACCAAAAATTTTAAATAAAAAGCCGGAGAGACAAAAAGCTGATCATTTTTGTCAACTATAAAAAAAAAATAACATCGGACATTTCGTTTTAAGCATCAACAAGTATATTTTTCCACAAGGCGTATTTTTCCATGGGTAAAGAATAAAACGGGAGTTGAGTTGTAACCAAAACTTCAAAATAGCTTAGTGTGACACATTGGACGTCTCATAAAAACGACGATGTGAGAAATCTCGGTTTTTGTATTATGAAATTATACCTAAAAATACTACACCCAAAATTTGAGGACTCTTTTCAACCGTATCTAAATTTACACGAAAAACATCGGAATTTTCGTATGGCAATCCTACAAAGCAGTTGCCCGATTTTTGCCATTTTCAAACATAGATCTATAAGTAAGAATCTGTATGCAAAATTTTAGTTCTTTAAATTAATGCTTCTAATACTGCCATACTGACAGATATTACATATGGACGGATGGACTGAAAAACATACCTATTGCCCACAGCGATTTTCGCGTGAAGAATAACTAAAAATTATTTGTCCTTTCTCGTTCTGACTGAATTTGTGCAAATCGAATCGACAGAAGGAGGTAATAATTTATTTCTGTGCACATATGTACATTGAATATGAACGAAACAGAACCATTTGAAGTGTTTAAATTACTTCCATTTGACAAAAGCTCGTATATATTTGTACAATTTTTTATTTAAAAAGAAAAAAAACATCATTTTCCACCAATATGAACTTAATCTCGACTATTACCCCGACCAATGCCGTCTTTATGTTCCAGGCCATGACACAAACGCGATTTTGCTACTTGCAAAAGTATTAGAGTGGTACGATTTCGCACTTCTCTTAGGACTGGTTGTTATGGAAAAATGCATTACTTTCAACTTCAACCTTCTGCACAATGTAAATAAGCCTCCGTACTAAAAGTTTTATTCAGGAATTGTGTTATTTAATTCCATTTGCATTTACCAGCATAAAAATCTAAGTACTTTCTTTATACAACATAAATGGGCCGCTCTTTGAACCAAAAATCCTTTCCATGCAAGCATTATTTTCCACTGAAGCATAACGAGATATTTAGAATAAGTTCAATAGACCCTTGCACTTAAAAGCAAAATTTCAATTAGAAGGTAGTATTCCCATGATATTATCTTCTCTTTCATATAGCATTATTTTGTGTTCAAAATGTGTGCCTTATGAAATAGGAAATCAATCAGTCAATTTATATAAATGTACATATCAATGGTTTGTTGGTCCGTTATAGCGTGAAAGGATCTGAAAGCACAAGTTATGTCTCTTCGACCATTTATGAAGAATTTATTGATATTATGTCCAAAATAGTTGTTAATTCTATTTGCTATAGAAATTAAAAACGCGAAATATTTTTCAGTCGTCGTAGATAAAAACCCTAATATTTTGCATAGTGACCAGTTAGCAGAGATTGTACGGTACATAAAACGTGACGATGTTCTGTGATAGATCGTTTTCTGACATTCCAACCAAACATTGGGCATAAAGGTCTGCATATTCTTGATTTATCATATGTGTTGCTGAATTTTTTGGAGTAAAGTCAATTGGATTGGCATAATTTGGGATAAACAATTTATACTAAAGCTTGGAACAGGACCTCTACTACATCTCGAGCTTTGCATGCTTTACTAATAACCTAGTGAATTCATCAGCATTTATTGAATTTCAGCATAAAGTAATAAAGGCTATATTACTTTATTTATTCATTTATTACTTTATGATTTCAGACAGGCAATCAAAGATTCTCACCTTTGTCTTACCTCAAACTTTGTGGATCAAATTTATTAATTCTAATCGATAATTGCACCAATATAACTCCTCTGCATTAGAAATACCGCCTAAATGTATGCAATGTGACGGATTTGTTACAAGATCCAATGTGGGACAAGAATACGTCGACTGCAATAAACTCTGTCATATGACATGTATCAAGAAAGAAAAAGTATCGCGAAAGGAACCGTGACCTAAAGGTGTGAGGCTTGTTGGCTTGAGAAATCCACGTCTAAGTCTAAACCATCTACTGATGTTTCTGAGTCAGACAACGATAACAGATCAGTGACTTTCAAAAGTCTTACATAAATGTTACAAGAAATTGAGATGATCAAAAGGAGGCAGGTTGAATTCAATAAATCGATTGACTCCCTAATTGGCGGTAACAACGATATTAAACTCATGGCTGAAAAACTAGATGAGCCCGACAAACATATTAAGCAACTGGAAATGGAAAAATCTGAAGTTCGGCGTGAACGGACATTGTTTCGAAACGTCTTGAAGTCTTGGAAGACAACGCTCTTACCAATTTCATCGAAATCCGCAATGTTCCCTTCGTAGAATCGGAGAACGTCCTTGCAACCATAGAGAAAATTCACAATGAACTCAAATTACCCGTGACTGATGAAGAAATCACTAAAGCTTATAGATCCAGAAAATATACTAACGATAATGCTAACAAACTTATAATTGTAAAATATAGTTCCGAATTTATTAGAAGTAGAGTAATTAGTGCTTATAAAATTAAAAAAATAATCAATGCTGTAAATTTAGGATTCGTAGAGGACCATAGAATATTTGTAAATGAATACCTATCTAAATCTAAAAGGCAACTTTTCCATAAAGCCAAATTGTTTAAGACTTTAGCTATGTTAATTAAAATCTATTATCAAAATAGCAGAGGACTCAGAACTAAGACGAAGGATGTGAAGCTTTCTATTCTATCAAATAACTATGACATTATATGTTTCAGTGAAACATTTTTGCAGGTATTCGTACTTAGTGGTGAACTTTTTGATCATCGCTTTGGTTTACAGAAAAGTCAAGAATTTAAATGCTACTACCAATAAAGATGGCGGAGGTTGTCTTATAGCTGTTAATAAAACATTTTCCTCACACCGGATGCAGGAAATGGAATCTGAGAACGAACATCTCTGGGTAGTAATTAAGCACAACCATCTTCGAATGTACATTTCTTGTATTTATATTCCTCGCACCTCTTCCTTTGATGTATATGATTCAATTTTCTTAAACATTATTGACAAATGCTTACATCTTCCAGAGATGTCTAACGTTATCATCACCGGTGATTTCAATTTAACAAATGTGAGCTGGACTTACAGTTTTATAAAGATGTGCATGCAGATGACTGGAAATATTAATTTGGCCTAATCTTCGCTGCTAAATAATACTAATATGTATAATCTAAAACAATATAACTGCATACAGAGCCACAACAATAGATTACTTGATCTAGTATTGTCCAATCTAACGGAAAATGAGATAAATATAGCTCTATCTTAAGGCGTACTTGTTTAGATATGGCTTCAATAATCCGATGTTTTTAGATAAAGACACGACGATGAAGAAAAAGGTAAAAGACTGTAACTGACTTTAATAATACATGTGGGATTCTGCGTCGGAAATCTGAAAAAAAGAAGATAAAACAATGTTTTAATAAATTTCAAGAATTTCGTGCAGCTGCACAAAATTGAGAACAATAACTTACCGCTATGTTGTAAATGCTGGACCTGAAGTCATGCGATAATTGCTGAGCAGTTGCAGTTTACTCGTTAAGCCGTGTAATCGTTTAGTTGCAGTGCAGTCGGATTGCTAAGCTGTATAAGTTAAGCCGTAGAAGTGAACATTATTGCCGGTTCAAATTAATTTTATTCGAATTACCTGCTAATAAGCCGAGTTTTGTTAAGTCGCGTACCAGCTGTAAATAAAGATTGTGCATTAATTAGAGACTAGACTTATATTCTATTATAATTATATTTACCGTGAGTTAACCAACATCTACCTAAATCTTAGCAATAGTGAAATAAAAGAACTTTACCTTTATAACTGAATTTCCGTAAATAAATAGTGTCATTAATTAAAATAACCAACTTTAAATTTTTCTAATTTAATTTCGAACCCTACATAATGGTGTCAGAAGTGGGATAGCGGGATTTTGAACTGTAGATAGTGAACTGTAAGCGTGGATCCGGGTACCGGAGCAGATTAACTAGCGGAATAATAACGGGATACCCTCGTGCGATTTCTACATTAAAAATTGAACAGTGCTATATATATAAAATAAATATATATAAAATAAATCAAGTTGTGAAAAGAAATTCTAAAACGTGCATTAAGATCTGTTTATAAGTGCTGAAAAGATATAGTTGGTGTATCTCACAGATATAAATCTGAATTGGGGATAAAGTTAAGACGTGAACTTGTGCGGATAGATAATTTAAAGGTGTTAGTGAAACAGTTTTGGGACCAAAGCTAGAAATGTTCAAATAAGAATGTTGAAAATAATTGTTGCTTTCACACAACTTGCAATCGCATAACAGGATAACTTATGTTTTAACGGTATGGTATGCAGAAATTCTGGTAAGTTCACTCTAGCTCAAATTTATTTCATGCTTCTGGATAATGCAAAAACTTTAGTAAAATAAATTCCTAAATTCCACAACTTTATGGGTGACTTTAATCGGTTCACTATATCCGAACTTCAAAAGCATCTTACGGATAGAGGATTACCCCATAGCTATCGAGTAAAGAAGGATTTGATAGATAGATTGAGTGCAGCTGTTAGTCTAGAATCTTCAGATAAACAAGCCGAAAATATTTTGAAAGAACCTAGCGAGGATCGCGAGGGAGAAATTGTGGAATCAATTAGCAGTCTACTGACTGAGCCAGAGTTCGAAGGTTTTGACGCAACGAATACATCTAAAGAGGAGACAAACATGACGACTTTTGTTTTTAAGGATGTAGAGGAGTCATTAGAAAAATTTAGCGGCGAGTCAGGGAAGAATTTTACCGTTTGGGTGAAAGAATTCGAAGAAATCTCTGAGGTTTGTGGTTGGAGTGAAATACATACATACCTTTACGCGCGACGCCTGCTGTTCGGAGCCGCAAAGTTATCAGTGGAAGCAGCCAATGGAATAACTAGTTGGGAATCTCTTAAGAACTTTTTAAAAAAAGAGTTCGATCACGTACCCACCAGTTTGGATATACATAGGGCTCTAGAAAGTAGAAAAAGGAGTCCGAATGAGTCTTTCTTAGAATACATGTATTCAATGAAGCAGTTAGCAAAAAGGGGAAATATCGACGAACAATCTCTCGTAGCATATATCATAGCAGGAATATCCGACGACGTATTGAATAAAACAGTGTTATATGAAGCAAAAGACTTGAATGAATTGAAAGACAAGTTTAGAGTTTATCAGATCATTAAGAGCCAACAAGGTGTGAAGAGAGTTACAAAACAGGATGAACGACCAAATCGAAGTGTAAAGGATCGTAAAACTGCTGGAAAAAGATGTTTCAATTGTGGATCAACTTCTCATTTTACAAAAGTGTGTCCTAACAAAGCAAAAGGTGCGCGATGTTTCAGCTGTGGCGAGTTTGGCCATATGTCCCCAAGTTGTCCTAAATCGAAAGGTGAAACAAGTATGTCCATCCATCCGTCGGTGAATCTAGTGACGCTGCCAGGTATGAGAATAGAGATAGAAATTGGTGGAACAAACTTTTTAGCATTAATTGATACGGGGAGTGATGTAACTCTGATTAGAAAAACAGTTAGTGAGAAGATCAGTGCGGGCTTACAAGAAAGCAGAGGACCAAGTATTTCTTTGGCAGGCTTTGGTGCTACATTAAACAAAACATTAGGTTCATTTATCGCTGCTCTTTACATACAAGGAAACTCGTATACAACAAGATTACATATTGTTCCAGACAATTGGCTTTCGGACGATCTATTGATTGGTAAGGATATTTTAAAGTACTCTACTGTTATTATAGAAGATGGAAAGGTCCAACTATTTAAAGCGAGGCGAGAAGAAGATAATTTTCTATCTCAAATTGATGTAGTTCAGCTGATTGAAGACGCCAAGCCGGGAAACTCTGGGCAAGTTTCAAACAAAATATTCTCACAGGAAATCTCCGAGTTAATCAAACAATATATACCAGTCAGACCGGGAAAGTCTTGCGTACAGATGCAGATATCGTTAGTGGATGAAGCACCTGTATATCATAAGCCACGTAGGTTAGCTCCTAAAGAAAGAGAGATAGTGCGCGATCAAATTAGGCAATGGTTAGATGACAGTGTAATTAAAGAAAGTAACTCTGACTTTGCTAGTCCGGTAGTGCTCGCGAACAAGAAGGATGGAACTTATAGACTATGTATTGATTATCGTAAGCTGAACGGTAAAATCATTAAAGACAGATATCCGCTCCCAAATATCGAAGACTTGATTCAAGAATTATATGGTGCCAAAGTGTTCAGTACTTTAGATCTGCGAAATGGATTTTTCCACGTTGATATAGTGCCGGAAAGTCAAAAATACACTTCATTCATTACGCCGGAAGGACAGTACGAATTTCTTAAGGTACCGTTTGGTCTATGTAATTCACCTGCTGTATTCCAGAGATTTATCAATGCTGTGTTTCGAACATTAATACAGAAGAATATTTTACTCGTATATATGGACGACGTTATTATCCCAGCAGAAAACGAAGAGGAGAATATTGAACGGCTAAAGATTGTTTTAAGGGTAGCACAAGAAAATGGTTTGCTGGTGAAATGGGAAAAATGTCGATTTTTACAAAGAAAAGTTGAATTTCTCGGACACATCATAGAAAATGGAAGCATACAGCCGTCAACTGAAAAGGTAAGAGCAGTCAGGGAGTTTGCAATTCCGAAAAATATTAAGCAGTTGCAAAGTTTTCTTGGTCTTACCAGTTATTTTAGAAAATTTGTACCCAGCTATTCCCAAATTACTAAACCACTGCCAGATTTAACCAGAAAGGACGCAAAGTTTGTCTTCAATCAAGTTCATCAAGATGCATTTCACACGTTAAAGGACAGGCTTTGTAGAGAACCAGTTTTAAAATTATTTAATCCCTCATTGGAGACTCAACTGCATACAGATGTCAGTAAAGATGGATTTGGCTCAATACTACTGCAAAAGCATAGTGATAGTGGCCAGTTTCATCCTGTATTCTATTTAAGTTTTAAAACCACGCGAAGTGAGCAAAATTATTCTAGCTACGAACTTGAGGTTTTGGCCATAATAAAGTCGCTTAAGAAGTTGAGGACTTATCTGCTTGGTCTTCAATTTGAAATATATACTGATTGTCAAGCTTTCCAACTTACCATGAAGAGGAAAGAATTGTGCAGCCGCATAGCCAGATGGGCCTTGCTCTTGGAGGAGTATAATTGCAGCGTACATCACCGATCTGGAACAATGATGCGTCATGTAGATGCCCTCAGCCGTTATCCAATAGTGTTACCTATCGAAGATGGTCTACTCCAGAGAATACGAAAAGCCCAGATGGAAGATGAAAATTGCCGGTTAGTTGCAACTATTTTACAGGATAAGCCGTATGAAGATTATTTGCTGCGTAGAAACATTTTATACAAGCTGTGTGGAGGAAAATACTTATTAGTAGTTCCGAAGCAATTACAACGCGAAGTTTTGAAACACATACACGTACAAGGTCATGCAAGTTCAAAAAGATTGGCCGAACTTGCCGGACAGGATTATTATATTCCGAGACTTTCAAAAAGGGCAGATGAGACAGTCGCCAATTGCATCACTTGCATTTTAGCATCTAGAAAGCAAGGCAAGCAGGAAGGTTACCTTAGTCCTATAGACAAGATGGATGTACCTCTGTTAACATTTCATCTAGATCATCTGGGACCTCTACCATCAACCGCGAAGTCGTATAAGTTCTTGTTTGTAGTAGTAGACGCCTTCAGTAAATTCACTTGGATTTATCCAGTGAAGTCAACGTCATCCGAAGAAGTCATACGAAAACTCGATCTTCAGAGTGAGGTTTTTGGTAACCCTCACCGAGTAGTAACTGATCGTGGGACCGCCTTCACTTCAAACGCTTTCCATGAGTACTGCAATGAAAGGAAAATATCCCATGTTACCATAACTACAGGCGTTCCAAGAGGAAATGGTCAAGTGGAGCGCATGAATCAAATAATCATTTCAACTTTGTCTAAGCTGTCAATAGAAGATCCTCAAAAATGGTACAAGTACGTAGCTAAGGTACAGAAGGTTATCAATTCTACGAAGTCAAGGTCTACAAATAGAACTCCTTTCGAACTGATGTTAGGCGTTCCGATGTTCAAAGAAGATGATTTTGACTTAGCCAGACTATTAGAAAACGAGCTGATGCTGGACTTCGATAAGAGCAGGACAGACATGCGGATCGAGGCCTGCCTTGCAATACAGAGACTCCAAGAGGAAAACCGAAAAGCTTTCAACCGGAAGAGAAAACCCGCACGCCAATATAAGTTGCACGACATGGTAGCCATAAAAAGGACGCAATTTGGACCAGGTTTAAAGCTATATCCAAAGTTTATTGGACCGTATGAGGTGACTAGACTTAAGGGGAAGGATCGTTATGATGTCTCTAAGGTTGGGAATCACGAAGGACCCAATGTAACATCATCATCTGCTGATCTCATGAAGCCATGGGCCAATAGTGATGATAGCGAGATTGAAAGCAGTGATGAAGATTTTGGTGAGTCGCCTGGGACAGACGACGAGCAGGATGGCCGAATGTGGGATTCTGCGTCGGAAATCTGAAAAAAAGAAGATAAAACAATGTTTTAATAAATTTCAAGAATTTCGTGCAGCTGCACAAAATTGAGAACAATAACTTACCGCTATGTTGTAAATGCTGGACCTGAAGTCATGCGATAATTGCTGAGCAGTTGCAGTTTACTCGTTAAGCCGTGTAATCGTTTAGTTGCAGTGCAGTCGGATTGCTAAGCTGTATAAGTTAAGCCGTAGAAGTGAACATTATTGCCGGTTCAAATTAATTTTATTCGAATTACCTGCTAATAAGCCGAGTTTTGTTAAGTCGCGTACCAGCTGTAAATAAAGATTGTGCATTAATTAGAGACTAGACTTATATTCTATTATAATTATATTTACCGTGAGTTAACCAACATCTACCTAAATCTTAGCAATAGTGAAATAAAAGAACTTTACCTTTATAACTGAATTTCCGTAAATAAATAGTGTCATTAATTAAAATAACCAACTTTAAATTTTTCTAATTTAATTTCGAACCCTACATACATATATTCAAGTGAAGTATAAAAAAAGAGGTATACATACAGAAATGAAGTGTCAAGTAAATCTAAGAGAACTAGAGTGAAAATAGGTTCAATTCAATAAAAGCTAAGTTCAAGTACAGACATCATATGAGCTCAAGTAGCACATTAAGTGACTAACAGATGACTTGATGTTGTTTCTTCAATGGTATGTTTCCTTTTTTAACAGTACTCTCTCGTATTGACCTTCACCACCCACCTCTCGACATTTATGTATCAATAAATCGACATGATTTTTTACCTATGTGATCAACACGAAAACTTTTCAATTGACTTTTCATCAAAATTTTTCACTGATGTGGAGAGCTTATTCAAAATTTTTTTCTCTATTCTAAATGTTTGCAAAAGAACCTTCGTCCCAGTAATAAAACCAAAACATGGAAAGTATACACACTGGTATAATCATGAAATTTACAAGAGCTTATCATTATTTCGTCAATTATCTAAAAACTTGATTAAAGAATGTTATAGAACCTATTTGGATGAAATTGAGAAAACTTTATACAATAATGTCAAAGCATTCTGGGCATACTCCAAAATAATGAAATACTCAAACTGCCTTCCTACTGAGATGTACTACAATGATACAATTGTTAATATGCCCAGGATACTTATAATATCTTTGCTCTCTACTTTAAATCTGTATATTCTGACAACATTTCAGGCAGTAATCAATAAACATCAATTTCTAATAGTTTGGCCCTTGTATTTGAAAAACTTATTTATAATCAACTCTTACCACAAACCCTCTCCATCTTGAGCTCTAAACAGCACGGATTTCTTCCGGGAAAATGCACTACCACGAACCTGGCGCTTTATACCGACAAAATTGCAGTAGCACCTGATGACGGGAATCAGGTTGATTCTATTAAAACCGATTTTGCTAAAGCCTTTCACAAAATTTGCCACTCTCGTATACTCCATAAAAAATCTAATATAGGTTTCTGCGATAATTTAGTTGCGGGGTTCGCATCATATATCCGCAAACAACTGCAAACAATAATCCTTAACTGTCACCAGTCCTGCCTTTTCATACAAACCTCCGGTGTTCCACAAGGCACAATTCTTGGTCCTTATATCTTTCTCCTCTACATCAATGACCTACCGCACCAGCTAATCACCGATTGTCTCTTATATGCAGATGATGCTAAAATATTTAAATATTTAAAGTCATTCGCACAGAAGAGGACTTCTTACCTTAGAAAATTGAAGCAAAGATAATTTGTTACCGTTGAATATCTCTAAATGTAAAGTTATAACCTTTTCCAGAAAAGCCAATATCTTATATTATGACTACATAATGGGTGATTCATCTCTTAACCGCGTTACCGAAATGAAAGATTTAGGGTAATTTTTGACCAGAAATTGTTATTTCAGTCACATATTAACTGGATTACCTCCAAGGCTTTTAAACTGTTGGGTTTTGAATTCCGAATTTTTAAATCATTTAAGTCTACTACATCACTAATAACTCTTCATAGTTCTCTAATAAAAAGTCATCTGGAGTACGCATGCACTTTAAGGAACCCTTTTTATGGCGTATATGTGCAGCAAATTGAAGCAGTTCAGAGAAAATCCACTGATTTCTTTTATATAAAACAGAAGGACACTATCTTGATTATTTTACTCGCCTCGACAAATTTGGTATTCTTTTTCTGGAAAAACGTCGTCTGTTCTTAGATGAAATGTTTTTATTTAAAATAATACACAACCTTATGAATTGCCCTGAATTATCCCATAACATTAGCTTTCTTGCTCCATCTAGAGTCACCCGCTGCCCGTTAACTTTTCAAATTACTACTGCCAGGACCAATTTACGGTATACTATAAATCCGCTTGTTACAGAATACAAAAAAATCATAACGACCTATTTACGAAATCTACATCCCCGGTCTTAGTCTCTGCACCTTTAGAAAAATCATTAGAAATGAGATTCAGACTCCCCTCTTTAAATAATCACTGCACTATCCATTAAATGTATTTTTTTTCCTCCATTCTTCTCGTATCTGTAGTAGTCTAGTGAAAATGACTTCGGGTGTGCCATGGCGTTCAACCAGTCAGTAAAACAAGAAGAAGGTTTGTACGTAGAGGATGATTGTAAACGTCAGTCGATTGAGAAGAATAAAGATAGTAGTTTGTACAAGACAGACGTGGTTTCATTATATGGTACATCCAGGCGGTATAATTAAAACACCCAGAGTTCCCTTACTACGACACGGCTCGCCTCCTACAACTCAGAAGTGGGATATTCCCGGATTCATCAAGATGAATGATGAGCATACGGCTCGGAGAGTTTCGGAGTTTTTGGATAGTGCATCTGCCCATGTGCTGAAAGAAAAGCTGACTTTATTGAATTCATCAACTACTGGGGCAAAAGCCGCCCTGAAAATACGACTTCAGGCAGCCCTGGAAGATCTTCCAGCCGAGGAGATCGCGGCAATCATCCCAGATGGCACAGATTTGATCGGATTCCAACGTGATGACGAAAATACAGTCGGGGATACGAATGGTGTTGAAAGCGTAGATATTGACACAGAAGGTGAATTAAATAATGAAATTTCACGTTTGAAGTCTATTTTAGCGAAGAAACAGGAAATTGAGGACTTCAGAAAACAATTGTCCCAGTTAGAAGGCAAACATGTGACAACCACGAGTTCACTACCGTTTATCCACTTTAAGGATGTTGAGGATTCAATTCCAGCCTTCAGTGGCGACGATAATTACTGTGTACAACGATGGGTACAGCATTTTGAGGAAACATCTGACGCATTAGGTTGGGATACACGCATGAAGTTCATGTATGGGAAACGACTTTTAACTGGTACTGCAAAGTTATTCATCCGTACAGTCTCTACAGTGTCATGGCACGAATTGAAAACGAAATTGGTAAAGGAATTTACGAAGAGTGTGTCAAAGGCTGAACTGCACAATAAACTACGAAAACATAGGAAGAAACAGAATGAAACGTTACAGCAGTATGTGTTTGCAATGCAGGAAATGGCATCATTGTCGGATATTGACGAAGCCGACATGGTCCAGTACATTATAAATGGCATCCCAGATTCCGAAACCAACAAAATGCTACTCTACGGAATAAGTACAATGGAGGACTTGAAATGCGCACTGAAAAGGTATGAGAAATTTAAGTCTGAGTGTCATGAATCTAGTGCGGCGAAGTCACGACAGTCTAGTGACAAGCCATTCTCTTATAATAATCGCACGAGACAAAAGTGTTACAATTGCAATGACTTTGGGCATGTCAGTGCAGTGTGCCCTAAGCCTAGTAGGGGAAAAGGAGCATGCTTTAAATGTGGGAAGATGGGACATAAAGTTTCAGAGTGTCCTAGCAAAGCACCTATCATGACAGTGCAACGGACGCTAAAAAAGACGATGGAAGCCGAAACACAAGGCTTAATTACACCACCACTGGACAACTGTTTCGAGCATCTGATTGAATATACTTTCTACAAAACCAACTATGCAAGCACTACATCATTGCTGACGTTGCTGGACTCTGGGAGTCCGATTAGCTTTGTGCAAGAGGAATACCTGCCCCCATATGCTGTTAATGTCATTGATGAAGATAACCACCCAAGGTTTTGCGGTATAAACAACAGCCCACTGAAGATACTGGGAGCAGCAAATTGTAAGGTTAATTTTAAGGGAAGTACAATCGATCTGAATATTTTTATTGTCAGTAAATTTAGCATGAAATATCCTATAATTTTAGGCCGCGATTTTTTGCAGAGAAGTAACTTAGTGTTGATTGAACTAAATAGGCACTTAAAGGAAAACCGACCTTGCATCGATGTCCAAAAAATTAACGAAGCTTCAATGGAAATCCCAAGTGCAAGTGAAAGTGAGAAGGATACCGACGGTGAGATAGATCAAATTTTTAATATTGACATATCAGGTAATGACCGCGAAACTGATTTTAATATTTATAATAAGTTAACATACCGCGTTAAAGAAAAGGTTAAAGATATTTTAAATAAAAGTCGTTTGGACGTTCGGAATTTAAATGAAAAGCCACAAGTTGATGTAGAAATGAACATAACTCTGACTAAAAATGAGCCATTTTATTGTACTCCACGAAGATTGGCATACGCGCATAAGTTAGAACTCCAAAAGATACTTGACGATCTCCTGAGAAGGAAAATTATACGCGAAAGTACCTCTCCTTACGCCTCACCTATAGTTTTAGTTAGGAAAAAGAATGGTGAAATGCGATTGTGCGTCGATTACCGCGAGCTAAATAAGGCGACTCAAAGAGATAACTATCCTTTGCCCGTGGTGGAAGACCAAATAGACCGGTTACGAGGGAAGAAGTACTTCACGGTTTTAGACCTAAAAAGTGGGTTCCTCCAAGTAAAAGTAGCTGAGGACTCAATCAAATATACGGCATTTGTGACACCACTGGGACACTATGAGTTCCTTGGTATGCCATTTGGTCTGAAAAATGCCCCAGCCGTTTTCGAAAAATATATTAAACAAATTTTTAGACCTCTAATCATGTCAGGACAACTTCTTACATATGTCGACGATTTATTGATAGCCACAGAGGGTATAGATGAGCACCTGGAAATCTTGAATAGCGTTCTAACCATTGTTAATGAATATTCTCTCGAATTAAGATACGACAAATGCAAGTTCTTCTATGAAGAAATAGTTTATTTAGGTTACAGCATAAGTGCTGGAGGCATACGGCCGAATGAAGATAATCTGCAGGCAATAAAAGATTTTCCGACTCCAACTTGTACAAAATCCGTTCATTCCTTCCTTGGGTTATGCTCATACTTTAGGAAGTTTATAGAGAATTTTGTGTCGATGGCAAGGCCGTTGTACGATTTGCTTAGAAAGGACGCTGTTTTTAGATTCGGTGAACGAGAGCAGGCTGCATTCCAGTTGTTAAAGTCTAAATTATTAGCGTCGCCTGTCTTATCAATTTTTAACCCCTGTAGGGAAACAGAATTACATTGTGATGCTAGCGCCATAGGATTTGGGTCAGTCCTTATGCAACGCCAAGACGACGGCAAGTTCCATCCCATCTTTTATTTTTCGAAACGGGCCACCGACGCCGAGTCTAGGTACCATAGTTATGAACTCGAGACACTTTCCATAATATATGCCCTGAGAAGGTTTAGAATTTACCTTATGGGTATAGAGTTTAAGATCATTACAGACTGTCAATCCTTGGCCCTAACACTCAGTAAGAAATTGCTAAATCCTAGAATTTCAAGATGGGCATTGGAACTGCAGGAATACGACTACCGGATTGAACACCGTGCTGGTAGTAGAATGTCGCATGTAGATGCGCTGAGTCGAAGTATTAATGTTTTGTTTGTGGAGGACAGTGCTTTTGAATTCCTGCTAGCTGCAATGCAAAGACAAGACTCTGAAATTGTTAGAATCGCAAACGATCTTGAGAAACGAGAGAGTCGCTGGTACGAAATGGTCGATGGTCTGATATACCGTAAAATTAATGGTAGAATATTCTTCTACGTACCAAAACAACTTGAACATCAAGTTATACAGACGCATCACGAGGCATTGTGTCACCTAGCAGTGGATAAATGTCATGAATATTTAGGTCGGACATATTGGTTCCCAGACATGAAAACCAAGATAAAGTCATACATTGGAAACTGCCTAAAATGTATACACTTTTCACCCAAATCGGGAAAAATTGAAGGGACCTTGTTTAATATACCCAAAGGCAACTTACCGTTTGATGTATTACACATTGATCATTTTGGACCCCTCTCGACGGCCCATTCGAAGCGGAAATACATCTTTTTGGTGATCGATGGTTTCACAAAATTTGTGAGATTGTATGCAGTTCCTACTACTCAAACTCGCGACACATTGTCTTGTTTAGAGTCCTATTTTAAAACCTATAGTAGACCAAACATAATTGTCTCTGATCGTGGGACCTGTTTTACGTCGGGGGAATTTTCGGAATTCTTACAGTCTGTTAACGTCCAGCATGTCAAAATTGCCACTCTGTCACCTCAGTCAAACGGTCAGGTCGAAAGGATAAATCGAATAATCACGCCGATGTTATCTAAAGAATGTGATACCTTGACAACGGCTGACTGGTATAAGCACCTCACTAAACTAGAGTTTGCTCTGAACAATACCGTGAATAGAAGTACAAGCTACACACCGAGTATGCTTTTGTTCGGTGTTAATCAAAGGGGGGAATTTTGTGACAGGGTTAGGGAATATCTTCAACAATGCTCTGGAAATGAGAAGGAGCGAAATTTAGAAGAGATTAGAAACCAGGCGTGCCAATCTATCGAGAAAAACCAAGAGTACAACAAAAATTATTTCGACAAGGTTCATAAGATCGCGCGGAAGTATAAAATAGGTGACTATATCATGCTAAGAAATGTAAATACCATTCCTGGTGTGAATAAGAAACTCTTGGCGCGATTTCGAGGACCATACGAAGTGGTTAAGGTCTTGGATCGTGATCGTTACTTGGTAAAGGATATATATGGGATACAAGTATCTCGCATCCCTTACAAGGGAGTGTGCTCACCTGCAAATATGAAGCCTTATGTTTCCATATCACGATAAATTTGGACATCGATGTAATCGGGATTAGATATGTATTAGTTTGACAAGTCCGTGTAGGGTTATTTTAAGCGGTTCGTGATTTTGTTGTCTTCCTGACCAATACTTTGTATGTATAGGATGTAGCATATTTTAATGTGAATTTCAAGTGTATATTTATACGCTCGTGTATTTGTTATGCAAGACTTTTATGTAGTTTACCAGAAGATTTTGATATTTAGTCAGAGGACTTATCGTTATTGTGATACTGTATGTATAAGATGTAGCATATTTTAATGTGAATTTCAAGTGTATATTTATACGCTCGTGTATTTGTTATGCAAGACTTTTATGTAGTTTACCAGAAGATTTTGATATTTAGTCAGAGGACTTATCGTTATTGTGATACTGTATGTATAAGATGTAGCATATTTTAATGTGAAGTTCAAATGTATATTTATACGCTCGTGTATTCGTTATTCAAGACTTTTATATTGTATAATAGGAGCTTTTGATACTTAGTCAGAGAACTTAGCGTTAGTATGGTAATGTATGTAATGTACTATGATGTACTTTTGAAGTGAATTCTTGATTCTAGATTTGTACACTGGTATGTTGTATTGCCCTGGTACATTCGGTAAGTGTGCTGTTGAGAAATGTGTTCAATCGGGTCGATTGAAAGGTCAGGTTTGGCCGAGCTGTAGTAGTCTAGTGAAAATGACTTCGGGTGTGCCATGGCGTTCAACCAGTCAGTAAAACAAGAAGAAGGTTTGTACGTAGAGGATGATTGTAAACGTCAGTCGATTGAGAAGAATAAAGATAGTAGTTTGTACAAGACAGACGTGGTTTCATTATATGGTACATCCAGGCGGTATAATTAAAACACCCAGAGTTCCCTTACTACGACACGGCTCGCCTCCTACATATCCTTTTTACTTTTTAATATATTACTTTTTTTCTTTTCCTTTTTGTTTAAATTCCTATCTTGTTTAAAACTTCTTTTGCTCTATTTTTAAGTTATTCTTATACTGTTGCACATAACTAGTCTATAGTCATAGTTAGTAATTAGTATTATAAATGAATTCTTATTATTAATATTTTAAAGTTCTTCGCAATGAAATATGAAATAATCAAATATTTGGATTTCGATATTAACCGGTAGCTTTTAATCGAGACTTTAGTCTGTAAGCTATCGCTATAAAGTCATAAATAAATAAATATGTTTAGCACTTTGACCAGCGTCTTTGTATCTTTGAATATAGATATAAAAAACAGTCGCGGCCAGTCCCCCGATAACGCGGCCAATATGGCAGCAGCATATAACTATACGTACTGGTTTACAAACCATATTCACAGAAATTTCTCCACAAGCGTACTCTGTTCCTTGCTCTGCACATTTTCTTAATTTAGTGGGCGAAAAAGCTTTGGAATACTATTTAGAAGCCCCAATTTTTTCTCTTTATTACAAGAATAGTATAAAGTTTTTGGACGCGTTGGAATATTTTGCAATCTTACAGAGTACAAGTTCTAAATTGCAACTTTGAAAAGTTTAGCTTTTACAATCTACAAGATGGTCCGCGAGAAATAACGATTGTAAGAGCTTAACTTCCGTTTTTTCTCATTTCATTCTCCTGCAAAAACACAAGAATGTTTCGCTTCCGATCCGTCCTTAATAAAAAAAACAAACTGAAAGTGACAGCAAATCTCTTATGTCAAAGATGGCAAGTAAATAAAGCAAACATCTCATATTATTGTATTTTCTATTTAAATATGAATATTGTAATCATACGGTAGCTTACAATTAAACATTTATATTTACAAATAGTGTCGCACAGAGCTCTATTTACAGCCGGTATCGTACATAGTTGTTGAAATATCTAGGTATATACTAATTTGTCATTCAATCATAGTCTTAAATAAATTATTTAGACCTACATATTGCAAATTTGAGAGCTTATAAAAACTACTTCCTTTACTCTATTACTTGTTTTGCTATAATGTAAATTTCTTTACCTTTACAATACTATACTATAAATATTCTAAGCTCGCACTACTCTTATTCTTTTATTATTTGTTTTGTTATAATTTGAATCTACTATGTAACTTTCTATGATATGCCCGAAGCCCGACGCTTTGCGTGTCTTTGGCACGGGTACTCAAATAAATATGTTTTTTTTAATGATTTGATAAAATAATTAAAATATTTTAAGGGTACAGTAATCCTCAGAAGAATGTTGGATCGATGTCCAGGCCTTTATTGTGGTCTAACTATCTCAGAAAACGATACTTGGAGTGATTGTGGAGCTTGTCCACGCGGATATCGTGTAAACGAAAGTTTTGTCTGTTCACCATGCACACAGTCTCCAACAGCATATGATTGGCTATACCTAGGTTTCATGGTACTTTTACCTCTTATCATGCATTGGTTTTTCATTGATATGGCTGCAAAAGATCGAAGGTAACTTAAAATTTTTGCTAAGATTCTCAATTTGAATTTAAAATTTCAGCTTTACAAAAGAGCAAATAATTCTACACTGCAGTGCCCTATTTGAAATAACAATTTCGGTAATAGTATCTCTTGTTATTTCCGATCCAATATTATCATTTAGTTTACATTCATGCGGGGTAAGCCGATTATCTGATTGGTATACATTATTTCATAATCCCACACCAAACTATGAAGAGAAACTCTATTGTACACAGGAGGCTGTATATCCCCTGTAAGTAAATATGAAGTGCATTCAAAAATATATACTTCAACTTGTTTAATACACAGACAAACTATCGTTCTAATATTTTACTTTATGTGCTTAATTACAATGATGGTAATACGACCCCCACTGAATAAGAAATTCTCGAAAAATGGGAAGACTGCTGTCTATTGCGCTTTGTATTTCTTCCCAATTTTAACACTTTTACATGCAATTGCTGGAGGCTTAATTTGTAAGTATTTGGCAAGTTACATTAATCAAAGTAAGTTAAATATTATTTTATTAATTCAGATTACGCGTTCCCGTACTTGAGTATTGTCATTTCAATGGTATCGAATGCATGTCATTATTCTCTTAAACTGGATCAAACAATGAAATCCCTTCTGAAGACTTCTATAACTGAAGTTAAAAATGCTGTGATAATACGTAGGTTTTGCCTTTCGGTTGTGTAAAATTTTGACGAAAATTTTTATCTATTTTAGTGGGTCATTGGTTACTGCTTGCATATGGTATAATATCACTCCGTCAACATTTAGCTCTACTTGCTCTAGTTCCATTTCCATCTCTGTTCTATATTTTAACGGTACGTTTTACAGACCCATCAGAATTTAATGAACGAGATGACCGTAGCACATGAAATTTTCTTTTAGTTTTTAATTTATATGTTTTTCTCTCTTTTCTTTTCTACTTTTGTTTCGACTGAATTGTTTTAAGTCTTTTCCATAAAAAATATAGTTGTCCTATTTTCTACTTCCTAAATGCTATTAGAAAATTTTTAATTAAGGTTTTGCATTAACATTTATTATTATAAATTCAATTACTATGAAGCAAGACTTTCTATGCGCGAATATTATTATTTATCTTTTATGGCATGAGATACAACCAGATTTACAGTCATATGTACGTATCAGCATAACTGGAATGAACATATTATTTCAAATTGAAAAGAAATTAAGAAGAAAAAAATCTATAGCTAGAAATTAAAATAGTAATAATTCAAAAAGTATTAAAAGTGAGAAAAGAACTAAAAACCAATTAATAGTAAAGAGTTAAATTATTTTATTTTGCAAGTAATATTCAAAAGAAAAAAAAAAGAAAATAATTACATATAAAATAGGTTAGCTTTCTCGTGCCGGAAGCAAACAAATAAATAAAAAGAAAAGAAAAATAGTGTAAAAGGATCCACAAGCAAACCTTTTGCACTCGAAGATTATTTTCACATTTTTTTCCTAGAAAAACTACAAAAACGGATCTGTATTTTCTTTCAGGTTATCGTCCCGTCTTGTTTTATTACTCTCTGTGTTATCTTTTTCATGCCAACAGTAGCTGTGTTCTTTTGTGTACCTTGTTCTAGAACTCCCATATACTGGAGAGAACATGTTCTGTCGATTGAAGCGAACTATTTGTGCTGTTCGCTTCACTTATACATCTTTTATGAAGATGTATGAGACGTTCTTTAGTGTATCTTTTGTTCTGCTCTGTTCTGCGGACACAAAAGAACACAGCTAGTGTCTACACTTCGATACTCATGCCAGCAGTACTGATATTTCGAGTGCAACGGGTTAATAAATGGCTGAATCCTTATGTTTTAATAGTAGATCTAGTTCAAAGCTTCTTACAGATTCTCAAACTTAGTAAAGACCTGGAACAGACAACGTAAACAGGTCAGTTCCTCCGTTTTTAGGGTTCCGTACCCAAAGGGTGCCAACGGCACCCCATTACTACTCCGCTGTCCGTCCGTCTGTCTGTCAGTGTGCTGTATCTCATGAACCGTAATAGGTAGACAGTTAAAATTTTCAGAGTGTTTTCTATTCCGGCTACAACAAAAAATAATAAAAATAAAATAAAATTTAAAATTAAAGGGGGGCCCCATACAAGAAATATATATCTTTAACCGTATTAGGTAGATAAATAGGTAAATAAATACTATGGTACTATGAAAATAAAATAAAGATAAAAATTGAAAGGGGTCCCCATACAATTAACTTTTATTTTTGCTCGATCTTAATAAATACCTGTATTGACGAATGTAATGAAATTAAACAATTACTTTAAAAATCTTTACATATTGTTATAGCGCTTCTCTTGTTTGTTTTCCAAAAGTATTTAAATAAAAATACATAGAGTTAAATCTTGTACAATGGTACGAAACCCTTCGTGTGCGCATCCGACTCGCACTTGACCGGTTTTGCTGGATGAATTTATAACATATATTATCGAAGGATGTGGTTGATGACAGTAAAAGAAATGAAATATTTCATTGTTTTTAATGTTTTCTTTGTTATTTATTTTATTTTTCATCTTTTATGCAGATTACCTTATTATTCAATATAAAATATCTGATATTTATCTTTTCTCTGCACATTTTAGTCATTATTGGTCTTACAATCTAATGTCAAACATAGTCTTCGTTTTTACCTTGCTGCCTGGAGTTTCAAGATATTTGAACCATTAAACAATACAATACAAATATAAAATGCTTTATTGAAAGACCATGGCCTAGACCATATTCATAAACGGTGGGTACATAGGTCGACAACAGTTACTTAATTATCAGAGGAATAATATTAGCAAAACAACAAAAGAACATAAATAGTACATCAATTACAAAGTGCTTCAGTAGATACTTAAGTTGGTAGAAACAACTCATCGGATAGCCAGATTTGGTAACTTATAAAATATAACAATTTCAGGATAGGAAAAAACAAAGTAATAGTTAATAATAGAAAAATATTATAGATACTAACATTTGGAATTAACAAATTAATTAATATCAACCAAAATCAATTTTACATAAAACTCAATTTAATCCACTTTAAAACAAGATTTTTCCTCCTATGATTAATAAAATCATGGGAAATAGGATAAACTAATATTTTTACTAATAAATTAGTATATTTATCTCAGATTTTTAAGAAGAGTACAACTTTTATGTTTTATCGGCCCTGGATTTAATGAATCATTGGAGCAAAAATCTTGTTTTAAAGATGAATAAAATGTGTTTTTCGGCTCTTGCTTTTGATGTGAAAGTGCTTTTAAGCTAAAAAGTCTAACCAGAACTAGAACTGCATCGGATCGGAAGTCATATGTAATAAAACGTTCCAAAAGAAAAATCGTAAAATCTCGCTAGCTTAACTTAAAGTAAACTTCCTACGGCTTATTTATAAGATATATTTGGAACTGCATTAGGAATTTTATAGTTAAATTGCTGACTTGAAAATTGAATGAAAAAACTTTTTTTTTCAAAACGGAACCAGAAAGAAAATTGAAATTCAAAAATTCCTTTATTGTAGTAGTAGTCTGATGCGTGAATACAATGTCACTGCTAATTCCAAAACTAAAGCCATTCGATTACAGACTATTTACAGATCCGAACTGTAGATATATTTGAATGCCGCCACCCATTAACAGTTCAAATCATACGATTTGATCTACAGTCTAGGTAATCTGCGTGTGTATGTTGAAAATTTGTACGATTAGATTGTCAACCAGATCGACAGTTCGTGGACTACAGACTGTAGATCTGTAGATAAATACACCACACACATGCAGTTCATCGTCAGATAACAGGACTGCAGATTTGTAAACTGCATACAAAGTGTACAATTTCATCGTCAGATAATTGTAGTTTCTCATCATACCCAACATGGAATTTTCCTATTCTTATGCCTCATTTTCATCGTTAAGTTAATTCATTTGACTAATTGAAAAATATCCCCATCTTTTTCAAATTCTTGCAACAGTTCCTATAATCTTTTCTCTATATTCAACTTCTTAAAGTGACTACGATAAAAGAATTTTACAATAATTTTGTTAAAAGTCAATATTTAAAAATATTTATTTTATAGGAATCCAAATTAGTATTTAGAACGACAAAATTACAGGAAAATTAGTCAACTGAATTAACTTAACGATGAAAATGAGGCATAATTGTATTACAAGCAATCTGAATTTAGATCTAATTCTAAATCTAACTCTAACTCTAATGTTGGTTCGTCCGTTAAAGGCTAGTGTTTAACCAGTTTGTTGTCAGTGTTTGAGTGCAGAGAGTAGTGCGTTAGTGTCCTCTCTGGTGTATTTGAGGAGTTCTGTCGGTCCTGTCGTAGTGCCCCTTTCGTCTAGTAGTCTAAGTATGTAGTTCCCCACACTCGTGGAAAATATGGTACGCTGTAACAGGTGGTGAGTTTGCGCAGAGCATACGGGACACGATTGCTTTCGGAAGGGGTGTTTTTTCATGGCCAGGAAGTGGCCCAACCTGTCTGGTCATCTCGATCATAGTTCGTCGTGGCAGATCGAACATGTCCGGTGTTTTTACTTCCCTGTGGTGGCTCGGCAGCAAGTGGTTGGAATTATTCCACGCCAGATGTCTGAGTGAGTCTCGAAGCCGTTTGTAGTGCGAGACTGCGGCTCTAAATGCTGGAGGAGAGATGTCAAGAACCCCGTTCGAAGCTGTGCGTTTAGCCAGGCAGTTTTCTTTTTCGTTTCTTTTTCGCTTCCTGGTATTGCCTACATGACCAGGACACCAGGCGATACAGATTCTAGCATTTTGTAACGTGGCTCTGACGTTTACCGCCAGAGCGTTTTTGTTCTTGAGGTTTTGAATGGCCTTGATTTCCGCCAGGCTATCGGAAAAGATCGCCGTGGTGCCCTCTTGGTTGGTTGGCACCCAGAGTGCTGTGAATTCGGCCGTGTAGACATTACACCAGTCAGGGAGCTTGTGACAGTTTTGTGCCTGTCTGGTTTCATTCATTACTGTCACCGCCATGGCTACAGCAGAGTCTGACTTGGAGGCGTCGGTATAGAGTATTCTGTCCGCTTACAGTCTGTATATAGTCTCGCGGTGGAGTTGTTGTTTACGTCTGTATATTGTAGTTCGTTAGAATGATTCTATTGGTCTTGATCCTCCGGGGCGGTAGTAGGGGGACTGGGTTGAGAGTGTTAAAGTCAAAGGGAGTGGATTTGAGGGGCATGGGAACGTCTTCCACAGACCTGTGAAGGTCTGATTTTGTGCGTGTAGCACTCTGACGGTAGGCAGACAGGATGCCCACAATCAGGTCGAGCAGGGGGCTTGGGAGTTGTTGAGATTTTTTAGCTGGGAAGGTGGTGAAGCCAACTTCAGTGAGCAGACTGTTGTTGTGCGTATAGCACCAATGGCCGTTCTGGCAAGTATTGATGGCCTTCTATATTTTGTTTAGATTTAGCTTGGTAGAGAATCCGTAGATAGTGATCACGTAGCCAATCCTACCCATGATCAGCTGTCTGACAATTTGGATGGCGGTTTGAAGCCGGGCTGCCGAGTTCTTTCTGCAAATGACCCTGAGAAAGGTGTTGCGTCGGTTGATGTCTTCAACCACCATGTTGGTGTGTTTACTCCAATCTAGCATTTTGGAGATGCGCAGACCGAAGATTCTGAGTTCGTTCTGTAATGGGATTGGAACTGTGTTGTAGGACAATTCGACTACTGGCCATTTCCGTCTTCTGCAGGCGTGCACCGCCTCTAGTTTGCTTATGGCACCATTAATTTCGGACCAGGCTGAGATTTTCCTCAGTGTTCGAGTGAGAATTGAATTCACGAATTATGGGCTGCCAGCGTAGCATATTATGCTGTCTCCTGGAGGGTGATTCTGATCTTTTGTCGTAGGTACTTGAATGTCAAAATATACGACTAAATGGAATGAACTTTTCTACTGATTTTTTCGTGTTTTTATTCAGGTCAACAACCCTTCAAATAATATTTCAAATTTAATCACTTGTAATGCTCTAATTAGGTGTAGAATTTCCATTTACCAGTGTAAAATTTTTGTCACAACCTCTGGGAGCAGTTGACGTATATTGTCGTATATTTAGTCGTGTTTTTTTAACGTTTGTTCACCGAAAATTCAATAGTTAATTTTGTGGTAGATAATAGTGAAGACACAAAATGAACTGTGTTAAAAGAAAATGTACAACGAAATATGTCAAAATTCACGACTAAATAGTACGAAAAAAGATCATAATCACCCTCCAGCACAACCTGTTAAGACTTCCAATTTCGAGACATTCAGAAAATCAAGACTGCGCAATCTAAATGCCATCAAACTAAGTTAGGAGTGAGCAAAATTTAATCGTTTCCAGATATGAATAACACGAACAAAGAAATTACCATTGAATTACCATTGCTATTAACTAATTTTACTATAGAAACAATAAAAGAATCTCAAATAATCTCTGATATGGCTCTCCAGTTGACGGGTTCCACTTTTAATGCAAATAAGCTTTGTAAGTATGGGTAGCCAACCACAGTTTTATGTACTTTCTTGCAATGCTCGGTCCTTCCCCAAGAATTTATCCTCTATAAGGCATCTGGCGGATGCAATCTCAACTCAACCCATATATCGCTTCAATGACGGCAGCTTGCGATTCAAATATCTTTGAAAAAAAAAATGTGGACCCATTCATCCTAGGTATACAGAAAAGCTACATCATTCACCGACAACTGTCCTCTCATTAACTTTTGACACATGTTCTGTGACGTAATTTCGTGACTAATGTATATATGCATTTCTATAGGAAAGACAGCTTATTATGTTTCTGTACTGTGCTTTCCTATACATATTCATGATATTTGTCACTAATGGTGGAACATGGTTCGTTATGAGAATACATTGTATTCTCTGTACCGTGAGAGCTGCAAAATACTCCCGCTTCGTGCTGAATCGTATATTTTTGGAGAAGAAGCTACTAGGGCTGTAAATCTACAGTATATTGCGTAATAATAAGGTAGTTCAGTAGTTAATATTATTTCTCTTTAGTCAGAATTCCATGCGAGACTGCTTACACAATTGAGTAAAGATTTTTTTATCAGGGCTAGTGGCGTATCAGCACTGGTTTCAAGAATATTAATTTTAAGAAATAGGCTAGAGCAGTATACTTTATTTTTCGTCGAGTCATGTCGAGGTGGAAAAATCCCTCCCCTCATCAAAGAAACGTGTAGTATACTGTAACGTGTAAGGCTGCCTCAAAATGTTGAACGGATCCGGAATATCCACATAGACAGCATTCACTTTTATTTTATTCAAATGACAGCACTCGTTGCGTTATGGAATGGACAACAAAAGTTGACGTTTCAAAGTGGTGCAATTCGTGAAGTTTCTCTTAAAATTATAAACAAAATAAGCAATTTATTCAATTAGATATTGCATTTTTTGCTAGCTATCCTTCAGAACTAATTATATTTATTTATATCGCAGGAGATTCAGGTAAGAAAATTTACTAAAAAATGTAAAGCCGCCATAAATAGTCATTTTTGTTTGTTCAGACTTGTCGCTGAAAAAAACTTTTTTACTTTCATTTTGTTGATGAATAAGTGCAAATATCTTGCAATATCTAACCGCATGGAAGATCCATGCATGGGTTGGGTGTAGAAGCAACTGGCACGCCTGGTAAGCTATAGCTGGTGTCGCCGATCTCCATATTCTATCAACATTGCATTGCATTGATTATTTTGTAAAGAGTGATTCTCCCAACAATAATAATTGCTTTATAATTGATGATTTAATAAGAAAATTATACTGGATCTATGATTCTATAATATTATTTCAAAGCTCACTGGAGAAACATTCACATCCAATAAATGCTTTAAAGAGAATTTGCTGAACACCGGTCGATTCTTAGAATCGCCGAACAGAAGGGAAAATTACAATGGATAAATTTCTCGCGAATCGCTCAAATATACGTTTTACGAGGAAAAATGTCGATAACACCACTGTTGTTTACTCAAAACACCAAGCATTATTCGATTCTCATATAGAAACTGAATATCCCAGAAGCTTGGATGATAACATTGAAATACTTAGTCGAGAAGCTGAACATCTTGAAGAGCAATTTAATAAATCGACTGAAGATAAGCAATCTTGTCATGTACCTATTTTGGACCGCGAAAAGATCGAATCTCAAGCAAAACAAGCAGAAAAAGAGGTCGATGAAGATGAACCAATTGGCATGTCACCATGTGGACGATTTTTTAAATATGATAAAGAAGTCGGTCGTGGTTCTTTCAAGACTGTTTTCCGAGGGCTTGATACACAGACTGGTGTGGCAGTTGCGTGGTGTGAATTGCTAGATAAAAAAGTAAATAAAACAGAACGTTTAAGATTTCGTGAAGAGGCGGAAATGCTTAAAAAACTTCAACATCCTAACATTGTCCGTTTTTATACTTATTGGGAAACGTGTGTTGCAAAAAAGAAGAATATAGTCTTAGTCACAGAACTAATGCTCTCTGGAACACTTAAGTCATACTTGCGCCGTTTTAAAAAAATAAACCCGAAAGTTTTAAAATCTTGGTCTAGACAAATTTTAAAAGGCCTGCACTTTCTGCATTCACGTTCCCCGCCAATAATTCATCGTGACTTAAAATGTGATAATATTTTTATAATTGGAACAACTGGAAGCGTTAAAATTGGTGATCTGGGATTAGCTACACTAAAAAATCGAAGTTTTGCTAAATCAGTGATTGGTACACCCGAGTTTATGGCACCAGAAATGTACGAAGAACATTATGATGAAGCTGTCGATGTCTATGCATTTGGAATGTGTATGTTGGAAATGGCAACCTCTGAATATCCGTACAATGAATGCTCTGGACCAGCCCAAATTTATAAGAAGGTGGTATCTGGTATAAAACCTCAGAGTTTCGACAAAGTTGAAAATCCTGAAGTCAAAGAAATTATCGACCGCTGCATTTGTTTAAACAAAGATGAGCGACCTAGTTGTAAGGATTTGTTATATTCTGAATTTTTTGGAGAAGATATTGGTATAAGACTGGAACCGACATCCACCGAATCGTTTTTGAATAATTGCGATTGTAGTAAAATAGAATTTCGATTACGCTTACTAGATCCAAAGAAACGTTCCTCTAGGCATAAGGAGAACGAGGCCATACAATTCGAATTTGATATAAATACTGATGACTGTGATGAAATTGTTAGTGAAATGTTTAAAGCAAATATAACGAATGAAGAAGACTCTCGGGCTGTTGCAAAATTATTGAAAATGCAAATTTCTTCTCTTTTGAAGGAAAGAAAGGATAGACAACCACCAGTGCATTTAGAAGTTGAAAGCGTTGGGAATGAATCTGTTGCACACAAAACAATGACGGAAATCAATCAACAAAACTTTGTATTGAATGGACTTCAGGCGCACCATCAAGTACTCCAATCCACTTCAACGCAAATTATTCAAACGCCACCCTCCCAACCGTCGCAAAATATAGCATTTCAGCAGGTTAACTCACAGCAACAACCTATTCAACAACATGGCCAACAATTGCAATTTCAACAATCGTCTCAGCAGCTCTACTCTACTTCAAATAGCTCCCAATTATCTGTGCAGGGAGCTCAAGCTGCTGTTCCTCATCAACAGCCGGTACAACAATCTTCAATAATACATCAACAACACATGGCACAGCAATCTTTGCAACATCCATATCAGCATCAAGTCCAGCAATACCAACAACAAGTTGCTCATCAGCAGCATTTGCAACAGGTGGTACCAAACGCAATTCAAAGCCAACCCCAATCATTTCAAAATATTTCTTCTATTCAGTCTCAGCAACAAACTGCTCAACAACAGCAAAATTTCCAGCAATCTGTACCACAAGTGTTTCAACAAACATCTACGGTACAAGCTCAGCAACATGGTACCCAACCTTTGAATGTGCAAAATCCTCATCACCAGACTCCTTATCATCAAAACCAGCAAACATGTACCCTACAGGCTCATCAAACTAATAATCAACAAATACATCAGCAGCATGTGCAACAAATTATACAGCAACCAGGGCAGATTCAATTCCAGCAAACTCAACAACAATTGGAGTTAAACCATCAAGTATCACAAATTGTGCAACAAACTGTTCAGCAATCGCTGCAACAATACACTTCTGGACAGATTCTACAGAATGAACAGCAAATGCAGCGCATATCACAGCAGAGTGTTCAACAATCTTTTCAACAAACTCAGCAAGTTATCTCTGCGCAGATTCAACAATCCAATCAACAACAACTTCACAATATTCATCAAATAGTACAGCAACAAGTGCAGCAGGCACTTCAACAAACTCAAAATATACCTTCTACTCAGTTTCAACAAACATCAATGCAGCATACGATTGAACAAAATTTATCTCAGGTTTGTCACAATCTTCCGCAACATCAATCAATTCAGCAACAGCAGCTACAAAACGTTGGTCAAAATACAATGCAGGTACAGCAATCACATGTCATTCAACAACCCTCTCAAGTACCGCCATTGCACCAGCAACAAACACAGCAAATGTCCTCTAATGGAGGTCACAATGCCTACCAGCAAGTAACACAGCAACCTACAAATAACGTTCAACTATCTATTCAGCAGAATCATCAACAAAGCGTACATCCAAATCTTCAACGACAATTTTCTCATTCAAACAATTTACAAGATTTACAAAATCAGCAATTTCAAAATAATACCATACAACAGACAAATCATCAGTTACATCAGCAACAGCCTTTGAACCAACAATTAAATGTTTCTCTCCACGAATATGTGCAGCAGTCTGTGCAACAAAATATTGCTCAACAATCTGCTCAATATGTAAATTCACAATCAAGTCAACAACAATATCAAAATCAACAGCCGCTTGCACAACAGACTTCTGTTTGCGTGCAAAAACACACTGAATATACGCCGACCCCCCGTGCTAGTTCCCCTACAGATAACTCTCGTCGAACTTCTTTAGAATGTAACGATGCAGAATGTGTTTCTGATTATAACCGCACTTTAGCGAATGTTTCCGAGAATACTGAATCAGTTGAGAATCAAAAATTATCTAACATCACTCCCCAAACAGCAACTGACGGAGGGGGCGACATTTCGAAAAAGCTATCGCAACAAAGTCGCATTGAAAAAGCTGAAGGAATAATCCAAAATTCTCTTGCAAACCTTCAACAAAAACTAGCCCTGCTGACATCTTCACCCCAAGTAGTAAAAACGAATTCTGGAAATACTCTTGAAGGCCCTATGTCACCTAGTCAACAGTCTTCTCCACATTTAAGCTCGCAATCGTCAATTATACAATCCCCCACGAATGTAGATGTTTCTGAACCAATATTTCCTGCCCCATCACAGGATACCAGTATACAAACCATGCCTATAACTCTACTACAAACAGCTCCGAATTCTTGTGATTTAATTGCTGACTGTGTTCCGATTGGTCAGCCAGTTCTGTATCAAATGCAACAATCGTTATCAGTTGAAACAACTGATTCCACGCCCGGTTCATGTGAAATACCGACTAATACACAACAGAATGTTACTGAACGAAAAACATCTCGTAAGATATCTCGGTTTGAAGTAAGCATTGTAAATGAAGTCTCAAAGGATGTTTCGATGGCAACGTCAACACTCCCTCAGTCAAATGCCTCAACGCCAGTATTAAACAGTACAAATGGATCGACAACAGTAAATCTGACAATGCAAGTTTATAAAGATTGAATCTTATTATAAATCTACCATTTCAGAATTACGGTAATGGTTCCAATCAATTGGATTTCGCTCAAAATGGTGGACTGGAGGAATCTATGCCTCAAAATTCGACAACAAATCTCTCGATGCTTTCAACCTTAGTGCAGTCTGATATCAAGCATAACCTCGACACAATTCGAAGTTATTTATGTGGTGTTCAGTTCGAAACGAATGATCGCCAAAAACTGCTATTGCTACTTCAACGGCAGCACATTGAAAATGAAGAATTAAGACTGAAACACTATCTTGAATTGGAAAATTTTCAAAAAAGTCACAGACCGGTTATTTATCGGCGTGATTCAGTGAATATTGGTAATGTGTCACCCCAAAAGCTTGCACATCAACACAGTTCCGATCAAGGAACTCAACAATCGAGTCTGTGATCATGGATATTTTTCTTTCTAATAACTTTGGGGTGAGTACCGTTGGAGCGATTATTATCACAATCTTAAACCTTTCGAAATTTGTAGTTACTTTGCTTTATTTTTTGGATTTTTTTTTTTTTATTTTTGGAATTTTTTTTTGCAAATATTTTACTTGAGTTTCTCAGAACAAACAGTTTCAGGCATATCTATCCATTGTATATTTTTGTAGACGACAAATACATTAATTGGCAACAATTGATAACAAGAATATCTAATAAATAAATCTAATAAAAGGATTAGATCGAATCATAAAGTATTAAAATGCATATAAAGTAGGAACAAATCTTCTTACATTCATGAAACCATTTTAATTTTTATTGGAATGAAAGTGTGCATGCAATTACGAACGCTCTCTTTTAGCTCATCAAAATGGTTTGCATACCTTCTTCATAAAACGAAAAAAACTTAGTTCAGTTCAACTCTCAAACTAGAATGATCATATTTAAACTATTATGAAGCCGTGAACAAATTTAGTTAATTTTGTGTTCAAAACTTCTTAAAACTAAAGGCCAAGCCCTGAACTTACCGCTCGAAACACATCACATGATAGTGTAAATAGTAACTCGCGATAATTAAAAATGATTACACTACCTGTGCGAATAAAATTTTATTTCCGTAAACCTCTCTCCTAAATTATCAGTTCTAAATGTAAATGATGGTCTTCTATTAATTTTACGACTAGGATCGTTTCTATTCTATATTGCAATAAGAAAAATATTTTTTATTATTTTCTTTATATTATTTAAAAAAAGGAGGAGATTTTTCTCACATTAATTTCTATTCTGTTATCGCTTTTTAGGACTCCATACTTCAAAAGGGGAAAATGGAACCCTTATAAGATAGCAGAATATTTCGACAGTCAAAGATTTTTTTATGGGAGTGAGTTGATGGACCTATAAAAAAAGCATTATTTTTCGTATCGTGTAGGGTGTCGTTTGAACTTTTAGTGAATTGGTTATAAAGATATAGCCCAAAATGTGCGAAAAACACCGTCCCCCTGATCTTTTAGGCTTCTAAAGCTTAAATTTTGATATTATCAGGGTTAGTAGGCATTGAGTTATAGATAGCAGGGAAACTGCCGTTGCATCGTTGATGACAAAGTTTAAATAGTTAACAAATATTTTTAAGTGCACTTGAGCACCAATACAATTGCTGGGTCTCGATGAGCGCTTACTGGACAATAATCAATAATGTATTTATGTATAAATGTTCCAGCATAATGTGGCACATTTCATGGCGCCGCACTATGGTAGTCAAGACCTGATCATAAATACTTTTTAGAAATATTGCAAATCGAATATGTTCTTGATTTTATTATTTACTTAAGAAGTCGCACTTTAATATTCACTTCGTGTTTCATAACTTATTTAATACACAAAGTGAAGGGTAATTACCTTAGTTACCGACATTATGGCAATTCTGTAAATTTTTACTCGCAAATTATATACTTTCAGAGTTAGATTTTGAGCATTAGTTCCAAAAAAAGTTCTATTGTATGATACATTTTGTAAATTAGAAATAGTTATTAATATTACATTTCGAGATAAAATATTCCTGTCATAATTTTTATTATAAAATGCAACAAAAAAAAAATGTTTTCAACTTCAGCTAGACTTTTGACAGTTAGCTAAGCTTGCTTAAGTTGTAAATTTTGTTTCATTTCGTGCACATTATTACCATGATACAAAGATAACAAGGTATGGCCGATTCGAGAGAAATTTTTTGTGTTGCTACGTCATGAGGTGCCTACTGTCATTTCCAGCGAATTTGTTTTGAGTTTTTCGTATTTTATTGACTGAAATACGTTTTGAATATATTAAAATATTTAACAAAATATTAGTTTCTTCGTTTAAATCACTTCGGGAAAAGTAATTATGTGCTAGTGGGAAAGCAAAGAAATTTTAAAATAGAAAACTTTTTTCACTGTGAAAGGACGATTGAAATTGAGACGAACAAATTTCTGACATTTGTCGCCAAAGGAGGCAAGCAATCAATGGATAGATTTTCCGGCCATACCTTGTTAATCTTTGTATCATTTATTATTACCTATTATATATGTAAGAACCAGCTGCGATTATTTCCTGTTTTTGAAGTTATGAATTAGTATCATGATAAAACGTCCCAAAATGCATTATCTTTGGAACTGAATAGTTAAATGTTTTTTGTTTTAGTGGTTAAATTTATCGTTTGTACGTACATTGCAGGTATTTGATATAGTTTTGCCCTCGTGTTGCGGGTAAATAAAGTTATTTGCGATAAGAGTGGTCCATGGGGAACACTACCCTCATTTGACTTTTCTATATGTATAAAGCTTGGTTACAAAAAACATTTCCTCAAAATCGTTATTGTATCTACGTTATTAGTTTTTAATACATAATATTCATAACGATTACAATGAGGTGTTTTAACTGTTCAAAATGTGAATTGTTACTTGTCTACATTGAGAGTGGAAAAAGTTTCTCGGTTCTAAGTACATTTTTACATCAAAATTATCTAATTTCAGAGGACGACATAGAATTGATAATTTTTGATTTTCAAAAGAAATTATTACCACAGTTCAATAATAATAAGCTTTGGGCTCACGCAAACGCAAGAATGATCAATTTCTTAGAACTAATAACAATTGGCTTGATACAGTACATATATTCTTTACCTCTGCCTGTTCCAATGACGAATCAACTCTCTCCACGCCTTCAACTTTTTCTGACAACAAAAAGCTGAACTTATTTCGGATGAAAATTTGTTCCCATAAGGTTGATGAAGCAACTGGCACTATTGTCTGGCAAAATCTGGTGTCTTTATCTGTAAGGTTTTATCGGCCTATTTTGATCGAGTTTTCAAAAGAAACTCCCGAGAAAATAGAGTTGTTGTGGGTAATATTCAAAGCCAAATTGACAATTTATATCCATCATTGATTATTAGGTGAAGGAGTAGAGGTCACAAATAACAATGATAGATGAAAAAGTGGCTAGTATTAATTGACACTCTTTCATGATCCACATTAACTATATGTGATGCTACTTCATGTCTATTGAACAATTCAGAGAAAATCACTGCCAGGCCAGAAGACGAAAATTGTTTCCAGTATGAATTATGAACGTCACATGCCTGGATTAGGTGCATGGAGATGATTTTACATATATCATATAATCTTTCCTGTCAAAAATGGTCGACGAATGACGAAAACAAACAGTTAAAACAACAAAATAACAACCATTAAAGCTAAATTGGTCTAAGACCAATTCTTATGATACCCTAGATGAATGCCCGTATGTAATTTCGTTTGGTCACCTGTCTGTGCAAGTTTAATTTTTGAAGTGGGTTTTCGCATATATTTCTGGAACGGTTCGTCGCACAGTAAAAATGATTATGACCAATTTCATAGAACTTCTCAGTGCAATAAAAACATCTAAGACTGGTTGTTTTCACAGGACATACGTGAAAAGCCTAAATTGTTATATGGCTACACCAAGAAGGGCTTGCCGGATTTAGCCCATTTTTGAAATTTTATTTACTATTGCTATGAAAAGGCCATATACAAAATATCAGCTCAGTACGTTGATGCATTCTCCATTTTTTTTTTTTTAACTACAGATTTTTGATCAGCAACTGATCCATGGAGCGCCGTGAAATAACGACATATGCAAAAAAACATATCTTGCTAGTATGGTCTTACCTCACTTTGGAAACTGAAACATGGTCATATTTAGAAAATTTTTGAACATAGTGTTACTTTTCACTATAGAAAATGAAATAACCAGGGACCGAAAATAACTGGTATTTTGAAAATTTTAAACAAAAAAAGCTGGGACAAATCATGATCGTGGAATTTAGTGGAATATACCAAAAGATGTCTCGTGAAACCCGTTCCCATTCCTGTAAAGCTTTTGAAAACTTAACTTTTTATAATAAAAAGCGCAACGGCTTGATACTTTTTTTGGTAAAAATACCTTTTATTTTTTGTAGCCAAGCTGGGTTTTTATTTTTACTAGAAAAAATAAAAAGCCAAGCTCAGCTTTCATTTTTGCCACATAAAATAAAAAGCCCAGCTTAGTTTTTTTTTAGCTTCAAATTATTATCGGTCAGGAATAACAAGTAAAGTTGGTTTTTTCGTAAAAAGTCATAATTGGTTCGGTCTTTGGAAATAAATACAGGTTTTACCGAAATATTATGCAAATGCCATATAGTGTTCGATATCGTTAACTTTGTGAGTGCAGTCATTTTATCAATTGTTCCCATTATGTGGAATCATTTACGCACACGAAATTTCTCATCGCTCCTTTATCCCAATTTTACAGGATTTCGTATTCTGAAGAACTTTTCATTACACTAAAAACGTTTAAGACTGATCGTTTTCGCAGTATACGTTAAAACTTAAATTTTTATATAGCAGCACCAAGAAAGGGTTATCCGATTTAGCCCATTTTTAAGATTATATTTACTATTGCTATGAAAACGCTAGTACACGGCTCAGCTTCAGTTCTCTACATTGACGCATTCATACAAATGTAGTAAAAAACGAAATTTTTGTATTATGGCACCCTACAAAGGGGTTACCCGATTTGTCCCATTATTATTTTTTTTTTTTCTCAAAATCCAAGTGCAAAATTTCAGGCTCTCCAAGTACATGCGTTCTCGAGTTATCTTGTGGACTGACAGACGGACATGCAAAAATCAAAATAACTTTTAATATTATGCATGGGTGTCTAATCCATTTTGCTCTACGATCATTATTTCTAGGTATTACAAACGGAATGACAAGCTTATTATACCCTATGATTTCATCTAGGGTATAAAACTATCAAATCATAAATATAGAACCCATATGGATCAATGTTTTACATCCAAAATATGAGGTTGATAACAATTTTATTGCAATGATCCAGCTTAGACCTCTGCCGCACGAAAACTTGTTGGTAAGATGATGGTTGGCGGCAGGACGGAAGCATCACCCTACCTACAGTTCTAAACTGGGTCAATGTAATTGAAAATTAGCACTCTGCCAAAAATACTTAAAATCATAGATCTTCCAGAAATAATTAATTAAATGACGAAATTACTGCTGACCCTGACTCGGACCCATATATGAAAAAACACAACTATTGTAAACAATACGGAGAATTTCAAAATCGCTCCTGTGGCTGGATCCTGTTTTACAGAGAATTAGGGAATTTAGGAGATGAGAATTTTCGTTTTCTCCTGTTAAAACTGCCTAATTCCCCATTCGCAATTCACTAATGTGTTTGGAGAATTAGGGAAAACTTGAGGAGAAGTGTGAAAAAATGCGAATCGCCAGGGACCATAAAGAGTATCAGTTTTTGGTGTAGAGGGTTGGTTTTTTTTTATATTCAAGGTAGATGGGTCTATTACCTATCGACCGTAGAGACAAATTGAAATTTTTTCTTAGTAGGGTAGTTTGTGAGGGATGTAAGGGTAGGTTTTTTTCAGTTTTTCTGGAATAACTGTAGAATGGAGATGAGGAGAGAATATATGTGGTATCAGAAAAAAATAGAGCTCGGGGCAAATATGATAGAGGAGGAAGTTGTGCGGGGAGGAATTTTTACCGCCCAAAACAGGTCATATACATACACCCCAGGTCCTGTATTTTGCATGTATTAATTCCCCTCATTTTTTACATCCATGAGTACTTTGTTGTGAAAATTTTTCTCATGAGAAATCAATTTCCACGACTACCAGTTCTTCACAATGATGAGTTGAAAATATGCCCATTTTTGTACTAAAAAACGGCAAATTTCTAACCTTAAAAAGAACTGATCCTCTTCTTTTGCAGCTATCTCCGAAACCATTTATCGGACTCAAAAACTTATTATATATTTAATTAGGGGACAAAATATAATAGATGCGATGTCATCCTACAAACAAGCTTAACGTGCATATTTAAAATTTTTATAGCATCTCTTCTGTACTGGAAGCCGATCGAATTAACCATTTTCGCGTGATTTAAAATTTCTTACGGGTATCTTGTTTTTGTAAATATGTATTGGATATGTCGTTAATTCACTATTTAATTTACTTTCACAAAACATAACAAAAACCGACAATTCTGTTGAGAATATTTCCTATTACTTTCCACCTTTCCAAAACACCGGATAATTAACAAGTGGAATAAAAAATTCGGGAGCTCTCAAAGCAAATTTGCCGAATCACAAAATTCCAAGTGGAGAATTAACTGTCAAAACAACTCATTTCCCAAATTTCCCAATTCTCCCTGTTACAGAATCCATCCCCTGGACTTATTGCATTGAATTTGTCGAAAAAGATATCAGAGGGAAGCAATAAAAGAATTAATTGAAATAAAAGACCGTAATTGAAATAGATATGAATTTATTGACTTTACTGAATAATTCGAGGTTGAATGCTTGACCGACCTTTACAGACTAATTCAATAAAAGTAGAATTCATTTGATGAGCAAAATACATATGTACATGTAAATACTATGACAATTAAACTTGAGTTTGTTTTAGAGAATTTATATCTTTGTAGAGTTACCATCTTTACTTTAAAGCAATTTTTTACATCCTCCCGCCGGCAATGCATTGTTTATTTCAAGTGGATAAATCTGTTGAATAGCTCGTCTTAATCTCGTCCCATTTCCAAATCTTAATTCGCAGGCACGAACTTTACAATCACGTCCAGGAAATACATTTTCTACTATGGCAAGCTTCCAAAGCAATCGATGTGTAGTTGGGTCGTTCACGATGACCACGTCTCCGACTTTGACTTGCATCGAATAAGGCTGATTTGTAAAATGTGCCGACCGTAGCCTCTGAAGATATTCTACTTTAAATCGTTTGCAGAATGAATTATATAACCGAAATCGGGCTCTCCACTTTAATCGTATGTCTTTATCCGTTGCTTCAGCAGAGTTAAGATCTAAATGTGATGGGTACGCTCCCAATAAAAAATGTGCAGGTGTTAGGGGGACCAAATCAAGCGGGTCATCGCTGATATAGGTTAGCGGTCTGGCGTTTACCACCGCTTCTGCTTCTATTAGAAGGGTTTCTAATTGTTCAACTGTCAGTACAGCTCGGCCAATAGAAGCCTTTAAAACATCCTTAACAATCTTCACAAGTCGCTCCCAGAATCCGCCCCACCATGCTGCTCGCTCTACAATAAACCTCCAGGTGATTCCTTCGTGGCTTATGTATCCTTGTAGAGCTTCGGAATCTATTACCTTACAAAGTTGTTTAAATTCCAACGAGGAACGCTTAAAAGTGCGAGCATTATCAGAAATTATTATTTTTGGATTTCCACGTCGAGCGAAAAATCTCCTTAAAGCTGATATGCAAGATTCAGTCGTCAAATTTAACACTAATTCAAGATGTACAGCTCGCGTGACAGCACAAGTGATGAGCAAGATATACACCTTTCGGGTAGCTGTGTCGTCTGATGAACTTTTCACGTACAGGGGTCCAGCAAAATCTATGCCACTCGTTTCGAAAGGTCGCGATGCCTGCAATCGATACCTGGGTAAAGGTGCAAATGGTTGTTCGGCGTGTTTTCCCTTTAGACGTTTACAAACCTTACAGCGCTGTATTATTGACTTTACAGCTTGGCGAGCCTTGATGATCCAGTAGTTTTCTCTTAGTCGCGAAAGAACCAGATTAACGCCACCATGCAACGTTCGTTCATGTGCATCTTCTACCAAAAGCGAAGTAAAATGTGAAGATTTCGGTAGTATGATTGGATAAATTTCATCCCAGTTGAGCTGCGATTCAGCTAAACGACTTCCTACTCTCATAATTCCATGTTCGTCTAGTACAGGATTAAGTGACAAAATAGTTGATGATTTAGGGATAGATTTTGCCCTTTGTAGTGCTATCATCTCTTCCTTGTACGCATTTAATTGTAAAAACTGAATCCAATACTTCTCTGCTCGTCTGAGTTCGCTTGCGGAAACAAAGGAGCTTTGAGGTTTTTCGCCCTTAACATAGTCTATAAATCGAAAAACATAAGCTGTGACACGGATCATTTTTGTATATCGACTGAAGTGTTCCATTTTTAAGATAGGTTGCCTTATTAAGGGTTCATCACAACTGACAGTGTACAAAGTGAATGATGATTCTGCAATATTGTTACTCTGTTGTTGAGGCCAATCAACTTCTTCAGCCAGCAACCAATCTGGTCCCTTTAACCATATTGTAGAGTCTAGAAGATTTTTACCAGTGATACCCCGTGTGAGAAGATCGGCAGGGTTATCGGTTCCTGGACAGTGCCTCCAACTTCGTAGTGGAGTTAATTTCCTTATTTCCTTCACTCGATGATCAATAAAACGTTCATATTTTCTTTCATTATGAATCCAGCAAAGCGTAATTCTTGAATCCGACCAAAAATATGCAGAATCAAATTTTATTTTCAGATGAGTGTTCAAATAATTATACAATCGAGCTCCTAAAAGTGTTGCTGTAAGCTCCAATTTTGGTAAAGTAAGTTCTGCAGACTTGCCATTTTTCAATGGCGCAATTCGATTCTTAGAGCAAAGATAAGCTACATTTCTTCTACCATCTCCGTTTTCACTTCTTATGTAGGCTACTGTTCCATACGCCTGAGGACTGGCATCTGAAAATATATGCAATTGATATGTTACATTGTCGAAAAACGGGAATACACATCGCGGGATCATCACATTCTTTAAATAAGGTAGGTCATGCGAACAATTATTCCAACTTGTAAGAAGATGTGCCGGAAAGGGTTCATCCCATCCAAGATTAAGCTTCCAAGATTCTTGAAATAAAAGCTTAAGTTTAACCACAGTTGGTCCCAGTACACCCAATGGATCATAAATTCGAGCGATGAATTGCAGTAAATTTCTTTTTGTTACGTTTGTGGGAACTGAATCGCAAATATTTTCCAAATCGATAGAAATTTCATCTGTAATGCAATACCAAACTACACCTAATACTTTCTGCACGTCCAATAATTCTTCTTCAGAAAATTGTTTACGCAAATAACTATCATTACTATTCCATTTTCGTATATTCATACATGCGCGGTCTAATATTTCTAGAGTATCTTTATATAGTCGAAAAGCTTGCCCTTCATCATTAAGGCTTACGATCATATCATCCATATAAAACGCATTCTTCAAGATTTCGCATGTTTCAGCGAAAGCATGAGATTCTAATTCGAAGTGTTTTTTCAGGGTTGCACAGAGTAAAAACGGGCTACATGAAATTCCGAAAGTTACTCTAGTCATTCTATAAACAACTCTAGCTGGAAGGTGATTTAGGTTACTTAATCGCTGCTCGAACCAAAAAAATCGGTGCACATTTCTATCCTTTGGCAATAACGAGATTTGCAAGAATGCCTTCTCTATATCAGCGACTATAGCAATCTTCCCCATTCGAAAATTTAATAAAACTGCCATGACGTCAGGTAAAAGATTTTCTCCCGGACTTAAGAGACTATTCAACGAAAAATTGTTACCTGTACTTGAAGAAGCATCAAACACAATTCTTGTTTTTGAAGTTGCTTTGTCTTCCCGGTACACTGGACGATGTGGCATATAATAGAGTCGCGTATCTGAATCCGCACCTTCATCGCAACGCTCTGCTATCCTATTAGAAATTAATTCCCACATCACATTATCGTAGTCCTGAAATTTCGAAGAATTCCTAGACAGTTGTTTAATTAATTTGTCAAACCTTATCGCCGCACCTGCTTTGTTATCGTTTAAATTACAATGAGGATCTTTCCATAATAACGAGGCTTCATATCGCTGTCCTTGTTTAGCAACATAACTATCCAAGCTTATGGCATCAGACTGACCTTTAGAAATAGGCTGAGTAATTCCAATACTTTCCAGGCTCCAAAAACGATCGATATTTTCACTAATATCCTCAAGCTCAGCTACCTGTAAAGTAATTGCATTTGTTGTTAAAGCTAACTCATTGCAATTATACAGAGCAGGACCTTGTATTGTCCAACCGAAGATCGTGCTAATGGCCACTAATTCCGCACTAATTCTTTTAAATTTATCTAAAACAACCTTCCAATAAATGTCTGCACCAATCAATAAACCTATGCCATCTTCAAATTCATGGCACTCAGAACTGTCAGCTAAGATTAAATTTGAAAATTTGCTACATTTCACGTCAGGTGCAATTAGAATATCAGGACATATTTCAGGCACGACAATAGCTAGTACAGAGATACACTGATTATCATGCAGGCTTTTCAACTCTACATTCACGCGTTGAAACGATTTTATTGGTGCTTTTTTTGTACATCCAAAGGGAACGATATTAATGTTAACTGTATCTGTCACTTTTAATTTAAGTTTGTCAGCCACACTTTGCTTAATGTAAGTTCTTTGAGATCCACCATCCAAAATTATGCGCACCAACATTGAATTACATAAACTGTGAGAAGAAGCCGAAGCAATAGCACAAGCCGTTTGTAAGTAAATTAAGTGCTTCTGCTGTACGGTGGGCGAGCACAGACTTGCAGTTATTTGTGCCGATGACGATGAGGATGATAAACCTTGTGAGTCTATATTTTCTCTCTTGATAGCACTTTCGGCAGAACTTTTTCGTGTTACCGTTTTAAAATATTGGGGGTCGCATACAGAAGTTGCGTGCCTATTGTTGCATTTATCACAATACACTCTCACTCTGCAATTTTTTGAATTATGACCACGTCTGGTACATTTGAAACACCTCCCTTCTTTTTTCAGCATATCTTTACGTTGAATTAAGGAAAGAGAAGAGTTGCACTTTTCTGCACTATGGGTAACTGATTTACAAAAGTAACATTGAATTGGAGATTGTGTGGTTTCAGATGTATGAGCAAGTAATCCTGCAGCAGTGTTTGTAATTTTCTGAGGTGACCGATATATTAAATTGCGTTTAGCTATTCCAGACTTCTCTAACGATTCCACTTCCCTTTTCAAGAAACGAAGAATATCTCGAACTGATTTATCCCCACATAGCGCTAGGGAGCTCTCGCTGTTTGCCACGGAAGCATCATCGTCGTCGGATATTTCTGCAGACTTTTCATGAATGTTTGTTTGTGTTTCTTGATGGCGGTGAAATTCTAATCTCAGTTCTGGTGGTATGCATTTGAGAATAACCGACTTTAGCATGATGTAATACTGAGAGGATGGTACACCTAAAGCTGTAAGTGAACGTGTAGTTGTCATGACAGCATTATACAATCGACGCAATGCAGCTGCATCATGACACGAAGAGACGGACGGAAGCGACATCAGTTGCTGTAAATTCCTATCTATAATTTTTTCATTATTTCCATATTCCTCCATCAATAGCGCGATAGCTGCCGAGTAACAAGACTCCGTTGGAGTGAACCCTGCTATTGATTCTGCCGCTTTACCTAATAGTGTTGACTGTAAATAATTAAAACGAGTTACGTCGTCGAGAGTAGGGTTCTCGGTAATGGTACGCCGGAATTGTTCCCAGAATGGGAGCCATTCTTTAAAATCCCCAGAAAACTTACGCAATTCTATCTTCGGTAAATGAATAGTTGAGGGCCGTTTATTATCAGTTACTGTACTATTTATAGCTCCGTTACGTTGCCGCTCTTGCAGCTTAGATAAACGTTGTTTAAGTCTTGTGATTGCACTTATGGCCTTATCTTCATACTCCGCAACACTTTCGGCTTCCTTAGCAATATCTTCTGCCTTAATTGTAGGTCGAATTTCTAAATTGGCTTGGTTTAGGGTTTCTTTCGCCGCTTTTAATCTTTCCAATAGAACCACCAGCTCTTCTTCGATGAGATCAAAACTATCTTTATTTTCGTCCTTAACTTGTGACTCCGTGGAATTCAGATAATCACTCGCGCTTTTCGCGATATTAGTTACTTGACGGCGATAAACTGCACGCGTTTGAGATTCCATACTCTTTTAACTGTCCGTAAGATACACGTGATTAAAGTCAATAGAATTCCGTTGAAAACTTAAGCGCAAATTACAGTCTTTCCGATAAACCGTTTCACTTCCCGGGTTTCGGCACCAGTGTCGAAAAAGATATCAGAGGGAAGCAATAAAAGAATTAATTGAAATAAAAGACCGTAATTGAAATAGATATGAATTTATTGACTTTACTGAATAATTCGAGGTTGAATGCTTGACCGACCTTTACAGACTAATTCAATAAAAGTAGAATTCATTTGATGAGCAAAATACATATGTACATGTAAATACTATGACAATTAAACTTGAGTTTGTTTTAGAGAATTTATATCTTTGTAGAGTTACCATCTTTACTTTAAAGCAATTTTTTACAGAATTTAATGTTTTCTTTTGTATCGCCAGAGTTGCGGTAATTATGTTATTGAGGTAACAAAAGCGCTCCGCCTTGGTAATAATTCATTCAAACAGCACTCAAGTCAGGAGTCTCCACATGGTGGACAGTAAGTAGACTCTTCTATAATTCTCATAATTTATTAGATACTCCTTTGGAACTTTTAAAAAAGTCATAAAAACTTAATTTATTTGAATTGTATAGATTAAGCTGCCAGTTGCGAAGATAAGTAGAAAATAGTGCCTACTAATTGCCACCAAAACAAAGTCAAAGTATTTTTTATTCAATCTTAATCACTGACTGATCTCTTGTTTCATGTGGCACCAGTTTTGATTTCAGGAAGTATACTCCCACTGTCATGCTACCAACTGTCGTAAACTGGCGCTATATTTAAATTATTTGGATTTTTTTTTAAATGCGTGTCAGTGGCATTTACAACAAAAGTATTTGGGACTATTTGTATTGTTAAATTTTAATTATGAGCCGAACCTCAAGCAATTTCGTGTTCCCAATCGTTACAGTTCAGTGGGAAAGTATGCTCTCACAGAAAGAGACGGGAATATGAAAGTGGTGCCATTTGCTTTCATGCAGTTTTGGTTCAACGAGCAATCCATTTATATACATGTCAGTGGTCTTAATACATCATATACATATTTACACCAGTGTATGTTTTTACATACTAAATTTTTGTCTGATTTGACTAAAACTACTATATTCTCATGTGTTTAATTTACTAAAAACCAATTTTTACCTTATGAGCTCTTAATTTTGTCTACACATATGCACTTCCTCCCAGTATACATTCAAAGACTTCGCTTATTTATATTTAAACTAAATTTACCTTACATTATAGCTTGTTTTAGTGCAATAATGGGTCTGGTTTTTTTGGTAGACTATACCTCGCTTTAAAATTATTCTCGTAATTGAAATCTCCATATCAACCTGGAGAATGGTGAGGGGTGTCAGATTTGAAAATTTTAAAAGTTTTAAACGGCGATGCCCATGGCAGAAAATTGGTTTCCAATCACTTTTCGGTCGGCCAAATGTAATGTAACCATTTTTGCCATGTACATCGCCTTTTTTAAATTTTTATAATTTTCAAATCTGACGTTGGAGGGCGACTTATATGGACAATTCATTTCATTTGATGACAAGATAATATTAAGAGCGGGATAGAATCTACCAAAAATACCTTGATTCACCTATGGGCAACACTAGACCCATTATGGCAGTCATCTCACTAGCTATTATAACTAGTTAACGTAGCAAGAGCCATATGCTCAATTATTCTCACTCAATAAGCTTTACACGTCATGTATTGTCACCTTTCAAAACTTAACTCGATTCAGTTTAAACTATTTATTTTATAATAACATAAATAAAATCATGGATTATATTAAGTTTGTTCATACGTACCTTTGTAATGCATAGAAACGGTGGTATAAAACATGAATTGTATACACATGCATAGAGTCATAAAACACGTCTATCTATCTACTGGAGCTCGTTTACCTAGCGAAATGAAATTTTCTAAAAAAAAAACTTATAAGTGAATTTTTTAAATAGGTAAAATCAGGCAACTCCTTAGTACTGCCATACGAAAGTTTTGATTTTTACTAAATTTTGTACACGGTATATTACGAGAATATTTGTAGGTCGAAGCTCGAAATTGGGCAGCTATTATGTAGAGTTATCATACAGAATAATTTTAAAATGTGTAGGATTTTCTGGTATACTGAAAAAACGGTCAGTCCCAGCTGTTTTCAATTTACTAATAATTCTTTTGAATGTAAGAACCTATAAATTTAAGCTTAGTATTCCATTCTGGAAATTAAATTATAACTTCTTACTTTAATTATTTATTTTGGTGCCTATGTAAGATTTAAGTGCTTATTTATTTATATAAAAAAATTATTAATAACCAATTTTTATTTAGTTAGTGTTGAGTCAGACTCGGTTTATTTACCAAGGAGAAATATTTATATGCACTATAGACTAAAGGTGTTTGGAATAATTGAAAAATTATACAAATCATTACTTGGGTACAAGAACGAATTTCATAATGCCACCTTTGTCAAAGGTTTTTAATTCATTAGCCATGTTAACGCTCAACATGGAATAGGGTTGTGAAACCATAGTGACCATGACGAAGCGGATAAGAGTTATATAAATCAGTAGCTTGGTTCTTTCAAATTGTGGTTTTGAGAAAAGGTTTTAGCACTGTTATGGCAACTTTAGATTGAACTTTCTTATCATGGGCGTTGAATAGCTTTTCGTTATGCGATTCAATGTTTTGGCATGTTATTTTTTCCCTAAGACGTGTTTGGATAAAACCATTAAAGTTTTACTTACCCGGAGAACCATATTGTGTTCCTTGCCACACGCGCTACGGAAGCATGTAAGATCACATTTTTGCTCAATTATTTTTATAGTATTAATGTAAATCGGATGCGAGACGTTGTATCTTTCTATACCCTAGATATTATTATTATAAAATAATATATATATAATATATTAAATTAATTTTAGGTGAGGATTAACTTGAAATTCGCTTTTTATTTGCTCCAATATTTCAGTAAAAACTGTCTTTGATAACCGGAAGGATTTTTGAAACCTGAAACTATAAAGCTTATAAGAATGAATTCAAAAATTAATAAATTTGTTGTTAGGCATATCCATAAAACATTATCCTTAAAAATTTTCTTTCGTCTCGGTAATTAATTATTTCTTCGACATCTTCATCTCATCCACAAAAAAACCAACTGCGCTTAAAAAATTCATAATTTGTAATTTTAACTTAAAAAGTTTATCAACAACCAGAAAAAGAGTTTATATGTAAATGACGTTTGTACTAGGGAAAAAAATTCGGAAATAATTTCGAAACAAGTAAAATCGCCAGTCAAACGAAAATCTTATAACCTATCTTCCTTCGATAATTGCTATCGATGCGAACGTACAAGATAACGTTCATCTTGGTCGGAAAAAACCTTACCCTCTAACCATTTGAGAGTATACATCTAAAGTGAAAGGAAAACGTAAACTTTATGAATTCCTTTTTCACTAATACACCCTAGGCCCTATAGTACATGTAACAAAAACGTATTGAAAACGTACCTCCCTCTAAACATTTAAGAGTGTACACCTAAATTGAAACGAAAACGTAAACTTTGCGAAAACCTTTAACATTACAATCACAGCGAAACAAAAACGTATTGGAAACGTACACCTCTTGACTTATTAACCTTTGTGTCATAGAACTTGACGTTTTATGCACGAATTTGTTTGTGACTTTTAGAATAGCAAAACGCCGCGTTAATTTTTATTTATTCAAATTTTTAAGTGTCAACAAATTTTAGTAGTTATACTTGTATTATTATTATTGAAATTTTGTTAGTTTACTACGCAATTTTGTGCTCTATCGATAATTCCAATAATTTATTTTCTACTCGATGTACCTAACTGTAAAGTAGCGTACGCTGGGTTCTTTAATAAACGCTTGTGATGCTATTTTTACCAAATAAATTAAAATAGAAAAATTTGCTGTTTTCTTCAAAAATTTTTTACTCCACATGCAAAACGATTCGTAAACTTCACGTAATTTTCAGTTCGATGATTGGTTTCAGTTTCGCATTCACAACACCAAAACGTTTCTTTTGCGTACACTTCTATGCAAGCATGTTTACATTTTCGTTACGTTTTTGTTTCGCCTTGCTTGAAAGGTAGTTACTTTAAAGTTCCCTTATACCGGGTCTACACAGGCTTTTTCGGGTGGCAAGAGGACGATCACAAATGTCTCCCTGATATTGGATTAAATTTACGAGTGGATAAATTCTACCAAGGTAGCTCATTACATTATTCGTGTAGTTCCAAGTCCCCAACACGTTACGGCTCTCACTTTGACATCAAGGCGTTTGTAGCACTTGGCGTTCAAGTTCCTACGACATTCTCGTTCCCGATAAGAATTTATTATTATAATTTAACAATGTCACACTTTTTTAGTTTCACTTATCTTTTCACAAATGTCATTTTTCTACCCACAAACAAGCAGCACTACTGATATCTGGCTTACCAGAACTGCCTTGATGAAAAACCTGGCAGCGCAGGACCTTTGGCAGATAGTGTTATTGTTCAGACATATAAAAAAGCCTGTATGACCCGGTGTTACTAGTTCCCTTTGTTTTGACCTACATTAGGAAAAATAAAGAGCACTCTAGTAATTAATAATAATATTTTGTTTTTGTATTAACCACTTGTAATATCAAAGAATTAAGTCCTATTGCTCAACGCTGCTCACAGATTGAGATGTCAACTCAGAATGGACTTCACATCCAATGCATATTCACTCATATGCTACTATAAAATATATATACAGGGTGATTCACATCAAGATACCTTCCGGTATACCACGTGATTCCTTGAGATAAGATGATCAAAAAATTGTTCCACATACCCCCCCTTAGAAACCTTCCTTTAGGAGTTGTGGCCAGTTGAAGATTTCGCCAATATTCGTGAGAATAAATGAGTATAACCTTTGAACCACCCTATAGATTTTGGTTATTGTTAGCTTATTAAATAGCCAAGAATAGTAGCTGTCGAAGAGTGTATTGCTCTGTATGTTTTAATTAAGCATCTTTAAATTATTCGTAAATATTTCCAAAACATTGATTTTTTTTACACACAAATTTCATAAATACCGTTATTTCTTTCAAAAACTTTTGTGTGTAACAAAATCAAAATTTTGGATATATTTGAGAATAATTTAAAGAAGCTTAATTAAAAAACACAGAGTAATACACTTTTCGACAGCTACCATTGTTGGCTATTTAATAAGCCAACAATAACCAAAATCTATAGGGTGGTTCAAAACTTATACTCATTTTTTCTCACGAATATTGGCGAAATCTTCAACTGGCCACAACTCCTAAAGGAAGGTTTCTAAGGGGGGGTATGTGGAACAATTTTTTGATCATCTTATCTCAAGGAATCGGATGGTATACCGCAAGTTATCTTGATCTGAATCACCCTGTATATACATTATATACAGGGTGTCCCATACGTACCACATTTCCTTTATACACCGGATTCCTCACTCAATTTCGAGAAAAAAGCTGTATGGGAGGAGAGTGGGAAAATGCACGGTGAGGGCGGTAGGGGGGTTTTGTGATTTTTGTTTTTTCCATCCTAATACCATGTAACTTTCGTGTAACTTTCCTGTTATACACCCTATGAAGGTGACTTGCATCTCAGGTGATAGTAAACCCTCTACGGTTTCCAACAAATGTCCAACCACCTCTCTATTCTTTTTCCGTCGGCAGTTATAGGACGTCAAAATAAAAAAATTAGAAAATTTTGCAATTTGTTTTTCAATTCCAACGATTTTCCCGCTAAAAGGCAAGATAAGGATAGCACTTTCTTGCACGATTTCGAGACCTCCGAATGTTACCTTTCATTTGATCCTGCATATGTACCTACCTAAATGCTACCATTTTTGAGATATTCCCGTTTTTATGATGCATAATTTCATTAATTTTGCTAATAACAATAGAAATCGCGTCTAATTTATGCAATTCCACGCAAATTAGCAAAAAATTCATGAATTTATGAATCATAGAAACGGGAATATCTCAAAAACGGTTGCATTTAGGTAGGTACGTGTGAATAGTCAAATTAAAGATAACATTCCGGGGTCTCTAAATCTTGTAAATAAACTGTATATTTATTATGTATTTTGGCGGGAAAATCGTTAAAATTTGAAAAAAAAATATGATGTTTTTTCCAATTTTTGGACTTTGACGTACTACAACTTAAGATTGAAGGTGACAGTAGGGCTGGTTGGACATTCATTGCAAAGCTTAGATGGTTTGCTATCACCTGAGATAAATCTCGCTTTGATAGGGTGTATATCAAGAAATTTACAAGGTGTAAAGTGGAAATAGTACTAAAAATCGTAAACCCCCCTACCGCCCACATCGTGCATTTTCCGGCTCTCCTATGGGACACCCTGTATATATATATATATGAATAGTTTTACAGATATGAACAACGAATCAAGACTAAAAAAAAGGATTGGAATCTAATCCAAGAATAAATAAACTGTTTGATTAATTTTTTCCAATTTTTTGTGGCTTAAAAGTAAAGTCCAAATACACATGGGGTAAAACTGGATCCAATATAAACGAAACCTAAAACTAAATCTGAATAAAATCCAGATACTATCCCATATATCAGCAGTATCATCGCCATGTATATAAATAACTTCTTGTTAATTTGAAGCTGTCAAAGTTCAGTTGTGAGCTGCAAAAGTTGGCAGAGTTCACAAGGTTGAGGTTCTTAAAGTTATTCTGAGGTCGAGCTTACCACTCCGAGGTCTAGATGTATTTCTGTCTTAAAAGGCAAAATTTTTCCAGAAACTACTTCAGTAACTGTAAGACATGAGTAAAGTAACATAATCTCTAACTGTTCAAGCATCTTTACCGAAATGTTGGTGGAAAACTGAGTCACGACAAAAAAAAACCGTTCCTTAGAAACCAAATCAGATTTGCTTAAACTGGTAGTTTTAAATTTTTGATTAATTACTTACGATGTGAAGTTCATACATACATATAAGATGTCATTTAGCTCCAGTTTAAAAGAAAATTTATGTTCCGGCTTTTGATTTGGAATATCTCAAAATTAGCATTAGATCAATTACAATTTTTTGCCTAGTTTAATTTTAATAATTTCCGCTGGCTCATCATACTCTGGTGAGATGAATCTTCTAAGGCTTAAAATGTTCATTTAAAACTTTATTTAAAAATTTATGAAATTTCCACTGTTCTTTCAAAAATGATGGATGACTTTGAACAAAAATTACAGTTATTAACGACTTTTTTTGTGCAGAATTTGAATTTCTTTGAGCACTCCAAACAATAATAAAGATACATAAATGTTCCGAGCTCTGAAGCGATCTTATTTTTATATTAAGCAAACAATTATTACTTTCTTAATTATTTCACTATCTTCAACCATTTTCTTTATGCAAGGAAGTAGGTAAAGTACATATGTATGTATAATTTTTTTTAATAATCCTGCCTGCTTGATAAGCTTCTTCTGATTTAGTTACAGGCTTCGTAAATATCGATTGTTGTCCAGTTAATGTAGTTTCAATTTTAATTTTTCTTAAATTGATTTTCAAGTGATATATTCAATCTCATATTTTCTGTGTAGAGTGTTAAAGTGTCGTTCTGTGTTACACTTTTTCAAACAGTAACAGTTGATTCACAAACAAAACAAATTTATTTGCTTTTATTAAAATTAGTGAAGGAATACTTTTCCTCCCATTCTTGTTGAAAATAATGATTGTATGTTCGTGCTTTTTTGTTTTATTTATTTTTTTATTTTGCTTGTTTGCAGATATAATTATTGATGGTAAATTATTACTAAAATTTTAAATATTAAGGTTTAAAAACAGTTTTTTTCTTTAATTAATTATCTTTATGTATAAAATGTATTGGATGATAACTGAGCACAAAATATTATTTCACATTTATATAAAAACCCCCAGCTGTAATGTATAGTAACAACAAGGAGGGCCACATAAAATTACAGTATACAGATGAACAAGGAATGATTGTCCGGTTTCGACATTTGGGTGCGATGTCATTTGCATTAATTTTAATTTTTTAATATCAAGAAAAACAGAATTTTTTCGTCGGCGTTGTTAATGTAATCCGGCCATATCAGTACTGAACTGAATTGCTGTTGTGAGTACTGAATCAACCCTGAAAAGATGCTAAAATAATGAGCGAGAGGGAACATATCTCGATTTTCGTTTTGTTTCATTTAATGCACAGAACTTTCCGTAGTGATTCAGTGGATTTTTATTTGCTGAAGTACATGCAGTTTCACCGATAGAATAAAAGAATAATGATTGTAGTGGTAACCGCTGAAGTCGTGCTATCAGGGTGGTTCAGTCAGAATTTGTTATTGTCAATGTTTATTGTAATTGTATTGACAGAGAGCTGCCGACTCACTTTTGTATGGGGAGCCGCCTGTGTATTATTTATCTTCCACTTTTTAAATGCCAGAATGTGTCAAAACTTTCAATAGGACAGGATATACCGCTGCTTCCTATGGCAGAGTGTGCCTATGTTACTGTGGCACAGTATGCCTCTGTTTTTACTTAAAGCAGAGTATGCCAATCTTATTAATTATGGCTGAGTATGCCGATGTTAAATATAATTTAAAAGACACTTTTAATGATCAATTTAATTCTGGATTTTATTATTCAGTCCCTGGTCATTTATACAATTTATTTCATATAGAAATCGACATTACTAATTATTCTAGAGTGGAGAGGGGGATAATTATTGCAGAATTGCAATGGATTTAAAAAGTCTTTATTATAATGTCAGCATTTCTGATCACAAAAATTGTATTTGTTTGGTAAAGCGAAGTCCTCAGGCGTGGATATTTTTACAATTGATAATTTTGCTTGCATAGCGGAAATTGTGTGTTGGAAATTCTTGTTAAGGTCAAGCATTTTTGTTTTTTTTTTTATTTCTTTATCGTTTCTATTATTGTTTATTTTCATTGTCTGTGGTCATGGCTTTACTATTTTGGTTTAAGACCGAACAAACAAATCAACAAAGGACTTGAAGCAGAAAATTCTATTTATTTTTATGTTAAAAAATTAAAATTGTAGATTAAGGTAATGATAAAAGTCGCTCTGGACCTGGGACTAAACTCATTATATACTTTTTTTTCTATGATCACTGGATGATCAGTTTGATGAGTTGTTACATGATGAATACGAAAATGTAAATACTCACTAATACATAGTTTCGTTAGTCAAATCATGATGAACTGATGGAACTGCTGACTGCTATTATCATCAATAAATTCATAATGATGATATTGATAATATCCCACGATCATTTTATTGTACATCTACATGCTCTGAATTGCGCACATTTTCATTTTTGAAAAGCAGTGATGGCTCAGTGGATAGAAGGGAGATATTTCAATGTTTTAAACGATCCTTAAGGAACTTGTTGTAAAAGAAGACGTGTAGAACTAGAAGGAAATCATTTTGCAAAAAGGTGCGTCAACAGAAAAGTCCTGGAGTGAACTGAAGACTATCATTATCGCACAAAAGAATTCACTAAATAGAGCGCCTATTTCTACTCTTTGTTTCACGAGAGATTAGAGGAACTAAATGATAGCAATGCATTTCACAGAACTTTACACAACTTTCTGTAAATGAATACGATTTTCAACTGTGCGTCATAATTTAACATTTTACTGTTTTACTGCGGATAATATTGTAGATTCATGTAACCGTTGTATCTATTTTGAGGACTTAGGCTTTCCCATTGATTCTAATGTTATCACGGGTGGACTTAGGCTCAATGCATGTGTCTGCGGAGGATGTAAGCTTAGCATTTGACAATGCTAGGTGTAACCACCAGAAGCCAGACAGTACTCCAGTCATATTTATAAGTCAGTGCTTGCCGTGATTTTATATTGGTGCCTCTTTCATGTATATATAATTTGTCAGAAACACACAGTGAAACTGTGATTTCAAGCAAAAAACTTTTTTTTAGAGATATTTGTAGGAGAACCAGGAACGCACCATGATTTACGTGTTTTGAGAAAATCATATTGTAATGGTCTTGGTTTTAATTGAATTTATTTTTTTTTTTTTAATTAATTATTCAGTCCTCACTTAATTCACAGCCCAATCTTGTCAAGGTAACTGATATGAATGTTTTTCTTACAATTTATTAAATTAGTAACGGTTTTTTTTCCTTTCATTTTTTTGTTTATGATTCTATTTTTATTACGTTTTCTTCATCTTAAAAGATTTTTGCTCTTTAGAATTCATCTTTAGCATTTCTAGGCCGCATTTATTTAAATGACTTGAAATTGACTTGTTTTGTATTGGGTTCAAGTTTTGCAACAGCATTATTACAACTCCTTCCTTCAATAGCAACACATGTGGTGACATACCCGATGACGTTTGCTCATTAAGAAATTTTGTTGGAAAATTCAATACGCTGGGATCTTCTGGTATTATAGCAATGATTATTCATTTCCAGCGCATGAGCAACAACAAACATTTGCTGAATGTTGTCGCCGTAGATCAATGCAATAAGGTTACCCCCATTAACCATTGCTTGAGGAATTTCCATTATGTTTTCACAGTTTACTCCAGGAATTAGTGAATGTATTTCGTTTCCAACATCTAAGAGCCAATTGTTGTGCTCATGCTGTTCTTCGCCATGTATGTTTATTGTGAGTGATAGTGTTATGAAATGCTGCCACAATCTACTTGATTTAATGCTACTTTCAATAATGTCCACCGTACGTTTCTCTGGCAACAACTAGTAGGCAAGCGCCACACCAGGCTCCTGATATGCAGATTACAAGCAGCACTAACATCTTAATGAGGCATGCTATATTGTAAAAGGTAGTGATGTACTGATATGATACTGATCTGCTGATAATCAGCAAGTGATTTGCATGTTGCTGATTTTTCCTGACATCAGTCGATATTATATTTTCAAACTAATTTAGTCGGGTTAGTTTAAAATATTAAAAATGAGAGAACGAATTTTTGTTTAAAAATTAATGCAAAGTGTTGAAAAACGAAGGTGCCTGTGGAAACAACGTGTGAGTACCTACTGCAAAACGGATAAATTGGAAAAAGCTTGGAGAGAAATTTCAACGTAAATTTGACAAGTTGGTATGTTTACTTGCATAATTTCTTATTAAACTGGCCAATACGTAACGTTTTTGAAGTTCAAATTTGCAATTTACATAGCATGGCTTCCTTTCTTCATATACGGAATATAACTCACCTGTTCGGCTTCCTGTATTTTATCACTTATCATGAATGATAGTTGGACTTTATCGTTTATCATGAATTATAGTTAGTTTTCCTTCAGATGTAAATGCCACCAAAAAATCCCGACAATATTAATAAGTGTAGGTATATTAATATATAACCCACCACACACCCAATATTTGCGTTTATTTTGTTTTTTTCTTCAATTCTTTAATAATAAAAGCAGCAAAAGCTCTTCCTACTCTCTGAATTCAATTTTAAGTGCTTGCGATTTTGACATAAAAATTAGATCACTTTATAAGTGAATGTAGCATTACCTACTGATTTAGTGTCCTCGCAACATATCAGTTGCTGATTATTTTAAATTTCACCATCACCACATCAGTACAACAATAGTCTATTGCCGTACCACTTTCCCTCCAAATGGTAGCTGATTTGCGGATATTTCTTACAGAAGCTTGTTGATGCATCTGAGTCCATGCTTTGAGAACATTATTATCTCAATTATCTCATATATGATAATAAGGGCTGCCTGTCTCAAAACTTCAGCTTCAGTGGCATTAAGACGCAACGATGGAACGGAAGTATCGAAAGGCGGATACTGTACTGTTCGTTCATCTCTTGCGGCTATTCCAGCTATAAAAAAAACTGCTTAGAGTTGTATTTTTGTTATCGGTTAAGTCTCGGTTTCCAAGAGATTTTGCCGACGCAAATATGCAACGCAAACTTGCCAACGAAAATGCGTTATCATTCAACGCCGTCCCGTGTGGTGTCCAAAAAAATAGTATTGTCATGTGTGAAATTTCTAGTTGATACAACCAAAATATTTATTTTAATAAAAGAATGAGTTTTGAAAGTGAAATTTGTTTACTGCATGAGGAAGATATATGTAGATAAAGAAGATCTGTTAATGTTAAGTTTAGTTAAAAGAAATTCCGTAAATGAAATGTTTCAGAAAAGAAGAGAAAATTTTAACTAAAAACAGTAAATGGATAATGATATTCTGCTAAATCAATGATCAATCTTTGTAAAATTCACTGTTTTTGCCATGACTGCGTGATGTGAAATGCAAACGTCGACTGAAAAAGAAGACGTACGCTGATGCGAGCGCAATAACATCAGCGTCAGGTTGTGGAACGACGCAGCATTCCTGTCCAAAATAACAAACAGAAACAGATCAAGCAACGATTAATTGCTGCATTGAAATATAGGTTGGAAGATGATTAATAATACTAATATGAGTCAGCCAGACTGCAGACTGTTAGATCGAATCATATTTTTTTATTCAAGCGCCCCCCCCCCCCTTTCCTATAATAAAATGTAAACAGCGGATAGTATACATTTATTAGCACAAAAAAAAACCTCCACACACAGAAACTCCAACAAAGCAGACAGAAACACTAATCCTTTGCGTAAATAGCTACCCCGCCTACTACCTCCAACTTTCATTTCTTAAGAGATTGTATTCGCCTCTATGAAAAAATTTTGTTAGCTAACATACAGAATGTGAGCCCCGAAGAACGAACGAGATAGAGAAAAAAAGAATGCACGCGCTCCAGCGCAACCATATAAATTTACCCAGCTGCAGCAACTAAATGGTCCAGGCTTCATCGATACAATAGCAGAATAAAACTTCCTAAATTGCAAAAAGAAATTTGAACAAGTAAAGAAAGTCAATTAGAGCAATTTTAAGATAATTATTTAAAATAACTAATGCCCTAGACACACAGCCCCCCCTAATGAAGAAGTAACTTACGACTCATGAGACCATAATGATTCGTGAAACAACTGCAGACACCACACACAGCCATTTCTTTAATCAAGTTGTACTGTCAAATTGACTTTGATATACTTATGACATTAAAAAAGCAATATGGTTCGAATCAACGTGATACACTTTGTTTTTATTTATTTTTTCCAGTTAAAAATTTGCAAATAAAAAAAACATAATAAAAAGAGTATTGTGATAATATAGCTTGTGCTTTGCATTTCTTTGCAATTCTTCTTCTTATTTTTCAAAACGACAGATGCACAGCGAAGCTTCAAATTGATATTATATGCCAAAATACATTCAGTTCTAGCACACTTTTCCTCATTAGAGCTATAAGACGGGAAAAAGAACTTCATTACGATCTGATGTTCGAGTCATAATTAGGAATACTTTATGACACACGGTATTATAATGAATAATTAGTACTAATTATTCATTAGATCGTGCTAAAAATGTCGAAGTTTCAATGTGTCAGGCTCTCGAACAAACGCAAACTCCTGCCTGCAGATTCACAATTTAAGTACTCAAGCGATTATTCATCCGGACAATATAGAATTCCACTAATTATGACATCATTAAGGTGATTACTTCGACGATGGCAATGAGATATAAACGCTGGGTAGCACATGTTTAATCCATTTCTGAAATATTTGAATGACCTGCCTTGAATTTTAACTTCTTCGCTAATTTAAATTAAACTCCTTTTCCAATTTTGTTAACTAGAAAAGCACTTTTCTTTTTGTCAAAATTTTAAGCTCAAAACTTCCTTGGCTAACTAGACGGTTGGCGTGGTAATAACACACTTAATTACCACTTGTCGACCAACTATTGTAATAACCTCTACAGTTATCGAAGTTGTGCCCCGATTAAAAAAAGGTACGTGGTCTTCTAACCGAATATCAGACTTCTGCTGTTGGTGAGTACACGACACACTCTATTTCACCTACATGTCATCACGGTTCGACAACCTTAATTATTAAATTTTAATCCGTAATTTATTCGTACGTGATTTCTTTTTATTTATTGGTCTTCATAATAATAATTCATTCTGAGCACTGGTTTGTCTCATTTGTTTACATTCGATTATTCATGAAAGATTTTATTTACGTAATCGTGTTCCTAACAAGAGGTCAACGACTATGGATTTTTTACGACAGGTTATAATGGGGACAATTTAAAATTTATACAATACTGTGCAGTTATATTTTCCAACCATTTTTTGCAATGAAGAAAAAAGGAACCCAATCTATGTAAGACAGAATTTTCTGTTTGTTCAATTTTACTTTCTCTCGACCCCTCATGTTTTGCCGACAGTTGCATGCACTGAAGTTTTGCGTTAAATGCGTTATGCTCCCCAAATGATCGTCCAGATCGGCGATCGTTAAGGTGGTCCGTTACTTATGGCCGGTTTCACAGTCAAGGCTTAATAAATATTTCGGTTTCACAGTCAAGGCTTAAGTGAAATCACTGGCTTAAGGCAAGTTTAACTTAAGCCCGTCATCTCGAAGGCTTAAGCCTCAAATTTTGCTGTGAAACACATAAGAAATTATTACTAAATATATATTTTGCCTAAATATTATAATTTTTGTTATTAAATGAACGTACATATTTCAAAAAGTTATACTTTAAAACTAAATTGAAATTTTCCAAGCGAAAAATAGTTACCTAATTAGAAGTTTTGAGTACTGTCTGGCAGCTAGTGTCAGCATTCCATTTGACGTTTTAAGAAGAAACCAAACAGTTTAGAACAAAAATGAGTTATTTATCTGATGCAGATGATATAAGCGACCAAGAAATGTATAATATAATATCGCAAGGTGTGACCCGTGAAAAAATTATAAGAAGGCGTCCGCAAAGTTTTGAGAAATGGGATGACGTTGATTTTTATTCTCGGTTCCGACTGTAGAAACATTCGGCTTAGATGGTTTACGTTGTCGAAACATTCTGCAACAATGATTTTTGATTTGATATCCTTCCAGATAAAAAGCACAACAAACTGGTAAATAAAAAGTTCTTCTTCTTTTCGCTTAGTTTTTAATCAACAATGGCAATGTTCCTTGAAAAAAATTCACAATTACCGCAGTGCTGACAACTTAAAAATTTTCATCCGCGGCTTAACTAAGCCTCAGCTAACTGAGTACTGTGAAACCGAGTAGGCTTAAGTTCTGGGCTTAAGCCACACCCGTGGCTTAACTAAGCTCTGGCTTAAGCCTGGACTGTGAAACTGGCCATTAGTTCATTAGTTTTGAATTAATGATTGCCTCAAATACCTTTGAAAAAATCCAAGTGGTTCGTTCATATTTTTTGATAATTAGAGCGGTTGCTACACCATCTTCTATTCTGGTTAATTGCTGAAAATGGATTTGCTTCCGGCTGTTGAAATATATCCTGCCTAGTATGACAAGTAGAATAGTTTACGCGTAAAGGTTTAGCAGCGAAGAGATGCAGCTTTTATATTGGAGCGACCAACAGAGCCAACGTCTTTGGAGACAGTAAATACCTTAAGGACACACCTTTTATATGGATGTGTATTGTCCCTTGCAATAGAAAAATATAGTAGTTGGCGGAGGGAGTTTTCTTGTTTTGTTATACATCGATTTCGCTAATAGTAAAATTTTATAATTTCCTAAAAATTGCTTAAAGAAAGTTCATGTTTTTTGTTTTTTTTTTTACGTAAATAATCAGTTTTCATAGATAAAAAATTACATATGCCGCAATATACAACAAAACAAAAACTTCTATGCACAAGGCTAGTGGAATGCTTATTAAATATTTAAAGGTCAGAGTTCCTATACGACTGTCGTTAGTTTATAATTCCGTTGCACACCAAACGATTCGTCTCTCTTTGTAGGTACCAGAATGATGGAAAACTTAGAATCAATAGTTTTGATCATCATCCCATTTTAAGCTCAAATGTGAAAAACTGTACATTTCGAGGTAGCATTTATCAACTAGCAATTTCCAAATCAGAGTCCTGCCTATTGAAATTCAGTCTAAACCCGAGATTTATATTCGGTACTTTGTTCAACGATGATCAGCAAGTCGTTGGTGTGATCTACCCAGCCTGTTGTCTCCGGTCCGGTTTACTACAACCTTAATATTCTTTTCAGGATTTTCCCAGTGAACAGTAAGCAGAGTTGTTGCAATTTGTTGGATCCCTTTTTGGAATTATACAATCCTTCAGAGTGTGGTGTTTTATGCATTTTCAAGAATTAGCTGGAGTCGTGGAGGATAATATACTTAGATGCACTTAAAGAATCTGAAATTACGATTCCTGCCGGTTTAAAATTTTGTCAGAGAAATTTTGAGAATTTTGAAAAACTTCTATCATCTTGGCTTTTCGTATATGTATCGCGTTTTCCAGGTGTTCTTATTTATTACAGAATTCTATTCTGTCAACTTGGGAATATTAATTTCGAAACTCTTAATGACATTGTGGACAATTGTGGGGTTAACAATATTTTTAAGGGCCTTTCTTAGCTTTATTTATGTCAGATTACATCCACAATCTATTGTCTGTTCTTTGACCGCAATTTATTCTTTTTACATCTGTTTCTATGTATATAAATCAGTGACAGTGGTGTGAAGAATTGCTTCCCTTAGGTTTTCAACTTTAATGAAAGCATAAAATATTACGACGAAAAATTAGTTCAAAATATTTTCCATAAAGCCTTTTTATTCGTCCCTCGCTGTAAACTATCAAAGAGAAGCAATAATAAAATCTCCTCCATCTGAACAAATCATTCGAACAACATGCAACGAAAAGTATCGCATTCGAACACGTCTGGGCCTGTCTATGATATCACAACCGACACCACTGCCTGGAGGAGGTGGTTATATTTTTGCTTCCATCAACAATAAGTGGGTTCGTCGAAATAAATGTTTTTAAATTAATTATTTAGGGTTATTACTGATAAAAAGTGTTTTTATCCAAAGAAGCATATTCATCAGATACGTGGCAGAGATTAGAAAAGTTTTATTAAAATCGAGCTGCGCGTTAATTTTTTCAACTTATCGCCAATGATTTTTTCAATGTTGGCACCAACGAAAGAACTCTTTTTGACACAAAAAATTATACCTACATGAAATAGTTAGCAGTCAATATTATATATGTCAGTGATTTGTATACGTCGGGGATCTACCTATGACGTCACATATTTCTGTTGCTCATTCTTCACTTATAGTGCGATTACACAAACTGAGGAATTGTTCTAAGCCTTTTACCCTAGACAGACTGTGTCCATAATGACTTAATTTGATATTCAGTCATTTCAAGGAAATGAAGAGGACACAAAAATTATTTCATTTGGAATGTCATTGACAGTTTCTCAATGTGAGTAAAGATCATGGCAGAGTTTAATAATTTAATTAAATGCTATCAAGAAAATCTACGAGTATTTACTGTAGTTGCAAAGCATTTAGTAGAAGATAATTTTTGTTGTTGAAAGAAACCAAAATGCAGAGATGGGTGTTTTTGCATTACCACTAAACTGGCAGCAATACTAAAATTTTAATGATAGGTTTGCATTATCACTAAATGATTAATGGTAGTGCTAATTTTTTGTCACTATCACTAAACGAATAGTGGTAGTGTAGAGCCTATTACATTATCACTAAATGATTAGTGGTAATGCAAATACTTTTCACTATCAATGAGTGAAAATGAATTCGTGCATTGGTAGTGCAAACATCTTTCACTAGCACTGAACGACAATTTAATGATATGCATATGCAGCACTACGCCTAGCTCGTACGATTAAAATTAGTGTTAACTGTTAACACGTTGAGCCCGTCGCCGAAATTGCTGTCCTTTCCGTTCAACCAGCATAATTTTTGAAAAATCAGTTAGAAGAAAAGCCAATTCAATTTTTCGTACATGAAATAATTACAATGAGAAAGTCAATTCATTGGAAATAAAAGTTTGAAAGACATGGCCTCCGTTCATTATGACCTAATGCAATTAAGTTTTTGATATTACACAGAACTCAAGTTCAAGTGTTCAGTGAAAGATATTTGCACTATCAATGTACGAATTCGTTATCACTCATTGATAGTGCAAAGTATTTACACTACCACTAATCTTTTAGTGATAATACAATAGACTTTGCACTACAACTATTCGTTTAGTGATAGTGACAAAAAATTGGCACTACTATTAATAATTTAGTGATAGTGCAATCTGGATTTTAACTATCACTAAGGCCTGTACTGCTATTGAAATAATTAATGCACTGAAAAATAAATGCACTACACCCATCTCTGCCAAAATGAGAGAAAAGCGGCAAACATTTGTTTTTACCAAGTGTGTTAAAACAGTCTTAGTATCTCTCCATATTCTGAAAACCATTTATTATTGTCTTCGGTTTCGAGAAAACGTAAATTTTCGAATTTGTTTACACCTTTGATTGAAACAGAGTGTATAATATACAAGTATATATTAATTTGAAAGCAGGTGCTAAAACATTGCAATTCATGGCTACTCTTACGTCCTCGATCGTGGATGCTTAAGCTTATGATTAAGAGTAGGGGGGACTAAAATTGATCTATTGTGTCCTCTTGTAGTGTGGTTAAGCTAAATCTATCTTTTTTACGACCTCGATTAAAGCTTAGAAGTTAGCTTGTGAACCTTATTTGGAAAGATGTGTCTCCAATGATTTTCAACCTTAAAGTTGCAACCGCGGGACACTCATGTATGATATGCTTCGAGGTTTCATCTTCTTCTTCGCACAATCAATGCAGTTCACTTTTTCAGTTGGCTATTTTCTTCACAAAATAACTCATTGGATGCTTAAGAAGCAGCTATTGAGCGCATGGTTATTTAACGCAAAATATAATCTGATTGCTTCCCCTCGCACCAAATCCACACCATGCCACTGATATGAATGCCTAGTTGTAGAACTCTCATATGACTTTGTGTCCTTATATGGAAAAATCCTTCCGGTTCCACGGCACGAACTAAAATTTTGAAGTGAATCAGAGTCTTCGACACTTAGTGCAATTACATGACTTGTTTATCAGGGACGGCTATGGGTAGTCATATCGTGACCAATAAAGGAAGTCGCAATAGTCTCGGCAGCGGAATATTTTCTGTGAAAATTTACCGATCAGGGTTTTCCTTGTTGGCGAGCCATTTATAAATAATATCTCACACACATAATATGTATGTTTGCACAGAAAATCCATTATAAAATTGAAATATAAATAGGTGACCCGACCGAAATGATTTTGGTTAGTAAAGATATTTTTGTTTTATTAGTTTAGTTTCAAAAGAGCTACGTTGTTAGTTTCGTCATTCAGTGACGGGACAGTTAAAGCTTCTTTTAACACCATCAGTATACATCTGAATGTAATCATCGGGAATATTACTTTTACGCCTGAAGAAAAAGAATAAACTTTGTACCACAAATAGAAGCAAAATGAACAAAATCAATGATCATTTGCTCGTAAATTAATTTTCAAAAAATCACCTTTCTTTATTATGAATATACAAATTAATTTCAATTTATTAAAATCATTGATTTTGCTCTTCTGTCTATGTGAATTTGTGCATAGTATCCATCATTCCACCGTTAAAGAGAAAAATGCAACATTCACTCCACCCCGCTTTCTTTTTATACAAATCCATAAATTTTATTAAGCAATTTTTGTATTCAATGCTTTTATTTTCAGATCCAACATATTTTGTCTGTTCACAACATGAATTTGAATTCAAAATCACACATAAACTCATTCGACCTCGATACTTTGGCGGCAAAAGAATGGACCTATCCACAAAAAGGACTACGAAAAGAGCTAGTCAATTTTAAATTTGAATCCATGATAAAATCAACAGAAATTTCGAAATGTTTAGTTAACATTTCAGAAGTAAAGAATCTCAACGGTCGTGAATCGAAATATTTGACAGAAATGATGAATGAAGAATTTTGGATTGAACTTGGATCAGCTGTGACACCTATTGACGTTTATATTGAGTTATTTCTACAACAAATGTTCACAGGAGAGTCAAGTCGATGCTATATAACAACAAAAACTGAAGAAGATATTAGCTTCGTTGTAAAATTACTTAAAATCGATTTTCGTGATTACTTGTATAAATTGAATGTACGTGAAATGTTCGAATTGGCTACAAAATTTAAAGAGAATGGAGTCGCTATGTTTAAGAAATATCCAATCTTTGCCCAAGAATATTTTTGTAGAGCCGCTAAATGTTTGATATCATTTAAGCCTTTTGATGTCCTTACTCCAAATGTTGATAACGTTGATCCTAAAGAAATCTGTAAACTTCTAAAAACTATACAAGTAAATATTGCTGCGTGCCTAATCAAACAAAATCGATTCGATGATGTAATTTATCTAACAGACTTCGTTGAAAAAAGTGAGGATGTCTCTGAAAAGGCTATTTATCGGAGAGCTCTGGCACTTTATAATCTTAAGAAATTCGATGAAGCTAAGATATTAATTGAAAAAATCGACTACAAGGAGAAATCAGAATTTTCATCATTGCATAACAGAATTTTAGCTGGTTGGAAATCTGATACTGAACAGTACAACAGTATGGTAAAAAAAATGTTTGGTTGAATAGATTATGTTTCTCATTTTTAATAATTAATTAATTGTAAGTCTGTGAGGGATGATTTTGCTGAAATCATGATTAAATTAATTATTATTGTGCATGTATGTGGGATATTTTTTAGATGCAATGTTAACGGAAGTATAAGTTTGTGAAAACATCAAATTCATTTTATTTTATTATACATACATATGCCATCGATCATAAGATGATATTTTCTTTTTTTCTTTTTATTAGGGAATCATGTTATTTCATTGTAATATTCTAAATAATTTTAATATAGTTTTTATTTTAATCGAATTTTGAATGTGTTTTAATTATCTACAGAAGCTCTGCTATGAAAGCGGACAACAAACTACCCAGCAGCGAGGCTTATTAGTTTGACATCATTTCTCCTGAAAACTCTACAGAAAATATTAGACAACTATATTTGGACGATGTACATCAATCAATATGCCTACCGATCCGATTCATAGAGGATGCTCTCAGCAAACTAGTAGAAATTATCAAGAAAGTCTCATAGAATAAGGAGGTCTTATATTTCTTTACGGACATATAAAGTGCCTTCGACAACACCGTCTTTGACTCAATCAAGAGGGTAACCGATGTAAATGAGCTGTTAAAGAGGCCAGATTTTTGGCCCATATATACGCTTAATGACATTGTTATTTTTTGTTCAAAAGAATTCGACTCAGCTTCACCTGAGACTTGCTAGCTGCCTTTAATATTGTTACTAGATGGTGGCAGAATATGGGATTATCAATATTCCCAGGCAAGGCGGTGATAATCATTTTCAATAGAAAAACGAACCTCCAGTGCCCAGTCCCTAGGTCAAAAGGACTTACACTAGAAGATTCCAAAGAAGCCAAATATTTTGGAGTAATCCTAGATAGGAACATTTGGCTAACCAAAAGGCTACCTTAGGGGGAAAATTACAACAATGGAAAGACAGGCTACGGGGACTCCCCTAGCGTAGCGCGCCCGGTATTCGGAAACCACAGGAATTCGTCGCACCTCTCCAGCGTCTGAAAACGCACAAACTAATTGGTCTTAGCAACTAATTGCTCAGGCTATTTATGTATGTATGTAGAAGACGGAAACTAAACAGGGTGTCCCAGACAAACACGACTATATTTTGCCAAACGATTCCTCTCGTCCAGACAATTAAAAAATTGTATGGTAGGGGAGGGGCAAAATATCACCCTACCGAGTTACAGGGTGATAAGTAAAATATGCTACGTTTTCATTAAACAGCCTATATCTTGAAAAGTACAGGGTATACGCTCTATTTTAAAGCGATTGGGATGGGAAGGAGATGGTGATAATATCCTATATTTCTATCTTTACGGATGCATCCAAGACGAATGTGGGCACAGCGGCTGGAGTGTACTCCAGATGCAATGAGTTGGCCAAAAATGGCTCGGAAATGGATAGCTCTGCAGCGGTAGCTTATGTGAGGATCCCGATCGGAGCTTTAAAAGAGGATGTCATCAGGGGCGCCTATCAAAAGGCAATCCTCCGGTGCATCAACAGGGAAATCTGCCGTTCAATTGTGTTCAAAATACCAAGAATCTAGTAGGGGTTATTACGGGTCACTGGGACATAGGAGACCCATGCTGGAAGACTAGGAATAGCGGCGAGCGATTTCTACAAGATCTGTAGGATTGGGAGGAAATCCAAATTTCGTGATTTTACGCTGAAATGTTATTTTCAAAAAATCATATCTAAACGGAGCAACCGATTTTTCTGATTCAAATGCCAAATAAACTTAATACTTTGTATTTTTCTTTAAAAAAATATAACAGTAATTAACGAAGGAAATTTTTTGTTAATTTCGTGATTTTACGGTATATCTCTGACATACTATATAATAAAAATGGAATGCTTCAAAAATGGCACAAATATTGAACAGGCTGTGAAAACCCTTTATTTCGTACGATTACACACCGATTCATAATTTATTATTATTTGTCGGTTGGAAACACTAAAGGTGTTATAAAATAGTATTGCATTAAATTAAAAAATTTTAGGGAGTTAAAGTTGTTTGAATTAACCCAAAAATTAGTATTTAATATTACTACTGACATATAATAAGAATGGACTGAGCCATCCTATCTAATTCCTATAGTCAAAAATGGCACAAATTTTTACTAAAATCTATTTGTCTCTTTCAAGCTCAAAATGTACACTGAACTGTAACCAATTTTGGAAACAGTACGGCTGTATTGATTAGAATGCATCGGAATTGACATAAAAATGCAGACAAATATGTTATTTATATACGTCTATCTCTTACAAGCTCAAGCACATTTGACATGAAATCTGCAGAGGAACACATTTTTCAGTAATATTAAAAATAAATTTTTGTGTTAATTAAAACGAGTTTAACTTCCTAAACAATTTTCATGTAATGCAATACGATTTTACAACATCTTTAGTGTTTCCAATCTACAAATAATAACTAATTATAAACCGGTGTGCAATTGTACGAAATAAAGGGGTTTCACAGCCTGTTCAATAATTGTGCCATTTTTGAAGCAAGAACGCTCAGTCCATTCTTATTATTTGTCAGTGAATATTACTGAAAAATGTACTCCTCTGCAGATTTGTTGTCAAATTTCATTGAGCTTGTAAGAGATAGACGTATATAAACAATATATTTGTCTGCACTATGTTAATTCCAATGCATTCCAATTAATACAGCCGTACTGTTTCCAAAAATTAGTTACAGTTCAGTGTACATTTTAAGCTTGAAGGAGACAAATAGATTTTAGCCAAAATTTGTGCCATTTTTGACTATAGGAATTAGATAGGATGGATGGACTGATGACTGTAAAAAATCATAAAGAAAAAATAACTGGTGGGAAGTGGAGATAAATTTTCGGCTTTTTTAAAATATGTTTTATTTAAATCAATTTTTTAGTTTGGAAATTACCTATAAGGTTTAAAAAGGAGTAGTTAGCTACAACTTCTACCTATCCTAAAAACAATTCTTTCACTAAAGGCACTTTCACATTAAAAACAAAAATAAAAAAAAGTAAACCGAAAACTCAATTTATTCTACTTTAAAATAAGATTTTTGCTCCAATTATTAATAAAATCATGGGAAATAGTATAAACTAATGAAATAGTATATTTATCTCAGATTTTTGAGAAAAACAACTTTTATATTTTATCAGCCGAATTTCTCGACCGAAAAAGCTTTTCCGTGTATCGTTCATTGAACAATTTTTTAAAACACCGGACGTGCGTTCAGGAGGTCTACATACACACCGATGTGCACATCACATGATTGAAAAAGTAGGGGGATGGTGTGCACTTCGATTCGAAATGTCAATTTTGAAAGTTCTTTAAGAATAAAACTCGTTGAATAAATAACTAATAGGGAAGCGGGGTATCGTGCAAATACAGTGTACGTGTTTAAGCATTACAATGAAAGTGCGTCCTATGGTGCGGGGGGGGGGGGACAGGAGGGTCTATAGTGGCTATTTTGTGTCAGTTCAACAGTCTGACATTTCATAATTTTGAAAATAAGTTCTCGGATTTGAATTGGCGATATTGTGAAAAATAAATAATTAAACGTGATTTTTACGTAATAGTAGTGAGAAATAAGTGCGAAATATTCTTTTGTGTAATAGAGACTCCCGAGTCTTAAATTATCATAATGAAGTGTGCTGTGCTGTGCTGCAGCAAGGTATATAGAAGAAACAAGTATGCCCATTAAAATTTTGACATATCACAGCTGATCAAACAGCTGATAGTCTGTGACGTACTTCAGTGAATGAATAAAAAAGAAAAAGGAAATCTAAGAGTGGCAGTACAAGCGCAAAGAATTTTGACACATTACAGCTGATGCCCTGTGACGTACTTCAGTGAATGAAGAAAAAGGGAAAAAGAGTTTTAACAAAAATGGCGGAATGTGGTTCGAGTCGGGAATACCTTGTCTTCTATATACCTTGGTGCTGCAGGAACGAACGGAGTTATTGTCGTGGGAAAGCATTCTTTAAGTAACTTTAATAGCTTTACTAATTAATTATAGTATTTCTAGCAAAATAAAAGTGAAATATTTATAAAAATAAATAGCTATGGCAAAAAATTTAACATTTTACCAATGCCGGTTTGTTTGTTTACAATTGAATTGTCATTGGTGCCTAAATTATTCCAGTCATACAAAGGCAACGCCATGAAATATTACCTGAAAATAAGGGGGAGCTAAAAATTTGTTTATTTTACATAGGAATTTGGATTATAAAAAATGGCATGATTCCATTACTGCCATGACGAAACGAATACAAACGCAGCACACTAATACATTTCGCCGAGTGGCTTAGTTATTTATTCAATGATAAAACTACGCGGCAGGCGTCAAGCGCTTTGACAGTTCAATAGAATATATGTACATGCTTAACTTCGTGCTGGCACTGCGGATTCGACGCAATGCTCTACTTTTAACGCACGGCAGGCGCTTTGACAGTTATTTTGATTGATTTTAAACTGTTTATATGCTTTAAGGCATAAACACATCCAAGCAAGCCTCAGGCCTGGCCTCTCTCAGGCTTCCTCGCAGCTCGCCTCAAGGCTTGCCTCAGAGAAATGAAAACAAAATGATACCACCGGGCTCTGTACAATATACTGTGGCTCGGTGCTGTCATTTTAATTTTGTTAGTACATCTGTTGACAGAAGTAGTCCTGAGAGAGAAAAATTTCGAACATTGAGCAAAGCGAGCTTTGCGGCTAGGCCTTGAGGCTAGCTGCTGGCTTGGTTTTGTGTTGCACCATTTAAAAAGCCGTGTTGGAAATTTTGACAACACCTCGAGGAAGCCTCGAGGCCTGGATGTGTTTCTGCCATCAGTTCCAAGGTGTACATCAACGCGGTCGGACGTATTACTAAGTTCGCTCGCCTCGTCGCTAGGACCAGAGTAGGGGTTTCCGAGAGATTCGTTCTCCCTGATGTTGCCTTCAATGCATCATCGGACATGGACATGCAATCTCTCGGATATATTTGTGGTGTTTAGTGTGTAGTGTTCGTCATTAAATTTTTTACTCATCAGTTGATCTTATCAACTGTAATAGTGAATCAAGCGTGGCGTCGGTAACGGTAGTTTCAATTCCATGAAACCTTACTTGTGCTCCGTCGACCTATACATAACAACAAAATAAAATAATACAAACACAATTAAAATAACAATATAATCCCATAACAATACAATCACATAATGAAATACAACCATACAACTATATAACAAATTCGTTTGCTGCCTGTTATACCTAATAGGGTTTTGCCAGAGGTGCGTTTCTCCAGCCTTTAAAAAAAGGCCCAAAGACTCGCAACTCATCACAAAAGTAGAAAGAAAGTTTATATGCTTGGTAAGCTGCAAATGCAAGAACTGCCACATCTAATAACTGTGATATATCCACTATTTCACTTTTAAATAATAACTCAAGCTTTTCTATCACTTTTTCTTTTTATAAATAAATCTTAAATCTCAAATTTCTTTTTTTGCCTTTGTAAGGACAGCTCGCCTCTCCTAGCCAGCTTGACCTGCTCAATCTTCTTTGGAGCCGATTTAACCGCTTCAGTTTCGTCTCCCGCCGCAAGAGTTCATAGTTTACGCTCCTGAGCGCCCAACATCTTACGGCGCTTGGCTTTAGCAGGCTTGGATGTGCCTGCTTGCTCGAGTGCCCCGGCTGCGATTTGTGCTATTGGCCTCGCCTACGCTGGTGCAAAGGTGAAGCCTGCAGTAACCGAGGCTGGGCTGTTTTCAGCAAGTGGTGCTGTACTATCACCTATTGTAGCAGTAGAAAGTTTTTAAAGGTACCCATTTGAGGTCCAATAAGTATGGTTGCAAATACGGTCCGCTCCGATAGAGCCCCCTATATCGGAGTAAAGCAATTCAAACAATTGCATGCGCCCGGTGCCCCAATGAGATCATTTGCAACAGTGCTAAAGCAACCCTCGGCACGATGACATTTACACATTGGCTTGGTAGATTTTTTTAGAGAATTGTGCTCCCCGGCCGGAAACAGGATGAGGACGAGAAGGGAATAAGGTAATGGGAATATTATAATAATAAAAAAGACATAATTTATTTTTACATGGTAGTGCTTTTTCTGGCAGCTTATATAATAATGCTTAGATAATATTCTGGAATACTGGATAGCAAGGCGAAGGAAAGTCGGAATTTTTAGAATTTTATAAACATGTCCTTTTAATTGAATTATTTCATTATTATATTAAATGTATGTAGGATCATCACCAAAACTAATCTATGCATAATACCATAGATGGCACAAGAACTAGATGTCGCATGGCATACTAGAGCAGAGTATACAGATTCTGAAATGGACAGTGCATTCTGGAATGGACCACAACATGTGTTAGAACGTGCCGAAATAATACTAGTTTTGTATACATTTGATCGACTTACTTCAGATACGAAAAAATATGAATCAGTCGACGTATACATCCTTTCAAATATTGTGGTCAATTCCGGAATAGACCACCCAGCCATATACATTTTGTATACTTTTTTGGTACTGCATGCGGAATCTAGTTCTTGTGCTATCTATGATAATACTTACCCAACTTACCCAAATACGTCCAGTTAGAATCATGAATACAGATCATGCGATGACAAAACACAAAAGAATACATGTCGACAAATTCCAGCGCTGATAACAGATCAATGCGTTAGTGAAGAATACTTCCCGCTACGTAGTCATCGAGAGCAGATTAAATTTGTTAAGCAGAAACGAAAACTTTATACTTACCTACAGCTTACCTATTTTTATTAACTTTTCTTGTTTGATTTGAATTAAATAAATTCCTGTATAATAATATCTCGCGCTTATTCCCTAAATAACCAAAATCCCACAAAATCTTGGTGTCAGAAGTGCGATAACTGTGAAGTACTCAATTTCAATTTATTTAATTAATTCAGGTGTACACAAGAGTATTTTTACTTCTTATTACTAGTACACAAAAATAGTGGTAGCCAACATATAAAATAAGACAAATTAACCAATAACTAAAAGTAAACCTATAAAACAAAGAAAATAATAAAGAAAGAAAAGAAAATTATGAAAGAATATAAAAATAAAAGTAAAAGATTAAGAAGAGAAAAAAAAATTTAAGGAATTTAAAGAAACGAAACAGCGATAAAAAGACTAATGAAATTAATTGTGAATTTTGAACCAAAAATTGTAAAAATGTTAACTTGATTTACTGTTTTACCCATGAAGACCCTGCCCTGCTACTACCGAACCACTGAACCAATCCCGGACATACTTCAGTTTACAAATTACAATTTTTAATAATCTCCTTGAATTTAACAATCGAGCTAGTGCGCTGAACATTTGTCGGCAGACGATTCCACAAACGTGAAGCTTGAACGAAGTAAGAGTCACTTTGAACAGAATAATGGAAGACAGGAATAAGTAGGTTAAAATGCCGTTCAGAATTCAAGAATCGCAAATGATTGCTAAGGTACTCTGGCTTGCCTGTGTAGATAATTTTATGGGGAGAGAATAATTGCCTTTTCTGACGGTACTCATTGAGAGAACAACCCAGTAAGTTGTTACTAAGAGACGAGATGTGATCAAACCGTCTAAGTCCGTACACAAATCTTACACAGTCATTAAAAGCTATATTCAACCTTCTTAAGCAAACGGAGTCCAAATGTGGAAAAACTAAGCTACCATTCGTAAAATAAGGTAGAAGAAGTGATCTGACCAGCAATAATCTGGTGCCAATTGGCAGAATACTGGCCGATAACCACAGCCGCCGAAGGCCACCATAGATTTTACCTATCATATTGCTGATATGGTCACAGATTTTCATATTCGTACCAATTAATACACCAAGATTTTTGACACGTCTAGAAAAAGGCAGAGTAAAATCATTTAAAGTGACAGGTGGGAGATCAGAGAGCAAAATATCATTCCGATAAAAGGCAATACACTGTGACTTGAGTAGATTCAATTTTAAATTATTATTAGTAGCCCAACGAGAAACATTTTCCAGGTCGGAATTCATGCGATCTAAGCAATCCTCTAAGAGGCCGATAGGTCTGCTAATTTGAAGCTGCACGTCATCGGCATATAAATGAATATTGCAATTGTCAATAGAATTCGGCAAATCATTTATAAACATACTGAATAATAACGGACCCAGTATGGACCCTTGTGGTACACCGCAACTTAGAGGACAAGCACTTGATACAAGATCACCGACTTTCACACGTTGAGATCTTCCTGATAGAAAACTACCGATGAGGGCGACAGACGGATTTGAGAAAGTAAAGTTAAGCATTAGTTTAGACAGTAATTTTGGATGATTAACTGAATCAAAAGCTTTAGAGAAGTCGAGTAATGTTAAGATACATAGATGATTCATGTCAAGTGATTTTCTGATGTTAGACGTAACTTCAATCAGTGCCGTTTCGCAACTATGCAAACGACGAAAACCAGATTGGTAAGGACTGATGAGGTTGAGACAATCCAAATATTCAATTATTTGAAGATGCAATAGATTTTCAAGTACTTTGGCTAAGAAACAGAGAATACTTATAGGGCGGTAATCAGCTGGTTCCTTTCCTTTATTAATCTTAGGAACCGGTAAAACTATTGCAGTTTTCCATATAGAGGGGAACTGAGAGGTGGTTAGACATGTGTTAAAAATTAGTAGCAATGGCTCGATAATTCATGGGAGAAGAATTTTCACAAATCTGGGGGAGATTCCGTCAGGTCCTGTGGCATTGGATCTAATAGCCAAAATAGTCAAATTCATCCACACATCGAAAACTAAAATCATCGTCATTATCATTACCCGAATCCAAAGTACGTCGGTGGGTTGAATATGCGTTTTGTGTGGAAGAAGTTTGCAAAAATGAGAAATGATGGTTGAATAATTCAGGATCAATATCGCTGACGGATATGTCTTTGCCGTATACACCTGCCTTATGTAGATTAGTCCATAGATTTTTGGTACACAGATTTGGTGACAATTTTGCTCCGTAGTACTGCTTCTTGGCTGCACGAATTTTAGTATTGACCCTATTTCGCATAACCTTATAGTGTAATCGACTTTCAATGGTTCTTAAACGCCGAAATCTGCGAAACAAAAAATCTCGTTCTACAATAAGGGATTTAATTTCAGCTGTGAACCATGGGCAACCAGCATCCATCCTGATACTTCGTACATGTACAGGAACAAAGCGATCATGGAAATAATTTATTACTTCATAAAAAATTTGAATCTGATCGTTGACAGAGACGCGAGCATTAATACAAGCCCAGGGCAATGATTGGCATTCTTCATCAAGTGCAGCCATATTTATATTCTTATAATTACGAAAGCTAACCATCTTGTAAAGTGGACAATTTCTTATAGTAAAGTTGTAAGTAAGGAATAGAAAGTCGTGATCAAATATGGAAGGAGAAGTAATTTGGTTATGGTACAAGACTGCACTCATATCAGTAGTTAAAAACACATCCAGAAGCGAAGGGTTACTTGAGTTGAAATATGTTGGTAGATTATTAATAACATTCAGGTGCAGATTGTAATAAAAATAGAAAAGATTGAGCCAAACTGTTTGAAAGTAAAATATTTACATTAAAATCTCCTCCAATAACAATGTTAGAGTACCTGTGGGCTAAATCACTAAAGGTTTCTTCAAACTCAGGTATATTAGCGGGTGTAAAGCAATTTGGCGGGTAGTAGACTGAAACCAATAAACATTTTTGTAAGCCATATTCAATCTCAACAGATAAGAATTCTAAGGGATCTGCAACAGAACTTTTTATCAAACGGGCCTTAATACCTTCGCTTATATATATAGCCACACCGCCCCCCATTCTGCCAGGCCTATCATTCCTGAAAATCCTAAAGCCAGGTAAAGCAACCATAGAAGACGAGATTTCGGAGCGTAGCCAAGTTTCGCAGACTAATATGACATGGATATTAGATCCAGCCAACATTGCAGTCAATTCATCCATTTTAGGTCTCAGGCTTCTAGCATTCAAGTTAAGAATATTCAATCCGTGTGACTGTTTACAAAGTATGTTTAGAAGAACTCTCACCCCGCTCAGCGCATTAAAATCGTCAGCCATTCTCATAAACGCACAAAGTTCTATTTGTAATAAAGTCAGTTAAACCACCACGAGAGCCAGCAGACAAATAACCTCCATGGGAAAACAGCTCCTCAATCACAAGTAAACAAAGAGAAAAGAGAGAGAGAAAGAAAGCTAAGCTAGAAAAACTAAAGTATATATCACACATAATAAGCAACATTACACTTAAAGATACTGAAACATACATATTTCAAACCCAGTAATCAAATTATATAGAAAGTAACAAAATAATTCATGAAAAAGCTTCTTATTCCCGGTCCAAAGGCAAAGTAACGAGCGACCGCAGCTGATCCAAGTGACGCACACGATGACCCCGACCTTCATTCCCCAGCTTAACAACCAAATGACCCTCACTTGTGTACGCAGATTTAATTTTGCCCCGCTGACGTAATCGCAGGGCTTCACGGAGCATAGCACTTGTTTTAGGAGTGACACTCTCATGAATAAATACTGGGCTTTGAGAGGAGAAGCCATCTAGATCCGACAATCGCATTTGTCCGAAAGTTTTCAGCGCAAGTAAGAATGCCCGCCGCTCGTCAGAACATGAGAATTTAGCGATAATTGGGGTATCAGCAGCTATATTTGCACTTACCCCAGGTTTGCTCTTTAC